>BSBM01000926.1:0-2427955 GCA_027924585.1 Larix kaempferi | reverse complement strand
TCCTTTCTATAGAGCATAGTGGATTGAATAAATTATTAAATAAATGATTCATTCAATTAAATTAACGGATCCATTCCAAGTAAATAAAAGGGGTTTGTTAAATAAATTATTTAACAGCTCCACTACTCGAGAGAAACTTGGGTGATTTAAAAATAATATATATTCCACCTTTTTACCTTAAAAAGGGGATTCATTAATGATTTGTACTTCCAAAGACCACGACAGCTAGGGCGGTGGAGTGATAAGGAAGTTTGACTTTATGAAGGAGGTGGATTCCTATAAAGAGGGGATTTAACAAGGTAGTAGGGGGATTATTGTGGGAGAACTGTGAGGATTTTTGGAAAAAGGAGGAATGCCGAGGAGGGGGTTAACTCGATGCCGAGGAGGGGGTTAACTCGAAGCTTTGAGGAGGTGGGAAACTCAAAAGAAAAGACTAAGGAGGGGGTTAACTCAGCAAGTATTACCATTGAGCTATGGAAAGGTACTGAGGAAGGTTGCTGTCGGGATTATCGGTCTGTGGGCTCGGGGGCTAGGAAATCCGTTGATTTCCTAGGGTCAGCACGATAATAAATGATCAGCAGGGTGGACACATCATTTTGGGTTGTTAAGGTAACTTATAGAATCCATTACAGAAATCTTCTTATCTTACTGCAAATCGACGGATTCAGGTATTTTTCTGAACCAGCTTAAATAGAATGTATTTTCTTTTATTTCCAAGCTATGCATGTCAAAATAACAGAGTTAAATGGAAAGTTTAAGATTATGTTTATTTAATTGCAGAGAAATGTAAACATATAGAAAACAGACATTTAAACATTTAGATAACATAAATATAGACGGTTGAATCTTTTGTTTTCTTCTAATATCAGTAAGGGAAAAACTAGGTATAACCTGATAACCTGGAATAGAGACCCAGTGCCTAGATAGGGCACTACAATGCCCAAGATGTGAAATTTGGCGTTCATCAAGGTTTATGTCGCATTGTGTTGTTTATTAAGGGTTATGTTGCATTGTGGCATTCATCAACGGTTAGATGTGACATATTCACAATGTAAAATTTGATGTTCATGAAGGTTTATGTCGCATTGGGATGTTTATGAAGGCTTATGTTGCATTGTGGCGTTCATCAAGGGTTATGTTGCATTGCGACAATTCCCAATATGTGACATATATGCCGACACAACCCAAGATGCGACATATTCACAATGTGAAATTTGACGTTCATTAAGGTTTTTGTCGCATTGTGATGTTTATCAAGGCTTATGTTGCATTGTGGTGTTCATAAAGGGTTATGTCGCATTGCGACAATGCCCAAGATGTGAAATTTGACGTTCATCAAGGTTTATGTTGCATTGTGATGTTTATCAAGGGTTATGTTGCATTGTGGCATTCATCAAGGGTTAGATGCGACATATTCAGAATGTGAAATTTGGAGTTCAATAAGGTTTATGTCGCATTGTGATGTTTATCAAGGGTTATGTTGCATTGTGGCATTCATCAAGGGTTAGATGCGACATATTCACAATGTGAAATTTGACGTTCATCAAGGTTTACGTTGCATTGTGATGTTTATCAAGGGTTACGTTGCATTGCAGCGTTCATCAAGGGTTATGTCGCATTCACATTACGACAATGCCCAATATGTGACACATATGCCGACACAACCCAAGATGCGACATATTCACAATGTGAAATTTTACATTCACTAAGGTTTGTGTCGCATTGTGATGTCTATCAAGGCTTATGTTGCATTGTCGCATTCATCAAGGGTTATGTCACATTGTGACAATGCCCAAGATGTGAAATTTGACGTTCATCAAGGTTTACGTCGCATAGTGATTTTTATCAAGGGTTATGTTGCATTATGGCATTTATCAAGGGTCAGATGCGACATATTCACAATGTGAAATTTGGATTTCATCAAGGTTTATGTCGCATTGTGATGTTTATCAAGGGTTATATTGCATTGTGGTGTTCATCGAGGGTTATGTTGCATTGCGACAATGCACAATATGTGACACATTTGTCGACACAACCCAAGATGAGACATATTCACAATGTGAAATTTGACGTTCAATAAGGTTTGTGTCACATTGTGATGCTTATAAGGGCTTATGTTGCATTGTGGTGTTCATCAAGGGTTATGTCGCATTGCGATAATGCCCAAGATGTGAAATTTGATGTTCATTAAGGTTTATGTCCCATTGTGATGTTTATCAATGGTTATGTTACATTGTGGAATTCATCAAGGGTTAGATGTGACATATTCACAATGTGAAATTTGACATTCATTAAGTTTTATGTCGCATTGTGATGTTTATCGAGGGTTACGTTGCATTGTGGCGTTCATCAAAGGTTATGTCGCATTGCAACAATTCCCAATATGTGACACATATTCCGGCACAACCTAAGATGCGACGTATTCACAATGTGAAATTTGACGTTCATTAAGGTTTGTGTCACATTGTGATGTTTATCAAAGCTTATGTTTCATTGTGGCGTTGATGAAGGGTTATGTGGCATTGCGACAATGCCAGAGATGTGAAATTTGACGTTCATCAAGGTTTATGTCGCATTGTGATGTTTATCAAGGGTTATGTTGCATTGTGGCATTCATCAAGGGTTAGATGTGACATATTCACAATGTGAAAGTTGACGTTCATCAAGGTTTATGTCGCATTGTGATGTTTATTAAGGACTACGTTGCATTGTGGCATTCATCAAGGGTTAGATGCGACATATTCACAATGTGAAATTTGATGTTCATCAAGGTCTATGTCGCATTGTGAGCATGTCCAGCCAAGCGGGTGAGGGATCCCATGCCGAGGAACCTCCAACACGTGCTACCCAGTTGTCGTGGTTGCACCCGCATCCAAGGATAATATATTATATTGTTATAATATTCTTCATCATGATTTTAATACTCTTATTTATCATCAACCTATATTAATTGTTCTAATTAAATTATAATATAATACTATAATTTAATGAAATTATTTTTTAATTAATTATTATATTATAATTGATTAATATCATATTTAATTAAATTAAAATATATTTAATATCTCTATACTTTAATGAAATTATTTTTTAATTAATTATAATAATTATAATTGATTTAAATAACATATTTAATTAAATTATAATATATTTAATATCTCTAACTCTCTATCTATCAAGTTTGTATACTATAATATAATTATTTTATCGTCAAATAATAATAGTTTGAATTAAGCAATATTATTTTATTATTACTTTGATTATAATATTTTAGTTAAAAACTATCTTCTTATCATACAATAATATAATATAATATAATTAAAATTATTATCATTATATTTAAAAATAATACTATTATTTAATTAATTATTGAATTACAATTAATTAAGTAATTATTATGTTTTTGATTATTAATTTTTTAATGTTTTTATCATTTATTAATTTTATTTACTAAAACATAATTAAATGATATAATGAAATAATAGTTTTTATAATATATTATTATATTATAAACAATTAAATTATTTTATTTTATTAAAAATTATTATAAAAAAACATTATTAACATGTAAAATATATCATGATGTTAATAAATATCTCCAAAATATTTCGCTGAAAAAAAAATATCTCTAAAATATATCAGAATATTGCATATATCTCCAATATTAATAAATTGATAATGCTAATTCATTATAATATAATAATTAATTATTTAAATAACAAATAATTATTTAATATTATTATTAACTAAATAAAAATATTAATTAATTAATTAATATTATCATTGACTAAATTATTTTATAATTATTTTGTTTAATTACTTATTATAAAATAATAAAATTGTTTGATTAATAATATTGTTTAATTAAACAATATTATTAATCAAACAATTAAAATATATATTTCATTAAAATCATTAAATAATATTAATCTATTAATATTTTTAATTAAATTATCATTAATTAACTAATATTGTTATTAACTAAATAACTATAATATGAATTAAATTATTTTATAATTATTATTTTAATTAATTATTATGAAATAATAATATTTTTTAATTAAACAATGTTATTAATCAAACAATTAAATTTTGTGTTTCATTAAAATTATTAAACAGTATTATTTTATTAATATTTCGGAGATATGTGTATCTGCACACCTGTTACTAGCAACAACAATATTAATAATATTAATGTGTCCGAATAGGCCGATAGGCATAAAATGGGGCACATAGTTTTCATATTAGTGTTTTTCCTATAGTATGTGTCCCATTTACACCTATCGGCATATTTAGACACATTAATAATTTAAATGTTGCTATTGCTAGTAATTACAAATACACATCAAACAAAAACAATATATTTTTACATTCAAAAACAATTTTATAGATATCAAACTTATTTATTCATTTAAAAAATATAATAATATAATAATATTTAAATATATATATATATATATATATATATGGAGAATCAAAAAGTAGTATTCACATTAATAATAATTTGTTAACATAGAGAAAAGTACGAATAATTTTGCATTTTCTTAAATTAACATGGATAAGTGAGAAAATTTTTACATTTTTGATATTATATAAATCCATTTTCCTTTTTTCATATTTAGGAATGAATAGGGATGACAACTTTAAGTCAAAATGAATGGATTTTAAGTAAGTTATCCATGAGATGTAGAACAGTTGGTGGCGGGGTATGGTTAAGATGCCCCCTAAGTGGAAAGGTCGCCGGTTCTAATCCCGTGGATACCAAAAAAATCGAACCATGTTAAGGGTTGGTGCGGTCCAGGCCGGGTGCAATCCCCAGGTGATTTTGACGGCTTAGATGCCCCTGGTTTGTGGTGACTTAGCCAAAGACAAACTTTATAATCAAGGAGGTTCCACCACTTTGCCAACAAAGAAAAAAGTAAGTTAATAATTTCTATTTCTATTCAAAGAAATGAAAGCTATCCTGGAGCAATATCATAACGTGTAACATAAGCATTCAACATAAATTTAGTTAATATGAATGGGAAAAAAACCATTTAGGACTATCGCAATTAAAATTAGTGCTTCAATAGAAAACTAATCAATGGAATTCAAACATGGCCAAACAAACATGATGGTTAATTATCTTTCCCACTCTATTGTCTATGTATCATAAAATACATTATAAATTGATAAGACAACATAGTGGACATATGTTAACACAAAGACATTGGAACTCATTAAACATGTAGGAATATGCACTATATTGCATACTCTATGTGACATAAATATTCAAGAATAGAATGTGACATAATTATTAATGAATGTTCTCATAAACTTAACCACCATGGTCAATCAAACTTAATAAAGCTTATCCATTTAACACATAACTAATAAGATTTATCTCTTTAACACATAGAAAATGTCACATCGCTAATTATTGATGAATGTCACAATGTTGATTAATGTTGAATTGGTAAATTCATCAAGGGTTATGTTAGATCACGATGTTCATTAAGGGTTATGTTAGATTGTGACATTCTTCCGTGTTCGTGCCACAAAATTAAAATTAGGGTTATGTTGACTTGGGACATTAATCAATAGTTATGTCACATTTTAGGTTTTGTTGCATTATGATGGTCATCATGTTTTTGTCAGATTGTGGCATTTCTCCAATCTGAAATTCAGTTTTTTAGTGTTCGTAGAAGGTTTTGTAAGGTTTTTGTCAAATACTCTAAGGTTAAGTGATCTATGTGACCTTGAGACATTAATCAATTGTTATGTCACATTTTAGGTTTTGTCGCATTGTGACGTTCATTAAATTTTAGTTTGGATTGCGACATTCCTCCATGTTCATGCCACAATCTGAGATTCAAATTTTTAGTGTCCAAAGAAGGTTTTGCAAGAGTTTTGTCACATACTATATGGTTATGTCGACTTGGGACATTAATCAATTGTTATGTCACATTTGAGGTTTTGTCGCATTATGACGTTCATCAAGTTTTATGTCACATTTGAGGTTTTGTCAAGATGCATTTAAACATAACAAGATACGACGGCCATGAAATTAATCTGGTTTATACGATTATAAATTAATACATGGCATTGTGGCTGTCATCAAGGGTTATGTCGCATTGTGACAATGCCCAATATGTGACACATATGCCAACACAACCCAAGATGCAATATATTCACAATGTGAAATTTGACGTTCATTAAGTTTTTGTCGCATTGTGATGTTTATCAAGGCTTATGTTGCATTATGGCATTCATCAAGCATTATGTCACATTGTGACAATGCCCAAGATGTGAAATTTGGCGTTCATCAAGGCTTATGTTGCATTGTGATGTTTATCAAGGGTTATGTTGCATTGTGGCATTCATCAAGGGTTAGATGCGACATATTCACAATGTGAAATTTGACGTTCATCAAGGTTTATGTTGGATTGTGATGTTTGTCAAGGGTTACGTTGCATTGTGGCGTTCATCAAGGGTTCTGTCGCATTGTGACAATGCCCAAGATGTGAAATTTGGCTTTCATCAAGGTTTATGTCGCATTGTGTTATTTATCAAGGGTTATGTTGCATTGTGTCATTCATCAAGGGTTAGATGTGACATATTCACAATGTGAAATTTGACATTCATTAAGGTTTACGTCGCTTTGTGATGTTTATCAAGGGCTACGTTGCATTCTGGCGTTCATCAAGGGTTATGTCGCATTGCGACAAAGCCCAATATGTGACACATATGCCGACCCAACCCAAGATGCGACATATTCACAATGTGAAATTTGACGTTCATTAAGGTTTGTGTCGCATTGTGATGTTTATTAAGGCTTATGTTGCATTGTGGTGTTCATCAAGGGTTATGTCACATTGTGACAATGCCCAAGATGTGAAATTTGATGTTCACCAAGGTTTTTGTTGTATTGTGATGTTTATCAAGGGTTATGTTGCATTGTGGCATTCATCAAGGGTTAGACGCGACATATTCATAATGTGAAATTTGGTTTTCATCAAGGTTTATGTCGCATTGTGATGTTTATCAAGGGTTATGTTGGATTGTGGCATTCATCAAGGGTTAGATGCGACATATTCACAATGTGAAATTTTACGTTCATCAAGGTTTATGTCGCATTGTGATTTTTATCAAGGGTTACGTTGCATTGTGGCTTTCATCAAGGGTTAGATGCGATAT
The DNA here is from genome assembly GCA_027924585.1 of Larix kaempferi. Classification (NCBI taxonomy): domain Eukaryota; kingdom Viridiplantae; phylum Streptophyta; class Pinopsida; order Pinales; family Pinaceae; genus Larix; species Larix kaempferi. Next base: position 2,420,779 of record BSBM01000926.1, on the reverse strand, counting down.
ATTCACAATTTGAAATTTGACGTTCATCAAGGTTTATGTCGCATTGTGAGCGCATCTAGCTAGCGGGTGAGGGCTCCCATGTCGAGGAACCTCCAACACTTGCCTCCCAGTTGTCATGGTGGCACCCGCATCCGTGGTTAATATATTATATTGTTATAATATTCTTCATCATTATTTTAATACTCTTATTTATCATCAACCTATATTAATTGTTTTAATTAAATTCTAATATAATACTATAATTTAGTGAAATTATTTTTTAATTAATTATTATATTATAATTGATTAATATCATATTTAATTTAATTAAAATATATTTAATATCTTTATAATTTAATGAAATTATTTTTTAATTAATTATTATATTATAATGGATTTAAATATCATATTTAATTAAATTATAATATATTTAATATCTCTATTTATAAAGTATGTATACTATACTATAATTATATTATAGTCAAACAATAATATTTGTAATTAAGCAATATTATTTTGTTATTACTTTGATTATAATATTTTAGTTAAATACTATCTTCTTATGATAGAATAAACTAATATAATATAAATAAAATCATTATCATTATATTTAAAAATGATATTATTATTTAATTAATTATTGAATTACAATTAATTAAATAATTATTATGTTTTTTTTTATGTTTTATCATTTATTAATTTTATTTACTAAAATATAATTGAATGATACAATTAAATAATAGTTTTTATAATATATTATTATATTATAAATAATTAAATTATTTTATTTTATTAAAAAATATTATAAAAAACATTATTAACATATAAAATATATCAGGATCGATAAATGGTTAGTGACATCCAGGGTTCTAAGTTGTGGTGGCGTTGGTGTAACCACAATGATGAACCTTCAACTAAGCTTTGGAAAATCAAATATGTCAGGAACCATCAAGCCAACTAGTTAATCTATTTCAATACGAATATTATGGGCTCTCATATTTGGTCGAAGGCTTTAAAAGGGAGGAAGTTGGTCCAAGAGCATAGCTTCTGGGAAATAGGTGATGGAGAATTGGCTAATTTTTGGAATGATTCTTGGAATCAATTCCCTAAAATTGGGAATGATCCTAGGTGGCAGAATATCAGAGACCATGGTTTTTCTGAAGGAAGAATTAAGGTATGTCACTTCTGGTCAAATCAGCGGATGGATTTGTGTAGATCGTGGGTAGATCAACAATGGTGGACTGGTATTCTTAACAAAGATGATGGTAGAACTTTTGGGGAATTACTCCAAGAAAGATACGTTCGCAGAAGAACTGGTCCTGACAAGCTTAGATGGGGATACTAGCAGAAAGGGATATTTAGCATAAAGGAAGCATATGATCTACACTCAAACAATGAGGATGCTAACGATACCCCCTGGGAAAAACTATCGAAAATGAACCCGTGGCCAAAAACTGCCATTTTTTGCTCGTTAATAATTTGGCAAAGAATTCTGACAGGCGAAAACCTTAAGAAACGGGGAATTCAAGGTCCCTCATGTTGCCCCCCTATGCAATAATAGTGAGGAAACTACTAGCCACCTGCTAGATGAATGCGAGTTTTCCTCCTTCCTTTGGGACAGAGGCGCCATTAATTTTTGAAGAAGCAATCGGGCTCATGGTCATCCAGATCATACGTTGAAAAATTGGAACTCCCAAATTTTCAGTAATCCTATTATTTCCCTAATATGGAATATGTTCCCTGGGATGCTTTGCTAGAACCTTTGGAAAGAACAAAATGGAATAATTTTCAGGGATAAGAGTCACCGGAAGGACGAAGTATGGGAGACTTTAGCCCGCGACATTCAGGAAACCGTTCGAAGCCGACAATGGACCGATGAAGACAAAAATCTCTCTGAGGAGGACATGTTAATTGCTAAGGCCTGGGGTCTTGGTAGGGAGGATGTGCTCAGCTTGAGAAGATGAGACAATATCTATAGACCCACTAGCCCCAATATCTGGTCTCCGCTTGGGCAGAAGGAATTTAAAATTAATTTTGACGGGGCTTCACGTGGTAATCTTGGGGCAATGGGATATGGCGGGGTCTGTAGAAATGCAGATGGGGTTATTCTTCATGTGTTCTTTGGCTATCTTGGTCATGATACGAATAACTCTGCAGAGCTCGATGGTCTCATCCATGGTCTACAGATGATTATTCATGGTGGTTTTTTTTCGGCAACTATTGAGGGAGACTTGAGAATCATCATTCACATGGCCAAAGGGCTGGCGCAGGGAAATCTGACTGAACACGTGACCACCGACTGGAGGCTCTCTCATCGCTTGGATATCCTTCACCATCTTGTCCATTCCTACAGTCAGCTGTCCTTTCGCCACATCAGATGAGAAGCTAACAAAGTGGCAGACTATCTAGTGAATTTGGGTGTTGATGGGGGAGGTGGACATACATCCGGTCTCATGACAGATCTCCGGGACGTTTCTTGGGCCCCCAAGTGCTTACAGCTAGCAGCAGAGGACTTTGGAAGAAGCCACATGGTAGAGAGTACGCTACACTTGTCCCAAGGAAGTGACAGGCATAATGCGGTGGTCACTTCGCTGACGCACTTATGATGTGGTATTTTAGGATGAGACTTGATAAGTCCCACAAGTTAGTTATTACGGGTAGGAGGCTGAAGTACAATTTTCAGCTTTTCGCAATCCAGGTGAAGGATTTGTACATGCTTCAATCTTGTATCATCATGGCATCTATTATTCTTTGTAATGGTGAAGGTACATTTTAGGGTCGACTTAGATCTTCAGGGGACTTGGCCATTTATGGCCCGATTGGCATCATCATGAGCATGAGGCATTTATATGGTGGTTCATCTCTACTAAGGATTATTTCCTGCTCTGAGGGTGGAAAGACTTGTCTCTGTGATTTTATTGTTTGTCTTTTCAGAGTTCCTTATAGGTGTGGTTTACGCAAACGCGGCCACCTCATTTCAGTCTATCCTCTGTGTTAAGTGTAGCTATGGCTCCTAAGCATGAAACTGGTGCCTCCTCAGGGTTGGGCGCTGCTCACACTCCTCTGAAAGGCAAAGAGAAGATTAATGTTAGGGGTGGGGCCTCAGGAAAGCTTATGAGGGCCCAAATTTGGGCGCAGTCTGCTGCATCCTTCTTCCGTGAGCGTCTCCCTGGTCCTATCATGGGTGATATTGAGGGTATTGAGAAGAAACTTTGGAACGAAGTTCAGGCCCTCCCTATCGAGGATGTTATGATTGAGGTGGAGGATTGGGTCACTGACCCAGGTACTACTGCTGGGTGTGCCTTGGCCTATGATAGAATTGTGATGATGTATTGGGTCACCAAGAACTTGCTTGCACATGTTTTGATGGAGGGTAATGCGAAGCGACAAGGCGATGAAGAACTGGTTAAAGCCTGGAAAGTTCACAACGTGGACAACCCACCAATGCACTGCAAAATTGATGCTATTGCAAAGAAGTTGGGCCTCTCGTTCTCATACCCGAGCTTGGACGCTCAAGGAAATTGGGTTTCCAGTAGTGAATCGTCAAAGGATGGCTCTCCTCGGCCAATGGCTACTATTATTCAAGTCGACACTCTCCCCCTGAAGAAAATGGAAGACATGAAGTTGCCTGAGAAAGGTGCTGCTGAACTGTCTGCTCTGCCTCTTAAAGGTTTGGGGATTTAGTCGAGTCTTGTTTTATCGGTTTTTGGAGTCTTTTGTCTGTAAGTTTGGTTTACGGGTTGTTGGTTTGGCCTGGTGTCATTCGTTAAATGGATGGGTGGTATGTTTTTGCACTCTGGAAACTTGTGGTTACATTTTGAGGAGGTCCGGCTTCATGGACGCTCGCTTTGCATTTTTGTAGTGCTATGTCTGTATCGGTCTATAGTTTTTGGGGGATGGTCTGATAACTCTGCTCCGCTGTAAGCGCGCTATGTACTCTTTGTATCTCTTGACTCAACAGTAATATAAAGTTTTTATTTACCAAAAAAAAAAAAGACATGTAAAATATATCATGATGTTAATAAATATCTCCAAAATATTTCGCTGAAAAACAAAATATCTCCAAAATATATTACAACATTACACATATCTCCAATATTAATAAATTGATAATGTTAATTAATTCTAATATAATAATTAATTATTTAAATAACAAACAATTATTTAATAAATTATTAATTATTTAATTAATTAATAATATTAATAATTATTTAATTAATTATTATTATTATTAATTATTTAATTAATGATTATTATTATTAACTAAATAAAAATATTAATTAATTAATATTATCATTCACTAAATTATTTTATAATTACTTATTATAAAATAATAGTATTGTTTGATTAATCATATTGTTTGATTAAACAATATTAATAATCAAACAATTAAAATATGGATTTCATTAAAATCATTAAATAATATTAATCTATTAATATTTTTAATTAAATAATCATTAATTAACTAATATTATTATTACCTAAATAACTATAATATGAATTGAATTATTTTATAGTTATTATGTTTAATTAATTATTATAAAATAATAATATTATTTAATTAAACAATGTTATTAATCAAACAATTAAATTTTGTATTTCATTAAAATTATTAAACAATGTTATTCTATTAATATTTCGGAGATATGTGTATGCGCACACCTGTTACTAGGAACATCAACATTAATAATATTAATGTGTCTGAATACGCCGATAGGCCTAAATGGGGCACATACTTTTCATATTAATGTTTTTCCTATAGTATGTGTCCCATTTACGCCTCTCAACGTATTCAGACACATTAATATTATTAAAGTTGTTGTTGCTAGTAATTACAAATATACATCACACGAAAAGAAAAAAAAAATTACATTCAAAAACAATTTTATAGATATTAAAATTATTTATTCAATTAAAAAATATAAATATATATAAATATATATATATATATATATATATATATATATATATATATATATATAAGAAGAGAGGGAGAATAAAAAAGTAGTATTGACATTAATAATAATTTCTTAACATAGAGAAAAGTACGAATAATTTTGCATTTTCTTAAATTAACACGGAGAAGTGAGAATAATTTTACATTTTTGATATTATATAAATCCATTTTCCTTTTTTTTTATATTTAGGAATGAATAGGGATGAAAAAATTAAGTCAAAATGAATGGATTTTAAGTAAGTTAATAATTTTAATTTATATTCAAAGAAATGAAAGCTAACCCGGAGCAATGTCATAATGTGCAACATAAGCATTCGACATAAATTTAGCTAATATGAATGGGAAGAAAACCATTTAGGACTATCACAATTAAAGTTAGTGCTTCAATAGAAAACTAATCAATGGCATTCAAACATGGCCAAACAAACATGGTTAATTATCTTTCCCACTCTATTGTCTATCTATCATAAAATACATTATAAATTGATAAGACAACATAGTGGACATATGTTAACACAAAGACATTGGAACTCATTAAACATGTAGGAATATGCACTATATTGCATAATCTATGTGACGTGAAATTTCATGAATAGAATGTGACATAATTATTAATGAATGTTCTCATAAACTTAACCACCATGGTCAATCAAACTTAATAAAGCTTATCCATTTAAAACATAACTAATAAGACTTATCTCTTTAACACATAGCAAATGTCACATCGCTAATTATTGATGAATGTCACAATGTTGATTAATGTTGAATTGGTACATTCATCAAGGGTTATGTTAGATCAGGACATTCACTAAGGGTTATGTTAGCCTGCAACATTCTTCTGTGTCTGTGCCACAAAATTCAAATTAGGGTTATGTTGACTTGGAACATTAATCAATAGTTATGTCACATTTTATGTTTTGTCGCATTATGATGGTCATGATGTTTTATGTCGGATTGTGGCATTCCTCCAATCTGAAATTCAGTTTTTTAATGTTCCTAGAAGGTTTTGTAAGGTTTTTTGTCATATACTATAAGGTTAAATGATCTATGTGAGCTTGAGACATTTTGTCGCATTTTAGGTTTTGTCGCATTGTGACGTTCATTAAATTTTAGGTTGGATTACGACATTCCTCCATGTTCATGCCACAATCTGAGATTCAAATTTTTAGTGTCCAAAGAAGGTTTTGCAAGAGTTTTGTCACATACTATATGGTTATGTTGACTTCGGACATTAATCAATTGTTATGTCACATTTGAGGTTTTCTCGCATTATGACATTCATCAAGTTTTATGTCACATTTGAGGTTTTGTCAAGATGCATTTAAACACCAGCATAGATCCATCTTAAACCCGTATCTATCAAGCACCGAGAGGGATCCAATTTCTTGAGGTTGATTTCTTTTTCTAAATTTAAACTCAAGAAGTTTGATCTCTCTTGATTGATAGATCCGGGTTTAAGTTTTAAATTTTTATTTTATAAACGAACATCTATTTTTTAATTACTTTTCATAATATTTTATTTTATGAACCAACATGCATTTTTTTAAAATACTTTCCATAATTTTTTATTTTATGAGCCAACATGAATTTTGTTAATTATTTTGTTACGAACATTACATCACGTTACAACATCTCCCCCATACTGGGCTGTAGAGCACCTCGTTTCAATCGGTGCAATAACAAGATATGAAGACCATGAAATTAATACGGTTTATATGATCATAAATTAATACGTTTCATTATGGCGGTCATCAAGGGTTATGTCGCATTGCGACAATGACCAATATGTGACACATATGCCGACACAACCCAAGATGCGACATATTCACAATGTGAAATTTGACGTTCATTAAGGTTTATGTCGGATTGTGATGTTTATCAAGGCTTGTGTTGCATTGTGGCGTTCATCAGGCATTATGTCGCATTGTGACAATGCCCAAGATATGAAATTTGACGTTCATCAAGGCTTATGTCGCATTGTGATGTTTATAAGGGCTTATTTTGCATTGTGGAATTCATCACGGGTTAGATGCGACATATTCACAATGTGAAATTTGATGTTCATCAAGGTTTATGTCACATTGTGATGTTTATCAAGGGTTACGTTGCATTGTGGTGTTCATCAATATGACATACCCATAATTAGCATTTAGTTTAAATCTTCAAATAAAATATCATTTGTGGGAGGACAAAAAGTCCCACACACTTACATCAATAATAAGACAGTCAAAATACTCGTTAGACAAAGAACCATTTCATTGCAATGTACAATTTATATTTTATCACTTCAAGATACAAATACTTTCACAACTCATATAATCATATTAGTACATATTCTAACATTACCATTTTCTTACCTTTAGACAAAATCTTTAAATGAAAGACCTATATCCATGTAGCCATCATAAGAACAATATGATATAGTAGAAACATTGGACAAAGCAAACATATTAATGCGCAATAACCATTTACATAACACATGAAAAAATAGCCCCAAGAGTTAGCTCAATCGGTCGAGCACCCGTAGTTAGGCCTCCTAGCATGTGAGGTCGCGGGATCCATTCTCCTCGACACTCTTGGGGTTAGGTATGCAAAATGTGCCGAGGGTGTGAAGTCCCCTTCGGGTGGGCCCGCCAGCTATTATTTCGTGGATGTAGCGATGCCGGCCAGTGGGACTGGTACGTGAACCACATTGAAAACACACACACACACACACACACACATGAAAAAATGCCAGATATAAGTGGTTCTCCTAAACCTATGGGCTACGTCCACCGAAAAGGTAAAATTATTTCCATTATTCAAAAGGGGAATTACAATTCCTACAACAAAACCATTGCCAGGCTTATCTTTCACTCTCACACAGTCTCTCTAGTCTCTCTCTTGACTAGATATTTTATTCGAATCTACTAACATCTTAACCCTACAAGGGTTTTATAATTATTCGGACATAATTCCTTCCATCTTCAATCATTCAAGGAACATATGAACACTAAAATAATCTGAAATAATGATAAAAAAATCAAGCTCTTGTAACAGCCATTCCCTTCCATGTCGCGGACAACAAGAAAAAGTGTAGTTACATACGGAAAACAAAATATAGAGATGATTTTTTCCCTATTTGTAAACCACAACCTAAAATTTGACAATACAGTGATCTATCCTTCACAGGAAAGGGATCATCCTTTCATTTCAAACAACAAACATTAACTTAAGATCACAGAGCCTAACCATCCGATGATAGGGATCGTGACTACTGTTTCGATCTTAGCCTAAGACAGAGATTCTAGCACCATCATCAAACAAATAATCATCAACCAACTATGATCTACGAGTTGGCAGTCGAGATCATCAACAAAAACTGAGATCTACGTTTTAAGCAAATCGACATCAGCAGCAACTGAGATCTATGATGTAAAACCAAGCAACATAATAAAACACCAAGTTTATACCACAACCCTAATGTGCTATTAACATTAAAGCTGCGTTTTCCAAAATAGCAAGGAGGTTCTAAAATAAAGACCCACGGGTTCATGGACGAGATCCATAACTCCAACACAATACTGACCCGTAATTATTATAACTATTTTATCAATAATGTATAGAGATTTTAAACCAGAATACACAAGTTCAATCAACCAGGATCCACGGTTTCCACAACCATAATGTGATGCAACCAAAATCGCTATGTTATCAAAACAACACAAGAGTTCTAAAATGGAATAATAATCTTCAACAGAGAAATATGATATGGACATCCTAGTCGTTTCCCATATTAACCTAAATCTATTCTTAGTTCAGCATACTATCAAACAAATAAAGAGGGCGTCGCCCTTCTCACACTCTACCACAAGCTATGAGCAAACCCACTATATTCATAACACAGATTTGAATAGCAGAGGTCATTGGGATCAAGTTCATAGAACCGTCCTCTCCCTGCTCTCTGCTAGATTTCGACGAGCATCCTCACAATCTTCCTTTCTTTCCCCCCCACTCAATTGAGCTCCGTTCTCTTATAGCAAACAAAATAGTTCTTAACAAAAGATAACTGGCGCCGATTAAAGCTCAACATTTTTCAAAGGAGGTGATTGGCGGTCCTATTAAGTAGACTAGAGGTGCCTCATAAAAACGGTGTTCCAACTGGCCGACAAGTGGTAGAAATTTTTTTGGTTTGGTAAGGCAGCACGTGGACTCGGTCACTGAAGCATGCTAAGCTTTCCACCTGTGCTACGATAAGGTGGAGCTGGATTAAAAACTCGTGAAACTTGGAATACCATCAGGACGTTCCACAATAAAACACATGCAAAAATGGTAACGAGTTGGAGTGCTCCTCTAAGGAGGCACTTCCTCACTCTCCTTGTGCTTCACACAAGCAAAAGGTTTGTCACTTAAGAAGAAGTCCACTTGACTTGATACTCTTAGCTAGGATATGCGTCATATCTGCAAACTTTAAAGGATGTAAGCCTCCTTAGTCTTTTGTACCTGGTATATATATAGTCCAAGCTTCATATAATAAACTCTTAATGGAATTAAGTATGTACGTTTATATACAAAATCATGCAACCCTTGCATGAATACATATATGGGGTATTATTATAACTAATAATATTGAATCTAAGTGATAGTATACTCAGAATACACAAATATATATATAAGCATATCACTCTTGTCTTCTCAAGATGCCAATTATATCTATATATATATCTATATATATATATCTATATATATATATATATATATATATATATATTGTAGGGTCTTATCAACCGTACAAGTAAGTTTTAGCAATCACGTGGTTTATCTAGTGCAATTAGTTAGCTTAGGTTAATTACTTGACCGTGCGTGACGATATTAACCTTACCTACGTATAGTGAATTTAGTTGTCGTCATCTAAATACCTCACCGCCCTTGAACTCTTAAACTTACCCTTTATGACTTAAGGAGTTAAACCACATACTTGAGCTCCTCACCAGGAAAATAAGTACAATAATGAATTTCTTTTATAAAAATTGTAGGGCCTAAAGGAGGGATATTACATCCTCCTCCCCTTAAAAATAACACCGTCCTCGGTGTTCATACTTTCAGCAGTTCGTCTTCTCACCTGGAGTCATCTTTCTCTCGTTCCTCATTTATGCTTTGACCTTTCTTTTTTTTCTTTTTTTTTGTAAGTCGCTATCGATTACACCTGCATTTTCGACTACAAAACCAGGATTTAAAGAAACCATGAAAGCTTATCATCAATTCCATAATCAAATTCAGAAACATGAACAATGAGCCCCTTTAGTGTAACATAACATTCATGGAGTATATTTTCGCCTTCGTTTGTGCTTTTAATCACAAGCATACATAATTTCAGTGCTCCAAGAGAGTAGACTGTTAATTTAATCAACACTCATCATTCACTTGATCCAAGAAATTCTTGCCTAACACCCAAGTGCTCACACAACAATCCTTTCGGAAATTCTTTCCTAACACCTCAGTGTTCACATAACAATTCCTTTGGAGATTTCTTGCATAACACCTCAGTGCTCGCGCAACAATACTTTCTCTCATGCATACTAAGCAGCGTCCTACCTCCCTCATATGCATTCTTTTATAGTTTTTCCTAGGTTTTTGTAGCTCGCCGATTTCTTCGAGAATCCTGACGGTTGTCAACTCCCTGATTTATAGGGAGTGTGTGAGTGCCATTACTGCACTCTTACATAATTCCCCTCAAGCCTTCTTGCTTGAGACCCATAATTTATTTCCCCTCAAGCTTCCTCGCTTGAGTCTAGGAAAATCTCTTTCAAATAAATCACTTATTTCGTCACATTACATTTTGTAACCATACAATTACTCTGACAAATTTGGGTCGAGTTCTTCATACAACAATATTTATTGACATTTAAAAGAATAATTAATAGTTGTGATGTGGATTTTAAATCCTCACCCCTTATTTTACCATGCATAATATTTTATGTCCTTACCTTTCCACAAGCTCCACAGAAATTTGACCATTTGCCAAATTCACGTGTTAGTAACGAAATAAAATATTTGTAAGAATATATTTTCCTATTCATAAAATTAAGAAGATAATCCTTCACACTATAATATCTATACTTGAATAAACATTCCTTTCTTACTAAACTTTTGTGAGTAAACAACAAAACTGGTATGTACCCATGTTGGAAATTGTCAGATACCTCTATTCATTACCAAACCATCTTATGTTAATACAGGTTTATATCCTATTTACCTACTCATGGTAAATCATTTTTAAGCATGTAGGTGTTTCTTTCTTAACTTTGACGTAATAAGTAACCCTTTTCATGTTACAACTTTTAACTATGCCAAGTTCATCTTCATGGATTTCCATATAAATTTTTTTACATAATACAATACGTTTTATACCCCATTCCATTCAGGTACTCTTTAGCCATATCCAGTTATCACCAATATCATAAGAAAAATAATCCAACTATAACTCTGACGATCAATAAACAGTCAATATACATAAGAATAAATATCCCTCAAGAAGAATTTCCATGATCATATGTTTTTCTTTGAAGTAATGCATTCATCTTTATACTAATCTCAGTAATAACCTAAACCTGAAATGTGCCACTGCGATACATTACACCATGTCATCTTAAGTGAGCATAATAAAAAAAGAAGAAGTTCATGACACACAATAGGGACCGGTGATAGTTATTTCATAGGTAATTTCCTTCCTTCTCATGAAATCGAGAGACTAGGGTTAAACCATGATTTATTTAGTCTCTTAAATTATTTGGAAGGACGTCATATCTTTCCATTTCTCATATGATTCAAGTTCAGTTATACAAATTTTCTTTGTACATACCCACAATTATGTAAGTAACAATAAAACATCTACATATATACTTGTATAGTTTCATAAGAATAACCGCATACCTTTATGAGGGAGACTGCATATGATTTCATTTTTATATATATTTCCTATTTCAATAACCTCATATGTGACATACCCATAATTAGCATTTAGGTTAAATCTTCAAATAAAAGCTCATTTGTGGGAAGACAAAAAGTCCCACACACTTACATCAATAATAAGACAGTCAAAATACTCGTTAGACAAAGAACCATTTCATTGCAATGTACAATTTATATTTTATCACTTCAAGATACTAATAATTTCGCAACTCATATATTCATATTAGTACATATTCTAACATTACCATTTTCTTTACCTTTAGACAAAATCTTTAAATGAAAGACCTATATCCTTGTAGCCATCATAAGAACAATATGATATAGTAGAAACATTGGACAACACATACAAATTCATGCGCAATAACCATTTACATAACACACATGAAAAAATGCTAGATATAAGTGGTTCGCCCAAACCTACGGGCTATGTCCACCGGAAAGGTCAAATTCTTTCCATTATTCAAAAGGGGAATTACAATTCCTGCAACAAAACTGTTGCCAGGCTTATCTTTCACTTTCACATAGTCTCTCTAGTCTCTCTCTTGACTAGATATTTTATTTGAATCTACTAACATCTTAACCCTACAAGGATTTTATAATTATTCGGACATAATTCCTTCCGGCTTCAATCGTTCAAGGAACATATGAACACTAAAATAATATGAAATAATGATACAAAAATCAAGCTCTTGTAACAACCATTCCCTTCCATGTCGCGGACAGCAAGAAAGAGCATAGTTACATACGAAAAACAAAATACAGAGATGGTTTTTTCCCTATTCGTAAACCACAACCTAAAATTTGACAATACAGTGATCTATCCTTCAAAGGACAGGGATCATCCTTTCATTGCAAACAACAAACATTAACTGAAGATCACAGAGCCTAACCATCCGATGACAGGGATTGTGACTACTGTTTCGATTTTAGCCTAAGACAGAGAATCTAGCGCCATCATCAAACAGATAATCATCAACCAACTATGATCTATGAGTTGGCAGTCAAGATCATCAACAAACTATATCAATTTTTTTCAAAGTGTTTCAACCCTTTAACATACATATCTTTATATGTCCTAACCACCGTCCATTCAACCCTTATAAATCAAATATGTTTTCTATTGTGCCTTCATTTGTATAATTATCTTTCTGAGTCTTAAAGACCTTTCTAATCCTTATAATATATAATTGAAGCAATCAAGCTCTTATGATGAATTTTTATGATCTGAATCAAACATGTTCTAAGACTCTACCAATGGCAAATATTGTCCGGATATGAGTGCTCATCTTTCATAAGTTTAGACTATCCTAGTTATGGTTATACAATCCTCATAAAATTTTGGACATGAAATGCTCCCATGATTCTCATTACTATAATCATGATCAATGTATATGAATAACATTAACAAGATCACAAGATAAAGGTAGGAACATATTGCAATTATTTTGATCATTTAAAAGAGTATTTTCTTGTCATTCGATGAACTAAATGTAGAGTAAGAGGAGCTATTCATCGCCTAGTGTTCACCAATAGAAGATCATTCAAATGCCAATAAGACATATACAATGCTTACAATTAGATAGTGTTGTGCCATTATCACACTTCAGTAAAATGAATCATACTTACTTGCACTTCCAGGATGCAATCTTTGGAAATGAAACTTCTTCATCTAAGCATTATAAAATGTAGTTCCTTTCCTAGTTCGATCAACTTGTATTCGTTTTTTGTGATGGAGCCCAATAAGCCCGAGTGTTTGCAACCTCGCTTTGATACCATATGTGACATACCCATAATTAGCATTTAGGTTAAATCTTCAAATAAAAGCTCATTTGTGGGAGGAAAAAAAGTCCCACACACTTACATTAATAATAAGACAGTCAAAATACTCGTTAGACAAAGAACCATTTCATTGCAATGTACAATTTATATTTTATCACTTCAAGATACTAATAATTTCGCAACTCATATAATCATATTAGTACATATTCTAACATTACCATTTTCTTTACCTTTAGACAAAATATTTAAATAAAAGACCTATATCCATGTAGCCATCATAAGAACAATATGATATAGTAGAAACATTGGACAACGCATACACATTCATGCGCAATAACCATTTACATAACACACATGAAAAAATGCTAGATATAAGTGGTTCGCCCAAACCTACGGGCTATGTCCACCGGAAAGGTCAAATTCTTTCCATTATTCAAAAGGGGAATTACAATTCCTGCAACAAAACTGTTGCCAGGCTTATCTTTCACTTTCACATAGTCTCTCTAGTCTCTCTCTTGACTAGATATTTTATTTGAATCTACTAACATCTTAACCCTACAAGGATTTTATAATTATTCGGACATAATTCCTTCCGGCTTCAATCGTTCAAGGAACATATGAACACTAAAATAATATGAAATAATGATACAAAAATCAAGCTCTTGTAACAACCATTCCCTTCCATGTCGCGGACAGCAAGAAAGAGCATAGTTACATACGAAAAACAAAATACAGAGATGGTTTTTTCCCTATTCGTAAACCACAACCTAAAATTTGACAATACAGTGATCTATCCTTCAAAGGACAGGGATCATCCTTTCATTGCAAACAACAAACATTAACTGAAGATCACAGAGCCTAACCATCCGATGACAGGGATTGTGACTACTGTTTCGATCTTAGCCTAAGACAGAGAATCTAGCGCCATCATCAAACAGATAATCATCAACCAACTATGATCTATGAGTTGGCAGTCAAGATCATCAACAAACTATATCAATTTTTTTCAAAGTGTTTCAACCCTTTAACATACATATCTTTATATGTCCTAACCACCGTCCATTCAACCCTTATAAATCAAATATGTTTTCTATTGTGCCTTCATTTGTATAATTATCTTTCTGAGTCTTAAAGACCTTTCTAATCCTTATAATATATAATTGAAGCAATCAAGCTCTTATGATGAATTTTTATGATCTGAATCAAACATGTTCTAAGACTCTACCAATGGCAAATATTGTCCGGATATGAGTGCTCATCTTTCATAAGTTTAGACTATCCTAGTTATGGTTATACAATCCTCATAAAATTTTGGACATGAAATGCTCCCATGATTCTCATTACTATAATCATGATCAATGTATATGAATAACATTAACAAGATCACAAGATAAAGGTAGGAACATATTGCAATTATTTTGATCATTTAAAAGAGTATTTTCTTGTCATTCGATGAACTAAATGTAGAGTAAGAGGAGCTATTCATCGCCTAGTGTTCACCAATAGAAGATCATTCAAATGCCAATAAGACATATACAATGCTTACAATTAGATAGTGTTGTGCCATTATCACACTTCAGTAAAATGAATCATACTTACTTGCACTTCCAGGATGCAATCTTTGGAAATGAAACTTCTTCATCTAAGCATTATAAAATGTAGTTCCTTTCCTAGTTCGATCAACTTGTATTCGTTTTTTGTGATGGAGCCCAATAAGCCCGAGTGTTTGCAACCTCGCTTTGATACCATATGTGACATACCCATAATTAGCATTTAGGTTAAATCTTCAAATAAAAGCTCATTTGTGGGAGGAAAAAAAGTCCCACACACTTACATTAATAATAAGACAGTCAAAATACTCGTTAGACAAAGAACCATTTCATTGCAATGTACAATTTATATTTTATCACTTCAAGATACTAATAATTTCGCAACTCATATAATCATATTAGTACATATTCTAACATTACCATTTTCTTTACCTTTAGACAAAATATTTAAATAAAAGACCTATATCCATGTAGCCATCATAAGAACAATATGATATAGTAGAAACATTGGACAACGCATACACATTCATGCGCAATAACCATTTACATAACACACATGAAAAAATGCCAGATATAAGTGGTTCTCCCAAACCTACAAGCTACGTCCATCAGAAAGGTCAAATTCTTTCCATTATTCAAAAGGGGAATTACAATTCCTGCAACAAAACTGTTTCCAGGCTTATCTTTCAGTTTCACATAGTCTCTCTAGTCTCTCTCTTGACTAGATATTTTATTCGAATCTACTAACATCTTAACCCTACAAAGGTTTTATAATTATTCGGACATAATTCCTTCCGGCTTCAACCGTTCAAGGAACATATGAACAATAAAATAATATGAAATAATGATACAAAAATCAAGCTCCTGTAACAGCCATTCCCTTCCATGTCGCAGACAGCAATAAAAAGCATAGTTACATATGGAAAACAAAATACATAGATGGTTTTTTCCCTATTCGTAAACCACAACCTAAAATTTGACAATACAACGATCTATCATTCAAAGGATAGGGATCATACTTTCATTGCAAACAACAATAATTAACTTAAGATCACAGAGCCTGACCATCCGATGACAGGGATCGTGACTACTGTTTCGATCTTAGCCTAAGACAGAGATTCTAGCACCATCATCAAACAAATAATCATCAACCAACTATGATCTATGAGTTGGAAGTCGAGATCATCAACAAAAACTGAGATCTACGTTTTAGGCAAATCGACATCAGCAACAACTGAGATCTATGATGTAAAACCAAGCAACATAATAAAACACCAAGTTTATACCACAACCCTAATGTGGTATTAACATTAAAGCTGCGTTTTCCAAAATAGCAAGGAGGTTCTAAAATAAAGACCCACGGGTTCATGGACGAGATCCATAACTCCAACACAATACTAACCCATAATTATTATAACTATTTTATCAATAATGTACAGAGATTTTAAACCGGAATCCACGAGTTCAATCATCCAGGATCCACGATTTCCACAACCAAAATGTGCTGCAACCAAAATCGCTATGTTATCAAAACAACACAAGGGTTCTAAAATGGAATAATAATCTTCAACAGAGAAATACGATCTGACATCCCAGTCGTTTCCCATATTAACCTAAATATACGCTTAGTTCAGCATACTATCAAACAAATAAAGAGGGCGTCGCCCTTCTCACACTCTACCACAAGCTATGAGCAAACCCACTATATTCATAACACAGATTTGAATAGCATAGGTCATTGGGATCGGGTTCATAGAACCATCCTCTCTCTGCTCTCTGCTAGCTTTCGACGAGCATCCTCACAATCTTCCTTTCTCCCCCCCCCACTCAATCGAGCTCCGTTCTCTTATAGAAAACAAAATAGTTCTTAAAAAAAGACATCTGGCACCGATTAAAGCTCGGCATTTTTCAAAGGAGGTGATTGGTGGTCCTATTAAACAGACTAGCGGCGCCTCATAAAAATGGTGTTCCAACTGGCCGACAAGTGGTAGACAAAATTTTGGTTTGGTAAGGCAGCACGTGGACTCGGTCACTGAAGCATGCTAAGCTTTCCACCTGTGCTACGATAAGGTGGAGCTGGAATAATGACTCGTGAAACTTGGAATCCCATCAGGACGTTCCACAATAAAACACATGCAAAAATGGTAACGAGTTGGAGTGCTCCTCTAAGGAGGCACTTCCTCACTCTCCTAGTGCTTCACACAAGCAAAAGGTTTGTCACTTAAGAAGAAGTCCACTTGACTTGATACTCTTAGCTAGGATATGCGTCATATCTCCAAACTTTAAAGGATGTAAGCCTCCTTAGTATTTTATACCTGGTATATATATATATATTTATATATATAGTCCAAGCTTCATATAATAAACTCTTAATGGAATTAAGTATGTACGTTTATATACAAAATCACGCAACCCTTGCATGAATACATATATGGGGTATTATTATAACTAATAATATTGAATCTAAGTGATAGTATACTCAGAATACACAAATATATATATATATATAAGCATATCACTCTTGTCTTTTCAAGATGCCAATTATATATATATATATTGTAGGGTTTTACCAACCGTACAAGTAAGTTTTAGCAATCACGCAGTTTATCTAGTGCAATTAGTTAGATTAGGTTAATTACTCGACTGTGTGTGACGATCTTAACCTTACCTATGTATAGTGAATTCAGTTGTCGTCATCTAAATATCTCACCTCCCTTGAGCTCTTAAACTTAACCTTTATGATTTAAGGAGTTAAATCACATACTTGAGCTCCTCACCAGAAAAATAAGTACAATAATGAATTTCTTTTACAAAAATCATAGGGCTTAAAGGAGGGATATTACAATCAAGGGTTATGTCGCATTGCGACAATGCCCAAGATGTGAAATTTGGCGTTAATCAATGCTTATGTCGCATTGTGTTGTTTATCAAGGGTTATGTTGCATTGTGGCATTCATTAAGGGTTAGATGCGACATATTCACAATGTGAAATTTGATGTTCATGAAGGTTTATGTCACATTGTGATGTTTATCAAGGGTTACATTGCATTGTGGTGTTCATCAAGGGTTCTGTCACATTGCGACAATGCCCAATATGTGACACATATGGCGACACAACCCAAGATGCGACATATTCGCAATGTGAAATTTGACGTTCATTAAGGTTTGTGTCACATTGTGATGTTTATCAAGGCTTATGTTGCATTGTGGTGTTCATCAAGGGTTATATCACATTGCGACAATGCCCAAGATGTGAAATTTGACGTTCATCAAGGTTTAGGTCGCATTGTGATGTTTATCAAGGGTTATGTTGCATTATGGCATTCATCACGGGTTAGATGTGAAATATTCACAATGTGAAATTTGACGTTCATTAAGGTTTATGTCGCATTGTGAAGTTTATTAAGGGTTACGTTGCATTGTGGCATTCATCAAGGGTTATGTCGCATTACAACAATGCCCAATATGTGAAACATATGCCGACACAACCCAATATGTGACATATTCACAATGTGAAATTTGACGTTCATTAAGGTTTGTGTTTCATTGTGATGTTTATCAAGGCTTATGTTGCATTGTGGCGTTCATCGAGGGTTATGTCGCATTGCCACAATGCCCAAGATGTGAAATTTGAAGTTCAACAAGGTTTATGTCGCATAGTGATGTTTATCAAGGGTTATGATGCATTGTGGCATTCATTAAGGATTAGATGCGACTTATTCACAATGTGAAATTTGGCATTCATCAAGGTTTATGTCGCATTGTGATGTTTATCAAGGGTTACGTTGCATTGTGGCATTCATCAAGGGTTATGTCGCATTGTGATGTTTATCAAGGGTTACGTTGCATTGTGGCATTCATCAAGGGTTATGTCGCATTGCGACAATGCACAATATGTGGCACATCTGTTAACACAACCCAAGATGCAACATATTAACAATGTGAAATTTGACATTCATGAAGGTTTGTGTCGCGTTGTGATGCTTATGAGGGCTTATGTTGCATTGTGGCGTTCATCAAGGGTTATGTCACATTGCGACAATGCCAAATATGTGAAATTTTATGGCCATCAATGTTTATGTCCCATTGTGATGTTTATCAATGGTTATGTTACATTGTGGAATTCATCAAGGGTTAGATGCAACATATTCACAATGTGAAATTTGATGTTCATCAAGTTTTATGTCGCATTGTGATGTTTTTTGAGGGTTACGTTGCATTGTGGCGTTCATCAAGGGTTATTTTGCATTGAGACAATGCCCAATATGTGACACATATGTCGACACAACCCAAGATGCGACATATTCACAATGTGAAATTTGACGTTCATTAAGATTTGTGTCGCATTGTGATGTTTATCAATGCTTATGTTGCATGGTGTCATTCATTAAGGGTTATGTCGCATTGCGACAATGCGAGAGATGTGAAATTTGACATTCATCAATGCTTATGTTGCATTGTGATGTTTATCAAGGGTTATGTTGCATTGTGGCATTCATCAAGGGTTAGATGCGACATAGTCACAATGTGAAATTTTATGCTCATCAAGGTTTATGTCGCGTTATGATGTTTATCAAGGGTTACGTTGCATTGTGGCATTCGTCAAGGGTTAGATGTGACATATTCACAATGTGAAATTTGACATTCATCAAGGTTTATGTCGCATTGTGAGCGTGTCCAGCCAACAATTGAGGGCTCCCATGCTGTGGAACCTCCAACACGTGTCGCCCAGTTGTCGTGGTGGCACCCGCATCCGAGGATAATTTATTATATTGTTATAATATTCTTCATCATTATTTTAATACTCTTAGTTATCATAAACATATATTAATTGAGGCTTATGTTGCATTGTGGCATTCATCAAGGGTTATGTCACATTGTGACAATTCTAGAGATGTGAAATTTGACGTTCATCAAGGTTTATGTTGCATTGTGATGTTTATCAAGGGTTACGTTGCATTGTGGCATTCATCAGCGCGTCTAGCCAGAAAGTGAGGGCTCCCATGCTGAGGAACCTCCAACACGTGTTGCCCAATTGTAGTGGTGGCACCCGCATCTAGGGATAATATATTATATTGTTATAATATTCTTCATCATTGTTTTAATACTCTTATTTATCATCAACCTATATTAATCGTTTTAATTAAATTATAATATAATACTATAATTTAATGAAATTATTTTTTAATTAATTATTATATTATTATATTATAATTGATTAATAGCATATTTAATTAAATTAAAATATATTTAATATCTCTATAATTTAATGAAATTATTTTTTAATTAATTATTATATTATAATCGATTTAAATATCATACTTAATTAATTTATAATATATTTAATATATCTATTTGTCAAGTATGTATACTATAATATAATTATATTATAGCCAAATAATAAAATTTTGAATTAAGCAATATTATTTTATCATTACTTTGATTATAATATTTTAGTTAAATACTATCTTCTCGTGATAGAATAATATAATTAAAATTATTATCATTATATTTAAAATCGATATTATTATTTAATTAATTATTGAATTATAATTAATTAAGTAATTATTATGTTTTTTTTTAATGTTTTATCATTTATTAATTTTATTTATTAAAATATAATTAAATGATATCGAGGGTTACATTGCATTGTGGCTTTCATCAAGGGTTATGTCGCATTGAGACAATGCCCAATATGTGACACATATGCCGTCACAACCCAAGGTGCGACATATTCACAATGTGGAATTTGACATTCATTAAGGTTTGTGTCACATTGTGATTTTTATCAAGGCTTATGTTGCATTGTGTCATTCATCAAGGGTTATGTCGCATTGCGACAATTCGAGAGATGTGAAATTTGACGTTCATCAAGGCTTATGTTGGATTGTGATGTTTATTAAGGGTTATGTTGCATTGTGGCATTCATCAAGGGTTAGATGCGACATATTCACAATGTGAAATTTGACGTTCATCAGGGTTTATGTCGCATTGTGATGTTTATCAAGGGTTATGTTGCATTGTGGCATTCGTCGAGGGTTAGATGTGACATATTCACAATGTGAAATTTGATGTTCATCAAGGTTTATGTCTCATTGTGAGCGCGTCCAGCGAGCGGTTGAGGATTCCCATGCCGAGGAACCTCGAACACGTGCCGCCCAGTTGTCGTGGTGGCACTCGCATCCAGGGATAATATATTATATTGTTATAATATTCTTTATCATGATTTTAATACTCTTATTTATCATCAACCTATATTAATTGAGGCTTATGTTGCAGTGTGGCGTTCATCAAGGGTTATGTTGCATTGTGACAATGCCAGAGATGTGAAATTTGACGTTCATCAAGGTTTATGTTGTATTGTTATGTTTATCAAGGGTTATGTTGCATTGTGGCATTCATCAAGAGTTGGATGCGACATATTCACAATGTGAAATTTGACCTTCATCAAGTTTTATGTTGCATTGTGATGTTTATCAAGGGTTACGTTGCATTGTGGCATTCATCAAGGGTTAGATGCGACATATTCACAATGTGAAATTTGACGATCATCAAGGTTTATGTCGCATTGTGAGTGCGTCTAGCTAGCGGGTGAGGGCTCCCTTTTTTAGGAACCTCCAACTCGTGCCGCCCAGTTGTCGTGGTGGCACCTGCATTCGGGGATAATATATTATATTGTTATAATATTCTTCATCATTATTTTAATACTCTTATTTATCATCAACCTATATTAATTATTTTAATTAAATTATAATATAATACTATAATTTAATGAAATTATTTTTTAATTAATTATTATATTATAATTGATTAATATTATATTTAATTAAATTAAAATATATTTAATATCTCTATAATTTAATGAAATTATTTTTTTATTAATTATTATATTATAATTGATTTAAATATCATATTTAATTAATTTATAATATATTTAATATGTCTATCTATCAAGTATGTATAGTATAATATAATTACATTATAGTCAAATAATATATATATATATATATATATTTTAAGCAAAAAAAAGGACTTTCATTCTATTAATAAAGAGGCAGAATTACAACTTTCAACATTACAACCATCCTGGTGCTGACAGAGCCACCACAAAGTATCAAACAGACCCATTACATCCATCCCGATGCTAACAGAGCCACCACAAAATAACAGACAGACCCAAAACCCTAGGCCCAAAGCCAAAGCTGCACATACCATAGCATAATCACCAAGCCCATAACATGAACAAAAAGGGACGCAGGCCGAAACCGAGAGTTAAAACAACAGAAACCATAAGACCCAAAACCAAAGAACCATAATAGAGGCCACAATAACAAAAAAACAGACGATAATCCAACCTTCACCCTGCCGATAATCATAAAGCCGATAGTCGCCACACCAAAAGAACCAAACAAATAATTATCCGGATGGACCAGCCTCATCTTCAATGATAACCACCGGGGGTGCCTCCACAACCTCCTTATCTTCTATAATAATCTCACGAGGATTTTCCACTTTCTTAGACCGAGCCAGAAATGAGATACCCATGTCTCCACCGAGAGCATCTAATTTCATGTGAATCCAAAACTGTAGCTAGGGTTTTCACCCTAGCTTGTACAAATGAGCACCTATTAAGGAGAAGGGACTCCTTAGTAGCAGTTCAGAAAAACAGTAAATGAAAGACAGTACAGTAAAATAGTAACTACTCTAAGCATGTGCATAAAACAGAAAAGAAAAGATAATAACAAGGGTTTTTGTATTGATTATACCTCCAATGTGAAGGTTGGTGAAGCCTTTGCAGTAGTCCAAGAGGGTTGCTTCCAAGCTCCAGTTTTGTTCCTTTCACTTTCTCCAAAGGGATTTGGAAATGGGCCAAAGGGGCACTCAAATGTGAAAGTAGCTCAAGGGTGAGCTAGGGTTTCAGGAGTGATTTTGGCAGAGTAAGGGTGTGGTTGACTGTGGATATGAAATGAGGGGCCTCCATCACCTATTTATAGGTTTTTAGTGGTGGAGTGTTGGCCCATGGTTTTGGGCACCATATGGTTTAGGTCAGTTGTATAGGTTTTTTACTTCCTTTTTCCCTCTTTTTCCTCTTTTTTGTATTTTTTATTCCCCTTTTTAGAGGGTTTTTGCTATTTTGGAGGAATTTTGGGGGGAAAAGGGGTTTTTTGTCCTTTTGGAGACTTTTTTGGCCTTTTGGAGGCTTTTTAATGGGTTTCTTAAGGTTTTGGAGGCAAATATGGTAGGAAATATGGACAAATGAATCATGTAATGGGTAAATGAGGTAGTGAGCACTTTTTGGGTGTTAACAAGGCACGGAGAACTAGACAGAGCATCCCCCCTAGTTTCCAGGCATTGAGCAATCAGAGTCTTTGTCACCCACAAGGTGATGACAACCCGATTATACAAGGCCATCCACCCCATCATGTTTGTAACATACCCTTTTTGCTGGAAAACATTTTGTGTTAGCAAATATTATTATAACTTTTATTGTAAAGTTTTATGTTGGACAGGTGTCCAAGGATGACTGTAATTTGCACAATATATTATTATTAAATAAATAAAATAGGAGACAAACACCTAAGAGGACCGTTGAAAGAGTGGTTACTGATCCATTAGGTGGAATGGAATCTGGGGTAGAAGGCAATGGACAAGTGGCACATCATGATGCAACTAACTAGCTGTTGGTATGGGACAACTCCCTTGAAATGTGGTCATAGTGCCCTGAAAGATGGGATTGGCGCTTGGGGCTCATTTATTTCAAACTGACCACTAAAAGACCTAGGCAGTCTATATAATAGCCATCAAATATTGAACTGAGGTTCATCACTTTTCCTGACGAGGAAATTTACCTTGGGGTTTTGTTGTGTTTGCACCCAAGAGATTTGATGAGGGGATATGCTATGTTGTTGATCATGTTGTGAGTCTACCAAACTCTTATTGAGTTCAGGAGGTTGATGCTAAGTGGAGAAGGCATTTTATTTCAGGAGGATCATGCTGAGTGGAGAAGGCATTTTTGAGTGCCTTGCTTCTACAAAGATTCCACCCACTTATTGGATTAGTAATCGGGCTCGAGGGTTCACTAGAAGTCAGCAGTTGAGCTGCTTCTTCTGAAGTAGGTTGGGAGGAACAAGCCTCCTTGGGTGTTTTTATCCCCCATCATCATTTACAGGTTCCTTTGTCTTATCTATTTTTATTTTTAAAAGTTCTGTTGTCTATCAACTATTACTGTTTATTTTATAAGTTTATTTCATTTTCCTGAGTAAATTAATAATTATGTATAAAATTGATTTGATTGAATAAAATAGTCTCTGCATTTTTCCCCATGCAAAAAGGAACATCATCGTACTCTAGTACATAGACAGATTAAGGTAGATAGATATGATAGGCAAAATTGCCAAGATGATAGAAGTACCATTCTTTATATTCAGTTAATTTATCTACTGATAGCAGTTAGTATTATTTCTTCTTTTCTTACATTACTGTTCTTACTTCTATATTTTACTGCATCAAATAGAAATTCATTGTCTTAAAAGATTATTACTGTTCTTTATAATTACTATTGAGATCATTGCTGATAACATAATTTATAAATGATTGCTTAATCTTATCATTACATAACAGATATGTCACTTCAAGTTTCAATTTAGGGTTTATAGTTTTCCATTTATTTCTTCTCAAAGTTTACTATAACTATTGTTATTTCCATTATTGCACACACAGAACAGATAAGCAAACAAAAGTCTCTTATCACCAACCTCGGGTTATATATTTCTCATGTTCCTATAGCCATAAATTAAAAACACACAAATGCAATTCTTTCTACACAATCGAGCTAAGTTAAACAAGCTCCTTGTCATTATATAGATTCATTATTTTTATTAACAATAGACAAACCGAACAATTATATCAAAATCATTCTTGTAAGTCAAGTAGATTATTTACAATTATCATCTCTAAGGTTTAAGATATTATATGACTATAGGAGCAGAGTCAAGCATAAATTACAAACTCTAGTTGATGCTGAAACATATGAATGAGCATCATCATTTTATACATTCTAAGCATAGCCAAAACCCTAAACCCTGACAAACTTATAGATCGATTACATAAACATTCATACAATCGATGATGAGGCATTTACGCCGAAGCCTACCATATATTATAAACACGTAACCATTGTTTGAGGAACAATAATAGTATTTTTCATTATATATACTTAGCATACGATTCTTTTCCCAAACGTTTAAACATTTTCGTAGTTTACAGTCCAGAAAGAAAACGATAGCAACAGGTGTATAAAATCTAGTTGAACAACTATTTGTCATTTTACTTTAAAAATTGAACACAGAGGCTATTAAAACACAAATTATTTCCACTTTATAAATCAACGAGTTACAGGTTTTGTTCACGGGCCAAGCCCCAAAACAACAATCACAAAACAGTCACGGCATCATACGTTTTGTGAATATTCTTCTTATTTCAACAGAGTTTGAAAACCCTTTAAACGGAGGAACATTTCCCAGTTCAAAACTCAGAATCTAATACGGTACAGTAACCTTATAAACTATTACATCGACTCTGTAAACCAAAAAATATCCTAACACGGGTGTAACACGAAACAACACAGACTTCAAACGTTTGCCACGAATCTTCCAGGAGAACCTACGAGGGTTTGCCATCGGGGCTTACCAATTTATTCGCATGCTATCCATTGCCATCAAACCCAGCACTGTGAATACAGAACGATGGAAGTACCTACCACATGAACTACAAAGATTTATTAACGAGTTCTAATAAACATTGATAAACCAAAATGTATTACATAAATTGATATGAGATGACTTACCTTGCATATTTAACAGTCAGATGGAATGCTATTGCTTCTAAATCCTTCAACCAACGCAACAAAGGTGTCATGCAACTGAACTATAACCAAGCTTGGAGTCAAAAACCTCACCACTAACCTAAACTGTCACCTGACGAAAGCCACAAGGCTTCATCGCTACACACTCAGTAAACTCAAGCACTTATACAGTAGGTTCACAATAAAAATTACAGAGAATGGAGACACAGTGCCATCCACAACCACCCAGGTTTGATCCCTACTAACCAGTGGCTTGTCGGCCTCTTCCCCAAACAAAAAACACAAAATGAATGCGTGAAGGCAACAATAAATGCTATGGAAAGATCATCTTAGGGTTTTTCACATCTCAATGATCGGGACATGAGATCAACAATCCAAAATGAGCCAGCATATCCATGATAGTACCAAGGCAGAGATACGACCAAACAAAAATCAATAACCTCATTTAATAACTAGTACAGTTGGATGCCATATCACCCAAGGCTGAGCTTACAACTCGGTGAAGCATCACCATTTCTTACCACTATTATCATGTGGAGCCAGAACACGTAGGTGCCATCTTAGAAAACCACTACCAGCACACAAGATCACATTTAATGCTGAGATCTCACGTAGAAATCTGCCAGACCCTCGACTGCAACGACATTAAATTCATATCAGCATCGAGTTATGGTTACAGCGTCATTCTCGGGTTTATGTGACTGCTGTACAACTGTATTACAACCGTGATATAAGTTCTCAAACCATAAGATATATATATATATATATCAATACCATAACACAAACAATGCATAGTTTTAACCATAAGATAGTATCACGACATTACATTCAAGCTATAAGTATTAACCATGTTATAAGTTCACTTAGCATATATGCATTGCACATTCGAACCATAGGGTTTACATATAGTATTTCAAACAACACTATTAGCATAGTTTTCATATGTTATCAAATCAAAGGAATCAATATATTTTATATGTCAAACATGTATTAGAAATCGATACAATGCCTTAGTATTGTAGGCGCTACCACAAAGTTTAACATTCAAACTCATGTATTTAAATAAACATGCATTACTATTATAATAGCTAGGTCACTTTGCATAAGGTTAGTGTAATGAAAACCTAACCCTCACACTATTTAGAAAGCTAGGGTTTGACACCAATCCTATGTGTCGCATGCAATTATGTCTAGTATCATCTTGTTTATAAGATGACACAACAGAACATCATCACTTTAGCATTTCAAGACTTATTACATTGTAGCTATGATTTTCCAGGAGATTCACTTTAATATAATGGTGGCACTGTGTTCTCGGGGTCATTCATAAGTTCAACCTTATCGCATTTTCAAACTGATAATCTAAGCTGTAATACCACTGATCCTACCAACTGATACAACACAAGTATAGTGTATAACATTGCTAGCTACACATACAAATATTATCATAAAGACAATACAAGTTGACGAAGTTAAACGAAGTTACATACCATCGAAATCTTCATGCATGGCATTATATACATTTATCTTAAACACAGAGACGACAAGCTGAAGCTTATAACTTGTCTTGTAAAAACTGGAATTACTCTTTTACCTTACCTGCAGATCTGCGAAAGAAAGAATCCAATGCTTTAGCTTTCAAAGCTAAGTAAACCCAAGGGCACCCTGTAGGAACCCCTTCAGAAATATGCAAACAAATTCATCAGTATTGTTACCAGATCTCTACACATAATGAAATAAACATTGTTCTGTCCCATCTGATTTACAACCAAGTATCTTTTTATGTTTAAAAATAAATACGAGCATTTTATGAAGTAGTTATTATCTATTAGTTAATTAATTATCATTCCACAGATAGTAGTTATCTTTTAAAATAGGCTATATCAAATTTTTTTAATTTTTGCGATTTTTGGGATGTTACAGTGTTTGCCGGGTCATGAATCCAATTGGCCATAGAAACCAACTCCTCAAGCAGTTCCACCTCCCCCACAAGGCGCCAAAGGTCCATTTCAATTTCCTCTATCTCCTGCTGCACAAGTTTCGTTAATATCGATAGAAGGACAAGTTCTATCGTCAACATTTGACAACGTTTTATCACGGTCACACTCGGAGATCTTAACAATTAAGATGAAACGTATCTACTGGTAATTCCAAAGCATCCCCATCCCATCGCTCATTACATTTATTGGCACCTTGGTTTGCAAGTGCATCAACCAAACAGTTGGCACTCCTCCTGACATGCTGGAAAACGATTGCGTTAAATGAGGTGATGAGGTTTCCCAGACAAGACGCCATGGAATATGCCATGAAGTTTCCATTTTGGCAGCCTGGGTACCATTAATAAGATTGGTAGCTATCTGTATCAGCATGTTAGAGTCACCTTCCACTATAATACTGCTAATGCCATGACGAGCCACGATGCTCAATCCTTGTAACAATGCTTCACACTTCGCAACATTATTAGTTTCACGCCCAAGATGACCATAGTAGCTGAACAAAACCATTCCTTGATCATTTCACACAGCTCCACCATACCCTTCCATTCTGAGGTTTCCTTTAGAAGCTCCATCAAAGTTCATCTTTAGCCACCCCTATTGAGGTGGCGACCACACATTCAGACTGTTCTGTTTCCTGTTGTCAATAGTGTTGCACCCGATGAAATGTGGAAGCACCATGATACCCCAGGTATGGAGAATTAGTAATTCATTGTTCGGGATGCTCAAATCTTGTTCCGTACACAAGGATAATTTCAGCATTTCCGTAATCCCATTTTGGATATGCTCCCAGACGATCTTCCATGGGCTTTGTTTTCCCTGGAATAGGCGTTTATTGCGTTCCTTCCACACCTCCCAAAGGAGAAAAACCAGGAAAGAGTTGCCATTTATGGTTCAGGATTCTCCCATGGAAAGGATCCCCTCTCCAATGTCTCACCATTTGCTGCGGTATGGTCCTAATCCGCTCAGATCTTTGGAAAATCCTGACTCTTTCATCCCACAGAGCAGCAGCAAAATGACACTCATCTAAAAGGTGTGATGTAGTTTCACTATGTTGGCCATAGAGGACACAGATGGATGGACCCTCAAATCCATGCTTCACAATGTTATCCCAGGTTAATATCCTACCTCTTAGCATCAGCCAAAGGAAGAGGGTAATCTTAGGCCATAATTTGGCCTCCCATAAGTCTTTCCACGTATGATCTCCCACAGTACTTCCAGATTTGGTTTGAAGGTTATAATATTCTTTCATTGAGAACATACCTTTAGGACTGTAACCGCAACAAAGAATATCCCTCCCCCCTGAGTTTTTATCTACCTATTGCTAACTATTCCATGGACCTGCGTGCCTATATCTTCCCCATAGGAATCAAATAATAATATTTTGAATTAAGCAATATTATTTTATTATTACTTTGATTATAATATTTTAGTTAAATACTATCTTCTTATGATAGAAGAATATAATATAATATAATTAAAATTATTATCATTATATTTAAAAACAATATTACTATTTAATTAATTATTGAATTATAATTAATTAAGTAATTATTATGTTTTTCTTATGTTTTATCATTTATTAATTTTATTTAGTAAAATATAATTAAATGATATAATTAGCTAATAGTTTTTTATAATATATTATTATATTATAAATAATTAAATAATTTTATTTTATTAAATTGTTTTATAAAAAAACATTATTAACAAGTAAAATATATCATGATGTTAATAAATATCTCCAAAATATTTCGTTGAAAAAAAAAATATCTCCAAAATATATCAAAATATTACACATATCTCCAATATTAATAAGTTGATAATGTTAATTAATTATAATATAATAATTAATTATTTAAATAACAAATAATTATTTAATATATTATTAATTAATAATATTATTAACTAAATAGTAATATTAATTCATTAATTAATATTATCATTCACAAAATTATTTTATAATTATTTTGTTTAATTACTCATTATAAAATAATAGTATTGTTTGATTAATCATATTGTTTAATTAAAAAATATTATTAATCAAACAATTAAAATATAGATTTCATTAAAATCATTAAATAATATTAATCTATTAATCAAACGGTATTATTCTATTAATATTTTGGAGATATGTGTATGCGCACACCTGTTACTAGCAATAACAACATTACTAATATTAATGTGTCTGAATACACCGATAGGCTTAAATGGGGCACATACTTTCATATTAATATTTTTTCTATAGTATGTGTCCCATTTACGCCTATCGACGTATTCAGACACATTAATATTATTAATGTTGATGTTGCTAGTAATTATAAATATACATCACACGAAAACAATATATTTTTACATTCAAATTTTTTTTTATAGATATTAAACTTTTTTATTCAATTAAAAAATATAATAATAAAATAATATTTAAAAATATTATATATATATATATATATATATAAAATTAAATAAGAAGAGAGGGAGAATCAAAAAGTAGTATTCACATTAATAATAATTTCTTAACATAGAGAAAAGTACGAATAATTTTGCATTTTCTTAAATTAACATGGAGAAGTGAGGATAATTTTACATTTTTGATATTATATAAATCCATTTTCCTTTTTTCATATTTAGGAATGAATAGGGATGAAAAATTGAAGTCAAAATGAATGGATTTTAAGTAAGTTAATAATTTCTATTTCTATTCAAAGAAATGAAAGCTAACCCAAAGCCATGTCATAATGTGCAACATAAGCATTCGACATAAATTTAGTTAATATGAATGAGAAGAAAACCATTTAGGACTATCACAATTAAAATTAGTGCTTCAATAGATAACTAATCAATGGCATTCAAACATGGCCAAACAAACATGATGGTTAATTAGCATTGCCACTCTATTTTCTATATGTCATAAAATAAATTATAAATTGATAAGACAACATAGTGGACATATGTTAACACAAATACATTGGAACTCATTAAACACGTAGGAATATGCACTATATTGCATACTCTATGTGACATAAAATTTCATGAATAGAATGTGACATAATTACTAATGAATTTTCTCATAAACTTAACCACCAAGGTCAATCAAAATTAATAAAGCTTATCCATTTAACACATAATTAATAAGACTTATCTCTTTAACACATAGCAAATGTCACATCGCTAATTATTGATGAATGTCCCAAGGGCACCCTGTAGGAACCCCTTCATAAATATGCAAACAGATCATTAGTATTGTTACTAGATCATTACACATTAGAAATAAACATTGTTTTATCACATTTCATTTCTAGTCTATAATATTTTTATGCTTAAGAATAACTATGATAATTTTATTAAGTTGTCATTATCTATTAGTTAAATAACTTTCATTCCACAGATAGCATTTCTTTTATGATTTAGGCTATATCATTTTTTTTTTAAATTTTAGCAATTTTTGGGATGTTACAAGTGGTATCAAAGCGCAAGTTCAAACTCTAGGCCTGATCTAGGCTCACGCGCGTAAACAGAAAAGAAAAACATAAAGTTTATGTTACTAACTTTGTAATTCAATTTTATTTTTGCACATAATAGATTTACCGTTAAATTGCAGGTATGGAATTACCAGAAGAATCAACAGAGGATAGATCCCCTCGTAATGAACGCATTAATAATAACAATTATGAAGGAATTTATGTTGAATTAAACAACTAGTCTTCTGAAATTTTACGTATTGTACAGGATTTAAAATCTGAGTTAAAAGCTATTAAGGAAGAAAATGAACGGATCCTTAAGGTATAGGAAGAGTTACAACATAATTTAAAAGGAAATTGTCATAATGATGAAAGAGGCAGAAAATCAGAAATGAAGGCTGATTCTGAAACAATGTCCCACCAACATAAGCATAAGAAAACAAGAAATGATAAAAGGAACAGTTACTCATCCTCTAAATCTGATCCAAGTAATAATGATTTTAAATATGACATCAGTAATAGTGAATGCTGCTCTAGAAAAAGAAAACATAAAATCATGAACATATTACTGGGGAATTTAAAAAGATTAAGCCACCCACCTTTAATGGCGAAAGTGAGAAGGGTGAGACGGCAGAAGCTTGGCTGTCTAGATTGAAGAAGTACTTTAATATTTACGACTACTCTTCTCAACTAAAATCCAAGATGGCTATTTACAATATGATTGGGAAGGCAGATATTTGGTGGCAGGATCTTAAAAGAATTAAGAGTATAAAAGAAAAAGAAGTAACTTGGGCTATGTTTAAAAGTTTGTTTAAAAAAAAGTTTTTGTCAAAACAATATTTTGAAGATAAGTCAAAGGAGTTTTACGATTTAAAGTTGGGTACAATGAACATGAAGGAACTATGTAGCAAGTTCCTTAGCTTGCTGAGGTATGTGCCTTATATGGTCGAGGAAAAGCCTAAAGTGAAAAGGTTTCTCAGTTGTCTACCTTTTAATATAAAATACCGTATAGAGTATGATAATCCATCCACTTTGGGAGAGGCCATGAGAAAGGAAAATTTTTGTTTTGATCAAAACAGAAAAAAGAGAAGGAACAACTGGTTGGAAGAGCAGTAAGACTAATAAGTTCTACTATAAAAAGAAGAATTTTAATCATAATTCTGGAGGTTTTAAGAAAAAATTTAACAACAGAAATTTTCCTAATAATTACAGGAATAATGCATCTCAGAATTTTACTGCTGCAAGAAACATACCTAACAATAATAATCACAGCAATAAAAAAAACAACAACAACAGGTATGCTGAACAGAAAGGATCCATGAAGTGCTATGAATGGGGCGGACCACATAAGAGAGCAGATTTCCCATGCAACAAGAGGACAACCAACAATATTCACACTATGCAAGCATAACCTACAGTTGGAGATATCACAAGAGAAATGCCCAGGATAAATGCAGCACTGGAGAACCGTCAAGCGGACCATCAAACATCCATGGTAAAAATTGAAGGTATGATACAAAATGAGTCTATTTCTATTCTGATAGATCCCGGTGCAAATCTAAGTTATATTTCACCTACTCTAGCAAACCGTTGCAAGTTAAAAATAGAGAAATTTGATAATGCATGGTTAGTTCATCTTGCAACAGGAACTAAAAGAAAAGTTACAGATTATGTCAAGGATTGTGAAGTACTTTTAAGTCAGTTGAAAACGCAAATTAATTTGAATGTTTTACCCTTAGGATCATATGATTTGTTAATTGGTATGGACTGGCTTGAATAGCATAGGGTTTTGCTGAATTGTTATGACAAATATTTTACATGTGTAAATAATGAAGGTAATTCAGAAATAGTAAAAGGAATTCATAGGAAGATTTCAGTAAGGCATATTTCTGCTTTACAAGTAAAGAGAGCTACCAGAAAAGGATGTAAAATGTTTGTTG
The DNA here is from genome assembly GCA_027924585.1 of Larix kaempferi. NCBI lineage: Eukaryota > Viridiplantae > Streptophyta > Pinopsida > Pinales > Pinaceae > Larix > Larix kaempferi. Next base: position 2,387,304 of record BSBM01000926.1, on the reverse strand, counting down.
TTAATGTTATTAATGACGAGTGTACATCTAAAGAAGACAAGTTAAAACTAGAGGATATTCCCATCCTTAGGGATTTTTTTGATGTATTTCCGGAAGAAATTCCAGGACTACCTCCAAAAAGAGAACTTGATTTCACCATTGAGTTAGTACCCGGTGAGGTACCAAACTCGAAGGATCCCTATAGGATGAATATTCTGGAGTTAAATGAGTTAAAATCTCAGCTGAAAGAATTAATAGATAAAAACTACATAAGGCCTAGCGTGTCCCCTTGGGGAGCACCAATAATTTTTGTTAAAAAGAAGGACGGTACCATGCGTTTGTGCATTGATTACTGTCAGCTTAATAAAATGACAATTAAGAACCGATATCCCTTACCCCGCATAAATGATCTATTTGATCAAGTATGCAGAGCTGAGATATTCACTAAAATTGATTTAAGGTCGGGTTATCATCAAGTCCGGATAAAAGATGAGGACATATTCAAAACTGCATTCAGAACGCGTTATGCACACTACAAGTTCGTAGTTATGCCTTTTGGGCTAACCAACGCACCGACAGTGTTCATGTGTTTAATGATCAACGTTCTGCATAAATATTTGGATAAGTTCGTAGTGGTATTCATTGACGATATTCTGATTTACTCAAAAAATAAAGAAGAGCATGACGAACATTTAAAAATAATTTTGCAAGTACTGAGAGAACACCAGCTTTATGCCAAGTTCAGTAAATGTGATTTTTATAAAGATAAAATGCAGTTCTTAGGTCATATAATTTCTAAATACGACATTTATGTTGACCTTGATAAGATAAAAGCAATTAATGAATGGCCTGTCCCTAAGTACGTAACTGATGTGCAATCATTCATGGGTATAACAGGTTATTATAGAAATTTTATTGAAGGGTTCTCTAGAATTTCTAACCCCATCACTTCTTTGCAGAAGAAAGGGAAGAAATTCGTATGGGATCAAAAGTGTCAAGAAAGTGTTAATAAGTTAAAAGAGTTATTAACCATAGCACCGATTTTAAAGATTGCAGATCCGAATAAGGATTTCGTCGTATGCATGGATGCATGCAACGATGGACTTGGAGGGGTCTTAAGTCAAGAGGTTCATGCCATTGCTTTTGAGTCAAGGAAGTTAAAAATACATGAAAAGAATTATGCTACTTATGATCTTGAGTTGGCATCCGTGATACATGCATTAAAAATGTGGCGCCATGTAATATCCCTTTTTCAAATTTTATTAAAATGCTCAATTTTCCACTTTTTTTCCCAATTTCGACCTTTGACTAGTTTTACTGTTTTGACCTCCAAATCAACCCAAATGCTCCCAAATCTTCTGTAGGAGTGTATGAATGATATTTAGAATTGAATATAAGGTTCAGGGATGTTTTATGGCCCTCCAAATACTGCTGCAAACTTGATTTGTATTCTGATCAATATATGTAATTTTGACTAGTAATTTGTGCATCAAATCCCCCTCGGGTAACACTGCAAATGGCCTTTCAAATGCCTCCAAACTCCCACAAATTTATGAACAGAGGTATATAATGTGTTAAGTATGTGATTAAGGTCTCATATGCACCATTAATTTATTTTTAATACTGTTCTAACTCTCTCACATTCAACAGCAAAAACCACCAATTCGACCCTTGGGGAAATGGCACTATTTCACCTCCCAATACAACTAAACTGAGTAAAAATGCTTCAAATGCTCAAGTACAGTACATGAAACTTGTAGAAGACATCCATGGAAATATATTTATCACAAATATATCATAGAATCATCCATACATTCGAAATCATCATCAATACATTGGCTCACAACAAGGTAGTGGGGAAATGGCATTGTTCTTCCATTAAAAATGAGATTTATACATTTCTACTTGGAATTTCGACCTGAAAATTTTTGGAGATGAGGAACAGAGTATTTAATTCATATTAAAAAATAAATGGGGCATTAGAAGCTCCCCCAAAGAGTACAATATCTCACCAAAAACGCCCTCCCTCAAGGAGCACGAATATGCCTTCAAAACTGGAAACGGTGGAGAGAAAGTGCTGCACTAAACCAAACCATGAAACTTCCTGTAGCTGCTACCTGCAAATAAAAACTCCATTAAAGCACCATGAAAGACCTGATTGGCCTCTCCAAACACCAACTTGGATGGGAATCTTTCACTCTCGAAATTGGCTAAGGCAAGAAACTAGTCATCCACTAGCTCTCTCTTCACAAATGCAATTTTTCTCAAATCATCAAAAGCCATTATCATACTTTATTTCTACATTTTATAACCAACATTAGCCTTCAAGGGGTCGAAATCCTCTCAATAGATTCAATAATTTTCCATTTAGAAAATATTCCTCATTTGCCACTTGTCTCCTAGTTCCAACCTTCCATCTTCTCCCAAATTCGAATTTGAGTCTCTTTAGATTCCTCCAACTCCATGAGCACCTTCTTGAGCCTATTTTTGGGGCTGACATGTCATAATGGTCAGGTGTAAGAAGTCAGGTCTGAATTTTGTCATAAAATGTCATAGATGCTTCATTATTGTTGTCATAAAACTAGGGAATCTAGCCCATGTGTCCACTAGTCTCCAATTTGACTCTTCCTCTCCCATGGAGGTTACTATTCCTTCCCATTTCGACCTAATATGCTCAATGCCATGTGTTATGACTTACCAACTCACCCAAGAGTGTTCACCTTCCCATGAATTCGAATTGGCAAGAGAGAGCTGCCATGTGTCATTGAAAAATCAAGCTAGTGTGGGTCCCACCACCTCCATATGTCTCCAAAACCACTTGCCACCTAGAATTTCTCTTGAATTTATTTATTCATCATATTTATTAAATTCTTGAACCCTTCTAATGTCTAAATATCATTTATTAGTTTCCTTATTACCATCCCACATGTGCCCATCCAACCTAGGAAACTAGTAGGATTGATGGGATTGTCTTACTATGCACTTATTTGAATGTGGACATTACAGTCCTCCCCACCCAAGATTGCTTGTCCTCAAGCAATTTCAAATTTGGATGCTGCAAAATCTTCTCCTCTTCCCATGTGGCATCTTCATTTGGTAAGTCCTTCCATTGCACTAAATATTCTTTGATGATTCTACTCCTCAACCTTCTTTCCCGTGTCTTCAAAATCTTTTCCGGAACAAGTGTGAGCTGACCTTCATCATCCAAAGGAGGAAGTATTTCTGAAGTGATGATTTTCTGACCAAGAGCTTTCTTAAGACAAGAAACATGAAATATATTGTGGATTTTACTCCCTTCCGGAAGTTCTAGTTCATATGCTACTTCTCCAACCTTCCGCACTACCTTGTATGGCCCATAGTACCTTGGTTTTAATTTTTCTGCTCCATTCTTTTTGAGAGGTGTTTGTTTATAGGGCTGCAACCTTAAATATACTAAATCATTGACTTGAAAGGTTCTCTCTTCTCTATGTCTATCAGCATATTGTTTTTGTTGATTTTGAGCAACCTGCAAATTGTCTTTCAAGAGCTTTAAAATTTCTTGGCTCTCTTCCACCCAATCTTTAGCCTTTGGGGCTCTACTATCACCAAATATAATGTCAGCAAATGTAAGTGCATCATAACCATATAATGCTTTGAAAGGAGACATTCCTATTGACATATGATAAGTGGTGTTGTAGCAAAACTCACCCAAGTGTAGCCATTTTGCCCATGCTTTTTGCTGCCCTCCCACATAGTTTCTTAGGTATCCTTCCAACCATTGGTTTACCCTCTCTGTTTGTCCATCAGTTTGTGGATGATAGCTGGTACTTGGAGTCAATTGAGTGCCTACCAATCTAAAAAGTTCTTGCCAAAAAGCACCCATGAATCTACTATCTCTATCACTGACAATGCTCTTGGGGAGCCCATGCAATCTGAAGATTTCTTTGAAAAAAATATCAGCCACTTGTGCAGCACTAAAAGATGATGTAACAGCAAAGAAATGAGCAAATTTTGTCAACCTATCAACTACCACATAGATGCAATCCTTACCTAAGGATTTAGGCAATCCGGTGATGAAATCCATGGAAATACTGTTCCATTTTTGCTCCGGAATGGGCAATGGTTGTAATAGGCCGGCTGGACATGTAAGTTCTGATTTGTTTTGTTGACATGCTTTACATTCATTCACATACTTCTGAACATCTTCCTTCATCCCCTTCCAAAAAAATCTTTGCCTCAACTGTCTATAAGTTTTGAAGATCCCCGGATGACCCGCTAGTGGGGAATCATGTGCTTCTTGCAAAATTCGGTACTTGAGCTTGGAGTTATGAACTAAATAAATTCTTCCCTTATAATATATCAGCCCATTCAAAATCCTATAATTATCATCCCCTTTGATTCCATCCAACACATCACAAGCAAATTTGTCTTTGGCATATTCAACTAGTAGCATGTTTTTCCAATCCTTGGCAATATCCATGAGAGAAAAGGAAGGCCTTCTTGACAAAGCATCTGCTACTATATTATTCTTTCCTTTGACATATTCAATATCAAAATCATAAGCTTGAATCTTGCTTACCCACTTTTTTTTCCTTTCATTTAGATCCTTTTGGGTGAGAAAGTGTCTTAGACTATTATGGTCAGTTTTCACCACAAACTTGCTGCCCACCAAGTATTGTCTGAATTTGGCCAATGCATGCATAATGGCCAGCATTTCTTTATCATAGATGGAGTAAAGTTTTTCATGAGTCTGCAACTTTCTGCTCTCAAAGGCTATGGGGTGTTGGCCTTGCTTTAGGACAGCCCCTATTCCTCCACCTGAAGCATCACATTCCACAACAAAAGGTTTAGTAAAATCAGGAAGTGCAAGTATGGGACAACTACTCATTACCTCTTTCATTTTTTGGAATGCTTTTTCAGCCTCTTCATCCCACTTGAAAGCATCCTTCTTAGTCAAATCAGTGAGTGGAGAAGTCAACTTGGAGAACCCTTTCACAAATTTTCTGTAGTAGGTGCATATGCCAATAAAGCCTCTCAATTCGGTAATATTTTTTGGTGATGGCCATTCCAAGATAGCCCTGATTTTTTCCATGTGTACCTTCACTCCTTCTTGCCCAATAATGTGCCCAAGATACAGTAGTTCTTTCATCCCAAACTCACATTTTGATAATTTAGCAAATAAAGACTCTTCTTGCAAGATTTTCAACAAAATCTCTAACTATTGCAAATGCTCTTCCCATGTTTTACTGTAAATGAGAATATCATCAAAGAAAACCAAAACAAACCTTCTTAGTTGCTTGCAAAATATCCTATTCATACATGCTTGAAAGGTGGCTGGAGCATTAGTTAACCCAAAAGGCATGACAAGAAATTCAAAGTGGCCAAAATGACATCGAAAAGCGGTCTTTTGCACATCTTCATCTTTCATTCGAATTTGGTGATACCCTGATCTAAGGTCAATTTTTGAGAAGTATTTGGCCCCATGTAGCTCATCCATGAGCTCATCAATCCTAGGAATAGGATACCTATTCTTGATAGTCTTTTTGTTCAAGGCTCTGAAATCTATGCACATTCTCAATGTTCCATCTTTTTTCTTCACTAGCACTACTGAAGAAGCATAAGGGCTAGAGATTGGTCTAATGAGCCCCAACTCTAGGAGTTCTTGGATAGCTTTTTCAATCTCATCTCTAAACCTTTTAGGATGTCTATAAGGTGGTATTTGAATGGGTGAAGTACCCTCCTCCAAAACAATACTGTGCTCAACCCCCCTATCTGGTGGCCTACCATGTGGAAGGTCTCTAAAAACCTTTTCATATTTTTGCAAAAGTCTCTCTATCTCCTTTGGGTGTTTGACAATATTTATAGTTGGCTTGGGAGATGTAATATGACATTCAGCAGCCCATTCTATATCCCCATGCCTCAATATAGATCTCATGCTATTGCAAGTCACTACTTGATTTGGATAAGTGTGTTTCCCTCTCACAACTCTTTGTACTCCTTTTGAATCTTGGAATTTCATTTCGGGAATTTGATAATTTATTGTATGCTCTCCTATTGAATACAACCATTGCACTCCCAAAACCACATTAGTATCAGCAACATCAACCACATAAAAACTATCAACAAAAGTATAGTTACCTACGGTGACTTGCAGCTTTGGAACCCATGTTTTGCATTGCATTGTGTTGTGACCGGGAATGACAACTGTGAAGCCATCAAATGGTTCAATAGGTATCTTTCTTTTCTCTACCATCTCTGCATCAATGAATTTATGAGTGGCTCCTCCATCTACCAAAACTGAAGTTCTTTGTCCTTGTACCACACCTTTGCATCGGATAGTATGATAGCGAGGTACTGCTGAAAGCACTGCCATTCTTGCTTTGTCCGGTGAAGGCTGATTTTCTTCTTGTCTTTCCTCTTCTACTGCTGTCTCATATGCCTCTTCTTGATCTGAAATATGTCCATCTTCATCCATTCCCCCATCATACCCCTCATTATCAGAAAATACTTCTATGTATTGAGCCTTTCCTTTGGTACATTTGTGCCCCGGTGTCCATGGTTGGAAGCATGTGAAGCATAGTTTCTTTTTTCTAAGTTCATCCCTGTTTAGTCCCTCTTTTTTATTCCTCTCAAATGACTCTCTTTGCCAAGGTTTCTTATCATATCCATCCCTTTGCCAAGGTTTCTTTTCAAATTTATAGCTAGGCTTAGGAGGAAATCTCGTTCTAGGAAGCACATTTTGGAGATCCCTAGTCAAGCTCATTGCATCTTTTAATGTAGTTGGCTTGTGGGATTTGACCAAACCTCTTAAGGGTTCAGCCAAACCTTCAGTGAACAGCAATACTAATCTTCCCATAGATACATCAGCCACCTTGACTGATAATTTTTGAAAGTCCAACATATATTCGGTAGGGGACCCAGTTTGCTTCAATTGAGCTAGTTCTTTGAAAGGCAATTCTGGATCTTTTTGTTCAAATCTTTCTAGTACCCTGTCAACAAATTCTCCATATGTTTTAACCTGATTATGACCCAAGGTTTTCAGCCCATGAAACCACCATTCATTGGCATCTCCTTCCAAATGCAAAATGGCCATTTTTAATGCATCCTCTTCCAACATAGGATTCAGCTGAAAATATACATCCAATTTTTGCACCCAAGTGTTAGCAGAATTTTGAGAAGAACCATCAAAAGTAGGAAGTGACATTTTTCCAATAGCACTATTCAATTCTTTGTTTTGGAATGGACTCCTATTGTCTCCCTTCATTTTAATCTTTTGCATAGCATCAATGTAGTCACTGAGTGGTACACCTCTTTTACACTCTTCATTCAAATCATTCCAATCATTTACTAGTTTCTTGTAATCCAATTCAAGATTGGGTTCTTCTTTGGGTGTGAGAAATTTAGGTGCAGTATGCCTTTGTGTGCTTTGAAATTCATCAGGTCTATTATGAGGTCCTGTACTTGAGAAAATATGCTCATTCCCTTTCATCTTTTCCCCTGAGTGTGAACCACTATTATCTCCTATCATCCCTTTGCCTGAAAGTTGGCTACCCAACAATTCGAAACCTTTCATCATTTGTTTATTCATATCTAGAATAACCATGGTAAGTCCTTCAAAACATGGTTTTAAGGCTTCAATAAATTCCTCCTTATGTCTTAATTTTTCCTCCTCCTCTCTACCCATTGTTTTAGAAAAGAACTCTTTTTCTGCTACTATCTCTTCTTCAACCAAAACTTCTTCAACTACTGATTCAAAGGGTGGTGTTTTATTTGTTTGGCTTCTTGTTAATACCATCAGGTGCCAAGACCATGCTCTGATACCACTTGTAATATCCCTTTTTCAAATTTTATTAAAATGCTCAATTTTCCACTTTTTTTTCCCAATTTCGACCTTTGACTAGTTTTACTGTTTTGACCTCCAAATCAACCCAAATGCTCCCAAATCTTCTGTAGGAGTGTATGAATGATATTTAGACTTGAATATAAGGTTCAGGGATGTTTTATGGCCCTCCAAATACTGCTTCAAACTTGATTTGTATTCTGATCAATATATGTAATTTTGACTAGTAATTTGTGCATCAAATCCCCCTCGGGTAACACTGCAAATGGCCTTCCAAATGCCTCCAAACTACCACAAATTTATGAAAAGAGGTATATAATGTGTTAAGTATGTGATTAAGGTCTCATATGCACCATTAATTTATTTTTAATACTGTTCTAACTCTCTCACATTCAATAGCAAAAACCCCCAATTCGACCCTTGGGGAAATGGCACTATTTCACCTCCCAATACAACTAAACTGAGTAAAAATGCTTCAAATGCTCAAGTACAGTACATGAAACTTGTAGAAGACATCCATGGCAATATATTTATCATAAATATATCAGAGAATCATCCATACATTCGAAATCATCATCAATACATTGGCTCACAACAAGGTAGTGGGGAAATGGCATTGTTCTTCCATTAAAAATGAGATTTATACATTTCTACTTGGAATTTCGACCTGAAACTTTTTGGATATGAAGAACAGAGTATTTAATTCATATTACAAAAGAAATGGGGCATTAGAAGCTCCCCCAAAGAGTACAATAGCTCACCAAAAACGCCCTCCCTCAAGGAGCACGAATATGCCTTCAAAACTGGAAACGGTGGAGAGAAAGTGCTGCACTAAACCAAACCATGAAACTTCCTGTAGCTGCTACCTGCAAATAAAAACTCCATTAAAGCACCATGAAAGACCTGAGTGGCCTCTCCAAACACCAACTTGGATGGGAATCTTTCACCCTCGAAATTGGCTAAGGCAAGAAACTAGTCATCCACTAGCTCTCTCTTCACAAATGCAATTTTTCTCAAATCATCAAAAGCCATTCTCATACTTTATTTCTACATTTTATAACCAACATTAGCCTTCAAGGGGTCGAAATCCTCTCAATAGATTCAATAATTTTCCATTTAGAAAATATTCTTCATTTGCCACTTGTCTCCTAGTTCCAACCTTCCATCTTCTCCCAAATTCGAATTTGAGTCTCTTTAGATTCCTCCAACTCCATGAGCACCTTCTTGAGCCTATTTTTGGGGCTGACATGTCATAATGGTCAGGTGTAAGAAGTCAGGTCTGAATTTTGTCATAAAATGTCATAGATGCTTCATTATTGTTGTCATAAAACTAGGGAATCTAGCCCATGTGTCCACTAGTCTCCAATTTGACTCTTCCTCTCCCATGGAGGTTACTATTCCTTCCCATTTCGACCTAATATGCTCAATGCCATGTGTTATGACTTACCAACTCACCCAAGAGTGTTCACCTTCCCATGAATTCGAATTGGCAAGAGAGAGCTGCCATGTGTCATTGAAAAATCAAGCTAGTGTGGGTCCCACCACCTCCATATGTCTCCAAAACCACTTGCCACCTAGAATTTCTCTTGAATTTATTTATTCATCATATTTATTAAATTCTTGAACCCTTCTAATGTCTAAATATCATTTATTAGTTTCCTTATTACCATCCCACATGTGCCCATCCAACCTAGGAAACTAGTAGGATTGATGGGATTGTCTTACTATGCACTTATTTGAATGTGGACATTACACGCCATCACTTGATCAGAAGAAAATTCATTTTAATGACTGATAATAAGGGCTTAAAGTATTTATTGGATCAAACAAATCTTAACGCAAGGCAAGCTAGGTGGTTAGCTTTCCTTAGCGAGTACGATTTTGAGATTCACCACATTAATGGAAAGGAGAATAAGGTTACTGATGCTTTGAGCAGAAATGCTAGATTGAGTTTTGTGGTAGCAATCAATACTTTTAAGACTGATCTGGAAAATTAGATCGAAGAAGGAATCAAGCAAGACGAAAATTACCAAAAATTACATGATAAAGTTGTTGAAAATTCATCTGAAAATTTAATAACAGATTATAGTATTAATGAAAAAGGCTGCTTAACATATAAAAACAAAATTTATGTACCTAATATTTCAAAAGTTAAGTTGCCAATTTTGGTTGAAGTTCATAAGAGTCCTTATTCAGGACATCCTGGTTATCAGAAAATGATAACTATTTTAAGAAAATATTATTTTTGGCTCAACATGAAGAATGAAGTTGCTGAATATATAGCTAGATGTTTTAAATGTAATACTATCAAAGCTGAACACCAACATCCAGCTGGACTATTGTAGCCCTTACCAATTCCAGAATGGAAATGGGAAATTATAAGCATTGATTTTGTTACAGGTTTGCCTAGAAATCAGAAGCAATATGACTCAATCATGGTTGTTGTTGATAAACTTAGTAAAGATGCTCATTTTATTCCTGTTAAAACTACTTTCAAGGCTTCTAACATTGCAGATATTTTCATGAAGCAAATTTTTCGCTTACACGGAATTCCAAAGGTAATTATTTCAAACCGGGACTCTAAGTTCACCGAAATTTTTTGGCCAACACTATTTAAAGGATTAAATACTAAATTAAATTTTAGCACTTCTTTCCACCCACAAACTGATGGTCAAACAGAAAGGGTAAATCAGATTTTAGAAAACATGTTAAAATTGTATGTTAAAGATCAACCATCTAAGTGGGAAGATTTCTTACATTTAGCAGAATTTGCCTACAACAATAATTATCAAGCATCTGCTAAGTTAAGTCCATTTGAAATTTTGTATGGAAGAAAATGTTGTACTCCTATTTCTTGGTATAATCCTGTAGATAGATTAATGTTAGGACCATATTTATTGAAAGAAATGGAGCTAATCGTGAAACAGGTTCAAGGTAACTTAAAAGTTGCCCAAGATCGGCAGAAAAGCTATGCTGATTTGAAACACATTGAAAGATAATTTCAGGTAGGAGATCATGTTTTTATAAAGGTAAAACCCAAGAAAAGTTCCTTGAAGCTTGGGAGTTGTGCTAAACTAGCACCAAGGTATTGTGGACCATTCAAAATCCTATCAAGGATAGGAGCTGTTGCATATCAATTGGCATTGCCATACAATTTCAAAATCCATAATGTTTTTCACATTTCTGTTTTGAAGAAGTATGTGCACGATGCTACTCATGTGTTGAATTGGAATGGCATACAGGTGGAACCTGAAGGATATTTTCAGGTGGAACCAGACTGTATTCTCGACCGGAGGGAAATTATGCTTTGGAATCGCACCATAGGGCAGGTAAAGGTGCAATGGAAGCACCTTATCCCTGATGAAGCTACTTGTGAACTGGAAAGTAATATGCGGGCAGCATATCCAGTTCTGTTCCATGAGGAACTTGATTTTGAATAAGCAACATCGAGGAGGATGTTGAGCTTAAGTGGGGGTGTTTGTAACATACTTTTTTGCTGGAAATTTTTTTTTGTTAGAAAACATTATGATAACTTTTATTGTAAAGTTTTATGTTGGAAAGGTGTCCAAGGATGACTGTAATTTGCAAAATATATTATTATTAAATAAATAAAATAGGAGACAAACACCTAAGAGGACTGTTGAAAGAGTGGTTATTGATCCACTAGGTGGAATGGAATCTGGGGTAGAAGGCAATGGACAAGTGGCAGCATCATGATGCAACTAACTAGCTGTTGGTATGGGACAACTCCCTTGAAATGTGGTCATAGTGCCCTGAAAGATGGGACTGGAGCTTGAGGCTCATTTATTTCAAACTGACCACTAAAAGACCTAGGCAGTCTATATAATAGCCATCAAATTTTGAACTGAGGTTCATCACTTTTCTTGATGAGGAAATTTACCTTGGGGTTTTGCTGTGTTTGCACCCAAGAGATTTGATGAGGGGATATGCTATGTTGTTGATCATGTTGTGAGTCTGCCAAACTCTTATTGAGTTCAGGAGGTTGATGCTGAGTGCTGAAGGCATGTTATTTCAGGTGGTTGATGCTGAGTGCTGAAGGAATTTTGAGTGCCTTGCATCTACATAGATTCCATCTACTTAGTGGCTCAATAATCAGGCTCGGGGGTTCACAAGAAGCCAGCAGTTGGGTTGCTTCTTCTGGAATAGGTTGGGAGGAACAGGCCTCCTTGGGTGTTTGTCGTCCCTATCTTCATTTATAGTTTCTATTTGTTTATCTGTTATTAAATAGTTAAATCTATTTATTGCAAGTATTTCATTCTTAATTATAGAATGTGTTATGGTTTAATTACCCCTACTTTTAGTTTTTGAACCAAATTAAAATTATGAATAGAATTGATGAATGAAATAAATATTCTCTGCATTTTCCCCCATGCTATAGGAACTGCATTGTACTCTAGTACATAGACAAATTAAGTTGGATAGATGAATGATAGACAAAATAGTCATGTGAATGAGAAGATAAAAACGTTGTATTTTCTTAAGTTACTGTTTACTGTTAATTTCCTATGTATATATGTATCAATGTTTTTCCTTATTATTCTGCATAGATAATTGTTTTAAGAATATACAGTAAGGATTTCTCCATTCAATAAATACCAGTTGTTTAGGAATAAATAATTTTCCTTTCTGAAAAATTATATAAATTATTTTCTATGTTATGGCAAACAAATCTTCTTGTCATATAACAGAAGTCTCATGTTACAAACCTAGGGTTTACATTTTTCATTTTCATAGCCAAACCTTAAAACTATTGAATTTATCATTGAACAATAGCAACAGAGATATTAAAGAATATATTTTTATTTTAAACAGTTATCAACTTAATGTTAAATCACATGTTTCTATTGCCATAAAACAAAACACACAACTACATTCTTTTCTACATTTCAAGCTAGTTGAACAACCTCACTATTATTTCAAAGTTCCATTGTTTCATTAATAGTAGAACAACTCTAAACAGCAGAAGAAAAAACAAGTTTGGATTTCTGAGGTCTTAACGACAAGCAAACTCATATCCATACATTTTAAACAAAGTCAAACCCTAACGCTTGAAAAGATTATAGAAGGAAAATGCAACATCATTTCAAAATCGACGGACTACATACAGGCCAGAACCATATCATAGATTATAAACATCTACCCCATGTTTAGTAACAACATCAGTCTTCGCATTATTCTTATACATCACACGGTTTCTTTTTTTTCATTGTTTTACATTTCATGTTTCACAGTCCATAAAAGAAAACAATAGCAACAGATGTATTAAAACCTAGTTTTACAAACCATACTTCGTATTACATTAAAGTTAAATGTAGAGGTCTGCTAAAACACAAGTTTATTTCCACATTTTAATCGACGAGTCACAGGTCATGTTCACGGCCCAAACCCCAAAAACGATGAAACAAAACAACTTCTACAACATAGACTTGTAAATTTTTCTTCTTATTGAAAACTCGACAGAGCTTGAAACCCTCGTGGATAGAAGTACATTGCCCAGTTCAAACTCAAAATCCAAAACACTCTACAGTAACCTAAAAAATTATTACATTGACCTTGTGTGCCGAGAGGCATCCATAACATAGGCGTAAAACAAAACAACACTGTTTTTGAACCACGAATTCCAGAAAACAAAGTTGTTACAACTTCAAACGATGGCCAAAAGCTGCCAGGAGAACCTACGGAGGGTTATGCCACCGGGGCTTACCAAAGTGTAGCGTGCCATCCATTGCCAACAAACCCGAGCACTGTAAAATCCACAATGAAGGCAGTACCTACCACACAAATCAACCAGAAGTTATAACAAGTTCCAAATGAATACTTGATAAACCAAAACTGCATTTAACAAACAGTGTTACGAGTCAAGTTTACCTTCACAATAATAGACAGATGGAATGCTTCATGCTTCCAGTTCTTCCAACTGACGCAACAGGGGCATCATGCAACTGAACATTTATCAAACTCAGAGTATAACTCACTGAAAACCTAATCTATCACATGACGAAATCCACAGGGCTTCATTACCATACACCTTTCGAACCCGAGCAACTTATAAAGTAAGTTTTCACCATTAATTTACAGAGATTGGAGTTACAGAGCCATCAAGAAACCACCCAGGGTCGAGCCCTACTATTCAACAGCCTGTCGGCCTCTTCCCAAACCCAAAAGAATCCAAATGAATGCATTAAGGCAAACAACAAACAGTAATGCAAGATTGTCTTAGGGTTTAGATCTCAACGATCGAGGCAATTAGATCAATGGGTGAGATTTGGCCAGCCAAGCCACGCTAGTACCAAGACAAAGAATACGATCACCCACCATTAATAACTTCAATAAATAGCAAGCCCAGTTTGAGTGCCATATCACCAGGGTAGAGCTTACAGCTCGGCAAGTTCTCACCATTTATACAACCACATCACGTGGAGCCAGATACACGTCGAAGCCATCGAGACAAACCACTACCATTACACATGGTTTGCATTTAATGTTGGATCTTACGTATCGCCTGCCAGAGTATGCCTGCAACGGCATTTAGTTCATTTCAACGTCGAAGTTATTGTTTACATCTTGATCTCGGGATAACATCACCACTATAATACAACCCCGTTGTATAGTTTCAAACCATGGGGTATCATCACATCACGGTATAACATTCACGTATAAAGTTTCAAATCATGCTATAATTCGCATAACATGTGTGCATTGCACTTCGAACCATAGGTTTTATGCATATCGTGTTTCCAATGCTAATCAATTCGCATAGCCATTGTACATTGCAAAATCAAAAGATACAATATATTTATATATCAAGCACATATTGGAATGTCAACACAAGCTTTAGTTTGTAGGCACTATAGCTTTAACATTTAATTCATGCATATAGTAAACCTGCATTATGATTTCAAAAGTTGGGTCACTTTGCATAAGGCTAATGCATTATAACTCTAGCCCTCACACTATTAGAAAGCTAGGGTTTGGCCACAAAATAATATGTGTCGCATTCGATTAACCAAGCAACATCTTGCCTATAAAGTGACATAACATAACATGTAACAACACATCTAGAAATTTGAATATTTGTGATACGCCATATAGATTAAATGGTCAATTTTTATTATTCACTAAGATAATTCAATGCTCAACCATGTCGTAATGGATATCATCTTATGATAACTATTATTACTTTTCACCAAAGTAAATCTTGTTCAACCTTGTCACATTTTCAGACCGTTTATGTAAGTTGTAATTCCATTGAATCTACCAACAGTTACCACAGAAGTATAGTGTAAAACATCTACAAGTGTTAGTATAAAAACGATACAAGTTGATTAAGAAAGCTAGGAACTTCATACCATCGCTACCTTCATGCATAGGCAGTACTTATACACCTATCTTAAAACAGAGACGGCTAGCTGAAAAGTAAAACACCTCTCGAAGTACTGGAATTATGTATTTACCTTACCTGCAGATCTGTGAAAGAAAAGAATCCAACACTTTAGCTATCAAGCTAAGTAAACCCAAGGGCACCCTGTAGGAACCCCTTCAGAAATATGCAAACAGATCATTAGTATTGTTACTAGATCATTACACATAAGAAATAAACATTGTTTTATCACATTTCATTTCTAATCTATAATATTTTTATTCTTAAGAATAATTATGATAATTTTATAAAGTTGTCATTATCTATTAGTTAAATAACTTTCATTCCGCAGATAGAATTTCTCTTATGATTTAGGCTATATCAATTTTTTTTTAAATTTTAGCAATTTTTGGGATGTTACAGGTTACCTTGCATTGTGGCGTTCATCAAGGGTTATGTCGCATTGCGACAATGCACAATATGGGACACATCTATCGACACAACCCAAGTGCGACATATTCACGATGTGAAATTTAACATTCATTAAGGTTTGTGTCGCGTTGTGATGCTTATCAGGGCTTATGTTGCATTGTGACAAAGTCCAAGATGTGAAATTTGACAGTCATCAAGGTTTATGTCCCATTGTGATGTTTATCAATGGTTATGTTACATTGTGGAATTCATCAAGGGTAAGATGCGACATATTTACAATGTGAAATTTGATGTTCATCAAGTTTTATGTTGCATTGTGATGTTTATCGAGGGTTACGTTGCATTGTGGCGTTCATCAAGGGTTATGTCGCATTGCGACAATGCCCAAGATGTGACATATTCACAATGTGAAATTTGACGTTCATTAAGGTTTGTGTCGCATTGTGATGTTTATCAAGGCTTATGTTTCATTGTGCCGTTCATCAAGGGTTATGTCGCATTGCGACAATGCAAGAGATGTGAAATTTGACGTTCATCAAGGTTTATGTCACACTGTGATGTTTATCAAGGGTTATGTTGCATTGTGGCATTCATCAAGGGTTAGATGCGACATATTCACCATGTGAAATTTGACGTTCATCAAGGTTTATGTCACATTGTGATGTTTATCAAGGGTTACGTTGCATTGTGGCATTCATCAAGGGTTAGATGTGACATATTCACAATGTGAAATTTGGTGTTCATCAAGGTTTATGTCAGATTGTGAGCGCATCCAGCTAGCAGTTGATGGTTCCCATGCCGAGGAATCTCCAATAGGTGCCGCCCAGTTGTCATGGTGGCACCCGCATCTGGGGATAATATATTATATTGTTATAATATTCTTCATCATTATTTTAATACTCTTATTTATCATCAACCTATAATAATTGAGGCTTATGTTGCATTGTGGCGTTCATCAAGGGTTATGTCGCATTGTGACAATGCCAGAGATGTGAAATTTGACATTCATCAAGGTTTATTCCCTATTGTGATGTTTATCAAGGGTTATGTTGCATTGTGGCATTCATCAAGGGTTATATGCGACATATTCACAATGTGAAATTTGACATTCATCAAGGTTTATGTTGCATTGTGATGTTTATCAAGGGTTACGTTGCATTGTGGCATTCATCAAGGGTTAGATGCGACATATTCACAATGTGAAATTTGACGATCATCAAGGTTTATGTCTCATTGTGAGTGCGTCTAGCCAGCGGGTGAGGGATCCCATGCCAAGGAATGCCCAACACAAGCCGCCCAGTTATCGTGGTGGCACCCCCATGTAGGGATAATTTATTATATTGTTATAATATTCTTCATCATTATTTTAATACTCTTATTTATCATCAACCTATATTAATTGTTTTAATTAAATTATAATATAATACTATAATTTAATGAAATTAATTTTTAATTAATTATTATATTATAATTGATTAATATCATGTTTAATTTAATTAAAATATATTTAATATCTCTATAATTTAATGAAATTATTTTTTAATTAATTATTATATTATAATTGATTTAAATATCATATTTATTTAATTTATAATATATTTAATATTTCTATCTATCAAGTATGTATACTATAATATAATTATATTATAGTCAAATAATAATATTTTGAATTAAACAATATTATTTTAGTATTACTTTGATTATAATATTTTAGTTAAATAATATCTTCTTATGATAGGATAATATAATATAATATAATTAAAATTATTATCATTATTTTTAAAAACAATATTATTATTTAATTAATTATTGAATTACAATTAATTAAGTAATTATTATGTTTTTTTTTATATGTTTTATCATTTATTAATTTTATTTATTAAAATATAATTAAATGATATAGATAAATAATAGTTTTTATAATATAGTATTATATTATAAATAATTAAATTATTTTATTTTATTAAAAATTATTATAAAAAAACATTATTAACATGTAAAATAAATCATGATATTGATAAATATCTCCAAAATATTTCGTTGAATACGCGGATAGGCGTAAATGGGGCACATACTTTTCATATTAATATTTTTCCTATAGTATGTGTCCCACTTACGCCTATCCGCGTATTTAGACACATTAATATTACTAATATTGTTGTTGCTAGTTTTATTATATTGTTCTAAATCATATATACAATTAACATTAACACTATGTGAGAAAAATATAAATATATATCATTAACACTATGTTGATTTAGTAAAATAAAAATCATAAATCCATTAAAAATAATTAAAATATTTTCAACAATTTCATTACACTACACAAAAATAATAATAGCCATAATTTTTATATATGTGACAAATAAAAATATATAGTATTAAATAAATGTTGCATATAAAACAAACTTGTATACATAGAAACAAAGTCTTCTATATTATTAAATTACTACCAACTAAATTACTTTTTAATATTAATTACTAAAATCGAACAAATAACAACTCTCTTAATTTTTTAATATCATATTTGAAAATTTTTATGTGAGCATTGAACGTATACAATATTAAATATTGCATATAAAGTAAAATTTTAGGTTTAGAAACAAAATCCTATCTCAATTATTAAATTACAGCAAACTAAATTACTTTTTAGTGCTAATTATTAAATTTAAACAAAGAATAACTTTCCTATAATTTTTTAGTTAATGTGTTTTCTCATAAAAGATCATAGGTTCAAATAAGGAGGGATAAGGTATGTACACCTATGTTAACATAGATTATTATTATTATTATTATTGCCATAATATATATATATCTATATATATAAAGAGAAAACACATTCAGCGCAAATATAAAATTATATTTTTAACATCATACAAGCATTATAAATCAATATAAAAAATAATTTTATATAAAAATAGAATTTTCTAAAAATAAACTTCAATTATAAAATAAAGGAAGCTCCCTCCCATGTGACCATGCTAATACTATGTTATTCACCATACCATATCATTATTAAATGCATACTCTGCCATGCCATACCATATCACTATTAAATACAACCTATTTTCTAATTTTCATATGTGTCATGTTGAAATTATATTGGGAAATAAAACTTTCTCTAATACTTTTAGCTTAAACATGGAAAATAAATATTTAAAAGTTTAATGAAAATATTTTTCTATTCTTATATATAATTTTATAATTTATTAAAAGATTATTTAATATTTAAAAAAATTATACTTGAATTAAATATTTAGTGGAAAATTTACAAATATTAATAATTGAATGAAATATTCGTCAAATAGATATATATAGTATTGATTTAAAATAACCTTAGGGGTAGATCTTTTCCCACGTCTAAGAGATCCTTCATGGAAGGAAGTAGGAGGTTAGGTCTTAAATGAGGTATTTAGAAGGAACATGTGCCATGAGTGAGGTCCTAAACCATGAGACATGTCCTTTAGATGGTATTTTTGTCACATATGTGGGATACTAGCATGATATTAAGGCTTGACTAACTAAAGAAGGATCTCATTATCCAAGACATGATATGAAATTTAAATTTGATTGGCATGGGCCATAAACAAGCTAGTCCTAAGGCATATGTGACTTGAATGGGGTCCTAGACCATGAAAAAGACCCTTCAAAAGAAGGAGAGGGACATGTGCCAATTTAAAAGGTTTGGCAAACTAGGTGCACAACTCTTGGCCATAGATTCTTTAGGGGTGGAAATCAATGGATCAAGAAGTATTCACTATTTTTATGGCATCACATAGTGCCAAAAACTAAGGTTGTAGGACCTACAAGTTTATTTTGTATGCTAGGGTCCTTGGATAGGGTCCCATGTCATAGCAAGTGCACATCAATAGGATCTTGGGCCCACAAGTGGGATATGAGTATGATTCCAAGGATTGGCACACTAAGGACACATAGCCTAGACTAGGACATCTTGAGAGGATGAAAAGATGGCATCACATAGTGCCAAAGACTAAGGTTGTAGGATCCATAAGTCTATTTTATATGCTAGGGTCCACTATTTTTAATTAATTATTATATTATAATTGATTTAAATATCATATTTAATTAATTTATAATATATTTAATATCT
Organism: Larix kaempferi; assembly: GCA_027924585.1. NCBI lineage: Eukaryota > Viridiplantae > Streptophyta > Pinopsida > Pinales > Pinaceae > Larix > Larix kaempferi. Next base: position 2,367,582 of record BSBM01000926.1, on the reverse strand, counting down.
CTATCTATCAAGTATGTATACTATAATATAATTATATTATAGTCAAATAATAATATTTTGAATTAAACAATATTATTTTTATTATTACTTTGATTATAATATTTTAGTTAAATACTATCTTCTTATCATAGGATAATATAATATAATATAATTAAAATTATTATCATTATATTTAAAAACAATATTATTATTTAATTAATTATTGAATTACAATTAATTAAGTAATTATTATGTTTTTTTTTTATGTTTTATCATTTATTAATTTTATTTACTAAAATATAATTAAATGATATAATTAAATAATAGTTTTTTATAATATAGTATTATATTATAAATAATTAAATTATTTTATTTTATTAAAAATTATTATAAAAAAACATTATTAACATGTAAAATAGATCATGATATTAATAAATATCTCCAAAATATTTCGTTGAATACGCGGATATGCGTAAATGGGGCACATACTTTTCATATTAATATTTTTCCTATAGTATGTGCCCCATTTACGCCTATCTGCGTATTTAGACACATTAATATTATTAATGTTGTTGTTGCTAGTTTTATTATATTGTTCTAAATCATATATACAATTAACATTAACACTATGTGAGGAAAATATAAATATATATCATTAACACTATGTTGATTTAGTAAAAAAAAAGCATCATAAATACATTAAAAATAATTAAAATATTTTCAACAATTTCATTACACTAAAAAATAATAATAGCCATAATTTTTATATATGTGACAAATAAAAATATATATTATTAAATAAATGTTGCATATAAAACAAACTTGTATAAATAGAAACAAAGTCCTCTCTATTATTAAATTACTACCAACTAATATTACTTTTTAATATTAATTACTAAACTCGAACAAATAACAACTCTCTTAATTTTTTAATATCATATTTGAAAATTTTTAAGTATGTGAGCATTGAAAGTATACAATATTAAATGTTGCATATAAAGTAAATTTTTAGGTTTAGAAACAAAATCCTATTTCAATTATTAAATTACAACAAACTAAATTACTTTTTAATGTTAATTATTAAATTTAAACCGAAAAATAACTCACTTATAATTTTTTTAGTTAATGTGTTTTCTCCTAAAAGATCATACGTTCAAATAAGGAGGGATAGGGTATGTACATCTATGTTAACATAGATTATTATTATTGTTATTTGCCATAATATATATATATATATATATATAAAGAGAAAACACATTCAACGCAATATAAAAATATATTTTTAACATCATACAAGCATTATAAATCAATATAAAAATAGAATTTTCTAAAAATAAACTTCAATTATAAAATAAAGGAAGCTCCCTCCCATGTGACCATGCTAATACTATGTTATTCACCATACCATATCATTATTAAATGCATACTATGCCATGCCATACCATATCACTATTAAATACAATCTATTTTCTAATTTTCATATGTGCCATGTTGAAATTATATTGGGCAATAAAAATTTCTCTAATACTTTTAGCTTAAAATATTTAAAGTTTAATGAAAATATTTTTCTATTATTATATATAATTTTATAATTTATTAAAAGATTATTTAATATTTAAAAAAAATTATATTTGAATTAAATATTTAGTGAAAATTTACAAATTTTAATAATTGAATGACATATTTGTCAAATAGGTATGTATAGTATTGATTTAAAAATAATCTTAGGGGTAGATCTTTCCCACGTCTAGGAGATCCTTCATGGAAGGAAGTAGGAGTTTAGGTCCTAAATGAGATATTTAGAAGGAACATGTGCCATGAGTGAGGTCCTAAACCATGAGACATGTTCTTTAGATGGTATTTTTGTCACATATGTGGGATACTAGCATGATATTAAGGCTAAATTAACTAAGAAAGGATCTCATTATCCAAGACATGATATTAAATTAAAATTTGATTGACATGGGTCATAAACAAGCTAGTCCTAAGGCATATGTGACTTGAATGGGGTCCTAGACCATGACAAAGACCCTTCAAAAGAAGGAGAGGGACATGTGCCAATTTAAAAGGTTTGGCAAACTAGGTGCACAACTCTTGGCCATATATTCTTTAGGGGTGGAAATCAATGGATCAAGAAGTATTCACTATTTTTATGGCATCACATAGTGCCAAAAACTAAGGTTGTAGGACCTACAAGTTTATTTTATATGCTAGGGCCCATGGATAGGGTCCCATGTCATAGCAAGTGCACATCAATAGGATCTTGGGCCCAAAAGTGGGATATGAGTATGATTCCAAGGATTGGCACACTAAGGACACATAGCTTAGACTAAGATATCTTGAGAGGATGAAAAGATGGCATCACATAGTGCCAAAAACTAAGGTTGTAGGACCTACAAGTTTATTTTATATGCTAGGGTCCACTATTTTTAATTAATTATTATATTATAATTGATTAAAATATCATATTTAATTAATTTATAATATATTTAATATCTCTATCTATCAAGTATGTATACTATAATATAATTATATTATAGTCAAATAATAATATTTTGAATTAAACAATATTACTTTGATTATAATATTTTAGTTAAATACTATCTTCTTATGATAGGATAATATAATATAATATAATTAAAATTATTATCATTATATTTAAAAACAATATTATTGTTTAATTAATTATTGAATTACAATTAATTAAGTAATTATTATATTTTATCATTTATTAATTTTATTTACCAAAATATAATTAAACGATATAATTAAATAATAGTTTTTATAATATAGTATTATATTATAAATAATTAAATTATTTTATTTTATTAAAAATTATTATAAAAAAACATTATTAACATGTAAAATAGATCATGATATTAATAAATATCTCCAAAATATTTCGTTGAATACGCGGATAGGCGTAAATAGGGCACATACTTTTCATATTAATATTTTTCCTATAGTATGTGTCCCATTTACGTCTATCCGTGTATTTAGACACATTAATATTATTAATGTTGTTGTTGCGAGTTTTATTATATTGTTCTAAATCATATATACAATTAACATTAACACTATGTGAGGAAAATATAAATATATATCATTAACACTATGTTGATTTAATAAAAAAAAACATCATAAATCCATTAAAAATAATTAAAATATTTTCAACAATTTCATTACACTACACAAAAATAATAATAGCCATAATTTTATATATGTGACAAATAAAAATATATAGTATTAAATAAATGTTGCATATAAAACAAACTTGTATACATCGAAACAAAATCCTCTCTATTATTAAATTACTACCAACTAAATTACTTTTTAATATTAATTACTAAACTCGAACAAATAACAACTCTCTTAATTTTTTAATATAATATTTGAAAATTTTTAAGTATGTGAGCATTGAAAGTATACAATATTAAACGTTGCATATAAAGTAACTTTTAGGTTTAGAAACAAAATCCTATCTCAATTATTAAATTACAACAAACTAAATTACTTTCTAATGTTAATTATTAAATTTAAACAAAGAATAACTCTCCTATAATTTTTTAGTTAATGTGTTTTCTCCTAAAAGATCATAGGTTCAAATAAGAAGGGATAGGGTATGTACACCTATGTTAACATAAATTATTATTATTATTATTGCCATATATATATATATATATAAAGAGAGAACACATTCAACGCAATATAAAAATATATTTTTAACATCATACCAGCATTATAAATCAATATAAAAAATAATTTTTATATAAAAATAGAATTTTCTAAAAATAAACTTCAATTATAAAATAAAGGAAGCTCCCTCCCATGTGACCATGCTAATAGTATGTTATTCACCATACCATATCATTATTAAATGCATACTATGCCATGCCATACCATATCACTATTAAATACAATCTATTTTCTAATTTTCATATGTGCCATGTTTGAAATTATATTGGGCAATAAAACTTTCTCTAATACTTTTAGCTTAAAATATTTAAAATATTAATGAAAATATTTTTATATTATTATATATAATTTTATAATTTATTAAAAGATAATTTAATATTTAAAAAAAATTTATATTTGAATTAAATATTTAGTGAAAATTTACAAATTTTAATAATTGAATGAAATATTTGTCAAATAGGTATATATAGTATTTATTTAAAATAACCTTAGGGGTAGATATTTTCCCACGTCTAAGAGATCCCTCATGGAAGGAAGTAGGAGTTTAGGTCCTAAATGAGATATTTAGAAGGAACATGTGCCATGAGTGAGGTCCTAAACTATGAGACATGTCCTTTAGATGGTATTTTTGTTACATATGTGGGATACTATCATGATATTAAGGCTTGACTAACTAAGAAAGGATCTTATTATCCAAGACATGATATGAAATTTAAATTTGATTGGCATGGGTCATAAACAAGCTAGTCCTAAGGCATATGTGACTTGAATGGGGTCCTAGACCATGACAAAGACCCTTCAAAAGAATGAGAGGGACATGTGCCAATTTAAAAGGTTTGGCAAACTAGGTGCACAACTCTTGGCCATAGATTCTTTAGGGGTGGAAATCGATGGATCAAGACGTATTCACTATTTTTATGGCATCACATAGTGCCAAAAACTAAGGTTGTAGGACCTACAAGTTTATTTTATATGCTAGGGTCCATGGATAGGGTCCCATGTCATAGCAAGGGCACATCAATAGGATCTTGGTCCCAAAAGTGGGATATGAGTATGATTCCAAGGATTGGCACACTAAGGACACATAGCCTAGACTAGGACATCTTGAGAGCATGAAAAGACATCATCACATAGTGCCAAAAACTAAGGTTGTAGGACCTACAAGTTTATTTTATATGCTAGGATCCACTATTTTTAATTAATTATTATATTATAATTAATTTAAATATCATATTTAATTAATTTATAATATATTTAATATCTCTATCTATCAGGTATGTGTACTATAATATAATTATATTATAGTCAAATAATAATATTTTGAATTAAACAATATTATTTTATTATTACTTTGATTATAATATTTTAGTTAAATACTATCTTCTTATGATAGGATAATATAATATAATATAATTAAAATTATTATCATTATATTTAAAAACAATATTATTGTTTAATTAATTATTAAATTACAATTAATTAAGTAATTATTATATTTTATCATTTATTAATTTTATTTACTAAAATATAATTAAATAATAGTTTTTATAATATAGTATTATATTATAAATAATTAAATTATTTTATTTTATTAAAAATTATTATAAAAAAAAACATTATTAACATGTACAATAGATCATGATATTAATAAATATCTCCAAAATATTTCATTGAATACGCGGATAGGCGTAAATGGGGCACATACTTTTTCATATTAATATTTTTCATATAGTATATGTCCCATTTACGCCTATCCGCGTATTTAGACACATTAATATATTAATGTTGGTGTTGCTAGTTTTATTATATTGTTCTAAATCATATATACAATTAACATTAACACTATGTGAGGAAAATATAAATATATATCATTAACACTGTTGATTTAGTAAAAAGAAAAACATCATAAATCCATTAAAAATAATTAAAATATTTTCAACAATTTCATTACACTACACAAAAATAATAATAGCCATAATTTTTATATATGTGGCAAATAAAAATATATAGTATTAAATAAATGTTGCATATAAACAAACTTGTATACATAGAAACAAAGTCCTCTCTATTATTAAATTACTACCAACTAAATTACTTTTTAATATTAATTACTAAACTCGAACAAATAACAACTCTTTTAATTTTTTAATATCATATTTGAAATTTTTTAAGTATGTGAGCATTGAAAGTATACAATATTAAATGTTTCATATAAAGTAAACTTTTAGGTTTAGAAACAAAATCCTATCTCAATTATTAAATCACAACAAACTAAATTACTTTTAATGTTAATTATTAAATTTAAACAAAGGATAACTCTCCTATAATTTTTTAGTTAATGTGTTTTCTCCTAAAAGATCATAGGTTCAAATAAGGAGGGATAGAATATGTACACCTATGTTAACATAGATTATTATTATTATTATTGCCATAATATATATATATATATAAAAAGAGAGAACACATTCACCACAATATAAAAATATATTTTTAACATCATACAAGCATTATAAATCAATATAAAAAATAATTTTATATAAAAATAGAATTTTCTAAAAATAAACTTCAATTATAAAATAATGGAAGCTCCCTCCCATGTGACCATGCTAATAGTATGTTATTCACCATACCATATCATTATTAAATGCATACTATGCCATGCCATACCATATCACTATTAAATACAATCTATTTTCTAATTTTCATATGTGCCATGTTGAAATTATATTGGGCAATAAAACTTTCTCTAATACTTTTAGATTAAACATGGAAAATAAATATTTAAAAGTTTAATGAAAATATTTTTCTATTATTATATATAATTTTATAATTTATTAAAAAATTATTTAATATTTTAAAAAAATTATATTTGAATTAAATATTTAGTGAAAATTTACAAATTTTAATAATTGAATGAAATATTTGTCAAATAGGTATATATAGTATTGATTTAAAATAAACTTAGGAGTAGATCTTTTCCCATGTCTAAGAGATCCTTTATGGAAGGAAGTAGGAGTTTAGGTCCTAAATGAGATATTTAGAAGGAACATGTGCCATGAGGAGGTCCTAAATCATGAGACATGTCCTTTAGATGGTATTTTTGTCACATATGTGGGATACTAGCATGATATTAAGGCTTGACCAACTAAGGAACGATCTCATTATCCAAGACATGATATGAAATTTAAATTTGATTGGCATGGGTCATAAACAAGCTAGTCCTAAGGCATATGTGACTTGAATGGGGTCCTAGACCATGACAAAGACCCTTCAAAAGAAGGAGAGGGACATGTGCCAATTTAAAAGGTTTGGCAAACTAGGTGCACAACTCTTGGCCATAGATTCTTTAGGGGTGAAAATCAATGGATCAAGAAGTATTCACTATTTTTATGGCATCACATAGTGCCAAAAACTAAGGTTGTAGGACCTACAAGTTTATTTTATATGCTAGGGTCCATGGATAGGGTCCCATGTCATAGCAAGTGCACATCAATAGGATATTGGGCCCAAAAGTGGGATATGAGTATGATTCCAAGGATTGGCACACTAAGGACACATAGCCTAGATTAGGACATCTTGATAGGATGAAAAGATGGCATCACATAGTGCCAAAAACTAAGGTTGTAGGACCTACAAGTTTATTTTATATGCTAAGGTCCACTATTTTTAATTAATTATTAAATTATAATTGATTTAAATATCATATTTAATTAATTTATAATATATATAATATCTCTATCTATCAGGTATGTATACTACACTATAATTATATTATAGTCAAAAAATAATATTTTGAATTAAACAATATTATTTTATTATTACTTTGATTATAATATCTTAGTTAAATACTATCTTCTTATCATAGGATAATATAATATAATATAATTAAATTATTATCATTATATTTAAAAACAATATTATTATTTAATTAATTATTGAATTACAATTAATTAAATAATTATTATGTTTTTTTTAATGGTTTATCATTTATTAATTTTATTTACCAAAATATAATTAAATGATATAATTAAATAATAGTTTTTATAATATAGTATTATATTATAAATAATTAAATAATTTTATTTTATTAAAAATTATTATAAAAAAACATTATTAACATGTAAAATAGATCATGATATTATTAAATATCTCCAAAATATTTCATTGAATACGCGGATAGGTGTAAATGGGGCACATACTTTTAATATTAATATTTTTCCTATAGTATGTGTCCCATTTACGCCTATCCGCGTATTTAGACACATTAATATTATTAATGTTGTTGTTGCTAGTTTTATTATATTGTTCTAAATCATATATACAATTAACATTAACACTATGTGAGGAAAATATAAATATATATCATTAACACTATGTTGATTTAGTAAAAAAAAACATCATAAATCCATTAAAAATAATTAAAATATTTTCAACAATTTCATTACACTACACAAAAATAATAATAGCCATAATTTTTGTATATGTGACAAATAAAAACATATAGCATTAAATAGATGTTGCATATAAAACAAACTCGTATACATAGAAACAAAGTCCTCTCTATTATTAAATTACCACCAACTAAATTACTTTTTAATATTAATTACTAAACTCGAATAAATAACAACTCTCTTAATTTTTTAATATCATATTTGAAATTTTTTAAGTATGTGAGCATTGAAAGTATACAATATTAAATGTTGCATGTAAAGTAAACTTTTAGGTTTAGAAACAAAATCCTATCTCAATTATTAAATTACAACAAACTAAATTACTTTTTAATGTTAATTATTAAATTTAAACAAAGAATAACTCTCCTATAAGTTTTTAATTAAGGTGTTTTCTCCTAAAAAATCATAGGTTCAAATAAAGAGGGATAGGGTATGTACACCTATATTAACATAGATTATTATTATTATTATTGCCATAATATATATATATATATATATATATATATATATAAAGAAATAACACATTCAGCGCAATATAAAAATATATTTTTAACATCATACCAGCATTATAAATTAATATAAAAAATAATTTTATATAAAAATAGAATTTTCTAAAAATAAACTTCAATTATAAAATAAAGGAAGCTCCGTCCCATGTGACCATGCTAATACTATGTTATTCGCCATACCATATCATTATTAAATGCATACTATGCCATTCCATACCATATCACTATTAAATACAATATATTTTCTAATTTTCATATGTGCCATGTTGAAATTTTATTGGGCAATAAAACTTTCTCTAATACTTTTAGATTAAACATGGAAAATAAATATTTAAAAGTTTAATGAAAATATTTTTCTATTATTATATATAATTTTATAATTTATTAAAAGATTATTTAATATTTTAAAAAAAAATATTTGAATTAAATATTTAGTGAAAATTTACAAATTTTAATAATTGAATGAAATATTTGTCAAATAGGTATATATAGTATTGATTTAAAATAACCTTAGGGGTAGATCTTTTCCCATGTCTAAGAGATCCTTCATGGAAGGAAGTAGGAGTTTAGGTCCTAAATGAGATATTTAGAAGGAACATGTGCCATGAGTGAGGTCCTAAACCATGAGACATGTCCTTTAGATGGTATTTTTGTCACATATGTGGGATACTAGCATGATATTAAGGCTTGACTAACTAAGGAAGGATCTCATTATCCAAGACATGATATGAAATTTAAATTTGATTGGCATGGGTCATAAACAAGCTAGTCCTAAGGCATATGTGACTTGATGGGGTCCTAGACCATGACAAAGACCCTTCAAAAGAAGGAGAGGGACATGTGCCAATTTAAAAGGTTTGGCAAACTAGGTGCACAACTCTTGGCCATAGATTCTTTAGGGGTGGAAATCAATGGATCAAGAAGTATTCAGTATTTTTATGGCATCACATAGTGCCAAAAACTAAGGTTGTAGGACCTACAAGTTTATTTTATATGCTAGGGTCCATGGATAGGGTCCCATGTCATAGCAAGTGCACATCAATAGGATCTTGGTCCCAAAAGTGGGATATGAGTATGATTACAAGGATTGGTACACTAAGGACACATAGCCTAGACTAGGACATCTTGAGAGGATGTAAAGATGGCATCACATAGTGCCAAAACTAAGGTTGTAGGACCTACAAGTTTATTTTATATGCTAGGTCCACAATGTGAAATTTGACGTTCATTAAGGTTTATGTCACATTGTGATGTTTATCAAGGGTTACGTTGCATTGTGGCGTTCATCAAGGGTTATGTCGCATTACGACAATGCCCAATATGTGAAACATATGCCGACACAACCCAATATGTGACATATTCACAATGTGAAATTTGACATTCATTAAGGTTTGTGTTTCATTGTGATGTTTATCAAGGCTTATGTTGCATTGTGGCGTTCATCGAGGGTTATGTCGCATTGCCACAATGCCCAAGATGTGAAATTTGACGTTCAACAAGGTTTATGTCGCATAGTGATGTTTATCAAGGGTTATGATGCATTGTGGCATTCATCAAGGATTAGATGCGACATATTCACAATGTGAAATTTGGCATTCATCAAGGTTTATGTTGCATTGTGATGTTTATCAAGGGTTCCGTTGCATTGTGTCATTCATCAAGGTTTATGTCGCATTGCGAAAATGCACAATATGTGGCACATCTGTTAACACAACCCAAGATGCGACATATTAACAATGTGAAATTTGACATTCATTAAGGTTTGTGTCACGTTGTGATGCTTATGAGGGCTTATGTTGCATTGTGGCGTTCATCAAGGGTTATGTCACATTGCGACAATGCTCAATATGTGAAATTTGACGGTCATCAATGTTTATGTCCCATTGTGATGTTTATCAATGGTTATGTTACATTGTGGAATTCATCAAGGGTTAGATGTGACATATTCACAATGTGAAATTTGATGTTCATCAAGTTTTATGTCGCATTGTGATGTTTTTTGAGGGTTACGTTGCATTGTGGCATTCATCAAGGGTTATTTTGCATTGCGACAGTGCCCAATATATGACACATATGCCGGCACAACCCAAGATGCGACATATTCACAATGTGAAATTTCACGTTCATTAAGGTTTGTGTCGCATTGTGATGTTTATCAATGCTTATGTTGCATAGTGCCGTTCATCAAGGGTTATGTCGCATTGCGACAATGCGAGAGATGTGAAATTTGACATTCATCAACGCTTATGTCGCATTGTGATGTTTATCAAGGGTTATGTTGCATTGTGGCATTCATCAACGGTTAGATGCGACATATTCACACCGTGAAATTTGATGCTCATCAAGGTTTATGTCGCGTTATGATGTTTATCAAGGGTTACGTTGCATTTTGGCATTCGTCAAGGGTTAGATGTGACATATTCACAATGTGAAATTTGACGTTCATCAAGGTTTATGTCGCATTGTGAGCGCGTCCAACCAACGGTTGAGGGCTCCCATGCTGTGGAACCTCCAACACGTGTCGCCCAGTTGTCGTGGTGGCACCCGCATCCGGGGATAATTTATTTTATTGTTATAATATTCTTCATCATTATTTTAATACTCTTATTTATCATCAACGTATATTAATTGAGGCTTGTGTTGCATTGTGGCATTCATCAAGGGTTATGTCGCATTGTGACAATTCTAGAGATGTGAAATTTGACGTTCATTAAGGTTTATGTCGTATTGTGATGTTTATCAAGGGTTATGCTGCAATTTGGCATTCAACAAGGGTTAGATGAGACATATTCACAACGTGAAATTTGACGTTCATCAAGGTTTATGTTGCATTGTGATGTTTATCAAGGGTTACGTTGCATTGTGGCATTCATCAGCGCGTCTAGCCAGCAAGTGAGGGCTCCCATGCTGAGGAACCTCCAACACGTGCTGCCCAGTTGTAGTGGTGGCACTCACATCTAGGGATAATATATTATATTGTTATAATATTCTTCATCATTATTTTAATACTCTTATTTATCATCAACCTATATTAATCGTTTTAATTAAATTATAATATAATACTATAATTTAATGAAATTATTTTTTAATTAATTATTATATTATAATCGATTTAAATATCATATTTAATTAATTTATAATATATTTAGTATATCTATCTATCAAGTATGTATACTATACTATAATTATATTATAGTCAAATAATAAAATTTTGAATTAAGCAATATTATTTTATCATTACTTTGATTATAATATTTTAGTTAAATACTATCTTCTTATGATAGAATAATATAATATAATATAATTAAAATTATTATCATTATATTTAAAATCGATATTATTATTTAATTAATTATTGAATTATAATTAATTAAGTAATTATTATGTTTTTTTTTAATGTTTTGTCATTTATTAATTTTATTTAGTAAAATATTATTAAATGATATCGAGGGTTACATTGCATTGTGGCGTTCATCAAGGGTTATGTCACATTGAGACAATGCCCAATATGTGACACATATGCCTTCACAACCCAAGGTGCGACATATTCACAATGTGGAATTTGACGTTCATTAAGGTTTGTGTCACATTGTGATTTTTATCAAGGCTTATGTTGCATTGTGCCATTCATCAAGGGTTATGTCGCATTGCGACAATTCGAGAGATGTGAAATTTGACATTCATCAAGTCTTATGTTGCATTGTGATGTTTATCAAGGGTTATGTTGCATTGTGGCATTCATCAAGGGTTAGATGCGACATATTCACAATGTGAAATTTGACGTTCATCAGGGTTTATGTCGCATTGTGATGTTTATCAAGGGTTACGTTGCATTGTGGCATTCGTTGAGGGTTAGATGTGACATATTCACAACGTGAAATTTGATGTTCATCAAGGTTTATGTCTCATTGTGAGCGCATCCAGCGAGCGGTTGAGGGTTCCCATGCCGAGGAACCTCGAACACGTGCCGCCCAGTTGTCATGGTGGCACTCACATCTGGGGATAATATATTATATTGTTATAATATTCTTCATCATGATTTTAATACTCTTATTTATCATCAACCTATATTAATTGAGGCTTATGTTGCAGTGTGGCATTCATCAAGGGTTATGTCGCATTGTGACAATGCCAGAGATGTGAAATTTGACGTTCATCAAGGTTTATGTTGTATTGTGATGTTTATCAAGGGTTATGTTGCATTGTGGCATTCATTAAGAGTTGGATGCGACATATTCACAATGTGAAATTTTACCTTCATCAAGTTTTATGTTACATTGTGATGTTTATCAAGGGTTATGTTGCATTGTGGCATTCATCAAGGGTTAGATGCGACATATTCACAATTTGAAATATGACGATCATCAAGGTTTATGTCGCATTGTGAGTGCGTCTAGCTAGCGGGTGAGGGCTCCCTTTTTGAGGAACCTCCAACTCGTGTCGCCCAGTTGTCGTGGTGGCACCTACATCCGGAGATAATATATTATATTATTATAATATTCTTCATCATTATTTTAATACTCTTATTTATCATCAACCTATATTAATTGTTTTAATTAAATTATAATATAATACTATAATTTAATGAAATTATTTTTTAATTAACTATTATATTATAATTGATTAATATTATATTTAATTAAATTAAAATATATTTAATATCTCTATAATTTAATGAAATTATTTTTTTATTAATTATTATATTATAATTGATTTAAATATCATATTTAATTAATTTATAATATATTTAATAAGTCTATCTATCAAGTATGTATAGTATAATATAATTACATTATAGTCAAATAATAATATATATATTTTTAAGCAAAAGAAAGGACTTTCATTCTATTAATAAAGAGGCAGAATTACAACTTTCAACATTACAACCATCCTGGTGCTGACAGAGCCACCACAAAGTATCACACAGACCCATTACATCCATCCCGATGCTAACAGAGCCACCACAAAATAGCAGACAGACCCAGACCCCAGGCCCAAAGCCAAAGCTGCACATACCATAGCAGAATCACCAAGTCCATAACATGAACAAAAAGGGACGCAGGCCGAAACCGAGAGTTAAAACAACAAAAACCATAAGACCCAAAACCAAAGAACCATAATAGAGGCCACAATAACACAAAAAACAGACGGTAATCCAACCTTCACCCTGCTGATAATCATAAAGCCGATAGTCGCCGCACCAAAAGAACCAAACAAATCATTAGCTGGATGGACCGGCCTCATCTTCAATTATAACCACCGGGGGTGCCTCCATAGCCTCCTTATATTCTATAATAATCTCACGAGGATTTTCCACTTCCTTAGACCGAGCCAGAAATGAGATACCCACGTCTCCATCCAGAGCATCTAATTTCATGTGAATCCAAAACTGTAGCTAGGTTTTTCACCCTAGCTTGTGCAAATGAGCACCTATTAAGGAGAAGGGACTCCTTAGTAGCAGTTCAGAAAAACAGTAAATGAAAGACAATACAGTAAAATAGTAACTACTCTAAGCATGTGCATAAAATAGAAAAGACAAGATAATAACAAGGATTTTTGTATTGATTATACCTCCAATGTGAAGGTTGGTGAAGCCTTTGCAGTAGTCCAAGAGGGTTGCTTCCAAGCTCCAGTTTTGTTCCTTTCTCTTTCTCCAAAGGGAGTTGGAAATGGGCCAAAGGGGCACTCAAATGTGAAAGTAGCTCAAGGGTGAGATAGGGTTTCAGGAGTGATTTTGGTAGAGTAAGGGTGTGGTTGACTGTGGATATGAAATGAGGGGCCTCCATCACCTATTTATAGGTTTTTAGTGGTGGAGTGCTGGCCCATGGTTTTGGGAACCATATGGTTTAGGTCAGCTGTATAGGTTTTTTGCTTCCTTTTTCCCTCTTTTTCCTCTTTTTTGTATTTTTTATTCCCCTTTTTAGAGGGTTTTTGCTATTTTGGAGGAATTTTGGGTTATTTTGGGGGGAAAAGGGGTTTTTTGGCCTTTTGGAGGCTTTTTAATGGGTTTCTTAAGGTTTTGGAGGCAAATATGGTAGGAAATATGGACAAATGAGTCATGTAATGGGTAGATGAGGTAGTGAGAACTTTTTGGGTGTTAACAAGGCACGAAGAGCTAGACAGAGCATCCCCCCTAGTTTCCAGGCACTGAGCAATCAGAGTCTTTGTCACCCACAAGGTGACAACAACCTGATTATACAGGGCCATCCACCCCATCATGTTTGTAACATACTCTTTTTGCTGGAAAACATTTTTTGTTAGCAAATATTATTATAACTTTTATTGTAAAGTTTTATGTTGGACAGGTGTCCAAGGATGACTGTAATTTGCACAATATATTATTATTAAATAAATAAAATAGGAGACAAACACCTAAGAGGAATGTTGAAAGAGTGGTTACTGATCCACTAGGTGGAATGGAATCTGGGGTAGAAGGCAATGGACAAGTGGCAGCATCATGATGCAACTAACTAGTTGTTGGTATGGGACAACTCCCTTGAAATGTGGTCATAGTGCCCTGAAAGATGGGACTGGAGCTTGAGGCTCATTTATTTCAAACTGACCACTAAAAGACCTAGGCAGTCTATATAATAGCCATCAAATATTGAACTGAGGTTCATCACTTTTCCTGACGAGGAAATTTACCTTGGGGTTTTGCTGTGTTTCCACCCAAGAGATTTGATGAGGGGATATGCTATGTTGTTGATCATGTTGTGAGTCTGCCAAACTCTTATTGAGTTCAGGAGGTTGATGTTGAGTGGAGAAGGCATTTTATTTCAGGAGGTTGATGCTGAGTGGAGAAGGCATTTTTGAGTGCCTTGCTTCTACACAGATTCCACCCACTTATTGGATTAGTAATCGGGCTCGGGGGTTCACTAGAAGTCAGCAGTTGAGCTGCTTCTTCTGAAGTAGGTTGGGAGGAACAGGTCTCCTTGGGTGTTTGTCGCCCCTATCATCATTTACAGGTTCCATTGTCTTATCTATTTTTATTTTTAAAAGTTTTGTTGTCTATCAACTATTATTGTTTATTTTATAAGTTTATTTCATTTTCCTGAGTAAATTAATAATTTTGTATAAAATTGATTTGATTGAATAAAATAGTCTCTACATTTTTCCCCATGCAAAAAGGAACATCATCGTACTCTAGTACAGAGACAGATTAAGGTAGATAGATATGATAGGCAAAATTGCCAAGATGATAGAAGTACCATTCTTTATATTCAGTTAATTTATCTACTGGTAGCAGTTAGTATTATTTTTGCTTTTCTTACATTACTGTTCTTACTTCTATATTTTACTGCATCAAATAGAAATTCATTGTCTTAAAAGATTATTACTGTTCTTTATAATTACTATTGAGATCGTTGCTGATAACATAATTTATAAATGATTGCTTAGTCTTTCAAAGCTAAGTAAACCCAAGGGCACCCTGTAGGAATCCCTTCAGAAATATGCAAACAAATTCATTAGTATTGTTACCAAATCTCTACACATAACGAAATAAACATTGTTTTGTCCTATCTCATTTACAACCAAGTATCTTTTAATGTTTAAAAATAAATACGAGCATTTTATGAAGTAGTTATTATCTATTAGTTAATTAATTATCATTCCGCAGATAGTAGTTATCTTTTAAAATAGGCTATATCAAAAAAAATTAATTTTTTGCGATTTTTGGAATGTTACAGTGTTTGTCGGGTCATGAATCCAACTGGCCATAGCAACCGCCTCATCAAGCAGTTCCACCTCCCCCACAAGGCGCTAAAGGTCCGTTTCAATTTCTTCTATCTCCTACTGCACAAGTTCTGTTAATATCGATAGAAGGACAAGTTCTATCGTCAACATTTGAAAGCGTTTTATCACGGTCACACTCGAAGATATTAATACAATTAAGATGACACGTATCTGCTGGTAATTCCAAAGCATCCCCATCCCATCGCTCATTACATTTATTGGCACCCTGGTTTGCAAGTGCATCAGCCAAACAGTTGGCACTCCTCCTGACATGCTGGAAAATGATTGTGTTAAACGAGGTGATGAGGTTTCCCAGACAAGATGCCATGCCAGACACCATGATGTTGCCATTTTGGCATCCTGGGTACCATTAAGAAGATTGGTAGCTATCTGTATTAGCATGTTAGAGTCACCTTCCACTATAATACTGCTAATGCCATGACGAGCCACGATGCTCAATCCTTGTAACAATGCTTCACACTCCGCAACATTATTAGTTTCACGCCCAAGATGACCATAGTAGCTGAACAAAACCATTCCTTGATCATTTCACACAGCTCCACCATACCCTGCCATTCCGGGGTTTCCTTTAGAAGCTCCATCAAAGTTTAGCTTTATCCACCCCTATTGAGGCGGCGACCACACATTCGGACTGTTCTGTTTCCTTTTGTCGATAGTGTTGCACCCGATGAACTGTGGAAGCACCATGATACCCCAGGTATGGAGAATTAGTAATTCATTGTTCAGGATGCTCAAATCTTGTTTCGTCCATGAGGATAATTTCAATGTTTCGGTAATCCCATGCTGGATATGCCCCCAGACGATCTTCCACGCACTTTGTTTTCCCTGGAATAGGCATTTATTGCGTTCCTTCCACACCTCCCAAAGGAGAAAACCAAGAAAGAGTTGCCATATACAGCTCAGGATTCTCCCATGGAAAGGATCCCCTCTCCAATGTCTCACCGTTTGCTGCGGTATGGTCCTAATCCACTCAGATCTTTGGAAAATCCTGGTTCCTTCATCCCATAGAGCAGCAGTAAAATGACACTCATCTAAAAGGTGCGATGTAGTTTCACTGTGTTGGCCATAGAGGACACAGATGGATGGACCCTCAAATCCACACTTCATAATGTTATCCCAGGTTAATATCCTACCTCTTAGCATCAGCCAAAGGAAGAGGGTAATCTTAGGCCATAATTTGGCCTCCCATAAGTCTTTCCACGTATGATCTCCCACAGTACTTCCAGATTTGGTTTGAAGGTTATAAGCTTCTTTCATTGAGAACATACCTTTAGGACTGTAACCCCAACGAAGAATATCCCTCCCCCCCTGAGTTTTTATCTACATGTTGCTAACTATTCCATGAACCTCCGTGCCTATATCTTCCCCATAGGAGTCAAATAATAATATTTTGAATTAAGCAATATTATTTTATTATTACTTTGATTATAATATTTTAGTTAAATACTATCTTCTTATGATAGAAGAATATAATATAATATAATTAAAATGATTATCATTATATTTAAAAACAATATTATTATTTAATTAATTAAGTAATTATTATGTTTTTTTTATGTTTTATCATTTATTAATTTTATTTAGTAAAATATAATTAAATGATATAATTAGCTAATAGTTTTTATAATATATTATTATAATATAAATAATTAAATAATTTTATTTTATTAAATTTTTTTATAAAAAAACATTATTAACATGTAAAATATATCATGATGTTAATAAATATCTCCAAAATATTTCGCTGAAAAAAAAATATCTCCAAAATATACCAGAATATTATACATATCTCCAATATTAATAAGTTGATACTATTAATTAATTATAATATAATAATTAATTATTTAAATAACAAATAATTATTTAATATATTATTAATTAATAATATTATTAACTAAATAACAATATTAATTCATTAATTAATATTATCATTCACAAAATTATTTTATAATTATTTTGTTTAATTACTCATTATAAAATAATAGTATTGTTTGATTAATAATATTGTTTAATTAAAAAATATTATTAATCAAACAATTAGAATATAGATTTCATTAAAATCATTAAATAATATTAATCAAACAGTATTATTCTATTAATATTTTGGAGATATGTGTATGTGCACACCTGTTACTAGCAACAACAACATTAATAATATTAATGTGTCTGAATATGCCGATAGGCGTAAATGGGGCACATACTTTCATATTAATATTTTTTCTATAGTATGTGTCCCATTTACGCCTATCGACGTATTCAAACACATTAATATTATTAATGTTGATGTTGCTAGTAATTATAAATATACATCACACGAAAACAATATATTTTTACATTCAAATTTTTTTTATAGATATTAAACTTATTTATTCATTTAAAAAATATAATAATAAAATAATATTTAAAAATATTATATATATATATATATATATATATATATATATATATAATTAAATAAGAAGAAAGGGAGAATCAAAAATTAGTATTCACATTAATAATAATTTCTTAACATAGAGAAAAGTACGAATAATTTTGCATTTTCTTAAATTAACATGGAGAAGTGAGGATAATTTTACATTTTTGATATTATATAAATCCATTTTCCTTTTTTCATATTTAGGAATGAATAGGGATGAAAAATTGAAGTCAAAATGAATGGATTTTAAGTAAGTTAATAATTTCTATTTCTATTCAAAGAAATGAAAGCTAACCCAAAGCAATGTCATAATGTGCAAAATAAGCATTCGACATAAATTTAGTTAATATGAATGAGAAGAAAACCATTTAGGACTATCACAATTAAAATTAGTGCTTCAATAGATAACTAATCAATGGCATTCAAACATGGCCAAACAAACATGATGGTTAATTAGCTTTGCCACTCTATTTTCTATATGTCATAAAATAAATTATAAATTGATAAGACAACATAGTGGACATATGTTAACACAAATACATTGGAACTCATTAAACACGTAGGAATATGCACTATATTGCATACTCTATGTGACATAAAATTTCATGAATAGAATGTGACATAATTACTAATGAATTTTCTCATAAACTTAACCACCAAGGTCAATCAAAATTAATAAAGCTTATCCATTTAACACATAATTAATAAGACTTATCTCTTTAACACATAGCAAATGTCACATCGCTAATTATTGATGAATGTCCCAAGGGCACCCTGTAGGAACCCCTTCATAAATATGCAAACAGATCATTAGTATTGTTACTAGATCATTACACATAAGAAATAAACATTGTTTTATCACATTTCATTTCTAGTCTATAATATTTTTATGCTTAAGAATAACTATGATAATTTTATTAAGTTGTCATTATCTATTAGTTAAATAACTTCCATTCCACAGATAGCATTTCTCTTATGATTTAGGCTATATCATTTTTTTTTAAATTTTAGCAATTTTTGGGATGTTACAAGTGGTATCAAAGCACAAGTTCAAACTCTAGGCCTGTTCTAGGCTCACGCGCGTAAACAAAAAAGAAAAACATAAAGTTTATGTTACTAACTTTGTAATTCAATTTTATTTTTGCACAGAATAGATTTACCGTTAAATTGCAGGTATGGAATTACCAGAAGAATCAACAGAGGATAGATCCCCTCGTAATGAACGCATTAATAATAACAATTATGAAGGAATTTATGTTGAATTAAACAACTAGTCTTCTGAAATTTTACGTATTGTACAGGATTTAAAATCTGAGTTAAAAGCTATTAAGGAAGAAAATGAACGGATCCTTAAGGTATAGGAAGAGTTACAACATAATTTAAAAGAAAATTGTCATAATGATGAAAGAGGCAGAAAATCAGAAATGAAGGCTGATTCTGAAACAATGTCCCACCAACATAAGCATAAGAAAACAAGAAATGAGTATGAATATTCTGGAGTTAAATGAGTTAAAATATCAGCTGAAAGAATTAATAAATAAAAAGTACATAAGGCCTAGCGTGTCCCCTTGGGGAACACCAATAATTTTTGTTAAAAAGAAGGACGGTACCATGCGTTTGTGCATTGATTACCGTCAGCTTAATAAAATGACAATTAAGAACCAATATCCCTTACCCCGCATTAATGATCTATTTGATCAAGTACGCGGACCTGAGATATTCACTAAAATTGATTTAAGGTCGGGTTATCATCAAGTCCGGATAAAAGATGAGGACATATTCAAAACTGCATTCAAAACGCGTTATGCACACTATGAGTTCGTAGTTATGCCTTTTGGGCTAACCAACGCACCGGCAGTGTTCATGTGTTTAATGGTCAACGTTCTACATAAATATTTGGATAAGTTTGTAGTGAGATTCATTGACAATATTCTGATTTACTCAAAAAATAAAGAAGAGCATGGCGAACATTTAAAAATCATTTTGCAAGTACTGAGAGAACACTAGCTTTATGCCAAGTTCAGTAAATGTGATTTTTATAAAGATAAAATACAGTACTTAGGTCATATAATTTCTAAAGATGACATTTCTGTTGACCCTGATAAGATAAAAGCAATTAATGAATGGCATGTCCCTAAGGACGTAACTGATGTGAAATCATTCATGGGTATAACAGGTTATTATAGAAAGTTTATTGAAGGGTTCTCTAGAATTGCTAACCCCATCACTTCTTTGCAGAAGAAAGGGAAGAAATTCGTATGTGATCAAAAGTGTCAAGAAAGTGTTAATAAGTTAAAAGAGTTATTAACCATAGCACCCATTTCAAAAATTGCAGATCCCAATAAGGATTTCGTCGTATGCACGGATGCATGCAACGATGGACTTGGAGGGGTCTTAAGTCAGGAGGGTCATGCCATTACTTTTGAGTCAAGGAAGTTAAAAATACATGAAAATAATTATGCTACTTATGATCTTGAGTTGGCAGCCGTGATGCATGCATTAAAAATGTGGCGCCATCACTTGATCAGAAGAAAATTCATTTTAATGACTGATAATGAGGGCTTAAAGTATTTATTGGATCAAACAAATCTTAACGCAAGGAAAGCTAGGTGGTTAGCTTTCCTTAGCGAGTACGATTTTGAGATTCACCACATTAATGGAAAGGAGAATAAGGTTGTTGATGCTTTGAGCAGAAATGCTAGATTGCGTTTTGTGGTAGCAATCAGTACTTTTAAGACTAACCTGGAAAATTATATCGAAGAAGGAATTAAGCAAGACGAAAATTACCAAAAATTACATGATAAAGTGGTTGAAAATTCATCTGAAAATTTAATAACAGATTATAGTATTAATGAAAAAGGCTGCTTAACATATAAAAACAAAATTTATGTACCTAATATTTCAAAATTTAGGTTGTTGATTTTGGATGAAGTTCATAAGAGTCCTTATTCAGGACATCCTGGTTATCAGAAAATGATAACTATTTTAAGAAAATATTATTTTTGGCTCAACATGAAGAATGAAGTTGCTGAATATATAGATAGATGTTTTGAATGTAAGACTATCAAAGCTGAACACCAACATCCAGTTGGACTATTGCAGCCCTTACCAATTCCAGAATGGAAATGGGAAATTATAAGCATTGATTTTATTACAGGTTTTCCTAGAAATCAGAAGCAGAATGACTCAATCATGGTTGTTGTTGATAAAATTAGTAAAGCTGCTCATTTTATTCCTGTTAAAACTACTTTCAAGGCTTCTAACATTGCAGATATTTTCATGAAGCAAATTTTTCGCTTACACGAAATTCCAAAGGTAATTATTTCAAACCGGGACTCTAAGTTCACCGAAAATTTTTGGCCAACACTATTTAAAGGATTAAATACTAAATTAAATTTTAGCACTTCTTTCCACCCACAAACTAATGGTAAAATAGAAAGGGTAAATCATATTTTAGAAAATATGTTAAGATTGTATGTTAAAGATCAGCCATCTAAGTGGGAAGATTTCTTACATTTAGCAGAATTTGCCTACAACAATAATTATCAAGCATCTGCTAAGTTAAGTCCATTTGAAATTTTGTATGGAAGAAAATGTTGTACTCCTATTTCTTGGGATAATCCTATAGATAGATTAATGTTAGGACCAGATTTATTGAAAGAAATGGAGCTAACCGTGAAAAAGGTTCAAGGTAACTTAAAAGTTGCCCAAGATCGGCAGAAAAGCTATGCTGATTTGAAACGCACTGAAAGATAATT
This sequence comes from Larix kaempferi, assembly GCA_027924585.1. Lineage (NCBI taxonomy): Eukaryota > Viridiplantae > Streptophyta > Pinopsida > Pinales > Pinaceae > Larix > Larix kaempferi. Next base: position 2,345,018 of record BSBM01000926.1, on the reverse strand, counting down.
TCAGGTAGGAGATCATTTTTTTATAAAGGTAAAACCCAAGAAAAGTTCCTTGAAGCTTGGTTGTTGTGCTAAACTAGCACCAAGGTATTGTGGACCATTCGAAATCCTATCAAGGATAGGAGCTGTTGCATATCAATTGGCATTGCCATACAATTTCAAAATTCATAATGTTTTTCACATTTCTGTTTTGAACAAGTATGTGCATGATGCTACTCATGTGTTGAATTGGAATGGCATACAGGTGGAACTCGAAGGAGATTTTCAGGTGGAACCAGACTGTATTCTTCACCGGAGGGAAATTATGCTTCGAAATCGCACCATAGGGAAAGTAAAGGTGCAATGGAAGCACCTTATCCCTTATGAAGCTACTTGTGAACTGGAAAGTAATATGCGGGCAGCATATCCAGTTCTATTCAGAGAGGAACTTGATTTTAAATAAGAAACATCGAGGCCGATGTTGAGCTTAAGTGGGGGTGTTTGTAACATACCTTTTTTGCTGAAAATTTTTTTGTGTTAAAAAAAATTATGATAACTTTAATGTAAAGTTTTATGTTGGACAGGTGTCCAAGGATGGCTGTAATTTGCACAATATATTATTATTAAATAAATAAAATAGGAGACAAACACCTAAGAGGATTGTTGAAAGAGTGGTTACTGATCCACTAGGTGGAATGGAATCTGGGGTAGAAGGCAATGGACAAGTGGCATCATCATGATGCAACTAACTAGCTATTGGTATGGGACAACTCCCTTGAAATGTGGTCATAGTGCCCTGAAAGATGGGACTGGAGCTTGAGGCTCATTTATTTCAAACTGACCACTAAAAGACCTAGGCAGTCTATATAATAGCCATCAAATTTTGAACTGAGTTTCATCACTTTTCTTGACGAGGAAATTTACCTTGGGGTTTTGCTGTGTTTGCACCCAAGAGATTTGATGAGGGGATATGCTATGTTGTTGATCATGTTGTGAGTCTGCCAAACTCTTATTGAGTTCAGGAGGTTGATGTTGAGTGCTGAAGGCATGTTATTTCAGGAGGTTGATGCTGAGTGCTGAAGGCATGTTATTTCAGGAGGTTGATGCTGAGTGTTGAAGGAATTTAGAGTGCCTTGCTTCTACACAGATTCCATCTACTTAGTGGCTCAGTAATCAGGCTCGGGGGTTCACAAGAAGCCAGCAGTTGGGATGCTTCTTCTGGAATAGGTTGGGAGGAACAGGCCTCCTTGGGTGTTTGTTGTCCCTATCTTCATTTATAGGTTCTATTTGTTTATCTGTTATTAAATAGTTAAACCTATTTATTGCAAGTATTTCATTCTTAATTACAGAATGTGTTTTGGTTTAATTACCCCTACTTTTAGTTTTTGAACCAAATTAAAATTATGAATAGAATTGATGAATGAAATAAATATTCTCTGCATTTTTCCCCATGCTATAGGAACTGCATCGTACTCTAGTACATAGACAAATTAAGTTGGATAGATGAATGATAGACAAAATAGTCATGTGAATGAGAAGATAAAAACGTTGTATTTTCTTAAGTTATTGTTTACTGTTAATTTCCTATGTATACATGTATCAGTGTTTTTCCTTATTATTCTACATAGATAATTGTTTTAAGAATAAGTAGTAATGATTTCTCCATTCAATAAATACCAGTTGTTTAGGAATAAATAATTTTCCTTTCTGAAAAATTATATAAATTATTTTCTATGTTATGGCAAACAAATCTTCTTGTCATATAACATAAGTCTCATGTTACAAACCTAGGGTTTACATTTTTCATTTTCATATCCAAACCTTAAAACTATTGAATTTATCATTGAACAATAGCAACAGAGATATTAAAGAATATATTTTTATTTTAAACAGTTATCAACTTAATGTTAAATCACATGTTTCTATTGCCATAAAACAAAACACACAACTGCATTCTTTTCTACAGTTTGAGCTAGTTGAACAACCTCACTATTATTTCAAAGTTCCATTATTTCATTAATAGTAGAACAACTCTAAACAGCACAAGCAAAAACAAGTTTGGATTGCTGAGGTCTTAACGACGAGCAAACTCATATCCATACATTTTAAACAGAGTCAAACCCTAACCCTTGAAAAGATTATAGAAGGAAAATGTAACATCATTTCAAAATCGACAGACTACATACATGCCATAACCATATCATAGATTATAAACATCTACCCCATGTTTAGTAACAACATCAGTCTTCTCATTATTCTTATACATCACACGGTTTCTTTTTTTTCATTGTTTTACATTTCATAGTTTCACAGTCCATAAAAGAAAACGATAGCTGCAGATGTATTAAAAGCTAGTTTTACAAACCATACTTCGTATTACATTAAAGTTAAATGCAGAGGTATGCTAAAACACAAGCTTATTTCCACATTTTAATTGATGAGTCACAGGTCATGTTCATGGGCCAAACCCCAAAAACGACGAAACAAAACAACTTCTGCAACATAGACTTGTAAATTTTTTTTCTTATTGAAAACTCGACAGAGCTTGAAACCCTCGTGGATAGAAGTACATTTCCCAGTTCAAACTCAGAATCCAAAACACTGTACAGTAACCTACAAAATTATTACATTGACCCTGTGTGCCGAGAGGCATCCATAACATAGGCGTAAAACAAAACAACACTGTTTTTGAACCATGAATTCCAGAAAACAAAGTTGTTACCCTTCAAACGATGGCCAAAAGCTGCCAGGAGAACCTACGGAGGGTTATGCCCCCAGGGCTTACCAAAGTGTAGCGTGCCATCCATTGCCAACAAACCCGAGCACTGTAAAATCCACAATGAAGGCAGTACCTACCACACAAATCAACCAGAAGTTATAACGAGTTCCAAATGAATACTTGATAAACCAAAACTGTATTTAACAAACAGTGTTACAAGTCAAGTTTACCTTCACAATAACAGACGGATGGAATGCTTCATGCTTCCAATTCTTCCAACCGACGCAACAGGGGCATCATGCAACTAAACATTTATCAAACTTAGAGTATAACTCACCGAAAACCTAATCTGTCACACGATGAAAGCCACAAGGCTTCATTACCATACACCTTTCGAACCCGAGCAACTTATACAGTAAGTTTTCACCATTAATTTATAGAGATTGGAGTTACAAAGCCATCAAGAAACCACCCAGGGTCGAGCCCTGCTATTCAGCAGCCTGTCGGCCTCTTCCCAAACCCAAAAAAATCCAAATGAATGCATTAAGGCAAACAACAAACAGTAATGCGAGATTGTCTCAGGGTTTAGATCTCAACGATCGAGGCAGTTAGATCAACGGTGAGATTTGGCCAGCCAAGCCACGCTAGTACCAAGACAAAGAATACGATCACCCACAATTAATAACTTCAATAAATAGCAAGCCCAGTTTGAGTGCCATATCACCAGGGCAGAGCTTACAACTGGGCAAGTTCTCACCATTTATACAACTACATCACGTGGAGCTAGATACATGTGGGAGCCATCGAGACAAACCACTACCATTACACATGGTTTGCATTTAATGTTGGATCTTACGTATCGCCTGTCAGAGTATGCCTGCAACGACATTTAGTTCATGTCAGCGTTGAAGTTATTGTTTACAGCTTGATCTCGGGATAACATCACCACTATAATACAACCCCGTTGTATAGTTTCAAACCATGGGGTATCATCACATCACGGTATAACATTCACGTATAAAGTTTCAAATCATGCTATAATTTGCATAGCATGTGTGCATTGCACTTCGAACCATAGGTTTTATGCATATCGTGTTTCCAATGCCAATCTATTCGCATATCCATTGTACATTGCAAAATCAAAAGATACGATATATTTATATATCAAGCACCTATTGGAATGTCAACACAAGCCTTAGTTTGTAGGCACTATAACTTTAACATTTAATTCATGCATATAGTAAACCTGCATTATGATTTCAAAAGCTGGGTCACTTTGCATAAGGCTAATGCATTATAACTCTAACCCTCACACTATTAGAAAGCTAGGGTTTGACCACAAAATAATATGTGTCGCATTCGATTAACCAAGCAACATCTTGCCTATAAAGTGACATAACATAACATGTAACAACACATCTAGAAATTTGAATATTTGCGATACGCCATATAGATATAAATGGTCAATTTTTATTATTCACTAAGATCATTCAATGCTCAACCATGTCGTAATAATGGATATCATCTTATGATAGTTGTTATCACTTTTCACCAAAGTAAATCTTGTTCAACCTTGTCACATTTTCAGACCGTTAATGTAAGTTGTAATTCCATTGAATCTACCAACAGTTACCACAGAAGTATAGTGTAAAACATCTACAAGTGTTAGTATAAAAACAATACAAATTGATTAAGAAAGCTAGGAACTTCATACCATCACTACCTTCATGCATAGGCAGTACTTATACACCTATCTTAAAATAGAGACGGCTAGCTGAAAAGTAAAACACCTCTTGAAGTACTGGAATTATTTATTTACCTTACCTGCAGATCTACAAAAGAAAAGAATCCAACACTTTAGCTATCAAGCTAAGTAAACCCAAGGGCACCCTGTAGGAACCCCTTCAGAAATATGCAAACAGATCATCAGGATTGTTACTAGATCATTACACATAAGAAATAAACATTGTTTTATCACATTTCATTTCTAATCTATAATCTTTTTATGCTTAAGAATAACTATGATAATTTTATAAAGCTGTCATTATCTATTAGTTAAATAACTTTCATTCCACAGATAGCATTTCTCTTGTGATTTAGGCTATATCAAGTTTTTAAAAAAATTTAGCGATTTTTGGGATGTTACAGGTTACCTTGCATTGTGGCGTTCATCAAGGGTTATGTCGCATTGCAACAATGCACAATATGGGACACATCTATCGACACAACCCAAGTGCGACATATTCATGATGTGAAATTTAACGTTCATTAAGGTTTGTGTCGCGTTGTGATGCTTATTAGGGCTTATGTTGCATTGCGACAAAGTCCAAGATGTGAAATTTGAGAGTCATCAAGGTTTATGTCCCATTGTGATGTTTATCAATGGTTATGTTACATTGTGGAATTCATCAAGGGTAAGATGCGACATATTCACAATGTGAAATTTGATGTTCATCAAGTTTTATGTCGCATTGTGATGTTTATCGAGGGTTACGTTGCATTGTGGCGTTCATAACTCAATCTAAGACTTAAGATATTAGGTATCCAAGTCATTGTTAGGAACAAGGCACTACTTCTTAGACTCATGCCAATGACTATGACAAAAGTCCTTTGAAAAAAGTCTTCAACCCATAAATATATATAATTTATATACTAGTTACAAAAATACATAAATATTATAAAACTATAAAAATAAATAGAAATAATCACCCCAAATCTCCCTTATGAAATCTAGTCAATATAGCTAGATTTGTGCACATTAGAACCATGTTATGAGATCCATGTCAATGTAACTAAACTTGCACATATTATAACCATATGTAACATGGCTACACAACTATAAAAATTATGTCATAAAAATTCTCATATATTATATCTCACTTCTTCATTGAATGTTCACAAAAGTTTTTAAACTTACTTTCTTTTATATATATTAAATGTATCAAAAATCCAATTATTCTATCAAGCGTCGAATCTTTTAAAATATAAACCATCTTTCATCCTTCTCCTCACATTATGGTTAATTATTGTCCTTACAAAATTGGTTAATTATTTAAAATATAAACCATCGTTCATCCATCTCCTCACATTATGGTTAATTATTGTCCTTAGAAAATTATGATGTTGCTATATTATATAAATATAATATAAATTTACGTAATATATTTATCACCAAGGCATTATAAAATTTTCAAATAAAACCAATTTAACATAATTTAAATTAATATAACGCTTTGTATTACATATTTTTCTATACTTCTATTATAAAATTCCATGAAATTTCACATAAACATTATAAAATTTTCATATAAATTCATTGTAACATGATTTGAATTAATACAATACTTGTATGATGTGTTTCTATACTTTTCTATTATGTAAAACTCCATACAGAGATTTACAGAGAGAATTACAGTCGTCGGTTACGTTTACTAGCACAACATGTCCTAACTAAGCCATATGCCTGTACCTAAACCTTTCCAAATTACAACCGCAAATAACCGAGTTATTCAGACGTGAGCAGCGCCGCCGTTATTCCCAACTACACTTCTGGCTGCTGCACTGAACGTGTTGCCTTACTGAGTTTGATCTGCCTGTCCAGGACGTGCTTCGTCATCTTCCTCTGGTAGAATTCCGAGTAAACATAGCGCTCAAATGTTCTACCATTGTCACTTTTCCCGTTACTCGCTGTTAATGCATCCAAAGAATAAACAACGGAGTCTGGATGGGGGTTGTAGAATGTCGCTATGGATTGCCTCAGAACCTTCGAATTTACAACAGCTTGATGATCTGCGCTCTTCAAAATACCGTTACTCAAAACCTGCATCATCATTATAACAATTTATTAATTAGAAACGTTCAAATTCATATATATCTGAATTGTTACTTTCCTGTGATAATGTTATTCATAAATTGTTTAACGCTAGATAAAATGTCGAAAGCCTACAACTTGTGGAAAATCTCAATTATTTTTATATTACAAACAAAAACCAATAAACATGATTACTGACGTGCATCTGGTCTCCGAGATTTACTACGAAAGCTCCATCAATGGGTTGCACTGTAACCCACGTTTTACCGTCGTCTTTGGTGGCTTGAAGGCCTCCAACTTTGTCTTGCAGTAAAATGGTAAGAGTTCCTGGATCGGTATGTCTCTTGAGCCCTAACGTTAAATCGGGGCGGGGGCAAGTTGGGTAGTAATTCAAGAGAACCTTCTGTTGCCCCTCTCCGCAGGCTTTCTCGATTGCATCTGCTTCAACTCCAAGCGATTCTGAGATGAGCCCAAGCAGCGTTTTCGCCAAATTCAACGTCGCATCACTGTACTTGGCTAAAGCTTCCCTGTAAAACAATAGCAGTAACAACAGCGGTTTGAGAATCAATTGGATAAAATATATAATCATGAAACAGTTGGAGCATCGACCAGATAAAGATGATGGTACAAGATAGGAAGATACATATTTTTATCATAATATTTTAGGGAACTGTCTTAAGAATTGTTCAACGCCTTATTTTGTTATGGTGTTGCACTATAGAAAATTATATAAACCAAATAAGATCATGAATACCTGAACTGAACTGGTTTTGCAGGCCAGCTTTGGATGTCCCGAACTGGGGAACATGCGGTGACGAATAGTTCTCTCCAGTCCATCAAGGGGTCATCGTTGATAAAACTCCCATTTCCATATCCCACGAACTGCCCTGCCTTTATGGCGTACTGCCTCTTTTCTTCCACCGACAGTGAAAAGAAGTCCTTGGCACAAGACATTAGTTGAGAGTTCAATTCTGTAGGGATGCCATGATCTTTGATCTGGAACATTCCCCACTCTTCACAGGCAGCTCGGAGTTCTCTTATTAGCTGTGCGCGCTCTGCTCCTCCGGCTCCTGCATTCGCAAGGGAAATGACGGGCACCGCTTTGCTGAAATCATTGTACGCCACAGATGATCGTTCATCCTCGTCCTTCACGTAATTAAGAGGTAAATCCTTAATCCCCAGATCGGCTAGGGATTTCACAGTCTTCACTTGATCCGCAAGTAAATCCTTAATCCCCAGGCCCGCTAGGGATTTCATAGTGTTCACTTCCGCGGCAAGTGCTGGTGCCATTTTAATAACAATCACAACAAATAAGAGCAGATCTTAACAAGGTTATGGACGTTGTTGTGTCCTTCCATAGCCGGGAAGGGCCATTTAAAGCAGTTGCGCATAAGCAGCGCCGAAATGCATGGGCAAACAAGTGGATGATTATACATACACGTCGTCGGAATCCTGTAGATAATTTTGAACATTTCAAAGCATGAAAATTTTAAAATAATTAGGATTACGACTACGTATACAGATAAAGAAGAAAGATTTCACTAAATTTAGCAATCATAATTTCATAGTTGCGAAAGCAATGTGAAAGGATATGTATTAAGCAATGTGATAGGATAGTTATTGACTTTCTTTCCTGTATTAATTTAGTTATTAAAATACATGACAGGCCAAGACAACATTCAAAGTAATACTGCTAACAGTATTAAAATACATGACACGCCAGAATAACATTCAAAGTACTACTGCTAGTCTGCTACCAGTATTAAATGCTATATGCAAAGAAACTAAAATATCACTCAAAGCAGTATGCCTAAATTGCATTCAAAGCACTACTGCTAGCAGTATTAAATAATAGCAAAGCAATATATACCATATACCACATCCAATGCATTGTTCAATATTCACTTTCATTCATATAATTTAATAATTAAAAAATTATATAATATGCTAAAATAACATCGCGTCCAAACGGCATGCTTGTTACGTATATGTGACGTATGGTTGTTACACGTTTGACCCACATTATTTTATCACATTTTATTATCCAAACGACCGTTTCAATCAACCTTGCACATTTTGGCTAAGTCCATCGTTTGTTGGAATACCCAAGGTTTTTGTTGTACATTATAAATATTAGAACATGGGGGGCGATTATGTAGTTCTTGTGGTTTTGTAATAGTTTTTTTTTCAGCAATTTTATTCTATTCTTATCTTGTACTATATTGGTTAATGTTTTTTTTGTTTCCAATGTCAAAGATTGATTGGGTACTAATATTGTTTAATGTTTTTTGTTTTCAATGTCAAAGTTTAATCGGATTGAAAATATGAGGACCAATGGTAAGATAAGGGAGATATTAGTAAATGTTATTGCTTTTGCAATGAATGTAAAGGCTACAATATTTTGCAATGAAGGTAAAGGCTACAATATGAGGAGTCTCAGCCAAATAAGAAAACATGGTTGTGGCTGTGGGTATTGTAGACATTGTTATTAAGTATAAAAAAAAATTAATAAAAAAAGAAATTCAATAAAAAGATAAGAATTAAAAAAAATATATATATAATAATTAAAAATAATAAAGATTGAAGAAAATAAGTAAAAAGACTTTCAAAAAGTGTTAAAATTTATTAATAGTAATAAAAGGAGGATGAATAAGAGAGAGGTAATTTAAATAAATTACTAGTAACAAATCATAAAAGTAAATGAATTATAACAGTATAAAGGAATGTATTTAGTAAGGATTGATGTTATTAGGAGTAAATATATAGAGGATTAAATTATTATTATTATGAATAGTGGTTGAAATGTAATAAACAATAAAAGAGTTAATTTAAATGTGAGAAGTGGGCAACATAAAAATCTTTATGAACACAAAGAAGAATTTGGCAAGATCAAAATAATTAGGGATTAACTTAATTTAGAATGAGATTGAGAGAGAAAGGGGAGGGTAGAGGGAGGACACACGAGGAACCCAACAATTCATTGGCTTAGATGACAGATTAAGATTGACTCGAGTTAGAGTTGTCATTATGATTGAAATTGGATTCTTTCTATTTCTAGGGCTTCCCTTCTAAGGCGAGATGAACATTGGCTAACTTGGAGAGATGATCGTGATTAGTATTAGCAATGTGCTCTTTGAGGCAGGCTTGAATGGATCTACTAGTTTGTCCAATATAGGATTTTCTACTGAACTAGGAATTTGATAAACTCCTTGGGAGAGAAAGGGGTTAGACTTGTCTTTGACACTTCAAAATAACTATTTAAGAGTTTGGTGAGGATTGAAGATAGTTTTGATATTATTTCTAATTAAAAGTTTAGAGATGTAGAAACTAATTCCTTGGATGCAAGGGAAAGATATTAATGCATAGCTAGGGGAAATAGGATGGGATAGTTTGGGTTTAGGGTGAAATGCAACTCGATAAGATCTATTAATTTGGTTAAAGAAGGATGAGACGGGCTATGGTGGTCTTCAGATACAACAGATAGGGAACATATTGAGCGGTTTAACCTTGTTTCTCCAGAGTTGTGAGGAAAAGCATAGTTTCGAACAGAGTGCAAGAAGCCACTAGTATATTGGTACCATGTCAGGAATTAAGGAAGCCCTGACCTACCTGAAAGCCAGTGTAGAGGACTTCAAGCTGAATCTCATGAAGGTTTTCGACGTCGCTTATGTTGGTCTCAAGGAGATAAAGGAGAGTTTGGAGGACATGTGGTAAATTTCCCAACAACTAACTTTCCAGGACTCACGCATCGACGACCTGGAGAGAAATATGTTCGAGCTCATGGGAAATGTGCACATAATTAAGGATGAAGTGTTGAGAATGGACAAAATTATCCAGTGCATCCATTGCCAGGAGTCTCGAGACGAAGGTGAGCTTCCAATGGACGAAGTTTCAGTGCATTAATAAGCTCAGGTTATGCATGGGCTCTAGGATTGATTCTTTTGCAATATCCCAAATTTAGGACTAACTATTTTGTTGTTATATTGGGCCATGGCCCCAACACCTATGTTTATTTTGAATATTGGGCATGAGCCCTAGCATCTATGATTCATTCTTCTATATATATATATATATCAACATATCGGGCATGGACCCTGACTGACTTCTTTATTTGAGTATATACTGTGCAAGGAGGCCCCAATGTTTAATGATGTTTTTCTGATTTGATATGCGTACAAACCCTAATATACAAAGATGATCTTTTGTTACTTACTGTGCAGAGTTATGACTTTTACATGATTTTACTTATGAGTGTGTTGAGCGTGGACTCAGAAACACACATATAACCTACGTACTATGCATAAGCCCCGATGTACCAAGAAGAATGTTTATTGTACTGGGAGTAAGCCCTGAGGTACATTGAGTGTTGGGAAAAACCCTGGAGCACTCCAAGCTTGATAAACAAATACCGGATCCGAGGAAACGTAATTATTCTAGATGTGCCTCACAACCACATTCTAGCACTAGTGTTGAGCAGGGGCTCTGGAATTGCACTAGAGTAACGCCCATGTGAGAGTGTTGATTTAAAAGGATTTGAAGAGCACTCGGGGTTACTGAGTCTCAAAGTGCTAAGTCGGAAAGACTTTGAAGATCACTTTTATCACATTTATTTTATTTGATTAAATGATTCATCTTTTTATCCATCATCACCTATTGTGGGACTACCATGTTAAACGAGGGAATCCGGCATGCAAAAGAGAGAGACTAGAGGTACCTAACCAAGCTAACCAAGACCATCCAAAGAATTGGACATTGTCCTTACAAGTTAAAGAGAAAAGAAGTGTCATGTAATGACACATAACTAAATAAAAGATAATTACTAGTAGTCCCTTATGACTAACAGGCATAAAGGCCTCCAGGCTAATATTATTATTAAGAGCTTTAATAGTAATGATGTCATTATTTAATTATGGAATATAATTAGTATATATGATTTATGCATTATTTAATATTATAAATGGTGTATTAATAGTTAAGTGAAATATAATTATTGTTAGAATAATTATTGTTAGTATAATTGTTGTTATTATAACTATTGCTATTATAATTATTATTGAGAACATAAATCAAAATCACTTACAGTTAAACAGTTGGAAAAGTCCTAGTTCAAGAGGACTCGATATTTAATTAAATAATATCTTTTATTTATTAATTATTTAATTTAAATAAACTAATTAATTCAATAGTCCTAATTAAAAAGACTTCCCTACTTAAAGTGGGAAGATCCCAAGTTTGGGGATCATCTATGATTCTTGGTCATTATCATTCTCTTATGGTAATCCAAGAAGAGTATTCTGCTCCAAGAAACTGAAGCAAACTTACTTAATAATTCTCACATCTGAACCAGTAGTGGACTAGGGCCTCTATATCTCATTACGTGTTGGAATCCAGCTCGGGGGGGGATCCATACAGAACTAAGAATGGTTGTAGGATCATGGTTAGGAGGAACTTGGTAGTCCCAAGGTTATCCAGCTAAGAATATCATCCTAATAAGTCATCTAAATACAATAGATCTGCATTAACTACTGTTTGAGTGTGCAGGCTCCTACAGGAAGGGATCAAGTGCAAAGTAGCCAGACTCCTACAGGAAAGAACCAGGTGCCTAAGCAGCTAGGTATGTGGTTTTAATTACTCCCATCTTTCGGTTATAATAGACACATGTTATATTTCTTACTAGCATTGATACTTCGGCATTGTTTAAATCCTCATCACAAATATTATCGACTTAGTGGTTTTGGCCTAGAAACCAGTGGAGGATCTAGCAGGTCTATCCAAGCTAGCCTGTTCTAGACGACACCCTAATTATCTTCTAGGTTAGGATCATTATGTTTTCTTTTGAAAGTAAATGTGACTTCTGTTGGAATCGTCTTATCAACTTATAATGCAGGGTTTATTTCTGTTTCTTTTAATTCTTTTATTATCCCCTCTATGCCTAAGAAGCATCAAACATAATGACAACAGTAGTATTTCAGACATCGATTCTCTTAACCATACTATACATTCAACCATGGATTTAAACATTAAATAGTATATTAATATCGTTGTTCTTTCAAAACTAGGGCATCATTCCACATTATCAATAAATCCATGATTTCAAACAAATAAACAAAAATTATATCTAATTCAAACCACAGATGCATTCCTCATGAATCAAGTATCACTACCAACAAGTGATTTCCATGCCATTTAAACTTCATTACGTTTTTCCATCAAAGAAGATGGTCACAAGTTCAAGTCTCACAAAATTTGTATTAATTTAAACAGTAGCTAGATAGCATAGAGATTTTACATAGGAACTTTTACCTTTATACCCAAGTATTTTCACTACCCTTAAACAAACACTTATAGTCATCCTTTCAACATAAAATACAAGCCAGGGATCGAATCCCTCTTTTCCCCATTTAAAGTAAAAACTACCAGAAAACGTAGTAAGAAAAACCGAAAGACATATAAGAAGTTTCAGGCAAGGGTTTGGACCCATCTATCAATGCATACATCTAGAAGCGATTATAAAAGCCGAGTAATCCAAATCCTTTCAACATATAGAGCCATGTTAGCCACTTGAAAAGAAAACACCCAAACATTATTTCAAATAGAAGGAAGATGCAGAGATTAGTTCTAGGTTCAAGGCCTCCTAGGAAATCAATGCAGAGACCAAATCACGACAGAGGCAAATTGCAGCTCATAATAAAGGCAAACCATGTTAAGATCACGATATCCTATTTTACAAATACTCAATCAACAACCTCTAGAGAAGAGGTGACGGTAGCAACAAAGACATCAAATCTACACTTGCCATAAGGAAACACAGAGACCAGACATCATACAAATCAACTATAGCATTATGCAGAATACAACTACTCTTTTCCACAGGTCCAAGGAATCTTTATATAAACCCCCGTTTGAGATTGGGCATTATTATAATTACAAATTCTACCAAGTTCAACATTAAGCTGAGTTACCAAAACCGTCCAATGCCATAGAAACCACAAGATACATATCGCAGTGGTCCAGCCAACGACGACCCCAAGGAACCCAACTACTTATTGCAGGAAACCCAACCAGGCTCACATAGTTCCTCGTAAGAAAACACCAACAGTACCCTCCACAGAGGTGAAAGGAGGAGATAAGAAATGGTGAATTTTGGACTTATCATTTTGCAACATCACCACCATCGAGTACTGGCCATGTAGAAGGGAAGCGCCAGCCAACACCTGTTGACCAAACATGCCATACGAAGTCAAAGCTCTGAATTTTTATATCACGATAAATCAAAATGCAATAGCAAGAATGTAGTATGAACCGGGGAGGAATTGCCTTCGAATGTTTCAGTCGCCATCTCTACTCCATATGGTGTACTGACCATGAGCCACATCTCAGGTCAGAAACGAAACCCTCATCGCACCCACAGTAGGCAGGAGAAATGAACCATGAAAATGCTTCTTCGTTGGTGTAGAACCCTAGAATAAACCCTCATCACAGCTGGAAGCATGGCCATGTGCCATCGCAGTGCTACATTCAATGCTACCACCCACTCCAAGTATTTTCGATATTGACCCAAAACTCTATAGTATTAGGACCACTCTAAATCAACAAGTATTGTAAATGCAATCAACATTACAATGACCCCAAACCTTACATAGTGCCATTAAATAATTACAAGGTTAACAAGTTTTGTATTTTCACAAGTATTACAAACCCCAACAAGGATTTTAAAAGGTGTCAACCTTCAAAGCCCTCATACTTGAGACTTAAAAAATTGCGAGAAAGGGAAAGTAGGAATTTTGGGTAGATGCCTCATAGGTATACCTGCAAACCAAGTACAAATTGAATGCATTAGCTAAACTCACTAAGTAAGTCAGAAGTTTCCATTTCTTATACCCTACCTCTCGGCAGCTCTGCCAGGGTACGTAGCCCTTGAAAGACCATGCATCTCATCACGGGTCATCAGCCGCTATCATTAGGGATCCATCCCACTTGAATGGTCAATTAGACTTTTATAATTATGCACACAGACTCTTGAAACAGTAAGAAAAAGATTTGTATTATTACACTTTAAACACTTGTTCACTGACGACAGAGTTTCATTTATATTCATTATATTGCTTCCGCAAAGCTGTAGAATTTATAATCAGCAAACCATGATACTTATGAAACTAAGACACTTCAAAGAATAGAAAACAAATACCGGTGCAGTAGGTACTTATTAGTACTGAAGTTAATTTACTATTCTTCATATCTTTACTAGTTTAATCTAGTATCATAATTTTTTTAAATTTTACTATTTTTTTAGGGTCATTACAAGTGGTATCAGAGCTCAGTTACAAAGATAAGTGACCTATTGGGCTCATTAAAAACATCCATTGCAGATACACAGTAAACAAAAACATACATTTACATTTTATTTGTTTTATGTGAAAATAAACTAACATGATTTTTTGTTCTTTATACTTATATAACATTCCAGGTACAGTCACTATCTAAAAAATGAATGCAGAAGGGGGCAGCAGCATACATGGAAATCTGAACTCCCCACCACGAGAGAAAGAAATTGTGGTGGAACTCAACTTGGATTTAATGAAATCCATGCAGAATCTACATGCCGAATTCCAAAGTTTTCGAGATGAAAACATGCAAGAAAGAAGAGAGTAGCAGGCCATAAATGAGGCACTGCTTCATAATTTAACAAAGGAAAAACCTCACGGACAACCCACACTCTTAGTCAATACTTTTAAAAATGGAAACAATCACACAAAAAGGATTGCCATCCCTAAAGGAGAAGAGCAGGGAGAACACATACCTGAATCAATGGAAGAAGACTGTAAGAGGTCTTCCAATGATAAAGGTTCACCACCTCCTTGCAAGAAAAGGAGAAAAATTGACGACAATCTGCAAGGGGAATTCTGAAAGATAAGAGACCCAACATATGACGGAGAGATTAACTCTGGGGAAAAGGATGAGGAGTGGCTGCCAGGGATGAATAAATACTTCAAAGTTCACAATTACTCCAGTGAAATGCAAGCCCAACTATCCATATACAACATGAATGGTAACGCTTCCAGATGGTGGCGGGACTTGAAACACACCAAAGGACAAGAACTGAGAGACATAACCTGGGATACTTTTAGCAGAATATTCCAGGACAAGTATATGTCTGAAAGATTCTTTGAAAAGAAAATAAAATAATTTCATGAATTAAAAATGGGCTCCCTGACTATGGAAGCATTCATAAACCGATTCTTAGACTTGCTGCACTATGTGCCATACATTAAAGATGAGAAGGTCAAAATACAACAGTTCTTGGGAGGGATGCCACCAAAATTTAGAGAAAAGATAGAGTTTGACATGCCCAAAACCCTTGATGTAACCTTACATAAAGCAAGGCTGTGTTATGAACACGGACAACCAAGGAATGGCAACATCCACAAAAATAGAGATAGGTTCAGAACCTTCTCGGACAATCGCAGACCGAGTTTTATACCTCCACCTTTCCGAAAACACAACAACAGTTTTCCACCCAATAGAGGCTTCTACCGACATCAAGCATGACCAAGTGCACCCCAACCACCTGACAACAGACCAGTTTTCAAAAAAGGGACAAAAGATGTCCCACCAATTGTTTCTTGTTGGAAATGTGAAGGGCCACACTACTACAGAGACTGCCCCAGAAAAACAGATGGATTTTTACACAACGTCCAGGCAGAACCTACCGTAGGAGACATGGAAAAGACACCAAGGATTTATGCTGCTCTCGATGGTCGAAAAGCAGATCACCGAGCCACCATGGTGGAAATAGAGGGTAAGATCTCTAACACTACCATTTCAGTTTTAATAGATCCCGACGCCCGCCAAAGTTATATCTCCCCTAAGATAGTGGACACTTGTAGGTTGAACCGAGAACCTCACGAGAAACCACGGCTAGTACAACTAGCCACTGGTACCAAATGAAAGGTCTCCGAGTTAGTTAAGACTTGTGAGATAGACTTAAATGGGTTACAAACTAGGTTAGAATTAAACATTCTACCCCTAGGGTCATACGATGTACTCATCGGCATGGATGGGTTAGAAGAACACCATGTCCTTTTAGACTAATTAAACAAATCCTTACTCTGCAGGGATGATGAAGGGAATGAGAAGACAATTCAGGGTATACCTAAGAAGGTGTCGGTACGATAGATCTCTGCCTTACGAGCAAAGAAATGTATCAGGAAAGGTTGTAAACTCTTTGTCGTCAATATCCAAAACATAGAAACTGATAGGGAACAAAAGATCGAAGACTTCCCAGTCCTCGTGGAATTCAAGGATGTATTTCCTGAAGAAATACTGGGATTACCACCTAAACGAGACTTAGACTTTTCCATCGAGCTAAAACCCGGGTTAGTACCAGCTTCTAAAGCCTAGTACCGCATGAGCATGCCAGAATTTGTGGAGCTCAAGCTTCAGTTACAGGAGTTAATAGATAAAGGATACATTCGACCAAGTGTGTCCCCTTGGGGCACACCGATACTCTTCGTCAAGAAGAAAGATGGGACAATGTGGATGTGCATCGATTACTGCCAACTCAACAAGATGACCATTAAGAACGACTACTCACTCCCTAGGATCGATGACTTGTTTGACCAAGTCGGAGGGGCAAAGATCTTCTCGAAGATCAACTTACGATCCAGATACCATTAGGTGAGGATCCATGATGAGGATATCAACAAGACCGCATTTCGAACCCGTTACGACCACTATGAGTTTGTAGTGATGCCCTTTGGGTTGACGAACGCACCAGCCAACTTTTTGTGCATGATGAACAGTATCTTTAGTAAATAACTCGATAAATTTGTTCTAGTATTTATTGACGACATTCTAATCTACTCCAAGAATGAAGTAGAACATGAGGAACACCTCTGAATTGTTTTACAAATACTAAGGGAACACCATCTTTACACCAATTTTAGTAAGTGTGATTTCTACAAACCCCAGATTTAATACTTAGGACATATCATCTCCGAGAAGGGAATATCCATCAACCTTGAAAAGGTCAAAGCTATCGAAGAATGGCCCACGCCTAGATGTGTATTTGATATAAGATTGTTCTTAGGATTATCCAGCTACTACCGAAAGTTCATTGAGAACTTTTCACAGATTGCGTGTCCCATGACCACCTTGTAGAAAAAGGAAAACACGTTTATCTAGATGGATAAGTGCGAAGAAAGCTTTCAAAAGCTGAAGCAACTACTGATTAGTGCACCGATTCTACGTATTGCGGATCCCAATGGGGACTTCGTCGTCTACACGGATGCAAGCAAGGAAGGACTCGGTGGAGTCCTCATGCAAGATAATTTTTCCATATGCTACGAATCAAGGAAACTAAAAGAACATGAGCATAACTACCCTACTCATGACCTCGAACTAGCCGCCATCATCCATGCCCTGAAAATGTGGCGACATTATCTCATGGGAAAGAAATTCCTCTTGATGATTGGTAGCATGAGCTTGAAATACCTTTTTGACCAACCCGACCTAAATTCCAGGCATGCCAGGTGGTTAGCCTTCCTTAGTGAATACCATTTTGAACTAAAGCATTAAAAAGGCAAGGAAAACAAGATTGCAGATGCCTTGAGCCATTGAGCACATATGCTTTACGAGGTCACGGTGAGCCAAACCGACTCAAACTTACACCACAGAATTTGAATGGCATGTAAGAGTGACTATTATTACACATAAATCCTCGCAAAGATCCAGGAAGACAGACTTTTCCAACAACAAAAAGAATATAAGATAGACGAATCGAGACTACTATGGTCTAAAGACCGAATTTATGTCCCAGAGAGTGGAGACATTAGATCAAACATTCTCACCGAATTTCACCAGAAACCCTATTCAGGGCACCCCGGATATCAAAAGATGATATCGGCCGTAAAGAAACATTACTTTTGGCCTAGGCTGAAAGCTGACATCACAATGTTCATCGCAAAATGTAAGGAGTGCCAATTGGTCAAAGTAGAACACCAACACCGCTTCGGATTACTTCAACCTATACCCATTCCAGAATGGAAATGGGAGGTAATAAGTATGGACTTCATTACAGGCTTACCCAAGAGTAAGAAACTGAATGACTCCATCTTTGTAGTGGTAGACAAGCTGTCTAAAGCAACCCACTTTATACCGGTGAAATCTACCTACAAAGCAGTTCACATCGCGAAAATATTCATAAAAGAGATCTTTTGATTGCACAAGATACCCAAAGAAATCATTTCCGATCGAGACATGAAGTTCACTAGCAACTTCTGGAGAGAATTGTTCTCCGATCTGGAAACCCAATTACAATTCAGTACCGCGTATCACCCCCAGACCGATGAACAAACAGAACGAGTAAACCAGATCCTCAAGGACATGTTGAGGATGTATTTCATGAACAACCCCACCAAGTGGGAAGAATATTTGCACCTAACGGAGTTTGCATACAACAAAGGTTATCAAACCTCGGCCAAAATGAGTCCTTTCGAAGTACGCTACGGCAGGAAATGTCGGACCCCCGTGACTTGGGACAGTCTAGTAGACAGACTTATGTTAGGACCCGACCTATTAAAGGACTTGGAACAGCTAGTCTCCAAGGTACAACTGAACTTAAAAGAAGCATAAGACCACCGAAAGAGTTATGCGGACAAGAAAAGAAAAGACAAAGACTACCAAGTCGGCGAACATGTGTTTCTAAAAATAAAAGCGAAACGAAGCTCGTTGAGCTTGGGACGTTGCGAGAAACTAGCCCCAAGATTTTGTGGACCTTTTGAAACACTGGCCAAGAAGGGCCTAGTAGCTTATGAGTTGGCCTTACTAGCTCATATAAAAGTTCATAATGTTTTTCAAGCTTCACTATTAAAGAAATATGTATACAATACTAAACATGTTATTGATTGGTCCTTATTACGAGTGGAGCCCGAAGGGGAGTTCATGCCACAACCACTCCACATTCTGGACAAGAGAGAGGTCCAGCTTAGGAGGAGTACCATTACACAGCTGGAAGTGCAGTGGAGGCACTTTGGACTAGATGAGGCTACTTGGGAGAATGAGGCCACCATGAAAGAGGCATACCCCGCCTTGTTTCATGACTTCATTCCTAGTCCCTAGAAACACCAGGAAAGTGTTGTTCTAAGTGGGGAGGGAATTTTGGACTAACTATTTTGTTGTTATATTGGGCCACGGCCCCAACACCTATATTTATTTTGAGTATTGGGCATGATCCCTATCACCTATGATTCATTCTTTTATATATATATATATATATCAACATATCGGGCATGGACCCTGACCGACTTCTTTATTTGAGTATATACTAGGCGAGGAGGCCCCAATGTTTAATGATGTTCTTCTGATTTGATATGGGTGCAAACACTAATATACTGAGATGATCTTTTGTTACTTATTGTGCAGAGTTATGACTTTTATATGATTTGACTTATGAGTGTGTTGAGCGTGGACTCAAAAACACACATATAACCTACGTACTGGGCATAAGCCCTGATGTACCTAGAAGAATGTTTATTGTACTGGGAGTAATCCCTAAGGTACATTGAGTGTTGGGAAAAACCCTGGAGCACTCCAAGCTTGATAAACAAATACCGGATCCAAGGAAATGTAATTATTCTAGATGTGCCTCACAACCACATTCTAGCACTAGTGTTGAGCAGGGGCTCTGGAATTGCACTAGAGTAATGCCCATGTGAGAGTGTTGAGTTAAAAGGCTTTGAAGAGCAATCGAGGTTACTGAGTCTCAAAGTGTTGAGTTGGAAAGACTCTGAAGAGCACTTTTATCACATTTATTCAATTTGATTAAATGATTCATCTTTTTATCCATCATCACCTACTACGGGACTACCATGTTAAACAAGGGAATCCGACATGCAAAAGAGAGAGACTAGAGGTACCTAACCAAGCTAACTAAGACCATCCAAAGAATTGGACCTTGTCCTTACAAGTTAAAGAGAAAAGAAGTGTCATGTAATGACACATAACTAAATAAAAGATAATTACTAGTAGTCCCTTATGACTAACAGGCATAAAGGCCTCCAGGCTAATATTATTATTAAGAGCTTTAATAGTAATGATGTCATTATTTAATTATGGAATATAATTAGTATATATGATTTATGCATTATTTAATATTATAAATGGTGTATTAATAGTTAAGTGAAATATAATTATTGTTAGAATAATTATTATTATTATAATTGTTGTTATTATAACTATTGTTATTATAATTATTATTGAGAACATAAATCAAAATCACTTATAGTTAAACATTTGGAAAAGTCCTAGTTCAAGAGGACTCGATATTTAATTAAATAATATCTTTTATTTATTAATTATTTAATTTAAATAAACTAATTAATTCAACAGTCCTAATTAAAAAGACTTCCCTACTTAAAGAGGGCAGATCCCAAGTTTGGGGATCATCTATCATTCTTGGTCATTATGTTTCTCTTATGGTAATCCAAGAAGAGTATTCTGCTCCAAGAAATTGAAGCAAACTTACTTAATAATTCTCACATCTGAACCAGTAGTGGACTAGGGCCTCTATATCTCATTGCGTGTTGGAATCCAGCTCGGGGGGGGATCCATACAAAACTAAGAACGGTTGTAGGATCATGGTTGGGAGGAACGTGGTAGTCCCAAGGTTATCCAGCTAAGAATATCATCCTAATAAGTCATCTAAATACAATAGATCTGCATTAACTACTGTTTGAGTGTGCAGGCTCCTACAGGAAGGGATCAAGTGCAAAGTAGCCAGACTCCTACAGGAAAGAACCAGGTGCCTAAGCAGCTAGGTATGTGGTTTTCATTACTCCCATCTTTCGGTTATAATAGACATAGGTTATATTTCTGACTAACATTGATACTTCAACATTGTTTAAATCCTCATCACAAATATTATCAACTTAGTGGTTTTGGCCCAGAAACTAGTGGAGGGTCTAGCAGGTCTAGCCAAGCTAGCATGTGCTAGACGATAACCTAATTATCTTCTAGGTTAGGATCATTATGTTTTCTTTTGAAAGTAAATGTGACATCTATTGGAATCGTCTTATCAACTTATAACACAGGGTTTATTTTTGTTTCTTTTAATTCTTTTATTATCCCTTCTATGCCTAGGAAGCATCAAACAGAATGACAACAGTAGTATTTCAGACGTCGATTCTCTTAACCATACTATACATTCAATTGTGGATTTAAACATAAAAAAGTATATTAATATCGATGTTCTTTCAAAATTAGGGCATCATTCCACATTATCAATAACTCCACGATTTCAAACAAATAAACAAACATCATATCTAATTCAAACCATAGATGCATTCCTCATGAATCAAGTCTCACTACCAACAAGTGATTTCCATGCCATTTAAACCTCATTATGTTTTTCCATCAAAGAATATGGTCACAAGTTCAAGTCTCACGAAAGTCATATTAATTTAAACAGTAGCTAGACAACATAGAGATTTCACACAGGAACTTTTACCTTTATACCCAAGTATTTTCACTACCCTTAAACAAACACTTACAGTCATCCTTTCAACATAAAATACAAGCTAGGAATCGAATCCCTCTTTTCCCCATTTAAAGTAAAAAATACCAGAAAATGCAGTAAGAGGAACTGACAGACATATAAGAAGTTTCAGGCAAGGGTTTAGACCCATTTATCAATGTATACATCTAGCAGCGATTATAAAAGATGAGTAGTCCAAATCCTTTCAACATACAGAGCCATGTTAGCCAGTTGAAAAGAAAACACCCAAACGTTATTTCAAATAGAAGGAAGATGCAGAGATTAGTTCCAGGTTCAAGGCCTCATAGGAAAACAATGCAGAGACCAAATCACGACAGAGGCAAATCACAGCTCATAATAAACGCAAACCATGTTAAGATCACGATATCCTATTTTAAAAATACTCAATCATCAACCTCTAGAGCAGAGGCGATGGTAGCAACAAAGACATCAAATCTACACTTGCCATAAGGAAACGTAGAGACCAAACATCACACAAATCAACTATAGCATTATGCATAAGACCACTACTCTTTTCCACATGAGGTCCAAGGACTCTTTATATAAACCCTAGTTTGGGATTGGGCATTATTATAATTACAACTTCTACCAAGTTCAACATTAAGCTGAATTACCAAAACCCTCCAGTGCCATAGAAACCACAAGATACATATCGCAGTGGTCTAGCCAATGATGACCCCAATGAACAACTTATTGCAGGAAACCCAACCGGTCTCACAGAGTTCCTCATAAGCAAACACCAATAGTAACCTCCACAAAGGCAAAAGGAGGAGATAAGAAATGGCAAATTCTGGACTTACCATTTTGCAACATCACCACCATCGAGTACTGGCCATACAGAAGAGAAATGCCAGCCAACACCTGTTAACCAAACATGCCATACGAAGTCAATGCTCTGAATTTTTATATCACGATAAATCAAAACGCAATAGCAAGAATGTAGTATGAACTGAGGAGGAATTACCTTCGAATGTTTTAGTCGCCATCTCTACTCCATATGGTGTACTGACCATGAGCCACAGCTCAGGTCAGAAATGAAACCCTCAATCGCACCCACAGCAGGAAGGAGAAATGATATGTAATCTACAAGTATAAATTTGAGATAGTGAAAATATTTGCAGTGGCCTTTGACTGTTTAAACTTGTGTTTAGTATGTCCTAAATTGTGTTTTCTTTCATGGTATAAAAGAGATGAATGAAACGTCCCCCTCACCCAATCCGACCATCAGGAGGGGATGCTATCTAAATTAGGTCTCTCAAATTTCACCCCAAATCCATAATAAAAATTTCAACATATACAATGTGTGCATAAACGTAAATAAACATGCACAACGGAATTAAAAGTGATATGGTATTTTGGTGAAGAGAGATATAACATCGAAACTAGCCGTGAATAAATCCTATTATGCCTAGTTATGTTTTCACCAAAACTAGCCATTAGATCTCCATCATTAAGGTGAATATTTTTGAATTTTACGAATAAAATTTGAAGAATATTTCATAAATGAAGGGGTTTGACCCATGAATGAGTAAAACTTGTTAGCTAAAAATCTAGATAAAGCATGGGTATGGCACTGACAATGGGTCTAAGAGGGATGTCTTTCTTGGGGATTTTTGGTTGGCTAAAATTTTTGGGTTGTTTGGGATTGTGAGGAGGATTTTTTTTTAATTCATGGGTCTACCGAGGAATATTTAATAGCATTGGTAACTAAAATGATAATTTTGTTAATAAGATTCTTGGAGAGGGGTTTATAATAGGAGGAATACATGAGTTCAAGCAATTTTGCTACATAATCGATTGAGTTCATGATTACGGTTGCATTTCCTTTGTTGAATTTGAGGACGACAATTTCCTTATTGGAATTTAGCTTTCCTAGAGATGCAAATTCATCTTTAGAGAGTTAGGCTTTGGAATTTTGGTGGATTTGAGAATTCTAGAGAAACATTTTCTAAGTTCTTCAAATTCATGTGAAAGGAGATGGAAAGTAATGGATTGGATGGAGTAGAGAATAACTTTAGCGGGAATCCGATTAGGGACTATGGAATAGTTAAATCCTTTTTGTAAGAGATTAAAGGTAGGAGAATCAAGGACTAAGGACGAAATATTTACAATAGTAGATGAGGAAAATAGTTTCTGAAGAGAAGAAGATGGATTGGGGGTGGAGGACTAAGATGATGCAAATAATTGGATAAAGGATGAACCAATTTTAATTGATTTTCTTTTATATTAATTAGTGCAAAACATTTTATCATATTAATATTTTATATATATACTAAATTTATTTTTATTGTTTGTAATTACAAAGATAAAGAACACTAAGATTGAAATGCCTAAGAATGTGCCAAATTGAAGTACAGATATTGGTGTGTAAGTTGATGGAGATGGAGCAGATATTGGGGACATAGTAGATAGTGCAGTATGAGTTAATACCATGGAAGAAAATGACACTGATAATAAAATTGAGAATGATGGGATAAATAGATTGATCCACGACATATTTTGATCCAATGGATGACAACTTTGATGGAATTCATGATGTACCTCTAATAACTCTAATTGATAGGGCATGAAAACCCCTATATGAAAGGTCAGGGATAAATCTTGTCTCTGCTATATTGTTGTTGATGAATGTGAAGGCATTAGATGGGTTGTCAAACACTTATTCCACACACATCCTTAAGAGATGTAATGTGTGTTCATACATTAAGAGCATTTTTTTTCTATTTTTATTACTGTTAATTAATATGTATAAAGAGGCAACAATGACAAATAATATTCTTTATAATATTTTTTATTTTATTTTTTATGTTGTAGATTGTTACATGATTTTCTCCTACCACCATCAAATAGTTTACCTTGCACATATTAAGAATTGTTAGCCATTATGAAAGATATATGAATGGAGTATCAAGTAATTAATGCATGTCCTAATGATCATATTATATATTATGGAAAAACTGAAACAAAAATGGAATATTGTCAATGTGGAATTTGTAGATTTTGAACCTATCAAGTAACAAACAACGTGTTCTAAAAGGTTCTCATTATATTCTCATAATTCCACATTTCGAAGAATTGTTTAGGTGCAAAAACATAGCATACATGCACAAATTCCTTGTGAAAGGGTGGATACCTTCCATCTGACCCTTGACCCTAGTTCCTCTTCTAATCCCAATCAAGATTTGTTTCTTCTACTTATTTCATGAATTAAAAGTTCAATATCCATTAACTCTTCTACTTCTACTTTTTTTTCATGATGTTGGTCTTAACATTGTGAAAAAATAGAGAAGAGGGGTCTTTAGAATATATTTAAAAATGGAAATTCAAGAAGCCAATTTATGGGATCATATATCGCTGAAATAAAAAAATTACAAGTTGTTGATTAAACTCAATTATGAGTGCATCCCCTTCTAGTGTACCCATTTCCATTATGCGAGGAACCACCATAAAATTTATCTATTGTTACAAATTATGCCACCCAATAGGTTTCAATATTCAATTTAGTACAATATATTCTTCGTGTCCTACATCAACTCTTTTGAGAGTATAAATCCCAACTAGGTAAAGACCCACCAAATAAACTAGGCCCACTAGATATTATCCCATGAATGGGGAAAAAGAATCACGGGTCATTGACCTGCAAACAAGGGTTAGTGGAACACTAGACTCAAGTCTAATCTTGTTGGTATCTATATTAGGTGGAACCAAAGGGAGGGTTTTACGTGGAACTTATGTGCATCCTCAATATCAATTCCATAGTGCTTCAGAAATGTGTCATCACACATATACTTATCTCATAGAAATATTATGAAACTAAGGAACTGAGCTATGGAATGGAGGATTCTATGTGAGAGATGTACTCACAATTGTTATAAAGATACACCAAGGATATGTTATTTTTGAGGGGGGGAGATGTAATACCCTAATTTTGAACCCTACATAATTAAAGTGGACACATGAAAAATAATGGAATGCTTCCTTTAATGTGTTGAAATAAATGGGTGCACGTAAGTGAAAGTTTCATTCTTTGATTTTATTGCATAGACAATTAACTCTCATGTAAGTTTTGATAAAGGGTGAGAATCCATAACACTTTTAATAAAAATAAAGCACAATGATTTCCTAGGATGGAAATGAGGAGGGATTCCATGCGTGACAAGTGGGAAACATAGAGTACTAACCTTTGGAAACAAATTTCGACAAGGAGCATTGAACACTAATGGAAGTAATATTTTCTTGCAGATTCTAATTTATTGTTGCTATGTGCTTTGGATGATCTTAGTAGGGCCCTTAGGCTTGGGTTAACCAATTTTCCTTGATAGCTAAATATCACTCAATCGTTTCTTAGGTCTAATATTTTAGATACTAATGCCCTTTTTGTACCACAATCCTCAACTCATGCGTGGTTCTATGACAAATATCATGATCTGGTCTAATGGAAAATATTATAGTGACAAATTGTTCGATATATTTGTCAAAGATAAGTATGCCCCATATATAATTTACATGATTGTTTTTTATTTGGTTTTATATATTTGTTATGATTATTTAATGAAATATTGTTCATTTGATGATCTATTTAAACCTTGCATTCTTAGCACAAAGAATGTGTGTAGTATTTAATGGGCTCTTTAATGATGTTCTATTTTGATTGAAGGGATGTTTTTTCTTTTTGTAAAATGCAGAAGGAAATATATATTAGAGTAAAAAAAAAGTTACATTCACAGGTGAGACTGAAGCTTTGAGATCGATGTGTCGCCTTTCATTTGGAAGATAGTTTAGAAAAGAGCCCTTGTGGGTAGGCTCATAGATGGGATGAGAGTAAAAAACATAGTTACATTCCACCATAAAGGACAGACTAGATCAGACAATAAAATATAACATAACATAAATTATTTGGCTGAAATAAGGCATCCGGAGATGCTAACCGCTGCAAAAAAGGAGTTGGGGCTGGCCAAGGATGCCTTACGAGTTTGCATCTGCATCCAGGAGGTGGGGCTTGTCCCCGATGATCGGGAAGGTACCAAATAAATTCTCATCCCAGTTCTGAACCAGGAGCTTGGTAGGCAGTGGTTCTGTCTTTCACAGGGTGGAAACATCACCTTCATATTTCTCAACTCTTTTGAACTGTAGAGAGTCAATGGTGGAGGGGGTTGGAAATGGAGCATTAGGGGGAGGGACCCCTGGAATAGCGACAACCACCGGTTAGAAAAGACCCCTAGAGACGCTAACCGCTGCAAAAAAGGAGTTGGGGCTGGCCAAGGATGCCTTAAGATTTTGCATCTACATCCAGGATGTGGGGCTTGTCCTCAATGATCGGGAAGGTACCAAATAAATCGTCATCCCAGTTTTGAACCAGGAGCTTGGTAGGAAGTGGTTCTGTCTTTTGTAAGGTGGAAACATCACGTTCATATTTCTGGACTCTTTTGAACTACAGAGAGTCAATGGTGGAGGGGGTTGGAAATGGAGCCTTGGGGGGAGGGACCCCTGGAACAGTGACAGCCACTGGTTAGACAGGCCGCCCAGCAGGGGAGCCACGAATAGGAACTGTAATTTCCACAGCGACGACACCAAATGGATTCTGCAATGTGGAGCCTAGGGTATGGGCACTAACAACCTTAGCCATGCAGTCTTGGGAGAGAGAATCAAAACTTGCAGATGCATATTTTCTGGAACCAGGGACATCTGGAATAAAATCGTTGTGGGAGGAGCCCTTGCTGAGGAAAGAGTTCTTGCCTCCGACCACGTTGGATTCAAGAGCTGTGATCATTTCATCTAGACCAACCATGTGGATACGAGTGTCCATAATGGAATCCTTAGCCATATTCTAATTGTCCAACAATTCCTCTACCAGAGAACCCAACATGTTCTTAATTAACCAATAGTAGTTAACCTGATTGCCTTGGTTTCTAGAGGCCAGAATATCAGAGACGCGGTTGGCCTCCCAATAGTCGACTAACCTTCAAACATGAGCAGAGATATTGTCTTCATAGATACTGGTGGCCTTCTTGTTAGCCTCCAGAGAAGTGGTAATCCGTCCTGCACCATGAATTTCTCCCCGCCTGGAAGTTCCACGACGATGGGTCGTGGCAGAATCAACTGTCTCACAGGCGAGGAGAGATGGAGCAGAGCTAACCAGAGCTTGAACCTGCAAAGAAAGAAAAATGTGGGAGCCGAGCTGTTGCAGCTTCATATAGAGAGGCTTCACACGAGGGGAGATGATGAGAGCTCGGTTCTAGAGAGGGCGCAGGGACATAGAGAACAGAGAGAAAATGAATTCCAACCACCACAAAGCATTTAACATTAAACCAGAGCATATACGAGAGAGCCGACACATCGAATGAAGAACAAAGTCTTAAATGCCCACCCTGGGTGATGATGCATGTAGGGAGCCACTGCCGGATGGACGATCCAATTCTCTAAGTGGAAGCATGTCACCACCCTCCATGTCGCTATTAGAGTTAACACCCATAGTCAGGGAATGATTGAAGGGATGTTATTAGTTCATATTTTGTTTATTTAATTCTCAAAATTTCAAATATGGCACATTGCTTTCTATTGATGTTATTTGAATGTTAAGACTAAAAACATTGACATGTACATGATGATAAAATAGTTTTAAAAAAAGTTACCATAAGAACATTAAATCTCATAGACTCTATGATTGTAACATCTAGCAATTTGACAATGAAGAGGATCTTGGAAAGGATTAAGCTATAATAGTTCCAATTATTCATTTATCCTTTTCTCCATTACTATGAGGGAATGGTTCAGTAGTTCACTTGAAATGAATTGGATTTTAAACTTACATGTAGTGAAACCAAAATAAATGGTAGCTATGATGAACTGCAGAAACTCCATGAAATGAAAACATTGTAAGATCTCATGGTCATATATATTGTATAATTAAAGTTGAGATCGTAACATGGTGAATGAGTGTTGAGCTATAAAAAAATACACACAAGAATTATGTTAATGTGCGAAAGAGGACATGATGTAGAATAGCAGTGCATCATCAATGCATGGGTAGGAAATATAAACATGATCAACTATTGCATAATTAGCTTGTGTAAGAAACTAATTCTCCTTGATAATTTTGTAAATATTTATATCTCTATTACACATATGACACATTGTTTGATAAATAACTTAGTCAAACTAAGTAGATGTGTTGAAATCTACCACTTTCTCATTTTATCATTTCCTCCATGATGACGAGTGAGTGGTTTAATAGTTCACTTGAAATGTGTTGGATTCTAAATTTACATGCAATGAAACCAAATGAAATTACAATTGTGATGATTTGTGAAAGACTTTATGCTATGATGGGTTATGGTAGTCTCAAAATATGTGGTTAACTAGCCTAAGAAATACCTTACATGTGCATTCATATTAGGTTTTTGAAAATATAAAAATATAAAAGTAATATATTTCCACATAATAAGGGGCCAATGGGGGGTTTTATATGTAATCCATGGTTATTTATATTGAGGTGTTCTTATTTGGATTGGATGAGAAGTGGTCTGGAAGGAGAGGGAACAAGGAGGGTAATGACAAGGGTTAGGGTTTTGTTGTAGAGATGGAACTCAAGAGGTTAATTACAAGGGTAAGGATACCATTGCAAAGAGGGATCGATGAGCGGAGCTATGAAGGTTACGGTTTCATTACAGACTAAATCGATTTTTTTGTTGTAGAGAGCTACGAGGGTTTCATTTTTCAAGATCTAGGAAGGATGAGGAGGGTTTTTCTAAGGATATATCTAATAGTTCTATTGTAGAGAGCTTGTAATCATCACCATTATGTTCTTCTTGTTCATATTAGGCGTTCTTCCTACCATTATGTGATCTAATTTTGAGAGATCCAGAAGGTACTAAGCCTTACATTCATACAGAGGTACATTAACAACAATGGAAGAGTTATTTTCCATACATCACACTATGATATATACTCTTCTCTTTCTCTTTGTGTATATTTTTAGAATATTAATTCTTAATGGGTTTGTAACTTTGTGGTGTTAATTTATTTACAATTTGTCAAGAAAGTCAAGTGAGAAGATGAAGTCTACGATCGTATCTTGTAGATGAGGAGGATCAAGTGGATCAGGGTAGGTGGCATAACTATTTACCTTCCATCCTATGAGTAGGAAATAGAGAGGCCAAGAGATTAATTACATAACTTCTTTTAGTATAGGTATGCAAATTCCATTTCCAAATTTTGTTTTACTTGGTATCATTAATTGCTTTGCATCTCATCGGATATATAGTTCGAAAGGCATCATTGTCATTGATATGTACTTACATACTTACAATTCCATTATGTTTATGATGGTGTATCATCCTGAGTTCTCCCTATATGGGATGAAAATAGCTAATACGATCATTATATATTAGGGATTTGTGTTTTTGGGGCTTGTTTTAAAAACTTAAACAAGTGATTTGAATAAAAAAAATACATTTTGGCATAGTTAATAAAGCATCATGGACATAATTTAACAAAAATAAATCTACATTTTATTACTTTGTTTGAATTATGGCTAATTTGTAAAAGGAAATATGCTCAAATCCCATGGGCATGTAGGTCCATCTTAAATTATTATATCCTTTATAGTGGCATGAATTGCTTGTTTTCTAATCATTGTTTTTTTTATGAGACATTCAATTAGCATTGCAACACTATTTAATATAAGCCATCTATTTTGTGGTCACATCACATAGTCTTTAGAAAATTTCTACTAATGACATTTTAACTACAAATCTAGTTTCTTTGTTAGTAGCTTGCAAGTACTGGTGTATAAATATGGAGAAGGAAAATGGACCGGTAAAATAATCTCTAATAACACTAAAATTTCAAGTATAAATTCCTTTAAGGGTCCCCTCATGAATATGGTACCCACTTTCATTGCAATGGAAGTGTGTGAGTTCTAAAAATCAACAACGCACGTACTTTTAACAACACGCATGCATTCCTAGTCTGGTAATTGTCGAACCTCCATGCAAGAAGCCAGGTGGATAAAGGATAAAAGCATGCATGAGTTATTAACATGTGCACACTATCAAATAATGCATGCACTAATAACGTGCGCACTCTACTTTGTGTAATAAGAAATGGTTCACAACTCATTTCCACCCCATTCTACCCCATTTCCATGGTGATTGTGTCTTCCATGGCAAGGATAAACAATGCGTATGCTCTTTATCCACCTACCAAGCACCCCAACCATTCATCCATGTGATATTATTCTCAACATTATCATTTTTTTTCTATGATTTAGTGAAAAAACTAGATTGTAGATGAATCATAATTTAAACAAAGTCATAATTTTTAAATGCAGATTGTATCTCCTCCATCACAATGGAAGAAAACCAAGAACCAAACCCAAAAATAAACAAAAAAACATAAGGATAAACCAATTACAAAAAAACTTGAACCAAATCTAGAAGTAAACATTAACCTCAAGGAGAACATAATCACAAAAAGCTAGATTAACCAACATTTAAACCAATTAAGAACCTTCGATCAAGAGGTCATGACCAAAAGGGAACCATTGGGACTATCCTTAGCCATATCCCTTAACAACATCATTTCCTCTATTGACAATGATGATTGTCATTTGTTTAGCATAATAGTATAGGACCGGGATGAGATAGTACTATTCCACTGGTCTCAATAAAGAACAAATCGAAGATTTTAACATTTAAAAACAAACTATTGTTAGTTATTTCATTGAGCTGAGGACTGGCCAACCCCACAATCTATGCAAAAGGAACCTTACATGGATTAGTGCAAAAGTGATCCATGGATACAAAAGTGGATGAGTTGATGGTTTATGGTTTTCTACAAAACTTCTTGAAAAAATAGGGAGATTCCACTATATTTTCTTCAGAAACTATATGTTGATTCATGTTGGGTCTCCACATGAACTATTTTGACATTAGTGAGTTTTAGGTGGTTGGTCTTGGATCTAACCAAGATTGACCAACCACTAGGAATAACCGAATAAGGGGGCCTAATTCTCCTAGGCGTATGCCTACCCCCCCTCCACATACACCTCAGTTATTGGATCACCTAATCGACACTATCACTTCATTATCATAGATTACACATAGTGTATTGAATAGTTCATTTGAGGTGTCATCCAGGCATTACCCATTAGAGCAGTATGGAGGAACCTCAAGTGTAGGTCCTTGACATCCCACTGATCATGGAACTTCCATGATAGCCATTTAGGAAAATGATTATTTTGACAGCTAAGAATTACCCCATCAGTGCAATCATTGTGGTCATACTTTCCACGACCCAACAGAGGATCCTACATGAGATAGTTTTTCTTCTGATGTTAGTATGATTTATAAATGGTGGTAAATCATTAAGTATATTTTTAACTGTACATTTGAAAATTATTAGATAAATATTGCTTAAAGTATTTATATGTAATTGATGTTTTTTAGCATGTAAAGTTGTTCCAAGATGAAATAATTGCATCAAGGTGGGACAACATTATTCCTCCCATCATTGATTTTTCCATGGCAACAATAGAGGATATTGCAACAACTTACATACAAGTATTTAAATGAGTATATGGTTGTGGGATTTAAAAGATGGTTTAGTTTCAATTGTCAAAGTTATTTATGATAAATCAATATTAATGTTGTTGTGTTTCTACAAGTATGTTTTCTAAAGAGATAGAGCATAGGTCTCCACCTAGGCTA
Organism: Larix kaempferi; assembly: GCA_027924585.1. Lineage (NCBI taxonomy): Eukaryota > Viridiplantae > Streptophyta > Pinopsida > Pinales > Pinaceae > Larix > Larix kaempferi. Next base: position 2,312,250 of record BSBM01000926.1, on the reverse strand, counting down.
AGGAGATCACCCATCACCTAGGTAACATTTGTGAAATTAATTAAATACTTTATGTGAAATTCATTATATTTTTATGGATAATTTAGATTTTTTTATACCAATCAAACATATTACATATGTTTATGTAGGTGCCATCTTCAAACATCCCATCACCATAGCCACCCATCCCTCCCTATATTACACCTAGTCTATTTTTTCCACATTTCATGTCGAATCCTGTGACTAAGCACCCTACCCGATGATTGGCATACCCAATCCACCCTAGGGTGATTCCATCTGTTGTACAGGAAATGGGGATATATCTCCACCCACATCCATCCCCTCTTGTGTTTCCCCCACCTCTTCAACATTCACCAACCTGCCATCACATCCCTCCCTTGATTGCACCCATCACTTCATACTTATCCCCTACATCCACACCGACTCCATCCATTGCACCTACATTGTGGTGAGATTTTCTTCCTACGGGTAAGATGAAAATACCTTGGATGATAAAGTGGATCCCTTAAACCAAATACAAAATAGAAAGATAACAAATAGAACCCTAAACTCCTAGATCAAACATGCACAAGAATTCAAATATGAAATTGGAAAAAAAAGATAAATTTCTTACCTTTTGATTTGGATATTGTCCAAGCTCCAACTCCAAGATTGACATTCAATACTTGAATATATGCAACATAAGATAGAAAAAAAACCCTCCAAACACAAGTGCATTGACAGCATCTAATACAACATGTCATATATCAATTAAAAGACAAGACATGGGAGAATAGGCTAAGTTATATTAATATGAAAGCCATGAATGTTTGTACATAAAAATGTGTTATACCTGGAAATTTTGCAGCATGATCATCCTCCAAGCTCTCCTTCAATACCCTTGCAAGACTCTTAGGATCATAGGTTTGATGCTTCCAAGATCAACCCCCCCATATCTCGTGGATGGCCTTCTTCTTATAGGATTTGGGAGTCCAACCACTAAGAGGATATTATGGATCTAAGTGAGGAAGATGAGGATCAAGGATATGAATCATACCAAGGAGGGAATGTGAAGGGACACCTCATCTAATGAAAATATCCTCGAGATCCAAGATCCAAAATTTAAGGAAGCCTAGTTATCCAAGAATTTTCACGCCCCTTCAACTGAGCAAAGTGCGAAAATGTTGTAATTTTTGCACCCCAATAGGCATGCAAAGTGTGAAAATGTTGGAATTTTTGCATCTTGCACCACTAGAGGGGCGCAAAAATATCCCTAGGAGGTGGAAAAATGAATTTGGTGAAGTGGCATTCGACCCCTAAGTTGTTGGATTTGCTTCCAAGTATGACTAGGGAGGAGACCAAAATGATGAGAAAGGGTCCTAACACCCCTAGATAACATCATGTTCCTCATGGTGATATGACATGAAGACTCTCAATGGTACACATAGTGACAATTTGAGGCATGACAATATCTCTAGGAGGTGGAAAAATGAGTTGGGTGAAGTGGCATTCCGACCAATACATTGCAGATCCACGATAGGACAGACTCAAAACATGATTGAAATCATGGTTACTAGACTACAAGCATAGATCCATGATAAGACAATGACATAGCCACGACCAATACAAGAGTGGATCTATGTGAAAATACATCAATGAGGTCACCCACATAATGTCCACGTGGAAACCTACTCAAAAAATCACCATCGCAACCTGGATGTGTTAAATAAACTTCAGATTTATCCAGGGTCTTCTACCTGATCCCAAATCGAGACGAATCTAACCATGTCATTACAAGGTGTTGAATTTGAACATGGTAGAAACCACTTGATTATCGGTCAATAATGTAAACTGTTAACAAGTGCAAGGGAAATCACCAATGATGACAATGGGAAACAAACAATAAAAGAGTTAATTTAAATGTGAGAAGTGGGAAACATCAAAATCTTCATGAACACAGAGAAGAATTTGGAAATATCAAAATTATTAGGGATTAAATTAATTTAGAATGAGATTGAGGGAGAAAAGGGAGGGTAGAGGGAGGACACATGACGAACCCTACAAGTCATTGTCTTCGATGACAGATTAAGATTGAATTGAGTTAGGGTCGTCATTATGATTGAAATTGTTTCGATTCTTTCTATTTCTAGGGATTCCCTTCTAAGGCTAGATGAATAAATAGAGGAATAAGCTAGGATTTTAGTTTGATCAAAGTAGATAAGGATTTTAAAATAAAAAGAGTGATATGCATTGGCTAACTTGGAGAGATGATTGCGATTAGTATTAGCAATGTGCTCTTTGAGGCAGGCTTGAATGGATCTACTAGTTTGTCCAATATAGGATTTTCTACCTGAACTAGGAATTTGGTAAACTCCTTGGGAGAGAAAGGGATTAGACTTGTCTTTGACACTTCAAAATAAATATTTAAGAGTTTGGTGAGGATTGAAGATAGTTTTTATATTCTTTCTAATTAAAATTTTAGAGATGCAGAAAGTAATTCCTTGGATGAAAGGGAAAGAGATTAATGCAGAGGTAGGCAAAATAGGATGGGATAGTTTGGGTTTAGGGTGAAAAGAATCTTGATAAGATCTATTAATTTGGTTAAAAGGATAGCCATGGTATAGGATATATTTAGTGAGGTGGGATATTTCTTCACTTAAATGTTGGGGTCAAATATGCAAATAAATTTGGTAATTAAAGTTTTAATAACTACATATTTTTTAGTAGGGTGGTGTTGGGAATGAGCATGCGGGTATCTATCAATATCCAAGTATTTTCTGGTAAACTTGATGAGATAGGGATCCATCCAGCTGATGAGTGACTAAAACATCTAGAAACATAAGATAATTGTCGTGTTGGTTTTTCATGGTGAACTGGATGTGAGGAAAACTATTGTTTAAATGAGTATGAAAGTTACTAAGGGAGGATTGACCATGAGACTAGATGAAAAACGTGTCATGAAGGAAATGAAGCCATCATTTTGGTTTAAATGAGAAGATATTCATGGTTAGGGTTTCAAATAGTTCCATGAAAATGTTGGGAACAATCAGTGATAAACATGATCCCATGGTTGTGCCTTCAATTTTTTCATAGAAAGTGTCTTTGAAGAAAAATAAAGTAGAGCTAAGGAAAATTCAAATTGGATTTAGGGTTTCTTTGATCGACAAGTTTGGAGATAATATCAATGGATTTGGAAGCATTTTGGTTAAGAGAGATACAACATAAAATTTGACCATTAGGTATCCATCATCAAGGTGAATATTTTGAATTTTATGAATAAGGTCTAAAGAATATTTGATAAATGAAGGGGTTTGACCTACGAATGGGTAAAGCTTGTAAGCTAAAAGTTTATATAAAGCATGGGTAGGAGCTTCTATGGCATTGACAATGGATCTAAGAGGGATGAATTTCTTATGGATTTTTTGTTGGTTGTAAATTCTAGGGGGATGGGGATTGTGAGGAAGAATTCATTTTTTAATTGAGGGGTATAAGGAGGAAGATTTAATGGCATTGGTACAACTAAAGTGGTAATTTTGTTAATGGGATTTTTGGAGAGGGGTTTATAAGAGGAGGAATACATGATTTCAACCATTTTTTTTTCATAATGAGTTGAGTTCGTGATTATAGTTGCACTGCCTTTGTTGAATTTGAGGATGATAATTTCCTCATTGGAATTTAGCTTTCGTAGAGCTACAAATTCATCCTTAGAGAGGTTAGGTGTTGGAATTTTGGCGGATTTAAGAATTCAAGAGAAATATTTCCTAATTTCTTCAACTTCATGTGGAGGGAGATGGAAAGTAATGGATTTGATGGAGTAGAAAATATCTTTAGCAAGAATCCAATTAGGGATTATGGCCTAGCTAAATCCTTTTTGTAAGAGATGAAAGGTGGGAGAATCAAGGACTATGGGTGAAATATTTAAAATAGTAGAAGAAGAAAATAGGTTTTGAAGAGATGAAGAGGGATATGGGGGTGGAGGACTAAGATGATGCGGATAATTGGATAAAGGATGAACTGATTTTAATTGAGTTTCTTTTATATTTATCATTGTAAAAGATTCTATCATTTTAGTATTTGATATATATACTAAATTTATTTGATTATATGTAATTACAAAGAGAAAATGTCCTAAGATTGAAATGCCTAAGAATGTGTCCAATTGTAGTAGAAATATTGGTGTGCAAGCCAATGGAGTTGGAGCAGATATTAGAGATGGAGTAGATCTCGTAGATGAAGTTAATCCCATGGAAGAAAATGACATGTATAATATGATTGAGAATGATCCCAGACAAATAGATTGATCTATGACACCTTTTTCTCTGATGACAACTTTGATGGCATTCATGATGTACCTCTAATACCTCTAATTAATAGGTCACGAAAACACCTATATGAAATCTCAAGGACAAACCTTTTCTCTGTTATATTGTTGTTGGTGAATTTGAAGGTATTAAATGTTTTTTCAAACACATGTCTCACACATATCCTTGAGGGATATAATTTAATTTCCCATACATTAAGAACATTTTTTCTATTTTTATTAATGTTAATTAATATTGTATAAGGGTGCAATGATGACAAATAATATTCTTTATAATAATTTGGGGTTAGTGCAAGCTAATGAGGGTCATTTTTGGCATGCTAAATGCAATAAAAAATTGAAAAATTAGGCATTCCTCAACTTACTTGGATTTTTTGAGATACTTACACAAAATATCTTGCATTGAGTAAAAAATATTAAATGTAGGAAATTGAATCACGTTTCCGAATATATAAATTTTATGTATTGAAAATATCTATAACTATGTCATGTTTCATATTTTCTAGTAGTCACATTTTTTTTGGAAAATGATAAGGTATACGTCTTTGTGGGTGCATCCTTTGAGTGCCTAAATTATGGTTTCGGTATGCAAAAATTGGTAGACATGTGGAGAACAAGTAGTACTAGTGAGACACTATTTTACCAAAATTATTATTATTTTTTAATTATCTAAGTGATCAAATCTCGAAAATGGTATGGAAAGGATGGATTCATCTTTTGAAGGTCTTAATGTAATGATTCTAAAATGGATTTTTTATAGCATGCAGAGGTCAATGTCTAGTAGTGAAACATTGAATTTTTTATTTCTATAAATCTTGTGAAATGAAAAAGTTATGGAAGAAAAACTATCATTGTGTTTTTTGAGTTAGGAGTCATGATACAAGAAAATTAGGGAAAAAATAGAAAAAAATTAATATTTTTTTACATATTTGGAATCTGCAGAAACAATGCCATCCATGTCTAAAATTTCATAAAAAACGATTATGTCTATCACACTGTAAAGAGTGGTGAAAGATAGGCATATTGAGAAAATGGAGCAAATGCCTAATTTGGTTTAACATATTCCATAACACAGGGTTGGTAAATCCAAACCAAATACATAGGATTACGGATGACATGTGAGTGTATGAGAAGGCATGTTTTAGGTGTTAAGGAATGCTTATGCATTACCTTTAAATTTAAATATGTATTCATGTCTTTGGTGTTAATGGAAATGCTCTATCATTTTTATCTACAAAACGTGCGGGCATTTATTATTTAGAATATGCTCTAGTGTTTCTTATTTACAAAACACTCTATTGTTATGGAGCACATAAACTATGTAATAAGTAATGGATGGAATAATAGGGGTAAAAGAGATCGGGGATATGGCAGGGGGTGTGAAATTATATGCTAAGTAATGGATGGAGGTAAGGGGGGTGAGAGAGAGGGGGGATACAACAGGAGGGGGGCCCAATTAAAGGCCTGGACCAATAATCCCTAAGGGCCAAACACTCTAAATCCTTAAACACCTAAGTCATTATCTCCTAAGCACCTAAGCCCTTAACACCCAATTCCTTACCATTTTAACCCCTTGACACTTAACCTTAACCTTTTATACCTTAATCCACTAACAGTCAATTCTAAATACCTTAAATTATAAAGGAACTAATCCCTAAAGCCTTAGTCCATTAATTAACCCCTTATCTCCCATACCCTTAGTCCTTAACCCCTAACACCCTAATCCTTTAACCCCTTATAATCCCTTAACACTATTTAACACCTAATACCTGATTTCCTAACCTCTTAAAACCTAACCCCCTAACCCAGAGCCCTAAATCCTTTTGTCCCTAAATCCCCTAACCCCTTAAGTATTTCATTGTTTACCTCTAATCCTTTAGCCATTAGCCTCTAATCTCTAGTTTACCCCCTAGAGGTAAAATACTTGTTTACCTCTAATCTATGTTTGCATGTGCAACCACCCTTATGCAAGTGTGCCCTGTGTTTGCTTGTGCACTCTACATTTTCATGTGTGCTCTCTTTTTGCATGAGAGATCTACATTTGATTGAGATCTCTCTTGTGCAATTGATCACTCCTCTCTTGGCTTAGACACTCTCGATTGGGCTTGTTCATTAGCCTCTAAGCTATATTTTACCCTTGATAATCATTTAACCATTTAACCCATTCACCCTTAATGCCTAAAATAATAAACCCTAACCCCCTAACCCTAGATCACTAAATCCCTTTTCCCTTAAATATCCTAACCCCTAAACCCCTTAACCACTTTACATCTAATATCACAACCCCTAACCCCTAATACCTAGTCCACCCCTGACCCCTAAACAACCTAACCCATAATACTTAAGGCCCAAATCCCTAAATCCCCAATCCATTAAACCCTAAACAATTAAACATTTAACCACTCAGGCCTTATCACCTAACCTCTTAAACCCTATCCCCCTAACCATTGAGACTTAAATTCCTTAAACCCTAAATCCCTAACCCATAAAACCCTATTCCATAAACATAAATTAATCCCTACTTATCCCTTGAACACTAAATCCTAACCCCTTAACCCTTGTCTCCTTAACCTCTTACCCTTTAAGACCCTAACTCCTAAGTCCCTTAACCCCTTAACTGACTCCCACCCCCTAATACCTAATTTCTTAACCCCTAAACTATAATCCCTTAAACCCTAAAGGACATAAACCTCTATCTACTTAGGTCCCTAAACCTAAACCTTTAAACCTATTAACCATTTTATGCCTTTAACTCTAAATTATTAACCCCAAAGTCCTAGTTAACCCCCTAAACCTAAAACCTCTAACCCATAATCCCTAAATCCAAAAACCCGTAAAACCCTAATCCCTTATCACCTAATCCATTAATCCCTTAACCCCCAAGCCTTTAATGCTTTAACCCCTTGACACTTACCCCTTAAAATCCCTAACCCTAGAGCCCTAACCTTATATCCCTAAATCACTTAGCCCATAAATATGCTAACCCCTAAAGGCCTCGCTTCTTAAATAACCACCAATTCCCTAACCCTTATGTCCTTAACCACTAATCTCCTAATCCCTTAAAACTTAACCCCTAACCTATTAAAAACTAATACCCTAACACCCAAGCCCCAAATCCATTAACAACTAAATCCCCTATCTCCCTAAGCCTCATCCCCTTAAATCTAGTTAATCACGTATTATCCCTTAACCACTAACTCCTAAACCCTTAAATATTATCCCCTTAAGATCTAACCCCTAAATATCATAAAATCTAAATAATATAACCCCTTAATTAACTACTAAACCATTAATACCTAATCCATTAACCCCTAGCCCCTAATTCCTTAGATAATAAACCCCATTACCTCTTAGCTCCTTATCCCTCTAACCCCAGAACTGCTAAACAACTAAACCCCTTTACCCCTTTAACTCTAAAACCTTAACCCCTAACCCTAAGGCCCTAGTTAACCTCCTAACCCATACAACATGAAGCCCAAACCCTTGAAGGTAAGGAGGGATAGGGAGAGAGCGGTAAGGAGGGATAGAGAGAGGGAGGGAGGGAGGCAAGAGGTAGATAGAGGGAAATGGATGTAGAGAGGGAGGGAGGGGGTGAAGTACACATAAAGGAAATCATTTTTTTGTAAGCAAATATTAAAGAAGGTTGAGGAAATATTTTATGTCATAGATAACCATAATGCTAGAGTGTTTTGTAATACAATTCCTCTATAGCTTTTTGTAATACAATAACACTTGATCATTGTGTAATACAGTAACACTCGAGCATTTTGTAATAAAATAATGCTTGAGCCTTTTGTAATACAATAACGCTCAAGTGTTTCTATTTCCTATGGTATGTGCTAACTGACATGGCAGGCTTAGGCCCACCTATGCCTGGACCAAAGAAAAGAACAAGCGTTTTTTATTTACTAAACTCTTGAGAGTTTAATGAATCTACAATTGCATCTAAAATGTCCCTCATCTTCGTGCAAGGACCCTTTATTTTTTATGTTGTAGGTTGTTAGATGAATTTATCCTACCACCATCAAATAATTTACCTTGCACATACCGAGAAACGTTGGCCATTTTGAAAGATATATGAATGGAGCATCAAGTGATTAATGCATGTCCTAATGATCATATTATATTATATTATAAAAAATGAAACAAACGTGGAATTCCCTCAATGTGGAATTAGTATATTTTGAACCTATCAAGTAATAAACATGGTGCTTTGCAAGGTTCATCATTATATTCCCATAATTACACATTTTGAAGGATTGTTCAGGTGAAAAAACATAGCATACATGCACAAATTCCTTCTTAAAGGGCATATTCCTTCCATATGACTTTTGAACCTAGGTCCTCTTCGAATCCCAATCAAGATTTGTTTCTTCTACTTCCTTCATGAATTAAAATTTCAAGAACTCTTAACTCTTCTACTTCTTTCATGATATCCGTCTTGACATTGTGAAAAAATAGATAAGAGGTGTCTTTATAATCTATTTAAAAGGGAAATTTATGAATCCAATTTATGGGATCACATATCCCTTAAATATATAAGTTACAAGTTGTTGATTAAATTCAATTACGAGTGCATCCCCTTCTAGTCCCATTCCCATTAGGTGGGGAATATCCATAAAATTTATCTGATGTTAAAAATTATTCCTACTCTCGACCAAGAGTTTTCAAGATTAAATTTAGTACACTATCTTCTTGGTGTACTACATCATCTCTTCTGAGAGAATAATGCCCAACTAGGTAATGACCCACCATACAAACTGGGCCCACTAGATACTATCCAATGAATAGGGAAAAATAATTAAGGGTCATTGATGCAACAAGGATTAGAGGAACACTAGACTAAGTATAATTTTGTTGGTATATACTTTAGGTGGAACCAAAAGGAGGGTTTCACGTGGAACTATGAATTTCATAGTGCCTTAGAAATGTGTCATCACACATATAACTATCAAATGGAAATATTATGAAACTGAGGAAGTGAGCTATGAAATGGAGGATTCTATGTGAGAGATGTACCCACAATTTTTATAAAGATACGCCAAGGCTATGCTATTTTTTAGGAGGAGGATATGTAATACCCTAATTTTGACCCCTAGATAATTCAAATGGACACATGAAAAACAATGGAATGCTTCCTTTAATGTGTTGAAATAAATGGGTGCACATAAGTGAAAGTTCCATTCTTTGATTTTATTGCATAAATGATTAATTATGTTGTAAGTTTTGACAAAGGGAAAGAAGCCCTGACACTTTTAATAAAATAAAGCACAGTGATTTCCTAGGAGGGAAATGAGGAGGGAATCCATGTGTGACAAGTGGGAAACATATAAAAATAACCTTTGGCAATAAATTTTGACAAAAAATATGAACACTAAGGGAAATAATACTTTCTTGAATATTCACTAAGTTATTGTTGTTACGTGCTATGGTTGATCCTATTAGGGCCCTTAGGCTTGGGTTATCTAGTTGTCCTTGATAGCTACATATCACTTAATAATTTCTTTGGTCTCAAATTTTAGAGAGGAGGGCCATTTTTATACCACAATCCTCAACTCATGTGTGGCTTTATGAGAGTTGTGATGATGTGGTCTAATGGAAAATATTCTAGTTACAAATCCTTATGTATATTTGTCAAAGATAAGTATGCCCCATATATAATTTACATGATTGTTTTTTATTTGGTTTTACTAGATTTGTCATGCTTCTTTGATGCAATATTGTTCATTTGATGATCTATTTAAATCTTGCACGTTTAGAACAAAGAACGTGTGTAGTATTTAATCATCTCTTTAATAAAGTTCTATTTTGATTAAAGGGATGTTATTAGTTCATCTTTTGCTTATTTGATTCTAAAAATTTCAAATATGGCGCATTTATTGTAGGGAAAATTTGAAGGATACATAATTTTCTCAAAGTGTAGAAACCTTGGCCAATCTTACTAATTCTTAAATTTGCAACCATAAAATGTTTGACAATTTCTTGTAAAAATATTCAAATTTCTAAGGAATTTACATAGTTTTTGGACAATATTGGTGATTTTTAAAGTAAAACAAAATATCCCATGGAATTTGGGCAAATCATCTTTGAAAAAAAGACAAATTGGGAAATACGTTTTTTGGAAAAAAAGGTCGAAAAATAGCCCATAGGATGAATTTCGCTCCTTAAATTTTATATGATTTCTTGATATTGGTGTTATTTGAATTTTAAGACTAAACAAATTGACATGTAAATGATGATAACATAGTTTTTGAGAAGTCACCATAAGAACATGAAATCTCAAAGGCTCTATGATTGTAACATCTCGCAATTTAACCATGAAAAGGAGCTTGACAAAGATTGACCAATAGTTCCAATTATTCATTTATCGTTTCCATGAGTATGAGGGGATGGTTCAATAGTTTACTTAGAATGCATTGGCTTTTAAACTTACATGTAGTGAAACCAAAAGAGATGACAACTATGATGAACTACAAAAGACTCCATGAAATAACAACATTGTAAGATCTCATTGTCATAGATATTGTATAAATAAAGTTGAGATCATAATATGATGGGTGAGTGTTGGGTTATAAAAAATTCCACACAAGAATTATCTTAATGTGAGGAAGAGTACACGATGTAGAATAGGTGTGGATCATGAATACATGAGTAGGAAATATAAACATGATCACCTATGAAGTAATTAGCTTATGTAAGAAACTAATTATCCCTGATAATTTTATAAATCATTTTATCTCTATTACACATATGACACACCATTTGATCAATAACTTAGTCAAAAGAAGTAGGTGTGGTGAACACTATTACTTGCTCATTTTATCCAAGTTCCTCCTTGATTATGAGTGAATGGTTCAATAGCTCACTTGAAATGTGTTGGCTTCTAAATTTACATGCAATGGAACCATAAGAAATGAAACCTTTGATGAACTATGAAAGACTCCATGCTATTATGGGATATGGTATTCTTGAAAGATGTATTGAAATATGGGGCCATCCTCTTCAAACAAAAAGGCAGAAGATTCTCCTTGGCAACTTAACTAGCCTAAGTAATACCTTACACCTACATTCATATGGTATCTTTGAAAATATAAACATACAAAAGTAATATATTTCCCCATATTAAGGGGCCAAGGGGGATTTTTATATGTAAGGCATGGTTATGTATATTAAGGTGTTCTTTATTTGGTTTGGATGAGAAGTGGTATAGAAGGAGAGGGCACACAAAGGGTAATGAAGAGGGTTATGGTTTTGTTGTAGAAAGGACATTGAAGAGGGGAACGATAAGGGTTGGGATTCTATTTTAGAGAGGGATCGAGGAGGGGAATGGAGGGTTAGGATTTTATTGCAAAGATATTTGAGAGTTTAATTGCAAATATCTCCAATTCCTGATGTTTTTGTTTCACACGGAATCATTTTTTTTATTGCAAAGATATTCAACTATTTCATTGTAGAGAGATAAGAATGTCGAGGAGGGTTTTGATAAGAGTATATCATATTGGTTTTATTGTAGAGAGGTCAAAATCATCATTGTTTTGTTATTCATGTTCAAATTAGGTTTTATTCCTACCATGATGTGATCTTATCAACAAAGGAAGATTTATTTTTCATTCATTGCACTATGATCTATACTCTTGTCTTTCTCTCAAATTATGTATGTTTATAGATACTATTAATTATCAATGGATTTGTAACTTTGTGGTGTTAATTTATTTACAATTCATATAGATAGTCAAGTGAGTAGTTCAAGTCCATCATCATATCTTGATTAGGAGGAGAAAGTGGACTAGGGTGAGTGGCATAACTATTTACCTTCCCTCTTACTAGTAGGAAATAGAGAGGCCTAGAGAGTCATTACATTACTTCTTTTAGCAGAGGTATGAAAATGCTAATTCAAAATTTTGTTTTACTTGATATCATTAACAACTTTGCATCTCATCGGATAGATAGTTTAGCAAACATCATTTCCCTTTATATGTGCTTTTATACTTATGATTCCATTCTATTTATGATGGTGTAGTAGTCTTAGTTCTCCTTATATGGTATGAAAATAACTACTATGGTCATTATATTTTGGGGATTGTTTTAAAACCTTAAACAAGTGGTTTGAATCAAACAAATATACATTTTGGCATAGTTAATAAAGCATCATAGACATAATTTAACAAAAATAAAGCTACATTTTATTACTTTGTATGAATTATGGCTAATTTGTAAAAGGAAATAAGCTCAAATCCCATGGACATGTAGGGGCATCTTAAATTATTATATCCTTTATAGTGGCGTGAATTGCTTGTTTTCTAATCATTGATCTTTTTTTATGAGACATTCAATTAATATTGCAACACTATTCAATATAAGCCATCGATTTGGTGTTCACATCACACAATCTTTAGAAAATGTCTGCTAATGCTATTTGCACTACAAAATTTAGTTGCTTTGTTAGTAGCTTAAAAGTACTAGTGTAGAAATATGGAGAAGGAAAATAGACCGGTAAACTAATTTATGGTAACACTAAAATTTCAAGTATATATTCCTTTAAGAACCTCTAACTAGCTATAACTTCTCTTAGTTGGAAAAGTGTTACTTGTTTTATACATTTTGTAAAGTTACTGCTTAGTTCTTTTTATTTTTCTGTTGTATTTGTAAATTGTTTCCTTATTTGTATTAATAGGAGAAATCACAATGTAAAATAATATGATTTTACTTAGTCCAAAATATATATTGTAGAAAAATAAAAAAATATTTAAAATTGCCTTGAAATCAACCTTGCAATAAAGTGGTCCCAAAGACTGTTGATGTTTGGTAATGCTCTCATTCATAACCTATGTTGGCTTAATGTTTGTTGTCTAGGACTGACACTAGTATGGCACTTAACATCATGGTTAAATCTCAAAGAATTTATTCCTCAAAATTTGAAGAACCATGGACTATAAAAACCTTTGATTTCTTGTCAAGGCATTTTCTCCATACAAAACTCTAAATGAAAACATAAATCAATAACCAAAGACATAATAGAATTTGTGATTCATTTTTTGGAAGGTTAGATTCCATATGATCATTAATGAAATAGATCAAACACACATTGTTAGTGGAAAACATTATTGGATTTGCATAGAGGGTGTTTAGAGCTTTGTGGTGAACTGTCATAAATTTATTCCCCGATAATGTACTCTTTCAAAATTGCTCATTTAGGAGGCCAAAAAATTAGGGATATGTAGGTGTTTATTCCCATGAACTATTATTTATTTCATATTTTATTGTAGGTGATTGAGTGACTATAAATATTTGAAGAATGTTGCATGTTTGTATTTGCTCAAGTTATAAGGTGAGAACAAGTCTCACATTTTTAAGCATTTTAAAACTATTATGTCTTATATAGTATAATCTTGAATTTTTTTTAGTTTCTTTTAAAATAATGGCCAGGAAAATATTAAATCATGTAATGTTATTAAGTTTGTGCATTAAGTGCAATACTATCAGCTAGGAAAATTCTAGATTTGTCCACCGACACAACCCATAGTGGCCTCCTTCCAAATAGTTTTTCCAACAAGATATATCTACATGTGAATATTTTTCCAAATTTTTTGTTATTGATATTGATATGTAATCTACAAGTATAAATTTAGGATAATACAAATAATTCTATCACTGGTATTGATATGTAATCTACAAGTATAAATTTGAGATAGTGAAAAGTTTTGTTGTGGCCTTTGACTGTTTAACCTTGTGTTTAGTATGTCCTAAATTGTTTTTTTTCTCATGGTATCAAGGATATGAATGTAGCATCCCCCTCAACCAATACAACCATCGGGAGGGGACACTAGCTAAATTCAGGCTCTCAAATTTCACCCCAAATCTATAATACGAATTTCAACATATACAAGGTGTGCAGAAACATAAATTAAAATGCACAATGGAATTAAAATCTATCCACACACATCTAGCATGCAAATACAAGCATAAACATTACATGAATGAAATAAAAATGTTTCAGATCAAAATTCATTAGAATACTTATCTTTATCCAACGCTGATCCAAGCAACTGGATGTGTAAGAGCGATTTTCCACCGAACCATAGGCACTATGTCCATCATATAATATTTTTGTTGAGAGGCCACCCCAAAGATGGCCTATGAGGCCACCAGGGAGAAGGAAAACACCTACTGTCTTCTCTCTCTAATCCCACAACCCATTCTACTCTCTATGCTTAGCCAAATGCCCATACAGATCTCTACAATGGTCTCATGCAGCCACAACGGCCTTGTCTTCCACAATACCTACCCCACACAACACCCTTCCTGGATTAGGAATCCCATTCACCGATCCATGGTTCTCTTGGGTGATCCATCTTGCCTAGTGCTTCTAGTTTGTGCATAGAAGAAGTCCAATCTGATATATGCTGCTATAGAACCACATGTAACTTCAATTTGTGGCTTCTCAAGCACATACGAGAAGTAGAACTCAATGGGTAAGGGTTCCTAGCTTGACCAACCTCTATGCTCACCTTTCCCTTCCAAATTTGCATCATGGTCTCCAAATTCGAATTTTTGGATTAGAAACAATCTGCTATGTTCATGGAAAACAATGGAGAGCTCTTCCTAGTGTAAATATGCATGCAAGAATGAGAGAATGAGGGTTGAATATGAGGGATATAAGAAAATGGTGAAAATACAACTGACATAACTTCTGATAGTAAAAGAAAGGACTCCTGGCACCTGCAAACTAACTTCTGTCATGACATAATTATCACAAAAGTGCAGTCAACGACATGCTTCAATAAGTACATGAGATGACTTCTCCCACCAACGTCACACATGCATTCAATGATTGGAGAATAGTAAAAAATGAGATAATTGGCTTATTCAAGTCACATGACATAATTTGGGGTGAGTTCTAAGGTTGACACTTAAAAACAAGGATTTAGTTTCCCATATACCCCATTTTCTCTTCCCCTCTGGTGGAATCATAAAACATTTGGTGCTCTTTACACAACCATGCTTGGACCATTTATTATTTATGCACATAATATTTACATATATTCTAAATCAAAATAAAGTCCAACCAAAAATTACAAATAAAATATATACTTCACACATGCCTAGCCATTCACTGGTCGAGCCTTGGCCTTGAGCTCCGCATTAGGAATTCACACTAGCATATTTACATCATTTACATAATTTTGGATAAATACATTCCAAGTCAAAACTAGGGGTATTACAATGAAGTTTTAGGGCATGCGATGGATTTTCTACCATGCCAATATGGAGAGAAAAGCACAAAATTTTAAGTGTTCATTTCCCAAATAGGAATATAGAGTGTGTACTACATTGAGCCTGTAAAGTCTGTTGTGTTTGTGTGTATATAGTGTTCCTTTTTTTTAGTTGCATTCTCAATGTATAGAGTGTGGAACTATGCAAAAGAGTTTTTTTTATGTTGTCTATGAATTATCTATGATATTTTGAGATCGTTTATTTTTATCCCCCTTAGAATGATTGTGGAATGCCTTTAAAAGGATGTTTTCTCCCATTGTAGATTGAGATGGGGAAGGAAGCCAAGTTTCTCTACAATGTTGAGGGAAAGATTCAGGCTCATCACAATGTGACCAGCCAATCCTATTCCATACAAATGTGTTACCTATTATTGAATGTGAGTTGTCCCATGGAGAGTAGAAAACCTCATGACCCTAGAGATGATGAGTGTAGTGTCTTGTAATGCCTTGATTTTATTCCTTTGGAAATATGGAGATTTAATTATATAGATGTGTGTATGCCACATGTCCGTTTTTTCTGTTGATGTATATGTAACTTCGGAATGTATTTCACATATATGTATATTGTATTCCTATAGAGATGTTATTATTCCTCTATACGGAAGTGGTTGTATTCCTATATAGATGTTATTATTCCTCTATACGGAAGTGTCGTCATTTATATTGTAAGTGTCATAACTTATACTTGATGGGTTATTAGACCACCTTGTTGGGGTCAGCCCTGTATAAGTCATGTGGGTCAAAGGGTTATTAGACCACCCTAGTGGGGGTCGGCCCAGTCAACATTATGTTAAGTGGTTAAGTTGAGGCCGACCTAGTTGAGTAAAGGTCAAGTCAAGTTAGTGTATAAATAGAGAGTGTGTCTCTCTCATTTTACACATTCTATTCTCTCACTCACACTTGGGAGAGTGGCGCACTTTGGGAAGAGGAGGCTCTGCTGCTAGGAGAAGACTATCTCTTGAATTCTGGTTGTATCATTGCTCTATCTATCTCTGAGGAAGTTATTGGGGTTTTTCATTTTTATGGTTTTCCCCAAGTAAACTCGGTGTCTCTTGTGTGCTTGCATTATTGTGTCCATGATTGATATGCTGTAGATTTTCTATACATGTTGTTCTCTCAGTTAAGATCCTAGATTAGATTGAAGTAAATTCTGAAAATTTAACATTTTCTTGGGTGTATAGTCACGTGGGATCAGTAAATAAGAATATGGTTTCATATGTTTTCTAAATTGATATTTATGTGAATGCACTTTAATGATTAATAAAAAACTAGTCCATGGAAACCATTGTTAGGAGTAGGGAGGGGATATGATGCAAAAAGAGGTGAATCGAGGGGGATTTCTATTGGGAAAATAATTTTTCTATGTATATTATGGTTGGTTATTCCTCAAATTTTATAATGAGATCATAATTTTTCTATTGGATATCTTTCTTGAATTTCCCATTGCTCTTAAAAATGCTCTTACATAAGAATTTATTCTTGCTTCACTTCCGTTGGAATAACCAAGAAATAAGTTTGTTATGTTGTTTGGACATTGAATCAAAAGGGATGATTGTAGAAAGATCAAGCACGGTGAAATGAAGCTTATACTGTGAGCATACCTATGTTAAATCCCAATTCTAATATCCATTGAATACCACAATAGGATTTTACTAGGAGACAATAAGTGGTTTGTGCTCTTCTTACCTATACTATATTACTTGGTTGAAAAATTCTCCTAAGCCATTTTGTAGTAGAAAAGGGGAAGACCATGTTGGTGTTATGAATGGATGAAGGGAATAGTCTCATAATTGGTTTAAGACTGAGAGAGGTGTGTAGAATAACTTGTAGCATGATATTTGGTTGTTTATAGAATGTTGTGCATAGCTTTGAGAGAGAAATAAAGACCAAAAAAACTTCCATTCACCCTTGTCACTATATATCATGTCCTGAGGGTGGTGTCTATACTTGGAAAAATATGGTTGGGTAGTGAATTATATCTCTAATGCAAACAATTTCGATGGAAAAACTTGAATAAGATTAATGTTAGTATTATCTATTCTTTTATGTTGGATCATGATGTGTTATTTTCTTGTATTATTTTTTATTCATATTGTTGGGATACGCAAATAAACTAGCAAAAGAGAAAAAATTTCCAAAGAGAGTGAGGTGGTGTCGAAACACACCTTAATTGAACTTAATCATAAAATAAATGATCCACAATGTGATGATAGACCGATAATAAGATCATCTATAAATATTTTAGGTAGAATCCAAACCCAATAATCATGGGACCAAGTTAGTTACAGGTGTCCATAAAAGGTGGATAAAAAATCCAAAGTGGACCTCATATGACAAGATGAGGTTACAAAAAACCATAGGTTCCAACACCCCCCTATAAACTCATATTGGAGGAAAGAACAAATTATACAACATCCCCCCCTTAATTTGATATGAATGTGAAAGCACTGATCAATCCTAG
This sequence comes from Larix kaempferi, assembly GCA_027924585.1. Taxonomy (NCBI): domain Eukaryota; kingdom Viridiplantae; phylum Streptophyta; class Pinopsida; order Pinales; family Pinaceae; genus Larix; species Larix kaempferi. The sequence goes on along the minus strand of BSBM01000926.1, from coordinate 2,294,216 downwards.
TACAATAACACTCTTGGAAGAAGTCTGAAATGATGTAATCTTCATCATAAAACTCAATGCAACTAACCAAAAAATAGTTTGCAATACTTCTATCCAAATATAGTCCCAAACATTCAATCTACTAAACAACAAAACATCACAAACCAATTGAGTATTCAAATAGCCGTACGTGCAACAAGTATAGGTAGTCTCTATCTAGCAATACAATATTTGTCTATCTAGCAATTAGGTACTCACAATAGTACTCAATAAGATCTCCCAACAAATAATGTATTCAGACATAGCTCAGTCAGCCTAGCCGATTCAACAAGAAATAGTTGAGTTAACAATAGTTGGATTTACCTCGTATCAATATCTTTGAATATCCATCCCTTAAACACAATTAAGGGACAATCAAAATACCAATCATAGAAATAGTAGTCGAAAATCGGTTGACAAACAATCTAGTCGAAACTTGGTAGACAATCACCATTGGTTGAAGCTTAGTTGACCATGACCATTCCAATCGATATCAGTGGAGCATCTTAGTTGACAATCATATGCATTTGATCCATCTATTGACAACCATCTTTGGTTGATCCATATGTTTACAACCATTTTTGGTTGAGCCTTAGTTGACCACTTCCAAATAAATCAAAAGCACGTGGGAGGAGCATTGTACCACAATAAAGTCAAAGATACACATATGTATGATGTCCTCAAGATTTTTTTCAAACTATTCCACAACCATTCATCAATACAACCACAATTTATCCGAGTAATTGGTAATGGTCCATGGTTCTGTCTTTCACGACTTTTTTGCAAGGTTCTGAAAGAACTTCTCAATTTTTGTCTTATCTGGAACAACCAACAAATCATCACATTCAACAACATGTTTCTCTTCAGTTTGAGTTCCTCCAACAAATAAGACCTATCTTGGTAAAGAATTGGCCCCATGGGTAGGCAGTGTTGATGTGTTTGTAACTTCAGAAGATATTCACTTGTATATTGTATGTATTACATTTGTACTTTATTGTATCCCCAATGGAGACATATTATTCCTTTGATTGGAAGTGTCTTCTTTTGTATTTGCAAGTGTCGCAAGTTACATTGTAAGAGTTGCAACTTATATTTGTGGGTTATTAGACCACCTTGGTGGGGTTGGCCCTGTATGAGTCATGTGGATGGGTTATTAGGCTTCCTTAGGAAGTCGGCCCAGTTAGGGTTAAAGGAAGGTTAAGTTGTTGTATAAATAGAGAGTGTGACTCTCTCATTTTACTCATTCAATCACTCATCCAACTCGCATAGTTGAGAAAGAGGAGTCTGCAAAAGTGGAGGAGGAGTAGCTGCTGAAGAAATCTATCTTTTGGGGTTTGATCTTTTTTATCGTTGTATTGGTGCTCATTTGATCTCTGAGGAAGCTGCGGGGTTTTTCACCTTCTTGGTTTTCCCCAAGGAAACTCTATGTCTCTTGTGTTTATGATTGTTATGCTGTGCATGTTATTCTCTTAGTAGGATCCTAGACAATATTTGAATGAAATTATCAGAATTCTAACATGGTATCAGAGCATGACTAAGAAGAAGACACTGTGCAGCTATGGAGGCTAGGGATTCTTAATTTTTGGGTTTCTCTCCACAGTTTATCAAATGAAGGAGGATAGACTGACTCTCCTATCAAGGGTGCATCTTTCTGTCGAGACAGAATTCAATTCTAAGCATTTTTCAGTTTTTGGCGTGTCACTACTACAAGAAATTAGGGTTTCTGAAAAAGTTGGAATTTTTGGAATCTGAGACCACGGGTGGATGCTCCTCAGAAAAATCGAAGTTTAGAGACCAAGATCAAACTTTTTGGTTGGGTAGAACCCCGGGATCTATCAAACCCTAGTTTGGGATTTTGACCAGAAAACCAGAAAACCAGAAACTGCAGATCCGAAAGTTTCATAGTCAATTTTGAGGGGTCAAATTTTGAAAATTTCAAAATTGAAGTATACCAGCTTGATTAGCTCAGCAAGGCACATCTTTCCATCCAATCAGAAGTTTGAAATTCAAAGTTTGAATTTTTAGGGTTTCTCTGACAAACCATAATCCAACTCCAGATCCAGTTTCAACAAATCAAGCGGTAAGACCTAAATATTTTTATTTCCATTTGAGTTTCTCATTAATATGTCTCACCACACCAAGCTTGAGGATAAGCTTGAAGGGGCTGATAACTTCTGAGCATGGAAGTATAGGATTGGGTTAATCTTAGAAGAGAATGAATTGGACACCTACATAAGTGAAGAGGTTCCAGATCCAGAGGGAGATGAGGCTAAGGCCTTACACAAGAAGAACTTGGTCAAATCCAAAAGAATCATTGCAGATTCTATCAAATACCATCTCATACCACATGTGTCTTTCCTAAAGACACCTAAGGAGATGTTTAACTCCTTGACCAAGTTGTTTGAAGGAAAGAATATAAATTAGAAGATGACATTGTAGAATCAATTGAAGAGTGTAAAGATCTAGAATGGAGAGACCATCCAATCCTACTTTACTAAGGTCTCTCAAATCAAAGAACAACTTGAAGTTGTAGATGAAGTGGTGGAGAATGGAGAAATTGTGATGACCACTTTGAATGGCCTACCTATGTCATGGGACTCCTTCATCCAAGGAATATGTGCAAGAAGGAAATTGATTTCCTTCAGTAGATTATGGGAGGAATGCTCACAAGAAGAAGCTAGACTTATGGCTCAAGAAGAAAAGATGGGAAGTGAAGACCAAGCCCTCACATCACACACCAAGAGAAGTAAGTTCAAGAGGGAGAACTCTCATTACAAAAGGTCTTCTCACCATGATCAAAGGGAGAACATGAAGAAATATCTCTCTCACATTAGATGCTACACATGTGATGAGAAGGGACACTATGACTCAGATTGTCCTAGGAACAAAAAAGGCTCCAACAACAACAAGAAGAATAACAACAAGAAGAGATATCATGCTCATGCTACTGAGGATGATGAACCTCCCAAAAAGAAGACTAAGGTAGAAAGTGAAGACTCCTAAAAATGACGAAGAATATGTTCTAATCTCTTCTCTCATAGGTACTGTTACACATGGGTGTAATGATTGGCTAATTGATATTGGGGCTTCCAAACATATGATGGGATTTAAAGAATCTCTTATGGACCTATCCGAACATGAGTCACCTCATAAGGTGAAACTTGGGGATGACTATCGATACCCAATAAAAGGAAGTGGTGAAGCCTCCTACAAATTAGACTCTAGGAAGTCTTTAAAGATGCAAGATGTTATATATGTACCTGAACTTAAGAAGAATCTTCTCTCCATATCATCTTTGGATGCAAAAGGGATGAGAGTTGCATTTGTGGATGGCCAAGTACTTATGTGGCCAAAAGGTAAGACCATAGATGATGTAGTAGTGATTGGAGAGCAAGAATGAGGATTGCACAAATTGATGGGACAGCCTGAGCAAGCCATGGTAAATGAATCCATGGATCCAAGTGAACTTTGGCACAGAAGGCTTGCAGATGTGCACTATAGAGCACTACCAATTGCAAGCAAAGCAGTAGAAGGTCTTCCTGAAATCCAGTCAAAGCATGAAGGTGTTTGTAAATGATGTGAAAAAGGAAAGAACACAAAGAAGGAATTTCCAAGCAGAGAAAGAAAGGAAAAATGAATCTTGGAGATTATCCACTCCAATGTATGCGGTCCGATGTCAACCAGTTCTCTGAGTGGGTATGTATATTATGTTTCTTTCATTGATGATTTATCTAGGAAGACTTGGGTTTATTTCTTGAAGAACAAAGATGAAGTGTTTGATAAGTTCAAGGAATTCAAAGCCTTGATAGAAAACCAAACTGATAAGAAGATCAAGACCTTTAGATCCGACAATGGCGGAGAATTCACTTCAGGAGATTTCAAGAAGTTATGCCATGGTTTAGGGATTAAGAGGGAGTTGACCACTCCATACAATCCACAACAGAATGGAGTTGCAGAAAGGAATAATATAACTATCATGGAAGCAGCACGGGCAATGCTTTATGACCAAGATCTGCCTATGCATCTATGGGCAGAAGCATCGAGGACAGTTGTATATGTACAGAATAGAACACCACACAGGATACTTGAAAACAAGACACTAGAAGAAGCTTTCTCCGGTAAGAAACCTAAAGTGAGCCATCTCGGGATATTTCATTTTCCAGTATAAACACATGTTCCAAGAGAAAAGAGGAAAAAGCTAGATCCTTCAGGAAAGAAGGGTATATTTGTGGGTTATAGTGAGAATTCAAAGGCATACAGAATCTACTTTCCAGGGTTCAAGAAGATTGACATCAGCAGGGATGTAACTTTTGATGAAGACTCAGCATACATAAAATCGAGGAAGCTACCTATTGAAGACAATGAAGAACCAAGAGTACCCAGAATACAAGACACCACCATGAACGAAGCAATTCCAAACGATGATGGTGAAATAGAATATCCACAAGAACCTATAGATCCACCCCGTGAGGAGAAATATCACAATAGGAAACCAGCATGGGCTAGAGAGCTCATCCAATATGTAGAAAGGTATGGTATTCTAGAGGAGGAACATAGAGAAAGAAAAAGGACAAGGTCACACACTAGTTATGTTTCCTTAGTCTGTGACATAATGAACAAATAAAATTCTAGTTATGAAGAAGCAACATAAAAGAAAGAATGGAAGGATTCCATGGTCAAGGAATACCAGTCGATCATGAAGAATGATGTTTGGGATGTGGACCCAAGACCAGAAGGGAAGTCTGTTGTGACTTCCAAGTGGATCTACAAGATCAAGCATGCTACAGATGGTATCATAGAGAAATTCAAGGTAACATTTGTGGCTCGTGGCTTCTCCTAGAAGAAGGGATAGATTATGAAGAGTCTTTTGCACCTATAGCCAGATACACTTCCATCAGAACAATACTTGCTCTAGCTGTAGTGATGAAGTGGAAGATACACCAGATGGATGTCAAGACAACTTTCTTGAATGGTGTAGTCGAAGAAGAAGTGTATGTGGAGCAACTACTAGATTTTGAGACACACGACATGAAGTCATATGTGTGTAGATTGAAGAAAGCCTTGTACAGTTTGAAACAAGCACCCAGGACTTGGTACAGAAGGATTGACAGCTTCCTGTCCAGTTTGGGATTTACCAAGAGTAAAGCGGATTCCAACCTTTACTACAAGGGTGAGGAAGGAAATCCAGTGATACTCCTACTGTATGTAGATGACCTGTTTGTGACAGGTGAGATTGGGTTGATTGCCGACACGAAGAGGAATATTGATACTGAATTCGAGATGAAGGACTTGGGTATGATGCATTACTTTCTAGGTATGGAGGTGTGGCAGAGTGCAGATGGAATCTTCCTTGGACAAGGGAAGTATGTAGTAGAGATCCTAAAGTGGTTCGGGATGATGGAATGCAAGTCCATGGCCACACCTATGCCATAGAACCTAAAGCTATTGAGTGATGCTTCATCAGAGTCGGTTGATGCCACGACGTATCGTCAGATGATTGGGTCCTTGATGTACCTGACAAACATGAGACCATATATTTTCTTTGCTGTGAACACCTTGAGCTAGTTCCTGATGGATCCTAGACATGTTCACTTGATTACTATAAAGCATATTATGAGGTTGAGGTACCTGAAGTGTACGATTGATTATGGGCTTAAGTATGATGCGAATCAAAAGTTTAACCTAGAGGGTTATGTTGATTCAGATTGGGCAGGCAATGATGCAGATAGGAAGAGTAGTTCGGGGTGCTGGTTCAGTATGGGATCAGGTGTGATCTCTTGGTTTAGTAGGAAGTAATCATGTGTAGTACTAAGTACAGCCGAAGCAGAGTATGTCGCAGCTTGTTTGGCTAGTTGTGAGGCAGTATGGCTAAGGAAGCTATTGTCTGATTTGTTTGATCTCCAGTTGGATGCTACTTGTATCTTCTGTGACAACCAGAGTTGTGTGAAGTTGTCTAAGAACTTGGTGTTCCATGAAAAGTTGAAGCACATTGAGATCAAGTATCACTATATCAGGGATATGGTGCAGAGAGGAGCAGTGAAGCTCTTGTATGTTACGACAGACGAGCATATAGCAAATGTGTTGACCAAACCACTAGCCAAAGTGAAGTTCAAGTACTTCAGAGAGAGGCTTGGTGTTCTTCAGATAGAAGATACTTCGAGGAGGAAGTGATGGGACACATTTGCAGGAGCCCTTCCAAGCATGGTGGTAAGAGGATCCTCCCCATGGCTGTGGATGTAAGTGTTGTGTGATGAGCATCAGGATGATGCTATGTATGATGATGATCAAGATGATCATGTAATGATGATATGCATCAGGATGATGCTATGTATGATGATGATCAGTATGATCATGAGCATTAGCATGATGCTCCGTGCGAGGATGATCAGGTTGATCATGAGTATCAGGATGATACTTTGTGGCCATGGACAGGTTGTGCAGTGGCATTTAATAGGTCCTTGGGAGATCTTGCAGGTTGTCCTTGGCATATAATGGGTCCCTGGGAGATCCTATAGGTTGAAAAGTATGCTCGTAATCAGTCCTGGGATGCTCTTTCAAGGTTTTTCTTGATAGCACATTATCACTCTTGGGATGCTCTTTCAATATTTTTCCAGATAGCAGGTAATGTGTCCTTGGGAGATCCTATAGGCTGAGCAGTAAGCTCGTAATCAGTCCTGGGATGCTCTTTCGAGGTTTTTCTTGTTCGCATATAATGTGTCCCTCGGAGATCCTATAGGTTGAGCAGTAAGCTCGTAATCATCCTTGGGATTCTCTTTCGAGGTTTTGCGAAGTCTGCATATAATGTGTCCCTGGGAGATCCTATAGGTTGAGCAGTAAGCTCGTAATCAGTCCTGGGATGCTCTTTCGAGGTTTTGCAGATGCACATAATCAGCCCTGAGATTCCACAGGATGGCTGCTCGCAAAGATGATGAAGACCTACAGAGCTAGGTCTACATCCAGCATGAAAAAGGGTTGGCTCTATAGAACTTCCCATGACAAGAAGAATTGAGAGATAGAACCAGTGATCGAGTACAACAGTAGTGATGATGATGCTCCAGTGATCTAGTGACGATGATCCAGCTCCAGTATTGAAGACTTGTGCCTATATGTATTGATGACCCGTGTCAAGAGAATACCTTCCTAGTTAAGAGGGAGTGTTGATGTATTTGTAACTTCAGAAGATATTCACTTGTATATTGTATGTATTACATTTGTACTTTATTGTATCCCCAACGGAGAGGTATTATTCCTCCGATTGGAAGTGTCATCATTTGTATTTGCAACTATCGCAAGTTACATTGTAAGTGTCGCAACTTATATTTGTGGGTTATTAGACCACCTTGGTGGGGTTGGACCTGTATGAGTCATGTGGATGGGTTATTAGGCTTCCTTAGGAAGTTGGCCCAGTTAGGGTTAAAGGCATGTTAAGTTGTTGTATAAATAGAGAGTGTGACTCTCTCATTTTACTCATTCACTCACTCATCCAACTCGCATAGTTGAGAGAGAGGAGTGCGCACAAGTGGAGGAGGAGTAGCTGCTGAATACATCTATATTTTGGGGTTTTATATTTGTGATCTTTGTATTGGTGCTCATTCTATCTTTGAGGAAGTTGTGGGGTTTTTCACCTTATTGGTTTTCCCTGAGGAAACTCTGTGTCTCTTTTTCTTATGATTGTTATGCTGTGCATGTTATTCTCTTAGTAGGATCGTAGATAATATTTGAATGAAATTATCGGAATTCTAACAGGCATGGAGACACCATCATTATATACAAGACATGTTCTTGGTGGTTTTAATTCATAGGGAATATGAGAAACAATACCCTATCCATTCTTCCCAACTCCTCCTCTGGTATATCCCATTTTTCTCAGCGACCGAGATCCAATATCTATATGCTTATCAAAGCTACGATAAATAAAATCACTAGTAGAAAGAAAATCATGAGATGAAACAACAACATCATCAACATCTTTCTTACAATCAATTCACATACAACTGGGTTACAAGCAAGAGAATCAAAGGTGCAAGAAGTAATGGTAAAGCTTGTTGGCTAAACAACGATAGTATTCTACTCAATATTCAATGTCTCAATGGTCTTCTTCTCATCAACTCACTGCTCAATATATTTTTGCTCAACAATGTGCAGTCTACAAAAATCTTGTTCAAGACTAAGCTTAATAGCCTCATCCTTCTTAGTTATCTGCAGCAACAAAGCATCATAATATTTATTTAAAGTTTGATATTATTCAGACAATCAATTATTGTCTTCTTGAAGAGTGTCAACTTATTCACAAAGCTCATCGACAAAAGCCTGCAAGTGGGAAGCCTTATTATCTAGTTGGGTATTCTCTACTTCCAGTCTACAATTTTTTGTATTCAAGCCATCAATATCTTCATGAGAGAGGGATTTCACCTCTTCTTCCAAATCATCGATCAATTTAGAATTATCTTCAAATTCATTTGCCATATTGTATAAAATATTCTCCATAGTACTTTTGAGCATAGAAATATGTCGAGATAGTACTACAAAAGGATATCTTGAAAGATGCAATACTCATCTTCTAGTCAGATATGGGATGTCTCTAGTTCATTCTTTAATTGTTGATTCTCAGTCTACAACAACTATGCAATGATAAAATACAAGTCTTCTACTTATCGACGAAGTCAGTAATGGGATTCTTGTAGAGAAACATCTTCTTCTCATGAACCGCTTGCAATTTTTGCAAAATTAAAGCTTCATCTTCATCGAGGGAACTCATCTTCGATAGGTTTGACTTATTAGTTGAATTAAATTGACAATATCTAATCTACTGATTTTACCAGGAAAATAATAACAATAGATTCCAAACTTACACATTGGAAAATAAAACACTAGAGCAATGCAAGATCGATCCAAACAAAACAATAGTCAACTATGTCAATCAATCACATAAATGGAAGGTTGTAAATATGCCAATGGTAATACAAAACAAAAAATTATCTCCATAAGTTTCAATCAAAGACACTTTCCACTTTAATTAATGTAAAAGTGAATTCCTGAGCAAGGCACCCAGTAACCAGTCCTCAACACACAATGAAGGTCAAAATATGATCTTAGAGAGCACTCAATATGTTCTACAACAACCAACCATCTGAACAAGTTGACGCTCAAGGGAAAGAGCAGAGCCAATATAAATGCAATACACCTCAAGAGAGATTGTCAATTCATATTCCAATTCAAATCGACATCACAAGAGAGAAATCCACATTCAGACAAAAAGATGAATCCTTGAAGATGGGTAACACTTTTTGGCCAAAAGTGATGGTGAAAATTCAATTTTTTACTCACTCATTGAATCGAAGCCCTCAAAACTCATATATTCCTTGTGAATTACGACACGTAACAAAAAAACAAATTGTAGGGAATTATATCATCTTTCCACCTATATATTTAAAAAAAAATTAATATGCCAAAATTGCATTTAATGATAGGTTTGTTCTTGTAAATTTCAGCAAAATTTTATAAGTGGCTTGTGTACATGTAAAATAATTTAGTGATAAATGCATAATTTTTGAAAAAAATAAATATTGACATAATGTACACAAAATGAACTGAGGCGCATATTTTTTTTTTTTTTTTTTGGAAAATTATATTTTTTATTAATTTTCGAAGCTGGCCATTTTAGATTTTAATCACATTTTGTACACATGTGTGTGCACGTAAACGTTTTTTTACTGGTTACAAAAAATGAAAAGCAAAACATGCCCTTTTGAAGAGGATGCATTGGTATGGGATGCATATATTTTTTGAGATTTTTTGGTATTGTACATTTTATGTTGATTTTTCTTTGCATTGATTCGAAGTTGTGAACATGGTTTTTAAGTGTAAGTTTGAAAATAAAATTAAAAATTCATGTCATATGAACTCAAAAAATTATAAATTATATGCCAATGGATAGATGATTAATTGACGAATCCATTGGTATGAAATATACCACATAAGGTGCATCCTAGGATAGGGTTTAGTCTTGCCAAAGAGTTAGTAAATTTAAGTTTGCATAAATGGGGGCTAAAAGTCTGCTTTTTTTAAGCCATCGATCGAGATATAAGCTCGATCAAGGTTTATAAAACCCTTGATTGAGCATTTACACACATTTTTAAATATCTCAATTGTGGGTTCGTGTGTGGTTAATGGAAGCTTGATCAATATTTCAGATGTAGCTCTATCAATATTTTAAACCCTTTGATTAAAAAAATCTTGGGTGCTCATATTCGTTTCTGCACACGAATAAGTTCACCTAGAAATTTTTTTAATCAAATATTTTACAAGCTCATGTCAAATATATGTTCTTTAACATATATTCTCTTCAAATATAATTAAAATAAATGAATACCTTGAAGAAGAATCAAATAGAAACATCTCTATCACAAATTCCTCTTGATTTTATGTAATCATAAGTGATAGAGTAATTGGGATTATATATATATATTTTAGATCACATCTATAAATCCAATTACTCAGAACCATATTTACAAATGAATATGAAGAATCCTCCATAATGGTCATTTTATTTGTTTCTATGCAAAAAATAGAATGAAATAATCCATGGTCGGTTGCTCTTTTATACTTATAACCATTGCAAGTTCTTGATTAGCATTTTTACAACCCTCGATCAAGCCATAGAAATGAAAACCCTCGATTGAGAAATTGATGCTCAATCGAGTGTTAATAAAACCCTCGATTGAGCAAATTAGATCGATTGGGACTTTTATTAACCCTCGATAAAGAGTTTTAAAATAGATTGATTGAGCGCTTATTTAAGCCCTCGATCAAGCTATTGAAAGCTTTATCGAGTGCTTAAAAAAATATCAATAGAGATTATTTTTCAACATATTCATGCCCTTCACTTGCCAAAAACGTGTTACCCATCTTCATGGGAACACCCAAAAAAGGTGAGCTTATCAAAGTGGCACCACAATGTCCTCCTGGTGATAGACAAGATTCAAAATGTCGAGACAACAGTGCTCAAGCTACTTTCCACCATGCATTTAGCAGTCGATCAAATCTATATATAATGTATGCAGTCGTATATCACATCAAGTCATTCTCAACATGATTGCGACATAAAACCTTATTTGTATCACCTTAACAACCTCCAGTTTGATCATCCAACAAACATTCTAGTCGAGGTATGAATTCTGGTCGACCAACATATTTCTCTAAATACCCTAGGTTGAAGACTTAGTCAATCAGTCATGTTGTTGAGGATTCCCTTCAATTGAACTCTTTAGTCTAGTAAGATGATCTCTATGGTGAATACATAATATTAGTTCATTCAAGCAATATGAAATTTGGCATAGACCTAGAATTTCACCAAATGACCAATAGACCACATAATGTGGTCATTTTTTTATCAAACATTTGCCACTCAAATCCAAACATGATGTCTCTTGTCACGAGGAAATCAACATTGTTGCTGCTAAATGAGGTATTTTAATTGAAACCAATTCAACATGTACATTAATTATCAATTTGAGAGCGTATAACTTTCAATACTACTTGCAAAATATATGCAGGTACAATTATCTTTTAATGTTGTGAAAGGAATCTAAATTGCAATGCAGCTAATGAGGTGAAGTAATGACAATTATACTTTCACTAAGGAATAATTCTTAAGTTCTAATGATCAATCACAAACCTCTTACTCTACTGGAAATAAACAACAACACACCAATCTCTATTTTAACCAATCCTTAACAGAATTATGTTGAAGCAAACTGTAATCTAATGATTCCAAATTCATCCACACCGCTCTGTTTAAGAATCCTAAACTAATCTTTCATTCGTAGAACAAAACTATGATATGCTAAAGAGAATACAACTTCTTGATCTACAAGTAATCAACTAATGCGAAAGAGTAACAACAAAGTAAATCAAATCAAGAAATCTTAAATTAACAAGTTTGAAGCAAATCCATTGGCACCAAGAACTAATTCTGAGTAGATCAATTATAAATCCATTCGAGTAGAAACAATCACAATTAAATATTCCTATAGCTAAAAAGAAAGCATGAATTCAGATCGAGTAACAACAACGAGTAAACAACAATCATTTAATCAATAACACACTACAAATTAAAACTAAGAATTAGCAAACTATAAAGGTAGCTCCTGGTCAGTGAAGGGGGCCCTTCCTCCTCTAACCAGGGATGCAATGCACACAATTACAAACTTGTTAATATTAAAAGAAACAATATGAGTTACAACAACGTTATAGATTAACACTATTTCTCCTCCAAGCCTTATCCCTTTCTAAATTTTGTCTAATCCTATGTGCTACAAAGTACATCCTTTTTATATGCTTCCTCGAGTAAAAAATTCCTCATCATGATAGTTGAACACCTTGAGAATTAGATATTCTCAAGGTTTTTTCATTCAACTTTACATTCTATTATGTTACTCGCTATTGATACTGTTACAACTTCCCTTTCAAAAATATCCAATGCAATATAATAATCCATGAAAGTTTGAGAGTTGATACTCCAAAATATCAAATAGGAATTTGTTGTCTAGATGGCACTATAGAGGCTCGCACTTAAGCACAAAAAGGAGACAAAAAAATCCTGAAATATGAGTACCAACAATGCATCCTGAATCCACGAGAGATTAAAAACATGTCATCCTTGATCCATGGTCATCTTGCCTCTGTCTTGCTTACAAAAGATTCTTAATTGATTCGATTAGTAATCAAAACACAAGAACAAGACCAAATTAAATACTTAAATTATAACTTAAAAAAACATGATATCCAAAGGGTATACCTTAAGTCAAAACTTGGATCATGGAAGGAATAAAATCAAAAGGGAGTTAGAAGTAAGCTCAAATACAATTGAAACCGGGTATATGAAGAGTAAAAAAGAGGGTATTTCATGGGCCCAACATCTCCCCCCAACTTGACCTGATGCATATCCTCATGCACCCCAATTGATATCTTGATTATCCCTGGCATGAGATGCATGTAAGGAGCTAAGTGAATATGCAACATGTTTCCATTCCTTATCAAACCCGAACCCTCCTAAAATCCTAACCTCCAACTCCCATATCTACTCCATTGAGGTTAGATCATACATGGGTCTATATTTTTCTATAGGTAGCTGTTGACACAAATCCAGTCGACAGGGGTTCCTTAGTCTGTCGACATCCAACCCATCACGATCTCCCTGAGCACTGGCCTAGACAGGTTTTACCCTATCTAGCAACACCTACGGAGCAGATGAAGTCTCACCCGAGATGTTCAAGGGAGAGCTGAAGGAACCACGTTTCCACCGAATGAAGGAGGAATTTGTGCATCAACTAATCAACTTATCGTGGCATTGCATAAGAGATCTAAACATTCATCTTAGCCATTAAACATAATTGCAACATCATTCAACAGATCTTATCATTGACATAACTACTAATGCGCAACAAATATAACAATAAAACATTAATTGCAGCAAGAAAACATCGCATCATTCACAGATTCATATCGCATAATGCATTCATCACATGGAAACAGGAAAGACACAATGATTCTGCTCAAAACTCTTTCATATCATATTCATCTTCGCAAAAACCCAAATACAACAAGATAATCCTTCTGTCGCATACCCAGATTAGCAGACAATAACAAGCAAAATCACCCGTGCTTAACTGTATGCTCAATTCATCAGCTCATGTATCTCTAAATCGGTATCTCAACACTTACAATGCTATGTCTATTTATAGGCTAGTGCCTTTACATTTGTGGTCCACTTAGGAAATCGTCTAACTACTTATTAACAAACTTTACAAAAAGGATAACCCAAAAACCCACATAGTGCGGTCCAAATGACCCAAAACTACATAAACTAATCGACTTGTGCACTTTTTTCCTTCTTGTGTGGCATCTTTGACACTTGCGTAGATGACTCATCCAAACCGCTTGCCAATAATATCCATATGAAATGGAAGTGAAAACTCACCCCGATCTATCTTTCCCCTTTCCATTGAATACACTCAATATATGTGTTCAATCTGTCCATTGCCCTGTTAAAATTGGGGAATCCAAAAGGTTCCCTTTTTCATACTTACATAGGGGATAGGTTCCATCACTTTTTACTACTTCTCAAGGAATATGTAGAAATTTCATTAATGCATTGCACACAATGATCCAAGATCTCTTTATGAATAGAAATGACCTTTACAGCCGCAATAGGATGTCTCCATAATGGAGATTTAGTTGAATGCATGTTCTCGCACCCCGGGGTTCTCCTCTGATGAATAGGTCACATGTAGCATGAATCCTTTCATAAGTGTCATGGGATGTATTCAATTTGAGTTGATTGATCATATAATATAGGAAATCCCTCAATTGGATATCTCCAATGAAAGGAATAGGGTTAAAATCTCTTTTTGTGGGAAAAATAAAATTATGCAAATAAAATTCACATAAAGAGTGTTGTGTAAGTACATCCATTTGCAAAAATATTCTCCAAAATTATTCTTCATTTGCAATATAAGGCTTGTTTCCTTCTACCAATGCTTCTAAATGAAAGAGAATCAATTGTTCTTTTAAAAACAAGGCATATGCAGTGGAGGGGGCTCTACAACCTAACAGCTAAAAAACAAGTGTATTCGTACTATTCTTTTCTTCCTACAACTTCTTTATTTCCCTCTGAGCTTCTTTTATATTCTTCTTATCTTCTTTCCATTCCTTTTCCCTTTCTATTTATGGAGAAATTTCTTCCCATTTCATTCTTTCCATTGTTTGCAAAATCTATTTATGCTCCACTAAAGGTACTGCACTCCCTTTTAATGATTCAGCCATGGCCTTCCACTTATCTCTTCCATCCTGTAGCATCATGGGGGAAAGTAAATATATCTACATGGATTCCTCCTTTCTCCCCATGGATTTAGTTTCAAGATATTGCTTAGTCTAATTAAATTGTTCTCTTATGTTCCCCCCTCGACCTGTATGAATTCCTCGGTGTTGCTATGTTTGAGTAGCTTATTCCATTTTTTCTACCATTCAAGCAATGCCAAAGGGAGGTTCTCTACTTTGATATTACTGAGTAGTTTTTTTCTTTTCTTATACAATCTATATTACATCATCAAGGATTTCCAATCTAGGGGCTTCACTAGATATTCTGAGTTGCTTCTTTAATTCTCGAATCTTTTGTTTCAATTTTTATTTTCCCTCTTTAATTTTTCCACCTTATCATCCAAAGAGGGAACCTTTTCCTTTTTCCCAATATTACCAGGTTCCTATTTTAATTTATAAACCTTGGATGGTATGAGTGTTGTTACTACATGATCATGGAAATATTTAACTCCTTGCTCAATTGGCTCTTGTTTTACATTGCAAACCCTAGTTAGATCGGGTGTTGTCATTGCAGGCCCATGGGTGTTCTCAACCTCGTTTTAGGCCCTTCCATGTTATTGTGTAACTGGAATTGCCTCTTCCATGGATACTGGTGGAGAAAAACCATGAGATGCTTCAAACTCATCCTCATCCATTTCCATGGGTACCTCAACAAATTCTTGTGTACCCTCTGTCAAATCTTCTACTCCTACAGCTGGAATAAGAAATTCAATCGAAGGTACTTCATCAACCTATTGAGCCATGCTGATTTCATCCTGGATATCCATGTTTGATTCTTGTGGATTAGGCATGGTATTTTCCACTTCTATTACTCCCACTATTTCCTACATGGCCATCCCATTTTCCTCGTCCATACCCACAGTTGATTCTTGTGTAACATATGTGGGGGTAATAAGAGGTGGTTCAATATTAATGTGCTTCAGTCCCATCAATAACGTCCTTCACTTGGGAAAGAAAGCCACAAAATATGTGACCCTCGTTTTCCCCCATAATGGTGTTGGAGGTGTCGGTGGTCACTCCTCCTGGACAATACAGGGCTTCCAGTCTTCCTACTGAGGATTTGGTTCAATTATTTCTACGTCGCTCTCCTCCTTGGGGTCGTCTTGTTGATCTAACGCATTCTCTTCTCAATGACAAATTTATTTTTCCATTTCTTCCGTTCCATTTTATCCATGGACTAATTCCTCATTTTGTTGTTCCTCCTACTCGTCATCTTCCCATTGCTCATTTCCTACATCACTTTTATGGAGTTCCTCTTCATCATCATGATCTTGTTATTCATATTCCTCATCCTCTCGAGATTCATCTTCATCATCATCCTCTTGTTCTTCATATTCCTCATCCTCTTGAGATTCATCTTCATCATCATCCTCTTGCTATTCATATTCGCCCGTCACTGCAACACCTCCCCGCCTCTACAAAACTCATTTGTTTCCTACTCCAGGGATTTTTTCCTTCTTGAAAACCATCATTCTCCGATTAGGGGTAATCCTGTAAATCTGGCTATGATTTCCTCTGTGACAGGTATTTCAATACCCCTCACTATGGATTTGGCCTCTTGCAAATTTTTAGAGAATTCCAACATAATATCCTCATAAAACCCCTTCCTCCTTTCAAAATACACAACCCAGTCCATGTCCTAAAACAATTGATAAAATTCCTCTCTTAGCTATAACTACTGAATACTTTTGGGCTCATGGAGTATTGCATCACCACACATTCCTTAATTAATAATATGTTACTACTTCTGGAGTTACAGTAGGTTGTTACTTCAAACAAGTTTCTAGTTGCATGCAAGGATGGAAAAGGTGGTGGTGTGTTAATTCTTAATTTGGTAAGTTTTTTTTATAGAGGGTTTTAAAACTGCTAATTTCCCCATGTGAGGTGGCATTCTTGGAAATGGTGCATAGCCCCCCCCCCAATTAGTGATTTGGACGTCGACGTCCAATCCGTACAAGAGTTACAGCCTCTAGTACACCACATTGCATTAAGAAATAACTTAAACAATTAAAATGGCCCATACCTAGATTACTTACCAATTAATGAATGCAGTGGAGCGTGCAGGGAAATGATGTGCTTTGATGATGCATCAGTGGTAGGATATTGCTGGAGAAAGTTATATGAATGTACTGATGTTTTCCTATTGATTTGATCACCACGAGATGGATATATTTGGTGGCGGATGAGAAAATTATTATATTGTTACTGCAACAAATAATTGATGCCACTAAATCTAGAGAAGAAGTCCCATCTTGTTGACAAAATAGATATGATAATAAACATAATGCATCAACTTGGAACTTTTAGATATGCTTTGGAAGAATGCTGCTACTGGAATTTTGTAGGAGCTTTAAGAAGATTCTGCTACTATAATTTGCATGTGCTGAAAGAAAAATTATTGTGTGCCCAAATTATTGAATCATTCAGTTGTGTTGTTACTCATTGGTTATAAAGAAGTAACAACAATGAAGGACTAACAACAAAAATAAGAGTAGCATAATTTTAATGAATATGGAACCCATATTGTTGATTAGCATAGAAAACAAAGTTTTATCTTTAGAATAAATTTTTTCTTAGGAGTTTGAAAGAGTTTTTTTTTCAAATTCCAACCACTAGAAAACTAGTTTTCAACTAGCATTTGTCCAGCTGCATTCCTGATGGAATTTTCACAACTAGAATTATTCCATTTTACTTTTCCTTTTTCTTTTTTTTCAAGTAACAACTGCTAGAAGATTAGTTTTCAGCTGATACTTGTTTAGCTGTGCTCCAAATGAATTTTTCTCAACTAGATTTATTTCATCTTTTTATGCGGATGAAGAGGAATGTTCTTCATCCAGCAACACCTGCAAAGGAGGATTAGAGGCAATCTGATGAACAAAAGAATCCTTTGAAGATGGATTATGATATAGTTGTAGTTGGTGTCCATTATTGAGGAGAGGAACTTGATATTCATCTATGGTAACAAGTCTAACAGTTCCATTGTTGAATACTATGTTGACTCCATAAGGACCTAGCCACCTTATCCAGAGTTTACCTTTGAAATCCTTAAATCTAGAGTCATATAGAAGGGCCCGGTCTTCAGGCTGAAATACCTTTTTCTCGATGAGCTTATCATGCCATTTAGCACACTGTTGTTGAAAAATATCTATGTGTTGCAGTGCTATTACTCGTAACTCATCCAACTCATTAAGCTAATTCAGCCTATGATTTTAATCTTATGTAAAATCCAATCCATATTCCACATCAGTTCTTAGTGTTTTAATTTCAAATTCAATTGGGAAAATTGGGCACTTGCTGTATACCAATTCAAATGGAGAAATTACTATAGTATTTCTACAAGTAGTTCTATATCCGCAAAGAGCTTCTGGTAATCTTTCAGTCCAATCTCTAAAATAGCTGGCCACAGTTTTTGTAAGGATATTCTCTAGAACCTTGTTTGTACTTTCCACTTTCCCATTGGCTTGTGGATGATATGGTGAAGTGACACGATGTTGGATCTTGTATTTTGACAACATCTCCTTGATTCTATTTCCCGTAAATCATTTCCCTCCATAAGTGACAACCTATCTAGGAATTACATAATGAACAAAAAATTCTTCAAATAAGAAATCCATGACAGATTGTTTCGTATCCTTTGACAAAGCCTTTGCCTCCACCCACTTAGTGACATAATCTATACAGACCAGAATATATGATTTCTGTTTAGATGGAGGGTTAATTGGGCCTACAAAGTCTAGAGCCCATTTTTCAAAGGGTTCTATAACTATCTGAGCTTGTAATAGAATCTCATCTGCTTGAATTGGCTAACCCATTCTTTGACAACTATCTGTTAGGAACCCGTTTCAAACCTTCTCTTTACTTTGTTAGTATATTGTTGTTGGACGCATACCCTTGTAAGTCGTCCCGTAGTATTATATGTTCCATGGTATTGATCCATAGTTTGTATTATCCCATAGTATTATATGTTCCATGTTATTGATCCATAGTATTGGACGCATATGCTTTGTAAGTCGTCCCGTAGTATTATATGTTCCATGGTATTGATCTATAGTATTGGACGCATAGAATTAGTATATCAATACGTGTTGATGCCAATAAAGGCATCCACAAGTTATTTGTATTGAGCTTGCTCAAAGGAGGTTTCCCCCTTGAAGTGGCCTGCGATCAATAAATATCTTATGTGTTATGATATATCGTGCATTTTCATCAATTAATTGTTGCAGGTTCCTCACATCTGGTATCATAACACTTTCTTGGGCTCGTTGGGTGGAATTTCTGCCAATTTTTTTTTTCGCATCCGTATTATTCCTTTCAATTGCAGGTTCAGATCTGGGAATTATACCTATCCACTTAACTATGGGAAGTACCTGAGCATAGCCCTAAAACTCATTGTGAGGAGAATCATAGGAACCCCGAAGTAGCTGGCCCATTGAGAGGACCTTCCAACAAAAAGGGAAACGACCCCTACCTGATTGACTAGTTCCCACCTATGAGGTAAACCAAGATTTGTCATTTGTGGCAAAGCGGTTATCAGTTTTACCTGATCCATGGAGTGAGGGGTACTGCCCCAATACGAAAGCCATCAGACAACATTGGTGGCCAAGTGAACCCCCTGAACCATTAGTAAGCCAAGCATACCTAGGGTCCATATCTATTGCTAGCTGATAAATAACAGATTACATCTGTCCAGAACTTTTGTAGATCAGTTTCTCCATATATTCCTTGTTTTAACTCTGTTTCCCTTGAAAATTCACTAACACCCCTGCAAAACCATTATGCATATTTCATTCTTGAGGACCCTATCCCAAATTCCACTTCCCAAAGCCAGAAATCCCACATCTGTCTATTTTTAGGGTTTTCCATAACTTCTTCAATTTTCACCCAATTGCCTTCAGCTTTTTCCACAGTGTTCATTTCCTATTTCTGCTTCTTTGTCCCTCTTTGAAAATTTTTCTCATTCTTTCACCCTGCTTCTGAAATCCCCATTAGAAAGTGTCCAAAACCTAGTCAAACCCCAATTACCAATTAGAGTTTTTCCCAAATCCAAATTTTCCTTTACTAAAGAAGATTTTGTTTTTGTTTTTCTACCCATTCAAAACAAAAAACAAAAAAAAAATCCTTGTTATGGTTGTCACCTACGCAGGAGAAAAAATACATGGAAGAATAACTTGCATCCCTCAAAACCAAAATCCAATATATGGATGAAAAATTTATCGGCCTCCATCTTCAGCCTTCAGCCATAAACAATAGACAACAACCAGAGTCTTGTGCAGACACGGGGTTCCCTTCTTCAAACACTTTTTGTGGGACAAAGCTTGATTTTCCTCGCTTCAATGGTGATGATCTGACTGGATCGATATATCGGACATATCAATATTTCAGTCTACATAATACTTTTGATGTCAAAAAATTTCCACTTGCATCCTTTCATTTGGAACATGAATCCCTTCAATGGTTCTGTTGGTACATCAAGGTTCATGCAGAACCAAAATGGACAAATTTTTTCCAACTCTTGCAACAATTTGGTCCTAGTGATTTTGATGACTTCATAGGATCAATCACTAAACTTCGCTAAATTAGCACTGTGAGAGAGTATTAGACATAATTTGAGAAAACTAGCCAATCTCACAGAAGGATTGTCTGATGAATTCTACAAGATTTGTTTTGTCAGTGGTCTGAAAGATGAAATCCGATCTGAGGTTAAAATGCTCTATCCCGACACAATGAAGAAAGTCCTAGGCTTGACTAAGTTGGAATAAGACAACATCACAACCCAACAACGCTCCAAATCCACTTTTGTTCCATTCAGAAATATGGTTTCCCAACGACCTCCCATCACGCTAGCTCCTCGACCAACTCCTATCAAGCATTTGTTTGAAGCAGAGATGCAGGTACGCAGAGAAAAGTGGCTTTGTTATAATTGTAATGAGAAATTTAGTCAGGGACATATATGTGTTGAGAAGAATCTTTATCTCTTGGATGTGGATTCTTCTCCTAGCTCTGAAATTGGTGAAGAAGCTCCAGATACAATAGATGATCAACAACCACTTGTTGACCCTCCGTCTCCAGACGACCACCTAGAGACATCTCTCCATGCTTTAGTCGGAGTCACCACCCCACAAACAATGCAGGTCAAGGGTTACTTCAAGAAGCTCCCTTTTACAATACTCATTGATTTTGGTAGCACTCATAACTTCATTGACCCTCAGATCGCCAAACAGGATGATTGTTTTGTCCATCCTTGTTCCAACTTTGAAATCATGATTGCTAATGGGGGCACATTACCTTGCAAGGGGAAGTGTCTCAATGTGTGTATCTTTATGGGATATTATAACCTACGCTTCGACATGTTTTCGTTAGCCTTAAGAGGATGTGATGTGGTTTTGGGATCTCAATGGTTATGCACACTTGGCCCCATCTTATGGGATTTTGCTAAAATTTGGATGCAGTTTTCAGTCAATGGGATTAAACACACATTGTTGGGCTTACAAGCAGGATATCTCAGCATCATCATTTCACATCGTATGGAAAATATCCTTAAGAAGAATTCACATGGTGTCATCGCTCAGCTCCATTCCATTCATATGCAACCATTAATGGTCTCCACAACTCCTTTGGATCTACAACAAATTTTGGATAGATATGTAGGTGTCTTTACTGAACCGGTGGGATTTCCACCTTCAAGAGCCATTTCCGGTAAGAATTTAGCCGACTCTACATATGAAAAGGAAATGATGGCTATTTTGCATGAAATACAAAAGTGGTGGACGTACCTATTAGGGAATCATTTCTGCATCAAGACTGATCACCAGAGTCTGAATTGTTTCCTAGAACAATGGGTCTCCTCCCTAGCACAATAGAAACAGGTTAGCAAAATCATGGGTTATGACTATGAGATGGGTAAGGAAAATCTTGTGGCAAATGCTCTTTCTCGCACATTTGATGACCAAGTTTCTCTTTCAGCTATTTCTATGCCTGTTCCAAATTGGTTGCAATCTGTTCAACAGGACTATGTCAATGACTACTCATTATCTCAAATCATCCATCGGTTGGCCAACAACCCTTTTGTTGTACCTCATTACTCTTGGGATGGTGCTTCCTTGAGATACAAGGGTTGTCTGGTGCTTCCCTGGAGCACAAATATTCAACAGGATGTACTATATGAACTCCATGATTCTCCATCAGCAGGGCACTCTGGGTTCCTCAAAAGGTTTGAGCAAGAACGACGTAACTTCTTTTGGCAGGGAATGAAAAGGACAATTCAACAGATGGTGGATGAATGTGATACCTTCCAGTGCAACAAGGGTGAAACGATACTCCTTTTGGGATTTCTCAAACCCTTTCCCATCCCTACGTGGATTTGGACAGATATTTCTATGGATTTCATTGAAGGGATCCCTAAATCTGGAAGGAAGACAGTGATTTTGGTTGTGGTTAATCGCCTCTCCAAATATAGTCATTTTTGTGACCTCAACCATCCCTATACCGCCTCCTCAGTTGCACAAATTTCCTAGACTAGATATTCCTTCTTCATGGAATCTCTTCTTCCATTTTCTAGGATCGCGGTGCAACTTTCACTAGTCATTTTTGGACATAACTATTTTTCCACAATGGCACCAAACTGAAGATGAGTTCAAGGTATCACCCACAAACAGATGGTCAGACTAAAACTATCAATAAATGTTTGGAAACTTATCTTCGTTGCTTCACCTCCGAACAACAACATAAGTGGGAAAAGTAGCTCCCTATCACTGAATGGTGGTACAATATCTCCTACCACACTACATCTAAAATGACTCCATATGAATCAGTCTATGGTCAGGAACCACCTATCTTCTTCCATACAACCCCATCCATTCACCAGTTTAGGAAGTTGACACGGTTCTTCGAAACCGCGATTAGATTCTTCAGATTTTGCAAGACAGTCTTCACATGAAAAGAAATTGAATGAAACAGCAAGCCGATCAACACCGTTTTGAGTGTACTTTTCAAGTAGATGATATGTTTTTTATTCATCTACAACCTTACAAGAAATCCTCCCTGAAACTCAAAGGGCGTCATAATCTCGCTCCAAAGTTCTATGGACCATATAAGGTTCTTCAGAAGATTGGGTATGTTGCCTATAAATTGGAACTTCTTCATTCTTCCCGCATTCATCCCGTATTCGATGTCTCATGTCTAAATAATTTTCTTGGCACCAACATCAGAGGACAAACTATTTTACCAAAAATCGATAATGAGGGATCCATCCTTTTGGAGCCGGAGGCCATCCTCAATAGGAACACTCATTGGCTTCTCTATTGATCCATCATAGAGGTATTAATTCAGTGGCACAGAATGCTACTGAAGGATACTACATGGGAACCACTCCTTCATATTCAACAACAATTTACACATCTAAAGCTTTGAGGACAAATATTTTTCTAAGGGGGAGGGGATGTTAGGAACCCGTGTCAACCGTTCTCTTTACTTTGTTAGTATATTGTTGTTGTATGCATATTATTTGTAAGTCATCCTGTAGTATTATTTGTTCCATGGTGTTGATCCATATTTTGTGTTATCCCATATTATTATATGTTCCATGGTATTGATCCATCGTATTGGACGCATGTGCTTTGTAAGTTGTCTTGTAGTATTATATGTTCCATGGTATTTATATATAGTATTGGATGCATAGAATTAGTATATAAGTACGCATTGAGGCCAATGAAGGCATCCACAAGTTATTTGTATTGAGCTTGATCAAAGGAGGCTTCCCCCTCGAAGTGGCCTAAAATCAATAAATCTCTTCTGTGTTCTGATATATCGTGCATTTTCACACTACAAGAAATAAGGTCATTGGTGAGGGTCATGCCTGTGACGAACCTTTAAGGGTCATCACCAATGTCGCATATGATGACGGTCCTTAAAACATCATCATTATAAGTGCATTTTGAGATGGTCCTTTAAGTTTCGTCACCAAATCCCTTTTCAATGGCACTTTTGGTGAGGGTTGTTAAAGGCCCATTGCTAATTCTCTCTTTGGTGACACTTCTAGTGATGATCTTTTATTGGCCCTCACCAGTACTCTTTTTGGTTACTTTTGGTGACTGTAGAAAAATATTTGTCACCATTGATCATTCTAATGAGTTTTTGATGATGCTATGTGACTGTCTCTATAGTTTTTGACAAAAGATAGTGGTTTAAGACCACTGCTATGGAGTCTTTGTCATTATGTGTCCAAGGTCATAGTGGTTAGAGTCAAACAATTTCTTAATAAGTTAGTGCGTCAATGGTATTAGGTGCAATATCACTTATTTTTGGGGGTTAAGTGTGATAGCTATGAGTATCACTTATGTCCAAGTGTTAAGTGTGACATGTATGAATATCACTTATTGCTTCCACTACTTTTACATTCAATATTTTTCTGCAATTCAGCTGCCATGTTTGCACCATCCAATATATGCTCATGAGAACAAATGCCAATAAATTTTGAATTGCTTGTTAGGAGTTCTTGAACATCCAAAGCTTTGTTAATGCTCCCCACTTATTGAATTGTAATCTCAACATGGCTCCTAGTCCTGTAGAAGGCCTATCTGGAAAATTAAAGCAGTATGTTGTGATATTGAGTGCATGACTGAAGAAAAATAAGAGAGAGATTTCCAAGAGAACTATGAATCCTATATATATCTCTTCATCATGTTGACACCAAAAACACCCACTTAAGGCTTCGTTGTGCCTATGCCATGTCTATATAGACACTAGATACCTGCCTACAACACTTGTTGAAAATCTCATTTGGGAATTATGAAGATCAGTCATCTAACAATGTATCTCTTACTGCATAGCCATTATACAATACTGTGGAGGTGATATACATGAAAAATACCTTCAACGGAGGTAGTTTTCTTGTTTCTTCCCAGAAACACCAATTGCGTTATTTCATATAATTATAAAATAACCTAAACTCTACATAAAGTTGTTCTTGGTTTTACCTGAGATAGGTCTACTCAGATAAGGTCTTAGTCAACCTTTACATGACCCACGAGTGTTGGTCATTAAGAATCTTACCTACACAATTGTTAGTTATGAAAATTCCTACCTCTACAACATCTTATGTTTTGCATACCTTGAAGTATGAAAATCAAGGGGCAATCTCTTCATTAGAGCACTAATCCATTATTTAAATTATCTCTCCCATCTTCAACCAATGAATATATTCAAAATTATATATACCCAATATATATATACTTGTAGCCAATATATATATTATACTCACACACACACACACACACGTGTGCCCAACAAAAAATTCACCTCAAGATGCTTATTATTGTTCTCTTCCATGGTCATATGAAACCACATACAAGGAATAATGATGGATTATAATAGAAAACTTTTTAAGCAATGTGGTGTAGAGAGTTAGGATGGATTATGATAGAAAACCGTTTTAAGCAAATTGGTGCATAATATATTGGTTACTTTCTCAGATGGGAAAGGTGGAGGTGCATAATATATTGGTTACTTTCTCAGATGGGAATGGTGGGGTCCCATAAAAACTATTCAAAAATTTCATATTCAGATCTTTGAACATAAAAATTTAAATAATAGCTACCCACAAGCTATAGGAGAGCTCCAACACACCGAAAAACCAGAGAAAATGGTTTCTTAATTTAGGCATTTGTTACCCTATGATATTTTTGTTTTTATAACCTCAATGGGTATCCCAGTTGGTTGAAGCCTCTGGATTTCAAGCCGTTGGCCTTCTTGTCACAAGGTCACGAGGTCATAGGTGATCCTCTAGATATGCCCTCTTATCAGGAGGTTATAGGTTCAATCCTATGGGTATGATGGGGTTTTGAATGGAAAAAAAGAAGAAGATATTTTCATTTTGAACAGTCTCATTCAATGTAGAATCCAATCTAAATGCTTAATAATTGGAGGAATATGTAGCCAAGTAAGTATTTCCTGAAATGATTTGGAATAAGACGTGCAAATATCTTTAAAATTTGAGCGAAATTATGAATAACTAGGACTGCAATTGCATTGTTAAATTAGAGTAAGCCTCAAATTTATTAATGGTGGAGAGACATTAAAATTTTTCACATTTGATGGTTAAAATTTATGTAAATAAGAACACATTCCCCAAATTTTGGTCATAGAAATCATCCTGAGATGCAAACCATATGTGAATCTGGATTTTTTTCACTTAAAATATTTTCATTGGTTATTACAAGGAAGATTAGTAGAATATTAGTGTCATATGCAATGCTTTGTCAGGAAGCTAGTCAAAGGTTGGTATGAACCTATCCTTTGATTTTGAGTCTCAGTTTTGATGCTAACTTGGGATGTGCAAATGGAAGCCATATGCCCAAAAATGCAATTTATAAACTTCAACAGAAGTTCTTGTTAGGCTACATCAAGATCTTGACAAAGATACCAAAAAACATTTGTAAACATTGAGGTTGGCTCTTAGATAACTTCTTGGGATTGGAAAGCGATTAAGAAAATGAATGGAATTCCTGTTTTGATTATTTTTGAAATGGGCATATCATTTTAAAAGATGAACCTGAATCTTTGACATCAGGGCCAAGAACAAAATTGGTGGAGAATACAAAACTAAGTTGAGATTTAAAGAAATATTTGAAACAATCACCAAAAAAGCTTGTTGGGGTGGTAACATATTTGGAAGCTATAGGCTTGAAAAAAAAATAGAATATTTCTTTTGTTCACATATAAATTAGGTCTTAACATGGGATTAGATGCAATTGAGAAATAAGTATGGTATAAGCATTTGTATTTTATGCATAAATCATGGAAATAATTAAAAAGAACTATAGGTATAGAGAATGCATAAAATAGAAACACCCTTGAATACTAACTTAGACGTGGTTTTAGAAAAAAGAGATTAGAAAATTCAAGGTTGTTGCATTCCTAGTTTTGAAAACTAGCTTAGATGTACTTTTAGAAACAAGAGCCACGAGGTGGCAATGTCCTCGACATTGCACCTTCTTTGGCTGATGGTTTGCAATTGCTAGAGGTTAGGAGACATAACAATCTCCTTACAATGTGAAAACCATTCTTGAAGTAACACTAAAAGCAGACATTTTGGGAACCATTGAAAAAATATTTTTTTGAATTTTTTGATAGTTTTTTAACTCTTAAGCCTTTTGTTTCAGATAATAATTGCCCAATAAAAACATTTACCTAGTTATCTTCACATTTTCCTAATTTTTCTATTAAATTCACATTTGCCTATTTTTTCTATTAAATTGTCATAAGGGAATCATAATTTGAAGGCAAGATAATTTAACATAACATATATAGTTCACAACTATTTATGAAGAGGCATAACTTATACAACCCTATAGAGAGAGATGTGTTGAATTTGTCTTCTACAAATTTTATTTTTACGTTTGCTTGAGATGGAGCAAACAATAAATAATTCCATTTAAAATGAAATTATGTTCACCTTCTAAAAAAGGTGCTAGTTTTTTTCCAGTATCACATGCCCTTTTCTAGACCACACACATGATCATCACAAGATGATGCCAAACTATTTCTATTCAAACTTTTGCAAATATTTGTCAACAAGATTTATAAATCCATCATAAGATAATGAGCAGTTAGAAGCATCTTACAAATTTCTAATGCTATATGCAATATCTTCTATATTTGATCCATAAGGGCCCCAAGGCTCATTACTTGTATTACAATGCATAGAAACAAGTATAGAAACAAATTTAGGTGCATGCATATTTTTAATAATTTATATATATATAATGAGTATTTATAGCAAAAAGCACAACACTTAATTTTTTTTATTTCACCCATCATTAATTAATGAACATTGTGATTCCAATAGACATGGTAGACCTACCTTCATATTTGGGAGCATTCGAATTTAGCCCAAAGAGATAGTTTATGTGGTGATCTGTTAAGAATGAACCAATCACAAACAATAAACATGGCATTCGAAGACATGACCAATCCATGTTGTCCTGAGCACAAGGAAAACAATCATGGTAGCTCTATTGTAAGTTGCACAAATCATAGCAAACGAATCCAAAATATGGAAAGGAATTGTAGTCTAAGCCATATTCTCTTGTTCCTTTCTATGCCTACACTTCGCTTTCTAAAGTAGGCTTTCTATATCAACTGCTAAGTTTCTTTCCTTTCTCCTTTGATAACGTAGTGGTTTACCATATTGATATAAACCATGAAGAGGGTAAATTTGAAGTTTAGCTAGTAAAATTAAAAAACCCTTAATTACATTGGCATAAAAATCTACACTCTTTGCTAGCTTTATGTAAAGTTCCATAATTATCACTTAGACAGGATGAAGAATATCAATGCTTTCTTAATTGACCACATAAAGTTTCCTAAAAAATAAGCCAACAGTATTCTTTAGCTAAATAAGCACTAAATTACACACCAAAAATAAAAACTGCATGCGTTGGTCACATGTGACAAAGGAGATTCCTTGTTTCTACTTGACAAACATCCCGCTTAAATACTCAATGCATGCTCAAATTTTCATCTTACAAAACTAAGGTGGTTGGTTGAAATACGTAGAAATTTAGCACATATTTAAACAACAACATAAATGTAAAGGGTAGGCTTATATAAAAGAAATGATGAAATGCTCTTCCAATTTTGCATTAGTAAGCTAAGATTAAACATAGATAAAATTTTTGCATTAGTAAGCTAAGATTAAACATAAGCTATGATTAAACATAGATAAAGGATAGATTGCATTAAAAAATAATAATAGACATTATGGAATCTAGATCATACCTCCTATGCTTGTGACCTTGTTCTTGGTGGGGTTTTATGCATCAAATTTTACATCCTCCTTTATGGAAGTGTCATATGCAAACCATACTTAAAATTTTGTTGGAATCATCAACAGTTCCCAATCTCCAGACTACAACTTCTTATGGCACATCAATGGTGCAATCTTCTTACCAAGGCTCTAATGCCCCAATTTTCCATTAAAACGAAGATATTATAGGAGAAAAAATATTAAATATAAAAACGACAGCACGAGTATACCATAGTCTGTCACATGTTTGACATGTATAATTGGCTTGCCTTACATCAACTCATCGTGGCCAAAGGATAAAGCTCTGGTATACTCTGACCTCTGCATCAACATTTGGAATGCAAAAACCAACATTGTTTCTTTGTGCTGTTTAGTAATTTCTGTGTTGGGGATGGCGCAAGCTGTGAGCATGGAGATATATTTGAGGGTTGTTGCTCAGAAATTCTGGTTTGCCACTAGGGATTCTGCGAGCTTATTTCCGAAGATAATTCCTTCCCAGTTTGAAAGTATAGAGGTGATCGAGGGAGATGGAAACAACGTTAGCAGCACAAGGCATATCAAGTACGGAAAACATATGAATCCAACATTATTTCTCAAATAGTGTTTTATTAACCGTTGGTAAGTTTTCAAATTTAAGGTTCTGTAGGCAGAGGTTTCTAAATCTATTTAAACCTGCGTTGAAGCGAAATTGTTGCATTTTGGAAAGTTATTGGTCCTAATCCTGGTCAGAGATAGTAGTACACATTTTTACATAAAACAAAAATGCATAGAATAGAGATAGTGGAACCCATCATTCTAGGGTATCCCATCATAAATGGCATATAACTCAGAGGTAAAACAGACCCCTTTCCCGAAGACAGGTTCTAGTTTTTGCTTTCAGGCCTGCCCAGTTGAAACATGTATGTAGCAGGTATATTATATCAGTGTAGTCATCGTAACTTTGCATTTAATTCCGAAGACTGGTTCTAGGTTTTGCCTTCTCAGTGTGAAGTCATCAAAACTTAATCTATGTCTCATGTTTAACTTGTGTTTTATTCTACAGTAATTATTGTTGTGTACAGACCATAAAAAACTTGTGTTTAATTGTGTAGTAATTATTGCTATGTACAGACCATAAAAAGCTTCTCCAACGCAATGAAAGACGCCATAACTGCACACAAATGAAATTTCTAACCTAAACTTACCTATTCGCACCAGTTTGACTCATTCTTCATCCCGCGTTTTTCATTTTGTTTGGAGCTCCCTGTTCTGAACCAGCAGCATCAAGTTTAGTAGCGTGAGCGTGAGCTTCATGAGCCGTGAGAGATGGAGTGTTACTTTTTGTGGACCCCGAGAGCCGAAGCTAGAGTGTTTGTCTAGACTGTGATTCAACCTTGAGTGTCTGTGGCCCGTGAGAGCTGGAGCTGGAGTGTCTGTCTAGGTCGTGAGTGGAGCACTCTGCATGGAGTTTGAACTTTGTGGCCTGTGAGCACTGTGGCTGGAGTTTGTGGTCCATGAAAACTAGCAGTTCTAAGCACTGACAGTTGTGGATAGTTGTATGCATGTGGTCTACGGATGGCATTCCCATGTCACAATCAGCAATATAAAACTTCTCCAACGCAATGACAGATTCCATAACTACACCCTACGGATGGCATTTCCATGTGACAATGTGACAATCAACATAATAATTGCATGCCTGCTAAAGATGATGTCATACAAACAGATGTCAAAAATAATCCCCTCGCTCTTCCCCGAGGATTGCATCATCACTTTTTAACCAATGAAAAAAAAGAAAAAGAAAAAAACACTTAAATAAAATCAAATTCACATGGCAAGGACATAAAAAGAGATTAGAAAATTCAAGGTTGTTGCATTCCTAGTTCTAAGGAGTGTTGGTTTTGGCAATGAGTTCTATCAAACTTCTTATACATTTATTCCATCTTTGTTTATATAAGGACATGGTTAATACATAAAGATAGGTTTTCAATATTTTAATTAATTAGACTATATGTTAGGTATTTTTTTTTATGAAGCCATAAGGCTTTTGTTTACTTGTGATCAATATAGCCATAAAAAGTCATAAAAAATGAGCGCTTTTTAGTTACAAATGAATTTGAAAAAGCTATTACACTAAATTTATGAAAAAAACCCAAAATCTACATTTGCGCCAAATTTTGTAATAGACTTCTATTTTCATCTTCGTCTTCAGGTAAGAAGACAATGGGTAGCTCAGAAACTGAAGCTAAGTGAGAATAGGTTGAATACTGTATTACATTGTTGCATAAATTTGTAGAAGGTATAACATTGAGTATGTATCCATTTTTATTCCACTCTTTCCAGGCATGCAACAAGTTATGGGGTTCATGGTTCAAGGGGTCTGTGTTCAAGGGGTCTGTGGTTCAAATATCACAGAGATAATCTCCCTTCTCTCCTATAGCTCTAGCATTGACCGCCATCGCAGAGGCAAATAATACCATCACTATGCTCAAGGAGGATTTGTAAGCTGAGGGTATTGTCAATCTCTTACCAGAAGACTACAATGGCTTCTTCACACAGGCTCTTAAAGACTGGTATGCCCTTTAGAAGACTTGAACTTTGTTAAACCTATGTAAAAATTATAGACACTACATGTAGGAATCTTTAATTTGTCTATACAATCATGAAATGTATACCTAATTAGAGAAATATATATACCGGGAGCTTTGTTGGATTACAATAGTTATAGTCATTCTTTTTTGTCTAGATGCCGACGTTTAGGGTTTTGTCTAGCGTCTTCCTTAGTTAATTGAGTGTTTCAGCTATTATTAGCTTCGGATCTCCCCATCATGATTAATATGATCCATTGTTGTGGAAGAAGAATCCTTTCTTCACAAATCTTTGGAAGTATTGGATGGAGTTTCTAGTGGTTTAAAGAGTCCAGTGAGAGGGTGTATTTGCATAGAAGTATCTACTACTACAGGAGTAAGGATCACTTGTTTTAGTGGGTTCCTACCATTTGGAGGAGGGCACATTCCATATAACAGTATTCTAATCCTGGAACCCTACCTATGTTTCCATCACATTCTAGAGAAATTGATGGCACCAAACACACTAACACCAAAATCACTGTCCCATTCCACACATAAATGGTGTTCCTTGATGCAGAGCAAGATACAACCACCCACATTGCCAATACATCACATAACTACAATTCTCTTTCTTCTAGTATTCAAGAAACACATGTATATTTCACTATAGTCACAACTATTTCTTGTATCATGGTTCACCAAAGAACAATATTTCATTTCACATAAATAAAACAAGATGCAAAATACTTCCAGTTACTTGTGGTTGATTTCGCCTCATACAGAGTCCAGTTCAAAACCCCAGAACACCATTCAAAGGAGAGTTTCACCTATGTCAATCTTTAACTAGTATATTAGTGACCTTAAGACTCGTCAATACACAATCTCTGATCGCTATGCGCCCCTACCATGTGAAATACCCATAATAATATTTTTGTTTTAATAACCATACTAATTCAACACACGGGCTGTTCTTCTTATTGGTAGGTGAGATGCTACTTACTTAGCTTTGGCTAACACATGTTTTATAAAATTTGCTATGAAAAGGGCCCACTAAATAGAAGGTGGTCATCAATCTTACCCACGTGAAAGTTTCCCAGATGAAAGTCATTTTTATACAAGTTAATAAATATTAGCAATTCTAACATTCTTGTTAAATGTTGCAGGTATAAATCTTGTTTACCATGGGTCTTATATGAAGCTAGAATTGACCCTTCTAACACATTCAACACTTAAAGATTCCAAGGATGCCCCACCCGATCCTTACTATAAGGATCTGAATTAATACATTAGACTTAAAGGGAGGGTTAGAAAAATATACAATGTTTGATATTATTACAAGCAATAAAAAATACCATCCACAGGCTGTACGAGGGTGATGAGTCACTGAAAAATAAAAGACTGTCATGACAGCCCTGTCGACCGTAAGTACTGTGGCGACTCATGGCAATTCGAAGGGTCATCTTAATTAAAGAAGTGTCAGAACGTTAGCTATTCTCACCTTCGAGGAGTATTACTCTTCATTCTTAACCTCGGGTAGTAGTTTTAGGGCTGAAGCATTCACTATCAACTTTCCAACACTGCGGGTTCTGATTTAGATGTTGATGTATATGTAACTTCGGAATGTATTTCACATATATGTATATTGTATTCCTATAGAGATGTTATTATTCCTCTATACGGAAGTGTCATCATTTATATTGCAAGTGTCGTAACTTATACTTGATGGGTTATTAGACCACTTTGTTGGGGTCGGCCCTATATAAGTCATGTGGGTCAAAGGGTTATTAGACCACCCTAGTGGGGGTCGGCCCAGTCAGCATTATGTTAAGTGGTTAAGTTGAGGCCGACCTAGTTGAGTAAAGGTCAAGTCAAGTTAGTGTATAAATAGAGAGTGTGTCTCTCTCATTTTACACATTCTATTCTCACTCACACTTGGGAGAGTGGCGCACTTGTGGAGGAGGAGGCTCTACTGCTAGGAGAAGACTATCTCTTGTATTCTGATTGTATCATTGCTCTATCTATCTCTGAGGAAGTTATTGGGGTTTTTCACCTTTATGGTTTTCCCCAAGTAAACTTTGTGTCTCTTGTGTGCTTGCATTATTGTGTCCATGATTGATATGTTGTAGATTTGCTGTACATGTTGTTCTCTCAGTTAAGATCCTATATCAGATTGAAGTAAATTCTGAAAATTTAACATTAGATCCTAAACCCTCTTCGTTATCACTTGAAGTTTGGAGGGGTCCTTGCCATTACAGTTCAGGAAGAGGAGAGTTTTCCAACTGGAGTGCCCAACTCGCAGGTGCTCCAAGTGCTCGTTGCAACTTCGAAACTAACCAAGGTCTCTACCTTGAAGAAACGGGTAAGTCTTCATCATTTAGCTACTGTACTTACTATACTAAACCTCAAACTTATTGACGAGCCTCTTTCTTTTTGGCTCTTCGCGGTCTAACCCCATTTTCCATGGCATGGCAAGTTGCTTGGAGATTTACTCAACTTGCGTGAAAAAGAACATCAATCCTCGGGTAAGCAGCAAACTCCTAGTGCTGACCTAAACGCTAACTAGGAAGATTCCTAGGTGGGGAAAAGACCTTCATTCATGTTTACAAGAAAAACCAGAACCTTCCTTGGTTCTTAAGTAACTCTGCTTTTCTTCTAATCTGATTATGACTGTTCTGGCCTTTATGCCATGGAAGCTAGGAATTAAATAAAATTTACTGTCGCTACACCTGGGCATCAAAGCTCTCAACCCAGTGTCTATTGAAAAATCTCTGTATAAAATTTTAAGGGATTTTAACTTGATAGAGAGGGCGAAAGGGCCTCTCTCGGACTTTAATAAAATTCCTGTAATCGCTTTCAAAATTACTGTGTGTATTACCATTCTGTTTTTCACCTTTAAAGTTCCAGAAATGTACTTCGAAATCGTGTTGAATACATGTAATTAATTAAGGAAAAGGGTACACAAAAAATTCGCCCTAAGACAGCTCTATAACTGTCGGCTTTGGGTTTGATCCACTCCTATATGATAGCACACGATACTGATATAATTCTTAACAATAAAACCCAGCAGCGTGGGAACCTAATGGGGATTGACTCCGTTCCTCTACGCATATATATGCATATGCTGCCATGTTTTCTCTATGGATGAACTGAGTTCATTCTTTTATCCCTGCTTAACTTGCTGATCGCAGAAGTGCTAGATGCTTGGATCTCTGCTATTGCAGAGTTGAGCCCAGTTTATATTTATATATCTTATTAATGTTAACCCTGTGATTTTACAAACTTAGCATGATAAAAGATCACCACGATATGAGTAGGGGCTAAGGTTGTCTATTTCCCAAAGCTCCAAAAGGGATTTAGAAAAATAAATTCAACGTTTAACTGTCGAAAGACTGTATAATCGCAAATGCCACTATGCCCTAAAATTCCTTAGACAAAACACTAAACAAAAGGGGTCTGTTTTGAATACTCCAGCTATAATTTTCTGGTATACATATGCTAGAAAATATTTACATCTATCCTATGAATTTCTAGAATGCGTATAAAATACATTAAGCCATGCTATCCGATGAGATTTACATTCAAACTCCATCTAGCAATTAAGTGATTTACAGAAATACTTCCGAGTGTATAACCATTACAGCAGTAACTACAACATTCAATACTGTAGATTCGATGTTAATCCATGCTATATTAAGTCATAAAGCCAAAATCAATGCTACAGTACTATAATCATCCATACTACTATAATTGTACCCCATTACTGCAGAAAAACCTGGATTATATAGTCCGAATGTAGAAGGAACAACCACGGGTTGTCATGACAGTCTTTTATTTTTTAGTGACTCATCGCCCTCGTACAACCTGTGGATAGTATTTTTTATTGCTTGTAATAATATCAAACATTGTATATTTTTCTAACCCTCCCTTTAAGTCTAATGTATTGATTTAGATCCTTATAGTAAGGATCGGGTGTGGCATCCTTGGAAGCTTTAAGTGTTGAATGTGTTAAAAGGGTCAATTATAGCTTCATATAAGACCCCTGGTAAACAAGATTTATACCTGCAACGTTTAACAAGAATGTTAGAATTGTTAATATTTATTAACTTGTATAAAAATGACTTTCATCCAGGAAACTTTCATTATTTGGGGGATGTCACATACCACCAATTCGATTGCTCAATATATAAATGGATTTAGGGTACAATTCTTCCGTAAACTCTTAGCTCTACTAAATAACATAGAATTCGACCTTGTTTTATGAAGTTCATAGGAACTTCATCTTCCAATTTCGCTAGTCTCTTGCTTAGACTTCAAGCGCCTAGCCTCCACCAATATCGTTTATTAAAGCTTCACAGAGTTTCCTAACCAAAAAGTAAGCTCTTCACATCCTAATTACGCAGTTATACACATTCGACTGGTCTTTATTGAGTTTTCTTAAGTCTTTGATAGGATTCTACACGAATTGGAACTTCTATGAGTTCTGCCCCACTTTAGTGTGAACAAGAACTCCTTAAAGAATTCTAGCTAGCTCGATTCTTTGTACTATAATCCTTCAAAAGAATTCTACACAGCTCCTACCTTCATTCACTTAGTTAAACAGATTTATTCATTAAGGTTCATACACAGTAAGATACTTTCTCAACAACAAGCATTTATCAAAATAATCAGGTACGCCTACACACATATAGTATAAGAGTAAAACACAGAGCCCTTAATGAATCTCCTTTCCCGTTCAGTAATAAAACTGCACATGCATTGAAACCCTGAACTAACTCTTCTCTAGCCCGCTCCCTTCTATCTAGCCACCTCCTCTCCCTTTTTCTTTTTTTTAATGCCCGTAGGATTACAATTTACTTACCAAAAACTGAGCTCAAAGCTCGTTCCAACCGATTCCTATCATTCTGCCTATCAGTTCCTAATTTAATGTAACAGTTCCTAAAAATAGAACTCCAAGGCTATTTTATCAATGACTCTTTAATTGGATCTACTATATACCTGGGATCTATTTCTAGATTTCCTATCACTCTTTCGATTCATTCCTCAAACTTAGGAATATGTTACATGAATCATACTTGCTATGACACCTATCCATAATCGAATCTTTCTATGTCTATGCTTGCTCGCTAACTATGAGGAAATTAAACATTTTACAATAGATTTACAATGTTCTTACAGTAGACCCCTCCTTAGGCTAATTTCATGACCTTAGGGTCTGACCAAGCTTTACAACTTTGGCTTGAGAGCTAATTCTCTTGCATCAGAAATTGAGCTTACTTTCTGCACACAATGACTTCATTAATAAAGTTGTGGTCATTATTTGCAACTTTATCCTCAAAGAGAAAGTCGTGGAGGTATGAAAAGGGGTGTTACTGTACGTGAGAGTGTGGGGAAAGAGCATTCCCTATCACTTAGAGGAAGGGCACATCCATAAAGAATATTTTCACAGCCAATGGGGGACACTACCACAGTGAAACGTTGAATATATATGCACAGTAAAAAACAAGAGTTTTCCATCACTGATGACCACCTTTGGAGAAATTAATTACTGGAACAAGAAATTGGGAGTTTGATGACCAACTAGGTTCACAGTACCCACAGTTTAGAGATAAAAACATTCAAACCCACGCAGTCCTGCAACTGTTCTTCAAAACCTGTAGGGAGGCTTATTAAGACCTCTGTCAAAATTTTCAAATCAAACATTTTGATCTAGAATTCCAATCGTTGGCCTAAGGATATCATTATCTTCACACTCTATCAAATTTTGGAATGAACAGAGCATTCACCATGTAAATCTAAATCTTATCTTACAATTTGATCGATCCTCCTAGCTCTATGCCTATGAATCCATATCATAAAAGAAATGACAAAATCTTCATTTCAACGATATATCCAATAACTCATAGTTTCCTCAGAATAGAGGACTCTGACTTGCTTAAACCAAGTTTATGTTGAATTTTTGCTTCTACAGATTGATCAACGATTACAAAAAATTGATATGTGCATTTTAGGTTTGTGCCATAGTTCCCTTGAAGTTGTACCTCTCATGATCAAAGATCTGGACTATAAAAATATGCAATTAATCTTTTATGGAGTTCTATTGACAAAAAAAACACACCCTATTCTATACACAAACTATGATGTAATACCCCCAATTCGACCCTTAGGATATATTAGCCTTTAATGTAAATAATGTGTACATGTGATGTATGTTTTCCTAGCGTGGAGCTCAAGGCCAAGGCCCCGCTAGTGAAAGCCCGAATTTTATTTAAAGGGCAACTATTTGATATTTTGATACCATGTGCTCTGAAGCCATGGAACATTGTAAAAGGGTGTAATTAAACATCATGCAATATAAAATACCAAAACTGGCTACGGAGGCAACAAATGAGAAGGGGCCACGTGTATCCACTAGGGAGTGGTGAGGGGGATATGGGACTAAACCCTAGGCTGCCACATGTCATTATGAGGGGGATATGGGACTAAACCCTAGGCTGCCACATGTCATTATGAGAACCCATTGACTTCCCTAGATGACATTTATGCCTGTTGTAAGGAAGTGGTTGAGATGTCAGCCCATGGCTTTAATGGGGGATGGGCAACCCAGAAATTCGTATGGGTAGGTATGGGCTCTGTTTACTTGTCCCACAAGTCACTCTACCTCATGGGAGGTGGATTCATTCTCATCCCCATTCGAGGGTGAAGGAGGCTAGCATCATTCTCCACCCAAAAACAAGCTCCCAGTAGGGAGAAAACCAGAAATCGCGACTGTGAGAGAACCCACGTTTTGGGAAGCCAAAAACTCCCAGAATGGGTATTGGACAGTGAAATCCAATGGGGGATCCGTTGGTATGAGCCTTGGGGCGAATTTGGAAGCAATGGCTACCCCAAAATCCATGGGAAAACCCGGTTTGGATAGCCTAGAAAATCAGTGACGGATTTGGGGTTATTTGTGACAGAGTTGTGAGAAATCCAAGTGTGGATGTATGAACAGAGGATGGAATTGCCGAGTCCAGCTTGAATTGTATGTGGCTCTGGGATTGAGCTCAGGGGACGAGCATCCTCCTCCATTTCCCATCGCATGCTTGAAAAACCCAACTGTGTGTTGGCTTAGCATGGTTGTCTGAGTGAAACCCTAACTGTGAGTGAGCCATCTAGTTCCTCCTTAGTGGATACACAGCCCAGCTCAGGGGTGATCTCTCAGCTGAAATAATATAGGCAGGACAGAGATATATGGTTGGGTGGAACGTTGCTCTCACGTAGCCAGTCGTTGGACATTTGCGTTGCAAGATAAGTACACTTTGTGATTTACCTTATATGCATTATGTTTTTGCAGTGTGTTAATTCAGAATGGTAATTATTCATGTTAATGAAATCGATATGTAGTCTGTGCATAGCCTAAGAAGGGGATTGAACTCCCTGCCTATTGATTGCTTGAGACAAATATACTGATGCAATCTATGCTGTATGTGTGTTGTTATGTTTAATTCCGCTGTGTTTTATTGAGTTTAAATTTGCACACAGAAGTTTTAATTGTTATGAAATTATGAGTAAAAGTATTGGGGCTAAGCCTATGTCTTTAAACCCCTTGTG
The DNA here is from genome assembly GCA_027924585.1 of Larix kaempferi. Classification (NCBI taxonomy): domain Eukaryota; kingdom Viridiplantae; phylum Streptophyta; class Pinopsida; order Pinales; family Pinaceae; genus Larix; species Larix kaempferi. The sequence goes on along the minus strand of BSBM01000926.1, from coordinate 2,255,375 downwards.
TTGTTAACGTCTCCTTCCCTGCATTACTTCATGGAAGGGTACGTTACATATGATCTCAGTATTAAATCAATGAAATACAAAAATCAGTTTAGGGACACATAATAGAGAATTTCTTTTCACACCAACCCACACATTCATTCCATTCAAAAAATTATAAAAACAAAACAAAACAGAGAGATATGATCCCCATATGCACACCCAATCTTGTGGGTTTCCAAATCCTTTAATTCATACAAATCCCCTCACATCTCTCTTGTCTCTTTCAGGAAATTACAACAAAAATCCAATTTAATTGTCGGATAAATCTCCACTAACTATGTCAAGCTATCCCAACACATCCTACTTTGCCAATTTGAGAGAAATATGTTCCTAAAACTTAGCAACATATGTCTACAAATCACTAAAATATTTGTTAGAGATATTTTATTGATATTACAAACAAAAATGAAAATTTGAAAACAGTCTTTCTTTCAAAAATGTATTTGAGGGCGGTGTTTTTTTAAATGCTTGTCGATGCTCCTACATTAGAGTTAGATCTCTATCAACATTCATTTTTGCATCAAATATATTGTGTGTTTGTTCCCTATGGCCATACAAAATCAAAGGAGGACGAATTGGGTAAAGAGGAGAATGATGCTAATTAGTGTGGGCAGAACAGTGAATAGAAGCTATTTCAATACCCTGCAAGCTGCCATGCATCGATATTTCTATAAGACATAATATTGAGGGGTTTCACTTCACTATCATGTACATTTTAGTCATCTTTAGGTTTCTTCTTTCAAAGATTTTATAGAAGTTTGCAAGCATCTTTAGGTGAACTTTATTTTTTATGTGGTACTTTCATAAAAATAAGACCAAGATTAGACAACTAAAAAATAATAAAATATAAACCAATTGTTTTCCTACTTATTCTTTTTTCTTTCTAGGTAACATATGCCGGGAAAAACCTTTTAGGCACTTCTCCTCATTCCAAGGATGGTACCCAGGGTAAACCTTGGATCCTTCAGGGCACAAGGCCATGCTAACAACTTATGAATAAATCATATATAGCTCATGAACAACTGCCTCACTTATAGAAAACATGTCACAAAGTGGGATTTGAACCTAGGTGGGAAGGGTAACAAATTCTCCTCATGGCCACTCAAGCTACACTCAATTGACTATGATGAAGCAATACCTAACCATGGGAAACAAATTATTAGGCCCTTGGAATGGTGCAGGATCTTTCATAATCTCTAGTAGTAGATTGCAGGCAACATTTTGCTAAAAGTGTTATGTCACATTTGCAAATCAACATAGTTCTTTATAAGAAAATGGCTTCCTAGTTCCCAATAGCTAGTTGTCAGCATCACTTCAATGGGGACACACAATTAAGAATGAAACTAGCTTGTTATTTCTTTTTCAGTTTAGAATCTATTTTCTAAAACTTAAAATTATGTCTTGAATCTTTATTATGTCCTATTTTGCAAACACTAAATGATAGTTTAAAACTTGAGTTTGAACTGTTGACTGCATATTACAACTCTTGTTCATGATGCCTTGTTTCATTTAATGGTTGAGGTTATCTTTTGAAACTTGAAACTAGAATGTTGATGTTATGGTTGATGATTTGATGAGAATGTTATAAGTTATTACTTCTACATGGTTAATTCTATTTGTGTAATAAATGGTCAATGCTTTAATGATTATCATTATTCCACTACAAAAATCTGTGTTTTCATATTTTTTGAAACTAATTTTCCATTCTACATGGTTTTTTTTAATATATATGTATCAAAATAGATACAGGTGGCTAGTAAAATGTTTTTTTGGTTTGTTGTACTCAACCTAGTTGCCAGTTGATCAATGCCTCGATTCTGTCTTGACATGCAATCATCTGCATGGGTTTTTTGAACATTTAAGACAACTAATATTATTACAAATGCTTAAATATTGCTCTTCTACTCATATATTTAGAGATAATGTAATATTCTTTCCACTCCCATGAAATTTCAAGCGATTCTTTTGAAGTGAAATAGAGCATGTTATATGTATCTTGTGATGGCAATATTTTTGTAAAGATCATTGTATGTGTCCCGGAAAGGAACTAAGTGTATTTCTAGTTATTATTGTATGGATTCATTTCTCGCAAAATCAATTTTATTTCGATCAAATCTCTCCCTTAGCGAGACACGATATAATCAGCTTGCTCTCAATGTTGTTTAACCTATGATGTAGGCTATCTTCCCTACCCTTGTTCATCCTTCCATGTCTGTAATGATGTCATCGTTTGATCTTCGAAACAATAACTAAGTATTTTGATCTTTGCAAAAAGATTTTTATTATAAGATTCATCATTGTCCTTGATCTATTCTGAAATATTAATCCTTGATCTATTTATTCATCTCATCTACGGATATATAAAAATTAGGGCTGAATAGCTATAGGATCTCTAGAATAGTTAAAATTAGGGATTAATAGATGCAGGATCTTAGGGTAATGCATCTATCATCAAACTTAGACTTGATATATGTATGTATATATAAATAGTACTCTCAGAGAAATATTGTCTCTCAATCTATTAAGTATTCCAAGTGGGGATACTGGTATCATCTTTCCAACTCTCTTTCCTGGATTTCTCATCTCTTTCCTAGTTTTCCATATGAAGGATGGTGGTGTCTGCTCGCTAAAATACTGTCTGGAAAAAGAGAGAGACTAAATAGGATTTGATCTGTATACCTCCTCTTTGAATTTTCTCACAAAAACATATCTACCAATCACTTGGACACACACATACACATTTAAGACAGAATAATTAAATGGAAGTACACACTCCCCACCAGAGCTATAGAGAACCTAGGTTCTCTTGGCACAATGATACCTCCATGTGATCATGATTAAGAATTAGTTGGATATTGTCTAGGATTGTGTTTGATCCATCCTTTTCCTCATTGGGTATCATTTTGGGCATTTGCTTCTTGTTCACAACCCTATTATTGAACGAGTCCCACACTTGATGGGAGGTTCTTTTGATGCATAAAAAAATCTAGTTACATTTAAGTTCTTTGAAGTTTCCTTATACATGTTAGCGAGGTAATCAATGATTTTAAACATGTTATTGAGGTAATAATTGATCATTTTTGAGTCTTGTCCAAATGCTATAGGTTTGAAGCCCAAAGAGAGTAAAGTTTTTAAACTTTAAAAATAACAACCCCAAGCCCATGCATTAATAATCACCTGACACCTATAGGATACTTTTTCTACAATTAGATCCCCCATGAATGTGAAATTGAAGTGCCTATGGGATAAGTGAAAACTTTGGTGCTAAAGAATCTATTGCACCTCGTCATCTTTTGGGCCAAACCACTATTGGAATTTAGAGTAATATCTTTTCTTTTGTAGGTTATCCACTTTTCATTGGCTACAATGTAGTGGAGTAGATAGCTTGCATTATGTAGGACGATCTTGAGAATGTGGTTAGTAAAATGTTTTTTTTGGTTTGTTGTACTCAACCTAGTTGCCAGCTGATCAATGCCTCGATTCTGTCTTGACATGCAATTATCTACATGGGTTTTTTTGAAAATTTAAGGCAATTAATATTCTTACAAATGCTTAAATATTGCTTGAAATAACTCTCAATTTTCTTGTTTTGGTTTTGTTTATTTTACCATGGGATACATCAAACAACTCTCCAATTAATATTTTAGGAATTGAATTTTTCATAGCTTCTCCTCATAGATGGTGGAATTGTCAAGCCCCATTGCAAGATCTCTTTTGTAAATTGTCCAATGGTTCTTGACTTGATTCTTTGCAGCATTTTCTATACATATTGTCATTCTTTTTATTATATAATCCAACAAATATTTAACATCTTACTAATATCCAACAAATGAGAACTATTTGTTGACTAGGATCAAGGATGGACAACTATGCAAAACTTTGTTCTCTTAGATTGTTATTATTGTTAGAAACAGAAAAAACATGAACCATTTGAAAGTATTTGGTAATCCGAAAATCATAATATATTGGGTTACCGGGTTGAAAAAATGTTAGATCATCTTCTAGCAGTCGATTTTGGAAGAAGTATTAAGGTAAAAAATGCAGATGCAGTAGGTGGTTTTTTCTCATATTTTTAGGGAAATAAAGTTTGGTTGTAAATAAGATTGGTGAACTTGCATTTGTCCAATCCAGCCTATACCGTTTGTCACAAAAAACTAGATTGTAGGAAGGGACCCTTCAAGTTTTGTTTGTGGAGCCAAAGATGCTTGACATGGACATGTCCATCATTGTGTTGTCTTTTAGTGCCATGCAGAAGAGGATATTGTGACACAATATGTAGCATATACTCGAGGAAATATTTTTACCACAACATCTTCGAATAATCCTTACCCCTTAGAATATATTAAATTATTAATATTGTGAAAATTCAATGTCATAACAGAAATCGAGGATATAGAGATATTTTTTGAAATCCCGAATTCTATTTTTGTAAGTGTATTTGCATTTATTTTGTGTGCGTGTTGATGCTCTTCTTGGAACTGCCCCGACTAGAATTGGTTTGTTTGGATTGGTTCACCCTTTGTAGTGCCTGATCTGGGTCAATGCAAGGAGACAAAGAGTCCTTTTTTTCTGGATGCATTCTTTATGCTGAGGTCAATTGCTATTATCTGATGTATAAACATCTTAAAATTTTATCTAAATTGTAATGAGAAAAAGGGGGGAGCATGTAAAAAGTTGTGTGAATCATTCCAAAATTTATATGTTGATGTTTTCTTACAGAATGGAATTGGGCACATTGATACGACTTAAGCGTATTTATCAACTTCCCTTGGACATATGGTCTACTATCATTGTTAGATAAATCACATTTTGGAGTCCGGTTTTCCATATAGTAAATTCTTTGCTTTACAGTGAATCATTTAGAAGTCTTGTTGCTTAAGGATATATTTGATTATCCCAGACAAAAGTGATTTTGCAACACTATTTGGGCCTATGATAATATAGCATATACGAAAGTTTTTACTTTATTGAGTGTACATTTTTAGAGGGTCATAATACAAAAGGAAGTATAATTCCTTTTTCCTTTTTGCATTTCTTAGTAGGAATTGAATATGGTGGAATATTATTTGTGCTTTCATTCAATTAGAATAATCCGTGCTTTCTCTATTACTATTCTCTACTTTCCAATATTTGAAAGAGTAGCAATTGGAGATGCATTCACACTCCTTTTCTCTTGTATTTACACTGGATGTATACTTGAGTCCTATTGGCCTAATTTTGTTGTCATTTGTTGGATATCAATAAAATTATCTTCTCTTGTCTATCTTATCTTGGCGGTTAGCCATAGCATGAACTATCTATTCATTTTGTAATGAATAGAAGGGGTGTGTTTTTTCCTCCACTTCCGTTTTCCTTACATTCTTATTCATTGACATATTGGAAAATTTCTTATATGTTTGCATCCAGGTTTGGCATGCAGTGTCTGCAGACAAGAATCCTCTTCACAAGCAGTACTATTTAGAGACAATATTACCCTTATTTACTGCTCTTCTCAAGTGTTAGAGGCCACTTCTTTGTGGTATTCATGAAATTATTGATCCCAACTATTTCAATCCTCTTACTGTTGATGATTGTGCATTGGTTGCAGTTGTAATCCCTCTTGAGGTATGTAAGTGCTTGCGATTAAACTATGCTTCTCTTATCACATTTTTTGATAATATTCTATTGGAGACCAGTCAAAAGAGGGGCTAGTAGAAATAGTATGAAGATAGGTCTTCACTAGTTGTTTGTTTTCTTCTGTTGATATATATATACAATCAAACTGGTATGTTTGGAAGATTCTAATAATAGACGTATGTCTTCTCTTCCATTTGTATTGTCCAATAAAAGATGGGAGTTGATTGAAATAGGACCAAGAATGTCATTTACAAGTGATGTGCCTAATCTACTAAATATAATTTTGAATTGGATGATAGGACTCCTTTTTCTTGGTCAGGATATCCTACTCTAAAATTTAGAACTAACCTTATAAATACTTATGCCAACTTCCCTCTTCAAATGCATATGTAGGATTAAATTTAACTCCAAATTTTTCCCACCTGCAAATCAGTCTCTTGTTATTTTGTTGTATTTGTATGTACTACGTACTACTAAGAAATGATCCTTTCATCCAAACAAATTCTATGATAATAAAATAGGTTCAGTAAATCCACTTGTGAATTCTCATTATGAACTATAGCACATGATACTTCAATTTCTGTCAGGTTCTCTTATTTAATTTTAGTGTTAGTGTATTTGGGCTATTGAATCTTATATGCTTTTGTATACAACCGCTTCTAGATATCTTCAAAGAATTGGTGGTCAAGTAGGATCAAAATGATCATGGGTGACATTTTTTCTGATGTCTTAACAATATAGGTAGACATGGTCAAGGATTTTTCTTCTCTTGAAAGACACCTGGGTGATCATTTCCTTTTTTCCTGGGAGTTTCCATTGGAAGAGGTTTTCTGTGAACCAGACGTGTTGAAATCATAATTTTTTTTGGCATTGTATAAGCAATTTAAATATTTCTGCATGAGAGAGTTAATACCCACATTGGGCTAATATGCAACAAGCCTTATATATTCCTCTCTGACAGTATATATGCTTGACTTTGCTTAGAGCCGTAAATTCTGAAGTCTTCCTCACTCTAGATTACATGTACACTAGCAGAGAGTTTAAACTTTAGAAGAGCAAATCATAGTCATCTTTAAGATCGGAAGAATAAAAGAGCAAGCTAAAGTAGGTTTATAAGAAATTGAATAGATTGTTCTCTGAAGTGGTGTGTGAATGTGCTTATTGTGATTGGATTGTATTTATATTTGTTGGGTTGTATGTTGTTTCATGATGTCTATAGGTTTATTTTGATGACATGCACAATTCAGAAAACTGTCTAAGTACTTCCCCATGATCCATGGATGGTAAACCGTTGGACCTAATTATGGAGCCTAACCCGAGGTGATCAAGAGAGTTGCACTAGTCACCTCCCCAAATTTAGGGGGAGAGATATCATGTCTGCCTCATGGAAACTTCAGCTAACCTCCAGGTCTAGTGATGTTTGTAGGTTACATGGGACAATTTCCTATTAAATGACCTTTGGAAAAATACCACTAATTTTGTGACCATTTCCTACTAACATGGAGTTTGATGATGTTTAAGGTAGAATATGAAATGTGTTTGCTTGAAAGATTTATATTGGATAAATTTTGGGAACGAGATACAATATGAAACCTGTATGATTTCTCTGAACTTATGAGCATTGGTTATCAATTATTAATATATTTCTACTCTACTAAACAATATGATCAATTTAGTTTCAAAATGAATTTCTTGTAATCTGTGTTTGTTGTTCGTTTTTTAAAAACTTTGCAGGTATATTTGGGAGAGAAGTATGTCCACAGTCACACATTATCAGATGTTACCTTTTTAGTGGAAGGTGAGTGATGTTATGCAATAATACATTTAATATGTTTATTTTGAATGGCATACCATTAGATCTTTGAAAGTGGATAGCTACTTGAAGGATGTTGAGCTGGTTTCTATGGAAAATTTAAGATAAGACTTTCCATAAATATTGAATGAGTTCTTATAGAATGTTGTTTTTACTTTGGCAAATGCAAACAATATGGTGCTTAAATGTAGGTAGGCAATTTTAAGCCCACAAGATTGCACTTCCGGCATCTTCAGATGCATTTTGTGCCATGTTTGATGGTGGCTATCGAGTACGAGTGTCATTTTGTTTTGGCATGGGATACAAGTGGTTATCTTAAATATGGCTTGTCCCTCATTTTCTGATTCCTATAAAATTCAAGTAATAACCTTTGTAGTTGTAGACTGCATTGTTTACTCTGGAATTTGATATTGTCAAACATGTTAAGTGCACTATGGCTTCAAACAATAACTAGAAATTGTTTGGGGTTAAATTTGTTGATGTATATGTAACTTCGGAATGTATTTCACATATATGTATATTGTATTCCTATAGAGATGGTATTATTCCTCTATAAGGAAGTGTCGTCATTTATATTGTAAGTGTCGTAACTTATACTTGATGGGTTATTAGACCACCTTGTTTGGGGTCGGCCCTGTATAAGTCATGTGGGTCAAAGGGTTATTAGACCACCCTATTGGGGGTCGGCCCACTCAGCATTATGTTATGTGGTTAAGTTCGAGCCTACATGAGTTAGGTAAAAAGGCAAGTCAAGTCAAGTATAAATAGAGTGCGGGAGGCACTCTATTTGCTCACTCACTTCTCACACATGCACTCAAGGAGGAGTGGCACACTTATGGAGGAGGAGTATCTGCTGCTAGGTTGTGTCTATCTCTTATGGTTGGTTGTATCATTGCTCTATCTATCTCTGAGGAAGTTATTGGGGTTTTTCACCTTTATGGTTTTCCCCAAGTAAATCTTTGTGTCTCTTGTGTGCTTGCATTATTGTATCCATGATTGATATGCTGTACATGTTGTTCTCTCAGTTAAGATCCTAGATCAGATTGAAGTAAATTCTGAAAATTCAACAAAATTTGTGAACCTTCAACAGGAAAAAGAGGAAAAGGATATAGAAATTCCAAATATAATCTGGCCAATCTTTGAACTAATGATGAGGTAATTCTTATGGTTTCTTCAATGTGTTGCTTATGGCAATAATGAAAGATTCATTCGTGTTGTAAAGAATTCATGCTGAATATGAAAGAAACTATGACATGTTAGAAGTCAATATGTTTTATCCAAGAATGTTTGATGATTCTGATGGGGTACTGGTGACATATTTATATACACCGGTATAGTAGAGACGACAACAATTATTGCACAAGACCTTCTGAGGGATGCTGATCAATATATTTTAGAAGGCTTCAAATGTTTGTGTGAATATTCTATTGCACAGGTATTACTTTATGTCATTGCGATTTTTCCTTTTCGTTATGAGATTGGCCAGCCTCAATACTGAGATCTGTGTCTTCTGTTTAGGACCTTACTTTGGAGAATTTTGCAAGTATATATGATATTGCTGAGTCCTATCATGCAACTTATTTGGGTCATATGTGTGTTCTATACTTTCTAGAGCACCATGAACATATGTCTTAATATTAACTGGGTAGAGCCCACTATCTTCCCAGTTAAAAAACTTTGTTAGGCTGAATGCAAAAGTTATCTCCCAAAAATACCGGACAAGACAGAGATATTGCTAAGGATTTCCGGTTATGTTGTCTAAACAAAATACAACTTCCCAGAATGAAAACCTTGAAGACTGCCAAAATATTGTCTACTAGGACCTTAGGACCTTTTCCAAATGACTGCCTTATTAAAATACATTGTACTGACAGAAAATTCACAGTTCCAAAATCACTATGTTGGAAAACAACCACTGAACAAAAGTGTCAATGTTAGGTCATAATAACTTTAAAATTAACAAGGTCTTCTAGATTTTCTAACATGTGACCAACCTACCTTGGAGAAAATCACTGAAACCGGATGACTTATTTAATTCATCTTACGCCACTTTACATAGGCACTAAAATATGAAGGATTTGGTCAAACTTTCACTTTAATTAACTGAATATAGTAGCAACATGAATTCTCGAATCGGGAAATTTTGATGCAGGAATATATCAATTTAAGAAAGGATCAAAGCAAAGGCCCTTACTGAATCATATCGGCCCTAATCCCTTTTGAACATTCAAATGCGGCCAAATGTCATATTTTTGGAGTCAGCGTATTCTAGAAATAATAAATATTATGTCAAAGGAAAAGTCCATGGTTGCCGCTTTAAAAAATTAAAATATATTTTGGTGAGATCTGAACAGTAGGATGTAAAATTAGGCCAATTTACTTCATTTGGGGAAGCAAGCAACTACTTCGGTTAAGTTTAGAAATAGTTACTACATTTAGGTATGCTCAGGTCCTCTGGGGATGTTTGCATCTGTAAGTTTGATAATTCATTTACATAAGATTTCTAATCTCCGTTGTTAAGATAAACTTTGCAATAGTTTTTTGTAACATTACAATTACTTTTTCTTGTGAGCCCGTCAGATCCAATTCCAGGATGCATTGTTGCAAGAGAAGATAATGATGTCTAATCATCAAATAAGGAATCCTCTTTTCAATATGTATGTCCCTCCTGCTCACCTCTTTGCTGATGTAGATTGTTTTGGCCCTATACCGAGAAGTATGATGCAGATACAACCCATTGGACCCAATATGTTCCCTCCAATTAATTACATTGGTGCCCTTGATAATACAGGTTGGGGCCAGAGGCCTATTTCTGGAGCAGGTAGAAGTTTAGGCAGAGGTTCATGTTCAAACATTGGAGGTAGAGGAGGCAGAGGAGGTTCATTCCCCTGTGGCAGATGATATATTCCATTGGCAACCATCAATTATGGGACCTACTAATAGTCCATATGCTGGGGATGTGTTTATGGTGACAATTCATTTTCCAACCAATTATCCATTCAATCCATCTAAAGTATATTCATCATGTTTAGTGAGTGCATACTAGGTTGTATAGCACCTCACTACCTTCAGTGAAAAGACCTAAGGGCCATTGATTGCAAATTCAACATGAAAATTGAAACTTGAAGGAGAAAATATAGAGGTTTGATAAGAAGATAGCAGACCTAGAATATAGCTATGCATATTCCATTTGGAAAAAGTTGACAAGTAACCAAGTTGTGATCATGGTTGAATCCCACTAACAAGTAACTATGCTACTTATCTCACTTGTTTAGTAAAGAATTTTCCAAGACCTTTCAAAGATTTAGAATTTAATGAAAGTTTTAGAATTTAGAATTTACAAAGTTTGAAGGTCTAATTCTTTGAAGGAATTCTTTGAAGGGTGCTAGCTCAATGGAAGAGCACTTGATTTACAAGCAGGAGGTTGGTGGTTCAATTCCATCATGCCCTAATATTCATAGGGAATGGTGACGATCGCTATTCGTTCCTAAATATGTATCAATATTGAGGGTTGTTAAAAATGCATCATCAAAATTCATTTTTTATATATGAAATGGTGATAGTCAACGAATGTCGCCATATATATGCATCAATAATAAAGGCCATGAAAGGTCCATCACCAAAACTTCATATAAATTGGTGAGGGTCATTATTTGTCACTAATAATCCTTATTAGTGACGAACATTGAATGTCACCACACCACCTCTACTTTTGGGGACATAGCCATTGTTGACATTCAAATTTTGGTGACATCTCCCTTTTTCACCATCACCGATGAGATTATGGTGGCATGTCTCAACCCTCACCAATGATCGATCATTGACCGTCACCATATATGCATCAAATGGTGAGGGCCCAAATAGGCTCGTCACCAACACTTCATAATGATTGGTGACGGTCACAACCTGGAATAATAATAATTATTAGTGGCGGACCTTGAATGTCACCACATACCCTCCACTTAAGGTGACGGTGCCTTTGGCGATGCTCAGGATTTGGTGACGAGGCCCCTTTTGACCATCAGCAATGAGCTTATGGTGACATTTTTGGACCCTCGCCAATGACCTTTTTTCTTGTAGTGTCATCAATTAATTGATGCAGGTTCCTCACACTATCACACTTTTGCACATAACCCATGTGCAATATTTTATGACTTATTCTCCTATCATCAAAATGGACCTCACAAGGTTCATCATGATAGAATTTCAAAATATCATGGATTTCATCCTCCTTGACACACCTTCTAATGATTTGATCAGCTCATGTGTAAAAGAGATAGCCCTCTACCAAAGAGTATCGTGCACTATGTTGAATAATCCTTCTTTTTTATTTTATTTTGAAGAGAGATGATTATGTAGCTTCCCTATATCAATAAAATTAGGAATATCTGTATACCAAGGAGTGTCACGTCCCCTTTCATCAATTCAGTGTAAGGGAGGAAACATGACCAAGCATACCGGCTTATTTGGATATCTCAGCCCCATACATTACTAAGAAATTCATGGATAAATAAAAAATTATGTATACATATTCATACTCAACAAACACAACGGAATTAAAAACTATATATAAACATAGTTTCATCATGCATATAATAGTCATCAATTATCCCATTGCATAAAACATGATGCCTTTCATTCCGTCAACATGAACAATTATCATTCAGAATTAATACATTGCAGAACACATAATGCATATAATTTAAACCACGAAGAACACTTATCTTTGAGATGGAGTTGTCCAAACAACTGGCTATGTGAAAGCAACGTTCCACCCAACCATAGATCTATGTCCAACCTATATTCTTTCAGTTGAGAGATGACCCCCGAGCTGGGTTGTGTATCCACTAAGGAGCAACTAAACAAGCTCACTCACAACCATGGTTTTGCACAAACAATCATGTTAAGACAACACACAGTTGGTTTTATCAAGCATAAAAAAGAAAAAGGAAGGCAATGCAAAGCCAATGAGCTCAACCACAGAGCTATAGGCATCTCAAGATAATTCAAATAGTCAAGGCACCCAAAGTACCTACCACACCCAACACAAGGAAGGTCCCCTTCTCTGCTGCACAGTCCCTCAGGTGTCCCTTCCCTCTAGTGCTCTTCAAGATGGGCATAGAAAGGTCCAAACTGCTAAATCCTTGAGATTCCAACTTTCACTAGGTTTATCAAGCATTCCCAACCTCTGTTCTAGAATTCACACTTGGAATTTCTCAGTTCAATGATCAAATAACTCAATCCCGCCATTGGAATTATGGGCTATAAAATTGGGTTTTTCTATGGATTTCGAGGTATTTCATACTCTCAAATTCTCCCCAAGGTTCATATCTATGGATCGCCCATTGAATTTTATTGTCAATACCAGATTCTGGGTGTTTATGGTTCTTCAAAATGTGGGTTCTTGCAAAGTTGCGATTTTTGGTTTTTCTCACTGCTGGGCATGTGTAATGGATGCCAACTGATGTTGGGATATTCCACAATGGAATGGGAATGAGGAATAACCCATTCCCATGAAATAGAGTGACTTGTGGTACAAGAAAAACAGAGCCCATATTTGCCATACGAATTTATGGGCTTCCCATGCTCCATTGAATCCATGGACTAAATTCTTCAACAACTTCCTTACAACAGAAATAAATGTTAGCAAGGAAAGTCAAATGGGTTCTCAAGATGACATTTGGCAGCCTATGGTTCAATCCCACAGCCCCCTCACCACTCACTAGTGGAATACACATGGCCCCTTCTCATTCGTTGCTTCCATAGCCAGTTTTGGGTATTTTATTGCAATATTAAATATTTACATCAATTTACAATATTCCATGGCTTAACAACACATGGATGGGAAAATATCAAATACTTGCCTTTCAAAATAAAATTCGAACATACGCTAGCGGGGCCTTGTCCTTGAGCTCCACGCTAGGGAAACATAGATCGCATGTATACAATATTTACATTAAAAGCCAATATTTCATAAGGGTCAAAATTGGGGTATTACAAGGAGTAACAAAAAAAAAAACAAAAAAAAAAAAACAAATTCATCAGGAAAATCATCCTCTACAGGTGATTTATCCCTAATTGTAACAAACCTAGATAAAAAAATCTGCAACTACATTTTCCTTACCAAGTTTGTCAACAATCGTAATATCAAATTCTTGAAGGAGTAACAACCATATCGTAATGTGTGCATTAGTAATGGGCTTATTATCAAGATACTTGATCACTAAATGGTCTGTGTGAATAAAGTTTGGGTAACTGGTAAAATAACGTCGAAAATTGTTCACTGAGAAAACGATAGCCAAAAAATCCTTTTCTGTTACTGTGTAATTTTGTTCTGTAGGAGTTAAATTCTTACCCACATAATAGATAGCGTATGGTTTCTTATCTTCGGCTTGGCCCAAAACCACTCCCATAGCTGTGTTAGACATGTCTGAGGCAATGTGAAAAGGTAACCTCCAATATGGTCCTCGTGATATGGGTGTTGTGGATAACAAAATTTTCAATTTCCCAAAGGTTGCATCATATTTATCAGTCCAAGAAAAATATACATCTTCTATCAGCAAAGCAAATGGAGTAGAGGCAATTCTTGAATAATTCTCCATAAATCAACAATAACCAAGTTTTCCTAAGAAGATACGTACCTCTTTCTGTGTTTTATGTGGAGGCATATCAAGTATTAACTTCACCTTTGTTGGATCGCCTTGGATACCTACAACTGAAATAAAATGTCCCAAAACAATCCATTATGTCATTAACATACGACACTTCTATGTACTTAATGAAATTTTTACCTATTTGCACTGTTTAAGCACCTTTTTCCAAATTACATAAAACTTCTTCAAATGTAGTACGTATGGCGTAAAATCATCCATAAAAATTTCCACAATGTCATTAACTAAATAAAAACAATTTCCCAAAAGAACCCTTTGAAAGGTAACAGGTGCATTACACAATCCAAAATGGAGGTCACGATATGCAAATGTACCCCAAGGACAAGTGAAAGTAGTTTTAGCTTTATCTTCATAAGCTATTTGAATTTGGTAGTAACCGCTGAAACCATCAAGAAAGGAAAATAATTTCTTCCCTGAGAGAGTGTTGAGTACTTGATTAATAAAAGGTAATGGGAAATGGTATTTATGTTTGGCTTGATTCAATCCCCTGTAATTGACACAAATATGCAAGTTCCCATTTTTCTTTGGGAACACAACAAGAAAATACACCCATTCACTATCGGATATAGGATAAATGAAATTAACATCCAACAGTTTCTGGAGTTTCTCTTTAACAATGTCTCGTAATGAAGGATTCATCCTTCTTTGGGGTTGTCTTCTATGAATATAGTTTTTTGTATGTAAATTAGATTAGTACATAGATCAGGTTGTAAACCCTTCATATCCCTGTAATCCCATGCAAAAGATTTTTTTTAGAATTTAAAACTTGTAGCAATTTGCCCTTTGTAGTGGGTTCAAATTGGGATTTATATTCAAAGTTTTCCCAGAATCAATTTCAATTGGTATGCTGCCATGGACTACTGTGGTTGGAATTCCTTCTTCATTGTCAACTTCATGTGCAAAATTTTATTCTATTTTATTGTCTATAGCATTCTCTAGTAGTTGGTATGCAGGGTGGAATATAGAGGGTGGGTTATTGATACAACCAGAAATAACATCATCCTTTGTTTCATTCTTAAAATTCAGAGCTTTATTAATGGTGAGGATAGGATGGACACTCTCATTCTCAATCTCAAAATCACCCCAAACATCATTCTCATAACTTTTTCACTTGGACTTGTTGGAGGATAGAATATCAAGTTTTTCTTAAGGTCCCCATGGGAAATAGTCATGTTTCCTTACCTGCAGCTGATTTAAGGATCGGTTGTGGCTAACCATGGCCTTCCCAAAATCAAGAGATAGCCTTCCAAATGAGACTTAGTCTACAGAACAAGGAAATTAGCTGGATATTCCCAAGATTTCACCAAGATACTCACATCCCCTATTATCCCTTCTAGTTTAATAGTTGATCTATCAAGTAATTCCAAAACAGTAGGGGTTGGTCTTAATTCTACAAGGTCCAGAGCCTCCCAGGCCTCCTTTGTTATCATATTAATGGTTGCACCAAGCTCTACCAAAGTATTAGGAAAGATTTTTCTCTGGATTTGAATAGTCACAATTGTATTCCCTGGATACTCATATTTAGTAGGTGTAATCGTCCCTAAAATCAAGTCAGATAACTTTCCTAGAATGTGAATGGTAGGAGGATCCTTTGGTTTCATACTTGGTTTCTCGAGGAACAACTCTCTAACCATTTTAGCATAAATTGACACATCATGGATTCCTTGTAACAAGGGTATTTTAATATAGATATTCTAAAGTTCTCCCAATAGGTTCAACTTTGGTTGCTTTGGTACCTTTTTTACCGCCGATATCTCTAGTTATGAAGGAGTAACAGCTTGAGGTTGGGTTGGACTAGTAACAACTGCTGTTACTTATGTAATTATGGATAGATAGGAATCTGTATCCTCTCCTTGTTGGTGCTCTGTGTTAGAGAATGAAGGTTCTTCCTATGTGATTATTGGTGAGTTTTGAGATTGGATTATTCAGACAAACCTTAGATGAATGTCGTTGCACCCAAAAGGGCCAATGCTATAAGTTGGAAATGTGGGTGTTTTGACTTGTTGAATAACCTTATTATTAGGATTGGGTTTCGCTTGTATATGCAATTGGGGATGAATTGTAGGAGTATTCATTTGAATTTTCATATGCACATTTGTTGGGAGTTGTAGTTGGGTTTTAGTGGGTATTGATACTGGTACTTGTTGATGTGTTTGTGGTTGTAACCTAGGATATTGTTTCATAGGAAAAGAAGGGTTTCACCAGTTTTGAGACCAGGCTGAATTCTGAGCTGGCTGTTGTGGCCATGATGCCCAAGGAGATGTAAAATGATAAGGTTGTGGTTTTTTCCATGGACGAGGATGAAATTGTGAATGTTTTGGTATGTATTGACCTTATGAATTTTGAGGCATATAATTATTCTGCCAATTATTGAAAAATAATGAGTCTTGATTCATACATGGAGGTTGATCTTTCGATGGCTTCTTATGTCCAATAAAATATGTAGGCTCAACTTCCTCATCAACATTCTGATATACAACTTTTAATCCTGGAAATAGGGGGCATGATTTCGTTGGATGATCTTTGTTACACACTGCACATAATTCCACAACCTTCAATGGGAATTCCTTCAATGGATGTTTTTTCCTATGTCGTGGGAAAAAAATAGCCAATCTCTTGTCTTCCTCAAACTATATTTGTTTTGTTTGAAATGCGTCAAGCTAAGAAGACAATGTCCCAAAAATATCTGTCTTAAAATATTCCAACAAGGTTCCAATTTTTGTGCGTGTCACCACGCCATTAGCAGATTTAGCCACACTAGCAGGAAGGTCTCTAATTTCAGCTCTATTCCTAGAACATCCTCGGGAACACCTTCTGCACCAGTCACATATGGTCTTGTAACTTTCCTTAGAAATATATCACTTTCCCATCATGTTCAACATGTCCAACCACTCATCTTGTATTCCTTTGAGAAACATTGTTTTTAGGACGCCATCGTCCAACATGCAGTGTGGAGACCTTTGCATATTTTATTGAAAATGCTCCACATAATCCTCCAAGTTTTCATCTCCTTTATACACCATCCTGGAAATTTCCTCCTTAAGGTCATGAGATCTGCAGTACTCCCGATATTTTTGTAAGAAAAAACTCTTCATTTCTTCCCATGTAGTTATGGATCCACCACCAAGGCCTATAAACCATCTTCAAGTTGATCCCTTCAAAGTAGAAGAAAATAGCGAATTTTTTTGTAAACCCGTAGTATAGTCATAAGAGTCTTACATAACACGTCAAATTCAAATAAAAAGGCATCAGAGCCCTCAGTGGTCATCCCATTAAAATTTGGAAGAGAAGATAATGAAATAGGATTCATAGGAGCTACCCCATAAGTATTAGCAATAGGGAATTGGAGAGTGGATGTAGTGGTAGCCATATTTCTAGGACTAAGTTCTTCCCACAACAACCAATACCCCTCAGGGATCCAAAAATCAAGGGGTACTCGAACAATTGGTTGTGATTCCTCTATTTTTGATGGAGGTGGCTTAACAACACTTTATGAATATGGAAAAACTATGTTTCTGATGCTCACAATAATTTTCTCATGTTTCCCCATATCCTTCAGCTATTATATGAAGTTTAGCTCCTTTTGTTGTAGTAGGTGAGCTAGCCTTGTTTTTTAAACTTGGTTTCTTCAACTCACTTCCTCCTTCTGAAATATTATGCAATACCCCTTCTACAGTTGTAGTAGACCTTCCTTGTGGAGTACATGGGTTCCCTAATCATACCTCAGATGCCACTTTGATAGTATGGCAGGTGTTGATTCTAATTGTGCCTTCTCAGTAATATCTTGAATGAATGTCCTTTTCCCTTGATCCTTCTAATCCCCCCTTCCTGCAACTTTATTAGTGTGGGGTGGTATGCCTCTACCTATAGGATTCTTTCCTTTATTCATGCATTCTATACACTAGTTCACCCATATATGTAAAAATTAAAAAAAGAAAACTTTAGTTGAAGTGAGACAATAGTCCACCACGGATGATCCCCTCGCAAGGACTCAGTGATAGATACATAGGTTCTTACCTCTTGTATTTATGTATCGTTCCTAAATAGAGATTAATATGATGCATCTACAAAACAAAATAAACAACATAAGTGGTAAACTCGCACCTTTGTAGCCTCCCTGGAAACATAACCAAAATGTTGGTTCTATATGAGGTATTTTAATTAAAACCAATTAAGCATGTACATTAATTATCAATTAGGGAGTGTATAACTTTCAACATTACATGCAGGTACAATTATCTTATAATGTTGTGAAAGGAATTTTAATTGCAATGCAGCTAATGAGGTGAAGTTGCAACAATTCTACTTTCACTAAGGAATAATTCTTAAGGTCTAATGATCAATCACAAACCTCTTACTCTACTGGAAGTAAACAACAACACACCAATCTCTATTTTAACCAATCCTTAAAAGAATTCGTCTGAAGGAAACTATAATATAATGATTCCAAATTCATCCATACCACTATGTTCTGTTGGAATATTATCACCATCATTTTTATATTTTGCATGCATGCATGCATTCTGCATGCATCCAGTCATCATGCATGCATCTCCATGCATCTGCATGCATCCAGTCATCATATTGATGGTCTCCCGAGCACCTAGAACCTATTTTCATCTCCCTATAGCTTGTCTTCAGCCCCCAATAACCCTCCTACCTACTTGATGTGCCTTGTTTTCCTCATTTGGATCACATGTGCGCCTTATCTCACCTACCAGGAGTTTAACAGTCAGTTAGAGCATTTATTAACTAGTTGGTGCATTTATTGCTCAATTTAACTTCCTGTAGCTCCCACTTGTCTATTTTGGAGTGCCACTTGACCTTCTGACAGCCTCATGCGCCAACCTTGGAGTCTCCATCCCCTGATTTGTGCTCACGTGGCTCAGTTAGACTCATTTGGATGACTTCTTGACTATTTGTGACTACTGCTACTGATTGGATGATGTCTCCAATGTTATCCAAGCTACACACTGAGGATGATTCGAATGACCTCTTTTCCTATTCAAATTATTTGATTGTATTAAGTTATTCTACACTATTTAGAGTGCTAGCTTATGGCCGATGTATGATACAACAATTTTTCTCCATTTTCTGTGTAATGAGTGATTATTGAATCAAACATTAATCTTCTTCTTTTTGCACTTATTGACTGAATTATTAGTGAGGTTTGCTATTGTTGAGTGATACTAATCCTATAATATCACATGGGATCAGAGCTGACAAAAACTATTTGAATTGCAGCAACAACAATTGTAGCAGTTCCTTGAGTAGTTGTCTTTCATTAAGCACCAGAAGCCTCTGAGTTTCCCCAGCAAATCCTGGTGCTATTTCCTTGAATTCACTGGAGCAATCTAGTGAGGTGTAGCCAAGTGTGAAGGAATTAATCATATGTGCTCAGTTTTCTAAGGTAGTATTCAATTCAAATTGCATCACATCTCCATTTCATAATTCTCATTTGTTTTGCAGGACTATCCCTTCTTTCAGATTCGAATTCTGCAGTATCATGGATCTCAAGTTGAATTCATTTAACTACTTCGAATGGAAGGAAAAGATCGACATATTCTTAAAGTCGAAGAGACTTTCTAGAGTGGTGAATGGCTCTGCAATTGATCCCACTGGTGCAATAGAGAAATCCAAGTACTTAGACAAGCTTGATGAAGCAGTAGGAATGCTGCTACTTAGAATTTATGAAGATTTGCACATTCATATTATTGATTTGAAGAATCCAAAGGAGTTTTGGGACAAGATCGAATCCTTCCTTGGATAGAAAGATGATTTCAAGGGGCATAAACTAGAAAATGAGCTCATCTCCATGAGCCCAAGCAGTTTCAAAACTATCACTGAGTTTCTCAACAAATTCAAGAACTTGATTTCACAGTTGAGGAGGTATGGGATTGAGAAGGAAGAGAAACAACTCATTCTTTCCATTCTGTTGAAGCTTGGCCTTGATTATTCCGCATTTGTTTTTACCTTCCAGCCAGCAAGATTATCCATTCCAAAATGGATGTTCCTTTTTCTTGAAGATCCAATCTCTCACACTTGAGGAGGAGAAGTTAGTACACATGGGAGTGATAAAACCAAGTTGGATTTATCTCTTGCATCCAATGAGATGAGAAGAGAGAATGGAAAATGGAAACAAAAAAATCTAATAGAAAGTCAAATCATCATAAGCAGAAGGAGGCTCCAATTCAGTTAGATGGAGTCTCGAATCCTAAGAAGGACAAGCAAGATCAGAAGGGAAAATTCAAGTGCACATACTATAATCGAGGATATCACCCTTACAGCTCATGTATGAAGAAGACCATATATTGTTCGGATATCCATCATCTATTTCGGGATACATATCTATTTCAGGATCATCTATTTCAGGATACATATCTACTTCAGGATCTTGCATGATCTATTTCAGGATATGCAGCCCAGTCACCAGTTTGATGCCTCCAGCACCTTATCCACCTTCTTCTAGCACCCGGGAGCCACTTACCACAGAGTTTTAGCCCTCCTAAGCTGAAAGGCGCCCTCTTCTCACCTACTGACAGAGAAGGGCGCACTTGTTCACCTACCACTGCAGATTCACTTCAGTTACATTCAGTTAGCTCCGATTCTCCCTGATTTGAGGCTAGTTTCACTCCTGACTGACTGTTTCACCTCCGATTGACCTCCAGTTCGATTAGGTGACTTGCTCTGACTCCAGTTAGCCTCCCATGCGCCCCCACTGAGCCTCCAGATCCTATATCAGTGCTACACACTTCAGTTACATTTATTACACTCAGTTAGACTCAGATTGACACCTGGATGACTGGTTGTTGTGATTGATGAGCAACACCGATGATTGATGAGGACTCCTAGATAGAGTCAAGCTACTCCATTCTGTGATTCGAATGACCTTCTTAGGCAATTCGAATTGCTCAGTCATTGTGACAGTTTGTATTGTAATTCATTCACCCTTTCTGGGATAGAGAGCACTGCTGCATGTTTTGCACAGTTTTGCACCATATTTTCTATGTTCATCTGTTGTGATTGATTTACTTGTTCATTAGATCTGCTGTGACTAATTTTACATGGTATCAGAGCCATTGCAGGGACAAGATCTCTTTTCTACAGGTGTTTATACAAGAAGATTTGACTGAATTGCTAAAAATTGCAAAAAGTTTGGCATGAGATATCTCAAGGGCATTCGCTCCTGTGCATGCAAAGCTTGAAAAATACTCCAATACCACTCCAGAAGCTTGAGTTACCACATAATTCCTGGATCTGATACATTGGACCTATTCAACATTGCTTGAAATCCAATCCCAGGTGTGATGCAACTCTCAAAGGGTGGATTGTTCGACCTTATTGTGGTTGTTTTGATGTGATTTGCAGGTTTATTATCTCCTCCAATTGCATTCGCTACCTTCTGCATGCAAGCCTTTCTACAGCAATTCCATTCGCTCTAGTCTGCATGCAAGCTTCCTCTTCATCAGTTGACTTAATCCTTGCAATGGAATACTCTTCTTCAAAGCCTATCCTCACCCCATTCAATTATTTTGATTGGAAAGATGATATGGAGATCATATTACGCTCAAAAGGTTACTACCGAGTCACTCTTGGTCTTGAATTGGAGCCAAACAATGTAGCAGAAAGAACTAAACACTACAACAAGCTTGATGAAGCTTACGGTCTTCTTTGTCTCTCCATCTCCAAGGATCTTCATTTCCATCTCAGCGGATTGAAGACTCCAAAAGCCATATGGGAGCAACTTGAAACACTATTCGGCAAGCAGGATGAGCTTAGGGCTTTTCAATTAGAGAATGAATTGATTGGCCTTAATCCTGAGAATTTCGAGACCATAAATGAATTCTTCACAAAATTCAAGAACTTGAACTTGCAATTGAAGAACAGTGGTGTTATCAAAGAGGATAAACAGTTGATCCTCTCCATTCTAAGCAAGCTTGGGAAAGATTATTCGGTATTTGTCTCCACTTTCAATTCCGGTCGGCTAACTACCCCGAATTGGAAGATGCCTACCTTGAATGCCTTCATTGAGTCCGTTACGAAAGAGCATGACAAGTTGATTCAAATGGGGTCCATAAGCTCCAAATATTCAGCCCTATTTGTTCAAGGACCCAAGATCTCGAATGGTAAAGGAAAGCTAAAGAAGGAGAAGCCCAAATTCGAGCCTCACAAGCAAAAAGACAAAGGCAAGCAAACGGATGCACCATCCAGTTCGAAATCCAAGCAAAAGGGCAAAGAAGGTAACCAAAAATCTAAATGTACTTATTGTAACCGTGGCTTTCATCCCGAAAGTTCATGTATGAAGAAGACTATAGATCAAATGGCCCTCCTTTTGGAAAAGAACAACATAACCCTTCCTGACGGTGCAAGGAAGAAGGATCGGAATGACGATCATGAAAGAGGACAAGCACTCATGGCAACGGTTTCGAAGCCCACTCTCTTGATAGATTCGGGTGCATCAAATCATATGGCTGCAAATATTGATTCTTTTTCCTCATTCGATCCAAACAGCTCCATCCCCATCCATTTGGGAGATGACTCAAAAATTTCTTCAAAGGGCAAAGGTACGATTCATGTAGATCATGGATGCTTTCAGAATGTTCTCTATGTGCCTTCCTTAGCTTCGAATCTCCTTTCTGTGTATCAAATGACACATACTGGTGATCCAAAGAAAGTCACATTCAGCCCTAATACAGTTGAAATTTCTGATATCAAAAGTGGAAGACTAGTTGCGGTTGGAAAGGCAAACCACACTGCAAAATGTTATGAGTTTTCGCACTTTATTCCGCTTGCAAAGCCCACTGCTCTTCGCACACATGGTAATGAGGTTAGTAGGCTTTGGCATGAAATATTTGGACATCTAAATTATAAGTATTTGCTGCTGCTATCAAATAAATCCATGGTAGATGGGCTTCCACAGCTCCGTTCCTCGAAGGGAATATGCACCGGTTGCATTATTGGGAAGCACCCCGAGCACAGATTCAACCGCGGCAAGGCTAGCAGAGCCTCTACTATTTTGGGATTGATCCATTCTGATATCAGTGGTCCGCTGCCCCATATGTCATTAAATGGTTCAAGGTATGTTTTGACATTTATTGACGATTTTTCCCGCTTTACATGGGTATTCTTTCTCAAAAACAAGTCAGAAGTGCTTGGAAAATTCAAGGATTTTAAGGCTTCTGTTGAGACCACCACTGAGAGCAAGATCAAAGCTCTTAGATATGATAATGGTGGGGAATATATCAAGTCCGAGTTGCTGCAACTTTGTGCCCAAAGCGGAATCAAGATCCAACATACAGTTCCCTACACACCCCAGCAGAACGGTGTAGCGGAAAGGAAAAACCGGTCACTGAAAGAGATGGCTACATGCATGATTGAATCAAAAGGTTTGGCTGCAAATCTTTGGGCTGAAGCAATCAATGTTGCTGCATATATACAGAACCGAGTTCCACATTCATCCGTGAAAGGTATGACTCCTTTCGAAGCATTCTTTGGTCACAAACCGGATGTGTCAAATTTGAGAGTTTTTGGCTCTACTGCATGGGCTAGAATTCCTTCTGAGAAGAGACGAGCTTTGGATCCACAAAGTATCGAGTGCATATTGATAGGATATGGGGAAGAATCAAAAGCATATAAACTCATGGATATCAGATCTAAAAAGATATTCATAGAGCGCAGTGTGCAGTTTGAAGAACCGCTTCAAGAATTGCAACTAGTTGAGGAGAAAACTGCCGATTCACCGCCTTCACCAGAAGAAGATTCGAGCAGCGATAATGAAGGTATGAGTTCTGATATTTCTGATATTGTAGCAGCATATGATGATCATGACATATCAGGTTCGGAATCTGACCATTCAGATCCCCCTCAGTTACCAAAGTGGGCCCAAAATACTCTACAATCTGCTGGTTCTAGTCTTGGAAATCCTGCTGATCCGAGACGAACAAGAGGAGACTTTCAAAGGGCAGGTATGGCTCTTTCTATTGCTGATCCATTTCTTCCTGAGATTTTTTATTTGATGGCTGGTTCAGATCCCCAATCATACTATTCAGCCCATCGAGATCCGAGATGGAAAGATGCCATGGATGAAGAGTACAGTTCTCTTCAAAAGAACAATACATGGGAGCTAGTTTCTCTTCCACCTGGAAGAAAATTAGTGAAGTGTAAATGGGGATACCGTACTAAAGTTGCTGCTGATGGCACTATCAGCAAATATAAAGCAAGGTTGGTGGAAAAAGGTTTTTCCCAAGTCCAAGGAGTGGACTACACAGAGACTTTTGCACCGGTTGCAAAGATGGATTCCATCCGCCTTGTTTTAGCTATTGCCGCATCCAAGCACTGGGAGGTGCATCACATGGATGTGAAGAGTGCATTTTTACATGGAGACCTTGCTGAAGAGGTCTATATGCAGCAGCCAGAGGGTTATACATCAGATCCATCATTGGTTTGTAGATTGAAGAAATCTTTGTACGGGTTAAAACAGGCCCCAAGAGCTTGGTACGCAAAGATGGACTCCTTCCTTCTTTCTCAGAATTTCCAAAGATGCAAATCTGATCCGAATGTCTATCTTCAGCGAGTTAAAGGTAATTTGTTGGTTATTGTACTTTATGTTGATGATCTGCTTATTACTGGTAGCACACTTACTTCAATAAACAAGCTAAAATCTGCCTTAAATCTAGCTTTTGACATGAGCGATTTGGGCTTGCTGAGTCACTTTTTGGGCTTGGAGATAGCTCAAAATTTTGATGGGATCACTATATCTCAGAAAAAATATGCTTCCGACCTGTTATTGAAGTTTAATATGGCTGAATGTAAGGCAGCCCCGTTCCCATTCCTCTCAGGAATCAGTCTTGAGGAGGGAGATTCCACACCGCTTGCAGATTGCAGTATGTATCAACAGTTGATTGGTTCACTACTTTATTTGACACATTCACGGCCTGATATCTCATATGCCGTGAGTGCCGTGTCAAGATATATGCAGCAGCCACATGAGCTTCATTGGCGAGCAGCCAAGCGGATCTTGCAGTATGTGCAAGGTACGAGACAGTTTGGCATACATTATGCTGCAGATTCTGAGCTAGATTTCATTGGTTTTACTGATTCAGATTGGGCAGGTGATAGCATTGATCGGAAGTCCACTTCCGGTTATGTTTTCATGATTGGTCATGGTGCTATTTGCTGGTCTAGCAAAAATCAAGCAGCCATTGCACTTTCTTCAGCAGAGGCAGAGTATCGAGGGGCAGTCAATGCCTGCATTCAGGCAGTTTGGTTGCAGGGTATTCTTTCCGAGTTTGGTTTTGGTGGCACTACTTCGACTGTCCTATTTTGTGACAATCAAAGTGCTACCAAGATCTCCACAGATCCAGTTCAGCGGAAGAGGACCAAACACATTGAGATTCATATGCATTACATTCGACAGTTGGTGCACGACCGCACCATCATTCTGCAATATTGCCCTACTGATGAGCAAATTGCAGACATCTTCACCAAGAGCTTCACTGAGAAGAAGTTCTCTTACCTCCGTTCACTGTTGGGGGTGAGTTCCATCATGGTGGAGACATATTGATTCATTATTATGCTTTAGCTTGAGGGGGGGCTTTCTTCCCACTGGGTTTTCCCTCTTTCCTCACTTAGTTTATTTTCAGCATTTTTTGGATTATTGTATTGGGGTGACCTTTGGTCTTAGTTACCAGGGCCCCACTTTATTTTAGTTGGCACATCATAGTCTAGCTTGAGGGGGGGTGTTCGGATATCCATCATCTATTTCGGGATACATATCTATTTCAGGATCATCTATTTCAGGATACATATCTACTTCAGGATCTTGCATGATCTATTTCAGGATATGCAGCCCAGTCACCAGTTTGATGCCTCCAGCACCTTATCCACCTTCTTCTAGCACCCGGGAGCCACTTACCACAGAGTTTTAGCCCTCCTAAGCTGAAAGGCGCCCTCTTCTCACCTACTGACAGAGAAGGGCGCACTTGTTCACCTACCACTGCAGATTCACTTCAGTTACATTCAGTTAGCTCCGATTCTCCCTGATTTGAGGCTAGTTTCACTCCTGACTGACTGTTTCACCTCCGATTGACCTCCAGTTCGATTAGGTGACTTGCTCTGACTCCAGTTAGCCTCCCATGCGCCCCCACTGAGCCTCCAGATCCTATATCAGTGCTACACACTTCAGTTACATTTATTACACTCAGTTAGACTCAGATTGACACCTGGATGACTGGTTGTTGTGATTGATGAGCAACACCGATGATTGATGAGGACTCCTAGATAGAGTCAAGCTACTCCATTCTGTGATTCGAATGACCTTCTTAGGCAATTCGAATTGCTCAGTCATTGTGACAGTTTGTATTGTAATTCATTCACCCTTTCTGGGATAGAGAGCACTGCTGCATGTTTTGCACAGTTTTGCACCATATTTTCTATGTTCATCTGTTGTGATTGATTTACTTGTTCATTAGATCTGCTGTGACTAATTTTACATATATCTCATGGCTTCACTTCTTGAAAAAAATAATATTCTAGTACCTGCATATGCTAGAAAGAAAGAGAGTGAACCATCTGGATCTAAGAACAAAGAGAGATTCCATGCCCTCATGGAAAGTGCATCAACTCAATCCTCCTTCATCATAGATTCTGGAGCATGAAGACACATGTCTTCCTCCAAGTATCTCTTCATTGGATTCATATCTACTATTGGACCATCCATTATGTTGGGGAATGATTATGAATTCTCCTCTGAGGGGATTGGAAGAGTCAAAATAGATCATGGATACTTCTCATATGTACTCTATGTCCCCACTCTCACTGCTAATCTACTTTCAGTGTATCATATGACCCACACTGAAGAGCTCAAGAGGGTGATGTTCTCTCCAAATGAGGTTGAAATTCAAGACATGGTATCAGGATCTACCATTGCAAAAGGAGTTGCAAATCATAAGTCGAAATTGTATGAGTTCTCACACTTCTTACCTCTCTCAAAGCAATATTCTCTTCACACTCATGCCAATGAAGAGAGTATATTGTGGCATGAAATATTTGGGCATATTAACTATCAATACTTGCAAGACATGCATACAAAAGAGATGGTTGAAGGGATGCCCAAGATCAAGTTTTCCAAGGGCACTGTCATGGTTGTTTGATGGGAAAGCATCCTGAAAAGAAATTTGAGAAGGGGAAGGAAACGAGAGCCTCTCATCCTCTAGATCTCATTCATAGTGATGTTTTAGGGCCATTTCAAGATCTATCCTTAAACAAAGAAAGGTATATACTCACTTTTATTGATGATTATTCAAGATTTACATGGGTATACTTTCTTAGATTGAAGTCAGAAGTATTTGGATTCTTTAATTTTTTCAAGTCTTTTGCTGAAAAGTTTTATGATAGAAATATCAAGGCCATTCGTACTAATAATGGAGGAGAGTACATCAACGGTGATTTTCAATGCTGAAGAAGGTATTGAGATGCAACATACTGTTCCCTATACACCACAATAGAATGGTGTTGCTGAAAGGAAGAACAGAACATTGAAAGAAATGGCCATATGCATGCTAAAGTCGAAAGGGTTGCGCCCTAGTGTTTGGGAAGAAGCCATTAACTGTGACTCCTATATTCAGAACATAGTTCCTCACAAAGGACTCAAAGACATGACTCCTTTAGAAGCATGGATGGGATACAAACTTGATGTCTCTCATCTTCGAGTGTTTGGATGCAGAGCATGGGAAAGGATTCCAACCGAGAAAAGGAGAGCCCTAGATCCACAAAGTAGAGAGTGCATTATGGTGGGCTATGCATTGGATGCAAAGGCCTACAAGCTGCTTGATCCCTCTACCATGACTACATTTCTTGATAGGAGTGTACAGTTTAGGGAATGTCCTCTTAATGATGCTCATCATGTTGAGTAAGATAGATTTCCTACCACACCTCCATTGCTTGATGAGATCCAAGAGAGAGAACCTTCATCACATGAAAGTTCAGATTCAGAGTATGAGAGTGATGATGATGAAGAGAAAATGCTAGATCCAATCCACAAGAACCTGAAAATATAGCAAATGATTTAGAAGATGAGCGAATGGGAGATCCAGTTCCACAAGAACCTAATGATCTCTCACCTAATGATCCTCCTCTTTCGAGATGGGAAGCCACTACTCTCAAATCTGTCGGAGATGTTAATGGTGATCCAACTGATCAACGGAGGACTAGATCAGATTATCAGAATGTAAGGTTTCATCCTTCTCACATTACTGATCCATTTCAGTTTGATCGATCCTTCTTTGGAAAAGAAGGACACTTGCCTCCTTCCGGGGTGAGTGATGCCATGCTACATTAGCATCCTTCAGTATATTTTGAGGGAGGGATTTATTCCCATTGGGTTTTCCCTCTTTCCCATTTTATTATTTAGATTGTTGTACAGGATGACCTTTGGTCTCAGTTACTACCTCATAATATAACTTGAGGGAGGGCGTTGGAATATTATCACCATCATTTTTATATTTTGCATGCATGCATGCATTCTACGTTCATCCGGTCATCATGCATGCATCTCCATGCATCTGTATGCATCCATTCATCATATTGGTGGTCTCCCTAGCACCTAGAGCATGTTTTCATCTACCTAGAGATTGTCTTCATCCCCTAGTAACCCTCCTACCTACCTGATGCACCTTGTTTTCCTCATCTGGCTCACATGTGTGCCTTATCTCACCTACTAGGAGTTTAACAGTCAGTTAAAGCATTTATTAACCAGTTGGTACATTTATTGCTCAGTATAACTGTCTGTAGCTCCCAGATGTCTATTTTGGAGTGCCACTTGACCTTCTGACAGCCTCATGTGCCCACCTTGGAGTCTCCATCCCCTTATTTGTGCTCACGTGGTTCAGTTAGACTCATTTGACTGAATTCTTGACTATTTGTGACTACTGCTACTGATTGGATGATGTATCCAATGTTATCCAAGCTACACAATGAGGATGATTCAAATGACCTCTTGGAATATTCAAATTCTATTGATTGTATTCAGTTATTCTACACTATTCAGAGTGCCAGCTTACAACTGATGTATGATACAACAGTTTTTCTCCATTTTTTGTGTAATGAGTGATTACTGAATCAAACATTCTTCTTCTTCTTTTTGCACTTCTTGAGTGAATTATTAGTGAGGTCTACAATTGTTGAGTGATCCTAATCCTAAAATATCACATGTTCAAGAATCCTAAACTAATAGTTCATTCCCATAAAAAAAGTATGATATGCTAAAATGAATACAACTTCCTGATCTACAAGTAATCAAGTGATGCGAAAGAATAACAACAAAGTAAATCAAATCAGGAATTCTTAAATTAACAATTATGAACTAAATCTATTGGTGCCAAGAACTAATTCTGAGTAGATCAATTATAAATCCATTCGTGTAGCAGTAATCACAATTAAATATTCCTATAGATAAAATGAAAGCATGAATTTAGATCGAGTAATAAGAATGAGTAAACAACAATCATTTAATCAATAACACACTGCAAATTAAAACTAAGAATTAACAAACTACAAAGGAAGCTCATGGTCAGTGAAGGGGTCCCTTCCTCCTCTAACCAGCGCTGCAACACACACAATTTCAAACTTAGAGGATCAAAAGAGCATTGCTAATATTAAAATAAACAATATGAGTTACAGAAATGTTATAGATTAACACTCTTTGTCCTCCAAGCCTTATCCCTCTCTAAATTCTATCTAACCTCCTGGGCTACAGAGTACATCCTTTTTATATGCTTCATCAAGTAATAGCTTCCTAATCAATATAGGTGAACACGTTGAGAATCAAAGATTCTTAAGTTTGTTCATTCAACTTTACATTCTATTATGTTACTCGCTATTGATATTGTTACAACTTCCATTTAAAAAATATACAATGCAATACAATAATCCATGCAAGTTCAGGAGCTGATACTCCAAAATATGAAATAAAAATTTGTTGTCCAGGTGGTGCTATAGAGGCTCGCACTTAAGCACAAAAAGGAGACAACCAAATCCCAAAATATGAGTACCAACAATGCTTCCTAAATCCATGGGAGAGTAACAACATTTCATCCTTGATCCACGATCATCCTGCTTCTTTCCTGCTTACAGAAGATTCTTAATTGATTCGATTAGTAAGCAAAACACAAGCATGGGACCAAATTAAATGCTTAATTTATAACTTAAAACAATATGATATCCAAAGGTTGTACCTTAAGTCAAAACTCGGATCATGGAAGGAATAATAGCAAAAGGGAGTTAGAAGTAAGCTCAAATACAATCGAAACATGGTATATGAAGAGTCAAAAAGAGGGTATTTCACGGGACCAACAAACATAGCTATGCATAGTTGACACATGCACATGATAACATACCAATATCCTGGAAGAAACTTGTAATACACCAAAGAACCCAAACAATTATTGTGTTAAGAACTATATTCTATTATTTGATTTGACATTATTGACCAAGTGAGGTCAAGACAATTGTAAATGAATTGTTAATTTTAAATTATTAAATAGATGAGGGAATCAAAATTGAAATAGATGTTGAAGAGTGTTTGCTGACCCACAAGGAGAAATGAAAAGTGTTAAGAGAAAAACCCATGATGGAAAGACTCCCTAATAAAAGCACAATGATGCAAGAGACATCCTCCCTAAAAAAGAGGTCGAACTACTTGAGGAGGGATAATGTAGCAGGAGGCTCATAAATGACCTAAGACCTAGGAAAAATACTATAAGTATTGAGTCCATCCAATGAGCAAAAGGATTATGATGGGGGGAGAATATGAACTAGCTTATGAACAAAGATCATTGTGACCAGTCTTTGTCCATGTGGTTCAACGAACAGGATCGAGGGTTTCATAACAAATAGTTTGGTTGTTTTGGAAGTTTGGTTGGGAGGAACAATGACCTTCAGTTTTTATTTTTGGCAGCTGGTTCATGTTCCATTTTATTTTAATGTTTTTTACTATTTTGGAATTATCGTTACTGTAAATAATCCCTAAATTATTATTCAGAGTTATTTCATTTGTATGCATGATTATCAACTACTGTTTAGAATTTATATGTGTATGCAAACTTATAATAATTACTATTTATAGGTTAATGTATATTCAATATATATATTTAATAGTTTCATATATTAGGAATTCATATAATCCGGTATAGCTATAATATATGTGTATCCGAGAGGCCTTATTTACACAGAACACAGTTTTTGTATATATTAGAATAATTTATAAGTGCTAGAATAGTTAGATTGAACATCCCAAAAGAAATTGTAATTCATACACAGTATCAATTTAAGAGAAAATTCTTTGTTTAATACACAATAAGAATTTTCAAAATAATCAAATAAATCCATTAACTACCACATAGTTAAATTACTTTCAGAATCAATTAACAAGCGAGAAAGACTATTCGTTTATATGAGCAGAAACAATAAACACTAGTATCTATTTTTTTTTGAACAAATGAATATCAATATAAGTACTATGTTTGATACACAAAATAAAAAACATAGTTAAAACCAAAATTTATCCAAAATCTATCATATACATTACAGATTTAGATTACATCCAAATCCATTGGTTAGAGTTTGAAAACTCTTAACATTGTATTTTAAAAAGGAAAAACAAAATTCAATCCATGTTACATAGTCAAATTTTTAAACTAGAAAAACGAAACCCCAAGTCCAAATGCCATGGATATCCATTTAAACTCAACTTAAGAATATTCTTAAGGTTACGAGCCAAGCCATTTTTCCCCTACAGAGTCTCTGCATGACCAAGTTAAAATGAGGTCATGGCTTACCTATAGAACGTTATCCATAAGAAGGCGTGCCCAAAATGAATCGATTGGACAACCCAAACAAGAAATAAAAACAAGTTAATTTTTGAGGAAACCTTTGAGAATTATTTAAATGAAGAATCAATCATAAGGTTAGGATTTACCTCATTATTTCCATTCGTTCGAACTTGAACAAGTAAGAAATGTGTTCACGACCGAGCTTAAACCCTGCACATTTCATGTGAAACGTTTAGAATTTATATAACTTAAAATATGAATAAAGAACCCTCATTTAGAAGTGGTTTACAATAGGTTAAAAACTTACCACTAAGATAATGGCCACAGGGTAAACTAAAGAAACCAAAAACTAAAAACCCTCGCATGGTTCTTAGTAACCGTATCAAAGGTTATTTAACCAGTTAAACCTTCAACAAGCCGTATGATAAGCAGTTGTTATCATCTTCCTTTCATACCTGCAAGAAATGAGAAGGAAGTTAAGAAAATTGTAACACATAACTAAAATGAAATAGTGAAATGTGTACGGAGTTGAGAGTTTACCTTTGGATATGGTTGTGTTGTTCACTATAATTTCCTATTAATTAATAAACAAAGTGCTAAATATAAATTGTCGACCTAGGGCAGTCTGGTTATTTCAAAGGCAATCAAGAAAAATATATGCATAAACATTCAGTAATTGATCAATCGACTACAAGTTACCCAATATACCTAATTACTAAGTTTATGCTCTGCTCATTGCTCAATCCAACTTCAAATACCAATTCGACTTCTAGAGTCTAAGAAATTTCACAATCCTTCTACTATATTAATTTTGGAAATGACTGATTCAAGAATAAAATAGCTAAATTTATTTTGCAAGAAGTTAAGTCCTAAATCATCATCACAGATGCAATACTCGACCATAAAGGAAATCAATCTTCCTATTCTATAATTCCATATGCCATTTACCAATTTCAGCAGTTCATGGAAGAAAATAAATAATGATAAAGTGTAGCAACAGAGCACAAGTGTAATAGCAATAATAATAACACACCTACAAATAGAAACTATGCATTATTCATTCGACCGTTTCAACAAACTGAGAAAAGCTATGAATGGAAAATCCTACGCTTAATGCTCACACTATTTAATCAAACCAAAAGGAACTATAATTAAAGAATTCTATGCTTAATATTCAAATTGTTTCAGCAAACTGAAAGAGAAATCTAATCACAATTCCACACAAAAAAAGAAAAGAAAATAAACAA
Organism: Larix kaempferi; assembly: GCA_027924585.1. Classification (NCBI taxonomy): domain Eukaryota; kingdom Viridiplantae; phylum Streptophyta; class Pinopsida; order Pinales; family Pinaceae; genus Larix; species Larix kaempferi. The sequence continues at coordinate 2,222,161 of BSBM01000926.1, read as the reverse complement.
CTAACTAACTAGGAAACTCTGATAGAAGGTGGGCCCTTTCCTTCTAATAGAGATGCCTCTAAAAACTACCAAAAATCAGTACACAGTAACTTAGGAAAATGCTGTCAATTTCATTAATAAGATGAAGTTCAAATACAGATCTCTTCCACTCCTGTTACAAATTCTTTTCAAAATAATCCTAATCATTTTTCTCATCCTATCCTCCTTTAAATATTACAACAAGGTGAATAAGTTCCTTATGTGAAAATCCTCATAGAAAATCTAAGAGCTGATGTATACCTCACAAGAAAGATTAAGATTAAGCAGGAAATAGAAGAGTGGTCAATGTAGTGTAAAGGAGCAACATAATTATGATACAATAGAACTTAGATAGAAGCAGAATAACATCACACAATATATCATTAATCACAATACGGACAAATAAATAATACAATGGTGAGGATTCGAATGCCAAGGTGGCAATTCGAATTAGCCTTCATGGAGTGATCATCAGATCAATGGACTGTCATCAAAGCACAAGTAATTGTCAACCAGATGTCAAACTGAGTCTAACTGAGTGTGGTAGGTGTAACTGGAACATGGAGGCACTAACTGAATGAAGGAGGCTCAGTGGAGGTTGCATGAGGAGCTAGCTGGAGTTAGAATAGGCAGTCTAGTCTCACTGGAGGTCCATCAGAGTGATACAATCAGTTGAGGAGTCAATCTAGCCTGAAATCAAGGAAAGATCCAAAGATAACTCAACTAACTGAAGTGCAAATGAGTGGTATGTGAGAGAGGGTGCCTTTCATAAGTGGTAGGTGAAAGGAGGGCGCTCTAAGCACTAGGAGGGCTAAAAATGATAAGAAAGAAGCTCCCGGCGATAGATAAATGAGGGCTAGGTGTTGGGACTGATGACTGGGATGCATGCAAAATCATGACTACATGCAAAATGCATGCATGATTGAAGATGTAAAAATGGAAAATGATGTTAGGACTAGGATGGAGTATAGGAATATCCCAACACCTTACAATTTAGGAAGCCATGAAGATCGAATATCTTTAGGCTGTTAAGTCAATACCCCAAAATAGAGACAATTACAACCATGATTACATTTGAGATAAAATCTGTTTCATGGACATTCATGCTCTTACAACTCAAACTGATTCAATGCCAAGTGATTTTCAGCTGGTCGTCTGGGAGGATAACTTGGACTACCTTGCAATAATCTGAATCGAAGCCCTGAAAGGGTGTAGCTTCTTATCAAGTGTTTCTTCATCCACGTGTATAAGCAAGCTGATACACCTGAATTCCCTGTAGTCTCGAATTGATTTCATAAACCAATAACACGTTAGAACAATGAAGAACAAAATCCATAAACACTGGAAAACTTTAGGCATTAATATAACAAAGTAATAATAAATTATACATGTTCAAGTTCATGATTTTCCTTGGGAAATACAACAATCTAGTAATAATAATCAGGATAAATAGGGGAAAAGGATTACAATGGAAGTGAGCAAAAAGGGTCATTTCTAGCACCCAACATCTCACCCAACTGTCGCATTGCATGTCCTCATGCAACAACCTCTAGTTAATCTGAATCTGAATCCGAATCAAAAAATTTCCTGTGAATGTTAGTGATATTGAAGGAATATTTGGGATTATCTCCACGGTTCATATACGCTTTGAAAGCAACCAATTCTTCCCAACACTTATTTTCTGCATTTTTGGTCAACTTGTATATACTAATGTACTCCTTCTCAGGAAACCATATGAGTGTGAATCTGAACCTTAATCCTAGCCAGCTTGGTCCACATGTCTGAATACACTTGACATACTTAGGAACTTGAGATAAATCATATTTAAAATTTTCAAGGCAGTAAGGATCTCTTGTTCTCATAAGCTCAGAAGAAGCTTCCCATCTATGTTGAATACATTCTAATGCATAGGGATCTTGCTGTGATATGGTATTGACACATGTAGATATAAACTCATCCTAAAGTGCTGCTATCTGTTTGACCTTTTGGGGAGAGGATAGGTATATCCTATGTTTTTCAATAATAACAGCAGGGAATTGAGGTTCACCTTGGATCCATAGAGTAGAATTATCCTTATTATTTCGAATGGTCTGGGAAGCACTCTACCAATCCTTCTAATTGGTGACGAAGGAAGTAAATTTGCTTATATGTATATCCCCCACATAAGGACCAGGATTGAACCAAAGGTCCATGAATCATGCCAACTCATTCAAATATAATTCACATAATAAATTTTGTCGAGGGAAATCAATCTGAGAAAAGGTATTCAAAAACTGAGGATTTGTAACAAACTGATGGGACCTCCCTTCCTTAATATATTTTATCTTAAAAAGAATAAAATATTCATAAAGGAAGACTGAATAATATGATGATGGGGCCCTACAAATTAATAGTTCCTGAATTAAATTATACATTTTTCTACTTATCTTGCTGCATGGCCTTAAAATTTCTTAATTCCTTCATCTTCTCTTGCAATTTTTCCCAGCGAAACCCTTGGAAGGTCAATTATTCATCCCATCTCTCTTTAAGCTCGTTAATGGCCTTCCTATGTAAAGGCATGGGAATCATGCCTTCCTCACACAGGGTAGCACAATTTCTCCATTTACTTATTTCAAGATTTAGCAGAGAGAGTTCATTTTCCATCTCCTGATCCTTTTCATCTTCTATGTCCAACTCAATAATATACAAAGGCTCCTGGACCTTTTATTTACCATTATTTTCCTTGGGTGGAGGTTGGTCCCGAGTTGTTAAATCCTGAGTTTCAGTAGCTAATCCTTTTGTTTCAACAATTTCCTCTTCTCAACCCTCCAGTTTTGATACCTCAACAATTTATTTTTGTGTCACTGGTCCTTGTATTTCAGCAGCTTCTTCTTCTTGACCCACCAATTTTGAGACTTCGGCAATTTCTTCTTGTGCCACTAGTTCTTGTGTTACAATGGCTTCTTTTTGGGCTGTTGGTTCTTGTGTTTCAGCACCCTCTTTTTGGATCATTGGTTCTTTTGTTTCAACATCCTCTTTTTGGGTCGTTGGTTCTCATATCTCAGGAACTTCCTTTTGTGCCATTGGTTTTTGTGTTTCACCAGCTTCTTTTTGGATTGATGGTTCTTGTGTTTCAACAACCTTTAATCCTTGAGGAAATGTTTCTTTTGATTCTTTCATTCCCTGATCAAGTTTCAACATTTCTTGTTGGATACTTATTCTCTGGTATGACTCGGGTTTGGCAAAGTTCTCTGTAGACCCAAAAAAATCCCCTTCACTGTCCCTTTCGGCATCAACCTACGAACATGATGAAGTCTCACTCGAAGCAAATATGGGTGGTTATAGAATCAGGTTTTTGTAACTGTGTTGATGCAGAGATGTGTTATGTGAGCTTGAAACACATTCCTTGTTTAACATTTACTTAAAATATCATTACCAACATGTAGCTACACACTTTGGAATTAGCAACAACCTACAGACTTCGCTGAATCGATGTTCCTTTACTCTTATAACTACGCATTTATCATACTTAACATTACTTCTCAACATTCATACACATGTATTCCGCTTACTTAACATATGATTCTCATTCACATACATATGAAAATGACTATATAAACATAGCTTAACATGCACACAAAACACATCATAAACTCATACACATAACAAAGGGATTTACGTGGTTCACCCCCCAAATGGGAGCTACGTCCACAGGAACTTTTCTTATATTACTTGGAAGGGGTAACATTTACAATCTGCACACTTAGTTGTAGACTCTTCTCTACAATAGATCTCTATGCAGTCAGCTGCAGAGTCTTTTTTCTCTTGGATCTCTCTCTCGGACTAGATCTCTCTCTCTTTCATTTCCCAACCCCTCCTTATATAAAATTAACCCTTTATATAGATGTTCCCAAAGGTAACTTATTACAATAACTATGATCCAACCCCCATAGTACCCTTAAACCCAAAACAACATGGTTCTCATGTTGACCACTCTTTGCCTCAAATTCATTTTAGCTCTGTTGTCCTTTTACGCCGCTCCTTATGACTCTGATGCTTCTTATGACAGTCGTAGTTCTAACCGCATGACTCTGACTCTACAGTGGCGTGTCCTTTGCATCATTCCACTTCTTTACTCTCTATCTCTGGAGCTGATAGTTCATTGCTTCATCCATAACATCTCCAACTACCTCTGGTCGTCCTTAGTACTTCATCTTTAATAAGGGGACATGTCCTTTCCTGTCAACTTCGCTTAACTTCGCTTCACTCCATAACCTCCTCCCAGGAATTGCGGAGTTGCTTCTCCTAAAACTTGGTCAATGTTAAGCCTCGCCTAACTTGTACATTTTTCATCAAAACTTCCTACACTTGGGTTGTGCTCAATATTCCCCTAACACTTACTTGTGGCTCGTCCCCAAGCCACTTTCACTAGGCTTATTCGATTGCGCATCACTTGGGATGTTTGACTTCGTAGCAAATTCTTGAAAATTTACACCCAAATTCGCAACTGCTTCCTTGGTTTCTTTCTCGTATTATTTAATCGTTTCAAGCATCATCGCTGATATGGGTTCTTGCATCTGATCTTTCCCACTTCTTTTTGGTGCACGATATTTCTTGCAATTTCTCCTCGATTTCCTCAGAAAGTTCCAGTGATTCTTCTTGCATAGGCTTCAATTTCGATGAAGTTTCATCTTCCTTCACCCTTAGTGAATTGAGATCCTTCTGAAGCTCTTTCGTTTCTATGAACTTCTGGATCCTTTTTCTTAGCAAAAAATACTTCATGGTTGTGTTCAGTGAATCAAGGTCCTTCTACTTGTTCTGAACCTCATCATGAATTTTCTATAGTTTGGGATCCTCTTCCAGTATAACCCAAACCTTAGTGACTTCTTCCAATAATTCTTGACACCTCACAACTTCTGCGGAGATGTTCTTAGTTGATGTCTTCAATCGCTCGTCTCTTGCTTCCACTACCTTTGGCAGAGTGCCAGGTTGTTTCCGAGACTCTAAGTCAGCAATCTTCTCCTTGTAGCCAATATCCATATCCTCCATCTTTGCTTTGATATTTTCCATAGTAGCACCAATCTTTAGGATGGTCGCTTCTACTTCAGGATCTTCTTCGTAGTTTGGGATCTTCACACAGACTTTAGCGACAGATTTCTTCATCTTTTTATGCTTCTCTTGAGCATTTTCTAGCTCATTTTTCTTTAGCATGCATTCAATGTTTAGCTCCTTATAGCTATCTTCCAGCTTCAAATGCTGGTTATAAGAGATCAGATTTATAGCTTTGATTTCTTCCACAACCTGCAAGTGCAGATTCTACAATCCTTCAATGGGAAACATCCCAACATTAATTTCCAGATGCGCAAGCTTCTTCACACCTTCATTAAGCTCATCCAATAGGAATATTACATCCATTGGCTATATGCGGACTAGTCGAGGTCTCATCGTCAAATCAAGGGATTTTCTTTTCCTTTGGCTTGACTCACCTATCCTGTCTTCGGAATCTGATTCCCTTACTAAGTCTCGTTGGACTTGTTCCATTCTTGCTACCAGCCTCTTCAGTTCTGCAAGGATTTTTGTCATGCTTCCTTGGACTTCCTCTTACTTGTTGTACTTCAATATGAGTGTCTCTTCAAGATGCTCATTGACTCGGGATACGATGGAGTCATAATCATCATCATGCAACTGCACATTGAGCAGAGCCTTACTTTCCTTCTATTTATTTCTTTGGGATGATTTCGGCACAACTATTCAGGATTCTTCCTTTTCTCTCTCATTGGAAAATCAACAATTTGTTTTTCTTCTTCTCCTTGATCTTGTTCTAGATCTTGCACACTTGTTGGCTCATCTTCTTGGTCCTGGGTATTTACATTTGCGATTCCTTCTGATGTAGTGATCAATGTCTCTGGTGCATCAACCTTCCAGTTGGGATGCCAATCTTCCACAATAAGATCAATTTTATGCGCGTACAATTGGTCGGATTTGAATCTCATCTTGCGAATATACGCAGTTGTTATCTCCTTAGGGATACACGAAGTGCATTGGATAAATTCACATAGCTTCTCATAATATGTAAACAAGTGTATATTATTGAGTCTTTGTCTGTCTGGTTTCGAGTTGGCCGACATGTTCGCAAATCTGGGTCCTTGGAAATATCCAATAAATACTAGTACATTTTGCTGATACTTAGGCTCTTTCCAACCTACGAACGCAATCAAAACTAATAACCAGATATAATGGAACTGATTTCCATTATCTTGTGTGTATGCAACATCATCTAGGAACTCATTCAGTAGGTAGCTTTCCCAATTATACTGGAGTCCATCCTTGGCCTTCACAGCTAAGGAAATTACAATGGTCGACACCTCGTTTGGTCTGCATTTCCTTAGGAATTTCCCTATGAGCAGTTGAACTATGAACCTCATAGATTGATCCTTGATTTGATTTGTATGGTATCTGTGGGATCCTTTCACGAAACCAAATTCATTCTTCATTCTCTTGGCAATTTCTTTGTCTTTGTTATTTCCTATGAAATCTGTTGCGGGCTCAACACCTATTTTTCTCAAGTGCTTGATTATGTAGATTAGTTCTTTGTTGATGTCCATCTTGTGGTCTAACCACAAGTAACCTTGGTGCGTACATGAGACTAATTTTTGCACAACTGCTGTGAGCTTTGGGATCCTATCAAAATGAAGAATTCGCAGCAAGTTCATCAATCCCGATGGCTGCAATGACGCAATCCAGCCTTGTTCTTGAATTTTTGTCTGCTTGTTGGCTTCATCATGTCGCCTACACATATACTAGTCTGGTTGAAACTACGGGTTCTTCATTTCCTGCAGCAAGTCATGATCTAAGGACTTGCATTTTGGAATTTTATTGAGCAAATTCTCCTTTTCGTGCACAAGACTTGACATGGGAGATAGCGGGAACTCATATTTCAGATTCTTCATGAGTATCACAACTAGCGCATTATCTATTCTCAAAGGGATGTACTCTGGTATAAAAAGAATCGGCCTGTCGTGATGTCGTTCTAGCAAAAATGGATTTGGAATATTTGCGGCCTTCGTCTTCTATTATTCAGTGGACTTTTGCTTATATTTATGCTTTTTTTCTGGGATATTTCGTGGTGAAGCTCTAGATGTTCCACCTCTCTCTGGGACTTCTTCCATCACTGGTGCTTTCACGACTCCTTCAAAACCAGAATGTTGGAATTATCTTAATATCTCGTCTAGGATTTCTTTTTCAGACATACACTATCGAATTACTCTTTCTCTTCACTGGTAAAAGATCGAAAATTACATGCAATAAAAATAAAAGTTCATAGTAAAACCGGTAACTATGCGGTCTTTACTATTTATAGGCATAGCAAAACTAAGGCACGCCAAAAAATGACTAGGTTAGCATTAAATGCTATGTCTGTTGGCCAAATATTACTTAGATCTTGGTCCTTTCCCTTCTTTTAATATGTATTCAGTGGACGGATATGCCTAAAAAGTGGAAAAATATGGTTCCCAAAAGTACTGTATAATGGCTAATTTCTGACCAAAACTGTAACGACTAGTTTTCTTTTAACTTTGCTAACGGTTAAGATAGCAGTGAAGTTCACTTTGAATTTATCTTCTAGTTTGAACTTCCCAGCGCTACTCCCTTCTTTTACTTCACAACTTAGCTTGTTATGTGTGCTTCACATCACATGTTCATATATTGTGAAAACTATGCATTCTAATAAAACTATTGTGTGCAAAATCTTCCCTCTGTTTTAGTGTCCAATTTCAACTGCACTTGACACTTAAAACTTTCTTTCCTTGTTTAAATTCTATGTATAAGTGTAGGGACATCCCTGTAAGGATTTAGTCTACTCCCATTGATAATTCCTTGCAAGTTTTCTCCAAGTAATGTGGCTAACTGAACTGTGCCACCATTAGTGACATGCTTAACAATATATGGCCCTAACCAATGCATTTTAAATTTTATAGGAAATTTCATAAATTTGGTATCATAGAGGAGGACAAGGTCTCCTACCTGGAAAAATTTATTCTTGATGTGTCTATCATGCCATACCTTTTCTCTATCTTTATGCACTTGTTAGTGAAAACCTGCAATGAAGCGATCTTCCTCTAATCCAACCAACTGTAATAGTGTTTCATCCATTGTCTGATCATCATCCATATCTGTGAATGCTACAATTCTCAAGCTTGGTACTAGGTATTCCATGGGCATGACAACTTCCTATCCATATGCTAATCTGTAAGGTGTATGACCTGTCAACGTTTTACAAGTTGTTCTACTGCTTGTATTATGATATCCCAATCATTCCTGTTTGTATTGCATGCTTTGTTCAATGCATTCTCCAATACTTTATTAAAGGCTTCTATAGTGCCATTAGCTTGTGGATGATATGGTGTGCTCTTGTGATGGTAGATCTGAAATTTTTTTGTTAGGGATTCAATAGTTCTATTCAAGAAATGGGTTCCTTGATCACTCATTAGAATATTTAGACATCCAAACCTTGTCAAAATGTTCTCAAATATGAACTGCGCGGCGATAGTTGTGCTACAGTCCTTTACTGGGTTTACCTCTGCCCATCTAGTTAGATAATATGTAGATGTGATGATATATCTTGATCCAGTTTGCTTCCTTGGTGGGTTAATAATTCCCACAAAGTCAATAACCCATTTATCAAAGGCTTGCAATGTCAATTGTGGAATCAATGGTATTTCATCTATACGATATGGCTTCCCCTTCCTCTGGCATACATCACAATTCCATCAATGTTCTTTCGATTAATTGTGTATCGCAGGCCACCATAGTCCTGCTCTTAATATTTCTTGCACAGAATCTCTTCCTGCGTAGTGTCCTCCAAATGCACCTGAATGTGCTTCATTAAGTATAATAGGTCTTTCATGTTCTAGTAGGCAGTTACACAATACTTCATCTGGTCCCAATTTGTATAATTGTCCTGCAATTAGGGTAAAGTCAGCTGATCTTACCACTAGTTGTTTCTTCTGCTGCATAGTAAATTCTACAGGTGTTAATCTTGTAGTTAGAAATTCTGCAATATCTCTGAAGTAGTCATTTTCTATATGAACAAGAAACAACTGCGTATATGGTAGATTATTCTCCAAATTACTAGGTTCTTCTCCCGACTCGATTCTTGAAAGATGGCCAAGTCCTGCGTTAAATCTTCCTAACTTCACAATGATTTCAAAATCATATTCCTGAAACAGTAAGAGCCATATGCATATTCTTCCCCCTAACACTCGTTTATTGACCAAGTACTTCAAAGTTGGATGGTCAGTGAACATACAAAAATGCGAACCTAGCAGATAATTTCTAAACTTCTGCAATGCGTACACAATAGCTAAGACTTCCCTTTCTGTTGTGGTATAATTCTTTTCTACTGAAGATAGCTTTCTGCTTGAAAATGTGATGGGATGATTAATGCCTCCCTCACTTGGCTGTGCCAATACAATGCCAAGTTCTACATGTACATGAAATGGATTATTCGAGTCAGGAAATACGAGAATAGGCGTTGTCACCATTTTCTCTTTCAGCGTATCCAATCCTCTTTGGAAGTCTTCAGTCCAATTGTACTTTGCTTCTTTCTTCAATCATTTCTCCATAGGCGCAGTGATCTGCACATATCCTTTAATGAATTTTCAATAGTATCTTGTGTACCCCAATGTAGTGCATAGCTTCTAAACTGAATTAGGCACTGGAAGATTTACTATGATTTCTATCTTTGCTAGATCAACCATCAATCCTTTCTTACATACTATGTGTCCCAATAAAATACCATAAGGAACACAAAATATGCACTTCTTTAGGTTCAAGGAAATATGATACTGTCTACACTTTGCTAACATCATTCTTAAGTTCGCATGATGGTTCTTTAAAAGGCCAAATATTGTCCAGTCATCAAAGTAAACTTCTAAGAATTTATGAATATAATCCTTAAATGAAGCTACAACCACTCTTGAAAATATAGCAGGTGCATTTTTCAATCCAAAATGCATAACAATGTACTTATATGATCCCTATTCAATACCAAATGTATTCTTGTGTCTGTCTTCTGTAGCAATTTTGATCTGATGGTAGCCAGAAAATCCATTAGTGAAAAAGTATTCCTCCTTTCCACCTATGTTATATAGCAGTTCATCTGTGAATGGAGTGGTCAATGGGTCATGCAAAGATGCATTATTCCATTTTATGAGGTCCACAAAAATTCTGATTTCACCTTTAGCTTTCTTGTCTTGAATTACCATGGGACTTATCCGTTCTGATTCTTCTACTGGTTTAATGATTCCTGCCTCAAGCATTTTATCAATTTTTTCTTTCAGTCTTTATTTATATCTGAGATTCAATATGTAAGACATTTGCTTAATAGGCTTCACATCAATCTTGAGAGGTATTTTCATAACTCTCAAGTCACCTAAAATGCCTTTCATTTTAGAAAAATTCGTAGGGAAAAAATATTGATATTCACGCAGTAGGCTGGCAATATGACCTACTGTTTCTTCATCCTAGTAATCCCCAATAGAATCAAACTTTGGCTCATCATTGGTACTAATATTTATCTTTCTGGTCTTCACAGGGTTACTCAGATCTGGAATCTCCAAATTAGATTCTTATACCTCGCATTTTCCTTTAGACTCGGGTATATTCACATCACGAGGATCTTCATCTTCATATTCATCTAGTGCGGAGTTATAACATTCAAGGGCATGCTACAACTGTATTTCCCAATATGGTTTCTTATACACAAGCAACGGGACATCATTAAATATCTTCTTTTTAATGATCTGTAAAGCCTCATTGACACTCAGACAATCATCCTCAAAACTGAAAGTCGATTGAAATTTCTTTATCATCATGTGCCAATCTTTTGTATACTAGTTCTTTGCTATTTGATCCAATGTTTGCACAAACATATGAACCCATTCTATCATTGGTATAAGCATCTAGGATTTCAAGCAAAACTCTATATGATCTCTAGGATCATTCTGTCCATTGTATTTTGCTTGTACTACATCTATTTGTTCTGCAAATCTGATTTCTATCATGTGATCACATTCGTCTCATGTGTTCAGTTTGTCTTTGTGCACAGCTCACCACCTAGTAGGTGTAGCTTTCAATGCTATATCCAAAGTTGCTAGCTTATGTTCATCTGAAAATGATGCTAAGTATTCATGAATAAATGCATGGATATTACCCAAACCATCATAAGTAGGAATTGTAATTACCTATGTTCCAATCCAATGCAATGACTCTGCTATCTTCACACATCGTCTTTCTCATACTTCATGCATTTGGCCTTGCAGTTCTCCAGTCCTGCGTCTGATTTTGATACGCAAGAAATGTCGCATTTCCAACTCAACATTCCATCATCTGTAGGGTTAATGTAATCTGCTTGAATCACTGTCATTTTGTAGATATTATCAAGTTCTTAAACTTTGCATTCCTATCATATTGGTTCAACATACCTTGTTTCTTATGAGGGATCCAGTGGTGCGATAACCCTGATATCTAGTCCTTCAAATATCATTTTTTTCTTCAAGTTGATAATTGTGAGGTTATCAATTGCCCAGTCAATCCAAAATAATGAAGGATAAGGATTACTATCATCTATGATCTCAATATACTCAAAGTCTGATTTACTTCGCACTCCATCAATGTCAACAAGAACACTTGATAATCTCCCAAAATGTATAGCCTTCTGTTGATTAGCTAATCTCAACTGTATAGGAGACGAAGATAACATTTTTCCCCATTTTTTCCCATGTTTGTTTTGTTAAGACGTTCATCTCTGATCCTAGGCCAAGAATGACCTCGTTCATTTCAAAATATCCAATCTGCTCATTTAGCCTCATTTCTCTTCATGTCCTTCTATGGTTCTTGATATGATGAAATGCTCTATGTGCTTCGTTTATTGTATCATGTTGTTCGTAATGTCCCAACATGTTCTGTAGGTATCCTAAGGTGTTTCCATGACTCAACAACTTTATGCAACTTTGTAGAAACTGTGTGATAGGACTTTTTTGTTCTAGTGAAGTTCACGATCCATCATAAGAGGTCGGCATGTCTAATACATGCATCTGATCACTTCTCAACTGGATCCTTTTGGTCGGAGGCTCTGAGTCCTGAAAGCATTTCCTTGCTTCCATGAATACCTTTTTCTCCTTGTTAGGGTTGAATGTCGGCATTTTTCCAAGTTCTTTTCTTACCCAAGGCCCATTAGTAGGCTTTGGTATGTGTATGTGATATTCAGAAGTTGAAGCTTCATTTATCCTGTGATTTCCTGTCATAGCTCCACTTCATGTCACAACATGGATGTTGCGATCTTCATTTCTTTTCTCAGCTATGATCATCTGAATATTCTGGTTCTATCCTTTTGTAATTTTTTCTTTCATTTTTCCTTGCAAAATGGGACATGCTTCAATGATATGGTCAAATGAATTACAATACTTTCAATTAGTGCAAGGATTCTGACAGTATCTTACTAAATGTCCAGTTTGAGCACAATTATAAAAAACAATCTGACCGCTTCCTCTCCCTTGGACAGTGTTACGTCCTCTTCGTATGAATCCACCACATCCTATATATGTGCCTTGATCATACTGTGGATTTTCATTATTGTGTTTTGTTTCTCCTTGGACTCTGTAGACATCATGGTTTCTTTCTATCATGAGGTTATATGCTCTACAGTTAGTGTCATCATGGCCAATTGATTTACAAAATGTGCAGTGTTAAATTTTCAGAATTTACTTCAATCTGATCTAGGATCTTAACTGAGAGAACACCATGTACAGCAAATCTACAGCATATCAATCATGGACACAATGATGCAAGCACACAAGAGACACAGAGTTTACTTGGGGAAAACCATAAAGGTGGAAAACCCCAATAACGTCCTCAGAGATAGATAGAGCAATGATACAACCAGAATACAAGAGATAGTCTTCTCCTAGTAGCAGAGCCTCCTCCTCCACAAGTGTGCCACTCTCCCAAGTGTGTGTGAGAGAATAGAATGTGTAAAATGAGAGAGACACACTCTCTATTTATACACTAACTTGACTTGAACTTTACTCAACTAGGTCGGACTCAACTTAACCACTTAACATAATGCTGACTGGGCCGACCCCCACTAGGGTGGTCTAATAACCCTTTGACCCACATGGACGACCCCTAATAGGGTGGTCTAATAACCCTTTGACCCACATGACTTGTTGGCTGCTTTTGGATAGACCCGGGTTTTCAGGATGCGCAGCAACAAACACCCCTTGGCGCACTGGCCCTCTCGGCAACGAGATGCGCAGCAGCCCGAAGTCTCACCCGAAGTGGCTATGGGGGGGCGAAGGAATCAAGCTTCCTTAACCTAGGCAATGCGGAGACTGCAATCTTCCTTCTCTTTTACAGGAGGATTCCTCAAAGCGGAACGTCTTACTCTTCTGCAGATTTCTCAGTGCAACAGCGCTGAACTTCACGCTCACCAGCCTAGCTGCGCGGTATCTCCGCTCCGGCGCACAAGGCGATTACCCTATGCGTCCAATACTGTGCCTTTTTTGGCCCTGCACCACAGCGCAGCAACACACTCCTCAATCGCCGCAGCAACAGCGTTCTACAGATTCCTTCGACACTTAACGATTATAACTACCAAGGAAGCTTCGAGAACTTACTTAACACATTCATAAAGATAACGCAATGTTCGCGTATACACAGATAGTGAACTTAAAACATGCAATCACACAACACATCATCATAACACTGAGAATTAGGTAGTTCACCTCCACGGGGAAACCACGTCCACGGGAAGTGTATCTTATATTAATCTCAAATGGAAATTACACAGTATGCTGCGCACACAGCTGCAGCCTTAGATCTTTCCAGGAAACTCCACGCACATAGCCGGGAGCCCTTCTCTAGATCTAGTCTCTTCTCCTACAGAGATTACAATGGTTCAGACGTCGACTCAGACTGTCTGCAACCTCAACATCAACTTACAATGGCCTTCTTACCACTCTATCTTTCTAACGTCTAAACCTCTAATGGCTAGCTAACTAACTAACTAACATATCTCAAATAGCTAACCTTCTTCCTTTACAATTACACATATATATAGGTGGCCCTGAGGGTCGCACCTTTACAAAATTGTGGGCCTTTCCCAACAGTAATCCCCAAAAACCCTAACCACGGACATGGCTAGGTGTACGGTAGGCGCCGCTTGCAGTCATGTCACCGTTTCCTGTAGGTTCCGTGACTTTCGGCGCATATTGCGGGTATGGGTGCCACTTCATCATTCCCTGCTCCTTGTCCTTCGCCTTCAATGCTTTGGTCCGTTGCTCTTCCTTGATCAGAGCAACCATAAATTATGTACTTAGCCTTAATAAGGGTAGCTGAGCCCTCTATTCCGTCACTTCATTTATTGTGGTAGCTGAGCTTTCTACTCGGCCACATTCATTCTCCTTTGATGTGTTTCCTCGAGCTCCGCAATTTCTGGTCCGTAATCTGCGCTGAGCTCGTCCATCTGGCACTGTATTGCGCACTTGTTCGCTTCTGCCCAAAATTGGTGCTTTCTCAAAATTAGAACTTTCCCTTCAACACTTGTGCTTTTTCCTCAAAATTTGCATCTTTACCATAGCTACGGCCTAGGCTACAACAGGCCCCTAACACTTACTTATGGCTTGTCCCCGAGGCACTCGCACTAGCGTGTGGTCGCTTTAGTTGTGCATCTGCCTTTGCTTGGGTCGCAGCAAGTGCATTCTTCCATTGTGCAATAGCGAAGTCCATTTCATCGACGCACTCCACAGCTGTCTGCACCATTTCTACAGTGGCGTCTTCTTCAGTTATGCCATCAACCAACTGTTGAGATTCAAAAAATTCTTTGATCTTTGCCTCAGCTTGGGCAGCAAGTTCAGTATATTCATCCATAAATGGTTGAATGCTGTTGGTGAGTTTAGCATCTTCATTTCTGAGCTTGTGCAGTTGTTGTTGTATTCTGCGCACTTCGCTCATTTTCCTCATTTTTGCTAAGCCTTCTAAGGCCTTAGCTTCTTCACTCAAAACAGTTAGGGACTGTTCTGCTGCTTGTTCCTGTTCCAAAAGACCGACTTTGAAAGGGAGCTTCTCAAGCTCAGTCCAAGCCTCCATAGCTTGCGTCATCAGATTTTCGGCTTCATCTGTTCTGCTCTTCATTTGTGCGGAATCTCTGCGCAGCGCTTCAAATTATTCCTGCCTATCATCTGTAGAATGCGCCGCAACACGAGCTTCCAACTCGACGATCTGCATTCTATGATCTTCAGCCATAGCAACTATTTCCTGCTCTAGGGCTTTCACCCTTCCACCAATAATTTGAACTTTCTCTACCAGAGGAAGGTCTGGTTGAATCTCGCAGGCCGGCATCTCCTGGGTGATTTCATCAACTACGTTTATTATCCCATTGTCTTGTGCCTCATAAAGTGCGAGCTTCTCAGAGATGTTCTTATAGCCTACCTTCAGCTCTATTTCCTGCGATTGCAGTCTTTGGTTTGCATGGAATGTGGAGAGCTCTCTAGCTCTCAGCTCAATATAGACCTTCTCTTGCACTAACTACAAGGTTTCTATCGGAATCAAAGACAAATTTACTTCAATGGGGCCAACTGCGCTTACCTGCAGTGCAGCCAAAGGATCCGGAAGTGTCATGCTTGTAGGCGGGATGTGCATGACAGTATGCCTCTCTGCGAGTACTTCAACTCGCTCGGTGCTTGTAGGTGCCTGCAGCGCCTGCGAAGTAGATGTTGGAACATGGGTCTGCGCAACTCTTCCTGTGAGACCTTTTAATTCCACGAACTGCAGGTCCAGAGCACTTCTGATGTGAGCATGCGCGGTCCACAGCTCACAAAATTGCTCTTTCAAGTACTGGTCGATCCCCGAGGAAATGGTCTCAGAGGGATGCGACACCTTCTGCTTCTTGGCCGCTGGTTCTGTTGAACCTTCCTCACTTCTTTGCTCAGGCGCTTCCTTGTACTTCTCTTGCGCAGCAGGGGGTGGAATCGCGGATGCGATTTCGGCAGCCTCCCTCCATTCATCTGACCAGGACTTGACAGTTTCTTCAACATCTTCAGTAGTCATCCTGTAAAGGCCTACGACCCATTCTTCCTGAATTCTGCAAAGGCGGAGGTAAATTTCGTGCAAGTTGGCAGAGAAGACCAACTTAGTTCCATATATTTGTGTTGTCTCCTCGCTCAGCCTCGGCATTTCCTGAATGGTATCTTTGAGGAGATGGTAATATTCACAAAAGACAGAGCGGTTCATCTTGCGCTTCGCGGGATTACCAGAATCCTAGAGGTTTACATAGCGCATTCCTACAACCTCTCCTGCGCGTCGCGGAAGGAACTGAGTGTTGGGGGGCTCCTTCCACCCGACAAAGGCGCATAAAATTAAAAGCCAAGAAAAATGGAACAATTGACCAGCGGTGTCTTAGACATTTCGGCAGTCTTCCAAGAAATAATTGAGGAGGAAGAGAGACCAATTGTACTGCTCCCCCTCCGTTGCTGCGATGGCGAGCTCCACGACAGCTCCAATGACTTCTTTAGGTCTGCACTTCGTGAGAAGTCTGCCTGCAAGCAAACTGCCTGTAAATCTAAATGCTTCATCCTCAACTATAGTGAGGTCATAGGCCCGACCTCCTATTGTCAATTTGTATTTCTGCACCAACTGTGCAGCCAACTTTCTGTCCTTATCTTTTCCAACAAAATGAATATTGGGGTCCTTACCAACCTTAGATAGGCTGATAATACGATGAATCAAGTCGACATTCAAATCAATTGGCCTCCCCAGCCAAAGGTAACCACCATGAATGCAGGATAGCAGTGCCTTAACAACTGCATTGACTTCATTGCTACGCCCGAAGTGCGGTAGCTTCAACAAGTTCAAAAGTCCAGACTTCTCTAAATTTGCTGCGAATTCCTTCGGGACGAATTCATCAACCTTTCTGGTCGAATTATAGACTACCGTCAGATAGCAATCTAGCGCAAATTGAGGATACGTTCTGTAGTCTCCGAGGTTGAAATCAAAAAACTTGACCAATGGAAGGTGTCCAAGCAGGGACCATTCTTGTCGCACGACTTCCGCCATTGGTGGTAGCGGAATCAGATACTTTGCATTCTTCGGAATATGTACCTCGGGTGCATCATCTGGATGCGGCGGAATGTAATTCACCATAGTGGCTAAGGGCTCTGGAATGGGTTCGTCCGGCTGCTGCAGCTGAGACGCCCTTGTGCCCGGAGATTGTCTGGGATCAGTCCAACCAGGGTGTGTGTAAGCCGAGGCCGTCACCGAGGTAGTCATGCCAAAATCTAATCCTCTGCGCTTAAATTAACGAACAATTTCTTCAGTTGACAGGTTCTCCATCGTGAACCGGTATACACAACAAGGACTTGAACAGACAAATGGCGGAACAACGTAGGATACGAATGTTGAAAGCAAAGGGAGCAGCCTGCACAACACGGCTATGAAAACAATAACTTAGATTCTCAAACAAGACACTATGCAGCTTGAGAAAAGTAACCCGAAGACATACGAGTGCGGGGTATTTATAGCTAAAGGCGATAATAAATGCAGACAAGTGGGGCTAATAGCCATAGGTGCCTATGCATGAGTTGACAACCCCCCTACCCCCGCGCCTCTGCTGTGCATTAATTGTGATGGACGGGCTCTGACAGCCTTCCGGGAGAAGCTAAAACTTTCGGCGCATGACAGAAATGCAAATCTTAGGGAGATCAAGCCAACTCTGTCAGAGCGGATACAATTAAATGGCGAGCTTATCCTTCATTAATCTTCAGACGCGGTTATAGGACTACAGTAATTCAAATTTTCGGCGGGTCATTTCAACATAGGTAACTGTGCATATAGAGGGGTCCACAACGAGAACTCCTCAAGCGGCAACTTGACACAGGGAACTCCGCAAGAGCGACGGTTTGACAACCTGGAAAAACTTTGCAAGAGCACAAATAAGCTCCTTCAAAACAGACTTTATTGACATGCGCAGATGTTTCAAGGAACTGCGCGGGAAGCCAGAGACTGAAAGTGTCTCGCGACTTCCGTGTAGACTGTGATAATGCGATGCCTCTTTCAACTACACTGGGCATCTGCACGACTTTAGCACTGAATTAAGTTGACAGGGCGGAGTGGTCGTCGCGATAAAGCTTGAGCCAACTCCCGTTGATCTTTGTAGGCAGCAAGTCTCCATTAAGCTTCGCAAGCTGAACTGCTCCTCCTTCTGTTATCTTTATCACCCGAAAAGGGCCTAACCAATGTACACGAAACTTGCCTAGAAATTTGATGAATTTGCTATCATAGAGGAGTACCAAGTCTCCTTCTTGAAAAACTTTATTCTTAATATGCCTGTCATGCCAAGCTTTCTGTCTTGCCTTCTTTACTTGTTGATGGAATCCAGCTAAAAGTATTTTTTCTTCTAAGGCAAGCATTTGTGATAGTCTTTCACCCATAGTATCAGTATCTGCCATTTCTATAATTTGCGCAATTCTGAAGCTGGGAACAATGTAGTCCATGGGCATAACTGCTTCTTGTCCATACACCAAGCTGAAAGGTGTGTGACTTGTTAGTTTCTTGCATGTGGTGCTAAGGTACTAGAAGTACCGCACGGGCTACTAGAAGGTGTTACTGCGGGGTTATAATGAGCCCCGTCTGGCTTTTGCGATGTAAAAGGGTGATAAGGGATATGAGTACTCCCTTTTCTCTCTATATGGCTTGCTCTCAGAGCTTGACTATCTGCTGGGCTAGACTCAAAAGAATGTTGGTCAAGGCCTACTTTATACTGTTTTCCACTATGAGTGCAACCAATAAGTTCAAGATCACTATCAGAATCTGCGAACATTACTTGTCTATGCTACTCATCGAAAGCTATGCATAGTTTTCCTTTTTCATACAGAAGCATTTTAATCCATAAGTTCAGAGAATTTAAGAACTTACCCCTGTGTGCTTTGAAGAAGCTCCTCTCAGCTTCGCTGAAGCTCTTTCTCGTATCTACTGCAAACTCGGTGATGAAGCCTTCCAGCAGACTGTTCAACCAAAAGTCTACTGCGCGGGACACAGGATTATCTACCCGCTTCAAAATGCTAACTAGCTCAGGCGTCCAAGCGATGGGTTGATCAACATGCACAGTGGGTCTAGTATCTGCTAGCTTGGCTATCCACGCATGCAACTCAAGTGAAAATGTGACAAAGAAAATTTCATGAAGGTCAGTATAAATATACTTCTGCAACCAGTCTTCTGTCTGAAGCCTAGAGCTTCTATTTTCTCATTCAGCGAACTCTTTAGCCTTTGAATCAAACCAGTCTTGAATTTCTTTAGCTGTAGGATTCCAGTAGCACATTGCCTTCAAAATAATATGGTTGAAGTTGACAACGAAACCATTTGTTGGCTGAGCAAGTCTCAAGGCAACAAGTCACAAGGCAACGAAACCATTTGTTGGCTTAAGCAATATCTCCCACGTCGCCGGAATAACAAGTCTCAAGGTAACGAGTCTCAAGGCAACGAAACCATTTGTTGGCTGCTTTTGGACAGACTCGGTTTTTCAGGATGTGCAGCAACAAACACCCCTTGGCGCACTGGCCCTCTTGGCAACGAGCTGGGAAGCAGCCCAAAGTCTCACCCGAAGTGGCTATGGGGGGGCTAAGGAATCAAGCTTCCTTAACCTAGGCGACATAGAGACTGCAATCTTCCTTCTCTCTTACAGGAGGATTCCTTAAAGCAGAACATCTTACTCTTCCGCAGATTTCTCAGTGCAACAGCGCTGAACTTCACGCTCACCATCCTAGCTACGCAATATCTCTGCTTCGGCGCACGAGGCGATTACCCTCTGCGTCCAATACTGTGCCGTTTCCGGCCCTGCGCCATGGCGCAGCAACACACTCCTCAATCACCGCAGCGACAACGTTCTACAGATTCCTTCGACACTTAACGATTATAACTACCAAGGAAGCTTCGAGAACTTACTTAACACATTCATAAAGATAACGCAATGTTCGCATATACACAGATAGTGAACTTAAAACATGCAATCACACAACACATCATCATAACACTGAGAATTAGGTAGTTCACCTCCACGGGGAAACCACGTCCACGGGAAGTGTATCTTATATTCATCTCAAATGGAAATTACATAGTATGCTGCGCACACAGCTGCAGCCTTAGATATTTCCAGGAAACTCCACGCACACAGCTGGGAGCCCTTCTCTAGATCTAGTCTCTTCTCCTACAGAGATTACAATGGTTCAGACATCGACTCAGACTGTCTGCAACCTCAACATCAACTTACAATGGCCTTCTCACCACTCTATCTTTCTAACGTCTAAACCTCTAATGGCTAGCTAACTAACTAACTAACATATCTCAAATAGCTAACCTTCTTCCTTTACAATTACACACATATATAGGTGGCCCTGAGGGTCGCACCTTTACAAAACTATGGGCCTTTCCCAGCAGTAATCCCCCAAAACCCTAACCACGGACATGGCTAGGTGTATTGTAGGCGCCGCTTGCAGTCATGTCGCCATTTCCTGTAGGTTCCATGACTTTCGGCGCAGATTGCGGGTATGGGCACCGCTTCATCATTCACTGCTCCTTGTCCTTCGTCTTCAATGCTTTGGTCCGTTGCTCTTCCTTGATCAGAGCAACCATAACTTTTGTACTTAGCCTTAATGAGGGTAGCTGAGCCCTCTATTCCGTCGCTTCATTTATTGTGGTAGCTAAGCTTTCTACTCGGCCACATTCATTCTCCTTTGACGTGTGCGCTTAAGCTCCGCAATTTCCGGTCCGTAATCTGTGCTGAGCTCGTCCATCTGGCACTGTACTGCGCACTTGTTCGCTTCTGCCCAAAATTGGTGCTTTCTCAAAATTAGCACTTTCCCTTCAACACTTGTGTTTTTTCCTCAAAATTCACAGCTTTACCATAGCTGCGGCCTAGGCTCCAACATGACTTATACAGGGCTGACCCCAACAAGGTGGTCTAATAACCCATCAAGTATAAGTTGCAGCACTTACAATATAAATGATGACACTTCCGTATAGAGGAATAATAACATATCTATAGGAATACAATATACATATATGTGAAATACATTCCAAAGTTACATATACATCAACACTCCCTCTTAACTAGGAAGGTATTTCTCGACACTGGTCTTCTAGCACAAGTCATCTTCTTTGGATCATCGTCACTGGATAATCATCTTCGAGTCATCATCATCGTCACTACTACTTCTATCTCAATCAATATCTAAATCTACTCATCATAGGAAGTTCTACAGAGCCAGTCCTTTTTCATATTGGATGTAGGCCCACCACCTATAGGTATTCGTCATCACTGGCCATACTATGGAAATCTCAGGACTTATTACGTGCGTCACAAAACCTTAAAAGAGTCTCTTGACTAGAAAGAACCCTAAAGAGAATCTGAGGCCTTTTTCATCCTGTCCAGATCTCCAGGACTTATTACATGTGATGCTATATCTGTGTCCGGATATACTCAGTGATTATTCAAGCGAATAATCCGCCAATGGAAAATAACTCCATTTGATAAAATAATAATATATAATGATAATGGATGATTAATAATTTACAATGAGGCTCGCTTTTATAAGCTTGAGCGTGTATGGTGAAGGGTTACACCCTTTCATTTAATAATTAATAACTTTAATTAACATACACATAATATTCATAGCATTGCCACTCTCTTAGAAAGGCTTTGTCCTCAAAGCCTTATAATTTTGTCGCATTGTTCTTTGCGATGTCATGGCTGATGAAACATGTTGATACGAACTGCTAAGTGTAGAGCATAACTTCCGATACGTCGATGGATGAATCCATCCCAAATTGATTTGTTGTGGACTGATGGGATTCCCTACTGATGTGTCGTCAGGAGATTTGATCACATTAGTACCATTATCTTTCGACGTTTCCCACTTTTTCAAATATTGATTTTTATGGTTGGGGTGTCGATAAGGAACTTTCATGATGTCATTTTCATTTACTAATGTCGCCTTTAGAGCATTGATCTGAGTTGGAAGTTTTATTTTCGTCTCTTTAGGTTTTAAGGTTTCATTTTGTATCTTTTCCAACTTGTTTCCTAACTGCCTGTTATCATTTTGAAACTTCTTGATCAATTCGACCTGCGATTTCCTGTCATCTTCACACTTATTAAGTTGTTCCTTAAGATCTTCATTATGACTTCTGATGCAGCTATTTTCTTCCTGCTTGTCTAGAATTTTTCCTTCAATGTCTTCCGTAGATGGTTCTGTCTTCCGACTATTTTTCAGTTTCTTAATTTTTGTGACTAGTGTCTTGTTATGATTTCTTAATCTGAAAATTTCTTCGGAATTGTTGGATAGTGTTTTATTACTCTTTGTGATCTCCAATTTGTGTGCCTTTTTAGAGTCATCGTTTTGTTGTTGAAGAACTTTTATCTGTTTTCGATATTGGCCGACCTCTGATTCTTGACTTTCTAATTTATGTCGTAACTGCATTAGTTCTTCATGTTTGTTGCTAACGATTTTGTTCAAGCGTATTATTTCTGCTTCGTAATTAGATACTTCCTTCTTTATATCTTGATTTTTCAACCTCTGATTGAAATCACTTTCATCTTTTAATTCCTTGATTTGCGCACATAATTTTTCTATGTGATTTTTCTGGTTGGACATTGTGTGTTCCTTGAACCGTTCTTGTATCTTATATAACTCAATCTTTATTTCTGATTGTGTGTTAATGTCTCGTAATTCTTCATTGTCTTTTCGATAGCGCTTTAACTTGGCTTCTAATTTCTCTTGCAAATCGACTTCCATGGTTTCTGTCTTCTTCGACGGTGGGATGATCATCTTTGATTTCTTTGATGAGTCTTTCTTAAACTTGGTCGTCCTTCTTTGACTTGACTTATCCAACGATGGATAGTCTCTGCTAGATCTTCACTTCTTGTTTTTCTTCGATTTGTCTTCTTTGTCTTTTTTCTCGATTTTTTTTTTTTTAGACTTCAATACCTTTTTTTTTTTTTTAAATAATTATTATAAAATAATAATAATTATTATTTTACTTTAACCTTTTTGACTTTGTAATTTTTTGCTAGTAAAAGGAAGGTTTATAAATAACTTTCTAAAACCATTTTCCTTAAGGTATTTCTTTATATATATATATAATATCTTATATCCCTTATATCTCCTTTTCTAGATATAGCGCTAAACACTTTTTCAATTTTTTTATAAAAGTATATTTTCTCAAAATTCTTATAGTCCATGAATATCATATATAATAATGTATTATTATATATTTTTTTGTTCTAATATTATAACAATAACTATATTATTATAATATTTTTTGTTTTTTTTGGTTGCAGGTTTTAGGGTTTGTGTGGATGGATGGCGTGGAGGTGGTGGTTGGGGTGAGAGACGAGGGGAGCTGGATGTAGGAGGGCGTGGTCGTGGGAGTTTGTGCAGAGAGAGGTTGGGCTGGGCGTGGAGATGGTGGGAGGGCGCGCAGCCGGGAGGGTGGGTGAGCGAGCAGGTTGGTGGGAAGGTGGTCGGCACGGCGTCGAAGGTGGAAGAGGGCGTATGCAGCAGGGAGCAGGTGTGGAATGGATGCAGCAGGGAGCTGCACGGAGAGGCGATGCAACAAGGATGCAGCGGGGAAGGGTTGCAGGGTTACAGGCGTGGAAGGGAATGGGGGAGGCGAGAGCGTGAGGTCAAGCGTGGAGCAGGCGGTAAAGGAGGATGGAGGGCAGGCGTGAGCGTGGGGCAGGCGGAAAGAATGGATGTAACAGGTGGGAGAATAGTGAGGAGTAGAGCAGGAGCAACGAGTCGACCAGAGAGGGGTGTAGAGAGAGCATGAGGTGTGGTGGACGAGGCTAAGTGGAAGGAGGCCGAAATGAAGGAGCTGGCAGCCGAGGGAAAGTGACAGGAGCTAGCAGGTGGAAGGACGTGGAGCTGGTGTGTGCCGAAAGGGGAAGGGGAAGAAATGGGAGGAGGGACACGGAGAAGGGGAATGAGTGGAAAGGAGAACGAGGAGATGGGAGTTGGATTTGAGTGGAGGTCAAAAAACCAATTCAGAGAAACTTTGACACTTATGGCTAAAAGCCGGATTTGGAGAAGCTCCAAGATGGATGGCTAAAAACCACAATCAGCAAGGCCCGAGAACGGTTGGCTCTGATACCAATGCTATATCAGTGTCCGGATATACTCAGTGATTATTCAAGCGAATAATCCGCCAATGGAAAATAACTCCATTTGATAAAATAATAATATATAATTGATAATGGATGATTAATAATTTACAATGAGGCTCGCTTTTATAATCTTGAGCGTGTATGGTGAAGGGTTACACCCTTTCACTTAATAATTAATAACTTTAATTAACATACATATAATATTCATAGCATGTTACCCCACCACAAAACCTCGAAAGAGAATCCCGGGACTGATTACGAGCACAAGGCTCAACCTATCGGATCTCCCAGGGCACAAATTACATGTGGTCACCACAAAACCTCGAAAGAGCATCCCAGGACTGATTACAAGCACAAGGCTCAACCTATCGGATCTCCCAGGGAACAAATTACATGTGGTCATGGCAAAACCTCGAAAGATAATCCCAGGACTGATTACGAGCACATGGCTCAACCTATCGGATCTCCCAAGGCACAAATTACATGCCATAGGAAAAAACCTCGAAAGAGCATCTACCAGATATCCCAGGGCACAAATTACATGCCATAGAAAAAACCTCGAAATACTATCTGCAGATCTCTTAGGGCACAAATTATATGTCCTCCCAAGCAAAACCTCGAAAGAGCATTTTCCAGATATCCCAGGGTACAAATTACATGCCATAGGAAAAAACTCGAAAAACTATCTGCAAATCTCCCAGGGCACAAATTACATGCTTATCTGCACAACCTATTCCACGACCACAGAGTATCAACCTGATACTCACCATACATCATCCTGATCATCATCACTGCAACATCCTGCTGCATGTCATCTGGAGCAACATCCTGAAGCTCGTCATCCATGATCATCCTGATCATACAATGCATCTACCTGATGCATACCAAGTATCTACCCGATACATATCATCATACATGATCCACCTGATCATACAGTGTATCCACCTGATACAAATACAAATACATGATACATATCACCATACATGATCCACCTGATACATATATAGATACATGGTCCAAGCATCCAACATGATGCATATACAAAAATACATACAAGTGATCCAACTGATCATATCCAACATCCAACATGATGCGTACATACATATAAATGATCCAACTAATCATATCTAGCATCCAACATGATGCGTACATACATAGCAGTAACTGGAGCATCATCCTGATGCTCATCATCCAGTGCTTACATCCACAACCATGTGAAGGATCCTCCTTCCAACATGCTTGGAATGGCTTCTACAAATGTGTCCATCACTTCTTCCTCGAAGTGTCATCAATCTGAAGAACACACAACCTCTCCCTGGCTAGTGGCTTCGTCAGCACATCTGCAATATGCTTGTCCGTCGTAATATATAGGAGCTTCACGGCTCCTCTCTGCACCATATCCTTGATATAGTGATATTTGATCTCTATGTGTTTCGACCTGTCATGAAACACTGCGTTCTCGGACAGCTTCACACAACTCTAGTTATCACAAAAGATACCAGTAGCATCCAACGGGAGATCAAATAACTTAGATAGTAGCTTCCGTAGCCATACTGCCTCACAACTAGCTGAACATACTGCAACATACTCTGCCTCAACTGTACTCAGTGCTACGCAGGACTGCTTCCTGTTAAACCAAGAGATCACACCTAATCCCATACTGAAGAAGCACCCAGATGTGTTCTTCCTATCTGCAACACTGCCATCCCAATCTGAATCAACATAACCCTACAGGTTAAACTTTTGATTTGCTTCATACTTGAGCCCATAATCGACTGTACCCTTTAGGTACCTCAGAACATGCTTTACAGCAACCAAGTGAACACTCAGATCCGTCAGAAACTGTCTTAATGTGTTCACTGCAAAGCAAATATCTGGTCTCATGTTCGTCAGGTACATCAAGGACCCAATCATCTGATGATACATAGAGACATCAACCGGCTCAGATGAAGTATCACAAAGAAGCTTCAGATTTGATGCCATAGGTGTGGCCATGGCCTTGCAATCCATCATCCCGAACCTCTTTAGGATCTCTACTGCATACTTCCCTTGTCCAAGGAAGATTCCATCTGCACTCTACCACACCTCATTGCCAAAAAAAAAACAAATAGTGCATCATCGCCAAGTTCTCCATCTCGAACTTGGCAGTAAGCTTCCTTTGTGTGTCGGAAATCGATCTGTCATCTCCTGTTACAAACAGGTCATCCACATATAGGAGTAGAATCACAGGATTCCCTTCCTCAACCTTGTAGTAAAGGTTGGAATCTGCTTCACTCTTGGTAAAGCCCAAACTGGATAGAAAGCTGTCTATCGTACCAAGTTCTACACACATATATGACTACATCATTCAAGAAGGCTATCTTGAAATCCACTTGGTGTATCTTATATTTCATCACTTTTATATTTCTCTATGCTGTCATCTGCAGCATGCTTGATCTGATAGTTCCATTTGGAAGTCACAACAGACTTCCTTTCAGCTCTTGGGACTGCATCCCAAACATCATTCTTCATGATCGACGGATCATGGCATTCTTCCCGTATCCTGGGAACTTCAATATCTTCAATAGATAATTTTGTTGCTTGAACAAATGTTGTAGTCCTTCTTTTGTAGGTGAATATATACGATCTTTTCTACAAAACAAGTTAAATTGCATTATTAGAAACATCTCATAATTTTCAAACAAATTCTTACACATAAAGAAACATGTCATACAGTCATGCAATTATCTTAGCCAATGCTTCAATACGACATTTATCCGTGTTCCACAACTTTCTAAATGCCTTTCAGTCTCTACCAGAACATTGTTAAGAGTGTGCACAACTCCCAACATGTCAGCAAAGAGGTTTCATTCTAGATAAGTAGCAATGGAATGTTGTACAGTGCCATAGGCCACTTACCCATCATATGCATATTAGTAGTATCTTGTTCATTAATGCAAATATGCAAAATACATATCCTAAGTCTAAGAACATAAGCATATGTATCATTGAACAATTTTATTTAAACAAACAAATATGTAAGAAG
The DNA here is from genome assembly GCA_027924585.1 of Larix kaempferi. Taxonomy (NCBI): domain Eukaryota; kingdom Viridiplantae; phylum Streptophyta; class Pinopsida; order Pinales; family Pinaceae; genus Larix; species Larix kaempferi. Next base: position 2,194,928 of record BSBM01000926.1, on the reverse strand, counting down.
TGGTAATTAAAATACTTATCTTTGTTTGTTTGTTGGGTGGACTCCCTCTGAGTCTTTGCTTTCTTGCAGGAGCTGCTGAAGTAGCTTTTTCTACACCTTTTTGTTGTGGAATGAAGAAAGATGGTCAACTCCCTATGAATATCTGCGTCCTTGCAGAAACTAATGAAGTGTGCTCCTTTTCTTTCTTGCAGAAACAACTGGAGTGTGCTTCCTCTTGATCTTTGCTTCCTGGATTACCTGTCCTTGAACTTACATCCATCCTTACTCACTATGCATGCTTATTAGTATCATCATTGTGTTATCCTTAAGGTCTCATACATAATCACACATTTATTAGTATAATCTTAATACTATCAAAACACAATAATCTTAAACATGTATAGTCATGATCATTCACAGATAATAAACATTAGTATTCAAGGTTTCAGGGAAGTCTTCTTTTACTCATGCATATTCTTATTTGATCATAGGACACTTCTGATTAGTTAAATCATCAATGCATAAACCTGTGATTACTCAAACCTATACCTTCATGATTCTTTTGGTTAGTCATATCATCAATTATGGTAAGAAACATAATATGCATACAACCATGACTATTCAAACCTATGACTTCATGAATAATCATTATCAACAACACAACAATATAAGATCCTAACACAAGGTAGGATTCTAGCTTGATATAGGAAAAAAATACCTGGATTAGCATGCTAGCTAGTTATGTCTAACATACCCTCATAATGTCTTCTGGTTCTCTTCAGTGACTTGTGCTAGTAACCTATATGTCTCATAGGTTAACCATTGTAGGACCAAGTTATACATACCTCGAAAGTAGATCTTATATGTGATCCATGACAATGAATGAATCTTTGTCTTCATGTCACCATGCTCATATGTTCTTGAAGTAGAACATGATTTGTCTTTCTTGGTGTACCTTTTATGTTACCAAACAACATAAACCTCATACAACATCACAATGCATTAGTACATTCATAAGTGTCAAAACCTTAATCAATGAATATCTTCTATTAAGGTGATACGACAAGTCTAGTAATTAATCAAGATTGTACTGTAATGATATGAAGACAAACATATGATAAACTTAACCATGAAACATACCTGTAAGCCATACCTGTCAACATTGCTTGTAATCTTCTTATGAAAGGCCTTAGCCTCATCTCCCTCTGAAACAGCAACTTCTTCACTTATGCAGGTGACCAATCCATCCTCTTCTAGGATTAACCCAATCCACTTGATTTGCAGGAACTAGATCTGGAGCTATAATAGGGTTTGTCAAAGAAACCCTAAAAATTCAAACTTTGAATTTCAAACTTCCGAAAGGATAGAAATATGCGCCTTGATGAGCTGATCAAGCTGGTATATTAAGAATTTGAAAACTGCAAAGTTTCACTCCTCAATTTTGCCTTTGAAACTTTCTGATTCACTAGATGTGACCTCGAACTAGGGTTTGATGAAGCCCACTCTTTTTCCCAATCAAAAGGTTTGGTCCAAATCTCTAAGCTTCTATTTTTATGAGGAGCTTCCAGCTGTGGTCACAGATTTAAAAAATTCCCATTTTTTTTGCAGAAGCCCTAATTTTCCACTTTTCTGATCAAAGTCCCGAACTAGGGTATGATCAAGCCCGGCCTTCTGCCCAAACAAAAATTCTGATCTTGGTATCTAAATTTCGATTTTGATGAGTACCATTTAGCCATGGTCTCCGATTACAAAAATTCCAACTTTCTCCGAAGCCCTAAATTCCAGAAGCCATGAATGAAGGTGCTAAAAAATAATTCTGATTTGACAGAAATATGTACCTGATTGTTTCTAGTGTAACTCCAAACTTTTTGATCCATAGGGTCTGAATTTTTTTTTTGAGATAGCCTGACCTGTTATATTTCCATCTCGATAGGTCTGACCTCAATTGGATTCTCTGAGAGAGAGTTATGCTAAGTGTCGCAACGTGACCTGTTTATGGGATAATACAGGAGAGCGCACTTGTACGGCATGCCACGTGTCACTGGTTCAACTTCCGCCTCTAAACAATTTTCTTGAAATATCATGACCTGTTATCTTTCCATCCCGACAGGTCTGACCTCAATTGTATTCTTTGAGAGATATTTATGCCCAGTGTCGCAACATGACCTGTTTATGGGATAATACAGGAGAGAAAACTTGTATGGCGTGCCACGTGTCACTGGTTCAACTTCGGCCTCTGCAAATTGTTTGAGATAGTACAGTCTGTTTAATACCTGCCACTTTTTGTGAAATTTCATTTGGAGCTTCCTAACCCAAGTTATGACCTTTTTCACAAGGTCACCTGATTTTGTCTCAGATCTGGAAGAGGCAGAAACCCTATATTGTACAGATCATAAATCACAAAGTACAATGCATTAGAGGTTGTCCTTTGGATACAAGGTACCTGGGGATCTGATATTCAACTTGTAAATGTTTCAGATCCAAAAACTTCTCCAAAATGGATTTATAGCGAACGTGCTACGATGACTGGTTTTTGCTATATCAAGCCCTAACATCTTAAGTGCAACAAGTGTCATACATGCCATATCATGCCTTCTTTCAGGCTAGCTCTGATACCATGTTAAATTTTCAGAATTTACTTCAATCTGATCTAGGATCTTAACTGAGAGAACAACATGTACATCAAATCTACAGCATATCAATCATGGACACAATAATGCAAGCACACAAGAGACACAGAGTTTATTTGGGGAAAACCATAAAGGCGAAAAACCCCAATAACTTCCTCAGAGATAGATAGAGCAATGATACAACCAGAATACAAGAGATAGTCTTCTCCTAGAAGCAGAGCCTCTTCCTCCACAAGTGCGCCACTCTCCCAAGTGTGTGTGAGAGAATAGAATGTGTAAAATGAGAGAGACACACTCTCTATTTATACACTAACTTGACTTGACCTCTACTCAACTAGGTCGGCCTCAACTTAACCACTTAACATAATGCTGACTGGGCCGACCCCCACTAGGGTGGTATAATAACCCTTTGACCCACATGGACGATCCCCAATAGGGTGGTCTAATAACCCTTTGACCCACATGACTTATACAGGGCCGACCCCAACAAGGTGGTCTAATAACCCATCAAGTATAAGTTGCAGCACTTACAATATAAATGACGACACTTCCGTATAGAGGAATAATAACATCTCTATAGGAATACAATATACATATATGTGAAATACATTCTGAAGTTACATATACATCAACATGCAGTACATTTTCTTTGGTGTATGTACATACTTTTGAAGTAGGTAAATGTCCTATGGGCGATGTCCTCTACATCGGCAAATATCGCACCATGGTCCTCGAGGTTGGTTCAATGGATTTGATGCTCCACTAGCAAGGGAATCTATGAATACATGATAATGTTCCTTGGAGTGTCCTTCTGCTTTACATTTAGTGAACCAAACCTATTCTCTTATTTATTTTCCTTTCTTCATATCTTGTAACCGTAATGTCAGGTTTCCTAGATGTGTCTGTATCTGTACCATTCTTGTGCTAGTCTCTTCTATGGGAGAAGCTTATAGTTTCATTGCAATTTCTAATGCTTCTGTTTGCGAGGTTAACTTATGTTGCATTAGTGGTAATCTAATGGGGGGAAACAACGCAGCTATAAACCACTCTTGATGTTGTTGCGTTGCTATTTCAAAGATAAATTAACCTAACAAGGCTTTGAATTTATGATCAAAGTCCCACAGAGTCTCATTAGGTTTCTGTTTGATTTCTTTTAACTCCGTGATGTATTGAGATTCTGACTTAGGTTTCTTAAATTCTCTAATAGGCATTGTTATGATATCAACTAGTGTTATGTTATGTCCAACAAAATATTTCATGAACCGTGTTAAGGCTCTGTCTCTGAATGTGGTGACTAGCTGGGCTTGTTTTATAGCATCTTCTTGTACTTGATTAACATTCCATATAGCTTCATAGAGAAACCAATGTTGCTATCTATCTTATAGGCAGTTCCTTTAAAGACAGGTATATTTATGTCATCTACCATTCTTCTTCTAGGAGGTGTAGTGTTCTAAAACGATGAAGGCATACCACTACTTGGATGATTTTGAGTACCTTCTCATGTAGTATTACTACTACTAGTGTTATGCAAACTAGTAATATTTCTTTCTTCAACTATAGGTTTCTGCAAAGTAATAGGATGATAGCCAATTTGTATAGGTTCTGTTAAACTATCAGACTCGGCTTGATATGAATTTTTATCACTTCCTAACTCAGTTTCTAGGAATGTGAGAGGTTCAACTTCACGAGACCTCTTTCTAGTGCTAACTTTATATCTTTTTCCACTACACAAAATATCAATATCTTCATCCGTGTCACTATCTGTATTTTTTAACATTATAGACTCAAACCCTAGGAACCTAATTTCATTTTTAAGACATATTTTTCAGCTAATAACATTTTAATGCATAAACTTAGGTTTTTCATGTACTTACCTCTAAATCCTTGGAAACAATATCCTTCTTCGTGCTATAAGACTTTAAAGTGTCCACATCAAACTCTGTAATATAACCTTCCAGTAAGCTATCGAACCAAAAATATACTGCTCTTGAAATCTGGTTGTCAATCCCTTTAAGCCTCTGATCAACTTTGTATTCCACACTGTAGGTTTTGCACCCTGAAAAATAGTTTTTTCCATTCTGCTATCCTCGATATCTACTCATGTAGCTCGTTAGAAAAAGATGCAAAGAAAACTTCCTACAAGTGAGTGAATATATACCTATGCAACTGATTGTTCTGCGGTAAGATGCGGATGTTTGTTTTCTTTCTTCGCAAACTCAAGTTCTGTATGGCTTACCCAGTTTTGTATTTATTTCTTCTCTGGATTCCACATCAATACGATGCATTAGTGAAATGAAATGGTACCATTTGCTGCGCTCTCTTATATTCTAGGATGACACATCAATATCGCACATCACCGACACAACAGTCCAAAGTCAGGAACATAACCATTTGTTGGATGCTCATTCTCTGGGATGACCTGGGTTTGGAAAAGTTCTCTGTAGACCCAACAAAATCCCCTTCATTGGCCCTTTCAGCATCAACCTGCCAATAGGCTGAAATCTCACCCAAAGCGAGGATGGGTGGTTATAGAATCAGGTTTTTGTACCCGTGGTGATGCAGAGATGTGATATGTGAGCTTGCAACACATTCCTTGTTTAACATATACTTAACATAGCATTACCAACATGGAACTATGCACTTCATAGTTAGCAACAACCTACAGACTTCGTTGAATCGTTGTTCCTTTAATATTATAACTACGTATTTATAATACTTAACATTACTTCTCAACATTCATACACATGTATTCCACTTAACATATGATTCTCATTCACATACATATGAAAGCGACTATATAAACATAGCTTAACATGCACACAAAACACATCATAAAATCATACACATAACACAGGGATTTACGTGATTCACCCCCCATATGGGAGCTATGTCCACAGGAACTATTCTTATATTACCTGGAAGGGGTAATAGTTCCAGTCTGTGCACTCAGCTATAGACTCTTCTCTACAATAGATCTCTGCACACTCAACTGCATAGTCTTTTTTCTCTTAGATCTCTCTCTCAAACTAGATCTAACTCTCTTTAATTTTCCAACCCCTCATTATAAAAAATTAACCCTTTATATAGTAGATGTGCCCAAAGACCACATATTACAATAACTATGGGCCAACCCCCATAGTACCCTTAAACCCCAAAAAACATGGTTCTCATGTTGACCACACTTTTCCTTAACTTTGTTGTAGCTCTACTGTCCTTTTGCGCCGCTTCTTTTGAATTTGATGCTTCTTCTGACAATCGCAGTTTTGATTGCGTGGATCTGACTCTACAATGGTGCATCCTTTGAACCATTCCACTTCTTTAATCTCTATCCCTGTAGCCGACAATTCATAGCTTCATCCATAATTGCTCCAACTACCTCCGGTGGTCCTTAGTACTTCATCTTTACTAAGGGGACATGTACTTTCCTATCAACTTTGCTTCGCTCCATAGCCTCCTCCCGAGAACTGCGAAGTTGCATCTCCCAAGACTTGGTCAATGTTAGGCCTTGCTTGACTTGTACCTTTGTAATCAAAACTTCCTACAGTTGGGATGCGCCCAACATTTCCTGTGCAATAATATCCTCATATTCCTTACCCAAAAATTCTTAATTATCCATGGTTGAAGGGGTTGCTTCCATGTTCTGATTTTGATCATCATCCACCATTGATTCTTCTTATGTTGTCGCATTCTTTTCTTGTCTCAGTTGTCCAAGTCTCTAGGCCAAAAGTTCCATAAGAGTGACCTTATATCCTTCATTCTTAAAAATTTCCCCACATTCTGGGCACATAAACTCATCATGCTCCAAATTTTCTGAAACATCGGGTATAATTTCCATTTGATCAACAACTTCAGCTAGTGTTCTCAATCTATGAACTACCTAATTCTTTAACACTTCCTTCAGTCCTTGTAGTTCCTCCCTGAGCACCTGCACCTCCTGTTTCAGCAGGTCATTTTCTAAGAGCAGAGTTTCCACTTGAATTCGACCCTCTCCTGTATCATGTTCTTGTGGGTTGGCAGACTTCGGAATTGTAGTTGGGATTCCCCAAGTTTCTTGTGTTTCAGGGGGTGATCGAGGTTCTATAATTCGAATTTCTATTCCTGCCTCGATCATTTGTGTTTCCTCTACTGCAACAACATATCGGGTACTTATTCTTTTCAATGGACTGGGTGACTGGTTTTGGGTACACAATCTCCTCTTATTTCTTTGTGGCACAAGGGGAGTGGAACCCTCCGAAAGTATTTCAACATCCTATGAGATAGAAAAAAGGAGAATCATCCCTTCATGATGATTCTTCCCTCAATTGACTAGATACTCCTGGTATAGCAAAAGATTCAATCTCCTAAATTATAGCTCCTCCTTGTTCAACAAAAGATTTAATCTCTTGAACTATTTTTTTTTCTGGATTTCAGTCCCCTCCCTCATTTATTCTACATTGGCTTCTGTTTGTTGGAATGGGCTCTCGATAGGCTCCTGGGGGTTTATTTTTTGGGAGTCCTATGCATTCACAACTTCCTCCAAATCCCTTCCTTTATCATCCCTACTCCTTCAGATTTCCTATCTCCCCCCCAACTCTATCTAACAAGATCCGCTTGTATTCCTCTTTAGTTTCATTGTCACTTTCTTCCATGACCACATGGTTTACCACAGCCCAGCAACGAATTATCCCCAATATTGGTGTCTTTGATAAAGCGTTTTTAATATTAACAACTTAATGAGGCTGTGGTTAGTGATGGAGGTTTTGGGGTATTGGGACCTTCATGCATACTATGCCATGTTTTGCAGGGTCCTCAGAAGATAATAGGGCATATTAATTAATGTGCCATGACGTAGGTGAGAGAGAGAAAAAAATCATAGGAATAGACGACTCGGTACCTACCTTTAAAGGTGATATATTTATTCAAGAAGAATGCAACCTGGCCCCATGGGAGAGGCAAAGTTTCTAATGTTATTCCTCATCCCCTTGCCTGAATGTTTTCTCCTGCTACGGGAAAATATTCTTTTGCATTTGGATTGGGCACCTTCCGGCCAAACCACCTCCTGTTGTTCCTAGGAAATCATGTCACCTTTGCTAAAATATGTTCAGATACTTCGACCCTCAATCCCACAACTTGTCAATGGTATCCAATCAAGTTATGGGAAAACTGTAATGACATTCCTTCATTAAACCCATTCAGTCTCTCGAAATATGTCGTCCAACCTGCTTCTTCAAAAACTCTGAAAATTTCTCCATTCTGGCGCAAAGCATTCATTGTTTCAGGTTCATGTCGGACTATAAAACCCCCCATAATGTCTTTCTTCAACAATCTCAAATGATGCAAGAAATAATTTCCTAATTTGGATGCCAGAGTTGCAGCATGCAGAAACAACGATGAATAGTGGGGAGTTAGTTTGCTATTTTTGGAAAGGTGGTGCAATTATGGAATAGTCTCATGTTAAAAGTTATTCCCTATATTGGAAGAGATGGCGGCGGTCAATAAGTATGGGAGAGGGTGGTGATGTGTCACCCCAACTGGAGAGATTGGCTAGAGATTGTTGACAAGGATATGCGAACATAGTATAATATTCATGATTACTTTCTCAATTTATTCCTAGTCATACCCATGGTTAGAATCCGCACCTTTGTGCCTACTGTGATGGATCGTTAGCACTCCAAGTTGGACCACTTTTTCTATCAAATCGATTGATGAAGGAATCCCTTTTCACATGGATTCATAAAGTTGGTAGACCTATACCCAATAAGAGGATTGAATGTGTCCATGTCATAATTAATTGTTTTAGTGAGCAGAATCCTTGGCAAATTTTCGGCTTTATTTTTGGAAAAATGTAGCATGGATAACACTGATTATAAAAATGGCAAGGTAATATTATTGTCAATTCTGTCGAAATCTTCATCAAATAATTTTACAAGACACAATTAAACTGGTTACGAGGAAAACCAACGAATTTCATAACTGATGTAGGTTGAAAATGGGAAAGATGACGGTGGTTTAACGGATAGCGGAGGAATTGACAGTATTTCAGCCAAAAATTGGTGGAGTTTCTGCAGAAAGTGGAAATATTGGTGGAGTTGTCACAAAAAGTTTAGTGGAGTTTCAGTGGAAAGTTTGGCAGAGTTTTGGAAAAGAGAGGAAAGGTTAGCGGAGTTTTCGTCAAATGTTTAGTGGAGTTTCAGCGGAAAGGTTGGTGCATTTTTGGCAAAAAGTGGAAAGCTTGGTGGAGTTTTCGCCAAAATTTTTAATGGAGTTTCAGCGGAAAAGTTGGCAAAGTTCCAAAAAAAAATGGAAAGGTTGGCCGAGTTTCGGAAAAAAGTGAAAAAGTTGGTGGAGTTTCGGCAAAAAGTGGGAAGATTGGTGGTGTTCCAGCCGATGATAAAATTCAGCAGCGTTCGAATGAAGTTCAATGGAGTTGATAGAAATCCATAATTCCCTTCACTGATCCTTGTAAAGGGTTATTCAACAACTGCAAGGGATCATCCATAGTTTCCGCAATTGATTGGACCATTACGACTCCTCATTTTCTTCTGGGTCCTTTGCGTCTACTCCTGTACACAATTCCTAAAACCATTCAAGTTGAACCATTGGAAAATCATCAAACAACTATCAAACCAATGAAATCAAAGAAAAAATAAAATCAAACAAGTTTATTTATGTACAACTTCCTTGCATAAAATGCACAAAAGATGAAAGAGTTTAAGAAATAGGAGGCGATTCCTGCTCTTGTACCAATTGACAGTTTGAATTAGAATCAATGTGGGAAGGAAATGTATCCTTCGAGAGTGGCTTATGATAGAGCACAATTGATGACCGTTGGAAACTAGTGGTGTCTATTGTTCATTGATTGTGATCAATCGAATAGTCCCATTATCAAACACTACATCCCCTTTGTATGGTCCCAACCATCTGGTGCGCAACTTCCCTTTATAGTCCTTCTTGAATCGTGAATAGTACAATAAGGCCCAATCCCCTTCATGGAACATCTTATTCTTAATAAAACTATCATGTGTCACATCCCCTTTCATGCATCCGATGCAAGGGAGGAAACATGACTAACATTCTGGGGCTTATTTGGAGAAATCTTAGCCTCGTTCATTACTAACAAAATTCATAATAAATAAAAAAATTGTGTGCAGATTCATACTCAATATAAACAAAACGGAAAATAAACATTATCCACAGACAACTACATCATACATCCAACATGTCAATAACGAACATCAATTAAACATTGCAGAGCACATAATGCATATAATTTAAACCACAGAGAATACTTATCTTTAAGATGAAACTGTCCAACAACTAAATATGTGAGAGCGAGGTTCCACCCAACCATAGGTCTCTATCCAGCCTGTATTCTTTCAGCTGAGATACCACCCCCAAGCTGGGATGCTTATCCACTAAGGAGGAACTAAATAGGCTCACTCACAACCATTATTTCACACAAACAATCATGCTAAGCCAACACACAGTTGGGTTTATCAAGCTTGCAAGAGACCAAAGAGGAGGATGTTAAGCTAGTGAGCTCAACCACAGAGCTATAGACATCTCAACTGAACTCAAACAATCGTGGTATCCACAATACCTACCACACCTAACACAAGGAAGGTCCCCTTCTCTGCAACACAGTCCCTCAGGTGTCTCTTCCCTCTAGTTCTCTTCAGGGTGGGCATAGAAAGTTCTAGCTACTAATTCATTGAGATTCTATCCTTCACTGGGTTTATAAGGCAAACCCAACCTCTGTTCAAACAATCACACTTGGATTTTCACAATTCAACCAAATAACTCAATCCCGTAATTGGATTTCTGGGCTATAAAAAATGGGTTTTCCAATGGATTTTGGGGTATCCAATACACTAAATTTCGCCCCAAGGTTCATATCTATGGATCTCCCATTGGATTTCACTATCAATACCAAATTCTGGGCGTTTATGGCACTTCAAAACATGGGTTAATTGACAGTTGCGATTTCTGGTTTTTCTCACTGTTAGGCATTCGTAATGGATGAAAACTGATGCTGGGATGTTCAAAAATAAAATGGGAATGAGGAAGAATGAATTCCGATGAGGTAGGGTGACTTGTGGTACAAGAAAAACAGATCCCATACGTTCCATACGAATTTCAGGGCTTCCCATGCTCCATTGAAGCCATGTACTGATTTCTCAACAACTTTCTTACAACTAAATTAAATGTCAGCAAGGAAAGTCAAATGGGTTCTCAAAATTACATTTGGAAGCCTATGGTTCAATCCCAGAACCCCCTCACCACTCCCTAGTGGAATACACATGGCCCCTTCTCATTAGTTGCTTCCATAGCTAGTTTTGGTATTTTATTGAAATATTTATATTTACATCAAATTACAATATTTCATGTCTTAATAGCACAGGGGTAGTAAAATATCAAATACTTTCCTTTCTAAATAAAATCCGAGCATACAATAGCGGGGCCTTGGAATTGAGCTCCACGTTAGGGAAACATACATCGCATGTACACAATATTTACATGAAAAGCCAATATATTATAAGGGTCAAAATTGGGGTACCACTTTTTTCCCTCCAGGAACCCAATTTTCCCTATTTTTGTTCCTGTATGCGAGCTACTTTGCTGCAACTCGTGGATGCGCAGGCTATCCCACTATAGCCCAAATACATAGAGTTAAATGGTAATTTACAGTAAAAAACTCTATTTTTACTCCAAAAAGCGGTCTTAGGGTGAACTTTGGCCCTCCATGTACCCTGAAATGACTCGATTCAACATTCCATCTACCTTCTGGAAGGCTATATATTGAGCTCTTATGGTACATAGAAGGAGGAGAAAGAGAGAGCATCGAACCTCTATTGGATTTTTTCCATAGCTTGAGTCTACATCCATTGATCCTTGTGTTATATTTTCATCATTTAATTCAATATGATCTAGGATCTTAACTGAGAGAACAACATGTACAACATATCAAACACAAGAGACAAGAGACACAAAGCATTTCACTGGGGAAAACCATAAAGGTGAAAAACCCTGCAACTTCCTCAGAGATAGAATACGCACCAATACAAAGATCACAAAGATAAAACCCCAAAGGATAGATGTCTCCAGTAGCTACTCCTCCTCCACTTGTGTGCACTCCTCTCTCTCAACTATGCGAGTTGGATGTGTGAGTGAATGAGCAAATAGAGTGGTGCGACCACTCTATTTATACTTTAACTTAACCTGACTTTTACCCTAGCTGGGCCAACTCCCTAAGGGAGTCTAATAACCCTTCCACTTAATTCATACAGGTCTGATGCCACTAAGGTGGTCTAATAACCCATCAAATATAAGTTATGACACTTACAATATAACTTGCGACACTTGCAAATACAAATGATGACACTTCCAATCGGAGGAATAAGACATCTCCGTTGGGGATACAATAAAGTACAAATGTAATACATATAATATACAAGTGAATATCTTCTGAAGTTACAAATACGTCAACACTCCCTCTTAACTAGGAAGGTATTCTCTTGACACAGTTCATCAATACATATAGGCACAAGTCTTCAATACTGGAGCTGGATCATCGTCACTGGATCACGGAGCATCATCATCACTATTGATGTACTCATCATCTCGATCACTGGTGCTATCTCTCAATTCTTCTCGTCATAGGAAGTTCTAGAGAGCCAACCCTTTTTCATTTTGGATGTAGGCCTAGCCTCCATGTAGGTCTTCATCATCTCTGTGAGCGGCCCATCCGGTGGAATCTTAGGACTGATTATGTGCATATACAAAACCTGAAAAGAGTATCCTAGGACTGATTACGAGCTACTACTGTACCTGCAAGATCTCCCAGGATTGATTATATACGACTAGGCAAAACCTCGAAAGAGAATCCCAAGAATGATTACGAGCTTACTGCTCAACCTATAGGATCTTCCAGGGAGTGATTATATGCGAACAAGCAAAACCTCGAAAGAGCATCCTAGGACTGATTACAACCTTACTGCTCAACCTATAGGATTTCTCAGGGAGAGATTATATGCGAACAAGCAAAACCTCGAAAGAGCATCCCAGGACAAATTATGAGCTTACTGCTCAACCTATAGGATCTCCTAGGGAGTGATTATATGCGAACAAGCAAAACCTTGAAAGAGCATCCCAAGATTGATTACGAGCTTATTACTCAAATTATAGGATCTCCCAGGGAGCGATTATATTCTACTGCACAACCTGCAACATATCCACGACCACGACATATCATCCGGATACTCATGATCATACTGATCATCCTTGCACGGAGCATCATGTGGATACTCATGATCACATAGATCATCATCATATAGAACATCATACGGATGTTCATGGTAGAGCATCATCCGGATTCTCATCACACAACACTTACATCCACAACCATGGTGAGGACCTACCTACCACCATGCTTGGAAGGGCTAGAACATCTGTGTCCTGTCACTTCCCCCTGGAAGTATCTTCGATCTGAAGAACACCAAGCCTTACTCTGAAGTACACGAACTTCACCCTGGCTAGTGGCTTGGTCAACACATCTACTATTTGCTCGTTCATCACCACATACAGGAGCTTCACTGCTCCTCTCTGCACCATATCCCTGATATAGCGATACTTGATCTCGATATGCCTCGACTTGTCATGGAACACTGGGTTCTCGAACAACTTCACACAACTCTAGTTGTCACAAAAGATACAAGTAGCATCCAACAGGAGATCAAACAAATTAGACAGTAGCTTCCTTATCCATACTGCCTCACAACTAGCTGAACAAGATGTGACATACTCTGCTTCGGCTGTACTTAGTGCTACGCAGAATTGCTTCCTGCTAAACTAAGAGATTACCACAGATCCCATGTTGAAGCAGTACCCCGAAGTGCTCTTCCTATCTGCAGCACTGCCTGCCCAATCTAAATCAACATAACCCTCTAGATTAACCTTTTGATTCGCATCATACTTGAGCCCATAATCAACTGTACCATTCAAGTACCTCAGAATATGATTTACAGCAATCAAGTGAACATGTATAGGATCTGTTAGGAACTGGCTCAATGTGTTCACATTAAAGCAAATATATGGTCTTGTGTTCGTCAGGTACATCAAGGACGCAATCATCTGACGATACATCGTGGCATCAACCGACTCTAATGAAGCATCACTCAATAGCTTCAGGTTCGATTCCATAGGTGTGACCATGGCCTTGCAGTCCATCATCTCGAACCTCTTCAAGATCTCTATTGCATACTTCCCTTGTCCAAGGAATATTCCATCTGCACTCTGCCACACCTACATACCTAGAAAGTAATGCATCATACCCAAGTCCTTCATCTCAAACTCAGAATCAAGCTTCCCCTTCGTATCAATGATCAACCCAATCTCACCTATCACAAATGGGTCATCTACATACAGTAGGAGTATCACTGGATTGCCTTCCTCAACCTTGTAGTAAAGTTTGGAATCCGCTTTACTCTTGGTAAATCCCAAACTAGTCAGGAAGATGTCAATCATGCCATACCATGTCTTGGGTGCTTGTTTCAAACCGTACAAGGCTTTCTTCAATTTACACACATGTGACTCCCTGTCATGTGTCTCAAATCCGAGTGGCTACTCCACATACACTTCCTCTTCGAATACACCATTCAAGAAGGCTATCATGACATCCATCTGGTGTATCTTCCACTTCATCGCTGCTTCCATAGAAAGTATTGTTCTAATGGAAGTGTATCTGGCTACAGGTACAAAATTTTCTTCATAATCTATCCCTTCTTTCTGGGAGAAGCCACGAGCCACAAATCTTGCCTTGTATTTTTCTATGCTACCATCTGCAGCGTGCTTGATCTTGTAGATCCATCTGGAAGTCACAACATACTTCCCTACTGGTCTCGGGACCACATCCCAAACATCATTCTTCATGATCGACTGGTATTCTTGGATCATGGCATCCTTCCATTACTGTATCCCTGATCCTAGGAACTTCAGATTCTTCAATATCTTCAATAGGTAGTTTTCTTGAACTTTGTCGCTAGAACAAATTCCGTTGTCCTTCTTTTGTAGGTGATTGTACATGATCTTTCCTACAAGTCAAATTCAATTGCATGATTAGAAACTTCTCATAGTTTTCAGAACAAAATCTTACACATAAGGACATATGTCATACGTCCATGCAATTATCTTAGCCAATGCTTCAACAAAACATTCATCCATATCCCGTATTCATATGGTAACTTTCTAGATGCCTTCCATCTCTACGAGAACATTGTTAAGAGTGTGCACTACTCCCAACATGTCAGCGAAGAGGTTTCATTCTAGATAAGTAGAAATGGAATGTTGTAGAGTACCAGCGGCCACTTACCCATTACTTGCATATTAGTATTATCTTTTTCATTAATGAAACTTTTCTAAAATGCATGATATACATCCTAAATCTAGGAACATAAGTATGTACATGGCTGAACAACATCATTTAAGTAATCATATATACAGGAAATAGCAATTCAAATACTTATCTTTGTTTGGTTGTTGGGTGGACTCCCTCTCAATCTTTGCTTCCTTGCAGGAACTACTGGATTCTATGATAGTGTGTTAAAAATGGATGAGAGGTTTTTCCATAGATTATTTGTCTTCAGAGTCCAACTCTGCAGTAGCTTCTTCTTCATTACAATACATATTCCTCATCACTTGAAGAATCTTCATTGTCTTCTCTGGTTCACTTCCTTGGAGGTTCATCATCCTCTGCAGTGTAAGCATGATGTCTTTTCTTGTTCTTGTTCTTCTTGTGGGAGCTGCTTTTGTTCCTGGGACAATCTCTGGAATAGTGTCCTTTCTCATCACAAGTATAGCATCGAATTTGAGAAGGATCTTTCTTGGATCCTCCAAGGTTTTCCCTCTAATTCTGGTGGTGGTGTTTACCCTTCTTGTGATGAGGATGCTCCCTCTTGATGTTATTCTTCTTGGTGTGAGCTGTGATATTCGGGTCTTCATTATCCATCTTTTCTTCTCGAGCTACAAGTCTAGCTTCTTCTTGTGAGCATTCCTCCCATAGTCCACTGAAAGAAATCAATCTCTCTCTTGCACAAATTCCTTGGATGAAGGAGTCCCATGACCTAGCTAGGCCATTCAAAGTGGTCATCACAATTTCTCCATTCTCCACTACTTCATCCACAGCTTGAAGTTGTTCTTTGATTTTAGAGACCCTAGTAAAGTAGGATTGGATGGTCTCTCCATTTTGTAACTTTACACTCTTCAATTGGTTCTGCAATGTCATCTTCCGATTTATGTTCTTCCCTTCAAACAACTTGGTCAAGGAATCAAACATATCCTTGGGTGTCTTTAGAAAAGAGACATGAGGTATGAGATGGTATTTGATAGATTCTGCAATGATTCTCTTGGCCTTGACCAAGCTCTGCTTATCTAAGGCCTTAGCCTCTTCTCCCTCTAGAACTGGAACTTCTTCACTTATGTAGGTGTCCAATTCATTCTTTTCTAGAATTAACCCAATCCTATACTTCCACACTCAGAAGTTATCATCCCCTTCAAGCTTATCCTCAAGCTTGGTGTGGTGAGATATCTTAATAAGAAACTCAAATGGAAATAAAATATTTAGGTCTTACCACTTGAATTGTTGAAACTGGATCTCGAGCTGGCTAGGGATTGTCATAGAAACCCTAAAAATACAAACTTGGAATTTCAAACTTTTGACTAAATAGGGAGATGTAATTGATTGAGTCAAGCAAGATGGTGTGCTCAGATTTTGAAAACTCCAAAAATTGACCCTCCAAAATTGACCTGCAAATTTCGGATTTGCAACTTCTGTCAAAATCTAGTTTTCTGGTCCAAAACCTGAACTAGGGTTTGATAGATCTCGGGGTTCTACCCAACCAAAAACTTCGATCTTGGTCTCTAAATTTCAATTTTGCTGAGGATATCAATCCTATGCTAAGATCACTCCAAAATTCCACTTCTGTCAAAAGCCCTAATTTCCCACAGCAATGACAAGCCAAAAATGAAAATGCTCAGAATTCAATTCTGTTTTGACATAAATATATGTCATATTGTTTCTGGTGCATCTCAGAAATTTCAGATCCTCAGGTTCTAACACTTAGGCCTGTGGTAGACTAACCTGTCATATTTCCAACCCCATAGATTTGAGCTTCAATGGATTCTCCATGAGAGATATATGATAAGTGTCGCAACATGATCTATTTATGGGATGAAACGGTGTAGCGAACTGGTACGGAGTGCCACGTGTCACTGTTTCAACTTCGACCTCTAAAAATCGGACATGTAAAACTACAGCCCATTCCCTAACTGCCACTTTTTTGTGAAAATCCATTTGGATCTTCACATCATGAGATAAGACCTTTGTGCCTATGTCATTTGTTTAGGGATGCACTCTGGAAGAGGCAGAAACCCTAACTTGTACGAATCATATCTCACAAAGTACAATGAATCTAAGGCTGAAATTTTTACATAGGGTACATCCATGTCTGATATTTGGCCTATAAAAGATTCGGATCCTGAACCTTTTCCAAAACGGATTTATAGTGAAATTTCCACATTGACTAGTGTTTACGATACCAAGCCTTAGCTTCCAATTTGTCGCAAGTGCAACAAGTGTTGTAAATGCCATACAATGCCTTCCTTCAGGCTAGCTTTGATACCATGTTAGATTTTCATCATTTAATTCAATATGATCTAGTATCTTAACTGAGAGAACAACATGTACAACATATCAAACACATGAGACAAGAGACACAAAGCATTTCACCAGGGAAAACCATAAAGGTGAAAAACCCTGCAACTTCCTCAGAGATAGAATGAGTACCAATAGAAAGATCACAAAGATGAAACCCCAAAAGATATATGTCTCTAGAAGCTACTCCTCCTCCACTTGTGCGCACTCCTCTCTCTCAACTATGTGAATTGGATGTGTGAGTGAATGAGGAAATATAGTGGTGCAACCACTCTATTTATACTTAACTTAACCTTCCTTTTACCCTAAATGGGCCGACTCCCTAAGGAAGTCTAATAACCCTTCCACTTAACTCATACAGGGCCGACCCCACTAAGGTGGTCTAATAACCCATCAAATATAAGTTACGACACTTACAATATAACTTGCGATGCTTGCAAATACAAATGACGACACTTCCAATCGGAGGAATAAGACATCTTCGTTGGGGATACAATAAAGTACAAATGTAATACATGTAATATACAAGTGAATATATTCCGAAATTACAAATACATCAACACCTTGTTGTTGTGAACCTCTTATGTTCACCTACCAAACTCCTTCTTAGTTTGAGTTTGCCATTGCATGGGAGATTGAAGTGGTGGAGACACAAGTGGAGGGACCTAGTTCTCGGTTCAGATGGTTTTCCGGCAAGAGGTTGTATCATGCACTTCTTGTTTCATTAATATAAATACTCATTTTCTCGTCCAATTGATGTTGTAAATGGTTAATTAACATTGGGTACATTTGATTATTATATCATGAACCATGCTATTGTTTATGCTAATATCTTTCACATACTATATGCACTTGCTTGTATTTTTTGTTGAGACTAAGCTACAGGTTCAAGTGCAGATATTGGAAAGCTCAACAGGGATCTACTTCGAACATCCGGTTGAAGGTTGGTCATTTATCCACATCTTATCATTTTTTGTTTATATGGCATTGTATTGAGAATTGCGTTGATCTCTGGTATCCATCTGTTTGTTGTGGTCTACCCCAAGCCATAGGAAGTTTTTCTCCATAACAGAATTGGCGACTCCGCTGGGGAGGAACCTCCATTTTGGGGATTTTTGGCATTTTTCCTTGTTTTGAGTTTCTGTTTTGTCGAGCTTATGTGTCATTGACTAGTCGTTAGGATTTGTATAAGAAATCCTGATTTTTCTTGGTTGTTTGATTCATTTTTGGTCCACCTACCTTTCCCTGTACACATGTCATCTTTGCTTAGCCCACGTGGATGCACTACTATCAGTATAGTAGCCTGTGTATACACACTATTATTCTATGAACAGTTGTGTACAACTCCGGGATTGATTTGTTTCTGATCTTTGGTTGTTGTTGGGTGAATTCTAGGTGTTCCTGAGTCTTAGTAGGCCTGTATTCTAACTGTTCCATGTCTCTTTGTTGACCAGAAACTCCTCTTTCTTTAGCTTTTGAGCTTTTGGTTTTGAACCATTTTTTGTTTTTTATAGCTCATTGGCTTGGCTGAGTCTTACTTTTTGGGATATGCTGGTTTGCTTACTTTGCATGCTCTGCATTTTTTTTAAGAGTTATGATTCTGCTTGCATTTTTTCATTCATCTATATTGAAAAAATACAAAAAAATTGTTTTGCATTTTCATTTCATTTATTATGAAAATACAAAAATATTTTTCTTTATGTTATTGCATTTTGCATTAGAGTGCTTGTGCTTTCATTAGGACTTGCTTGAGAATGAAATTGTAAAGAGATTGCATTGTTATTTTTGAATTACGAAACGTTGGTTTGATTGACATTTAGTGGCATATTTTTTCCATTGAATAGAAGGGTCTAGTGTTCATTGGATGTGCATTTATTGAGTCTATTCACATCATCAGTTGCACGACCATATTTGAGTAATCATAGCCATTTAAAATTAATGCTTAATCTAAAGTTGATTAGAAACGATTTTCTCTTTTATAGGGTGCACCAACAAGTATATGTTTAGAGTCTTGGAATAGATCATTGTGAGTTAACAATCCAAGACTATTGAACCAAACATTATGTGTCTGACCAGGGAGTGGTGAAACCCATGGTATACATCAGTGTTCTCAGGAAGATCTACTCAAACCAGAGTTAAGCACGAGGTCATGGGAAGTTGGTTGCAGAGATAGCCCTCCAATACTAGCTGAACGTGGGATATATTTCCAGGATTTGTTCATTCTTGGGGACTCTTGGGGGATTTGACCCTCTTGAGTTCAGGGCTTAGTTACCCTATCCATACAATGGATCCCATCTACGACTGTCCGCCTCAACATTGGTTATATGTGGTGGCCATAGTTGCTTTACCTAGGTATCACATAGGGTGCTTGCAATGGTTATTTTGTGAGTATCCTGAGTCAGATAGGGATAGGACAACACAGTTGTTGTATGTATAGGGATTTGATCCTGTGCACACAGTGAAGTATGAAAGCCCTTATAACTGATATTGTTACCTCCGGTTATAGTTTGGGAGTCTCAAGCCTCTCCTAGGCGACACATATCGACTGTAGTATCGGGAGGTCCCTTGAGCCAGTCATATTTGTGTGCATTTGGTTGTAGGTTTCTTTTAGGTGTATTCTCTGTGACGCTCTAGTAGGCCTTTAGGAGATGATTATTTGGTTGAATTTTTGAAGTCATCATGGATCGAGATATTCCTTTTAGGCGATCTCATAGGTTGGCTGGTTACCAGCTAGCGATCTGTCACAACCTTTTATTAAGAGGTGTCGAAAGACTATCATCGGTCTTTAATTTACATCTCACGAGATTCATAGAGATCCTATCATGAGTACCACATCTGGAACAACAGGAGTCCCTTCAACTCCTCCCGCTAGTCCAAAGCAAATTTCCACTCCTCTCATATTCTCTCCGAGAATGGATTGGATGGATAGTTCATCACACATGACTCGTCATGGGTCTGGGACATCCCATCCCACGAGCACAAACCCTTTTGATGGAACATGGTCAATAGGTTATTTATATGGTTCATCCTTGGGGATGCCAGGTTATGGTACTACATCCATCCATATGAACTCACACCCTTTTTCATTGGGTATGCTCGGCTATATGCTAATTGTTACTTCCACTGTGTCTAGTAGTCATGCTAGCTCTAGCATTGGGAGAGGGGGCACTACAACCCCTTTTAATGCATATCGTTTTGGGACTGGTCACATCCCTCTATCTACTCCGTATGTTGGAGGAGGACAATGTCCTACAACAACCACTAGTGTTAGTGTGAACCCATTTTCGAGTGGAGGGTTAACGATAGGTATGGGATCTAAAACTTACATTCTATCTTTTAACCCACATACCTCTATTCCTGTACCCTCGAATGATTTTATGATGCCAAACCCTCCCCCTATCTCTACCTCATCAATTCCAGTAAGGGGTAATATATTGTTTTCGTACGGCCATCACTCATCTAGTTTTCCTTCTTCGAGTGGCTATATGGGATCCCATTCTTATGTATTTTCAACTGGTCCTAGTTATTATACCAATCCCTCTCACGGAATCCCTTCTATGCACATGCATGTGTATCATAACATGGGTCAGTTCGGAGGAGGTTATTATGCTTACGGTCACAGTCACGACTTCTATTAGAGTTCATCAGCACCTGAGGTGTCGACTACCATGAATACGATCTCACCTTCACAGAAACAGTCTCTTTTGGGAGCTTATAATCAAGCTTCACAACCTCAACTCCCGTTTCTTTCTAGATTGAATCTACCTGGCCTTTCGAAGATCATGAATGATCTGGTGTGTCACGATCTTACATGGCCTCCAGTCACCACCAATATCCCTTCTGATGTTCCAAATTTTGAGGGAAGGAATGGTGAGGATCCAGGTGATGACGTCACCACATTTCACTTATGGTGCTCCTCGAGTTCCTTTAACCATGACTCTATTCATTTGAGGCTATTTCAATGCACCCTCACGGGGGCAGCGGCGAAATGGTATGTCGAGTTTTCTGGGGGAACATATAGAGGTTCTTGATGGTTTGTAACTTCGGAATATATTCATTTGTATATTACATTTGTACTTTATTGTATCCCCAACGGAGATGTATTATTCCTCCGATTGGAAGTGTCGTCATTTGTACTTGCAAGTGTCGCAAGTTATATTGTAAGTGTCGTAACTTATATTTGATAGGTTATTAGACTACCTTGGTGGGGTCGGCCCTGTATGATTTATGTTGGTTAAAGGGTTATTGGACCACCCAAGTGGGGTCAGCCCAGTAAGCATTATGTTAAGTAGTTAAGTTGGGGCCGACCTAGTTAGAGTTAAAAGTCAAGTGAAGTAAAGTATAAATAGAGAGTGTGACTCTCATTTATTCATTCATTCACTCACTCACTTCACATTAGTGAGAGAGAGGAGGAGTGCGCACAAGTGGACGAGGAGTTGCTTCTAGGAGACCATCTCTTTTTTGTGAAAATCCTCACAGCAGATCTAAGAGATGATGTATCTCACAAGAGAATAATTATGATTAAGCAAGAAAATAGAAGAAGAGTGATACATGCAGTATAATGAGCAACAGAATAATATGGTACAGTAGAACTCAGATAGAAGCAATAATACTTCGGTCATACTAGATTATTAATCACAAATGGACATATAAATAATACAATGCATGAGGAATTCGAATGCCTAAGGTGGCAATTCGAATTAGCCTTCATGGAGTGATGAAAGGATCACTGGAGTGTCATCGGAGCACAACTAGGTGTCCTCATGATCATCGGAGTGCAACTGGAAGTCTTCATCATCATCAGTGGAGTCATCAATGCTCAAGTAACTGTCAACCATCAGTCAAACTAACTCTGGTAGGTGTAACTCAGTGTAACTAAGTGTAACTCAGTGTAACTAAGTGTAACTGAGTGTAACTGAGTGTAACTCAATGTAACTAAGTGTAACTCAATGTAACTAAGAGTAACTGAATGTAACTGAGTGTAACTCAATGTAACTGAGTGTAACTGAGTGTAACTGACTGTAACTGAATGTAACTGAGTGTAACTGAGTGTAACTCAATGTAACTGAGTGTAACTGACTGTAACTGACTGTAACTGAACTGGTAGGTGAAGAAGGGCGAGTTGCTCCCTAAAATCAAGGAAGAAGGGCGCACTAAGCAACTGGAGGGCTAAAACTGAATAGTGAGAAGCTCCTGGGGGCTGGCTAACTGAGGGCTAGGTGCTGGACTGATGACTGGGATGCATGCAAAATGCATGTAAACCCTAGAATGCATGCAAACCCTAAAAGGTGCATGCATGACTGAAAATGTAAATGATCAAAATACTGGTGGGACTAGGATGGAGTATAGGAATATCCTAACACCCCCCCTTAATCCATCCTGGGCCCTGGTAACTAAGACCAAAGGTCACCCAATACAATGAATAATAACAATCAATAAACCAAGGAAGTGGGAAAATTTTCATGGGAAACATACCCCCTCCTCAAAAAATAGACTGTAAGGCACACATAAAAAATAAAAGCTCCAAACTCAAGCATGTGTGATGCTTGGTCATATGTCTGGAGGTATCTTCTTCTTGGGAAGAAGTGGATCATGCTCAAAAAGCATGTGCTTGTACTTGCTCTTCAGATCGAATGTGATGAGAACAAATCCAACAGTATTAGAATGATCCTTGAACCTGTGATTCGAATCAGCTGAGGTAGGATCAAATTTTTGAATGTGCATATAGTCCTTTGTCTTCTCCTTCGAAACACCATGGGTGAGATTATGCCAAAAAGAACTATTACATGTTTGCTTGAAATCAAAATCAGATTTAAGACTTTCAGAACAGTTTCTTGAGATCTCCTTTGAACCAGCAGGGGTGAGATCAAAACTATCATATGATGCATGAGAAATTATCTCAAGCGGGTGGCAATGGCCATATTCTTCAATAACCTTCTGAAAGCATGTGCTAATGATCATATAGTAGTAAATAAGAGATGTTTGCTGAAGAGGAGCGAATGCATTACCTCCAATAGCTGATGTTACCTCCGAAATAATCATGTGATCATGATGCAAACCAACAAACTCTGGTGCAAGACAGGATTTAGGACCTTCTGCAATATCTAGAGTGTGAGCTGGCACAGAAAGAGAAGAAAGTTTGAGCATGAGCGGAGAATCTGCAAGTTCTTTGTCAACAACTTCAATATGAGATGATACTGGTTCATGATCTGAGAGATCATCAAGGGGAGCGAATGCAACATGATCTGAGAGACCATCAGGAGGAGCGAATGCATCATGATCTGAGAGACCATCAAGTGGAGCGAATGCATCAACTTGCTTGCTTTTGAAGGGATTTGGACCAAATCCATCATTCTTTTTGCCGAATCTTTCATCTAGATGAGCCCATAACTCTTTTGGAGTTTCAATATCAAAGATGGTCGGGTACAATATGTAATCAGTCATAGTAAGCTTCATTCTTCCAATGTGCATGTCACCTTTATTCAACCATTTAATCTTCTTTGTAGAGGATTCGAACTCTCTTTCAAAATAGCAATCAAAGAGATCATGGCTCTTCAAATATGCTATCATTCTTGGTTTCCATTCATCATAGTTGAATGGAGAAAGAGGAGTAATTTCTTCTAAATTCATTGAAGTTGTAGAAGACCTGCAAAAACAATATAGAATAACTGCAACTGCTACTGCTGCAAAAATGCAGAAACTGCTGCAACTGCTGAACTCGAAATCTTGGTAATAACCTGCAAAAAACTCTCAAGAATGGAGATAAACAATACTCTCAACATGCTCTGATACCATGTGAAAATCCTCACAGCAGATCTAAGAGATGATGTATCTCACAAGAGAATAATTATGATTAAGCAAGAAAATAGAAGAAGAGTGATACATGCAGTATAATGAGCAACAGAATAATATGGTACAGTAGAACTCAGATAGAAGCAATAATACTTCGGTCATACTAGATTATTAATCACAAATGGACATATAAATAATACAATGCATGAGGAATTCGAATGCCTAAGGTGGCAATTTGAATTAGCCTTCATGGAGTGATGAAAGGATCACTGGAGTGTCATCGGAGCACAACTAGGTGTCCTCATGATCATCGGAGCGCAACTGGAAGTCTTCATCATCATCAGTGGAGTCATCAATGCTCAAGTAACTGTCAACCATCAGTCAAACTAACTCTGGTAGGTGTAACTCAGTGTAACTAAGTGTAACTCAGTGTAACTAAGTGTAACTGAGTGTAACTGAGTGTAACTCAATGTAACTAAGTGTAACTCAATGTAACTAAGAGTAACTGAATGTAACTGAGTGTAACTCAATGTAACTGAGTGTAACTCAATGTAACTGAGTGTAACTGAGTGTAACTGACTGTAACTGAATGTAACTGAGTGTAACTGAGTGTAACTCAATGTAACTGAGTGTAACTGACTGTAACTGACTGTAACTGAACTGGTAGGTGAAGAAGGGCGAGTTGCTCCCTAAAATCAAGGAAGAAGGGCGCACTAAGCAACTGGAGGGCTAAAACTGAATAGTGAGAAGCTCCTGGGGGCTGGCTAACTGAGGGCTAGGTGCTGGACTGATGACTAGGATGCATGCAAAATGCATGTAAACCCTAGAATGCATGCAAACCCTAAAAGGTGCATGCATGACTGAAAATGTAAATGATCAAAATACTGGTGGGACTAGGATGGAGTATAGGAATATCCTAACATTTTTTTGGTGTTTTATCTTTGTGATCTTTGTAATCTTTGTATTGGTGCTCATTCTATCTCTGAGGAAGTTGTGGGGTTTTTCACCTTCTTGGTTTTCCCCAATGAAAATCTTTGTGTCTCTTGTCTCTTGTGTTTGATATGATGTACATGTTGTTATCTCAGTTAATATTCTAGATCATATTGAATTAAATGTTGAAAAACTAACATGGTATCAGAGCTAGCCTAAAGAAAGGGACTATATGGCATTTATGACACTTGTTGCACTTGCGACAAATTGGAAGCTAGGGCTTGGTATATTAAAAACAAGTCATCGTGGAACTTTCACTATAACTCAATTTTGGTGAAGTTTCAGGATCTGAAACATTTATAGGTCGAAGATGAAATGTCCATGTACTTTGTTTCCAAAGGACAGACTCATATTTGTTTTACTTTGTGATATATGATCCGTACATGTTATGGTTTCTGCCTCTTCCAGAATGCAATCCTAAACAAGTGAACTAGGAAAAAAGGTCATATATCGGGATAGGAAGCTCCAAATGGAATTTCGTATAAAGTGATAGTTAGGGCACGGACTATAGTTTCACAAAATCGGGTTTCAGAGGATGAAGTTAAAATAGTGACACATGGCACTCTGTACAAGTTAGTTATATTGTTTCATCCTATAAATAGGTCACATTGCGACTCTTGGAATATCTCTCCCTTAGAGAATCCATTTGAGGTTAGATCTATGGAGTTGGAAATATGACAGGTCAATCTAGCACAGGCCGAAGTTTCAGACCCCGAGGATATGAAATTTCAGAGATACATCAGAAACAATATGGCATATATTTCTTTCCAAACAGAATTGGATTTTGAGCACTTTCATTTTTGGCTCGTCACTGCTACGGGAAATTAGGGTTTTTGAAAAAGTTGGTATTTTTTGAATCTGAGACCAAAGATGGATGATCCTCATTAAAATCAAAATTTAGAGACAAAGATTGAAGTTTTTGGTTGGGTAGACCCTTGGGCTCTATCAAAAACCTAGTTCAAGATTTTGACCAGAAAACCAGAATTTGACAGAAGTTGGAGATCTGAAACTTTCAAAGTCAATTTTGAGGGGTCAAATTTTAGATATTTAAAAATTGAAGTATACCGACTTGATAAGCTCAGCGAGGTGCATTTTTTCATCCAATCAAAAGTTTGAAATTCAAAGTTTGAATTTTTAGGGTTTCTCTGACAAACCCTAGCCAGCTCTAGATACAGATTCAACAAATCAAGTAGATTGGGTTAATCCTAGAAGAGACTAATTTGGACACCTACAGAAGTTCCAGTTCCAAAGGGATATGAGGCTAAGGCCTTACAAAATAAGAATACAAGCAATCTCGACAGGTATGACTTGAGGAGATACAGGTATGTTTTGAATTATGTTCATGATTAAGTTTATAATATGTTTGTCTTCATATTATTGAGGTTAGTAAAATCTTGATCAATTTTAGACTTGTTTTATCACCTTAGTAAAAGTATGAATGCATGTGAATGATAGAAGACATTCATTGATTAGGGTTATGACACTTATGATTGTACTAATTCACTGTGTTGTTGTATGTGGATGATGTCCGCTAACATGAAAGGTACATCAAATAAAGTTCTAGATCGAGAACATATGACCATGGTGACATAAAGACAAAGACTCATCCATAGCCATTGATCACATAGAAGATCTACTTACGAGGTATGTATAATTTGGTTTTACAATGCTTAACTTATGAGATATACAGGTTACTAGCAAAAGGTTGAAGAGAACAAGAAGACATTGTTGGGGTAAGTTAGACATAACTTGCGAGCATGATAATCTAGGTATGTTTTTCCTATATCAAGTTAGACTCCTACCTTGTATTATGATCTCATTTAAGTATAGTCTTGTATGATTATTCATGAAGTTATAGGTTTGAGTAATCATGGGTTTATGCATATTATGCTTCTTAGTTTGATTAATGATATGACAAACTAGAAGAGTCCTATGGTCAAATAAAATATGCATGAGTAAAAAAAGTCCTCCCTGAAACCTTGAATACTAACGCATGTGTATGAAATTATTATGAACATACATGTTTAAGATTATTTAGAATCATAATGTTTTGATAGTATTGAGATTATACTAATGAATGTATGATTATGTATGAGATATTGAGGATGACACAATGATGATACTAGTGCACACTTAAGCATGCATAGTGGTCTAGGATGGATAGAAGTTCAAAGACATATAATCATGATGATATCATAAAGGAAGCAAAGATCAAGAGGGACCACACTCCAGTTGTTTTTGCAAGGAAGCAAAGATTGAGAGGGAGTCCACCCAACAACCAAACAAAGATAGGTATTTGAATTATCATTTATTATATATTTGATTACTTAAATGATGTTGTCCAGTCATGTACATGTTTACGTTCCTAGATTTAGGATGTATATTATGCATATTAGAAAAGTTGCATTAATGAAAAAGATACTACTAGTATGCAAGTAATGGGTAAGTTGCCTATGGTACTGGACAACACTCCATTTCTACTTATCTAGAATGAAACCTCTTTGTTGACATATTGGGAGTTCTGCACACTCTTAACAATGTTCTGGTAGAGATGGAAGGCATCTAGAAAGTTACGGGATATGGATGAATGTTGTATTCAAGCATTGGATAAGATAATTGCATGACTGTATGACATATATGTTGTGCAGGAAAAATACCTTATAGTGAGGAGAAGACACTACCAACTTGGGTGTGATGAGAAGTAAATACATTCATTGTATTGCATTTAGTTACTACAAATTGAAAGAGATTGAGATATCGAAAGAAGTACCTTTTTATCGACGACTGGTCCTAGCTTTCACTTGATCTTCCGCTATGATGAACCTGCAACACAAAGTAAACCTTCCTCAGCGTATCTTGGCTGTAATAAATATCATGAAATAAGAAACAACTTAACATCAAATACAATCAGATATTAAACCAAATGAACATTCAATCCAATAGACATTCAATTTGGTACAAGAAGGGTATTTCCACCTTTTATTGTCAAAGAAATGTAGAAAAGTACAGATATACTTGATCTGTCCAGACACTTCTACAACCGAGTCCTGGGCTCCTTCTCTTCACAATGACTTGGGAATTCCTCCAGCGTAATAGTAGTTAAAGCATTCATTCTAGGTGCCTCTCTCATGGATCCTCCTTGCATTTATGGGACAAGGTAGGTAGTTGGAATCGATAGGTGGTTGAGTTGGGAGGTTGGGGAAGTTGCAGAACCAACTTCAACTAATCCCAATTCGTAATCTTAATATATTTTTTGACATCATCTTAAGATGTGCGCGGGTTCCATACAACAAGAGTAGCGCATAGTATGCTACTTTTGTGTTTTACAACAAGTGTTTGCAACATTTTTTAAGGTGTGCATTGGTTTTCTTTGAGCAAAGAAGCATTTAGAACGCTAGTTTACTGTACCAATAGTAGCACACATGTTGTGAAATCAGTAGAAATAGTAATATTTTCAGCTAAAGAGTGTAGTTCCAGCAGTAACTCATCTAGGTCAACCTAGCTCTTCAATCCATGGAGTCCTTTTGTGTGATCGATAGAGAAATGTGTTCACGAACGGAGAAGTATAGATTTGACCTCTAATAGATTCCCCCTAATGTGTGAGGTCAGAGGGAAATGATGGCTGAAATACATTATAATTCCAAGTCAGAGGAGGAGAAAGAAACCGCATAACCAAGTCACAAAAGTACCTGAAACAATGATCAAAGGTTAGTGAGCAATTACAATCTTGGCATCATATAGATGTGTAACATGATACAACATGATCTCCGATGCATAACTAGGAGATGTATATATAGCATGGCCACTGAAATATACGTGTGGATCTATGTCTCATGAAGAGAAAAAATGAATGAGGCTCAGTCTTGCGCAACTTGGGTGATAACATAAATATGGTGATGCTATTAGAGTCCCAAGGTCTTCATCCAAAACAACCCAAGGTACAAACCCTAACCATGTGAATAAATGAGTTGGAGTCGAACATGGAGGGTATCGTTTGATTACTGATCATTGATGTATACCGTTAGCAAACGCAAGGACTTCCATCGATAATGATAATGGGCTCCAAGGTACCTAGTACGTTCCAACAAGTGTGGATAAATGGTATTGAAGTCGAACACGTGAGGAATCTGTTGAATAAGAGACATTGATGTATTCCCATTATTCAACAACAAGGGAAACTACCATTGATGACTGCAATCCCCAAGGTACTAACCAAAACTCTAAACTTCGTTCTCAGAGAATAATGAGTTGAAGTCAATGGGAAGAAGTCTGCTGGAAGGGAGGCCTTAATGAATCCTCCATCATCCAACATGAGGAACACTCAAAAGGTATGAGCTGATGTGGAGTAGGAAAAGTAACAAGATGAAACAAATTGACACCAAGATGGATGACACATGAAGTCAAGGTGAACTGCAGAATGGCCGACACAGGATGTATCCTTGAACAGTGAGCACGACACAAAGTGACTTAGGCAGTTTTCAACATGAAAGGGAAGTGATATAATCTTGTAATGCAGGAGACATTAATAGACCCTCCATATGATTGGAAGAATAACCTATCGTGGCAGTGAAAACTCGGATATCAGGTTCACCCTAAGGTCAAAAACTAAAACCCAACTAAAATGAAAAACTCAAATAGGTGTTGTGTTCAAGGACATGACTGACTTAACTTCCTTTGAAACTGAAAAGATTTGATATACCCTTCTCATCCCTTATTCTTTTTGGTAAAAGAATGCCCTTCTTGTTGTTTTAATGAGTCCAAGAAATAAAACTCAATAATTCCAACCATGTAAAAGTTTAATGAGCGCATGGGAGGAAGACTTAGGACCTTCTTCATTGCTTACAGAATTCGAAGAAGAGATAGAAGAATACTCTATAATACTGATCTCTGGATTTTAATATCGAGCCAAGATCTGTTCTTGCTCGCCGGTGTTTTCAATTTTAAGGAGTCTGAAAAAATTAAACAATAACTCCATACACCTACCCATGGATTTTAGTATCGAGCCCGGGTTGGTATATGCTCATCGGTGTTTTCCTGTTTATAAAGTCTGAAAAACTTAAACAATCCTCTATATACCCTCTCATGGATTTCACATCGAGCCCGAGTAGGTGAGTGCTCGCTTGGTGTTTTCATATTTTGAGAGCCTGAAAACCCTAACGAAGGCTCCAAAAGTCCTTTTTCTTACAGTTAGTCTCCTCCCCCGAAAAATTTTCTAAAACGATGAGAGAAGAACTCTTCTAGCCATGGATGACTAGAGTATTCCTTTTTTGTAAGTAATCCACAAAAGTCCAGAAAAGGGTTAAACTTATACCTAAGCGGATGTACCTTCAATTTCTTTAACGAGCTTGAAGAGAACAAGTATGCTTGACAATCTTGTTTAGTTTTTAAATAGTCAAAACAAGAGCTTAAAATGACTTAAAAAGCAGCTTCTAGGATCGTAAGTTCGTGACCTGCCAAAGAATAGGATCTCAATAATCGAGTTAGTAACTATCAACAAATTTTCTCAATGACATAATAATAACAATATGGTACCTATATTGGTCTATCAATAAAGAAAACAAGTTATTTCCGGTTTAAATACTTTGAACTTCTAGTAAAAATTTGAAATACTTAGGTTAAATTTAACTCACCAAAATTTGTAGGTATTAGTGATTAAATAGAACATTTTAGGGACAAAATGAAATTATACACTTTTGAAAAAAGTGGGTAAAAATCAAAGTCAATTTTATATAAATAGTTTCAAATTGAAAAATCAAATATCACAATTGAATTTTTTAGGGCAAATTGGAGCAAAACCTTGATCTTCCTCTGTTCGCTGCGATCAAATTGGGCCACCAATCAATCTTCTACTTCCACCAAGTAAGTTATTTCCTCCCATACTTGCAATTTCATGCATCTTTTGTCAATTTTCATGGTCAAAATAATTTTCTAGCAATGTTTAAAATGCGTTTCTACGTGTGCGCTGCTATGTGTGAGAAAACGTAGTGCATACTACCCAAGTGCGCTGGTTTAGTTCAAACACCGTAGCGTTCAAGCATGACTCTGTAGTGCAGACATTAGCGCACACCCATGAAAGTAGGGTAAAAAGTTAAAAATACTAACATTTGACTTGTTTCTTGGCAGGATGGTTCTCATATGGCGTGAAAGGGAGCATGAAGACCTACATCGAATAGCATTACAAGATCCAGTGACTCTCCATGCACTTCGAAGATGTGGATTATTGAAATTTTGTAGAACGGTCAACATGCGGGCACAAATCCCCTTGCTTGATAGGCTTGTCCAATACTAAGATGCCGATGCATTAGTGTTTGATATCCAAGGTGAAATACTAGAACTCAACATGGATGACATCTATTTGATGACAAGTCTCTCTCGGAGGGGAGACTTGGTGAACTTGAAAGGGTCCTCTCGCAATGTGGGTGCCTTGTCTATGCAAGAGTATATCAATGCCTACTGCCTACCGGGAACTGAGAAATCCGGCAGTCAAATTCTGATATCGACTATTGCAAGCTTCCCCCTTAAATTCATCGTGAGTATTCTTAACCGGATGGGAGGGAGTGCTACGCAACATCTTGCTTTGAGACATTACATGCATGTAGGCACTGAATGCTTGCATGACAAAGTATATGAATGGTGTTCAAGTCTTTTGGCGTACATGAAGCTTCAAATCTCAAGGTGTAAGATCGGGAGGATGAAGAATTTCGGGTATGGAAGGATAATTTGCACCTTTTTCTTTCAAAGGGTGCCTGCTATAAGTTTGGGCATGCCTTTTCTCCCAGTCAACCCTCGTGAGCCAATGTTGTCTCATTGGGGTGAGATCTTTCTCCGCCAGGGTGGTGGCGAGTGCAACATCTGTTACCATGAGGATGATTTCTTGTGTTGGTGGGAACGGCAAGTGCCAGCTCTTCAACAGTTTCCATATGCGGGCGTAGACTTCTGCCACGATCCTGAGCTAATACTTCCTCCAGGATCATCCTGGGGAGGTATAGGTATGTTTATGCTTTTGAAAAATTATTTAATTTTTATATTTTATATATATGATTTTTATGATGAGTTTGAGGTACTGAAATAAAGTGTCATATGCAGATGTTGGACCAGTACATCCTGAGGGACACCCCCATTCTTTCGTGAGACTAGTGATAGTGGGTGCAGTTGATGAAATGCTGGGAAACATAGAGAGGAAGATGAGTTAGTTGACTCATGACATTCTGACTTATAGGATCGAGCGGATGCCACTCGACATGCAGGAGAATGTGGTTGGTGTGCCCCCAGCCCTGATTAGGCTACGGAAAAAGGTAGCTAGGCTGGTCATTTGCTATTGAGAGGTAGCAGAGGTAGATGAGGCCCCACCTTATCCATAGGAGAAGGATATTTATGTATAATTTTGAGGCCATCGAGCCCAATTTTGTATCTTATGACATGACTCTGTGAGAGACTTATGATCCAAACTCATACTAGTTTTTTATATAGATATATATATACAGTACGGTTATTTAAATGTGTGTTATTGTGTTTTATGCATGAATTATTATGTGTGTGAATGATGAAAATGGCAATCTAAAACATAGTTTGCAAATGAATCAACTACTGCATTCAAGTTCCTTGGAATATGCTAATATGTGATATAATCAAACTGTCTCTCAAGTAACTTAACGTGCAGAAACTGACGTAGCAAAGTATGATCTCTAACCTAATAAACACCCATTAACTGAAAAACAACTAACTGCGAGTCGAGCCGTACCTCCAAATGTGAAATGCCATGGGATAGAGCATCTCAAAGTAGCTCTATGACTACACTGTATTCAACCACATTGTTCATTGTGGGACATAAACAAGCCCCTCCCGAAGACACCAGTTGGCCAATTGGTGAGTAAATAACCCAAGAAACCGCGGCCAACTGACGTGTGTGGTGGCTAGTGCTATCAGCAAACCCTATAAAGTGTTCAGTCGACATCTGAAACACAAAGAAACAAATGCATAAGACGTAACTACAACCGTAAAAAAAACTAACTCTACAAAAATGTACAACTATAATACATGAAAAAGCACAGATGCCTAAGCGTAGTACTTCTTCATGTAGGGTCAATGCATGGAATCTCCTCATAAGACCAGGAAACGACGTCGCGGAATTATTTAAAAAGATTGGTATACAGAATGATCTCTTCAGGAGAACAGTCTGCTCCAATAAAAATATTTTCCGTGACCCCAGGTTCGGTGGAAATGTTGATCGGGGTGGTTCTCGATATATTCGCCATATTCCCTTCGGCATAAGCAACTTGTGAAGTAGAAGGGATAGAGGACAAATCAACACTCTCACTGGGTCTTGTAGAAAACTTGCCTCTCTCTATCAAGTTTAGAACGGGAAGTAAATAGGACTTGGGGTGCATATGTTCCCAAGGGTGGTCTAGGCCTATCATTGCTTCCAAGATCGCCTCATGAGAGGGTAGAACAGTGTTTAGACAATCAAAAGAGTGGATAGAGTCCACTGACCATGCAGGAGCATATTCCATATCTGACTCGGCAGAGACCAACGGAGTCTTGTTATGTTATGTTGCAGCATGATGTGAATTGAGGTAAGCCACCTCTATAACAGATAAAGGCACAACTAGTTTTGATTCAGTTGGGAGAATCTAGGGATATGTCATTGGAATGACCATGAAAATATCAAATGAAGAACATTCTTTAGAACCAATGAAATGAATAGTAGAAGGTAGGTCAAAAGTGCATATTAATGACCCATAGAGACCTACTCCCAAACTCTCAATAACTGGGTAGGACTGATCAACCAATGGGAGTTTTGAATCCGAAGAATTCTGGTTGTTTTTCTGGGAAAATGAAAGTTGATCGATTGTGACAATCTTGCCTTTGTGAGGGAACATTATGATTTGGAAAATGGTCGACGGCACTACCTGCATGGCATATGTCCAGCTCCTACCCAACAGCAAGTTATAATCGAGTAGAGCATCCAGAACTTCAACCTCTATCGATACTAGTTTTTCCTCAAGTTCAACATCAAATGATGGTAAGACTCCATGTGGACGGAAAGATCTTCCATCAAAGGTAGTAAGTACCATATTCGAGGGGGATAACTCAGGTTCACCTAAATCCTTCTAGAAGGAAATGTACATTATGGACACAGACACGCCCTCATCTACAACAGCTCATCTAATGGTCATGGGACAATGGACGACTTCTAATTGAAGAGAAATGTGGTACGACAACCGAAACTTGATATCTTTCATGTGAAAACGGGCAAGTATGTTGGATGAATCTACGCTTCCAATTGCTACGAGGAGTGCACTGCGTTGTAATGGAAAACTTTGCAGTACCTCCAAAATGGACATGGCATAGGGGGTTTGGGCTAAATCCTCCACTACATTGTAGTTGGAGGCAGCCCTCGCGTTGGGGTTGTGTACAGCCCGTTTGAAGACACCTTTCAGAATCTTCGGTAGTGGATCCACTAGTCTCTCAATGTGGAGAGGGGTAGATGAATCAGGAACATCCTTCTGCTGCGGGTTCGGGGTATAATTTCTAGCTCAAGTTTGCAAAAGAGCATTTGAATTAACCATATTAATGATTGACTGACCAGTTAAGGTGGCACGAGTAGTGCCCCCAGCACCGGAGCTGCCAGAAGTTGAACTTTGTCCGTGAGGGAAGGGTTCTTTTAAGACAACAAGTTTCTTTTCATAGATCAGCTTCTATGATTCTTCCATTAGAGGGCATTGATGGGTAAGGTGGTCCTCTTAGCATAGATTGCAAGGGAACTTAACCTTCCTTTTTTCCTTTTTATCCTCATTTGCATTTTGTGTGTTCTTCGTATTTTGTTGGTTTCCCTCCGCTTTATTTCCCTTTATTTTGTTGTTGGGCTACCGAGGGCCCTTTAGGTTTGTCTACACCTATTGTATAGATTATGTTGTTGAAGGGGAGGATGCAACAAAAGTTGCTTCTGCAGCAGACTGTTTAACTGACAAGGCATGAACCTGCTTTGTTAAAGCATCAACCATTGCAGATTCTACTGAACTCACAATGCCATTAGCATGTGGTCCAGGTTTAGGTTTACCTAAGTCAATTTTAGACCTCTGTGCATCTGGAATAATCTCGTATAAGAGCCTAGACTAAGCATATACCAAGTCAAGTTGTTGGGTTCTCAAAATGGATTCCTCTTCGGAGGATACCCCTGAAGTTGCAAATTCCTTAGAAATATAAGGAAGGAGTGATTTAAGATACCACTCTAATAAAAATGTTGGAGGGATGTCGGCTTTAATGAGCCTCTTTCTCCTTCGCCACTCCTAAATTTGATCAGATAGATGAGTGGTTTTGTTCTATCGAAAGGTCGACAGAAGTTATGTGCCGACATCGTACCGGATAGGAAGTTGAAAGTGGTTCAGAAAAATAGTAGCTAGGTCCCAAAAGGCGCCATAAGTAGTTGTAGGTAGTTCAATATACCATTTGGCTACGACACTTATCAAGGTTCTTTGAAAGAGCCTCAACCTGATGGAGTCATCATTCAATGAATTTGAGGAGCACCAGAGATGAAAAGTTGTGACATGGCCATCGGGGTCCTCACCAGTCTTACCTTCAAACTTCGGGATGTCTAAAGGAAACTTAGTGGGAACATGTGGCCATGCAAGAACATGGAACACGGGGTCATTCATGAGTTTTGGAAGATTTGGAAAGTTTAAAGTTTCCAAAAATGGTAAACGCAGTCATGCCGTTGGAATTTGATAGACCGGAACTTGGTATTGGGTGTTTCCCACTACCTAATTCGTGTACTATTGGTTGAGGTTTCCCCCAGCCATCGGTTGCGAAGTAAATGCATTAAAGTTGCTCCACCCAAAATAAAGTGGATTACTTCCCGGGGTAGTGGTCCATTGAGGATTAATAATATTACCCCCTCCTCCAGCAAACAAAGAGAAAGGGATACTCCTTGTAGGTATATTTGACATATTAACATTGTAACCTGCATAGGGGTTAAAGCTAGGCGTAGTAGTAATAGACGATGCCATCATCGTACCCATAACAGGCATAGATGCAGAAGGGATCGATCCTACAATGGAAGTGGAAGAAATGGCTTGAGTCACATCCTGGAACTATTGTGAAACAGGAGGCTAAGTGAAATTCACTGCAGGTATCCATGTCAAAGGGACATTATTTGGTCCAAAAGTAGGGGTAGAAACTGAGGCAGATGTCGAAGCTAATGAGCTTGGCATGCCTAGAGTACCAGCATTAAAACTAAAGGACGGAGTCAAAGCAGTACCAATCTATGATGAACTTGGTGTGGTAGTGTTTTGAAAGAAGGATTAACAATCCTTGTAGCCATAGCAGTGGTGGGAGTTTGAGGAACTCCCTGCTCATCTCTTTGGTTGGTCATGGTGTAACCAAGTGTAAACAAGTACGCATTGTACTCAGGTTGTTGAAAGCCTACAAGTACTAGTAACGGATCATTGGGTACAGTAAGAGGAGGGTTGAAAGGAATGCTGGACTCTCTAGAACTTAGGTCCTCAACCTTGACAGTATCAAAGACTTGTTGATATGGGGTTCTAGGCTGTGGTTCTCCAAGAACCTTTGTTTCTCCCGTAAGTTCAAACAAACCACGAGAATCCATCCTCCAGCATCACGGTGGCGGTGGAGGATCCAAAATGAGTGGGGGAAGGTTTTGCAACCTCTAAGATGTACGAAGAGGTTGGTCCTCCACAGCTATAAAAAAAAAACTAAGTAAAAAACCTAGTGGCCACTACGACTAAGGAGCAAACAACATACCACTAAAAAATTCCTAAGTGATAAAACCAGGCAAACAATGGAAAATACTGTCAGAAGAAAGTCTGGGATGATTAGGGCTCAGAACAAACTAATAGAGTATCGATGGTAAGTTATGTGGCGTCCAATGGAGGTCCTCTGGGTGCAAGCATTTGAATCACCAAACCTCCCTCCCAGGATTATTGCAAAAGGGTTACCTTCCACGTCTGTCCGAGGTGGAGTGGAAATATCCTTCCACTCTACTTGTGTAGAGCCCTAGTGTTATGATAATAAGGATACCACCAATACGAAATAACTTGGGGGAACAGTCGCCATCCTAGTCGAAATGCATGGGCAGGGTAGCAAAGCCTGAAATCCAAAAGCACTTTAAAAAGCACTAGTGGACCCCTGTACGCAAGTCAACTCTAGTTTATGGTATATGGGAAAGTGAGGGGGGATCCTAAACAATTCCAATCTCCCACGACCTCGTGCTTAAATCTAGTTTGAGTAGAGAATTCCCAGGACAATTTGATAGAGGTGTATTGACCTAATAGATAGTCGTACTACGATTGTTGAGTAATGAAGCCAATTTCGGGTGGTTTAAGGTGATTTAAAACCGAAATCCTAGCCTAATCTAGTTGATGATGTGTATACCTAAAAAGAAAAATGTTGCTAATTAATTTTATTAAGATTTACTTTTAAGGGCTACTTTTTACTCAATAAGGGTAGTGCGGTGTGTGGAATGGTTTCGACAGAAAGCAAAATGCGTAAAGAAATAATGCATTCAAAATCACAAAAGACTCTTTTCTTTTCATTTATATTATTTCAAAAATTGAAACTAGGCAATCCTAAATCAAATTTCTTTTTTAATTTTCTTTTAAATTTCAAAGCCAAGCAAACAATGCTACTTCAAAACGATGATAAATCTTACAACTAAGCTACCGAATTCACTTTTTGTCTTTTCTGATAATTGCAAAAGAAAAAGAACTTGGAAAGGAGCAAGTAAGACCTAACGCAAAGTGTGAGTAAGACAAACAACCTAATGGCTCAAAACAATCAAATCAAAGACTTGATAAAGACTCCACCTACCGAGTTGTTTCGACAGAAAAAACTCTAGGTTTGGAACAAAGTGTACAAGAAGTAAGGAAAAGAGATGCTCGTAATGGAAATACAAACCTGAAAGGAGTAGGAAAAGAGATGCACCAAAACCCTAATAAAAACACTCGCCAAACAAAGGAGTAGGTAAGCAAACCAAAAAGTGACCCTACCAACACATAGACTCAAAAGAAAAGGCAACCATAAAGCTTTAACTCACTCGGACTAAACTGCAAAGATAAATAGAAGGTATCTAGACCAAACAGCCTTTCAAATCCACCCTAAGGATTCAAATTGGGATCAAACCTTAATAAAAGGAAAAGACACAGTAAAAATGTGCTAATGTTGCCATAGACAACAAATGTTAAGAACGCAAGTCCGTATGGCTGCAACAAGCATCTAGGGAAAAAAATGTGTAGCTATGTCTAACAGAGAGTAGTGCACAACCTTCAAAAGGGTTACAAACAGTAAAGACACCTTAAACAAGTACTCAAGCAAGTAAAGGAAAACTAAAGGACTTTAGAGAGGTAAATAAGACTCAAAAGAGATATACAAGTCTCAGGGGTCAGTTAGGGAAGCAAAGCAAAAAGCTAGAAGTGAACCCAAACAACTGGAAATCAAACCCTAACAGAAGATTGGAACATATAGGAAAATGCACTACTGTGTAGTACAGAAACCAGTGCATGAGAGGAAAGATGTGCTACTGTGTAGTGGACAAAGCAACATTCATCACATAAGACCTCTCATAGAACAAAAAGACTGAAATAGACTAGAAGAAAAACCTAACAAGGTCTCCTAGAGTAGAAAAACAACCGGTTACTCCCCAACGGAGTTTCCAGTCTATTGTACAGGAAAAATACCTTAAAGTGAGGAGAAGACACTACCAACTTGGGTGGGGTGATAGGTAAATACATTCATTGTATTGCATTTAGCTACTACAAATTGAAAGAGATCGAGATATCGAAAGAAGTACCTTTTTATCGACAGTTGGTCCTAAATTTCGCTTGATCTTCCACTATGATGAACATGCAACACAAAGTAAACCTTCCTCAACGTATCTTGACTATAATAAATATGATGAACTACGAAACAACTTAACATCAAATAAAATAAGATATTAAACCAAATGAACATTCAATCCAATAGACATTCAATTTAGGACGGGAAGGGTATTTCCACCTTTTATTGTCAAAGAAATGTAGAAAAGTATAGATATACCTGATTTGTCCAGACACTTATGCAACTGAGTCCTGGGCTCCTGCTATTCACAATGACTTGGGAATTCCTCCAACGTAACAACAGTTAAAGCATTCCTTCTAGGTGCCTCTCTTATGGATCCTCCTTGTATTTATGGGACAAGGTAGGCAGTTGGAATCGAGAGGTGGTTGAATTGGGAGGTTGGGGAAGTTGCATAACCAACTTTAAATAATCCCAATTCGTAATATTAATATATTTTTTGACTTCATCTTAAGATGTGCGCGGGTTTCATACAACCAAAGTAGCGCACAGTATGCAACTTTTTTGTTTTACAACAAGCGTTTGCAACATTTTTTAAGGTGTGCACTGGTTGTCCTTGAGCAAAGCAGCATTTAGAACGCTGATTTACTGTGGAAATAGTAGTGCACATGTTGTGAAATAAGTAGAAATAGTAAGACTTTCAGCTGAAGAGTGTAGTTCCATCAATAACTCATCCAAGTCAACCTATCTCTTCAATCCATGGTGTCCTTTTGTGTGATTGACAGATCAATGTGATCACGGACGGAGAAGTGCAGATTTGACCTATAACAATATATTCTTATGTGTAAGATTTTTGTTCTGAAAACTATGAGATGTTTCTAATCATGCAATTGAATTTGACTTGTAGGAAAGACCATTTACCATCACCTACAAGAGAGACTTGTTTTGAAAAACAAGTGACGAAGACTCGACAATGACATTTGTTCCAACAACGAAGTTCAAGAAAACTACCTATTGAAGATATTGAAGAATATGAAGTTCCCAGGATGTGGGATGCACTAATGGAAGGATGCCATGATCACGGAGTATTATTCGATCATGACGAATGATGCTAGCATGTGGTCCTGAGACCAGAATGGAATTCTGTCATGACTTCCAAGTGGATCTACAAGGTCAAGCATGCTGCAAATGGTAGCATAGAGAAATAGAAGGCAAGGTTTGTGGCTCGTGGCTTTTTCCAGAAAGAAGTAATAGATTATGAAGAAACTTTTGCACCTGTAGCTAGATACACTTCCAACAGAATAGTACTCGCTTTGGCTATAGTAATGGAGTGGAAGATACACCAGATGGATGTCAAGACAATTTTCTTGAATGGTGTAGTCGAAGAGTAAGTGTATGTGGAGAAGCCACTCGGTTTTGAAACACATGACAGGGATTCATATGTGTGCAAGTTAAAGAAATCCTTGTATGGCTTGAAACAAGCACCTAGGACATGGTATGGGAGGATAGATAGCTTCTTGTCTAGTTTGGGCTTTACAAAGAGTAAAGCGGATTCCAACCTTTACTACAAGGTTGAGGAAGGAAATGCAGTGATACTCCTATTGTATGTGGATGACTTGTTTGTGATAGGTGAGGATAGATTGATTATCGACACGAAGAGGAAGCTTGCTACCGAGTTCGAGATGAAGGACTTGGGTATGATGCATTACTTTCTAGGTATGGAGGTGTAACAGAGTGTAGATGGAATCTTCCTTGGACAAGGGAAGTATGCAATAGAGATCCTGAAGCAGTTTGGGATGATCGAATAGAAGGCCATGGCCACACCTATGGCATAGAACCTGAAGCTATTGAGTGATGCTTCATCAGATTCAGTTGATGACACAATGTATCATCAGATGATTGGGTCCTTGATGTACTTGATGAACACGAGACCAGATATTTGCTTTGCGGTGAACAACTTGAGCCAGTTTTTGACAGATGCTAGACATGTTCATTTGATTGGTGTAAAGCGTATTCTGAGGTACCTAAAGGGTATAATTGATTATGGGCTCAAGTATTATGTGAATCAAAAGTTTAACCTGGAGGGTTATGTTGATTCAGATTGGGAATGCAATGTTGCAGATAGGAAGAGCACTTCGGGGCGCTACTTTAGTATGGGATCAAGTGTGATCTCTTGGTTTAGCAGGAAGAAATCCTGCGTAGCACTGAGTACAGTCGAAGCAGAGTATGACATGGTTGTAGATGTGTTCTCCCATGGTGCGGATGTAAGGAAAAGAGCCATTCTCACATGGTGGTAGATATGTTCTCCCATGGTGTAGATTTAAGGGATGAAGCCATTTTTCACATGGTGGTAGGTGTGTTCTCCCATGGTGAAAAAGTAAGGGTTTGAGCCTTCCCTGAATGGTGGTAGATGTGTTCTCCCATGTCGGTGGTGTAAGTGTTGTATGATGTGCATCTGGGCTATGCTCCGTGGACGATGAGATGATATGAAGAGGATGATCATGTGTGATGAGCATCGGGACGATGCTCTAGATGATATGCATCAGGACGATGCTATGATGATGATTAGGATGATCATGTGATGATATGTATCAGGATGATG
This sequence comes from Larix kaempferi, assembly GCA_027924585.1. Lineage (NCBI taxonomy): Eukaryota > Viridiplantae > Streptophyta > Pinopsida > Pinales > Pinaceae > Larix > Larix kaempferi. The sequence continues at coordinate 2,153,461 of BSBM01000926.1, read as the reverse complement.
CTATGATGATGATTTGGACGATCATGTGTGCTGAGCATCAGGTCAATGCTCCAGATGTTGTACATCAGGATGATGTATTATATGATGACGATCAGGACAATCATATGTGATGAGCATCAGGTCGATGCTCCAGATGTTGTACATAAGGATGATGTATTGTATGATGATGATCAAGACGATCATATGTGATGAGCATCAGGTCGATGCTCCATATGTTGTACATCAGGATGATGTATTGTATGAGGATGATTAGTACAATCATGAGCATCAGGAGGATGCTCCGTGCAAGGATGATCAGGTGGATCATGAGTATCAGGTTGATACTTTGTGGCCATGGACAGATTGTGTAGGTAGCATAGAAAAGATCCTAAAAGATCTGATAGTTTGAGCTCGGATACTCTTTCGAGGTTTTGCTACAGGTAGGATAGAAAAGATCCTGGGAGATCCGATAGTTTGAGATCGGATGTTCTTTGAAGGTTTTGCTATAGGAGGCATGTAATCAATCCTGGAGATATGATAGGTTGAGTTGTGTTCTCATAAAAGTCTTGGGATGATCTTTAGAGATCTTGCAGGTTGCAAGACACTCTTTTAAGGTTTTTCCTGATCACATAGAAAAGATCTTGGGAGATCCGATAGTTTGAGCCCGGATGCTCTTTCGAGGTTTTGTGGTGGTCACATGTAAAAGATCCTGGGAGATCCAATGGGTTGAGTTGTGTGCTCGTAAAAGTCCTGGGATGCTCTTTCGAGGTTTTGTTGATGCAAATTCCATAGGATGGTCAGAGATGATGAAGACCTACAGGAGGTTAGGCCTACAACCAACATGAAAAAGGGCTGGCTCTATAGAATTTCCTATGACGAGAAGAATTGAGAGATAGCACTAGTGATCAAGATGACGACTAAAACAGTCATGACAATGATACTTCGAGATCCAGTGACGATGATATAGCTCCAATATTGAAGACTTGTGCTTATATGTATGGATGACCTGTGTCAAGAGAATACCTTCCTAGTTAAGAGGGAGTGTTGATGTATTTGTAACTTCGAACGATATTCATTTGTATATTATATTTGTACTTTATAGTATCCCCAACAGAGATGTATTATTCCTCGGATTGGAAGTGTCGTCATTTGTACTTTCAAGTGTTGCAAGTTATATTGTAAGTGTCGTAACTTATATTTGATGGGTTATTAGACCACCTTGGTGGGGTCAGCCCTATATGAGTTATGTTGGTGATCCGGATTTATATGGGAACGAAACAAAAAGTAGCATATACAGAATCATATACATAGGTATATTGCAAATAACACAGTGATAGAGTAAACACATATTCTATTAAATATCGGAAATAGAACAAACTGTAAAATACAATAGCTAGAATGGTAGTAGCTATCTCTGAGAAGAGATGTGGCCGCTATGCTCATTCGTGCCAAGATGAATACAAAGAGAGGCTGAAAGGGCCTATTTATCATAAGCATGAGGGAAAGAATCCCAAACATCCAAAAACCTAACCCTAGAAGATGAATCGTCATAAAGTTTGCGGCCCCAAGGTGGTTAGTTGAACAGTCAACTTCCCGGGGTCATAACTTTTGCATACGATCTTCGTTTGGGACACTCGGTAGCCCGTTGGAAAGGTCTATCTGAGATTTACAACTTTCGACTGGGCCCAAATGTGTGTCACTGGCAACCATTTGGTCCCCCAAATCGCCAAAAAATGTTGTTTAGGGCCTCAAAATGGCTCCGAAAGTTCAGGACCCGAAAAACTGCTAAAAATAGTAATTTACCAAAATTGCCAGAAGACAGTTTTGAGCCAGTTGGAAGAGGTGGGCCACCACCGATATCCACCTGGATCAGTTGGTTAAAGGGTTATTAGACCACCCTAGTGGGGTCGGCCCAGTCAGCATTATGTTAAGTGGTTAAGTTGGGGCCGACCTAGTTAGAGTTAAAATTCAAGTGAATTAAAGTATAAATAGAGAGTGTGGCTCTCTCATTTATTCATTCATTCACTCACTCACTTCGCATTAGTGAGAGAGAGGAGGAGTGCACAAAAGTGGAGGAGTTTCTACTAGGAGACCATCTCTTGTTTTGGGGTTTTATCTTTGTGATATTTGTATTGGTGCTCATTCTATCTCTAAGGAAGTTGTGGGGTTTTTCACCTTCTTGGTTTTACCCAGTGAAATGCTTTGTGTCTCTTGTCTGTTGTGTTTGATATGTTGTACATGTTGTTCTCTTAGTTAAGATCCTAGATCAGATTGAATTAAATGCTAAAAAACTAACAGAGGTTTCAATGATTTGGCTTTGGTTTTCCTAGACCACTTTTAGTTGCTAGTTCGTTATGATACTGACACCGAAATTTTATCCACCTTCTGTCAGGACAAAGCGACGCACATCTCTGACCATATTCAGGAGTGGTGCCAACAGAAGAGGCTAGTGAATGCCAACATTCCTCCATATTTTATGTTGGAATGGTTCCTTAAGTATTTACTCCCTTACGTTTTGAAGGGCGTTTCATTGTCCGGTATTATGACTGAGGCACAAACTATCTTTAAATCCCAGCAGCTATACCTAGTCTATGCTCAGTCTGGCATATTATACGACATTATACCTAATGCACCATGGTCACAACATAAGCCCAAGCCTTTTTCTGTACCACATGCCAATGGTATTGTTGGATCCACAAGTACTCGTCCTGTAGATTTGGTTACAAATCAGATGCACAATATGTCCATTAACTAATCTACCCCTGGACAGGCTCACGCCTCACCCATTTCCACCCAATCGTCTAATGTTCACTCTATACAATCGATGATCCTGTCAGGTAACTAGCAACCCGGTGGGAAGAAAAAGGGGAAAAAAATCATAGGGGTGGGAATAATAAGAACAATATCTCTAAGAAGGAGAACTCTGAACCTCCTAGGGATGGCAAAAATGTTGGTGGGGACCACAAACCTAGACGTAAAGTGAAATTTCCTTGTAAGCTTTGCACGAAAGATCACCTTACACATTTGTGTCCTCGTTATGAAGAAGTCATGAAGCACATTGCACAGGGCCCAATTGTGCTAAAGGATTCCATTCCTCATCACTAAAACATGGCTTCGGGCGCTTCGGTCGTCGATAGTGGGACTTATGAAACTTCAACGTCCTCTACCCCTGCCGGTGGTTACGGATGTGTTAACATCGTCAAATCAGAGGTTAGTGTTGCTACTCGCTTTCGTGATTATGGAGCTCCACAGCCTTCAATGGGGAATGAGCCTCATCAACCTGAGACCCCTTTTCATATCGAGAAGCCTAACTCTATGCTGCAGATACCGAAAGGTGTTCTTAAGCATTCGATGCACAATCCCAATGCTCAAGCCGCCTAGAACTACTCCATTGTAGAAGATCTGGGCAAGACTCCATGTGTCATGTTAGCTCTCGAGGTTCTTCAGGATTTTCCTTATCAAAGGACTGCCCTTTTATGTACTTTGGGAGTCGAAGATCAGTCTATTCCTAGTATTATCAAGTTCAATACTACTGATGTCCAGCCTCGGTTTCCCTATCATGTGTCTTTCCAAGTCCACGTTAGGTGCCTGCAAAATATTGTTAAACGTACCGTGGTTGATGAAGGTGCTTCTACATCAATAATGTCGTTGGATTGTTGGAAGGCTCTAGGTTCCCCTCCACTATTGAATTCTATGACCATACTGACTGCATTTGATGGTCGTTGTTCAGGCCGTATGGTATTATACCCTCCCTTCAAGTCCAGTTGGGTGGGAAGACCATTCCAATTGAAGTCGAGGTGGTTGATGCACCCATCGACTACAACCTGTTACTGGGTAGGAATTGGATCTATGATATGAAAGCGATCATGTCCTCTGTATTTAGAGTTATCTGATTTCCCCATGAAGGCAAGATTGTGACGGTAAATCAGCTCGATTTCACTAGTTCCAATACCATTACATCACCAGGAACATAAGTTCCTGATATAAAAAATTCTTAGCTGGAAATTGGGAATATTGGTGTAGGATTGTATTCCTATTTGATGGGATATTTCGACTTTGTTACACCAATATCCTTTATAGGAACCATTTTTGATAGTGCCCCTTCCTCATTACATAATGTACCATTCCAGACATCATAATTTAATGATTCATGGAATTTACCTTCCACGAGTTCCTCATCTGGAAACATTGCACACATCGGGATGGCCATGCCATTTTCTGCAGCTGAGCTTTCCTACCATGAGATTCAACAAGCCACTGTTGATCCGGATCTCTCCTCTTCATGGACAGAAGAGGAAGATCCCATTATGCTGTCTGCATGGGCAGTCGACTCCTCTTGCTTGCATGATTGCCTTGATGGTACTTTTCCTTCGAATGAAGCTGTCATCGAGGCCATATATAGTAGTGATAAGCCTTGGAAGATCTTCATCATCGATCTTATTTTATTCCCAACCTTGACCTTATTGAGCAGGAAGAGTTTTGATCTACTCTAGTAGAGAAGGTTGGTCACCCTGTGGCTCCTTTGGATTCGCATGGGATTTATGCAGAGGGAAATATGGCTAACATTTCCCCAACCATTCCGATCAACATCTCTCACACTCCCAGAAAGATTGATAATGTTTACATCAGTGTTGATTGTTCTCCCGAGGAGATCTACATTTACACCGAGCTTTTCAAAGAATTTCGGGATGTTTTCTCCTGGTCTTATGAGGAGATTCCAGGAATAGACCCTAGTATTGTCGAACATGAAATTAAGACTTATCCAAATGTTAAATCTATTTGGAAATGTCTTCGTGCTGTGAATCCTAGGAAGGCAGTCGCGATCAAGGCAGAGGTAGAGAAGTTGCTCAAAACTGTTTTCATCTACCCGGTTCCCCTTACCAAATAGGTATCCAATCCCATTCCCGTGGATAAGAAGAAGGGAACCATCCGTGTATGTACCGATTTTAGAGATCTAAACTGAGCATGTCCTAAGGATAACTTTTCCACTCCATTCATAGATCAAATCTTGGATGCATGTGCAGGAAGCGAAGTGTTTTCATTCATGGACGGTTTTTCAGGTTACAATCAGATCCAGATTAAACCCGAGGATCAACATAATACCACATGTATATGTCCTTGGGGTACCTTTGCATGCCGAAAGATTCCCTTCGGCCTTAAAAATGCCAAATCTACTTTTCAGCGTCCCATGACCTATGCCTTTCATGACCTTAAGCGCATAGTGGAGGCTTATCCGGATGATCTTGTTGGTCACTCTCATAAGAGATTTGATCACCCCAGTCACCTATGCCTTATTTTTAAAATATGCCGGTGCTATAAGATTCGTTTGAATCCCAAAAACTGCAACTTTGTCGTGAAAACGGGTCACCAAAGAGGGTATTAGAGACGATCCTTTAAAGGTTGAGGAAATACTTCAATTGCCTCCCCCACGTAACTTGATTCAACTTCAGAGCCTCCAAGGGAGAGCCACTTTCTTACATCATTTTATCGTGAATTATGCCAATCTTACTAAGGGTTTCGCGTGATTACTGAAGAAAGACACCCCTTTTATCTGGGATGAGCGAGCCCAACAGTCCTTCGATGCTTTGACTAAAGCCTTGGTATCGGCCCCTCTTCTTAGTCCACCTGACTTTGCAAGAGATTTTTTGCTTTATGTGGCCGCTTCTCAAGAGACGATTGGTATGGTCTTAGTTTAGGCGGATGATGTGCTTTAGGAGCATGTTATCTATTATCTTAGTAGAAATCTCATAGATGCTAAGCTGAGATACTCTCACGTTGAGAAATTGGGCCTTGTGACTGTTCATGCAGTCCAACGATTATGGCATTATATTTTTCTTAGGAAGACCACCGTTATAGCGAATGTCAATCCATTTCAATTTGTTCTCTCAAGACGCATAATTGGGGGGAAATATAATAAATGGATTGTCATCCTTCAAGATTTTGATATTGATTTTGCTTCGATGAAGTCGGTGAAGTCATTGGTTTTCGTATAATTGATGTTGGATTTCTCAAGACTTGATGAGTAAGTAGTCCATGAAGACTCATTTGTGGATGAACATTTATTTCTCATCTCGTCAATAGACCCTTGGTATGGGTATATCATTATATATCTGCAAACTCTGAAGTTCCCTTCGCACTATTTCCGAGTTGAGCGATGGCCTATGAGACATCATGCTAAAGATTATGTCATCATTGGTGAAACTTTGTATTTTCGAGGAAAATACTCTATTCTCTATCATTGCTTAATTCATGAAGAAGCAAAGCTAGTGCTTAATGATTTCCCTAGTGGAACATGTGGCGGTCACTTATCCAGGCTTGCGACAACCCAATGTATCTTGCGATCTGACTATTTTTGGCCTACGATATTCAAAGATTGTGTAAATTCTATGAAGAGATGTTTCCCTTGCCAAGTGTTTGCTCGAAACATGTGCTTGTACCCTGCTCCTTTACATCCTGTCGTCACCGTCGATCCCTTCACCAAGTGGGGGGTAGATTTCATGGATTGAAAACCAACTTTGGCTAGAGGGAATCACCATATCATCATGGCCATTGATTATTTTGCCAAATGGGTTGAGGCCATGTCGACCGTTAAAGCCGATGGTGCTACAGCAGCCCACTTTGTTTTCAATCAGATCATAACTCGATTCAGTATCCCGAAGGAGATTGTCATTGACCATGGCAGTCACTTCCAAAACCATATGATGGTGGATTTGTCACTCAAGCTTGGGTTTAAGCAAGATCATTCCTCTTCATATTATCTTCAAGAGAATGGTTAGGTCGAGGCAGTAAATATGTCCTTAAATACCATTCTCCAACGAAGCATCCAACAAAGAAAGAGCAATTGGCATATTATGTTATACCCTAATTTGTGGGGCATACCGAACCGCAATAAAGACTCCCATCGGTTTCTCAACATTTCAGTTAGTTCATGATGTGGAGTCTATATTATCGACTTAATGTGAGATCCCTTCCTTGAAACTAGCCATAGAGCTCCTACCTGACACTTCAGAAGTAGAGAACGTCTAGTCTACCTCAAGCAACTTGACGAGTAGCATCGAGATGCTGCCGTAGCAATTGATGCTAACAAACGTTGTGTTAAGGTTTAGTATGATAGGTTTGTCTGTCCCTGGCAATATGTTGAATGTGACTTGGTCCTCCTATATGATCAAGCTAAGGAACCCCTGGGGGCAGGAAAGTTTAACCCCATGTGGTACAGTCCTTACGTCGTGAGGTGTGTCCTAGAGAAAGGATCCTATGATTTAGAAGATTACAAAGGGAACACCTTGAAGGAGCCTAGAAATGGGCTCTACCTCAAGCGATATTATGCTTGAGTTTCTAGCTCCAGTTGATACTTTTTGTATACTATTGTATAGTTACTTCTGTACGTAGTCTAGTTTTCTTTTGATTTTTTGGGTCTGTTGATTAGCTTCCGTTTGGTTGACAGATGTCACTGGAATCTCCAGTGTTCTTGGGATTCACATATGTGGCTATCCATCATATGCAGAGACTAACTTCTGTTATGTGAGTTATTTACTCGCCCGACCATCAGATTGTGTCTTCAGGAGGTGCTTGTCTCAGTCCTACATCCAACAATGTGGTTGAGTACAGTGTTGTCGTCGAGTTACTTCATGATGCCATTTCACATGGTATCCAGTATTTAGGAGTCCACCTGGATTGACAACTGGTTATGTCTCAGTTAAACGACCAGTACCGTGTGAGGGATCCTACGTTACTAAGGAAGCTCTTAAGGGTAAGAATCTTGGAGCGTTAATTTGTTTTCATTACATACATTCATGTTCTGAGATGTTTTAATCATGTAACTGATGCATATGCTAATTATGTCCTAGATTGGAATTTTTCACATCCATATAAGAAGCACACAAATAAACTATCATTCATACATTTGTACATACACAATAGTAGAGTCGGAAAATCATAGTTTTTATATATATATCAAAAAATGGTGTCATGATACAAAACTGGAGCCCGTAGCTCTAAAAAATATACAATCTGAAACAAAAAGAATGAGACCCCAAGGAATCTAATCCCTGCGGGGAGCTCTATCCTACTGGGATGGATGAGTCTGAATATAATAGTGTATGGTGTTGGCTATATGTCGAAGTAGCCGCACCCAAGTACCTGGTACCCCTACAACATGTCATTGCATCACCTCTGTGAGATGCTCCACATCTATGACAAGTACTCTGTATGTCATGCAGGTCAAGTTGACCCGTGCCGTCTCCAAAGTGCTCTCTACCGCTGCACCTACTACCTCACCTCCTCTTCCTTTGCGCCGGTGTCGTGGGAATCCCTGAGGTCTTCACAGACCCATATCTGCGAGCAAACAATCACTCATTAATATGACACCACACCAAAAAGAGTTTTGCATTCACTTATAATAAAAAATCCCAAAAAATTCAATACACAAAACTTAAAAAAGAGTAGTCATACCTATGTCTCCAAACGCAGCACCTAGAGGGAGTGGCATGCCTCTATCCCTGCGGTAGTCTATCCCCTCATATGGGTAGTCATCGATGGTGATGATTTTTCATGCCCACCAATGAAAGAACTCCTCTGAATATGGTGAAGCCTGTCGGCCACCACCCTACTGCATTAGTACCTCTTCCCATCGGGTCTGCGCGGGATCTCGGAGACCATGTAGAGGGACTTCAACCCTCGGACCCAAGCCTCATATTCTCTCAAAGAAGAAACTGCATGAGATACTGCCGAACCCGAAGTTCTTTTCCCGTCCCATCTTGCACTCCATTAGCTAGCTCTTCATAGTAGCCGGAAAGGTTTTGCACCAGTCATACACTGTTGGTCTCATGCACTCTGCTGCATAGAATATCACAGGCCTCGAAGCCTGATGAAGTGCAGCCGATCCTGTAATCCTCCTGTTACCAATGTTTTTTGTACCATAGTTGGATTATCTGAGGAGCCACCATTTGAAAAACACCATAAATGTTTATGTTCCAGTGCATCAGATGATCCATCCTTTGTGCCTAGCCAGTTTTGGCTAGTCAATTTGTTTTTTGTCTTGAAATGACCATGCCCCATGGGGTTTTTGTAAAACGTGTACTAGTAGGGTTTGAGTGGCTTGGTCACCCATGACTGTTTTATCAACTAAGGTATTCCAGGGAGTTTTTTACCCTAACTAATTATACTTTGCCTACGGGCGAGGTATAATTGACAAGGCTTTCTCCCACTTCCTCGAAAGCTGGAATGCCTGATTTTGAAATTCTGGCCATGGGGGGTTATTAGAGTCCAACTAATAAATATGAACCTACTAGACACTATGAGTCAAGTCAGTGGTCATTTCCTAGGTCTATAGAGGTTTTTAAAGGCTGTTCGAAATTTTTTTACCAGACGCATTGGACAGTTGATTATTTTATTTTTAAATAATTAATTTTTCCATAGTTGAAATGGAAAAATTCAATTTGTAATATGTTAGTCATCCGGGGGTGTTTTTCACTGAATGAAGGCTTGATTCCTAATCCAAATTCACACTTAGACCCTGGACACCTTTACCCTAAGTTTCGGGTCGTTATTTAGCCACTTAATTAATAATTCCTCAAAAATAAATAAAAGAGGGTTATTAATTAATTAAAATAAAAAACTTAATAATTGGAGAAAATCCAATTCTCTCCAAAATAATCCAAATTGGATCATTTCAATGGCTAAATGACATGGCACAAGGCATCAAGGAAGATTGCAATCATCTCAATCATCATCCAGTTAATTATATAGTCAGCACCAGTGATTAACTCCAAAAGGAATTTTCCCTCCTCATGTGCAAAATCGAATTTATGACATGACAAGGGTATTAAATGGTAAAGGAGTTAAGTTTTGAGCTACATTAATAGCAGTGGGGGCGCTTTGCATATGTGGAGGCCACCTCCCACTCTCAACTACCATGAAATCAAAACAATTTCGAGTTAACTCCAAGCTTTTGCATGCATTCACATCAAAGATTGAAGAGATATGTGAATTGGCATGTGGCAATGGTTAAAAGGGTTGTAAAGTGTGCATTTATGAAAAGGTGGGCACCTCCCTCAATCCATGCAACCATTAGGGCTTGGCTCCCTTCATTCACGAGTTAGCATTCAATACTAGGCTCCAAGCCTCACCTTCCAAGGATTCACGAATATCTCCTTATGATTTCACACTTTACACTTGGCATTTATTAAAAAGGTTGTTGAATATGCATTCATGGAATGGTGGGCGCCTCCCTAGGTTTGTGCAACCACCAAGGCTCAATTTTCAATGCAACTAAGCGTGCTCCTACATTAGCTCATACATTAACTCATGAATGGATCACATTTATCTCTTGGTAGCTCACATATGTATGAGGTGGAAGCTTCTTATTTGATGGATGTATATTCCAAAGTTTTGGTGGGGTTACCAAGGAGGAGTGGGGGGCACCTTGCCTAGGTTGAGGCCACCTCCCCACTCTCCATTCAATGCAACTTGAGTTATGTGATGGTTTTCCACTCCAAGCATATGTTGATTGGATTTTAGATAGAGATTTGATGGAATTCAATTTCATGTCAAGTGCCATTGGCTTTCATGGATGCCAATTCGACTTAGGGTGTTAGGTTAGTCTAGTTTTGTTATAAAAGGATGATATTGCCTCCTTGTTTCACATGGATTTTTGTGCAAAGAAACTCTGGTGAAAATTGTAAGCTCTTGTTTAATAAAATATTTTGAGACTTTGGAGGTCATTCAATTGGGCTTTTGGCATTGTCTCTTCATCTCATGTGAAGTAATATCTCTTTCACCCTACTCTTATTTTGAAAATTTGATTATGATGCTTATTGAAGACTAACAATCTAGTACTTAGGCTTCTAATCTCTTGCATTGAGTGTTTGTGTCTTCAGAGAATTCATCCATTGGGAGCAATTGGTATCTAATACCTTCACCAATCAAGTGTTCCATTTATCTTAATATTTTGTTTGTAGGGTTGCAAGCTTCTCCAAGTACCTCTTGCCTTCTCCAACAAAAAACTTCATTCAAACTATTGGTCACCTTGGTCTATGAGCTTCTATCTTCCATCTCTCTTTTTCTCCTTGAAATCTTTTGCCCTTGCCTTGCTAAGCCTTCTTCTTATAGCCATTTTTATCTCCCAATCTTCCTCACCTTTCTCCCTTTCATCCTACCCTCTTTTCATCCAGCTCTATAGCTAGGGTTTTCACCCTAGCTTGTGCAAATGAGCATCTACTAAGGAGAAGAGACTCCTTAGTAGAAGTTCAATAAACAGTAATTAAAAGACAATACATTGAAATGGAAATTATTCTAAACATGCTCATGAAACATAAGAGACAAGAAATAATAAATGGTTTTCTTTGTATTAAAATTTTACCTCAAGTGTAGAGGTTGGTGAAGTTCTTGCAATGATCCAAGAGGGTTGTTCCAAACTCCAACTTTGCTCCTTCTCTTTCTCCAATGGTGGAAATGGGCCAAAAGGGGCTCTCAATGGTGAAAGTAGCTCAAGTGTGAGCTAGGGTTTCAAGAGAGATTTTGGCAGAGTAAGGGTATACTTGATTGTGGATATGAAATGAGGGGTCTCCATCACCTATTTATAGGTTTTTGGTGGTGGAGTGCTGGCCCATGGTTTTGGGAACCATATGGTTTAGGTTGGCTGTATAGGGTTTTTTCCTCCTTTTTCCTCTTTTTCCTCATTATTTTATATTTTTTATTCCATTTTTAGAGGGTTTTTGCTATTTTGGAGGAAATTTGGATATTTTTGGAGGGAAAAGGGGTTTTTTAGCCTTTTGGGGGCTTTTTTGATGGTTTTATGGCCTTTTGGAGGCATTTTTGGCCTTTTTGAGGCTTTTTAATAGGATTTTAGGGTTATGAAGGTAAATATGGTAGGAAATATGGACAAATGAGTCATGTAATGGGGTAGATGAGGTAGTGAGCACATTTTGGGTGTTAACAAGATCCTCCTTTCATTTTTCCTCCTTTAGTACCCCCTTCTCTTAGCTTTCTCCGCCTTCTCTTTCTTCTATCTTTTCTTCTCCTTAAGCTTACCTCTTTCCTCTTGTCCACCCTTATTTATCACCCTTTCTTACTTTTCGTTTTGACCCTTGCTTATTTCCTTCTTTCACCTTCCTCTCGTCCCACTCCATCTCCTCTCACCCTCCTACTCTCCTTACCCTCTTGTCCATCATCTTCAAGGTCTCTCTCATTACCCTTTTGTCCACCTCCTTTGACCTTCATCCCCTTTTCGTTTTAGCCCTTAGACTCCTTCAAGTTCCCTCCTTTCGTCCATCTTTAGGAGTCCTTCCAAAAAGCACATAAAAACAAATTTGTTTAGAGTTAATAATTAGTTTTACATTCTTTTAAAAAGGTTTAAACTTAGATCTCATCTTTTCTTTTGCATAGTTAGGATCTTGCATCTTTTTGCATTTGTTTATCAAAGTTCTATTTTTTTTATGCTTAGTTACATTTGCATTTTAGATCTCTTTAAAAGTTAAATTTTTCATCAAAAAGTGATTTGGCATCTAGATCTATCTTGTTTTTGCTTTTTTTTTTTAGAGTTTGGTTAGTGAAGTTTGTCTAGTTTCCATTTCATTTCTAGATCTTAGTTCCTTTGATTATTTGCTAATAACTAATGGGTGCTTGAGTGGTTTGGACTTTGTTATTGTAGGTTTTGAAGAGAAGGGAAACAAGCCCAAGGAGGAACCAAGGAAAAGACTTAAAGAACAAATTTCAGAGAAGATCAAAACTAGAATCCAAAGAGAAAACTTGAACCTAGAAGACAAATTATACACACTCTCCTTTGTAAAAGCCCTTAAAGGCTTCTAAGTTTGATTTTTTCATTTTAGTTTCTCTTAAAAGACCTTACAAGGGTTTCATTCCCAAAGGTACTTGTAACTCTTTAATAAAAAGGCTAGGTGGGATAAGGCCTCCCACACTTTGGTTTCTTCTTCCCCATTTGGGGAAGAGTGTCTTTTGCATACTTTAGCTTAGATTTGTTTCAATTTTCTAGATTAGTTTTCATTTCCTATACTTAGAATAATTTTTATTTCAAGTCTTGACCTGAGAAGCCTCTTGGGATTTTATCCCGAGTGCCGCATTTACATTGCGTGCTGCTTCTCTTTTCCTATCGTGTACTGTGTAGGACTGGCTAAGCTGGAAGTTTCATGAGCGGTGTGCATAAGTGACTTTGACTTCACCTTTAGATTAGTCCTTGTTGTGGTATAACACTAGTTTTCTTTTTTGCAAGTAATTCTTTTCTTTTTAAATATATCATTGTCATTGCTTCATCTTTTATCTTATTGAGCTATCACATGCGTTATTGTTCACAAAATACCTCTATTTTAATAAAGAACAAAGCCTCTTGAACTTGCAATAACCCAAGTCAAGAGCACTCTCTGTCAGAGAGCATAATAGTATTTCATTTTCCTTGCATTAGGCATATTGAGTAGCTAAGTCTCTTGAACCTTGTCGTAAGACAAAGTCAAGAGCACTTTCTGCTGGAGAGTTGAATTGTGTGCTCCAAATAAATCTTAAAACATTCCAACTCACTTCCCCCTTTAATAATTTATCTTGGTTGCTATACAACACCCGTATGCTCTGCCAACCTGAAAAGGTTGGGCTAGTACTTAGAAAGGTGTTGGATTTGATCATTTTTCGATAACGTAATAAAATTTTCAGCCCCACAGCCAATGAACTGGTGTTGCTTATTCGAGACATACTCAAATAGTGGGAACAGTTTCTAAACCTGGTGGGGCCGAAAGTTACCACTGTCTTAGACATCAGAGTGGTTAATTCTTAAGACACCTACTCCTTTACATATGGGCTATCCGAAATACCATCAGAGGGGAAGCCACTGAAAGTATACCTTTCCAGTCGATTGCTTACCTTGTTGTTCTTAGCCTAATAATCAAGACCATTAAAACTTTCAATTTACCAAGATAATTTGCAAAACGATCTCACGAACAGTAACTAAGACTTGTATCTTCAACATCCCCCAACACTACACATTTGTTTGACTCCATAAGGCACAGGTTTATTTATACTTTTCATTATCATTTGGGGCCATTTGTCCTTTGTTTAAGTGATTTATCAGTGGATGCTTTATCTCTCACAAGTATTTATTTATATTGTTAAATTCATATACTGTTTCGCAACATGGATTGTGCTTTATTTTGTGTTTATCATAAGCTGCGGTCTCATCATCTTAAAAAATTCTAAACAACACTCACCCGCATCACCAAACATCAAAAAACATTTAAAACACATTGAGCCATAGACAACTCTTTGTAGGGACTACCCCCCTTGGCTTCTTTAGGAGTTAGCATAAGCGGAGGAGCTGGGATTCAGGTGACAGTACCTGGCTCATTGCTTTCCCCTAAGGCCACACTTTTTCCACTTATAGTGAGGGAAAAAATTTCGAAAGATTTCTAATGCTGGTGTGCATCTCGGTGGATAACATCTTTGGCGTCGTTGCCGGGGACAAATATTTTTGTTCCTGGACGACCTTAGTTTTTTCTAGTTTGCTTTACCATTTTTGATAGATTTGATATTTGTTTGGCGACTCCACTGCCTTTTTTTCCCTTCTTTTGTAGATTTTTAGTCCAATCACTCTCTGAAACTAGACTTGAATCCACCTAGAAACTCCATTGTCAAGTAATTTACCAAGGTATTCAACTAGAAGGAACCATGAAGGCTTGGTTAGCTTCATCCCTGATCCTGAAAAAGGTTCTTAGGAAGAGACTTAGCAAGCTAGCTTCTAGTAGGATCCTTGAAGAACTTGGATCTGAGTCTATTTCAGACATCCATTCTTTGTTCCAAGAAAACTTATAAAATTTTGAAAATAATACTCATATTTCCGACATCATGGGTAAGTACTTTACTCAGCTTGATTTCTCTTAGATAGCAGGTCAACCCCATCGTCTCCTAGACAAAGCTATAGAGAAATTACCGATGTACACTGGCACTGATGCCACTACTTCCGCTGCTCATCTCAGGAACTTTTCTAGATGTATTAATGCCTATGTTAGTGACCCTGCAAACCAACATGACGATAGTTATATGAAGTTTTCTCTTTCCTTGGATGGAAAATATGGTGATTGGTATATCAACCTACCTAACAACTCATTTTCCACCTTGGCTACCTTCAAAACTGCCTTCGCCGAAAAGTTTGGTGAGAAAAAGGAACCAAGGAATTAGCTAAATGATTTGACCAACATCAAAAAGAAGGACACTGAAATGATGGATGAGTTCAACACTAGGTTCACCGAGTTATCAAATGCTATTCTTGCCACCTATGCACCACCTACACCTTCCATTCTGGTTTACTACATTGAGGCACTTAGTGGCAAGATGCAGTATCAAATAAGAGATAAGGAACCCATTACTCTGCTTCAAGCCCAAATTATGGCTCTCAAAATTGACTTAAACATGCAATCATCTGGTGAATCCAACATTCAGGGTTACTCAAGATCCTCTACACCTTTGAAGACTAATGAAGAGAAAGATAAAGATCCGTTATCTGTTATAAAGGACACTCATGAAAAACAAATGTTAGAGATGAGAAAGGAAATGAAGAGGAACATGGAAGAAGTTGAAGCTAAACACCTTGCTCAACTAAAAGAGATACAGAACCGGGTGGTAACTATGGAAAGAACACAAACACAACTACCTCCTAGAACCTTTGCTGCAATACCCACATGGCAAAGAAAATTTCCCAACCATGAGCAGAGGCCTCCTCATCAGCTAGAGGTTGCTAACTTGGTTGAATCATACATGCGATTTTCTAGGCCATGCAAAGACTTCCACGAGGAATCTCATTGCTACTATGCATGTTATGTTCAAGAGCATGGTTATCCTGAGGGTTGTGGTCCTAGTTCGTCTGCAAGCGAGCCTGAATTCATCAACCATGTAGGGGACATCTATGGAAATCCTAGGGATGGTTGGACTCAAGCTGACCAATATCATCAAAGGGTTGATTACATAACTCGGTATTATGGGGAAATGCCATCTAATGTTAATAACATTCAGAACTTAAAAGGCATGACATATCAAAGAAGACCGAAGGAGGCACCTTCCACTCCAACTGCTCCAAAGGTAACAATTCCTAACACTACTCAAGAAATTAATAATGAAAAGGAATCTGTTTCTTTGAGTTTTGATTTAGGTAGTTGGTTGGCCAACTCTAAAGTACCGGTACCTATATTAGAACTATGCAAAATTCCTGGTCAAAGAGAGAAGCTTCTGAAAATGCTAGAAACTCAAGACTTTCCACACCTATAAGGCCTTCTGCTCCAAAGAAAGTAACTTTTTCCAACATAGTGGAACCTTCCCCATCTACAAGACCTTCTATTCCTGAGGAAATGGTTTTTTCTGACACAATAAAACAACGTTCAACAAGTTATGAAAATAATCATGAGGATCCTCCTGTAATCCTACATACTAGGGACTCAAGAAAAGAAGCTCACCCGCCTTTCTACATATCATTGATGATAGGTGACCTTCTTCTACATAATTGTATGTTGGATTCAGGATCTGGTGCGAACTTAATGACTAAGACAGTTATGCAGCAGCCTAACCTAAAAACCACTAGGGCCTACTAGAATGTATGTGCCATGGATTCCAGACCAGTCAAAGTTGAAGGGATGATCAAAAACCAACATGTTAGATTGGATAAGTATCCGGACATCCATGTTACCATGGACATCCTTGTTATAGATGTGCCAGATAAGTGGGGAATGTTACTCTTAATAAAATGAGGTGCCACTTTGGGTGGTTCCATTCAATTAGATTGGTCTTATGCAATTGTTCCTACATCAGAAGATTCCCTTGTCAAACTACACACTGAAAACAAAAGAAGGTACCATGTTGAAAACCCTCACAGACCATCAAATGAGTATGTTTACAACACTGATGAAACAGGAACCTATCAAATCAACTCCACCTTCTTAGATCCAATTTATGAAGAAATAAAAGATTAAAGAGTTGATGTGTTGTGGAAAATGAACTTTGATGGGGCGTATTCTAGAGCTGGTAAAGGGGTTGGGGTTGTCATCATTTCACCGGAGGAAAAAGTTTTCAACTTTGATTTCAGATTAGAATTTGAGGCAACCAACAATGTGGCAGAGTTTGAGGAACTTCTACTAGGAATTGAAATAGCCAAGGACATGGGAATCAAATTGCTAAGTATTAAGGGGGATTCTAACCTAATTGTCCAACAAATTAACGGTCAGTTTGCATGTAAATGTTCAAAGACTTAAAAAGTATATGAATGCAATCTGGGACACAATGGAGTTTTTTTTATGCCCTTAATATAGAAGCAATCCCTAGAGATCAGACTAGTGCCACCGACATACTTGTAGTTTTAGCTTCAACACTTCAACCATTAGATGAGATGTTAGAGGGGGATTGTCCTTCAGAAATTAACTTCAGACCTTCTATTCTTGATAATGTAGAACACTGGAAGATTTTCCAAGATGATGAACAAATACTAAATTTCATTAATAACATTGATGAGTTCTTAAACTATAAAGCCAATGATCAAGAGGAAGGTAAAGAGTACCAGGATGAGGGTAACGGCTTCAATCCTATTCCACGAGGTTTTGTTTCCTTAGAGAACATATTTGACAAAAAGAATAGGAAAAAGAGTGGTGTTGACCAAATGAAGCCAAGTGAATACATTGAAATAAATATTAGGATGGAAACAGAACCAAAAATAATAAAAATTGGAAAAGGTACCTCTGAAAAAGAAAGGAATTCCCTTATAAACTTATTAAGAGAATATAGGGATATATTTTCCTTCACTTATGATGAGCTTAAAGAATATAGAAAAGATATCTTTTAACAAACCATTCCCTTGAAACCTAAATGTCAAAAAGGAAATCCTTTCCAACAAAAACTTAGGCAAATAAATCCTAAGTTGGCCCCTATTGTCAAACAAGAATTGGAAAAATTGTTGGCAGCAAGTATTATAGCACCCACTTGACATACATCATGGTTCTCTAACTTAGTTGTGGTTAGAAAAAAGAATGGGAGTTTAAGGATATGTATATATTTCAGGAATCTAAACATAGCATGTCAGAAGGACAATTACCCCTCCTCAACATGGAGACCCTCCTCCAACGGGTCACTGGATCAAGCATGATGTCAATGCTGGATGGTTTTTCGGGTTATAATCAGGTAGTCATTAAATAAGAGGATAGACACAAAACAAAATTCACAACCCCTTGGGGAACCTTTGAGTATATGAGAATTCCCTTTGGTCTTACAAATGCTGGGGACACTTTTCAAAGGGCCATGGATTATGCTTTCAAAGAATTGGTAGGCAAAATCATCAAGATATACTAGGATGATTTGACTGTTTTCTCAAAGGAAAGATCTAGCCATGTTGGTCATCTTAGGAAATTTTTTGAACGATGCAGAGAGTATGGTATTTCTTTGAATCCGGTCAAGTCAATTTTTGGTATCAAAGAGGGAAAAATTTTGGGTCACATTGTTAACAAAGACGAGGTAAAAATTGACCCCGAAAGGATTGAGGCTATACAAAAAAATATCCTTCCAAGAAATATTAATGGTCTCCAGTCGTTTAATGGTCATATAAATTTCATAAGGAGATTCATCCCTAACCTTGCTGAACTTATGAAACCTATGCAAGCTCTCCTAAAAAACAATGTTGGGTTCATATGGACAAGTGAAGGAAAAGATGCCTTTGAGACCATAAAAGATGCCATCACTAGGTCACCTGTCTTAGTCAGCCCGGATTACACTAAGGATTTCATGATCTTTTCTTTCGCCTCAGAGGATATTATTTCCAGTGTGTTGATCCAAAAGAACTTCGAAGGGTTCAAGCAACCAATTTCCTTCATGAGCAGAGCCTTGCAAAATTCCGATCTAAACTACACAATCATGAAAAAACAAGCCCATGCTTTGGTCAAATCTTTGAAACATTTCAGAACCTACATTGGCTACTCCAAAGTTATATGGTATGTTCCCCATGCTGCAGTAAAATACATCCTATGCCAACAGGATTGCTTAGGAACAAGGGGCATATGGGTATCCAAGATCCAAGAATATGATCTAGAGATCAAACCTACCAAACTGATAAAAGGACAAGGCCTAGCTAAGATGTTGACCTAGAAAAATGAAGAGGCTATTGATATGATCTGTGAGAATAATGGGCCTGATCCACGCATGACACCAGCATTAAGAGAACTTGATAATCATTGGTATTCAGATGTTATATTTTTCCTGTTACACTTGTGTTGCCCTGATCACCTCAAAGGACATAAACAAAGGGCTTAAGATTAAAAGTTGCTACGTATTGCCTCACTCAGGAAGGTTTGGGTTGGAGAAACCCAGATGGTGTAATACATAGATGTGTACATGAGCAGGATTCTAAACAAATCTTGACTGAATTCCACTCAGGATTTTGTGGTGGTCATTATGTAGCGAATACAACTGCCCATAAAATCCTTAGAGCTAGATACTATTGGCCAACTATCTTTGCAGATGTATACAAGCATGTCAAATATTTCCATGAGTGTCATCTTTTTATAGGAAAACAAAAGTTGGTTTCCCTTCCCCTTACACCAGTAGTTGTCATTGCCCCTTTTCAACAATGGGGCCTTGAATTTATCGGGAAATTCAAAGATAAATCTAGCAATGGATTTTGTTGGATTCTCACCGCAACCGACTATTTCACCAAGTGGGTAGAGGCCATACCCACCAAAACAGCCACGGAAAAGGTTATCATAGACTTCATCGAGGATAGAATCATCACCAGATTTGGCACCCCTTTAAAGATAACAACTAATAATTCCAAGGCCTTCAACTCGGTAGAAATGAATGATTTCTGTTTCAAATATGGCATCGTGTTATCTCATTCTTCCAACTATTATCCACAAGGAAATGGACTTGATGATTCCTCCAACAAAAACTTAATGACCATACTAAAGAAGACTGTGGGTGACAATAAAAAGTCTTGGGATAGCAAAATCAAGCATGCTCTATGGGCATATAGGATCACCAAGAAACACTCCACTGGAAAGACCCCTTTCGAGCTTGTATATCGTATTACGATTGTCTTGCCACTCAGCATGCAAATTCCTATATTCAGAATGCTAAGTGATTATGGAGTAGAGAAGTTAGAGTTGGAAGATAGAGCAAATCAAATTATAGAACTTGATGAAAGTAGAAGGGAATCATTTGATAAAATGTTAAGGCATCAGGAAAGTATGAATGCCACCTTTGACAAGTCAGCCAATCCTAGAGATTTCGAGGTTGGAGACACGGTCCTTTTATGGGACAAAAGGAAGGAGAAACCGAGCAAGCATGGGAAATTTGACAGCCTTTGGAAAGGCCCCTTTATTATACGCAGCCTTGCCAGAACAAATTCCTTCTTACTAAATACCATGGATGGGGAGATGTTACCATTATGCAGAAGTGGGCAACACCTGAAGCCTTTCTATAGAAATAACATCCAAGATGACCAAGGGGTCATCTCAGGGCTTCCATAAACCCTCTCTTGTTGTATTTTTATGTATTTTACCTTTGTACTATATTGTTGTATCATAGAATTTGTATATTATTTGTTGTATCATATTTCATATACATGCTGGAAAAGAAAAAAATATTTCATGTACTTTTTATTTTGAGAAAAGAAAAAATATTTTATGTGGTATTTCATTATGGCATTATTTATCATGTACACGTGGACTAAGACACTTGTATTTCCATGTAGGAGACTGATATTCTGGCATTCTCGAATACTCTCTTTGATCCATAAATCAAACGAGTACCCATCCCACAATTGGAGCCAGATGTTACCAACATTTTTTGTACCATAGTTGGATTATGTGAGGAGCCACCATTTGACAAACACCATAAATTTTTATGTTCCAATGTATCAGATGATCCATCCTTTGTGCCTAGCCAGTTTTGGCTAGTCAATTTGTTTTTTGACTTGAAATGACTTTGCCCCATGGGGTTTTTGTAAAAAGTGTACTAGTAGGGTTTGAGTGGCTCGGTCACCCATGACTGGTTTATCAACTAAGGTATTCCAGGGAGTTTTTTTACCCTGACTAATTATACTTTTCCTACGGGCGAGGAATAATTGACAAGGTTTTCTCTCGCTTCCTCCAAAGCTGGAATGCCCAATTTTGAAATTCTGGCCATGGGGGGGTTATTAGAGTCCAACTAATAAATATGAACCTACTAGACACTATGATTCGAGTCAGTGGTCATTTCCTAGGTCTGTAGAGCTTTTTAAACACTGTCCAAATGTTTTTTACCAGACACGTTGGACAGTTGATTATTTTATTTTTAAATAATTAATTTTTCCATAGTTTAAATGGAAAAATTCAATCTGTAATATGCCAGTTGTCTAGGGGTGTTTTTC
Source organism: Larix kaempferi (assembly GCA_027924585.1). NCBI lineage: Eukaryota > Viridiplantae > Streptophyta > Pinopsida > Pinales > Pinaceae > Larix > Larix kaempferi. Next base: position 2,132,109 of record BSBM01000926.1, on the reverse strand, counting down.
ACTGAATGGAGGCTTGATTCAAAAGCCAAAATTCACACTTAGACCCTAGACACCTCTACCCTAAGTTTCGGGTCGTTATTTATCCACTCAATTAATAATTCCTCAAAAATAAATAACGGAGGGTTATTAACTAATTAAAATCAAAAAATTCATAATTGGAGAAAATCCAATTCTCTCCAAAATAATCCAAGTTGGATCATTTCAATGGCTAAATGACATGGAACAAGGCATCAAGGAAGATTCCAATTATCTCAGTCATCATCCAGTCAACACCAGTCATTAACTCCAAAAAGAATTCACCCTCTTTGTAGTGCTCTGGTTTTTTTTTACAGCAGAGCACTAAGTGAATTTCTAAGTTAGTTTCCTATGTATTAATTTATTCAGGTATGTGTGAGTAAATTTCAAATGAAAATTTCTATGCTTTTAAATGATGTTTAGCATACTATGTTGTCTCCAATAATCATACATTCGTATTTAAAAGAATAACTAACATATCCACTTTTCCTTCAACAATTTGTGGTTTTCGCATAAGAATATGTTCACAGTAATAAATCAGTAAAAAGGTATATGCAGGTTTCAAAGTACGTTTCCACATAATAATTAAATAAAATAAATAATCAAGGAAATTACCTGATGCTGATGCTAGTAGACCGTAGGTTGTAGCAAGTTGTATATCCTCTTAGTCAGCCAAGATGATGTGTCCACCCTACCGACCAACTATTATCTTGTTGGCCCTTGGAAATCAAAGGATTTCCAAGCCCCCAAGCCCACAATCTGATAATCCCGAGAGCAGCATTTACTTCGGTTCTCAAAACCTTTCCCCGTTCTTAAACTTTTTCTATCCTCCAACCTTTCTCTCCACTTCCAGTTATCTCCCCCTTCCCTTCAACCTTCTCCTCCTCTATATACATTTCCATCCTCGAGAAGACCTTGGGCTTACTCCACCGCCCAAAACTCCCCCTCTCGAGCCCCTCAAACATTTACTCCTTTCACTAGTTTATTCATCCACGTCTCATTATAAAATGTATTTTTCACACTCAATGTGCCGAATAATTAATTACACTCATGGCAAATTTATTCGATTTTGATTGACGGTCGTAAGTATTTATTACGATGGGAATTATCACCCAAAGGTTATCCATTCGGGACAAGGTTTATTAATTACAAGTCTATTCACCATCCTTGGTATTTAATGTTATTAATGTAATTAATAAAATATTATATAAATAGTTTGACCTTTTCAACTTGGTCATGGTGTGTCTTAATGGTCTACCTTATCCATCGAGCTAACTTATCTTGAGATTTAATTTCTAAGATTCGTATTGAATAATTAAATAGTAATAACCATTTTTCATCACATCACATTCAATCCAAAATTGTTATCCTATTATGTCTAACCTAGAAATGTAAGATAATCACACTCTAATCATTTATTAATCAATATTTACATTTTTACCTATATTGCAATTGTTATGACATGGGTAGTAATATTATTAGAATAACATTAATTAAGTAATAACATTAATTAAATCACCACAAAGTAATAATAAATGGTGAACTTAATAAAAATGTCTGTTAAATCATTTGTTTATCACATGAGTACCCTAACATCTACATAGTATCATCGTTCTTCTAAACAAAGCACCCTTAAGTGCTTAAATAATCTTACTAATTAATTAGACAGTACCATTACCTTATTTACAACAATTCTCAGATGACAATGTTAACTGATGACACTTGTCTCCATTTGTTAGAACAGTAACCACACTTAGTACCATAATCCATAAATTTTAATTATCCATGTGCTTAATTAAACCATGTTTTGGATTAAGTGACTATAGTTGGTCAAAAACCCACTTTGAGAGTGTTCACACCCACTTCTGAGCAAACCAGTTCACCCAGCCTCCAGTTTTGTCCACAAGTGCGCCCTCATTTATTGCTGGTGCGCCCTCTCTCCTTGTTTTGGGGAATTTAGTTGACCAAGGGCGCTAGGGTGGATTTTTGCCCACTTTTGGCTAGATTTGGAGCATTTAATGCTCCCTTGGGCCCCCAAACCTCCTCTATTTGCTCACCCACGCCTGCCTTGAGCTAATTAATGACTCAGCATGCTTCAGCCACCTCCACACCAGAATTCGTAGCTGTTTGGGGTGATTGGGATTGAGTTGGACCCACCTAGGGGGGATTGAGGCCAATTTGGCATTGATGACTTGTACACTCAGCTTGAGCCACCTAATGCTCTCGATTTTCTCATGAATGTAATAAAAACCTGTTACTAACATTTTCACAGGTTAGACAGTCAGTTAATCAAAGATTTGAGCATACATTGTGTGTAAATTTATCTCTTTTTTCAATTTTTTCCACAGTTTTTGCAAACTAATTCGATTTTGTGAGGTTCTCCATAGCTCCTCGATCTTCTGTGATCAAAATACTCACATGGTATTAGAGCCATCGTGGAGTTAGTGAGTTGCAGGCCAACATTGAGCGTTGAACTGCATTCTAGAGAGGATTTCCAGACAAAAATTGAGTGTTTTTTGCAGGTGTTTCAGTAGTTTTCTCACCATCAACGCAGCAGTCATGGAAGCAAACCAAATGTTGCTCACACCCTTCAATTTTTTCGATTGGAAGGCTGAGATGGTCATCAAGCTGAGATCTAAGGGTCTCTATAGAGTGACCATGGGCACAGAAGTGGAGCCAAATTCTGCTGTGGAGAAAGCAAAGTACTACAATCGACTTGATGAAGCTTATGGATTGCTATGCCTGAGCATTTCAAGGGAACTCTTGTTTCATACAGACAGTTTGACAACTCCCAATGAAGTATGGGTGAAGCTAGAATCACTCTTTGGGAAAACTGATGAACTGAGAGGCCACCAGCTTGAAAACGAGCTCATTAGCTTGAGCCCAGCGCATTTTGAAACCATCCAGGAGTTCTTCACGAAATTCAAGTCACTGGTGCTTCAACTGCAACAATGTGGAATTGTTAAGAATGAGGAACAACTGATTCTGTCCATCCTTTCGAAGCTAGGCCCAGAGTTTTCAGTATTTGTTAGCACATTTCACTCAGCCAAAATGACCCTTCGAAATTGGCAAATGCCATCACTAGCTACCTTCATGGAGTGTCTCACTCAGGAGCAGGACAAACTAGTTCAGATGGGCACCATAAAATCAAAGGACCAAGCATTGGCAATAGGTGTTTCAAATGCAAGCAAAGGAAAGCAGAAAGCCAAGAATTCGAAGCAGCAAGAGAAGAGGAAGTTTGACAAGACCAAGTCTGCAGATGGGGGTTCGAATCTGTCAAAGGAGAAGGACAAGAAGGGAAAGGAAAAGACCAAATGCACCTATTGTCATAGGGGATGGCATCCAGAGAGCTCATGTATGAAGAAAACCATTGACTCAATGGCGCAGCTGCTGGAGAAGAACAACATCCCAGTCCCTGAGGGCGCAAGGAAGAAAGAGAGCACCTCAAACCCTGACAATAAGGAGAAGTGTCATGCTTTGGTAGCAGGTACTTCGAATCCCTCATCCTTCATCATTGATTCAGGAGCTTCCAGACATATGGTTTCATCCAGAGAGCTCTTCTCCTCTTTGCATTCGAATGGTGGCCCAACAGTTCGAATGGGAGATGATTCAGAACTCCAAACCAAGGGGATTGGAAGGATTGACATGGAGCATGGCTATTTCAGTGATGTGCTCTATGTACCTTCATTGGCTGCAAATTTGCTATCAGTCTATCAAATGACCCATACAGGAGAAGCCAAGAGAGTGACATTCACTCCAGATTTGGTAGAAATCTCAGAAATCTCCTCAAATCAAGTTGTGGCAGTAGGGTATGCAGATCATGATGAGAGAATGTATAAATTCTCAAATTTCATTCCAAATTCTAGTGACCATGCTCTTGTCTCTCATGCCAACGAGACCTCCAAGTTATGGCATGAAATATTTGGCCACATGAACTACAAATATCTCCAGCAATTGCACAGGGACGAGATGGTGGAAGGGCTTCCAGAAATCAGATCATCGAATGGTGCATGCATTGGGTGTGTAGTTGGAAAGCATCTTGAGCGCAGCTATGAGAAGGGAATGGCAAGGAGAGCCACTCAACCACTTGGATTGGTACATTCAGACCTCATTGGTCCTCTTCCCACTCCATCATATGGTGGATCAAGGTATGTACTTACATTCATAGATGACTACTCTCGATTCTGCTGGGTTTACTTCCTTAAATTGAAGTCAGAAGTGTTTGAGAAACTGAAGATTTGGAAAGCCCTAGTGGAGAACCATAGTGGTCATAAGATAAAGATCCTTAGGACTGATAATGGAAAGGAATATGTGAATAATAACATTCAGCACCTTTGTGAGGAATGTGGCATCCAAATGCAACATTCAATCCCCTACACACCTCAGCAAAATGGTGTGGCAGAGAGGAAGAATAGATCTCTCAAGGAGATGGATACTTGCATGATTGAAGCTAGGGATCTAAGCCCTAAGCTATGGGCTGAAGCCATCAATTGTGCTGCTCATATTCAAAACAGAGCCTTTCACAAATCAGTCAAAGGAAAAACCCCCTATGAGGCATGGTTTGGCCAAAAACCAAATGTGTCAAATTTCAGGATTTTTGGGTCTAGAGCATGGGCTCGAATTCCATCAGAAAAGAGGAAGGATTTGGAGCCACAGAGCAGGGAATGTATCATGGTTGGTTATGGTGAGGACACAAAGGGCTATAAGCTCTTTGACACATCCACACTTAAAACTTTCATTGAGAGAAGTGTGCAATTCGAAGAAGAACCAATTCCAGATTTTGAGCTTGCACCGGGGGAAAGCTCCTCTCCTCCACACCTCAATGAGATTAGTGATGATTCTTCCTCTGATTTTTCTGATATTGCTGAAGATGACATAGCTGAAGATGACATTGCTGTACATGAGTCACCATCAAGGCCCAAGTGGGCTGAAAAAATCATAGAAGCTGCAGGTGAATTGGCAGGCAATCCCCAAGAGCCTAGGAAGACTAGATCCCAAACAATCAATGCTTCCTTTGCAAATGAGAGTGAGCTTGCTGATCACTGTTATATGATGATTGGATCTGATCCAAAATCATATCAGGAATCTCATCATGATCCAAGGTGGAGGGCAGCAATGCAAGAAGAATTCCAATCTCTGCAAGAGAACAAAACATGGGATTTGGTGCCTCTTCCTCCCAAGAGGAAACTAGTGCAATGTAAGTGGATTTTTCGAACCAAACCTGTTGCTGATGGTTCTGATCTGAAATATAAGGCTAGGTTAGTGGCTAAGGGCTACTCACAAATCCATGGTGTGGATTATACAGAGACCTTTGCACCGGTTGCAAAGATGGACTCAATTAGACTAGCTCTAGCCATGGCAGCTAGTAAAGGTTGGGAAGTTCACCACATGGATGTCAAAAGTGCATTCTTGCATGGTGAGCTACAGGAAGAGATATATATGCAGCAGCCTGAAGGATTCCAAGAGGATCCCACACTTGTATGCAGGTTGAAGAAGTCACTCTATGGACTCAAGCAAGCCCCCAGGGCTTGGTATGCCAAAATGGATGCCTTTTTGCTCTCAATTGGTTTCTGTCGATGCAAGTCTGATCCAAATGTTTATTTGCAGCATTGTGATGGTAATTTGCAGGTCATTGTACTGTATGTTGATGATCTCTTAATTACAGGGAGCTGCACCAAACAAATTGGCTCAATTAAAGCTTCTTTGCACAGTGAATTTGCCATGAGCGACCTAGGATTGCTAAGGCAATTTTTGGGTTTGGAAATTGAGCAATCTGAGAGAGGTATTTTGCTGAGTCAATCTAAGTATGCTTCAGACCTGTTATTCAAGTTCAAAATGGCTGAATGTAAGGCAGCCAAGTGCCCATTCCTTTCAGGCATAAAACTAGGTGAATTTGAAGACTCTCCGGTGGTGGATTGCACACTCTATAGGCAGCTAGTTGGAAGTTTGCTGTACCTTACACATACAAGACCTGATTTGTCTTATGCTGTAAGTGCTGTAGCAAGGTATATGCAGAAGCCACATGAGATCCATTGGAAGGCAGCCAAAAGAATCCTTCATTATGTCCAAGGAACTAAGAGCTTCGGGGTACACTATGCAGCTGGTTCTTCACTTCAACTAGCTGGATTTTCTGATTCCGATTGGGCGGGAGATCCCATCGATAGAAAGTCCACTTCAGGTTTTGTGTTTATGTTTGCTGAAGGTCCTATTTGCTGGTCAAGTAAGAAACAGCATACAATTTCTCTTTCATCAGCAGAGGCCGAGTACAGGGCGGCAGTGAACGCAGCCACACAGTGTGTTTGGTTGCAAGGCATTCTTCGGGAGTTTGGTGTTGCTATTGATTATCCAACCAATATTTGGGTGGATAATCAAAGTGCCATCAAGATATATACTGATCCAGTACAGAGGCAAAGAACAAAGCACATTGAGATCCACATGCATTACATTCGGGGCTTGGTGCATGACAGGGTGATTTCACTGCAGTATTGCCCATCCACCGAGCAAACTGCTGATATTTTCACCAAGTGCTTTACAGAGAAGACCTTCACTTACTTGAGATCTTTGCTTGGAGTGAGTGATGGATGGTGATTGCTGCAATTTAATTGCAGGTTCAGCCCCATGTCCATTTTTGAGGGAAGTTTTTATCTCATGAGGTTTTACTTCTTTTCCTCGGTTCATATGGACAAATAAAATTTCTGTTTGTATTGAGGTGACTTGAGCCTTTGTTGCCAAGGCCTCCCACTTATCTTTCATGAGATGTACAAAGTTATGGTTAAGGGGGGGTGTTAGAACAGTAACCACACTTAGTACCATAATCCATAAATTTTAATTATCCATGTGCTTAATTAAACCATGTTTTGGATTAAGTGACTATAGTTGGTCAAAAACCCACTTTGAGAGTGTTCACACCCACTTCTGAGCAAACCAGTTCACCCAGCCTCCAGTTTTGTCCACAAGTGCGCCCTCATTTATTGCTGGTGCGCCCTCTCTCCTTGTTTTGGGGAATTTAGTTGACCAAGGGCGCTAGGGTGGATTTTTGCCCACTTTTGGCTAGATTTGGAGCATTTAATGCTCCCTTGGGCCCCCAAACCTCCTCTATTTGCTCACCCACGCCTGCCTTGAGCTAATTAATGACTCAGCATGCTTCAGCCACCTCCACACCAGAATTCGTAGCTGTTTGGGGTGATTGGGATTGAGTTGGACCCACCTAGGGGGGATTGAGGCCAATTTGGCATTGATGACTTGTACACTCAGCTTGAGCCACCTAATGCTCTCGATTTTCTCATGAATGTAATAAAAACCTGTTACTAACATTTTCACAGGTTAGACAGTCAGTTAATCAAAGATTTGAGCATACATTGTGTGTAAATTTATCTCTTTTTTCAAGTTTTTCCACAGTTTTTGCAAACTAATTCGATTTTGTGAGGTTCTCCATAGCTCCTCGATCTTCTGTGATCAAAATACTCACACCATTGTATATCATGATGTTTACCAACGAGTAATACATAGCTTAATTGACTTGTTTTACACATCTTAAATAACTTTATATTCCTTATCTGAATTCGGCAATGCATGATTAACCTAATTACTTATGACAACTTATACATTTATTCACTATGTTAAGTGTTTGTATATCGATACTAGTATACATGTGCAAGGTGTGCATGCGTGGCCAGCGTATGCACAGATCATAAATGTACTATAGACAAACCACATCCCGCCTATGCATACCTGTTAACTAATAGTAGTATTTACCCCCATGTAGAAGAACAAACATAATATAAATAGTACAATTGCTTCAACATTCTCAGTTATTTAACACTTAATTCTTTACGATTTCACATCATTATCTTTATCTTTACATTAGTTTAATCAATCATGTACAAGGAAGGGTACCTACTACCACTAACTCAGAATCAAGGAATACTAAACCCTCAACAGTACTAACTAACACATCCTCCCATCATAACCTACATCCAGCATCCTCCCTATCCTTCCTCTGCTAGTACAAAAGTGGATGTCGGACTCACCGATCTGACCACATAGAACTTGAGAGCGATAGCGTCGGCTGAACAACGGACCTATCCTCCCCTAGCAGGCATCCGACCATCATCATCACAACTACATGGGGAGCGTGTCTCAGCACGGCCCTCCCATGACCTCGGGTCTCATGGAAACATAGGGTGGGAAACACATCCATCCCTCTCAACATACTGGGCCTACGCCTTTATCGACTCATACTCTGCTGCTATCGGGATTATCAGTTTGTGTTATCGTATCATCATTTTGGCTGCTAAGGTTTACTGTACGAACATGTTTTCTTTTCCAGTCTATCAGATCAAGTGACTGGATATCCCTTAGCCCTTGTGTCCTGTAGGTTAGTATTTTGCAAAATACAAATTTATAGAAAGCATTTCCCATTGATCGCCAATTGATCCATGTTATCAAAAATAATTTTATTTCATGTAACCTTTTTAGCTCATCATAGATGCGTATGACATATAACACTTCAATAATTCATATAAGAAGATGGTATCCACGTACCGAATCATATACTTCACATTTCATTAATGAAAACATATAAACATATACTGTAATCGTAAAATAAAGAAATCATATGATAATCATGACATCATAACCGCATAGCATAGTAACATCATAATCATGGTGAAATCATAAAACAGAGTAACATCATATAATGAGGTCCAATATAGTTTACTTAGTCGAGCTGAGTTCAACAGAATATATAAGAAATAAAGTATGGTGTGTCTAACTAATAAATATGCCTAATCAAAATATGGGCGTTACACTCCTCATGTGCCAAAACAAATTTATGACATGGAAAGGGTATTAAATGGTAAAGGAGTTAAGTTTTGAGTTACATTAATGGGAGTGCGAGCACCTTGCCTAGGTGGAGGCCACCTCCCACTCTCAACTACCACGATATCAAAGCAATTTCGAGTTAACTCCAAGCTTTTGCATGCATTCACATCAAAGATTGAAGAGATATGCGAATTGGCATGTGGCAATGGTTAAAAGGGTTGTTAAGTGTGCATTTATGAAAAGGTGGGCGCCTCTCTAAATCCATGCAACCACTAGGGCTTGGCTCCCTTCATGAGTTAGCACTCAATACTAGGCTCCAAGCCTCATTTTCCAAGGATTCACGAATATCTCCTTATGACTTCACACTTTACACTTGGCATTTATTAAAAGGGTTGTTCAATATGCATTCATGGAATGGTGGGAGCCTCCCTAGGTTTGTGCAACCACCAAGGCTTGGTTTTCAATGCAACTAAGCGTGCTCCTACATTAGCTCATACATTAACTCATGAATGGATCACATTTATCTCTTGGTAGCTCACGTATGTATGTATGTATGTGGAAGCTTCTTATTTCTTATTTGATGGATGTATATTCCAAATTTTTGGTTGAGTTAACAAGGAGGAGTTGGGGGCGCCTTGCCGAGGTGGAGGCCACATCCCCACTCTCCATTCAATGCAACTTGATTTATGTGATTGTTTTCCACTCCAAGCATATGTTGATTGGATTTTAGACAGAGATTTGATGGAATTCGATTTCATGTCAAGTGCTATTGGCTTTCATGGATGCCAATTCGACTTAGGGTGTTAGGTTAGTCTAGTTTTGTTATAAAAGGATGGTATTGCTTCCTTATTTCACATGGATTTTTGTGCACGAAACTTTGGTGAAAATTGTAAGCTTTTGTTTAATAAAATATTTTGAGATTTTGGAGGTCATTCAATTGGGCTTTTGGCATTGTGTCTTCATCTCATGTCAAGTAATATCTCTTTCACCCTAATCTTATTTTGCAAATTTGATTATGATGCTTATTGAAGACTAATAATCTAGTACTTAGGCTTCTAATATCTTGCATTGAGTGTTTGTGTCTTCAAGGAATTCATCCATTGGGATCTATTGGCATCTAATACCTTCACCAATCAAGTGTTCCATTTATCTTAATATTTTGTTTGCAGGGTTGCGAGCTTCTCCAAGTACCTCTTTCCTTCTCCAACAAAGAACTTCATTCAAACTATTGGTCACCTTGGTCCACGAGCTTCTATGTTCCAACTCTCTTTTTCTCCTTGAAATATTTTTCCCTTGCCTTGCTAAGCCTTCTTCTTATAGCCATTTTTATCTTCCAATCTTCCTCACCTTTCTCCCTTTCATCCTACCCTCTTTTCATCCATCTCCTCCTTTCGTTTTTTCTCCTTTAGTGCCCCCTTCTCTTAGCTTTCTCCACCTTATCTTTCTTCTCCTTAATCTTACCTCTTTCCTCTCATCCACCCTTATCTCTCACCCTTTCTCACATTTCGTTTTGACCCTTTCCTCTTTCCTTCTTTCACCTTCCTCTCGTCCCACTACATCTCCTCTCACCCTCCTACTCTCCTTACCCTCTCGTCCATCATCTTCAAGGTCTCTCTCATTAGCCTTTCGTCCACCTCCTTTGACCTTCATTTCTTTTTCGTTTTATCCCTTAGACTCCTTCAAGTTCCCTCCTTTTGTCCATCTTTAGGAGCCCTTCCAAAAAGCACATAAAACCAAGTTTGTTTAGAGTTAATAATTAGTTTTACTTTCTTTTAAAAAGGTTTAAACTTAGATCTCATATTTGCTTTTGCATAGTTAGGATCTTGCATCTTTTTGCATTTGTTTACCAAATTTCTATTTTTTTTATGCTTAGTTACATTCGCATTTTAGATCTCTTTAAAAGTTAAATTTTGCATCAAAAAGTGATTTGGCATCTAGATCTATCTTGTTTTTGCTTTTTTTTTTTAGAGTTTGGTTAGTGAAGTTTGTCTAGTTTCCATTTCGTTTCTAGATCTTAGTTCCTTTGATTATTTGCTAATAACTAATGGGTGCTTGAGTGGTTTGGACTTTGTTATTGTAGGTTTTGAAGAGAAGGGAAACAAGCCCAAGGAGGAACCAAGGAAAAGACTTAAAGAAGATCAAAACTAGAATCCAAAGAGAAAACGTGAACCAAGAAGACAAACTATACACACTCTCCTTTGTAAAAGCCCTTAAAGGCTTTTAAGTTTGATTTTTTCATTTTAGTTTCTCTTAAAAGACCTCACAAGGGTTTCATTCCCAAAGGCACTTGTGCATAAAAAGTCTAGGTGGGATAAGGCCTCCCACACTTTGGTTTCTTCTTCCCCATTTGGGGAAGAGTGTCTTGTGCATACTTTAGCTTAGATTTGTTTCGATTTTCTAGATTAGTTTTTATTTCCTGTACTTAGAATAATTTTTATTTCAAGTCTTGACCTGAGAATCCTCTTGGGATTTTATCCCAAGTGCCGCATTAAAATTGTGTGCTGCTTCTCTTTCCCCACCATGTACTGCATAGGACCGGCTAAGCTGAAAGTTTCATGAGCAGTGTGCATAAGTGACTTTGACTTCACCTTTAGATTAGTCCTTGTTGTGGTATAACACTAGTTTTCTTTCTTGCAAGTAATTCTTTTCTTTTTAAATATATCATTGTCATTGCTTCATCTTTTATCTTATTGAGCTATCACATGCGTTATTGTTCACAAAATACCTCTATTTTAATAAATAACAAAACCTCTTGAACTTGCAATAACTCAAGTCAAGAGCACTCTCTGTTGGAGAGCATAATAGTATTGCATTTTCCTTGCATTAGGAATATAGAATAGCTAAGTCTCTTGAACCTTGTCGTAAGACAAAGTCAAGAGCACTCTCTATCAGAGAGCATAATAGTATTGCATTTTCCTTGCATTAGGAATATAGACTAGCTAAGTCTCTTGAACCTTGTCGTAAGACAAAGTCAAGAGCACTCTCTATCGAAGAGTTGAATTGTGTGCTCCAAATAAATCTTAAAACATTCCAACTCACTTCACCCTTTAATAATTTATCTTGGTTTCTATCCAACACCCATATGATCTGCCAACTTGAAAAGGTTGGGCTAGTACTCATAAAGGTGTTGGATTTGATAATTTTTTGATAATGTAATAAAATTTTCACTCCCACAACCAACGAACTGGAGTTGCTTATTCAAGACATACTCAAATAGTGGGAAAAGTTCCTAAACCTGATGGGGCCGGAAGTTACCGTTGTCTTAGACATCAGAGTGGTTAATTCTTAAGACACCTACTCCTTGACATTTGGGCGGTCTAACATACCATCAGAGGGGAAGCCATTGAAAGTATACCTTTCTGGTCGATTGCTTACCTTGTTGTTCTTAGCCTAATAATCAAGACCATTAAAACTTTCAATTTACCAAGATAATTTGCAAAACGATCTCATGAAAAGTAACTAAGACTTGTATATTCAACATCCCTCAACACTACACACTTGTTTGACTCCATAAGGCACTGGTTTATTTATACTTTTCATTATCATTTGGGGCCATTTGTCCTTTGTTTAAGTGATTTATCAGTGGATGCTTTATCTCTCACAAGTATTTATTTATATTGTTAAATTCATATATTGTTTCGCAACATGGATTGCGCTTTATTTTGTGTTTATCATAAGCTACGGTCTCATCATCTTCAAAACTTCTAAACAACACTCACCCGCATCACCAAACATCAAAAAACATTTAAAACACATTGAGCCATAGACAACTCTTTGTAGGGACTACCCCCCTTGGCTTCGTTAGGAGTTAGCCTAAACGGAGGAGCTGGGATTTAGGTGATAGTATCTGGCTCATTACTTTCCCCCAAGGACACACTTTCCCCACTTGTAGTGAGGGAACAACTTTCAAAATATTTTGGCTGCTTGTGTGCATCTCGGTGGACAACACCTCCCAAGGGTGAGGACTATGATCTTCATACTTAGGCTCTCTATGGCCTCAATGGGAACCTAGCTACCCACCTTTTGGGTGTCAGCGATACAATATCTGTCGATATAATCACTGATGGTGATTCCACTCCCCACACTGTGAGACCTGAGACTCGTTGTCTCCCCTAGGTGGGACAATCCAGTAATAAAGTATATATATTCCACCTCCAATGGAAGTGGTTTCCCATCTAGATCGAAATGTTGTGCTTCTGCATCCCGATAGTTGATCAAGTGATCGAGCAACCAGTTTTGGGCCCTCAAACCCCCAGTGCTCCAAAATTTGCATAGGCCACATGCTTGTAATGCTTGTTGTGTGGATAAATCTTGGCATACATGCTCATCAACAACATCATGTTCTCTCTCTCTCCACTCTAAAACCATTCTGGAGGCAAGAAACAATGCATTTTTAGTGCCCACATCTTAAAAAAACTTAACCCACGACGTTGTACGCAGGCTAACCTGTACACAGGCACGCGTATATGCGGTCAACACATGTGTTGACCATGCACAGAGAGCTCTCCACATGACCTGTATAGAAGTAGCCTCCGTACAATGAGTTATGGGTGCAACCCTTGGAAAAAGATAAAATTTTGACCATTAAAAATTGAAATAAAAAGCATGAAAATGAAGAGGGGGATGAGACTACCAACCTGATATAGACGGTTTGTGAATTTGACGCCTGTAGCTCCCAGAATCTAGAGCTGAAGATCGAGGGTAAAACCTAACCAAAAGCACTATTTTGGGTGAAAAGTGAAAATGGAATGGTAAAAGTAATTTTTTTTACTATTTTAGTTTTTTAAACCCACTTTCCTATATTTTTGTCATTTTGAGTCGTTTTGGACTAATATGAAGTTGTAAAGTGCCTTTGGGAACAATTTTTCCCAACGAGAGTGGTTTTTTCAACTGTTTCGTGCCTTTGACACGTGTTTTCTACACCTAGAATATAGGTTAGGATGTAATTTCGCCTGCATTTTTGCATCGACCTTATGACCACATTCATAAACCTTAGGTGCGACCCTGCTTTTTAACTAACATGGAACCTCTATGATTCTCTAAAAGTGTCATTATTTGATGGTAGGGCTTCTCCGACCATGGGTTCCCTAGTTAGATCCTTTTATGTCTTTTGGCGCACATGTCGTTGTTTCTCCTTAAAATTGGAAGACTTTTGTAGTCACGCCATGACATTGCGATGAAGACTCATACTCTACTTCATTTTATTCTGGCCATCTCCCATAAGGTCTCCCCATTTATGTCAAGTTGTGATTGCATTGCATCATACTGCTTGCCTTTGATCCTTGTTCTAGCTCTTGCTGTTATAGGTCAAATCTACACTTCTCCATCTGTGATCACATTGCTCTGTTGATCACACAAAAGGACATTAAGGATTGAAGAGCTAGATTGACCTGGATGACTTATTAACTAGAATTACTCTCTTCGGCTGAGAAACTTACTATTTTTGCTGATTTCATCACATGTACACTACTCTCTGTTGGCAGGCGGTTTGAAACGGAAGAATTGCAGCATCGCCGATGCTGCGACACGTCAGACGAAGTCGCGGAAGGAAGAAGGCTCGATTATTTTATGTATTTTTTGAGTCGTCTGTACCACAATAGGTGGGTTTTGGGTCATTTGGACCACATATTATGTAATTTTGAGTCGGCTATACCGTAGAATGCGGATTTTTGGTCGTTTTTTGATAAGTCAATTAGATATTGGGTCATTTGTCCATAGTGTCAGTTAGGAAGTTGGTAGTAAGTGGACAAGAGTTGTAAGGCGGAAGCCTATATATAGTTAAGAATTGTAAGTGGTAAAGAGAGAGAGAATTGGCAGCTGAAGAATGGGAAGCTCTAATGTTGGTTGTATGATTTTCGCGTATGTTTTGACGTCAAGAGTCATTGCGGAGATCTAGTTTTTGCAGAGGCGTTGTATCTGGGTTGACAATGATAATATGATGAAGATATTTTGGCGCAATCCCTGTGTTCAATTTGTTCAGTTATGATAATGTGATATTCCACTATATGAATAATGTCATGATTCTTTGATGCGATACTTGCTTTACATTTACTGTTGTTGCAATGATGAATGTTTGGGTTGAATATTGCTTTACTACTACATTTAATGCTTAAAGATATTTGTCGCGATGTTACAATAAGTTTAAGTATCATAGCCGCAACTATCCTCCTTCATTCGGTGGAAACATGGTTTCGTCTGCTCTTCCTGGACGCCTTGGGTGAGACCTCATCTGCTCTATAGGTGTTGTTGGGCAGGATATAACCTGTCCAGGCCGGTGCTCAGGAAGACTACGGTATGTGTCGACAGTGAGTGGGACCCCTGTTGACTGGTGTCACGTTAACAAATGGTTCCATTGTCGAGACCGTGTACGGAGTGAAAGGAGGACATGTTGTGGCACCCGACGAAACCGGAGATCCAAGAATGGTTTTATTAGAAGTTGTAGGAATTCGCTGAAGAGGAAAGTAGGAACACTCAATTGACAGTAGATCAGTGGTTGGGTAGATACATTCATGACGGTCTGCATGAATGGTTCTTCTGTGAATTTCTGGTCCTATTGTTTGAATGGTTGGCAAAGTTGACCTTTCAAAAGAGGAACTTCCAAGGTGGTGAACCGACGACCTAGACCCCAGAATTGATTCAGGAACTGTATGAAGTTGATAATAAAGTATCACGGGCTGTCGAAGTGTGGTTCAATAGCATCCTAGAAGGCTATATCACAGAGTTCACGGTTGATACTTAGAAGTTCTATAGTGAAGCCGAAAAATATTTTTCCGCAAACCTCGGGGTAGGTTTTTACTGTCGCTTCAACTATTGATCAAGATGCTTATTTGTGAAAAGGGTATATTGAAGATGCATCTTGATCAGTAGACAGCCTGGTGGGTGGAGGCCATGGGTACCATGACTGTTGGGGGGTGGTACATGGAATGGTAAGGGGTAGATGGGTGCAGGTCATGATGAGACTGTGAGTGAAGCCGAGGAAGAAAGTGGTCTTATGAGGTGAGGAGAGAGGTTCCGACAGGAAAAGAGGAAGAGGATGGGAGAAGGTCCTGCTGTGGTCGAACTGCAAGACCGTGAAGGAAGGACACACGGGACGAAGTGACCTCATAGTCCTGACAAGGACAACCAGGCTACGCCCAGGATAGAGGCAAGACCAAACCCCGGCACCAACGTACCCAAACCTTCGCTCACTATCTCTCAGATAACAAGAAATACCACTTCGACACCACCAAATTCGTCAATTCCACATAAGTTAATTGGTAGTAGTACAACGAAAGGAGGAAGGAAGCCTAGAATGGCAGGAAATTATGCTAAGTTACCGTTGTTCCATGGGAGTGTGACAGACAACCCAGAACAGTATTGGTTTTTATGTGAAGAGGTTTGGACCATAAAATAGATCACCGATGATGGTGCTAAGAAAGGACAGTTTGCGATGACTCTGCAAGGTCATGCATTAGATTGGTTTATGAAGTTCGTTCTAGTCCCTACAGGAGCCCCAGAGAAGTCGTTGGATGAGATTTGGGATGGGTTGATTACCGAATTTAGAAGGCCCAAGTTTGAGGCTCAATATATTACAGAATTGAAGGAAATTAAGCAGTATCCCAATGAGACGGTATGGGATTTAGACCAGTGATTCAAGACGCTGACAGCAAAGGTTAGTTTCAATATGAGCGCCATCCAACATAAAGAGTGGTTCATCGCGGCACTGCTACCACACATTCGGCTTCCGTTGATGCAACAAAACATATTGACGCCCAGTGAAGCTCTAGAGATTGCAATGTGATTGGGGGCATCACCGATTGGAGATAATGTAGCTGGGATGTTGCAGATACAGACACAACTCACTAACTTGACTATACAGTTGCAATATTTGAATAAAAGCAAGGAACAATGCGATGAAGTATGGTGTACACGATGCCGAGGAGAAGGGCATACGAAGGACAATTGCCCAGATTTCCACAATTATTTGGTGTCAGGTGCGCCAAACCCGTTGAATGGAGGAATCTAGCCGTGGTGTCACGTGTGCCAGGTGTATGGGCATAGTCACGACAGTTTCCCTTATATGCAAAAAATGGTCACAACCCCGAGAAATATTTATTGCACATTTTGCAAGTCGGTGAAACACGATGACAAAGATTGTCCTGCATATGGGTTGCTACAAGAAAGAATGTATGATGCATTCTACGTCAAGGACGATCAGCATGCAGTACAACAATTGCAACCGCAGCCGCAGGTATCCCAACCGCTACCTCAACTACAGATGCAGTTTGTACCGCTGCAGTTCATGCCGCAATATGCTCCGATGCATATGGATCCATAATAGCCACAATATGTACAGGAACCACCATATGCACCACAAGGGAAAGGGATGCAACCGGCAACAATGCAACAATAGTTTAACCAACCACAATACCAACAGCAGGGAGGATTTCGGGGAGGATACCGTGGAGGACGTGGTGAAGGATTTGGTCGCAGAGGAGGATGAGGTGGTCGTGGACCTGTTCAATGTTATCACTGTGTGGTATGGGGACACTATCAACGAGACTTCCCACTGCTGCAAAATTAGTGTACGTTCTATTTTGTTAATGATCATACAGTTGAGAATTGTCCATAGTTGATTGCACGATGGCAGGCAAGGAACACTCCCCAGTTGCAGACACAGCCCCAGGACAACAGCCCGCTTAGAACCAAGTACAGCAACCAGTACAGAACTAGAATCTGTGGCCGAATCAGAACATAAATCAAAGTATAAATCAACTGGGCAACATACCACCGAATCAGCAGCAAGGTACAAACATCGCAACAATTTCTACAGAACCAATACCATAAGATTCTTCCATTTCTATGGTCACTCAAGGAGGAAAGACAACTGGAGCAGACAGCTCAATGATCCGGTTAGATGGACAAAAGAAGGTATTATTTGATATTGATGTGGAATGGGAGACGTTTCTTCAGGCAAGACAAGCCTTAGGGAACGACCGAGGTAAAGCTGTCATGTATGACATGCCCTCTTCTTTTGATGCTACTTCGGAGGTTAGCCCATCGCGACGGTCCAGCACACTTCGAGCATTTTTGGAACATTGTTTTTCCTTGGCAAAAGATCCCAATGCTCCTGCTGTGATTGAAGCCTTGTTGCAACGACCGGCCCAAGATCGACAAGAGTTCGCGGTTAATTCCTTGCAACGACGGAATATGGGTAAGGAGATGCGGATGAATATTCAAATTGGCGACTATGATGTTGATTCAGTTATTCTGGATCTTGGTTAGGATGTCAACATCTTGACCAAGCAGGCTTGGCAGAAGATGGGGAGCCCCCCATTGGGCTAGTCTCCTGTATAGCTCCGATTGGCTAACCATGCGAAAGTAACACCCATTGGGCGAGTTCCGCGGCTAGTGGTAGATTTTGAGGGTATGAAAACCTATGCCGAATTTGATGTCATAGAAGTTGTCAAAGGAGGCAAATTTTATCCCACGCTATTGGGGATTGGATGGGCTAATGATGCTAGAGCTATAATCAACTTCAAGCGACGGATGATGACTTTTGAAAATCGTGATCTCAGAGTTATCGCCCCATTGGATCTGGCTAAAGGATGTCGCTACATAGAGCCAGTGAAGGACGATGATCCCAGCGGATGGGACCATGCATTCAATATTTATGAAGATTATATACATCCGAATACCAACAGTGAGCTGGGATGGTGCAGTGACAGCTCTACATCTTCCGACTCTAATGATGCGCTGGAATATTGGCAGAACCGCTTGCACAAAGTGTCACTCCATAAGTGCGGGTTGGTCACACAGTCATTAGGCCATGTTGTGACTGAAATGGTTACTCTACCAATATATGAAGGACTACCTCGATTAGCTGACTTTCTGATGGAGTTCGAAGAAATAGTTTCCGGACCACAACGCTTGTTGGCATGGAATGAAGCATTGAAGGCTGCTCCAGCACACTGGTGGGCGACACACAAGGCATCGATTGATGGATGGTCAAAATGCAAAAGATTGATGATGCTACGTTTTGGTGATACTGAGGTTTACCACACTGGGAAGTATGATGGGTGGACCGATCCTGGTGGTCACTTGATGGAATGTCAACGACTATGGGTATCGCGACCAAACGATGAGTGGGTCCATGCTCTTATCCATACTTTGGATGAGATGCCACGCTCATGGTATACTGCAGCTGATTTGCAAGGGGAAATTTCGACTTGGCTGGAGCTCACAGTGTGTTTTACCCATACATTCAATTTTGTGGATGTCGATCCAGAGGTTAATAATGCATTATAGCTCATCCGTGAAGTAATTCTGCAGGTTGTCCTGGTAGCATATCCTGCGGATCCGCACACACATTGCTAGATGCAATCTCTCATGGAGTGTTTCAATATCAGTGGTGGGCTAGAAGATGGTGATGATCCACGGAATGTGAATATCTTGGAGTCAGAAGGAATCCATGTTGTGGTACCACCTGATGCGCCAAGCGACCCGGTCAGTTAGCCGTTGAGGATCCACAAGATTAACATTGGGACAGAGGACACTCCAAAGTTCACAAATGTCAGGGATTACTGGGATGATGAGCTGATAAGCAAGGTCACTGATTTGCTCCATGAGTTTCAAGACATATTTCCTACTAAGTTTTTCGACATAAAGGGGATTCTGGGCGACTTAGGAGAAATGAAGATTCCATTAAAACTAGATGCTAAGCCAATTCGGCAGCGACCCTATCGATTGAATCCACGACATAAGGAGTGGGTCAAGGCTGAGCTGGATCGCATGTTGGACACTGGTATTATTGAACCAGTTGAGGAGTTGGAATGGATTAGTCCGGTGTTCGTGCAGGATAAGAAGATTGGTGAAGTTCACATTTGCGTTGACCTCAGGAAGCTAAATAATGCATGTTTGCATGATCCATTCCCCACTCCATTTACCAATGAAGTGCTTGAAGGTGTGGGTGGCCAGGAGATGTACTCCTTCACAAGTGGGTTCTTTGGCTATCATCAGATCCGCATTTCCAAAGAAGATCGTCATAAGACAACTTTCGTTACTGAATGGGGCTGCTTTCAATACACTGTAATGTCGTTTGGTTTGAAGAACTCACCTGTGATATTTTCACAGGTTGTCCTTACTGCATTTAAAGACTTCATTTAGAAATTTGTATAGGTATACATGGACGATTGGACAGTCTATGGTTTGGACCATGATCATTTGGCGAATCTGCAATTGATGCTTGAGTAATGTCGACAGCACCAGATATCGCCGAATCTGAAGAAATGCATCTTTTTTGCACCGTTTGGGATATTGCTCGACCATATTGTGTGTAAGCAAGGGTTGTTGGTCTATCCGGCTAAGATTGTGCTCATTTTGAGTTTGCAACCACCGACCACTGTTAAGCAGTTGCGGGTGAATCTGGGACACGCAGGGTATTATCGCAAGTTCATCAGGGGTTATGATATGATTACTGCTCCTATGGAGAAGTTGTTGAAGAAGGATGTGGCATTCCACTGGAGCCCAGAATATTAGGCTATCTTTGAAACACTAAAGGCGAAGATGGTGTCGGCACCGATATTGGTATTTTCGGACTGGAGTAAGGAATTCCATTTCCATGTTGATGCCTCATCGATTGCATTGGGTGTCGTATCGGCTCAACCAAGAGAAGGCGACATTGATCATCCTATTGCTTTTGCAAGTCGGAAGTTGTCCTCTGTAGAAAGAAATTACACTACCACTGAGCGGGAAGGTCTGACAATGGTCTACGCATTGCAGAAGTTCGGGCACTATTTGTTGGGTGGGAACTTTAAAATGTTCACTGACCATTCCGCCTTGAAATACCTAGTCAATAAGCCTGTGTTGGGGGGGAAGATATGCGGCTGGCTACTTCTTTTTCAGGAGTTCAATTTTGAAGTCATTGTGAAGCCAGGCCGGTTGAATGCCAGTCCTGATCATCTCTTACGGATTGATACAGGAGAGGAGCCGACCAACATTGAAGATGGTTTACCAGATGCTCAACTATTTCGGATTGAGGTTGCAAATGGCTACTTTGCGGAAATCATCCAGTTTCTGACAACGGGTACTACACCAGATGAGTTCACCACCAGTCAGAAGAAGTAGTTGGTAGTCAAAGCTACAGACTTCCAGCTAATTGCAGGAGAGTTATACAAAATGGGTGCCGATGAGTTATTGCACAGATGTGTCTTTCCGCATGAGCAATCGTAGATATTAGCAGAAGCGCATGGAGGAGTAGCTGGAGAACACTATGGCGGTAGGATGACTTCTAGGAAAGTGCTGCGTGCTGGGCTATGGTGGCCCACACTACATAATGATGAAACAGACTATTCGCAGTACTGTGACATTTGTCAGTGAACTAACAAACCATCCCACCGCAATGAGATGCCGTTGATGCCCCAGTTGACATTACAGCCGTTCGACAAATGGGCGGTGGATTTTGTAGGACCAATCAATCCACCAGGGAAGTGCATGGGTGCATGCTATATTATCACCATGATAGAGTATTTGAATCGATGGGAAGAAGCTGTACCAGTCATTGATTGCTCCACGGCCATAGCCATGCGATTTCTCTTTGACCACATTGTCACTCTCTTCGGTTTCCCCAAGATATTATTGAGTGATCAAGGCTCCCACTTTCTTAATCGCACCATCAACCCATTGATGGAGGAGTTGCAGATACAACATAAGAAGAGTACACCCTATCATTCACAGGGGAATGGAATGGTGGAGGATTTCAATAAGGTATTGGAGCATGCGTTGACAAAAGTGTGTAAAGTGAACCGCGATGACTGGGATCTCAAAATCCTAGCAGTATTGTGGGCCTATTGCACCACATGTAAACGGATGACAGGGCAGACACCATTTAAGCTGGTGTATGGAAAAGAAGCAATTATGCCCATGGAGTATATTGTCCCGATTCTGTGCATCGTGGCCACAACAGGACTGGATGATGTAGCGGCACTAGGTGAACATCTAGAGCAGTTGGTGCAGTTGGAGGAAGATCGTTTCATCGCTAGGTTCCACCAGGGGGTCGAGAAGGATCGCCATAAATCATGGCATGATCGACACATAAAAAACAAACAGTTTTAGTAGGGAGACTTGGTGATATTGTACGACAGCAAGTTTACGAAACATCCAGGAAAGTTGAAGATGCATTGGATTGGTTCGTATCACATCAGTAGTATTAATTTAGGGGGTGCGGTTCAGCTGCAACAGCTGGATGGGGTGATGCTCCCAAAACTGGTGAATGGTCATAGGTTGAAGCCTTGTCAGTCGGGCTTGGAATACCATGATGCTTGAGTCGCATCGGGGAAAAAAAAATAGAAGTAGATTGATTGGTGGCAGGATGTCGCACCACCATGGATGAAATGCGGAAGCAGGGAGGCTTCTGCTGCAAGTACGGAGCGGTTTGCAACAAGTAGCAACATTGCGATTGGGTCACATCAAAAATAATTATGCAGATAGGACTTTTTCCTTTTTAATGGATATGATCGTTAGTCGATTTAGATTGTGCCAGAAGAACACATGTTTGGAATTAGGGATACACTGAGGTAGCATGGCTGATGGCACCTGGAGGGATGGTTTGCATGGTTGGAACGAGGCATCCACCATGGAAGCATGGCCAAAGAGATGCTTCACACATTTTTGCATGCATGGAAACAGGCGGAAGTATGATTACTCTAAAGTCAGGCCAATACTCACATGGAACAGTGGAATATTATGATTACCCTGGAGCGTGTACAAGTGGTGCAAAGGAGTGCCGAGGAAGATGAACGGCTGAATGCAATGTATAAATATAGGACCTGAGGATAGTAAGAGAACAAAGGTTATTTCAGTTAAGAGGGGTTATGTTACGAAAGGCTCAGGCATTTAGCTAAGTTAAGAATTCCAAGGAGGTTGTGGAAATGATCCATTTTATTTCATGTGGTAGCACATTCGGTGTGTTGAGGGCCTGAACCACGAGTGTACATGAGCGGTTGGAGCAAGCTACGCCTCAGACACTCCGGGGTTACAAGCATGAAGTCTTATCCGATATGTCTAGGAAATTAGTGATGGTTCAAAGTCTCGTGGTCCCTGCGACCACACAAAAGGGGGGGGTCATCGCCCCCAAGTCCCTGTAACATGTGCTTACTGGTGCGAAACAGATGTGGCAGAACCACTCGCCTATTTTACATTCTGGCGTTTCTTGCAAAATTCCTCTCCATCTACAATCGGTCTCTCGAGGCTGGAGGATGAGTTTGCAAGGACTGCGACAGTAAACCGGGAAGAGTCCACTTTTGGGCATGACGTACATGACAGTGAGCAGATGATCAGTGTAGTAGAAGGGGTAGGAAAACATCGTGCGATCCAGACAGCAAGAAAAATTGCATAACTATAGTTCCACCCTAGTAGAGTGAAGACCGCAGAATACACCATGTCCAATTGACATGGATCGAGGGCGAGCCACAAGATTGTGTTGGGGGCCTGTTGGTAGGTGGTTTCATCAGGAAGAATCGCAACATCGTCGATGCTATGACACGTCAGACGAAGTCACGGAAGGAAGAAGGCTCAATTATTTTATGTATTTTTTGCGTCGTCTGTACCGCAATAGGAAGGTTTTGAGTCATGTGGACCACATATTATGTAATGTTGAGTCGGCTATACCGCAGAATGCGAGTTTTTGGTCGTTTTTGGATAAGTCGGTTAGATATTGGGTCATTTATCCATAGTGTCAGTTAGGAAGTCGGTAGTAAGTGGACAACAGTTGTAAGGTGGAAGCCTATATATAGATAAGAATTGTAAGTGGTAAAGAGAGAGAGAATTGGCAGATGAAGAATGGGAAGATTTGATGTTGGTTGTATGATTTCCGGGTATGTTTTGACGTCAAGAGCCATTGCGGAGATCTAGTTTTTGTAGAGGCGTTGTATCTAGGTTGACAATGATAATATGATGAAGCTATTTTGGGGCAATGGCTATGTTCAATTTGTTCAGTTATGGTAATGTGATATTGCACTATACGAATAATGTCATGATTCTTTGTTGCGATACTTGCTTTACAATTACTGTTGTTGCAATGATGAATGTTTGGGTTGAATATTGCTTTACTACTATGTTGAATGCTTAAATATCTCTATCGCTGTGTTACAATAAGTTTAAGTATCATAGCCGCAACCATCCTCCTTCATTCGGCAGAAACATGGTTTCGTCTGCTCTTCCTGGATGCCTCGAGTGAGACCTCATCTGCTTTGCAGGTGTTGTTGGGTGGGATAAACCCTGTCCATGCCGGTGCTCAGGAAGACTGCGGTATGTGTCGACAGTGAGTGGGACCCCTATCATCTGGCGTCGCGTTAACACTCTCTGTATAGAAAACCAGCGTACACCTTGAAAAGATACTCTACTCTCCTCAAGGACAACTAGCGTACACCTTAAAAATGTTGCAAACGGTTGTTGTAAAGCACAAAAGTTTCTTACTGTACGCCACTCTGGTTATATGAAACCCGCATACATCTTAAGATGAATTCAAAAAATATATTAAGATTATGAATTGGGATTAGTTGAAGTTGGTTCTGCAACTTCCCCAACCTCCCAATTCAACCACCTCTCAAATCCAACTACCTACTGTCATGTACCCACCCATCCATCAAAGGAAAGGGAGGGAACATGATACCAATCTCTGGGGCTTTCACATAAAAACTCAGCCATATGATTAGATTCATAAAACCAAAAAAAACACATGTGCAGGTGTATAATCAAAATAAGCACAACAGAAGCAAGATCCACTACATGCATTGCTCTTCATAAACATAATAGTCAATAATGAAAAGACATTGCAGAATTAAATACATATAAGAATATACTCATCTTCATTGTGCAATTGTCCCAAACAACTATCTATGTCGCTACAACGTTCCACCCAACCATAGGCCAGTTGTGTTCATCAATCTCTCAACACAACTGCCACCCCCGAGTTGGGCTTGATTCTTACAAGGAAAAGGGGACATTCACTCTTTCATAGCCAATTGGTCATTTCATCTGAGCCAAGCCAGTCCACAGCTGGGTTTATCAGGCTACATTTGAACCCTGGAGGCTTACACTCAAGTTCAAGCCAAAGCAATGGATTTACCAACAGGTTGGTTGTGGGTTTTCCCAAATCGTTTCTAGTCAAAATTGGATTAAGGGATGGGAAAAACAATCACAAGGGAAAACGAATTCTTCCCCAGCTAATCAGGCATTCAACAACCCAAAATGACCTCTATGGAACCCCAAGTCAATTCCTCTTCTTCCCCACTGGTAGACAACACAAAAATGCCCTTCTCCTGACTGAGGAAACAAGGATAAATAGAAAAACATGGCTGCAAAGCACCTAGGTAGCTCTAAACTCGTGAGGGAGGAAGATTGGTTGATAGATAATGGCTTGGGAGAGAAAATCATGGTTCATTTCTTTCCCAAGAAGCAAAACGCGATTTCCCATGTAGGGTGGCTTGCCCATACTCGAATTTGGACAGCCATACCTCTCATTCCCTAAGGCATTAACTACCTCAAACAACTCTTGGGAGAAAATCAATGATTGGGTACAAAAGTCAACATGGGTAGTTGAGGGTTTGATGGGTTCTCTAATTGACACTTGGCTTGAATTGGTTTTCTCAAGGGTTTGAATGTTTTCCCTCCCAATTCCTTGTAAAATCATGCCCCCATCTCTTTGTTGCATTGCAAAGATAGTTGTGGGTATTTTTATTAAAATGCATATTACATGATGTTGAAATTCTAATGTGCCTGGCTAGCACATAAGCCATATGCATCACTAAATCGATGGCGGGGCCTTGGCCTTGAGCTCCTCACCATGATTTCATAACAATATTACATCATTTACAATTTTAATGCGATAGGGTCAAGATGGGGATGTGACACCTACCTTGTCCCATAAATACAAGGAGGATCCATGAGAGAGGGACCTAGAAGAAAGGCTTGAAGTGTTGTTACGCTGGAGGAATTCCCAAGTCATTGTGAAGAGTAGGAGCCCGGGACTCGGTTGTAGAAGCATCTTGACATGCCAGGTATATTTGTACTGATTCATGTTTCTTTGACAATAAAAAGGTGGAAATACCCTTCCTGTCCCAAATCGAATGTTTATTGGATTGTATGTTCATTTGGTTTAGTATCTAATTGTTGTTTATGTTTGATTGCTTTCAATATTCATCATATTTATATAGTCAAGATATGCTGAGGAAGGTTTCCTTTGTGTTGCAGGTTCATCATCGCGAAGGATCAAGCGGAAGAGCAAGCGAAAGTTAGGACCAACCATCGATTAAAGGTACATCTTTCGATATCTTGATCTCTTTCATTAGTAGGAACCAAATGAAATATAATGAATGTATTTACTTGTCAACCCCGCCCAAGTTGGTAGTGTCTCTCCTCACTAGAAGGTAATCATCCTGCACAACAGACTGGTGACCCCGCTGGGGAGTAACCGATAGTTTTTCTGCTCTAGGAGACCTAGTTTAGGGTTTCTTCTAGCCTATTTTTCAATTTTTGATTCTCTAAGAGGTCTTATAGGTCTTTGTTACCTGTTCTTTATATCCTCACTCATCTCAGTCCACTACTGCAAAGCGTTTTTGTTTGCTTCTGAGCCTAATACGCTGGTTTACCCTACCTACAGTAGCGTTTTTTACCTGATGAACGTTGCTTTGTCGATTACATAGTAGCATTTATGTCATAGTATACGCTGGTTTATGCACTGCACAGTAGTGTATTTTCCTGTAACTTTCAGTTCTCTGTTAGGGTTTGATTTCCAGTTTGTTTGGGTTCACTCCTAGTCTATTGCTTTGCCTCCTTGACTGACCCCTGAGACTTCCATGTCTCTTTCGAGTCTTGTTTTCCTCTCTTGAGTCTTTTAGTTTGCTTTTTCTTGCTTGAGTACTTGTTTAAGTGTCTTTACTGCTTTCTATCCCTTTTTGAAGTTCGTGCACTATTCTCTTTTGGACATAGCTGCATACTTTTACCCGAGTTGCTTGTTACAATCATATAGACCTACGTTCTTAACGTTTGTTGTTTGTGGAAACATTACCACACTTTCAGTGTGTCTTATCCTTCCCATTAGGGTATGACCTCAAGTTTGAGTCCTTAGGGTTTCTTTCGAAAGGTTGCTTGGTTTAGATACTTTCTTATTGTCTTTTCAGCTCAATCCAAGTGAGTCAAATCTTTCTAGTTATATTTCTTTAGAGTCCGTGTGTTGGTAAGGTCATTCTTGGTTCACTTGCCTACTCTTTTGCTTGGCTTAGTGTTTTCTTAGGGTTTTGGTGCTTAGGAGCAAACTTTTTAGGTATGCCTTTCCATTACGAGCATCTCTTTCCCTTGTTTCTTTTACACTTTGTTTCCAAGTCTAAAGTTTTTTCCTTTTTGAAACAACTTGGTAGTTTGAGTCTTCCTCGAATCTTTTGATTCGTTTGTTTTGAGTCATTTAGGTGTTTGTCTTACTTACACTTTACATTTAGGTCTTACTTGCTCTTATACAAGTTCTCTTTCTTTTACAATTATTAGAAAAGTCAAAAAATTGTTTAAGTAGCTTAGTAGTAAGGTCTATCATTATTTTAAGGTAGCATAGTTTGCTTTGAAATATTAAAAGAAAATACAAAAAAGAAGTTTGATTTTAGGATTGCTGAGTTTTTTATTTTTGAAAGAACATAAACGGAAAAGAGAAAAAGTTTTTGTGAATTTGAAAGAATTACTTTACATGCACTTTACTTTCATACAAACCATTCCACACACCACACTATCCTTCTTGAGTAACAAGTATCCCTTAAAAAGAAATATTAATAAAATTTACTAGCAACATTTTTCATTTTAGGTATACACATCATCAACTAGCTTAGGCTAGAGTTTCGAACTTAAATCACCTTAAACTATCTAAAACTGGCTTCATTACTCAACAATCATAGTACGACTATCTATTAGGTAAATACCTCTTTATCAAATAGTCATGGGATTCTCTACTCAAACCAGATTTAAGCACAAGTCCGTGGGCGATTGGAATTGTTGAGGATATCCCCTCACTTTCCTCTCAACCATAAACCAGAGTTGATTCACATACGGGGTTCCTTTCATACTTTGGGCTTTGCTACCTTCCCATCCATTTCTACTAGGCTGACTACTGTCCCCCTAGGTTATTTCGTATTGATGGTAGCCTTAGTATCAGACCTTTAGGGCTATACACAGGTAGAGTGGGCGGTTATTCCCACTTCACCTCGGACAGACGTGGAAGGTAACCCTTTGGCAGTAATCCCTGGAAGGAGGCTTGGTGATTCAAATGCTTGCACCCAGAGGACCTCCGAAGGATACCATGTAACTGACCGTCGATACTTTGTTAGTCTGTTCTAGGCCCTAATCATCCCAGACTTTCTTCCTAGAGTATTTTCCATTGTTTTCCTGGTTTGATTACTTAGGAAATTTTTTAGTGGTATGCTATTTGCTCCTTAGTTGTAGTGGCCACTAGGTTTTTTACTTAGTCTACATTTGTATAGTTGTGGAGGACCAACATCTTCATCGGTCTTGGAGGTTGCAAAACCTTCCCCCACTCATAGTGGAGCCTCCACTGCCACCGCGACGCCGGAAGACAGATTCCCGTGGTTCTTTTGAACTTACAGGTGACACAGAGGTTCTTGGAGAACCACATCCCAGAACCCCAGATCGACAAGTATTTTGATATTGTCGAGGTTGAGGACCTAACTTCTAGCGAGTTCAGTAATCCTTTCAACCCTCCTCTTACTGGACTCAATGATCCACTTCTGATACTTGTAGGTTTTCAACAACCTAAGTATAGTGCTTACTTGTTTACACCGGGTTATACTATGACTAACCCATGAGAGGAGCAGGGAGTTCCACAAACTCCCACAACTTCTATGGCTGTAAGGATTGTTAATCCTTCTTTCACAAACATTGCTACACGAGTTCGTCATAGACTACTTCTGCCTCAACTCTGTCCTTTAGTTTTAATGCTGGTACTCTAGGCATGTTGAGCTCATTATCTTCGACATCTGCCTCAGTTTCCACCCCTACTTTTGGACCAAATAATGTCCCTTTGTTAGGGATACCCGTAGTGAATTTCACTCAGTCTTCTGCTAACCAACAGTTCCAGGGTTTAACTCAAGCTATTGCTTCCACTTCTGCTGTAGGATCAATTCCCTCTTTATCTATGCCTGTCATGGGTACCATGACCGCACCATCCATTATGACCACACCTGGTTTCAACCCCTATGCAGGTTACAATGTGAATCCATTGAACATACCCACAAGGAGTATGCCTTTCTCTTTGTTATCTGGAGGAGGGGGTAATATGTTTAACCAACAGTATGGCAGGGCTAATACCTAGCCACAATGGACAACCACATAGGGATTTAATTTGCTTTCTTTTGGGTGGAACAATTTCAATCCTTTCGTTTCACAACCGATGGCTGGGGGAAACCCCAACCAGCAATACACGAATCAGGTAGTGGGTGGTTCCCAATACCAGGTTCCTATCTATCAGATGCCATTAGCTCAACCTTGTTTACCTTTTCTGGAAACTTTGAACTTGCCATATCTTTCAAAGCTTACAAATGACCCCATGTGTCATAACTCTGCATGGCCACCCGTTCCCACTAAGTTAGCCTCAGACATACCAAAGTTTGAAGGTAATACCAGTGAGGACCCCGGTGACCATGTTATGGCATTTCATCTCTGGTGCTCCTCAAATTCACTGAACAATGATTCCATAAGATTAAGGCTCTTTCAAAGAACCTTGACAAGTGTCACAGCCAAATGGTATATCAAATTGCATGTAGCTGCCTATGGAACCTTTCGGGATCTTGCTATTGTTTTTCTGAACCACTTTGAACTTCCCATCTGGTACAATGTCGGCACAGACCTTTTGTTGACCTTTGGACAAAACAAAGCCACTCATCTGTCTAATCATATTCAGGAGTGGCGAAGGAAAAAGAGGCTCATCAAAGCTGACATCCCCCCAACATTATTATTAGAATGGTACCTTAAATCTCTTCTTCCTTATATTTCTAAGGAAGTTGCCACTTCAGGGGTGTCCTCTGAGGAGGAATCCATTTTGAGAACCTGACAGTTGCACTTGGTCTATGCTCAGTCTGGGCTTTTATACGAAATTATTCCTGCTGCACCGAGGTCTAATACAGACTTAGGTAAACCTAAACCTGGACCACATGCTTATGGAATTGTGGGTTCAGTAGACTCTGCAGCGTTTGATGCCTTAACAAAGCAGGTTCACACCTTGTTAGTCAAAGAGTCTGCTACAGAAGCAACTTCTGTTGCATCCTCCCCTTCAACTACAGAATCTGTACAATAGGTGCAGACAAACCAAAAGGGCTCTTGACATCCCAACAACAAAAGAAAGGGAAAGAAAGGGGAGGGAAACCAACAAAAGCTCAGAAACACACAAAATGCCGAGGAGGGTAAAAAGGAAAAAAGGAAGGTCGAGTTCCTTTCAAGCTATGTCATGAGGACCACCTTACCCATCAATGCCCTATAATGGAAGAAGCCCAGAAGCTGATTCATGAAAAGAAACCAACTATCTTAAACGACCCTTTTCCTCACGGACAGAGTTCAGCTTCCGGCAGCTCTAGTGTTGGGGGCACAACTCGTGCCACCTCAGTTGATCAGTCATTCATTAATATGGTTAATTCATATGCTCTATTGCAAAATCGAGCAAGAAATTATACCATGGATCCATAGCAGAAGGATGTTCCTAAATCCTCTACTCCTATTCACATACCAGTGGAGACGTCGTGGAAGATACTGAAAGGTGTCTACAAACGGGCTGTGCACAACCCCAACGCGCGAACTACCCCCAACTACAATGTTGTGGAGGATTCATCCCAAACCCCCTGTTCCATGTCTACTTTCGAGGTACTGCAAAGTTTCCCATTTCAACACAGTACACTCCTCGCAGCGATTGGGAGTGTTGACTCATCCGACATGCTTGCCCGTTTTGATATGAAAGATATCAAGTTCTGGTTGTCGTACCACGTCACTCTCCAGATAGAGGTCGTCCATCGTCCCATGACTATTCGATGAGCTGTTGTAGATGAAGGTGCATCCACGTGTGTAATGTCTATTTCTTATTTAAAGGCTTTAGGTGAACCTCACCTAGCCCCGTCTAATATGGTACTTACCGCATTTGATGGAAGATATTTCTGTCCACACAGAGTCTTACCATCATTTGATGTTGAACTTGTGGGAAAAATAATATCAGTAGAGGTTGAAGTTCTGTATGCTCCACTCAATTATAACTTGTTGTTCAGTAGGAGCTGGACATATTCCATGCAGGCAGTGCCGTTAGCTGTTTTCCATATCACAATGTTCCCTCATGAAGGAAAGATCGTCATAGTCGATCAACTTCCGTTTGCCCAGAAGACCAACCAGACTTCATTGGATTCAACTATCCTGTTGGTTGATCATTCCTGCCCAGTCATTGAGATTTTGGGAGTAGGTCTCTATGGGTCATTAATAAGCACTTTTGACCTACCTTCTCCCATTAATTTTATTGGTTCTGAAGAATGTTCTTCATATGAGATATTCACGGCTAGTTCAACAACAGATCCATGGATTCTCCCTACTAAACTAGAACTAGTTGTGCCTATATCTATTGCAGAGGTAACCTACTTGGATTCACAACAAACTGCAACAGAAAATATCATGACTCTATTGGTCTCTGCTGCGTTAGATATGGACTATGCCCCTGCATGGTCAGTGGACTCTACCAACTCTCTTGATTATTTAGACATGGTTTTTCCTTCTGACAAAACTTTTTTCGAAGCTATGATAAGCCTGGATCACTCTCGAGAAAATATACACCCCATATCCTATTTACTTCCCATTCTAAACTTGATAGAGAGAGGTGAGTTCTCTCCAAGACCCAATGAGAATGTTGGTTTTTCATCTATCCCTTCAACTTCACAAGCTGTTTTTGCTGAAAGGAATAGGGCGAATACATCGAGAACCATATCGATCAACATTTCCACCGAACCTAGAGTCACGGAAAATATTTTCATTGGAGCGGATTGTTATCTTGACGAGATCATTCCGTATACCAATCTTTTTAATGATTTCCGTGACATTTTTTCCCGGTCTCATGAAGAGATCCTAGGAATTGACCCTACTTGAAGAAGTACTAGAATTAGGCATCTGTGTTTTTTTCATGTATTTTTAGTTGTACATTTTGTAGAGTTAGCTTTGTTTACGGTTGTAGTTACGTATTATGCATTTATTGCTTTGTGTTTCAGATGTCGACTGAACACTTTATAGGTTTTACTGATGGTGCAAACTGCCACACCTATCAGTTGGACGCAACTGCTTGGGTTATTTACTCACCAACTGGTCAACTGGTGTCTTCGGGAGGGGCTTGTTTAGGTCCCACAATGAACACTGTGGCTGAATATAGTGCAGTCCAAAATTCTCTGTTTCATGGAATTTCACATTTGGAGGTATGGCTCGACTCACAGTTAGTTGTTTTTCAGTTAACGGGTGTTTATCAGGTTAGAGACCCTACTTTGCTACGTCAGTTTCTGTGCGTTAAGTTACTTGAGAGACAGTTTGAGTATATCATATATCAACATATTCGAAGGAACTTAAATGCATTAGTTGATTCATTTGCAAACTACGTTTTAGATTGGCATTGGCATCATTCACACACATAGTAATTCATGCATAAAACAAAATAACAGACATGTAAATAACTGATACTGTATCTATATATCCGTAT
Organism: Larix kaempferi; assembly: GCA_027924585.1. Taxonomy (NCBI): domain Eukaryota; kingdom Viridiplantae; phylum Streptophyta; class Pinopsida; order Pinales; family Pinaceae; genus Larix; species Larix kaempferi. Next base: position 2,099,528 of record BSBM01000926.1, on the reverse strand, counting down.
CAAAAAGTAGTATGAGTTTGGATCATAAGTCTGTTACAAGAGTCATGTCATAAGATACAAATTTGGGCTTGATGGCCTCAAAAATATACATAGAATATCCTTCTCCTATGGAGAAGGTGGGGCCTCATCTGCCTCTGCTACCTCTCGGTAGCAAATGACCATCCTATCTACTTTCTGCAGTAACCTAATCCAGGCTGGGGGCACACCAACCATATCCTCTTGCATATCAACCAGCATCCGCTCAATCCGATATGTAGGAATGTCACGAGTCAAACAACTCATATTCCTCTCTATGGTTCCCAGCGTGGCATCAGCTGCACCCACTTCCATTAGTCTCACGAAAGTATATGGGTGTCCCTCAGGGCATACTGGTCCAACATCTGCATTTGACACTTTGTTTCAGTACTTCAAAATCATCATAAAAATCACATATATAAAATATAAAAATTAAATAATTTTTTCAAAAACATGAACATACCCATATCTCCCCAGGCTTCTCCTGGAGGAAGTATCAGCTCAGAATCATGGCGGAAGTCTATGCCTACATACACAAAATTCTCAAGAGTTGGCACCTATCTTTCCCACCAACCCTAGAAGTCATCCTCATGGTAACAGAAGTTGCTCTCGCCACCACCCCAGTGGAGGAATATCTCACCCCAACGGGACAACATTGGCTCACGAGGATTGACAGGGGGCATTGCCATGCCCAAACTGATAGCAGGCACCCTCTCAAAGAGGAAGGTGCAAAGTATGCTTCCATACCCGAAATTCTTCATTCTCCCGGTCTTACACCCTAAGAGTTGAAGCTTCATGTTCTCCAAAAGACTTGAACACCAGTCATAAACATGACCTTGTAAGCATTCAATACCTATATGCATATAATGTCTTGAGGCAAGATGTTATGAAGCACTCCCCCCCATTCGGTTGAGAACACTCAGAATAACTCGGAGAGGGAAGCTTGCAACAGTCGAGATGAGAATTTGACTACCGTATTTCTCAATTCCTAGTAGGCAGTAAGCATTGACATATTCTTGCATGGACAAGGCACCCACATTGCGATAGGACCCTTTTAGATTCACTAAGTCCCCCCTCTGAGAGAGACCCATGATAAAGTAGATTTCATCTATGGTGAGCTCCAGTATCTCACCTCAGACATCAAACACCATGGCATTTGCGTCCTAGTATTGGACAAGTCTTTCAAGCAAGTGGATTTGTGCCCGCATGTTGACTGTTCTATAAAATATCAATAATCCACATCTTCGAAGCGTATGAAGGGTCATTGGGTCTTGTAATGCTTCTCGATCCATGTCCTCATGCTCCCTTTCACACCATACCAAAACCATCCTGCCAAGCAACAATCAATTTTTAGTCTTTTTCATATTTTATGCTACTTTCAGGGGTGTATGCTGTTGTTAGTACTGAACATACACGTTTGAACGCTGCTCTTTATGAGCTAAACCAATGCACTTGGACAGTGAACGCTGCTTTTCCTCATACACAACAGCAAACATGTAGAACACGATATGAAAATTGGTAGAAGATGATTTTTGACCATAAAAATTGACAAAAAATACATGAAATTGCAAATTTGGGAGGATTGAACTTACTTGGTGGAAGCGGAAGATCGATCGGTGGTCCGGTTTGGTCGCAATCAATGGAGAAAGATCAAGGTTTTGCTCCAATTTTTCCCTAGAATTTTCAATTGTGATATTTGATTTTTTCAATTTGAAACTAGTTATATAAAATTGACTTTAATTTTTACCCAGGGTTTGCAAAAGTGTATAGTTTCAAGTTGTCCCTAAAATGTTCTATTTAATCACTAATACCTATAAGTTTTGGTGAGTTAAATTTAACCAATATATTTCAAATTTTCACTAGATTTTCAAGTATTAAACCGGACACGACTTATTTTCTTATTGATAGACCAATATAAGTACCATGTTGTTATTATTATGTCTTTGAGAAAATTTGTCAATAGTTACTAATGCGATTGTTGAGATCCTAATCTTTGGCAGGTCATGAACCCACGATCCTAGAAGTTGTCTTTTAAGTCGTTTTAAGCTCTTGTTTTGACTATTTGAAAAACTAAACAAGATTGCCGAGCAGATTTGGTCTCTTCAAGCTCATTAAAGGAATTGAAGGTCCATCTGCTTAAGTATAAGTTTAACTCTTTTCCAGACTTTTGCAGATTACATACGAAAAAGGAATACTCTAGTCATACGTGGCTAGAAGAGTTCTTCTCTCATTGTTTTAAACTTTTTCGGGGGAGGAGACTAACTGTATGAAAAAGGACTTTTGGAGCCTTCTTTAGGGTTTTCAAGCTCTCAAAAAATGAAAACACCAAGCGAGCATTCACCTACTCAGGCTCGATGTGAAATCCACGAGAGGGTATATAGAGGATTGTTTAAGTTTTTCAGACTCTATAAACAGGAAAACACCGGCGAGCATTAACCTACCCAGGATCGATATTAAAATACACGAGTAAGTGTATGGAGGATTATTTAAGTTTCTCTAACTCCTTAAACAAGAAAACACTGGCGAGCAAGAACATATCTCGGCTCGATATTAAAATCTAGAGATCAGTATTATAGAGTATTCGTCTATCTCTTCTTCGAACTCTGTAAAAAATGAAGAAGGTCATGAGTCTTCCTCCCATCTGCTTGTTAAAATTTTACATGGTTGGACTTATTGAGTTTTCTTTCTTTCTTGGACTCATTAAAACAACAAGAAGGACATTCTTTTACCAAAAATACTAAGGGATAAGAAGGGTCTATCACATCTTTTCAGTTTCAAAGGTAGTTAAGTCAATCATGTCCTTGAACAAAACACCTACTTGAGTCTTTCATGTTAGTTGGATTTTCGTTTTTGACCTTAGGGTGAACCTGATATCCGAGTTTTTTAACTCCCCCGGTTGGTTATTCTTCCAACCATATGGAGGGTCTATTAATGTCTCCTACATTGCATGCTTATATCACTTCCACTTCATGTTAAAAGCTACCTAAGTCACTTTGTGTCATGCTCACTGTTCAAGGATACAGCCCGTGTCAACCATTCTCCAGTTTACCTTGACTTCATGTGTCGGCCATCCTAGTGCCAGTTTGTTTCATCATGTTACTTGTCCTACACCACATTAGCTCATACCTACTGAGTGTTCCTCATGTTGGATGATGGAGGATGCATTAAGGCCTACCTTCCAGGGAACTTCTTCTCATCGAATTCAGCTCATTATGCTCTGGGAACGAAGTTTAGAGTTTCGGCTAGTACCTTGGGGATTGCAGTCATCAGTGGCAGTTTCCCTCACTGTTGAATAATGAGAATATATCAATGTCTCTTATTTGATAGGTTCCTCAAGTGTTCGACTTCAAGTCCACTTATTCACACTTATTGGATTGTACTAGGTACCTTGGACCACATTATCATTATCGATGGAAGTCTTCGCGTTTGTTAACGGTATACATCAATGACCAGTAATCAAATGATACCCCCCATGTTCGACTTCAGCTCATTTATTAACATGGTTAGGGTTTGTACCTTGGGTTGTTTCGATGAAGACCTTGGGACTCTGATAGCATCACCATATTTATGTTATCGCCCAATCTACGCAAGATTGAGCCTCACTTATTTTGGCTCTTCATAAGACATAGATCTAGTTTGTTGTTATGGCTATGATCTCTCATTTTGACATGGATCCACGCTTGTATTTCAGTGGCCATGCTATATATACATCTCCTAGTTATGTATTGGAGATCATGTTGTATCATGCTACACATATATATGATGTCAAGATTTTAATTGCTCGCTGACCTTGATCATTTTTTAGGTACTTTTGTGACTGGGATCTGTGGTTTCTTGCTCCTCCTTTGAATTGGAATTATAATGTATTTCGGCCATCGTTTCCCTCTGACCTAACATATTAGGGCGCATCTATTATAGGTCAAATATACACTTCTCTGTCCATGATCACATTGATCTGTTGATCACACAAAAGGACATTAAGGATTGAAGAGCTAGGTTGACCTGAATGACTTACTGACTGGAATTACTCTCTTTAGCTGAGAAACTTATTGTTTCTGCTGACTTCATCACATGTATGCTACTCTTTGTATAGAAAAATAGCGTACACCTTGAAAAGATACTCTACTTTCCTCAAGGACAACCAACATACACCTTAAAAATGTTGCAACTGCTTGTTGTAAAGCACAAAAGTTGCTTACTGTATGCTACTCTGGTTATATGAAACCCGCGTACATCTTAAGATGAAGTCAAAAAATATATTAAGATTACGAATTGGGATTAGTTGAAGTTGGTTCTACAACTTCCCGAACCTCCCAATTCAACCACCTCTCGAATCCAACTGCCTACCTTGTCCCATAAATACAAGGAGGATCCATGAGAGAGGGACCTAAAAGAAAGGTTTGAAGTGCTGTTATGCTGGAGGAATTCCCAAGTCATTGTGAAGAACAGGAGCCCAGGACTCAATTGCAGAAGCATCTTGACACGTTAGGTATATTTTTACTGATTCATGTTTCTTTGACAATAAAAAGGTGGAAATACCCTTCATGTCCCAAATCGAATGTCTATTGGATTGTATGTTCATTTGGTTTAGTATCTAAGTGTTGTTGATGTTTGATTGCTTTCAATATTAATCATATTTATATAGTCAAGATACATTGAGGAAGGTTTCCTTTGTGTTGCAGGTTCATCATAGCGAAGGATCAAACAGAAGACCAAGCCAAAGCTAGGACCAGCCATCGATTAAAGGTACATCTTTCGATATCTTGATCTCTTTCATTTGTAGGAACCAAGTGCAATATAAGGAATGTATTTACCTGTCAACTCCTCCCAAGTTGATAGTGTCTCTCCTCACTATAAGGTAATAATCCTGCACAACACCCATTTTTTGTAGTTATTAGCCATGTGCCTGAGCACTTTGATCTTATGATCCAAGCAGAGCCTACAATTATCTTTCACAAATTGATGACCCTTTACCTTGAGGGAACACCCCCCTCAATTGTCCACATCTTGCACATGCTTCCTTGAATTGATCATAGGTATGTTCCATTGCTTGGAACTAGTTTGCTTGCACTTGACACGCATTCCCTCACTTGTTGTACTATAAGCAATTTTATTCTTTTTCAAGCTTTCCTAATATGAAAAAGACTAAAAAAATCATATAACTAAAAAATACGGATGGGAAAATCTGTACTACTTCTTATTGGCAGTTGTCGTGTCGCCCTCGGATAGAGCATTCATTTCCACTCCATTCATCATGAGTCGGGACATTAGTAGGACCTTAGGAGCTGTACTCGTTTCTCAGATCTTACTGCACTGACTGGTTAAGCTTCCAGTCATTATGGAGCCTTTGTTGATGCCTCCTGCGTCGCAAAGTATTATTATCATCTGGTCATTGAGTCTATGTTACCTAAGTCTATCCATCTGATCATGCTCTTGCTCAAAGGAAGTATTGAAACCAGAGTCAGCCACTCCTCATATCTCTTGACTATTGCATGTCGGCCATCCCATACAGTCCGATTTGTTCGTCCGAGTTCTTCCAAATCTTTCAGCGTAGCTGGTTACCTCATGCTGGATGATGGGGGATGCATTAATGCCCTCCTTCTAGAGAGTTTCATTCCGTCGACTTCAACCCATTTATTCCAGAATTTAGACTTAGAGTCCGTTGAGTACCTTGAGGCTTGCAGTCCTTAGTGGTAGTTTCTCTCACCATCGACAGGTGGGGATTCATCAATGCCTCCTGATCGATGGATTCGTCAAAGTGTTCGACCTCAACACCTTTATTCACACTTTGATGAATGTACTCCATTCCTTGATTTCTATTAACGATATACATCAATGATCGGTAATCAGACGATGCCACATCAGGTTCGACATCAACACCTTTATTCGCTTGATAGGGCATGCACCATTGGTGATTTGTGTAGAAGACCCCAGGCTTCGGTGGCATTCATTATGCTACTGGTGATAGTGATTATGATTATGAGAGATCAATCTCATACATCAGCAGTTTGTACCTTCATTTTGCATTAGTTGTTTCCTCTTCAGCAGGAGATCATATCTTAGTGTATATTGGATGATGGTTATGACCACTTATGACATGCATTCACTATATACTGCTTATTCATGGCCATTGTATCAGATTGTTATGTATTGTACCAATATGTATTCAAAGAGATCATTGTATTATGACGAGTGGGATACTCCTTCCATTTGTGTCTCCATCACTCCACTTCTAAGATTTATAATGTATTTCGGCCATCGCAGTACCTTCTCTGACCTCACACATTAGGGGGCATCTGTCACTGCGTATTTTTCCACCTTGTGAGCATTTATACTATTTTTCCTCTAATATCCATTTCATTGACTCATAACCACTTTTTCCCTTTAAGGAACCCAGTTTTCCCTATTTTTGTTCCTGTATGCGAGCTGCTTTGCTGCAACTCGCGGATGCATAGGATGTCCCACTACAGCCCACGTACATCGAGTTAGATGGTAATTTGCAATAAAAAAAACTATATTTTTACTCCAAAAGGAGGTCTTAGGGTGACCTTTGGCCCTCCATGTACCCCGAAACGACTTGATTCGACCGTTCATCTACCTTTTGGAAGGCTATATATTGAGCTCTTATGGTTCATGGAAGGAGGAGATAGAGAGAGCATCGAAACTCTATTGGATTTTTTCCCTAGCTTGAGTCTACATCCATCGATCCTTGTTGTTGTGAACCTCTTATGTTCACTTACAAAACTCCTTCATAGTTTGAGTTTTCCATTGCATGGGCGATTGAAGTGGTGGATACACAAGAGGAGGGACCTAGTTCTCGGTTCATATGGGTTGTCAGAAAGAGGTTGTATCATGTACTACTTGTTTCATTAATAGAAATACTCATTTTCTCATCCAATTGATGTTGTGAATGGTTAATTAAAATTGGGTACATTTTGTTATTATATCATGAACTATGCTATTGTTTATGCTAATATCTTTCACATATTATATGCACTTGCTTGTATTTGTTGTTGAGACTAAGGTGCAGGTTCAAGTGCAGATATTGGAAATCTCAACGGGGATCTACTTCGAACATCCGGTTGAAGGTTGGTCATTTATCCACATCTTAGCATTTTCGTTTATATAACATTGTATTGAGAATTGAGTTGGTTTCTGGTAGTCATCTGTCTGTTTTGGTCTACCCCGAGCCATAGGAAGTTTTTCTCCGTAACCGTTCTTTCTTTAGTCACAAGGGATGGAACATCCTCGATGACAATAGGTTCTACCACCCTCCTAGATCGTATATGTAATTCGTTACATGGAATGCAGGTGATAGAGTAAGCTAGCATGTTTGATGTTTCAAATTGATGCAGTGCCTTATTGTTGGGGTTAGGATTAGGTTGAGAAAGAAGCTCAGGTTGTAGTGGTGCATTAATTTGTATAGCATTAGTAGGGAGTTGTAGCTATGGTTGCTGATACTGTGGCTGAGGAAATTGATTCCCTATATAAGGATTTCTCCAACCTAGAGTCCAAGGGTTTTTTTATTTGGCTGAGGTTCCCATGACATCCATGGAGCAGGATATTGCATTGGAGGTTGAGTAAATGGATTCCATTCAATATTGGGACAAGAATATTATGGAGGAAATTGATTTTTCTTATTATTCCAAGAATTGAAAGATGTGGTAGGATCTGGATACATACCTGGAGCATAAGGTTGCCATGGATTCTTTTGTGAAATGAAGTAGTCTTGTTCTATGTCCACACTTGATTCCTGAAGGACTGCCTTATCTTTTGGTAGTGAGGTCAAATCCTTAGTGTTGTGATCCAAATCACATAGACCACATACCTCGACCTTGTCAAGGGGGCATTCCCTTAATGGATGATTCTTTCTGCATTTTGCACAAAATATTCCTAATGCCAAGTATTCCTCGGCCCGTCTCTACTTTTCTTTCAAAACATCCAATTGTGAGTAAATAGAACTCATCATATCAGTTTTAAATTTTTTGAGAATATTACCTATTTCTGCTCGTGTTGCTCCACCACTAGCTGACTTTTGTGCCCTTGTGAGGACATATCAGTCTCTTGTATTGGTTCTAGAATACCCTCTAGAGTATCTTCAACAAAAATCAACAATATGACGAAAAGACTCCCTTGAGATGTCTCCCCTTCCCAGTATATTAAGCATATCCAGACAGTCTTCTCTAATTCCTCACAATAGGATTATTTTAAGAACATTCTTTCCAATATCAGCATGACCAGATCTTTGTAAATTATATAAGAGTATCTGTACAAAATATTCCAAACTCTCATCCTCTTTTTGAATCATTTTGAACAACTCTTCCCTCCTATACTTGGTTCTACAATAATCATGATATTTAGCAAAGAATACTCATTTCATTTGGTCCCATTCTGTAACAGTCTCACCCCACAAACTCATAAACCAACGTAGGTCATTCCCCTTTAAAGTAGCAGGAAACAATTTTAACTTTTGTTCACTAGTGGTATAATCATAACTTCGACGGAGAATGTCAAATTCAAAGATAAATTCATTTGTATCTTCAGTGGACTTACCATAAAATTTTGGCAATACCGAGGGTGAAATGTTCTTCATGGGAGCCGCCCAAGGTGTCTGTCCAATGGGGAATTCAAGTGTAGCAATTGTTTTTCCATGATGATTATTACCATTATCCCCCATTTCTTCTTCATGGTCCTCAGGGTGCCCTCGAAGTTCTATGTTCTCTTCGTTATTCATGTCTCCCTCTTCCTTCTTCTCTTCTCTCATTTCTTCTTCCAATTTCTGTCGATAATCCAACCACTCCTTCTTAGTTAATTCCTTCCCATTAATTCGATAAATCGCCTCTCGAATTCTTGCACTTACAACACTTCCCTTCTGGAGGTCGCTTGTCAGAATTAGGAGTTGAAACTTCTATTATATTCTCCACGATTGATACTAATGATTCAATATTGAGGAGAACATAACTTCCTCTTACTACAGATGTTCACTGAAATAGAGTTCCAGTAGAGGAGTCAGCTCTAGCAATCATCTCATTAACAATTGTCTCTCTTACTAAACCAGGATTACTGCCACGACCTCTTCCACCTGCAAATTTAGTGCTTTTGGGGGTTTCACGTTCATTAATTTTTGTATTCATGCAAACTTAAATAATCATACCTTGTTTTTGCGGTAGGAACCTGTTCAGTTTGTTGAAGGATGCACAACTCTTCATTGTGTCTTACCGTCCCTATAACTTCAAAAACAAAGATAGCTAATAAACAACTTAATCAACTACTCTCTATGTTTACCAATTACCTTCCTCGACAACGGTGCCAAAATGTTGGTCACTATAATGTTGATGTATATGTAACTTCGGAATGTATTTCACATATATGTATATTGTATTCCTATAGAGATGTTATTATTCCTCTATATGGAAGTGTCGTCATTTATATTGTAAGTGTTGTAACTTATACTTGATGGGTTATTAGACCACCTTGTTGGGGTCGGCCCTGTATAATTCATGTGGGTCAAAGGGTTATTAGACCACCCTATTGGGGGTTGGCCATGTGGGTCAAAGGGTTATTAGACCACCCTAGTGGGGGTCAGCCCAGTCAGCATTATGTTAAGTGGTTAAGTTGAGGCCGACCTAGTTGAGTAAAGGTCAAGTCAAGTTAGTGTATAAATAGAGAGTGTGTCTCTCTCATTTTACACATTCTATTCTCTCACTCACACTGTGGAGAGTGGCGCACTTGTAGAGGAGGAGGCTCTGCTGCTAGGAGAAGACTATCTCTTGTATTCTGGTTGTATCATTGCTCTATCTATCTCTGAGGAAGTTATTGGGGTTTTTCACCTTTATGGTTTTCCCCAAGTAAACTCTGTGTCTCTTGTGTGCTTGCATTATTGTGTCCATGATTGATATGCTGTAGATTTGTTGTACATGTTGTTCTCTCAGTTAAGATCCTAGATCAGATTGAAGTAAATTCTGAAAATTTAACATGGTATCAGAGCTAGCCTGAAAGAAGGCATGATATGGCATGTATGACACTTGTCGCACTTACGATGCAAGGGCTTGATATAGCAAAAACCAGTCATCATAGAACTTTCGCTATAAATCTGTTTGGGCGAAGTTTTAGGATCTGAAACTTTTACAGGTTGAAGATCAGATCCCCTGTACCTTGTGTCCAAAGGAAAACCTTTAATTCTTTGTACTTTGTGATTTATGATCTGTACAATATAGGGTTTCTGCCTCTTCCAGATCTGAGTCAAAATCAGGTCACCTTGGGAAAAAGGTCATAACTTGGGCTAGGAAGATCCAAATGAAATTTCGTAAAACGTGACAAGTAGTACACAGACTGTACTATCTCTGAAAAACTTTTTAGAGGCCGAAGTTGAACCAATGACACGTGGAAATCCATACAATTTCACTCTCTTGTATTATCCCATAAACAGGTCACGTTGCAACACTTGGCATAAATCTCTCTCAGAGAATCCAATTGAGGTCAGACCTATCGGGATGGAAAGGTAACAGGTCAGGCTATCTCAGGAAACGTTTTCAGAGGCCAAAGTTGAAATAGTGACATGTGGCATGCCGTAAACGTTTTCTCTCTTGTATTATCCCATAAAAAGGTCACGTTGTGACACTTGGCATAACTCCCTCTCAAAGAATCCAATTGAGGTCAGACCTATCGGGATGGAAATATAACAGGTTGGTTTATCTCAAGAAAACTTTTCAGACCCTGTGGATCAAAAAGTTTTGAGTTACACCAGAAACAATCAGGTACATATTTCTGTCAAAATAGAATTATTTTTTAGTACCTTCATTCATGGCTTCCAGAATTTAGGGCTTTGGAGAAAGTTGAAATTTTTGTAATCGGAGACCACAGCTGGATGCTACTCATAAAAATCAAAATTTAGAGACCAAGATCAGATTTTTTGGTTGGGTAGAAGGTCGGGCTTGATCAAACCCCAGTTCGGGACTTTGATCGGAAAGATGGAAAATTAGGGCTTCTGCAAAAATTGGAATTTTGGTAATCTATGACCATGGCTGGAAGCTCCTCAGAAAAATAGAAACTTAGAGTTTTGAATCAAATCTTTTGGTTGGGTGAAGCTTCGGGAAACTCAAACCCTAATTCAGGGTCCCTAGTGAATCCAGAAATCTAAAAGGCAATTTTGAGGGGTGAAACATTGCAGTTTTCAAATTCTGAATATACCAACTTGATCAGCTCATCAAGGCGCATATTTCTATCCTTTAGGAAGTTTGAAATTCAAAGTTTGAATTTTTGGGGTTTCTTTGACAAACCCTAATCCAGCTCTAGGTCTAGTTCTTGCAAATCAAGTGGATTGGGTTAATCCTAGAAGAAGATGGATTGGTCACCTGCATAAGTGAAGAAGTTCCTGTCTCAGAGGGAGATGAGGCTAAGGCCTTCCATAAGAAGATTACAAGCAATCTTGATAGGTATGGCTTACAGGTATGTTTCATGGTTAAGTTTATCATATGTTTGTCTTCATATCATTACAGTACAATCTTGATTAATTACTGGACTTGTCCTATCACCTTAATATAAGATATTCATTGATTAAGGTTTTGACACTTATGAATGTACTAATGCATTGTGATGTTGTATGAGGTTTATGTTGTTTGCTAACACAAAAGGTACACCAAGAAAGTCAAATCATGTTCTACTTCAAGAACATATTCTCATGGTGACATGAAGACAAAGATTCATCCATTGTCATGGATCACATAGAAGATCTACTTTCTAGGTATGTATAACTTGGTTCTACAATGGTTAACTTATGAGACATGCAGGTTACTAGCACAAGTCACTGAAGAGAACCAAAAGACATTATGCGGGTATGCTAGACATAACTAGCTAGCATGCTAATCCAGGTATGTTTTTCCTATATCAAGCTAGAATCCTACCTTGTGTTAGGATATTATACTTTTGTGTTGTTGATAATGATTATTCATGAAGGTATAGGTTTGAATAATCATGGGTTTTATGCATATTATATCTTTTATCTTGATTGATGATTCAACTAACCAGAAGAGTCCTATGATCAAATAAGAATGTGTATGCGTAAAAGAAGACTTCCCTGAAACCTTGAATGCTAATGTTTATTATCTGTGAATGATCATGAATATACATGTTTAATATTATTTTGTTTTGATAGTATTAAGATTATACTAATAAATGTGTGATTATGTATGAGACCTCAAGGATAACACAATGATGATGCTAATAAGCATGCATAGTGATTAAGGATGGATGTAAGTTCAAGGACAGGTAATCCAGGAAGCAAAGATCAAGAGGGAGCACACTCTGGTTGTTCCTGCAAGAAAACAAAGGAGCACACTTCAATAGTTTCTGCAAGGATGCAGATATTCAGAGGGAGTTGACCACTTCTCATAATCCACATAAGAATGGAGTTGCAGAAAAGAAGCAAAGACTGAGAGGGAGTCAACCCAACAAACAAAAAAGGATAAGTATTTGAATTGTCATTACTTGCATATTTTATTGTTTAAATAATACTGTTCAATAATGTATATACTGATGTTCCTAGAATTAGGTTGTGTATTATGCATATTAGAATAGTTGCATTGATGAACAGTATACTACTAATATGAATGGGTAAGTGGCCTATGGCACTGTACAACATTCCATTGCTACTTACCTAGAATGAAACCTCTTTGCTGACATGTTGGGAGTTGTGCACACTCTTAACAATGTTCTGGTAGAGATTGGAAGGCATCTAGAAAGTTACACGATATGGATAAATGTTGTATTGAAGCATTGGCTAAGATAATTGCATGACTGTATGACATATTTCTTTATGTGTAAGAATTTGTTCTGAAAACTATGAGATGATTTCTAATCATGCAATTTAACTTGTTGTGTAGGAAAGATCGCATGCCATCACCTACAAAAGAAGAACTACAACATTTGTTCAGCAACAAAATTATCTACTGAAGATATTGAAGTTCCCAGGATATGGGAAGAATGCCATGATACATCGATCATGAAGAATGATGTTTGGGATGTAGTCCCAAGACTTGAAGGGAAGTTTGTTATGAATTCCATATGGATCTATCAAGATCAAGCATGTTGCAGATGACAACATAGAGAAATATAAAAGTGATGAAATAGAAGATACACCAGATGGATTTCAAGACCACCCTAGTGGGGGTCGGCCCAGTCAGCATTATGTTAAGTGGTTAAGTTGAGGCCGACCTAGTTGAGTAAAGGTCAAGTCAAGTTAGTGTATAAATAGAGAGTGTGTCTCTCTCATTTTACACATTCTATTCTCTCACTCACATTGTGGAGAGTGGCGCACTTGTGGAGGAGGAGGCTCTGCTTCTAGGAGAAGACTATCTCTTGTATTATGGTTGTATCATTGCTCTATCTATCTCTGAGGAAGTTATTGGGGTTTTTCACCTTTATGGTTTTCCCCAAGTAAACTTTGTGTCTCTTGTGTGCTTGCATTATTGTGTCCATAATTGATATGTTGTAGATTTGTTGTACATGTTGTTCTCTCAGTTAAGATCCTAGATTAGATTGAAGTAAATTTTGAAAATTTAACATATAATTTCCTATTAATTAATAAACAAAGTGCTCAATATAAGTTGTCAACCTAGGAAAGTCTGGTTATTTAAAAGGTAATCAAGAAAAATATATGCATAAACATTCAGTAACTGATCAATCAACTATAAGTTACCGAATCTACCTAATTACTAAGTCTATGCTCTACTCACTACTCAATCCAAATTCAAATACCAATTCGACTGCCAAAGATTAAGAAAGTTCACAATCCTTCTACTATATTAATTATGGAAATGAATGATTCAAGAATAAAATAGCTAAATTTATTTTTCAAGAATTTAAGTCCTAAATCATCATCACAATTGCAATACTCGACCATAAAGGAAATCAATATTCTTGTTCTATAATTCCATATGCCATCTACCAGTTTCAGTAGTTCATGGAAGAAAATAAATAATGATAAAGTGCAGCAGAAGAGCATAGGTGTAACAACAATAATCAATAACACACTTGCAAATAGAAACTACACATTATTCATTTGACTATTTCAATAAACCAACAAACGCTATGAATGGAAAATCCAACGCTTAATGCTTACATTGTTTCAACAAACCAAAATGAACTATAATTGAAGAATCCTACACTTAATAGTCAAACTGTTTTAACAAACCGAAAGAGAAATCTAATCGCAATTAGACACAAAACAAAGAAAATAAAATAAACAACTAACTAACTCGGCAACTCTAATAGAAGATGGGTCATTTCCTTCTAACATAGATGCCTCTAAACACTACCAGAAATTAGTACACAGTAAATCAAGAAAATGCTGTCGATTTCATTAATAAGATGAATTTCAAATTCGAAGCTCTTCCACTCCTGTTACAAATTCTTTTCAAAATAAGACTAACCATTTTTCCCATCCCGTCCTCCTTTAAATATTACAACAAGGTGAATCAGCTCCTTACAATTTAAGAAGCCATGAAGATTGAAGATCTTCAGGATGTTAAGTCAATACCCCAAAATAAAGACATTTACAACCATTATTACATTTGAGATAAAATTTGTTTCATGAACATTCATGCTCTTACATCTCCAACTGATTCAATGCCAAGTGAGTTTCAGCTGGCTGCGTGGGAGGATAACTTGGACTACCTTGCAATAATTTGAACCAAAGCCCTGAAAATGTGTAGCTTCTTGCCGAGTGCTTCTCAATCCATGTGTATCATCAAGCTGATACACCCGAATTCCCTCTAGTATCGAATTGATTTCATGTCATGTCCCCTCCCATTGTTCCGACCAACATAGGGAACATGACCGCAACATGGGGGTGTGTCTAATTCTTCCCCAAGCCATATGATGAAATTAAAATTAATAAAATGCATATTTAAATTATACACAGCGGAAATAAACATCATCTACACACAGTCCATCATGCATTCAACATATCAATAACAGTCATCAAATTAAACATTGTGGAACACGAAATGAATATAATTCAAACCATAGAGAATACTTATCTTCAAAATGAACTGTCCAAGCAACTGGATATGGGAGAGCAACGTTCCACCCAACCATAGGTATCTGTCCATCCTGTATTCTTTCAGTTGAGAGACCACCCTCGAGTTGGGATGTGTATCCACTAAGGAGGAAATAAACAAGCTCACTCACAGCAATGGTCTCACACAAACAGTCATGCTAATCCAACACAAAGTTGGTTTTATCAAGCATGCAAGAGACAAAGGAGGAGGATGCTAAGTTAGTGAGCTCAACCATAGAGCTACAGGCATCTCAATTAATCTCAAACATTTGTGGCACCCACAATACCTACCACACCAAATACAAGGAAGGTCCCCTTCTCTGCTGCACAGTGCCTCAGGTGCCCCTTCCCTCCAATGCTATTCAGGGGGGCATAGAAAGGTCTAGTTGATAATTCTTTGAGATTCTATCCTTCACTGGGTTTATCAAGCAATCCCAAACAGCTAAGAGACCACCCCTGGGTTTATCAAGCAACCTTGTATTCTTTCAGCTGAGAGACCACCCCTGAGCTAGGATGTGTATCCACTAAAGAGAAACTAAACATGCTCACTCATAGCCATGGTCTCACACAAATACTCATGTTAAGCTAACACAAAGTTGGTTTTACCAAGCATGCAAGAGAGAAAGGAGGAGGATCCTAAGCCAGTGAGCTCAACCACAAAGCTACAGGCATCTCAATTAATATCAAACAGTTGTGACACCCACAATACCTACCACACCCAACACAAGGAAGGTCCCTTCTCTGTTTCACAGTCCCTTAGGCACCCCTTCCCTCCAATGCTATTCAGGGTGGGAATAGAAAGGTCCAGCTTCTAATTCCTTGATATTCTATCCTTCACTGGGTTTATCAAGCAATCCCAACCTCTGTTCTATCATTCACACTTGGATTCTCACAATTTGGTGGTCAAATAATTCAATCCCGTAATTGGATTTTCGGGCTATCAAATCATGGTTTTTCTATGGATTTTGGGGTGTCTAACACTCTCAAATTCGCCCTAATGTTCATGTCTATAGATCCCCCATTGGATTTCACTGTCAACATGAAATTCTGGGCATTTAGGGCACTTCAAAACGTGGGTTAATGCAAAGTTTCGATTTTTGTTTTTTCTCATTGCTGACAATGTGTAATGGATGGAATGGGAATGAGGAAGAATGAATTCCCATGATGTAGAGTGACTTGCGGGTCAAAGAAACAAAGCCCATACCTTTCATACAAATTTCTGGGCTACCCATGCTCCATTGAAGCCATGGACTGATTTCTTCAACAACTTTCTTACATAGAATTAAATGTCAGCAAAGAAAGTCAAATGGGTTCACAAGATGACACTTGGAAGCATATGGTTCAACCCCACAACCCCCTCACCACTCCCTAGTGGAATACACACTGCGCCCTCTGATCCATTGCCAGTTTTTGGTATTTGTATTGCAATATTAATATTTACATCAATTTACAATATTCCATGGCTTAATAGCACATGGATAACATAATATCAAATATTTGTCCATTTTAAATAAAATTCGAACATACACTAGTGGGGCCTTGGCCTTGAGCTCCACGCTAGGGAAAAATACATCGCATGTATACAATATTTACATTAAAAGCCAATATTTTACAAGGGTCAAAACGGGGGTATTACATTTCATCAACCCATCACACATCAGTGCAATTAGGAACAAAATCCATAAACACATGCAAACTTTAGGCATTAATATAACAAAGTAATAATAAATTATACATGTTCAAGTTCATGCTTTTCCTTGGGAAAGATAAAAATATGGTAATAATAATAAGGATAAATAGGGAAACAAGATTACAATGGAAGTGAGCAAAAAGGATCATTTTTGGCACCCAACAGGTCGTCGAGTTTGTGACAGACCAGGGTTCCTTCTGGAAAAGCCACCACCGAAACCAACCTGTACATTTTATATGGTTAAGGAATCAAGACTCACTCATATATATGGAATTGATAAACTTTTGAAGTAAAGTGCAGAAGAGTTTTACCTGTAGTAGCGTCGAGAAAACCCTACCCAAGTCACAACGCGAATAACAGAAAGAAACTAGGTTCAAAACCTGCGAACCCTACTACATACAAGAGCAACAAAACTCTTTAACAGAGTCTCTGTCTACATTTAAAAAATACCCTTACTCTTTCAGAACCAAATCTTTGCTTAAATCAATTTAAGAAGTGTCGGTCCAGTCAGTAAAGAAGTCGAGTCTGCATGCACTAGGCACAAACCCTGGGAATACACCAGTGTCATTCACAGAGGATTTCCTTCGGAACCTCCACCATGCAAACACAAAATGAAACCAAGATATAGTCCTCAACGATTTAGACAGTTTAATGGAGGACACATTAATTGGCACATTTCCCCGAAACTTACCATACATGAGACCTTTCTAGATCAATGTTGAACAACAATGATCATACCCAAGTGGATGGTCAAGATATCTTTACGTTAAACGAGGCACACAGAGCAGTTAAGGCTCATCCTTAACAAAAACTTTGAACCATCAAGTCGAGTTGACAACTAAGGTTTTTCATTAAAACTTACATACGATCGTTCACATGAATGAATTCCAAGACAAGTGCCATGATAACCAAGATTTAAAAGCGTTCACATGGCCCTGTGACATGGAAATCCAACCATCTGTTCTATGCCAGAAATCTAATCATGGGTACAACAAGCTTTAAACGTATCAAATATCAATACGTAAAGTCCATAACGTAATGGCTTAGCCTAAAAACCCATAAGCACTATGCTTTCATAGTTAAACATGCTTTCGAATGACATAACATTGTATTAACCAATATTCCAATGAGTTGATATCATAGCAAGGATAATTAGCATATAAAGTTTGTAAAATCAAACACTCAATATATTAGCATGCTAGATTGACCACCTATGCATAGATGCATATAACATAAACTCTTGGTGTGAGTAAAAGTAGAGTTTAAAAATAGTATAACAAATGTGATTAGTACTAGGTCCTAAACTTGTTTATAATTTAAAATAGAACCTTGATGCGTCGATAAGCAAATTGAGGCTTCACCTTGGTTGATCTATGATCCCAAGAAAATAAGCTGAACCCTGTCAATATAAAACAACTTATGTTAAAACTCAATATGTAAATCATGCAAAGTAAATTGATTTGATGATGCTGGAAAATAAATATATATACATACAATTTTATTTTTGTTATAGGTAAAATTGGGGTTGTGACAACACTCTATAGGTTAGGTTCAACAAGCAATGCCAATCATGGTTGACACAGCACTGAGATCAGTATATTCTCAACTAAAAATCCAATCATGAGGCAATTTATTTAAGCCAACAACTATCCATTATCACAAATGATCTCAGGTTCGCAAATCGAAACACACTTTTGGAATCAAGCATTCAATTCACTAATCAAGGTTTCAATGATAAATGCCCTTCTTAGTCGACTAACCATTAAAGAGTCTCATTCTATTCCAATAGTTGAGAGGTTGATTGGAGCAACCTATATCTTCACAAGGATAACCCTTGACATTAGTAACGATTGTTTATTCCACAAAGAAATGATACTTGACCGAATCAACACTATAGTTGAGTCGATAGCCTTCAAATAAGCCTGATTGATGCTCCTAGGCACAAAACAAAACATCCCATCCATCGAATAGCTCAAACATTAATATTCCCAGTAGATCACTTTATCAATGGAACTCTTTATATTTCTACCAAAACCAGGTCACAAACACCAAAGCTCTGATACCATGTTGGGACACGCAGTTGAACCAACATAAGGGAAAATATTTCCAAAGAAACTAGAGGTGGTGTTGAAATACACCTTAATTGCACTTAAGCATAAGATCAATGATCAACAATTTGATCATATACACGATCAAAATATCATCTATAAACAGGTTCGGGTATAATCCCAAACCAACAATCATGGGACCAATTTAGTTACAACTATCCATAAAAGGTGGATAAAAAATCCAAAGTGGGTATCATCTGACAAGATGAGGGTACAACGGACCATAAGTTCCAACACATCTTGTATAAAAAATTTGATTATTAAATGATGAATGCATGCAATAGTAATATGATGGGAATGCTTTTTATGCTTTTTTAGTGATTCAAATTTGTCAATGCATGATAGATAATTAGAATGAGATCACCTAGAATCAATATTGTAATAATATATTTTTAAAATAACAGCTTATCCAGACACCAAATCTTGTGTGTGAGGCCCCCTTGTTTGTGGGACAAGGGAACCCCTCCATGCAATGATTCAAATTCTTGGTCTAAGGAAAGATATGGATATTTTGTAAGATATGGGAAATATTATTGGATGAAAAAGAAGTGGTCGCTCAATTTCCATGCCAATAGTATTTATTATGCATTCTAGATATTCTTGTATATTACATGTGAAGTTTATGCGAAATTAGTTTTTAATAAAATGGAAACTCATGTTGACTTTGTGCTGAGTTGGGAAAAGAAAGGAAACCAAGTGTGTAATTATAATATTAATTGCGTTGAAATATCTTGTTCATCCCTACATGGATTTGCATATTTATTTGAAGAGTAATTCAGTTGTATATATGTATATGAATCCTTGCATGGAGGTTTATAACGATAATCGAGTCTTCAAAATGAAGTCAATGTGCTAGATAAATAATCAAAGTAATAGGTTCAATTAACAAAATGGAATTGAATATTACCTTCTACTAGTTTTTGTTTCAAGGAATCGATGTCAATTGACCTCCAGATTCAATTATCGAAGCTTAATTCGGAAGTTGAGGGTGTAGATGGAGTTCCCCTCCATACCATAGGTTCCATTTAGGCGATCAGGGACGTGACATAGTGGTATTAGAGTTAAGGTTTACAACATTGGGATTTCATGGGTCAAAGGAATTCATACCAGTGCCATGGATGTATACTTGGTTCAGTGGTAGAAATTGATGAATTTGTCAATGGATTAGAAAAAAATTCATCAGAGAGACATGTTGGGTGTAAGAACCTGCATAAGAACCACCTCTTCAATTTTCAAAGGATAAGGAAACTTAGAAACGTTTTTGAAAAAATTGAAATTTGATGTGGGTCCCACAATAGCCATATGGACCAACCACATATACAGAGGAAGTGACATGGACCAACCATGTGGACAAAGGAAGTGACGTGGACTAGCCATGTGAGCACAGGGCCTAGCATGGAGGTACATCAAAATCAGGTTGTTGAAGTAACCATGTGATAGGCTTGAACAACTCCGATAGGGATCAATCGATATGATGAAGTATTATGGGACTTTTAGATAATGTTCATCAAGACTGGCCCGAACTATTGGAAAGGCCTCACTGGATGCTAAATATCAGGAAAAAATACTTAGTATGTGTGGTGAAAATACTGATGGAGTATATGAATCCGATGTATTGGATCCCAATGTGTCAGGAAATGCTTCATCGATGACCAAGTATTAGAGATTATTATAGGGGATGCAACAGGAAGATCCCGAGAGGGAGTTTTTCGATGATTGAAACTTGATGAATCAAGGATTGTATATTTTAGATTGTTATGAAGAAGTATATAGGATATTCTTGAGGTATCTGAGTCTAATGAATTACACCCAAAATATTGGATATGTCTATGGGAAGCACAAGTGGAAGGTTTCGATGGAGAGCAGGTTTCTAATGTATTAGAAGCAATGTATTAGAGAATCATGGTGATATGGTATGTCTAGGAGGCCAATGGTAGAAAACCCAATATTGTATCAAGAGAACTATATTGGGATTATGGTATCAGGAAGAAACTACAACAATGTGTGCGGAGAAAGTTGAGGAGAGAAAGTTAATAATCGAAAGTGGTGCATCGAGGAAGTTATATAAGGATTGTCATGATAGAGAAATGCCACATAAATATATTCTAGAAAACATGATGAGAAAAGTCTGATGTGTATCAGACCTAACAGATTCAAGATTGTCTCAATGGAGGTGAGCTATCGAAGAAATTTTTTGACAAAGAACGAAAGGCATAGGAGAAAGTCCAATATGAGAGATCTAATGTGTATCAGATACTATGGTATAAGAAGGGATTCATCAAAGGTAGGATGTAAACATGTTAGATTTGGAAATGAACCATCCAAGGTTCAATTCAATAGTGCAGATAAAAAATTCCGATAAACAAAATGTCAATGGATGAAAGGCAATAGATTGGAATTGATGATATAGGTCATACATGGGATATTGAGCTGAATAGATTTAGGAAATGTAGAACAAATCTAATGGGTAAAATATGATGCAATGGGGTGATCTTGATGTGATGAAAAATTAGCCCTGACGTGGGAAACCTGAAGCCAATACAGGAATCTACAGGAATGGAAAAAATGTGAAAAATTTAAATTTAAAAGTATGTAAATTTATACTCCGGGGTTAGAACGAAACATGAATACCATCATTGGAATACTAACTTATATAAGAATACATGTGTACAACTATATTAGACAAGAGGATTATAATTTTTCTATAAATTGATCTGGAAGGGGCTTGTGATTCTTATTTGACAAACTTGTCAAACATATGAATTCTCTAGAATTTTTAAAAATGTGAGATCTGGATTGAAATTTTGGAACTTAAATCCAACTAATAACCTTTAATTCTATGAGCATATTGTAGATATAGGTATTGTAACTTCAGCAAGAACAATTACAGGTCTAAGAAGTTCAGAGCATCCACGAAGAGAATAATTGAAGAGGAAGAGTTTCCTTACAATCATGATAAATATAGAGGACATAATGTTAGTGCAGGAAACGAAGAGACAAAATCAAATGGACATAGAGGAAATGTTGAACCTCTGGGACTCATGGAGACAATGATAAGTCTTAGGGTGGAGATGTAGAGCTATAGGGAAGACAATGAGATAATGGTGAGGGCCCATGAATATGATAATAAATTCAACATTCAATTGATGTAGAGCCTAAATGTACTATAGAAGAAAATGTACATGGGATCATCTTAGATAAGTTAAGATTTGTGCTTCGATGTACTCTTATATTGTACTTTATCCCAATCCATTTTCTATTGGCATTTTAAGTAAGTGTGAGATGATATTTTACTAGAATCAAGCATTTGAAAGACATAATGCTAGTGAGTAGTTATGTGAACCGATGATAGTGTTAAGGTTCACTAGGATTAATGGATCATACATTGTGTATGGAGACATAGAGATTAGGGGTTATTGTATGTAGGAGGGTTAGGTGTGCCCAAGTTCATACCTTGAGCCTTCATGTTTAATGTCTTCATGAAATGTTGAGTTTTCAATTTGACATAAATTATAGGTGCATGTAAATGTTTTTTTATATCCAGAATGTGATGTTTAAAAAACATAGCATATGAAAACCAAATTTTTATTTACATTTATACATTACATCTAGAACTCCTTCTAATATCTCTTTACTTCTTGATGCAATCTCAATAATAAAAAAATACAATTTTAGTAATAGATCAATCAAAACCCTTTCCCATTGTTATTAAAAAGTTTAAATTTGAAATTAAATATAGCTTACCACCCAAGAAAAAAAAAATAAATAAATAAATAAATTGCACTAGGGATTTAAGGTTTGAATTATAAACTTCCACGAGAAAAAAATTTATTGGACTATAAGTTAATGTGGACAATATATAGGCATATGGAATTATGTCCACATTTCTAGAAAATATAACACACTTTTGTCAATGTAAAGTACATAATACAACAATCAAACATGAGTAATCATGTTTATAATATAATATATTTAGATTTTATTATAATTTAAAATGGACAATTATTAATGAACATCTCTACTCATTTGTCTTTGAAAAATATATTTCAAATTTATATTCTTTTATTTTTATTTTTATCTCATGATATTGGTGCTTTGTTTTTTTTCCGATCCTATAATATAGGTGCTTTGCTTTTATATTAATGCTAAATTCAATACATAATACAAAATGTACTAAATTATTCACATTATATATATATGAAAATAATTGAAAATATATTTCTTGATTCAATATTACAAACTAAATGTGCCATAAAATACACTTTAATTTACACAAAATTAATTATGAAAAATATTACATTTAAATATATATTTAAATCTTAATATATTCAAATCTTAAAGAGACAAATATTTTCAACCATTTCATTACACTACCAAGAAACAATAAGAATTATAATTTTTAAGTATGTGAGTCATAAAAATATATTATCTTAAATTTAAATGTTGCATATAAAACAAACTTATATACATATAAACAAAATCTCATCTCAATTATTAAATTACAAACAACTAAATTATTTTTTAATATTAATTATTAAACTCAAACAAAAAAACCCATTCCCCTATAATCTTTTAGTATCATATTTTAAAAATTATTATTACATATAATAACACATTTTTATTGTTTAAATCATAAATCATATATACGATTAATGTTAATACTATGTGAACGATATATATATATATGATATATTCAACATAATTTGAATTAATACAATAATTCTATTATATTTTTCCATATTTATATTATGTAAAATTCCATGCAGAGATTTACATATTAAAAAAATAATGGTGTCGTGGGTTACGTTTAATAACCACAGTAGATGGTAGACCAACGCTTTATGGTCGAGACACAATAAGTCTAACTAAGCCATATGCAGGTACCGAAACTTTTGCAAATTAAAACCGCAAATTATAAGCGAGTTCTATCAGGCAGACGTGAGCAGCGCCGCCGTTATTCCCCAACTACACTTCCGGCTGCTGCACTGAACGTGTTACCTTACTGAGTTTGATCTGCCTGTCCAGGACGTGCTTCGTCATCTTCCTCTGGTAGAATTCTGAGTAAACATAGCGCTCAAATGTTCTACCACCGTCACTTTTCCCGTTACTCGCCGTTAATGCATCGAGAGGATAAACAACGGAGTTTGGATGGGGGTTGTAGAATGTCGCTATGGATTGCCTCAGAACGTTCGAATTTACAACAGCTTGATGATCAGCGCTCTTCAAAATACCGTTACTCAAAACCTGCATCATCATTATAACAATTTATTAATTAGAAACGTTCAAATTCATATATATCTGAATTGTTATTTTCCTGTGATAATGTTATTCATAAACAGTTTAACGCTAGATAAAATGTCGAAACCCTACAACTTGTGGAAAATCTCAATTATTTTTATATTCCAAACAAAAACCAATAAACATAATTACTGACATGCATCTGGTCTCCGAGATTTATTACGAAAGCTCCATCAATGGGTTGCACTGTAACCCACGTTTTACCGTCGTCTTTCGTGGCTTGAAGCCCTCCAACTTTATCTTGCAGTAAAATGGTAAGAGTTCCTGGATCGGTATGTCTCTTGAGCCCTAACGTTAAATCGGGGCGGGGGCAAGTTGGGTAGTAATTCAAGAGAACCTTCTGGTGCCCCTCTCCGCAGGCTTTCTCGATTGCATCTGCTTCAACTCCAAGCGATTCTGAGATGAGCCCAAGCAGCGTTTTCGCCAAATTCAACGTCGCATCACTGTACTTGGCTAAAGCTTTCCTGTAAAACAATAGCAGTTTGAGAATCAAATGGATAAAATATATAATCCTGAAACAGTTGGAGCATCTACTAGAGAAAGATGATGGTGCAAGACAAGTCATATTTTCACAGAGATAAATCTTTTTTCATGGTGTTTTAGGAGCTGTGTTTGCCTTATTTCATTATGGTGTTTCACTATAAAAAATTATATAAACCAAATAATTGCAGGAATACCTGAACTGAACTGGTTTTGTAGGCCAGCTTTGGATGTCCCGAACTGGGGAACATGCGGCGACGAAAAGTTCTCTCCAGTCCATTAAGGGGTCATCGTTGATAAAACTCCCATTTCCATATCCCACAAACTGCCCTGCCTTTATGGCGTACTGCCTCTTCTCTTCCACCGACAGTGAAAAGAAGTCCTTGGCACAAGACATTAGTTGAGAGTTCAATTCTGTAGGGATGCCATGATCTTTGATCTGGAACATTCCCCACTCTTCACACGCCGCTCGGAGTTCTTTAATTAGCTGTGCGCGCTCTGCTCCTCCGGCTCCTGCATTCGCAAGGGAAATGACGGGCACGGCTTTGCTGAAATCATTGTACGCCACAGATGGTCGTTCATCCTCGTCCTTCACGTAATTAAGAGGTAAATCCTTAATCCCCAGATCGGCTAGGGATTTCACAGTCTTCACTTCCGCGGCAAGTACTGGTGCCATTTTAATAACAATCACAACAAATAAAAGCAGATCTTAACCAGATATGATGTAATAAGCAATCTCTAGCTGTGGGACTATGATCAATCAGAAAGTTATGGACGTTGTTGTGTCCTTCCATAGCCGGGAAGGGGCCATTTAAAGCAGTTGCGCATAAGCAGCGCCGAAATGCATGGGCAAACAAGTGGATGATTATACATACACGTCGTCGGAATCCTGTAGATAATTTTTGAACATTTCAAAGCATGAACATTTTATAATAATTAGGATTACGACTACGTATACAGATAAAGAAGGAAGATTTCAATAAATTTGAAAATATCAAAGCATAAACTTAGGATTACTATTATACAGATGAAAAAGTGGATTTCAGTGTGGATATATGTTACAAGTGGATTTTGATCTTAGCGAAAGAACGGCCAATCAAAAGCAATTAGAATTTCATAGTTACGAAGCAATGTGAAAGGATATGTATTAAGCAATGTGATAGGATAGTATTGACTTTCTTTCCTGTATTAATTTAGTTATTAAAATACATGACAGGCCAATACAACATTCAAAGTAATAATGCTAACAGTATTAAAATACATGCTAACAGTATTAAAATACATGACACGCCAGAATAACATTCAAAGTACTACTGTTACCAGTATTAAATGCTATATCCAAAGAAACCAAAATAACACTCAAAGCACTATGCCTAAATTACATTCGAAGCACGACTGCTAGCAGTATTAAATAATAAGCAAAGCAATATGTCCAGCACCGGTGGCATATACACATCCAATGCATTGTTCAATATTCACTTTCTTTCATATATTTTAATAATTAAAAAATTATATAATATGCCAAAATAACATGGCGTCCTTACGTTTACGTATATGTGACGTATGGTTGTTACACGTTTGACCGACATTATTTTATCACATATCATTATCCAAACGACTGTTCAATCATTTTGACCTTGTACATTTTGGCCAAGTCCATCGTTTGTTGGAATATCCAAGGCTTTTGTACATTATAAATATTAGAACACGGGGGGCGATTATGTAGTCCTTGCGGTTTTTTAATAGTTTTTTTCAACACTTTTATTCTATTCTCATGTTGTGCTAATATTGTTTAATTTCTTTTGTTTCCAATGTCAAAGATTTATTGGGTACTAATATTGTTTAATGTCTTTTGTTTTCAATGTTAAAGTTTTATCGCGATGAAAATACGAGGACCATTGGGAAGACAAGGAAGACATTAGTAAATGTTATTGCTTTTGCAATTAATGCAATGACTACAATACGAGTCTCAGCAAAAATAAGAATACATGGTATTGTATTGTAGACATAATCATTAAGTAGAAAAAGAAAAATTTAATAAAAGAAGAAATCCAATTAAATAAATAAGAATTAAAGAAAAAATAGATAATAATTAAAAATTAAAAAGAGTAAAGAAAATGAGTAAAAAGATTTTAAAAAAGTGCTTAAATTTAGATTTTGCTAGGAGTAAATTTACGGAGGATTAAATTATTATTATTATGTCTATGAAATATTGTAATCATTTTGGACATATTAATGTGTCGGTGGGAATGCATTTTGCATTTAACAATGTGAAACTTTGGTTAAAAGGTTATTTTGTGCCTCGAACTTTGGAGTGGGGAATCACCTTGACATCTGTCCTGTCTCGAATTTTTCCAGCCTCGAATTTTGGAGCTAGGTTGTACACTGCTACGGAAGCCCGGGGTATTGAAAAAGCCTTTGTCGAGGTACTACCTATACGTTGCAACTGTACACTGCAATGGCGAGGTAGGAGGGAGAGGCATTGATTCAATTTGATTTTTTCAGCTCATAATTATTATGGAAAGGCTAGTTACAACTGCTGGTCTCGGGTTCAGAGTTCAATAAATAATTGCGTCTGTTGATCGAAGCCAATATCCGTGCCATCAATATCTATTTTCTGCCTGAGGGGTAAAGCAAAGTTTAGGGACACGAAGTCGAGCGAACCCCCGCACCAATCAAGAGCCAGTAGCACGCGGTAGCCCGTAGTTTGCCCGACTCGAGCTTAATCTTACCTTAATTCCATTAGTTCATGCATAATAAGTACGAGGGAGCATAAAACCTAGATGCAGCATGTCTTTCTGCGTTGCATATAAACTATATCATTGTATGCTTTTAATAGACTTGAATCCATATACAGCTCAGGGAAAATCTACCGGACTTGGCCGCCAACGTTGACGAGCTTTGTGAGGTGCTAGATCTCATTCCCTCAATCATTTTGCTGCCTTGGAAAATCTATCGAACTCTGCCGCCAACGTTGACGAACTTTGTGAGGTGCTGGATCTCATTCCCTCAATCATTTTGCTTCCCTGTGGTGACAGAGGGGTTTTTATCAGTCTTCTGGACTACAATTTTATTCAATTTGCATCTCCACACCACCTCCCGAAGTTCAATGGTTTTTTCAGTGCGATTGACAGGTTGAGGGAGCTTACTATCAAGAAGGTCCGAATTGGGGACGACGTAGAGAGGGAAAGAGACCATTGGGAGTTTCACCGTGTTATAGACCGGGAAGGATCTTTGGAGAGGCAACCACAACGGGGCAGCCCGTTGCTTGAGAGGTTCCGGGCAATTGAAAGGAAACAGGAGGGGGACAAAAGGAGCAGCGTTTCTTTCAACAAAGTCGATGATAGAGTTGACAGAGACAAAGAAAGGGATTTCATTGTATTTTCTCTAAACAGATAACATACAGACCCAAAAACACAAAGATCTCAGATGGGCGTTGAAGGGGAAGGATCATTTGAAACTGCTCTATTAGAAGAGGGAAATATTGCCCTCATATAGTGAGGGAAGGTCAGTAAATTATCCCCCTTTATATGTTTGATTTTGGTATTTGCGTTGGTTTATATGTTTGCATCCACGCCAATGGGAAAAGGAGAAAAATCTTAGCTTTACTCCTGGTATAAGCCATTATTAGTTTCTTTTTTAACTTGGTTTTTGTTTTTGATATTTTTTGTTCATGATTTCAGCGTTCTTTTGGAATTTGATGGAATGATTTTGTTGGCTATTTGTTTACAAATCCATTTTCTTTGATCTGGTTCTCCATGGAGTCTAGGGATTAAAAGCGAGGGCATCTGTTAGACTTTTAAAAAGCTTAATAATGATAAAATAGATAATTTGTTCTTCTATTTTTATTATGAGGCATCCTTGGGAGAAGAAATTCATCAGGACTGTGAGATCTCAAGCTATGTTCGATTTAGGAACATTTTGGCACCTTTTTGGCTTGTTCTGTCACCGGTTCACTTTTGGGGTTTTCTTTAATGAGAAAAATTCCAATTTAGCTATCATGCTTGTAATTGGAAATTTGGGTTTTAGTTTATTAGTCATCTAAGAATTATATTTATATAAGAATGTGGGTATCGCCAACCCTGAAATTGGGCCAAAGCAGAGGGCTTCCTTCTTGCATGGTTTCTTAATGTTGAGGAATGAACATCCTTTTTTTGTCAATTTATATTTTTTAGTTGTATATTTTTAGTTCATAATTATCTGACGCTTAAGGAAATGCTCGAGGAAAAATGTTTGATTTTCAATATATAACTTGATATCGAGGTTGCTCTTCCTTCGATACGACTTATTAATATGGGAGCAACTATTATTGATCCTTGGAGGATAAGCTTATTATGGTTTGGGTTTCAGTTTATTAGTCATCTAAGAATTATATTTTTATAAAAATGTGGGTATCGCCAACCTTGAAACTGGGCCAAAGTAGAGTCAGGATTAATGGATAGAGTGTAATATCATAAACAAAATACAATGAAGTTTTCCAATTTAGCTATCATTCTTGTAATTAGAAATTTGGGCATTCGTTTTAAGTCGTCAAAAAATTATATTTCTATAAGAATGTGGGTATTGCAAACCCTAAAATTGGGCCACATTAGAGCCAGGATTAAATTATTAATCGACACAGTGGGTGCAATCAGAAATAGAGTAACATGGAATTTAGTTTTATTTTCCCAGTATGAAAGCAGAAATAGGTGAAGGATATAATTATGTCATCGGATATTATGCACATAATTTTTGTAAGTGGAAATTTGTTTTTTTCTTTATGTGATGGTGAAACCTGAATTTGAAGTTTGAGAGGAAACATAGATTCAGCTTCATTCCGAAGGGCTTCAGGTAAATCTATTGCAATATGAAATTCAAGCTGTTCGAAGTATAAATCTACACTTCGATATCAAATTGCTAAAGGTTCCCATCATTAAAGGGCCTTGTAGTTCATTCATAGAGAACCGAATGGGGGAAGGTCCAGGGTTCTTTTCCTAGTCTATCCCATTTTCAACAGAAGGTTAGACTTCAAACATTACTAGGATTAGGAATTCCAATTGTAGAACATATTGGTTTATATAAGGTTGCATTGCGCTTACAAAACTATTAGTATGATGACCCCCAAATACAAAAGCAATATGGTGGGAAAAAGTAATAAAAAATATGTTAGACGGAAAATTTTAACATGTTCAGAAATTGAGAACACTCGGTCAATATTTCCTCATAATACTTCTAAGTCTATAGAAAAATAAGAATTATTTAGCATTGAACAATCCAAACACATTTGGTGGCTTTAGCACAAGGAAAATTGTGTTATTGGAACATCTACTATTGCCACATTCCAACAAAAATTCTGATAAAAAATCAAATAAATTGTCATGATGTTTTGGCATAGGAAGGATGGAATACAAATGATGATAATATATGGAAATTCAGGAAAGAAACTTTAGGCTAATCTGCCTCTTGAAAGTTATTGAAATATTTATAGGTTTTTGCATTTTGGTCAACAAATATTGACTGACGGAAGAATCTCTCTGATATGAACACAATTCCTGGAATGGAAAAAAGATAAATGAAAGAAACACAAGAGTGAACAAGTATGAGAGAAGATTGCCATAACTGCATACATGTTGTACATTCTAAATTCATGAAGTATTTATAAAGTTACATAGGAATGTACATTCACAATTGACATGTAAAGATTTTGTCACTTGGATTTTTCCAAATAAATTGCATCCAAGGAAGGAGAAAGCTAAAAGCTAAAATAAAGCTAAAACCTCAAAGAGAGTAGGAGTTACAGTTAGAAATATACAATATAGTGCATTGCCAGTTTAAACATACAAATTCTCACCGTTCCTCCCTTTTCTTCCTTTTTAAATGATTTTGCATGGTAAGGCATTAGTTGTTAGAATGGTTTTTATATGGTGTTCCAGTACATAAGTCAACCCTGTAGACATTGGGTTTGTTTATTACTAGGATGGTAATTTTTTCTAAGTCCTTGGCAATAAATGAAGGTCTCAAATTTTGTTAAGTTATATGGTTGATGTTGCTTTTCAGGCTAGTTAAGAATGGAAGTACATGGGGCATGGATCATTCTATTTTTGGTCTAACGTAGTTTGATGTTTGTATTTTTCAGGCCAATGAACAAGAGTACACGGGGGATGGATCTATTGATTTTTGGGGCAGGCCTTCTGTTAAAGAGAATACTGGAAACTAAAGGGCCTTCCCATTCATTTTCGGTTCTTATTCAAAATCCATGTGAAATGTTTGAAAATGACATTATAAATGCTTGACTGATAGGTTTAGATACTGAAGCCTACTACTTTGTTTTGAAAATAATGTTGTCAAACTACTTTCACTTTTGCTGGCAGGAAATGAGTGTTGTGAGCGACTAGCATACTATGGAATCAATACAAATCTAGTGACGTACTTGAAAAAAAGGCTGCATTAGGGAAACTCCACTACTACAAAGAGTGTCACTACTTGGGCAGGCACTTGCTATCTCACACCTCTTTTGGGGGCAGTTTTGGCTGATGCATATTGGGGACGATATTAGACCATTGCAACCTTCTCAACAATTTATTTCATTGTATGCTTAACATTGCCAGTATCTTGAGTGCCATTTTTTTACTTCGTAATTCAAATGTTGATTCCTTTCGAAAGCTACTTTTTTGGTAATAGTTTAATCACAATTATATTAATTGCTACATTGTTGAGGCAATGTTGTTGACAAGCATGCACTAAATTTTGTAGGGAATGGCAACTTTGACACTTTCAGCATATGTTTATTCATTGAAGCCTCCTTCCTGCATAGGAAATCACTGCCCAACAGCAACCATAGCTCAATATGGTGTATTTTTCCTTGGTCTTTATCTCATTGCATTAGGAACTGGAGGCATTAAACCTTGCGTGTCCTATTTTGGAGCTGATCAATTTGATGACATTGATCCTAAAGAAAAGAAGAAAAAAGGCTCATTTTTCAATTGGTTTTACTTTTCAATCAATGTTGGGGCTCTTGTTTCAAGTAGCATTCTCGTTTGGGTCCAGGATAATGTTGGTTGGGGTTGGGGTTTTGGGATTCCTACAGTGTCATTGCATTAGGAACTAGAGGCATTAAACCTTGTGTGTCTTCTTTTGGAGCTGATCAAAGGCTTGTTTTTCAATTGGTTTTACTTTTCAATCAATGTTGGGGCTGTTGTTTCAAGTAGCGTTCTCGTCTGGGTCCAGGATAATGTTTGTTGGGGTTGGGGTTTTGGGATTCCTACAGCATTTATAGGATTAGCCATAGGGAGCTGTACGCCACTTTATAGACTTCAAAAACTTGGAGGCAGTCCCGTGACACAGATGTGCTAGGTCATTGTTGCCTCATTACGGAAATTACAAAATAATGTGCCCCTTGATCATTCCCATTTATATGAAGTACAAGACAGGAATTCTGCAATTCAAGGAAGCTGAAAACTAGAACATACTGGTGAATTCAAGTATATCTCTTTTATATATATATATATATATATATATATATATATATATATATATATTACATTGTACTGATTGTATATGGTTCTACTTTAAAGATTGAACTGAGAATCGTTTAAATGAGTTGTCTATGTTCTAAACTATTGTGCACTGAAGAAATCAGATTTTAGAATGTTGTAATACAAGCCAAGCTATTGCAGTTTCTGCTATTTTCTCATTGGATTTTAATTTTTTTGCAGGTGGCTTGATAAAGATGCTATAGTAACATACTCTTCTTCATATGTTTCCCATATGGGCGAGAAATTATGATTGTTTAAAGACATGATTCTCATAACAAGGTCGAATATGGTGGTTTATTACAATATTTGCAGACTGTAGCTTCTCTTACATGAGAGAGCCATTGACTACTGAAACCCTCTCCCAAGGTAATGAGAAATTGTCTATTAAAGTCCTAGGAGCGTCCTTCAAGTTTTTGCTTTATATTCGAGAGATTCGATGCCTACCATAACTCACTATCCATTAGGGTAAATTCGAGTCGGATTTGCTAAAGGAGAATTCCCACAGTTAAGGTAAGGACAAGATTATGTTCTCTATATTTTCTTTTGCAGGTAGTAGTTGGTATCAGTTCTTAGTCTATTAGTGTAAACCTTACTCATCTTCTCTTTCCTTTGTTTGCAGATATGGTTCCCCTTTTTTTTTTTAAATATGGAAGGTATTTCGAGGTCCCTCCCTTCTTTCATTTTGAAATTGATACTGTTAATTCCATATTTTCTATTTTTTTTTTAACCCATATTATTTGTGGGGAAGTGTAATGCATGAGACGAGAAAATGGAAAGTGGTGAAAAAAAGGTTACTGAGTGAGCACGCAGACAAATGTCTTTCCTTCTCTCGGTTTTTTATACACTAGTAAGGATGTATTCTTTTGTATTGTGGAACGACCTTCTTAGAGGGAGCATTACATCATGCACTTATTAAGCTTTGCTAGAATTTACTAAGAATTTAACTAGTTTTTTTTTCATGACTCCATTTTGGTTGTAATATACCTTAAGTGTACGTAAATATCCTCCTTCTTTGGGCTGGTTGTTATATTCAGCTGAGCATTTCACCATGCCATAAAATTTCCATTATAGGAAGTCTTTTACTATTAATGATGTAAGACATATGATCCAAAGATTCTATAGAATTTCAAAGGTTACTCAATTGCTCACGTTGCCAAGAAAGAGTTACCTATGTTTTTAAATTCCAAGCTATTTATTTGAAATAAATTTTGCGTATTTTCAAGCTAATAAAAGAGACAAAGCCTTCATAGATCCATATATTTATATATATGATACTGGTCTTTGATAGCCTTTCATTTGATTGTATTTTCAAGCTAATAAAAGAGACCAAGCCTTCATAGAGCCATATATTTATATACATGATACCAGTCTTCACACTATAAATATGATTCATTTGCTTTTGAGACAGAATAACTGTTGTATTTTCTCTATGGTTTTAAAGGATATTAATGTTAAGAACCCATGTCAACCCTTCTATTTACTTTGTTAGTATATTGTTGTTGGACGCATATGCTTTGTAAGTCGTACCATAGTATTTGTTGATCCATAGTTTGTATTATTGTTGTTGGATGCATATGCTTTGTAAGTCGTCCTATAGTAATTGTTGATCCATATTGTGTATTGAAACATGGTTATGACCCATGGTATTGGCACCTAGACTTAGTATATAAGTTTGTGTTGAGACCAATGAAAGTACTGTGAAGTTATTTGTATTGAGCTTGCTCAAAGGAGGTTTCCCCCTCGAAGTGGCTTTCGATCAATATAAAAGTGATTCTGAGTTTTGTTATTTCTGCTATTTCGTGTGTTTTCATTAATTAATTATTGCAGGTTCTTCACATCTGGTATCAGAGCACTTTCTTGGGCTCGTTGGGTGGAATTTCTGCCAATTTTTTTTTCACATCTGTTGCAAGTTCGGATCTGGGAATAATCCCTATCCGCTTAACTGTGGGAAGTACTTGGGCATAAGCCCTAAAATGCATTGTGAGGAGTACCACATGAACCCCAAAGTAGCTATCCCATTGAGAGGACTTGCCAGTGAAAAGGGCAACGACCCCTACATGATTGACCAGTTCCCACCTGTGAGGTAAACCAAGCGTTGTTGTTTGTGGAAAAGCGGTTATCAGTTTTACCTGAGCCATGGAGTGAGGAGTACTGCCCCAATATGCAAGCCGTTAGACAGCATTGGTGACCGAGTGAAACCCTTGAATTGTTAGGAAGCCGCACATACCTGGGTTCCATATCTATTTTCAGCTGAACTGTTGTTGATCATTTCCGCACCGTTTCAGATCCATTTTGATCCATTTCATATCTAGCCGTTTCAGATCCATTATGAGCCATTTCGGATCCATTCTGACAGTCGTTCCAGATCCAACCGTTTCAGATCCAACCATTTTTTATCCATTCAGATTCGTTTTAGATCCATTTGTTTCCAATCCATTCAGTGTCGTTGAAGATCTATTTGTTTCTGATCCCTTCCGCATTGTTTTAGATCCATTCGTGGAAAAAAAAATTAAAATTATGTTTTTTCGCCATATCTCCCTTGTTTTAACTCTGTTTCCCTTGAAAATTCTCGGACACCCCTGCAATCCCATTCTACATATTTCATTCCTAAGGATCCTATCCCAAATTCTACTTCCCAAAGCCAGAAATATCACATTTTCCTATTTTTGGGGTTTGCCATAAATTCTTCAATTTTCACCCACTTGCCTCCAAATTTTACTACCGTGTTCATTCCCTATTTTTGCTTCTTTGTCCCTCTTTGACAAATTTTCTCATTCTTTCACCCCACTTCTGAAATTCCCATTTTTTGCTTCCCTGCCCATTAGAAAGTGTCCAAAACCTATTCAAACCCCAATTACCCATCCGAGTTTTTCCTAAATCCAAATTTCCCTTAACAAAATAAGCTTTTGTTTGTGTTTTTCTATCCATTCCCCCCCCCCCTAAAAAAAAAAAAAACTTCTGGTTATGGTTGTCACCCGCGAAGAAGCAAAAACCATGGAGGAAGCACTTGCAACCATCCAAACCAAACTCCAAGATCTGGATGAAAAATTTCTTAGCCTCCATCTTCAACATTCAGCCATGAACAATAACCGACAGCAAGAATCTTCTACAACCAATGGGTTCTCTTCTTCCAACACTTTTCGTGGTTCGAAGCTTGAATTTCCTTGCTTCAATGGTACTGATCTGACTGGATGGATCTATCATGTAGAATAGTATTTTAGTCTACATAATACTTTTGATGTCCAAAAATTTCCACTTGCATCATTTCATTTGGAACAGGAATCCCTTCAATGGTACCGTTGGTACATCAAGGCTCATGACGAGCCAAAATGGACAGATTTTTTCCAACTCCTTTTGCAACGATTTGGTCCTAGTACTTTTGATGACTCCACCGGAGCACTCACTAAAATTTGTCAAATTGGCACTGTGAGAGAGTATCAGACATACTTTGATAAACTAGCCAACCACACAGAAGGATTGTCTGATGACTTCTATAGGAGTTGTTTTATCAGTGGTCTCAAGGATGAAATCTGCCCAGAGGTCCAAATGTTTTGTCCCAACACAATGATGGAATCCCTGGGGTTGGATAAGTTGGCAGAAGACAAGATTGCCTCCCAACGGCGCTCCAAACCCACTTTTGTTCCCTTCCGAAATATGGGTTCTCAATGACCTCCCATCTCGCCAGCTCCTCTACCAACTCCTATCAAGCATTTGTCTGAATCAGAGATGCAGGCACATAGAGAAAAATGGATTTGTTATAATTGTGATAAAAAGTTCACTTAGGGACGTAGATGTGTTCAACAAAAGCTCTATCTCTTGGATGTGGATTCTCTGCCTGCCTCTGAAGTTGGTGAGGAGGCTCCAAATACACTGGATGATTAGGTCGACATTCAGGAGCCTCCTATTGACCTTCCATCTCAGGAATACCACCCAGAGATATATCTCCATGCTTTATCCGGGGTCACCACCCCCTAGACAAGGCTAGTCAGGGGTTACTTCAAGAAGCTTCCTCTTACAATACTCATTGATTCTGGTAGCACTCATAACTTCATTGACCCTCCGATCACCAAACATGCTGATTGTTTTGTCCATCCTTGCTCCAACTTTGAAGTCATGGTTGCTAATGGGGGCACCTTACCTTGCAAGGAAAAGTGTCACAATGTGTGTATCTCTCTGGAAGATTATAACCTGTGATCTGACATGTTTTCCGTGTCCTTAGGTAGATGTGATGTGGTTTTGGGCGTTCAATGGTCACGCACACTTGGCCCCATCTTATGGGATTTTGCTGAACTTTGGATGTAGTTTTCAATCAATGGGAAACAACACAAATTTAAGGGCTTACAACAAGGGTCTCTCCGCATCATCAGTTCACATCGCCTGGAAAAGATCCTTAAGAAGAATTCACATGGTGTCATCACTCAAATCCATTCCATTCATCTGCACCCATCAACAGTCTCCCCTACTTCCTTTTATAAATATCCAGGTGTCCTTGCTGAACCAGTGGGCTTGTCGCCTTCAAGAGACCTTTCCGGTAAGAATTTAGCCACATCTACATCTCAACAGGAAATGATGG
Organism: Larix kaempferi; assembly: GCA_027924585.1. Lineage (NCBI taxonomy): Eukaryota > Viridiplantae > Streptophyta > Pinopsida > Pinales > Pinaceae > Larix > Larix kaempferi. Next base: position 2,062,792 of record BSBM01000926.1, on the reverse strand, counting down.
CTATTTTGCATGCAGTGCAGAAGTGAAAACCATACCTATTAGGGAATTATTTCTGCATCAAGACTGATCTCCAGGGTTTGGAAAATTTCTTGGAACAATGGGTCTCCTCCCCAGCACACCTGAAATGGGTTATCCAACTCATGGGTTATGCCTATGTGATCACTTACAAGAAGGGTAAGGAAAATATGGTGGCATTTGCTCCTTCTCGCACATTTGATGACCTAGTTTCTCTTCTAGCTATTTCTCTGCTTGTTCCAAATTGGTTGCAATCTGTTCAATAGGGCTATCTCTTCTATGCACTCCATGCTTCTTCGTCAGCAGGGCACTCTGGGTTCCTCAAAATGTATGACCAGGAACAATGTAACTGGTTTTGGTAGGGACTGAAAATGGAAATTCAACAGATGGTGGCTGACTGTGATACTTTCTAGGACAACAAGGGTGAAACGACACTCCTTTCGGGACTGCTAGAACTTTTTCCCATTCCTACACATATTTGGACAACTATTTCTATGGATTTCCTAGAAGCACTCGCGTGTTACAATACGACATCTAAAAGAACATCATATGAAGCAATTTATGGACAGGCACCACCAATTCTTCTTCCATACACCCTCAGCAGCTCCCCAGTTCAGGAAATTGACTTGGTTCTTTGAAACCGTGATCAGATTCTTCTCATTTTGTAGGACAATCTTCACATGGTAAGAATTCGACTGAAACAACAAGCCGATTAGCACTGCTCTGAGTGCACTTTTCACGCAGCTGATATGGTTCTTCTTCATCTACAACCTTCCAAGCAACCCTCCCTGAATCTCACAAGGCGTCAGTGGCCCGGAATGCAACCCGAGGATGCTACAGGGGAACCACTCCTTCAGATTATGCATCAATTCCCACATCTAAAGCTTTGAGGACAAAGCTTTTTCTAAGGGAGAGGGGATGTTAAGAACCCATGTCAACCCTTCTATTTACTTTGTTAGTATATTTTTGTTGGACGCATATGCTTTGTAAGTCATCCCATAGTATTTGTTGATCCATAGTTTGTATTATTGTTGTTGGACGCATATGCTTTGTAAGTTGTCCTGTAGTAATTGTTGATCCATATTTTGTATTGGCCCATGGTTTGTATTGACACATGGTATTGACCCATGGTATTGGCTCCTAGACTTAGTATATAAGTCTGTGTTAAGACCAATAAAGGTACCGTGAAGTTATTTGTATTGATCTTGCTCAAAGGATGTTTCCCCTTCGAAGTGGCCCACGATCAATATAAAAGTGATTATGAGTTCTGTTATTTCTACTATTTTGTGTGTTTTCATTAATTAATTATTGCAGGTTCTTCACAATTATTCTTGTTCACTATTTTAAAATTTTCATACTACAATATAATTGTTTATTAATCAGAATATGTGCTTCGTCATCAATCTCAACTTCCTAAAATTTTGATTCATACCTTCTTAGAAGTTTTGATTTATTTCTAAATATTTTCTCTATAATTCATATGTATTAGTTTTGGTATTTAAATGAGTACTGTATCTCTGAGATTTAACTTTCTTATTAGAAATTATTAATTATTGCTTGAATTCATTTGAACGCCATACAACTGGATAATTAGATCATTGACAAGTTGTTTCATCCATAGGATTTCTTATGTCTAATTTGTTGATTTTATAAATCTTCTAGCTGTGGTGATGTTGTAAATGTAAATGTAGTTCAAACACTTTTTTTTTTTGGATGCCCATAGTGATATTTTTATCAATTGCATTAATAGTTGTCATAATTGTTATTGAGCACATAAACTATTTGGTTGATGTTTTTGGGTTCTATATGGTGTGATATCATTGTTTCTTGTTTGCTTGTGGCTATTGCATTGCTCTGCTAGCATATAGTTCACACTTGCTCGAAATAACTACTCCTCCAAATGACTGATGGCTAACCGCATTCATGCTTTTTCCATTCTTTCTGCATTTCTGTTCTACTCTTGTCATGGACATTGCCACTTGTGGCTCTTGTTATGAATAGTGGTTGAAAGGTAACACACAATAAAAGAGTTAATTCAAATGTGAGAAGTGGGCAACATAAAAATCTTCATGAACACAAAGAAGAATTTGGCAAGATCAAAATAATTAGAGATTAAATTAATTTAGAATGAGATTGAGAGAGAAAAGGGAGGGTAGAGGGAGGACACATGAGGAATCCAACAAGTCATTGGATTAGATGAGGGATTAATATTGACTCGAGTTAGAGTCGTCATTATATGTAATACCCCTAGAATCTTGATTAAAGTTAAATACTTTGTAATATTGTTTTAATTATTGTTGAACAATTATTTTGACCAAGTGTGGTAAAAAACACTTGTGTAAGGATTTTGAATAATAATAATTATTTAATAAATATAAACAGGAGAATCCAATCTGAAGTAGTTGTTGAAAGACTATTTGCTGGCCCACAAGGAGAAATGACAAGTGTTGGACAAGAATCCCTAGTCGTGAAAACAAATAATTAATATCTCAACAGGTGCAAGAGGCACCTTCCCTATAATTAAGGTCAGAAATCCAGATGGAGATTCTAGAGCAGGAGGCTCACGAGAGACCTAAGTCCTAGGAAAAGTTAAATACACATTCCCATCAAACAAAAGGACGCTTGGATGAAAGAGGGAACTTATCATTGTTGAGTAAAGGAGTGGAATTCACTGTTGGTTCAGAATTGGTTCCAATAGTATTTGTCCTTGTGGTCCAACAAACATGCTCGAGGGTTTCCGAGCAAGTAATCTTGGTTGCTCTGGAAGATTGGTTGGGAGGAACGACGAACTTCGGATTGGATTCGGTCTGCACATTGATGACATGTTATTTATCAGTTAATTAGGTTTAGAATTTTAGTTTAGGTTATTTATAGGTTAACTACGTTAATTTTCTGTTACTATTACAGTGAAGTATATTTTAATTGCTGAATTACAATAGTAATATTAATGGTTATTTTAAGTTTATGTAGAATATAGTTTTATATATATCGTTTTTTTTATATATATAAACCTAGGGTTTATATAGATTTTAACTAGAGATAAACGAATGTATATTTATCAGCCAACGTATAAATTTCTATTCAACACAAATATTACATAGATTCGAGATTGAAAACATAAACAAAAATCCATTTTTACAAAGATAACATTTATTTACAAACCAAAGCTATTTTGTATACACAGAACCATATGGCTCAAAGTTTTTCCCAAACAAATAATTTTATTCATAGGTAGATAGCGTAAACAACCATACAAATAGATAATAATAAAAAAACATATACAGTCAGAACAATGATTTACAAGAAGTCAAAGATTCCAAGGAGCCGAAAGGATTTCATGTTTATAAATACAAAGTACAAGATGCTGAAAGGCTATAATTTATATGTATTACATCAAATTTCGAAAAGACATTGAAGGAAGTCATATGGATCCCATTGTTTTAAGCAAAACCTGAAATAAGTGGGAAAAATGTGAAGCATCACCCATGGCGTTAACAAGATTCATACAGAAAGCATGCAACTGGTGTTTTCGCCATGGCAGAAACAAGAAGAGGAAACCTACCTGTATTCGCAACCGAAGTTGTCGCGTCCATATAGGTATATGCAAAATAACCAACAACAAGTGTGGTTAGGGTTATAGAAAGGTAAACTAATAATAATTTGGCAAGATGAAGTAAGTACTAAACACTTACAGGGTTAAGGATGGACCAGAATGCTAGATGAGCGTCGAACCTTAACTACAAAGACCATACCTTCACCAACCCTGTATATAAATATTATTTGTTAAAATATTATTACTTATAAGCAGAAAGGAGAATACTGTAAACTAAAATTCAAAAGGTAGTGGCTTACCATTTGAAGTCGCAGTCAGCATTAAAGGCCTTGCGTCTAAACCCTGTATGAATATTACTCTGTTTCACTTTGAAACAAGAGGACTTGAATGAATGCAAGCTTGTTGTACCTTTTGAAATACATCTAGTTTCCAAACTCCCACGGTTCACAGGAATACCTGGACAAAAACATGAAGACCATAGTTATGATCAATTATAGATACTTATATATATAAACTCTTGCAAGTAATGTATTTACGAATCAAACTTACCAGTGGAGAGCCGAAATATGGTGGTTAACTCAACGCTGAATTGAAACTAAACCCTAACAATTTTGACATTGTGTTTTCTCCCAGGCTCGAACCCTTACCAAAATTCAACCATATTACAGATAACCAAAACTTTGCGTTGAGCCTAAGATTTGCATTTCTCCGAAGGCTTCGCGGTAATGTGGGAAGTTCCTAAGCAAAGGGATTGACACAAGTCAAAGCAAGAAACAAAGTAAAAACTCAGATCCAAGCTTGTCACAAGTCAAAGCGAGAATCTAAGTGAAAACACAGAGCCAAGCTCGACATAAGCCAAAGCGATAAATTTGAAGTAAAACTACAAAACCAAGCTCAACACAAGTCAGAGCAAGAATCAAAGAAAAAAAAAAACAGAACCAAGTGCAACAAAAGTCAGAGCAGGAAATGAAATAAAATCACAGAGCCAAGCTTGCAACTGGAACAAACACAGAGTAGTACTCCAAGTTAAGGATTCATTTGAACATACTTAAGCAGAGGGAAACCCTCGTAAGACCACTATGAGTACTCCATAAGGAGGTCCCTCGTGCTCATTGATACACGTAACAGTTGCAGGGTTAAAACCATCACTTAACATGCATCTGAGAAACATAACAAAATGGTTGAGCTTTGCGCAAAGCTGAGGCTCAGTAGTGTGGCAACATAACTATAAAGACCAAGAAACATAATGGTTTAATCGGTAACCTTGTCTGTTAAACCTTGAGAGGAGATTTTACGATCCTAAGAAAGGGAATCGACGATGCACAGGAAGCCAGGTAAGTTGGAGACTGCAGCGTACTTCCGCCTTTGTAAATGCCTTCAGATGGGATTACCAACTCACTACCACTTCAACATTAATCAATTCAATCTGTGTATCAATAAAATGAAATCGTATCATTAACTCCAATCGATATTCTATGGATATGATTTATGCAAAGTATTGAAACCATGGTTTACAATGATTACAAAGAATAGATCAATACACATGCAAGTTCAAAACGAGCCCTTCAAATATTATGATAGGGATACAATTAGGATATAAACATAGGGATTTTTCATATCCAAAGGACTATATAAATATATAGTTAGGTTCATAGTTGTAGTGTTTACAAAGGGTTGAACCTCAATGTATTCATAAAACTTGAAACTTGATCCTAGTTAGGGTTAGCACAATAGTGTAGGGAACCCCCTTCCCGGGGTCCCCAAAAAAAACTTCCAGTATGATTTTTGTTAGAAGAAATATAGAAATCACGGATCTAACTCTCTCTAATGTAGTACATGAATGTCAATACTCAAATAAATTTAGCAAAATAAATAAAATAAAAATCAAATACTTCAAACCTATTTTCGATGGTTGGTTGAGCGAATCGGTGGAGTCCTCGAAGTGGTTTTTGTATGATCCAATCCAATCTCCTGACGAAGTACCGAGTGACCCCTCGATTGACCACCCTATCGTATTGAGGCTAATCGTCTTCACCTCGAACCCCTGGGCTAATGGGGTCGTAAGAACACACACAATAGCCTCCCGAAAGGATATCCCAATCCCTATTTCGGCTAATCCCAACTCCAAGGATCATAACATAATCCGAGATTATGATGACCATCCAGCATTAGGGAGCACGAGCTCCCTCTCTCTTTCTCCTCCCTCTTTATATAGGAAAAGCTTCTGTGCCATGTGTCTGTCCATGCACATTATTTAAATTAATTTAATATTTAAATTAGCTTTATTCTCAATTACAAGTGTCTGTTTCTCACTCAATGTGTACACTTAATTCCCTAAATCAGTGCAAGGTAGGTGTAGTTGTCTTTAAGAGAGTTTCAGTTGTGTTTGTCTTCTCCAATCTAGTTGTTGTAGAAGATCCATGTTTATTCTATTATTTTCCTTTTCTTTTTCTATTTTATAAGAGCAAATATTTTATTTAAAAAAAATATTTTCTTACTAGATCCAAATCTTTTTTTTTTCTCTCTTTTTCTAAAGTAAAAGAAATATTTATTTAAATAATTATTTATTCTATTTAAAATATTTCATTTTGAAATAATTAAATATATTTCCATTAATTAAAAAAAAAGAACATTATCTTTTCTAAATTTGAATTTCTTTCTCAACCATAGTAGCAGGAAGGACCGACAGATGTCGGTCAAAAGCAAAGGTTCGGGGCAATCACGAGGACTGTCATGATTTTTATCTCGTCCCTTAGTGGTCAGCGACATAGGGGGACCCAAACCGACACAAATTTTACGGAAAGCAAAGATTCCGACAAACAAACAAAAAATAATTACAACTGTGGGTTATGGCCCACCAAAGCTTTCAATCCCATGCATCATGGCCAGAATGACATCATGATAATAATAATAATAATAATAAAATATTCAATCATTTATTATTAAATTCTCTAAAACTTCCACATGTATATTATTTAATTATGTATGTATGAGTACTTTTCTTTTTCCATTCTTCTTTCATCTAGGTACCTCTTTGGCGATCCCTTCCAATAGTATCTTTCTCTCTTCTTATGGGGAGTATTGCATAGCGATCGGGAGTCGTTACCGCGATCTCTCAACTACACTCCTTGGAGACTAAGGGATGTTGAGGGATAAGGCTCTCCTTATTGTGCACCCCTCAACTCATCGCATGCGACCAAATCATTATGGTCTTGCCCGTACGGCATACGCGTCCCCGGGAGAGATGAAACAGCTTCACTCGTGCGTGGATTACTAGTTCAGGGTCGACAGTCAGTCGTCGTACCCCTAAGTGTTCTTTCCATTCTAACGACCCCTATAATTTCATTGTGGGTCAGTCGGTAAACCATCTTACCTGCCACTGCACACACACACACTCGAGCGCACATTAGTAGCGCTGCACTATGGAATATTTCATCATCCATCATAATATCTCAGTCAGTCGAGCATATATTTCATTCATCCTTTTCTCTCACTTAGTAAATCATATCTATCATTCATCATTCTATCTCAATCAGACGACCATATCTGACATTCAATCATTCTACCTCAATCAGTCGAGCATATGTAACATTCAATCATCCTATCTCAATCAGTCAAGCATGTCTAACATTTAGTCATTCTATCTTAATCAGTCGAGCATATCTAACATTCAGTCGTTCAAGCATTTTCAAAGTAAATTCAAATGGTTCATGTTTTACTTAGCCGGTTCATTTCAAAACTAGTACCTCATTATTCTAAATAGTTAAGGTACCAAGGCGGGCATTACAAATAGAGGTGCATTATATTGATTACGTAATTCAAAACATATGTTAGAACTAGGATTGGTAAACTAGGTGTGTAAATAACATGAAGACTAGAGTAAACAAATGGTTAAAATTTATGTGGACCATGTAATTATATTCATGCCTTATCTTAAAAGAAAGATAATTATAATTATCTTCAAAATCATTTTATACCTTAGGATAGATGACGGGCTAAGTCGCATCCTTCACTAACCTGTACACCTACGACATAAGTAGGAATTCCATCATTAGTTACTTATAATTTTTTTTTTTATTTGAGTAAAGAAGGGGTTGTGACAAATTGGTATCAGAGCATGGTTACAAACATTAGGCCTGAAAATAGGCTCAAGACATATGGTCACGATGAAAAAAAATTAAAAATTGACTTATGTTTTCTTTATGGTTATGACAAGAACAAAAATATCACCTCTATTTTGCAGGAAAATGGGAGTAGAAACATCTGTTGAAGAAGGATCACATCATAGGGAACAAGAAAATATTAATGACGATAATCTATGGGTAGATTTGAATGAAACTAGGAATGATAATCAATCTAAATTCTTTCAAACAGTAAAATAATTAAAGACAGAAATACGAAGTGTCAAAAGAGGATAATGAATGAATCCTAAAGGCACAAGAAGAGTTAAATAATGTTCTACTTAATAAGATACATGATCAAGAAATAGGAAATAACAAATTATCAGATGAAGAAATTAGGAAAACTGCATCATATAAGCGAAGAGCACGAAAAATAAATTTTGCAGCTAATGAAATTGATTCATCTAATGGAAGTTCGGTAAGGAAAAATTAACAGAAGTATAATACTAGTGAAAGTAGTGATAGCGGACAAATTAAGAAAAAGAGTGAGCACTACGAAGAAATTACTAGGGAATTTAAGAAAATAAAACCACCTATCTTTAATGGTGAAGTTGAAACTTGAGAAGAATTTGAAGCATGGATATCCGTAATGCATAAGTACTTTCATATTTATAATTACTCTACTGAATTAAAGGAAAAAATGGCCATTTATAATTTGTCTAGAAAGGCAGATATATGGTGGAAAGACATTAAAAAAGTGAAAAATATAAAAGAACATTATATAACATGGAACTCTCTTAAGAAACTGTTTAAAAGAAAATATTTATCTAAACAATCTTATGAAGAGAAATCTAAAAAGTTTTATGATCTAAAACTTGGTACACTAACTATGAAGGAGTTATGCAACAAATTTTTAACTTTACTTCGATATGTACCCTATATCATTGAAGAAAAACCTAAGGTACAACATTTCCTAAGTTGTTTTCCAGTAATATATAAAGAAAGGATTGAGTATGATAATCCTAAAACTTTGGAAGAAGCAATGAGAAAACAATTTTTTGCTATGAGGAAAATAAAAACATAAAAGATAATATACCAACGTGGAAAGGAAAGAGTTTTGATCAAAAGAAAAGAGGAAATAAGTTTTTCAAAAAGTATGGAAATAAGTACAAAATATATCAATAGAATAATTATAGAAATAGACCACATAATTTAATGAATAATAAAGGAAAAGATGTACCCGTTACATATAATAAAGCTGCTAATTAAAAGGAATATTTGCAATGATGGGAATGTGTTGAACCTCACTACTTTAAAGATTGTCCAAAGAGAAGAAAGAATATTAATAATTTACATTCCATTCAAGAAGATGGTACTATAGGAGATGTATCTAGGAGCATACCAAGGATCAGCTCAGCACTGGAGAATAGACAAGCAGATCATCAAACGACAATGGTCGAGATAGAAGGTATGATAAAAGACAAACCTATTTCTATGTTGATAGATCTAGGTGCAAGTTTGAATTAAATATCTCCTATATTGGTAGAATTATGTAAATTGCAGCAAGATAAGTTTGAAAAGTCATGGTTAGTTCAGCTGGCTACTGGAACAAAAATAAAAGTGACTAACTTCAATAAGAATTGTGAATTTTTCATGAATGAATTCAAAACACATGCGGATTTGAATGTTTTACTGCTAGGATCTTACGACATGTTAATAGGAATGGGATGGTTAGAAAAACATAGAGTGATTTTAAACTGCTATGATAAATATTTTACATGCATTGATGAAGGAAATAATAATGTTGTAATAAAAGGAATTCCTAGGAAGGTCATGATTAGAGAAATTTATGCTTTAGAAATGAAAATATCTGTTAGGAAAGGCTGTAAAGTTTTTTTTGTTCATATATTCGATGATAGAGATAAAAGTGATAAAATTGATATAAATGATAATCCAGTATGGAAATAATTTAAAGATGTTTTTCCGAAAGAAATTCTCAGATTACCTCCTAAAAGAGAGATAGATTTTAACATAGATCTCATACTAGGAGCAGTACTAGCTTCAAAAGCTCCTTATAGAATGAATATACTAGAGTTAAATGAATTAAAATATCAGATTCAAGAATTAATTGACCAGAAATATATCCGACCAAGTGTATCCTCTTGGGGAGCGCTGGTAATATTTGTGAAAAAGAAATCTGGTACTCTATGATTGTGCATCGATTATAGATAACTAAATAAGATGACAATAAAAAACAAATACTCGTTACCATAGATTGATGATTTATTCGATCAACTGAGAGGAGAAACTATATTTTCCAAAATAGATTTGCGATCGAGGTATCACCAAGTAAGAGTTAAAGATGAGGATATATACAAAACTGCTTTTAGGACTAGGTACAGTCACTATGAGTTTGTCATGATTCCCTTTGGGTTGACAAATGCATCAACAATGTTTATGTGCTTAATGAATAGTGTATTGAGTAAATACCTAGACAAATTTGTAGTCGTGTTTATCGATGATACATTAATTTACTGTAAAAATGAACAAGAACATGAAGAGCACTTGAGAATTGTACTACAAGTATTAAAAGAACAAGAAGTTTATGCAAAATTCAATAAGTGTGATTTCTTTAAAGATAGAATTCAGTATTTAGGACATGTGATATCTAAAGAAGGAATATCAATTGACCCTAATAAGCCAAACGCCATAGCCAGTTCCTAAAGATGTATCGGATATACGATCTTTTATGGGAATCGCATGGTATTACATAAAGTTTATTGAAATTTTCTCTAAAATTACATACCCTATAACTTCTTTCCAAAAGAAGGGAAAAAAGTTTGACTGGAATAATAAATGTGAAGAAAGTTTTGATAAACTAAAGCACTTGTTAAAAAAACAGTTCCTATTTTAAAGATTGCAGACCCTTACAAATATTTTACTATTTGCACAGATGCATCCAAGGAAGGTCTAGGTGGAGTGTTAATGCAAGATAATTATGTTGTGGCTTATGAGTCTAGAAAACTGAAAGAGCATGAAAGAAATTATGAAACTCATGATTTGGAGTTGGCTGCTATAATACACGCACTAAAAATGTGGAGACATTATCTCATTGGTAGATGAGTTTTACTAAAATTTGATAATTTTAGTCTAAAATATTTATTTGACCAACAAAATCTAAATGCAAGACAAGCTAGATGGATTTCTTTTCTAAGTGATTATGATTTCGAAATAAAACACATAAAAGCGAAAGAGAATAAGGTAGCAGACGCTTTGAGTCATCATGCGAATATGCTATATGTAACTACAAGTAGCAGTTACGAAACAAATTTAGAAATAAAAATACAAACAAAAACAAGAGTTGATGATGAATATCATAAATTAAAAGAGAAAACAACAAAAAATGAAGCAAGAAAAATAAAAAAACATAATTTAAATTGAGTAGAAAAGCGTTATTGATGTATAATGACAGATTATATATACCTAATTCTAAATAATTTAAGCTATTAATTATGAATGAAATGCATAAGAAATCATATTCAGGACACCCTGGATACCAAAAAATGATTACCATGTTGAGGAAAGAATTCTTTTGTCCTAATATGAAAAATGAAGTTGCAAAATGCATAACTAGATGCATGGAATGTCCGCAAGTTAAAGCCAAACATCCAACAGGTTTGCTGCAGCCTTTACCTATTCCAGAATGGAAATGCGAAGTCATTAGTATGGACTTCATAATAGGTTTTCCTAAAAATGCTAAACAAAATGACTCTATAATGGTTTTCGTAGATAAGTTGAGTAAGGAAGCGCATTTTATTCCTTTTAAATCTACTTACAAAGCTATACATATTGCTAATATCTTTATGAAATAAAGTTTCAGATTGCATGATATACCTAAGATAGTAATTTCTGATAGAGATTCAAATTTTACAAGAATTTTTTGGAAGGCTTTGTTTAAATGCTTTGATACTAAACTAAATTTTAGTACTTCTTTTCATCCTCAAACAGATGGAAAAACAGAAAGAGTAAACCAAATCTTAGAAGGTGTGCTTAGAATGTATGCCATGGATAAACCAAGAAAATGGGAAGACTATTTACATTTGGTTGAGTTTGCATATAATAACCATTTTCAAGATTCTGCTAAGATGAGTCCATTTGAAATACTTTATGGACGAAAATGTAACACAGCAATTTCTTGGAGTAGTTCAACTAATAGATTAATGTTAGGTCCTAAAGTATTAAAGGATATGGAACTAATAGTGAAATAGGTACATCATAACTTGAAGATAGCTCAAGATAGGAAAAATAGCTATGCAGACTTAAAAAGAATTGAAAGAGAGTTCCAAGTAGGGGATCATGTTTATGTAAAGGTGAAACCAAATAAGAGTTCTTTGAGATTGGGAAAATGTTCTAAACCAGAACCCAAGTATTGTGGCCCTTTTGAGATATTAGACCGGGTTGGACCGGTAGCTTATCGGCTACCACCTACATTAAAAATACATAATTTTTTTCACGTTTCCTTGTTAAAGAAGTATGTAAATGATGCTAGCCATGTTGTGGATTGGAATGCTATTCAGGTGGAACTAAGAGGAAAATTCAAAGTGGAACTAGAATGAATCATCGACAAGAGGGAGATTATTCTTTGAAACCACATCATTGGGCAGGTGAAGGTGCAATGGATGCACCTTAGCCCAGAATAAGCTACTTGGGAATTGGAAACTAAAATGTGAGAGGCATATCCAATTCTGTTCCAAGAAGAAATCGTGGAAGATTGAATAACACCGAGGATGATGTTATGTTTAAGGGGGGGTGTATGTAATACCCCTATAACCTTGATTAAAGTTAAATAATTTGTAATATTTTTTTAATTATTTTGACCAAGTGTGGTCAAAGACACTTGTGTGAGGATTTTGAATAATTATTATTATTTAATAAATATAAATAGGAGAATCCAATCTAAAGTAGCTGTTGAAAGAGTGTTTGCTGGCCCACAAGGATAAATCACAAGTGTTGGACAAGAATCCCTAGTGGTGAAAACATATAATTAATATCTCAATAGGTGCAGGAGGCATCTTCCCTATAATTCAGGTCATACCTCCAGATGCAGGTTCTAGAGCAGGAGGCTCATGAGAGACCTAAGTCCTAGGAAAAGTTAAATATGCATTCCCATCAGACAAGTAGGAGGCTTGGATGGAAGAGGGAAATTATCATTGTTGATTAAAGGAGTGGAATTCAATGTTGCTTCAAAACTGGTTTCAATAATATTTGTCCTTGTGGTCCAACAAACAGGCTCGGGGGTTTCAGAGAAAGTAGTATTAGTTGTTCCGAAAGATTGGTTGGGAGGAATGGTGACCTTCAGATTGGATTCGCTTTGCACATTGTTGACAGGTTATTTATAAGCTAATTATTTTTAGCATTCTAGTTTAGATCATTGTTTTCCGACAGATTGACAAAATTATTGTTATTCATTGAATGTATGAATATTTAAATTAATAAATGTATCTTAGAATGTACTAACCTCATGATTTATAGTATATGTTACAATGTTCCTATTTTGTTATGCATAGGTTAATTGTGTTAAGTTTCCATTACTATTACAACAAAGTAAATTTTAATTACTGGATTACAATAGTAATATTAAAGGGTATTTCAAGTTTATGTAGAATAGAGTTATATATATATCGTTTTATTTATATATAAACCTAGGGTTTATATAGATTTTAACCAGATATAAATGAATGTGTATTTATTAGCCAAAGTATAAATTTCTATTCAACAAAAATATTACATACATTCAAGATTGAAAACAGAAACAAAAATCCATTTTTACAAAGATAACATTTATTTACAAACCAAAGATATTTTGTATACACAGAACCATATGGCTCAAAGTTTTCCCCAACCAAATCATTTTATTCATAGGTAGATAGCATAAACGACCATACAAATAGATTAAAAAAACATATACAGTCAAAACAAATATTTGCAAGAAGTCAAAGATTCCAAGGATCTGAAAGGATTTCATGTTTATAAATACAGAGTACAAGATGCTAAAAGGCTATAATTTATATGTATTACATCAAATGTCGAAAATACATTGAAGGAAGTTGTATGGATCCACTCGTTTTAAGCAAAACCTGAAATAAGTGTGAAAAAATGCGAAGCATTTCCCATGGCGTTAACAAGATTCATACACAAAGCATGCAACTTGTGTTTTCTCCATGGCAAAAACAAGAAGAGGACACCTACCTATATTCGCAACCGAAGCCATCGCTTCCATATAGGTATATGAAAAGTAACCAGCAACAAGTGTAGTTAGGGTTATAGAAAGGTAAACTAATAATAATTTTCCAAGATGAAGTAAGTACTAAACACTTACAGGGTTAAGGATGGACCAGAATGCTAGACGGGTGTTGAACCCTAACTGTAGAGATGATACCTTCACCAAACCTGTATATAAATATCGTTTGTTAACATATTATTACTTATAAGTAAAAAGGAGAATATTGTAAACTAAAATGCAAAAGGTAGTGGCTTACTAATTGAAGTCTGAGTTGGGATTAAAGGCCTTGCGTCTAAGCCTTGTATGAATATTACTCTGTTTCACTTCGAAACCAGAGGACTTGAACGAATGCAAGCTTATTGTACCTTTTGAAATACATCTAGTTTCCAAACTCCCACGGTTCACACGAATACCTACAAAAAAACAAGAAGACCATAGTTATGATCAATTATAGATACTTATATATATAAAATATTGCAAGTAATATATTTACGATTCGTACTTACCAGTGGAGATCCAAAATATGGTGGTTAACCCAGTGCCAATTTGACACTAAACCCTAACACTTTTGACATTGTGTTTTCTACCAAGCTTGAACCCTTACCAAACTTCAACCATATTACACATAACCAAAACTCTGCGTTGATCCTAAGATTTGCATTGCTCCGAAGGCTCCGTGGTAACGCAGGAAGTTCCTAAGTAAAGGGTGATCCACATCATAGTTGGAATTATTGTTGGATGTTAACTTCGACACATCCTTGACCAATCATCGCTAATTGATACAACTTTAACAAGTTTCGATGCGACATGACTTCGACAACTTTAGCACTTCGAGAGGATCAATTTCGACACAACTCCGACGGGTCTCGACTTCAACATACTGCGACACATTCGGCACTTTTGACATGTTCTACAATCTCACAGTTCGCGACATCGACAAGTGGCGTCGACATGCGACCAGTGACTGTCGAACTTTGACAGACTGTCTCTCTGTCTTCTAGTCGACTGTAATGGTTGAACTGTTGGAACCGTTCTAACTTCTTCTTTGTAACTAAACGTAATGGGAAGGTACCCAAGTGTATCAAAATTCTATATAAGCATGTATAACATTGTAACATATATCAGTTTTGATCTGTTTTGCATGTAATAGAAGAACAGTTCGCATTCTTCACTATTGTCTGTGCATATTTGTGTTTGTTTGTATTGCGTAATCCTGCTTATGCTCATTCTATCTATTAAGTTTCCACCATAACAAATCTGACTCATTCAGTCGAACTGTTGTCCCCCTCGTGCTTCCCTGACACGACCTGGATCATCGGTATCAGAGAAATCAGTTTTGTTCGTGCTTAAGTTCTACGTATACACTTCTCTTGAAGTTACCTAACTTAATCCGGTTCAAACTCACTCGCAATCTCAACAATCCAAGCACATGCGATCTCCAGAGATGACAGAAAAATTAGATGATAGACATGCAACCGACGAGACAACACAGCTTATTGAGCAAGCTCTAGCTCGACAACGAACTGAAATGTTTTCCCAGTTCAACGAGATTCTCATGCGATTCGTTTCGACATCCAGAGTATCTTTGATGAGAATTCACTCCGATAAAATCAACCCCTTCAAAGTGCAAATGAATCTGGACATACCGAATCTTGAAGGTAAGATTGACTCAGAATCCGTCGACAATTGGGTGCAACAATTGGAATCCTATTACGCTGTAAATCAACTCTCAGAAGATGAAAAAGTCACCATTGCATCCTTAAAGATGTCAACCTCCGTACACTGCTGGTGGGAGAACCTCTCGGCAAAGATGGAGAAAAGTAGAGAACCCATCGACACATGGGATAAATTCGTCGAACACATCCGAAAGGAGTTTTACCCACCTAAATACCAGGAGAAATAGTATAAGAAGTGGCCTCGACTAAGGCAATGGAAAGACCAATCAGTACAGAGTTACATCGATGAGCTCTACTGACTCATGGAAAGTCTTGGCGTTCAAGAAGAAGAGAAATTGCTTGTTCTGAAGTACGTTAGCGGATTGTCCCAGTACATTCAGTAGGAGATGGAATTTCTGACTGTCAATATGCTTGCGGATGCATTCCACTATGCCAACAAACTAGAAATCAAGCAAAAAGGGAAAGCACGTTTCGTGACAAAGCCGACATCAGGACGACCACCTGACAAGAAGGCACCAACTGACTTTGACAAGTCGAAATCTTCTCAGCCGACACTGCTAAATCCAGATCATGGTAAGAATCCTTTTTACAAGAAGTAATGTAGCAAAAAACCACCGAACAGAAAATGGTGCGATACCACCACTCATCGTGGCATTATACGTCTGAAAGCAAAGCTTAGAAGACATTTTTGACAAAAGTGTCGACCTCCGACACATTCGACAAGATGGTGGAAGAATCTGATCTAGATGTAACGACCCTTTTGACCTCGACCACTCTAGTAGCCTCGACTATCATTGACGAGAGCACCTATTCCATACATGGATATGGGTCCAGAGCAACCCATTACATCTGATTGTGGACAACGGGAGTGAGAAGAACTTCGTTTCTGAAGAACTTGTGAAGAAAACTAGGTCTTGTTACCACTCCGCATCCTCAGCCTTACAACATCGGTTGGATGAAGGATGGATAAGAACTATGGATCACATGACAATGCAAACTTGCCTACTTCATAAATCCTTTTGAAGATAAAGTACTCTATGATGTGGCACCACTCTCTACAGTCATTGCCCTATTTGGGAAACCTTACCTCTGGGATAGACATGGAAGTTATCAGTCACGGCCTCAGAAGGTGATTGTCAGAATCCGAAATTGATGGTTTAGCATACCAGAGCGTCAACCTACACCAACGGTTTCACTGATATCTGCCAAACAAATAAAGAAACTCATCAATCATGCTCATAAGTTCACATTAATCATGATCAAGACACAACATTCTAAGAATATTGCAGCAACAAGTCGAGTCACCGACCAATGCATTTCTCGACAAAAGCAGCAAGTTAATCATATCCTTGATGAGTATCAGAACCTCTTTCAAGCTCCAGACAGAGTACCTCAACATTGTCAGGTAAAACACTCCATTGAACTTGTTCCTAGTTCTTCTTTTCCTAACGCCTCTGTTTACAGAAGATCCATTCTCGAAAATGAACATATTCATAGAAAAATACAAGAATTAATCAACAAAGGTCACATCAATCCATATCCTCTCCTTGTGGAAGTCCAGTTGTCCTAGTTTTGAAGAAAGATGAGGCTTGGTACATGTGCATCAACTACAGAGCTCTCAATAAAATATCGGTGAAGAATCGGTACCCTCTGCCACGGATAGATGATCTCATCGATTTTCTGAAAGGTGCTAAATTATTTACTAAGCTCGACCTCAAGTTGGGAAACCATCAAATTCCAATCGAGCCCTTAGATGTGTGGAAAACTACTTTCAAAACCTAGGAAGGATTTTTGAATGGTTAGTCATGCCTTTCGGCTTAACCAATGCACCGACGACCTTCATGCGACATATGGATAACCTTCTTCGACCTTTCATCAACAAATGGGTTATTGTCTATCTCAACGACATATTGATTTTCAGATGATCATGGGAAGAACATGTCGAACATCTTCAATAGGTCCTTCACACTCTCCAGTGACACTGACTTTAACTGAACATGGACGAGTGCTCTTTTGTGATAACCAACATCAAATATTTGTGGTATGTAATTGACTCTGCAAGCATTCATGTCGACCCAGAAAAAGTACAAATCCTCAAAGATTGGCCCATTCCTAGAAGCATTTAAGAACTAAGAAATTTTCTTAGTTTGGTGAATTTCTATTGACGATTCATACTCGGCTTCAATCACATAGCTTGGCCCTTGAATCAGTTGATGAAGGGAAATGGGAAAATTGTCTTCCAATGGACAAAAACATCTCAAGAAGCTTTTGAACAGCTCAAACACAGGCTATGCACTGCACCAGTACTTGTGTTAACTGATTTGCAGCAGCCCTTTGAGATTGAGACAGACACATCATACTATGCCTTGGGCGCAGTGATCACTCAATCTGGTCACCTAGTCGCTTTTCATTTCGATACTTTTAACAACATGGTTAGAAGATACAAGATGTACGATAAAGAAATGTACGCCTTTGTGCAAGCTCTCAAGCAATGGAGGCATTACATCCTTGGAAAAGAAATGGTCATTCTTATTGATCACAAGCCTCTATAATTCGCTCCAACATATTCAAAGTTGTAGACAAACCGACAACTCAAGTGGATTAATTACCTACAACAATTCTAGTTGGTGATTAAGTATCGGAAAGGAAAATACAATGTCGTAGCTGATTGCCTCAGTCAACCACCCATTACTCTCCTTTTGAAAGTGATGAGTATGCAGGGATACAACATGACCACTTGGCAATAGTTGTATGAGGACGACAACAACTTCTCAGCAGTCTACCAACAGTTACAGACTAACAAGTCATCGACCTTAGACTCTGACTACTTCTTGAAGGACACCTTGCTATACAAGGTTGGAAAACTTTGTGTACCGACTGGTGAGAAATGATAGCAGCTCATTTGGGACGCACACTATAGCAAGACCGTAGGACGCTTTGGAGTAGCAAAGACACTTGTTATTCTGTAGAAGTATTTCTTCTAGTCTACACTTAAATATGAAGTCAACAAGTACATTCGATCATGCATGGTTTGTGCTATTGCTAAGTCACCTAATCGATGACAGGGATTGTATACACCTCTACCAGTTCCTAGTTGACCATGGGAATCTATTTCCATGGACTAATTGATGGGTTATCCTACTACCAAACATCATCATGACGCGATATTAGTAGTAGTCGACTGATTTTCCAAGATGGCCATTCTCATACCATGTAAGAAGACCATCATTTCTGACCGAGATGCTAGATTCGTCAGCATATTTTGGAAGACCCTTTGGAAACAGCTAGACACATGACTCTCATTATCGACAGCTTTCCATCCTCATACTAATGGACATACGAAAGTTGTGAATCGATTGGTAGTACAGTTTCTTCGCATGTACAATCACCAGCATCGATGCACATTGGATGATAGTCTTCCATATATTCAGCATAGCTACAATCATGCTCAGCATAGCTCTACAGGAAAGAGTCCATTTGAAGGCTGTTACGGATTTCAACCCTTAGTGCCTATCAACTTGATCAGCTCCTCGACACAGCCAAACTCTGACTCCAACCACAGCCAACGAGAAGTTGATAAAGCAATCGAACAGATTTGTGATATTCAGCGACAAGCACAGGATATGTTGCATAGAGCAAACAAGAAAGCTAAGGCCCGACATGACAAGCATCACATTTCTCATACATTCCAAATTGGGGATAAGGTCTAGCTACATCTTAAGAAGGAGCGCTTCACTGGTCCTTTCTAGAAGCTCAAGACTTTGCCATATGGTCCGTACAGTATTCTTCAATAAGTTGGTGAAAACGTTTTCCAACTCGACATTCCTACATGCCTGGGTCTACATCCAGTATCCAATGTGGATCTACTTTTACCATACCATGCACCCTTTTTGGAATAGAACAAATTGCATACAACAGCACCCGAAGACATCCATCCAAATGTTGAGGATCCTCTTCCTCGCGACACCATTGTGGGACGATGAGTACGCCTTACAAGGACGAACACAATTCCCTTGTTTTAGGTGGCCAAAAATGGCCAGATCCCATGTCAAGAAAAGTGGTACTCTGTTACTAAAGTGGCCTCCAAGTTTCCTCACTTTCACGAGCAAACAATGGAGACGATTGTTTCTTAAGGAAGGAGGTCTGATCCACATTGTAGTTGGCATTATTGTCCGATGCTAACTTTGACACATCCTTGACCATTCATCGCTGATTGATACAACTTCAAAAAGTTTAGATGTGACATGACTTCGACAACTTTAACATTTTGACAGGCTCCATTTCAACACAACTTCGACTGGTCTCGACTTCAACATACTACGACACATTCGTCACTTTCGAAATGTTCTACAATCTCACAGTTCGCAACATTGACAAGTGGCGTCGACATGCAACCAATGACTGTCAAACTTCGACAGACTGTCTCTCTGTCTTCCAGTCGACTATAACAGTTGAACTATTGAAACCATTCTAACTTCTTCTTTGTAATTGAACGTAATGGGAAGGCACCCAAGTGTCTCAGAATTCTATATAAGAATGTATAACATTGTAACATATATTAGTTTTGACCTATTTCGCATGTAATAGAAGAACAGTTTGCATTCTTGCATATTGTTTGTGCGTATTTGTGTTTATCTATATTGCATAATCCTACTTATGCTCATTCCGCCTATTAATCTTCCACCATAACAAAGCCGACTCATTCAGTCGAACTGTTGTCCCCCTCATGCTTCCTAGACATGACAAGGATCAAAGGGCTTGACAGAAGTCAGAGCAGGAAACAAAGTAAAAACTCAAATCCAAACTCGACACAAGTCAAAGCGATAATCAAAGTGAAAACATAGAGCCAAGCTCGACACAAGATAGAGTGAGAAATTTGAAGTAAAACTACAGAACCAAGCTCGACGCAAGTCAGAGCAAGAATCAAAGAAAAAAACATAGAACCAAGTGCAACACAAGTTAGAGCAGGAAACAAAATAAAATCATAGATCCAAGCTTGCAACTGGAACAAACATAGAGCTGTACTCCAAGTTAAGGATTCATTTGAACATACTTAAGCAGAGGGAAAACCCTTGTAAGACCACTGCGAGTACTCCATAAGGAGGTCGCTCGTGCTCATTGATACACCTAACAGTTATAGGGTTAAAACCATCACTTAACACGCATCTAAGCAAGAATACAAACTGGTTGAGCTATGCGTAGAGCCGAAGCTCAGTAGTGTGGCATCATAACCCCAAAGGCAAATAAACATAATGGTTTAATCAACGACCTTGCATCGATTATAGAAAACTAAATAAGATGACAATTAAAAACAGATACTTGTTACCATGGATTGATGATTTACTCGATCAATTCAGAGGAGAAACTATATTTTCCAAAATAGATTTGTGATCGAGATATCACCAAGTAAGAGTTAAAGATGAGGATATATACAAAACTGCTTTTAGGACCAGGTATAGTCACTATGAGTTTTTCGTGATGCCCTTTGGGTTGACAAATGCACCAGCAATGTTTATGTGCTTAATCAATAGTGTACTGAGTAAATACCTAGACAAATTTGTAGTCGTGTTTATCGACGATATATTAATTTACTCTAAAAACAAACAAGAACATGAAGAGCACTTGAGAATTGTACTATAAGTATTAAAAGAACAAGAACTTTATGGAAAATTCAGTAAGTGTTATTTCTTTAAAGATAGAATTCAGTGTTTAGGACATGTGATATCTAAAGAAGGAATATCAGTTGCGCCTGATAAGCTAAACGCCATAATGGAATAGCCAGTTCCTAAAGATGTATCACATATACGACATTTTATGGGAATCACAGGGTATTAAATTTTTTTTATTGAAGGTTTCTATAAAATTACATACCCTATAACTTCTTTGAAAAAGAAGGGAAAAAGGTTTGAATAGAATAATAAATGTGAATAAAGTTTTGATAAACTGAAGCACTTGTTAACAACAACTCCTATTTTAAAGATTGCAGACCCTTACAAAGATTTTACCGTTTGCACAGATGCATGCAAGGAAGGTCTACGTGGAGTGTTAATGCAAGATAATTATGTTGTGGATTATGAGTCTAGAAAACTCAAAAGAGCATGAAAGAAATTATACAACTCACGATTTGGAGTTGGCTGCTATAATACACGCACTAAAGATGTGGAGAAATTATCTCATTGGTAGATGATTTTTACTAAAATATGATAATTTTACGCTAAAATATTTATTTGACCAACAAAACCTAAATGCGAGACAAGCTAGATGGATGTATTTTCTATGTGAGTATGATTTCGAAATAAAACACATAAAAGGGAAAGAAAATAATGTAGCAAATGCTTTGAGTCATCATGCGAATATGCTATATGTAACTACAAGCAGCAGTTATGAAAAAAAATGAGAAATAAAAATACAAACAACAACAAGAGTTGATGATGAATATCAGAAATTAAAAGAGAAAACAACAGAAAATGAAGTAAGAAAAATAAAAACAGAATTTAAATTGAGCAGAAAAGCGTTATTGATGTATAAGGACAGATTATATATACCTAGTTCTGAAGAATTTAAGCTGTTAATTATGAATGAAATGTATAAGAAACCATATTTAGGACAACTTGGATACCAGAAAATGATTACAATGTTGAGGAAAGAATTCTTTTGTCCTAATATGAAAAATGAAGTTGCAGAATACATAACTAGATGCATGGAATGTACTCAAGTTAAAGCCAAACATCAACATCCAATATGTTTGCTGCAGCCTTTACCTATTCCAGAATGGAAATGGGAAGTCATTAGTATGGACTTCATAATAGGTTTCCCTAAAAATGCTAAACAGAATGACTCTATAATGGTTGTTGTAGATAAGTTGAGTAAGGAAGCGCATTTTATTCATTTTAAATCTACTTACAAAGCTATACATATTGCTAATATCTTTATGAAAGAAATTTTCAGATTGCATGGTATACATAAGATAGTAATTTTTTATAGAGATTTAAATTTTACAGGAAATATTTGGAAGGCTTTGTTTAAAGGATTAGATACTAAACTAAATTTCAGTACTTCTTTTCATCCTCAAACAGATGTACAAAGAGAAAGAGTAAACCAAATCTTAGAAGGCATGCTTAGAATGTATGCCATGGATAAACCAGAAAAATGGGAAGAATATTTACATTTGGTTGAATTTGCATATAATAACCATTTTCAAGCTTCTGCTAAGATGAGTCCATTTGAAATGCTTTATGGACGAAAATGTAACACTCCAATTTCTTGGAGTAGTCCAATTGATAGATTAATGTTAGGTCCTGAAGTATTAAAGGATATGGAACTAACAGTGAAATAGGTACATCATAACTTGAAGATAGATCAAGATAGGAAAAAGAGCTATGCAAACTTAAAAAGAACTAAAAGAGAGTTCCAGGTAGGGGATCATGTTTATGTAAAGGTGAAACCAAAGAAGAGTTCTTCGAGATTGGGAAAATGTGCTAAACTAGCACCCAGGTATTGTGGCCCTTTTAAGATATTAGATCGGTAGCTTATCGATTGGCACTACCACCTACGGTAAAAGTACATAATTGTTTTCATGTTTCCTTGTTAAATAATTATGTACATTATGCGAGTCATGTTGTTGATTGGAATGTTATTCAGGTGGAACCAGAAGGAGAATTCCAAGTGGAACCAGAATGCATTCTCTATAGGAGGGAGATTATTCTTACGAACCGCATCATTGGGAAGGTGAAGGTGCAATGGATGCACCTTAGCCCAGAATAAGCTACTTGGGAATTGGAAACTAAAATGTGAGAGGCATATCCAATTCTATTCCAAGAAGAAACTGTGAAAGATTGAATAACACCAAGGACGGTGATATGTTTAAGGGTGGGTGTTTGTAATGCCCCTAGAACCTTGATTAAAGTTAAATAATTTGTAATATTTTTTTAATTATTATTGAACAATTATTTTGACCAAGTGTGGTCAAATACACTTGTGTGAGGATTATGAATAATTTTTATTATTTAATAAATATAAACAGGAGAATCCAATCTGAAGTAGCTGTTGAAAGAGTGTTTGCTGGCCCACATGGAGAATAGAAAAGTGTTGGACAAGAAGACCTAGTGGTGAAAACATATAATTAATATCTCAACAGGTGCAGGAGGCACCTTTCCTATAATTCAGGTCATATCTCCAGATGGAGGTTCTAGAGCAGGAGGCTCATGAGAGACCTAAGTCTTATGAAAAGTTAAATATGCATTCCCATCAGACAAGTAGGAGGCTTGGATGGGAGAGGGAAATTATCATTATTGATTAAAGGAGTGGAATTCAGTGTTGGTTCAGAACTGGTTTCAATAGTATTTGTCCTTGTGGTCCAACAAACAAGCTTGGGGGTTTCAAAGAAAGTAATATTAGTTGTTCTGGAAGATTGGTTGGGAGGAACGGTGACCTTCAGATTGGATTCAGTCTGCACATTGTTGATAAGTTATTTATAAGTTAATTATGTTTAGCATTTTAGTTTAGATCATTTTTTTCCTACAAATTGAAAAAATTATTTTTATTCATTGAATGTCTGAATATTTACGTTAATAGATGTATCTTAGAATGTACTAACCTCATGATTTATAGTATATGTTACAATGTTCCTATTTTGTTATGCATAGGTTAAATGTGTTAAGTTTCTGTTACTATTACAATGAAGTAAATTTTAATTATTGGATTACAATAGTAATATTAATGGTTATTTCAAGTTTATGTAGAATAGAGTTATATATATATCATTATATTTATATATAAACCTAGGGTTTATATAGATTTTAACTAGAGATAAATGAATGTATATTTATTATCCAAAGTATAAATTTCTATTCAACACAAATATTACATATATTCGAGATTGAAAACATAAACAAAAATCCATTTTTACAGAGATAACATTTATTTACAAACCAAAGCTATTTTGTATATGCAGAACCATACGGCTCAAATTTTTCCCCCAAGAAATAATTTTATTCATACGTAGATAGAATAAATTACCATACAAATAGATAAAATAAAACGTATACAGTCAGAACAAAGCTTCACAAGAAGACAAAGATTCCAAGGAGCCAAAAGGCTTTCATGTTTATAAATACAGAGTACAAGATGCTGAAAGGCTATAATTTATATGTATTACATCAAATGTCGAAAAGTCATTGAAGGAATTCGTATGGCTCCCCTCGTCTTAAGCAAAACCTGAAATAAGTGGGAAAATGTGAAGCATAACCCATGTCGTTAACAAGATTCATACACGAAGCATGCAACTGGTGCTTTCGCCATGTCAGAAACAAGAAGATGACAGCTACCTGTATTCGCAACTGAAGTCGTCGCATCCATACAGGTGTATGAAAAATAACCATCAACAAGTGTAGTTAGGGTTATATAAAGGTAAAATAATAATCATTTAGAAATATGAGGTAAGTACTAAACACTTACAAGGTTAACGATGGACCAAAATGTTGGACGAGCTTCGAACCCTAACTGTAGAGACGATAACTTCTCTAACCCTGTATATAAATATCGTTTGTTAAAATATTATTACTTATAAGCAAAAAATAGAATACTGTAAAATAAAATGCAAAAGGTAGTGGCTTATCGTTTGAAATCGCAATCAGAATTATATGCCTTTCATCTAAACCCTGTATAAATATTACTCTGTTTCACTTCGAAACCAGAGGACTTGAACAAATTCAAGCTTATTATACCTTTTGAAATGCATTTGGTTTCCAAAATCCCGCGGTTCACAGGAATACCTGCACAAAAACATGACGACCGTAGTTATGATCAATTATATATACTTATATATATAAACTCTTGCAAGTAATGTATTTATGAATCAAACTTACCAGTGGAGAGCCGAAATATGGTGGTTAACCCAACACCAATTTGAAACTAAATCCTAACACTTTTGACATTGTGTTTTCTCCCAAGCTCGAACCCTTACCAAACTTCAACCATATTACAGATAACCAAAACTATGTGTCTAGCCTAAGCTTTGCATTGCACCGAAGTCTCCGCGGTAATGTGGGAAGTTTCTAAGCCAAGGGCTCGACACAAGTAAGAGCATGAAACAAAGTAGAAACTCAGAACCAAGCTCGACACAAGTCGGAGCGAGAATCAAAGTGAAAATACAGAGCCAAGCTCGACACAATCCAGCATGAGAAATTCGAAGTAAAACTATAGAATAAAGATCGACACAAGTCAAAGCGAGAATCAAAGAAAAAAAAACAGAACCAAGTGCAACACAAGTCAGAGAAAGAAATGAAATAAAGTCACAGAGCCAAGCTCACAGATGGAACAAACACAGAGCAATACTCCAAGTTGAGGACTCATTTGAACATACTTAAGCATAGGGAAAAACCTTATAAGAGAACTGTGAGTACTCCATAAGGAGGTCGCTCGTGCTCATTGATACACCTAATAGTTACAGGGTTAAAACCATCACTTAACAAGCATCTGAGAAACAATACAAACCGGTCGATCTTTGCATACAGCCGAGGCTCAGTAGTGTGGAAACATAACCCCAAATACCAAGAAACATAATGGTGTAATCGGAAACCATGTCTATTAAACCTCGAGAGGAGTGGTTACAATCCCAAGAAAGAGAATCAACGATGTACAAGAAGCCAGGTAAGTTGGAGCATGTAGCATACTGCCACCTTCGTAAATTCCTTCACATGGGATTACCAACTCACTATCACTTCAACATTAATGAATTCAACTGTGTATCAATAAAAAGAAATCGTATAATTAACTTCGATCGATATTCTATGGATATGATTTATGCAAATTATTGAAACAATGGTTTACAACGATTACAAACAATAGATCAATACATATGCAAGTTCAAAACGAGCCCTTCAAACATTATTATAGGGATATAGTTAGGATATAAACATAGGGATTTTTCATATCCAAAGGACTGTATAAATATATGGTCGGGTTCATAGTTGTAGTGTTTACAAAGGGATAAACCTCAATGTGTTCATAAAACTTGAAACTTGATCCTAGTTAGGGTTAGCACAACTGAGGTGCATTATATTGATTATGTAATTCAAAACATATGTTAGAACTAGGATTGGTAAACTAGGTGTGTAAATAGCATGAAGACTAGAGTAAACAAATGGTTAAAATTTATGTGGACCATGTAATTATATTCATGCCTTATCTTAAAAGAAGGATATGGTCGTCTCTTAGAGACTATCTTTAGTTTCTGCAAAGGAGGATTTCAAAATTATAATTATCTTCAAAATTATTTTAT
The DNA here is from genome assembly GCA_027924585.1 of Larix kaempferi. Taxonomy (NCBI): domain Eukaryota; kingdom Viridiplantae; phylum Streptophyta; class Pinopsida; order Pinales; family Pinaceae; genus Larix; species Larix kaempferi. Next base: position 2,035,863 of record BSBM01000926.1, on the reverse strand, counting down.
ACCTTAGGATAGATGACGGGCTGAGTCACATCCTTCAGCAACCTATACACCTGCGATATAAGTAGGAATGTCATCATTAGTTACTTATAATATTTTTTTTTATTTGAGTAAATAAGGGGTTGTGACATTATTATTGAAATTCAATTCTTTCTATTTATACGGGTTCCTTTCTAAGGCCAGATGAATAAAGAGAGGTATAAGCTAGGATTTTAGTTTGATCAAAGTAGATAAGGCATTTAAAATAAAAAGAGTGATATGCATTGGCTAACTTGGAGAGATGATTGCAATTATTATTAGCAATGTGCTCTTGGAGGCAAGCTTGAATGGATCTACTAGTTTGTCAAATATAAGATTTTCTTGATGAACTAGGAATTTGATAAACTCCTTGGGAGAGAAAGAGGTTAGACTTGTCTTTGACACTTAAAAATAACTATTTAAGAGTTTGGTGAGGATTGAAGATAGTTTTGATATTCTTTCTAATTAAAAGTTTTAGAAATGCATAAAGTAATTCCTTGTATGCAAGGGAAAGATATTAATGCATAGCTAGGGGAAATAGGATGGGATAGTTTAGGTTCACGGTGAAAGGAAGCTCGATAAGATATATTAATTTGGTTAAAGAATGATGAGACCGGTTATGTAGGTCTTTAGATATAGAAGATAGGGAACAGATTGAGCGGTTTAACCTTATTTCTCCGGATTTGTGAGGAAAATAATAGTTTCAAATAGAGTGCAGGAAGCCACTAATATATCAGTACCATGTCAGGAATTAAGAAATCCATCACCTACTTGAAATCCAGTGTATAGTACTTCAAGATGAATATCAGAAAGGTTTTCGACATCTCTTATGTTGGTCTCAAGGAGATAAAGGAGAATTCAGAGGACACACGATATATTTCCCAACAACTAACTTGCCAGGACTCATGCATCAATGACCTGGAGCGAAATCTGTTCGAGCTCATGGGAAATGTGGACATAATTAAAGATGAAGTGCTGAAAATGTCCAAAATGATCCAGTGCATCCATTTCCAAAAGTCTCCAGGCGAAGGTGCACTGCCAATGGATGAAGTTTCAGTGCATCAACAAGCTCAGGTTATGCCTGGGCTCCAAGTTTGATTCTATGTTTCTCAATGTTCTATGTTTTTTTTTGCATTACTAAATAGACAGCATGTAAGGGTATATCCCTCCCATGAATTTGAATTCTCTAGGAAGTCGAAAAAGGGAACTGATAAGTATGAAGTAGAACAAGTTTTGTCTGCACATTTCCAGCAATTCTCAGAGCTTAGAATGAAGCCCACATTTTGTACTGAATGGTTGTGCACAAATTTTTTACAAATATACTCCCACATTTTCTATAAAAAATAGGTTAAAAGGATACCCATGTTCTAGGAGATATTTAGTGAGGTGGGATCTTTCTTCACTTAAATTTTGGGGTCAAATATGCAAATAACTTTGGTAATTAAATTTTTAAGAACTACATAGTTTTTAGTAGGGTGGTGTTTGGAATGAGCATGCAGGTATCTATCAATATCCAAGTATTTTATGGTAAACTTGATGAGATAGGGATCCATCCAGCTGACGAGTGACTAAAACATATAGAAACATAAGAGAATCATCATGTTGGATTTTCATGGCACAAACTGAAGGTGAGGAAAAATATTATTTAAATGAGTATGAAAGTTACTAAGGGAGGATTGACCATGAGACTAGATGAAAAACGTGTCATCAAGGAAATGAATCCATCAATTTGGTTTTGATGAGAATATATTCATGGATAGGGTTTCAAATTGTTCCATGAAAATGTTGGCAACAATCGGGGATAAACATGATCCCATGGTTGTGCCTTCAATTTGTTCATAGAAAGTGTCTTTGAAGAAAAATAAAGTAGAGGTAACGAAAATTCAAATCGGATTTAGGGTTTCTTTGATCGAAAAGCTTGGAGATAGTATAAAGGGCTTTGGAAGCATTTTGGTGAAGAGAGATACAACATAAAAATTGACCATTAGGTATCCATCATCAAGGTGAATATTTTGAATTTTATGAATAACGTCTAAAGAATATTTGATAAATGAAGGGGTTTGACCTACGAATGGGTAAAGCTTGTCAGCTAAAAGTATATATAAATCATGGGTAGGAGCTTCTATGGAATTGACAATGGGTCTAAGAGGGATGACTTTCTTATGGATTTTTTGTTGGTTGTAAATTTTAGGGGGATGGGATTGTGAGGAAGAATTCATTTTTTAATTGAGGGGTCTAAGGGAAAATATTTAATGGCATCAGGTACAACTAAAGTGGTAATTTTTTTAATGGGAGTTTTGGAGAGGGGTTTATAAGAGGAGGAATACATGATTTTAAGCAATTTTGTTTCATAATCAATCAAGTTCGTGATTATAGTTGCACTTCCTTTTTTGGATTTGAGGACGATAATTCCTCATTGGAATTTAACTTTCATAAAGCTACAAATTTATCCTTGGAGAGGTTAGGCACTGGAATTTTGGAGGATTTAAGAATTCAAGAGCAATCTTGCCTAAGTTCTTCAGCTTCATCTCGAGGGATATGGAAAGTAATGGATTCGATGGAGCAGAAAATATATTTAGCAGGAATCTGTAATATCCTGATTTTGACCCTATTGCATTAAAATTGTAAATGATGTAAATATCATTATTAAATCATGGTGGGGAGCTCAAGGCCAAGGCCCCACCATCGATTTAATGTTTTATGTATGGACAATTAAAAATTGATGCATACGGTTCTCATGCTAGCCACGCACAATAGAAATTAACACATCATGTAAATATGATTTTTAATGAAATACCCACAACTAGCTATGCAATGCAACAAGAGATGGGGGCATGATTTTTACAAGGGATAGGGAAGGAAAATATTCAAACCTTTGAGCCATTAGTGTTAAGCCAAATGTCAATGAATGAACCCACAAACCCTCAACTACCCATTTTGACTTATGCACCCAATCATTTAATTCTGCCAAGAGTTGGTTGAGGTAGTTAATGCATTGGGAATGGGGAGGTATGGCTGTCCAATTTCATGTAAGGTAAATCCATCAATTTGGGAAATCGTATTTTTGGCTCCATGACAAGAAAACACTTGTGAAATTGTGCCCAAGCCATTATTCACCCATGTTGTTTTCTCCCTCACGCAGTCTAATCTAGATGGGGCATTTTCCTTCACGTTTTCCATCATTTTCCTTCATTTTCAATAGCTGGGAATTCATTTTTTTGTTGCATAATAGCTGGGAGAAGGAGAGTCACGATTTGGGGGTTATAGAGGTTGTTTCTTCCCCTTGAATGCCCATAAACGTTTTCTGAAATTGAATTTTCTCTCCCAAGGTTGATTGCCCCATATAACATATCATTTTGGGTTGCCCACGATTTTGGAAATTCATGGAAACCCCATTTTGAGTATTCCATAGTCAAAACATTTTTCTTCATACCCGGCACTTGTGTTTTGCTGTTATGTGCATCCTTGTTTTGATTTGAACTTGTGAGTAATAAATTAGGAGTGGAAGAGGATTATAATTGGCTTGATAAACCTAGTGAAGAGAGTAACCTCACAGAAAGACCAAAAGGGCCTTGGCTACTCTTCTATGCACACCCTGGAGGGCACTAGAATGGAGTGTATGGCCTGAGGGAATGTGTAGCAATGAAGGGAATACTTCTTTGTGTTGGGTGTGTAGGTGTTGTGGGTACCAATCTAGATAGATCTTGTAGAGGTTTCCATAGCTCTGTGGTTGATCTCACTAGATTAGCAATTCATTTCCTTCCATTTCCTTAGCAGCCTGATAAACCCAACTGTGGATTGGCTTGGCTAATTTTGGTGTATATTTGGCTATGTGTGAGTCTATTGTTCCCTTTTTCCTTGTAGAAATCATTTCCAGGTCAGCGGTGGCAGTTGTGTTGAGATATTGATGAGCACAACTGGCCTATGGTTGGGTGGAACGTTGCATTTGCATAGCCAGTTGCTCGGGACTACTTTGTTTTAAGATAAGTACTCTTTTGTATTAATTTTGCAATGTCTTTATTTGATGACTATCATGAATATGTTGAATGCATGCTAGATGTGTAGTATAAATTTACTTTCGCTATGTTTCTTATATATATATATATATGCATATTTCTTTTTATCTTCAATGAATTTTGTTAATAATCATGGGTCTAGATGCCCAGTTTTAGTGTCATGTTCTCTCCCTTACTTGGGAGCAATGGGAGGGGATGTGATAGAATCTGATTAGGGATTATGGCCTAGCTAAATATTTTTTGTAAGAGATGAAAGGTGGGAGAATCAAGGAATATGGGTGAAATATTTAAAATAGTAGAAGAAGAAAATAGGTTTTGAAGAGATGAAGAGGGATATGGGGGTGGAGGACTAAGATGATGCAGATAATTGGATAAAGGATGAACTTATTTTAATTGAGTTTCCTTTTATATTTATCATTGTAAAATGAACATTCTATCATTTTAGTATTTGATATATATATTAAATTTATTTGATTGTTTGTAATTACAAAGAGAAAATGTCCTAAGATTGAAACACCTAAGAATGTGTCCAATTGTAGAAAAAATATTGGTGTGCAAGCCAATGGAGTTGGAGCGGATATTGGAGACAGAGTAGATATCGTAGATGAATTTAATCCCATGGAATAAAATGATGTGTATAATATGATTGATAATGATCCCATACAAATAGATTGATCCATGACACCTTTTTCTCCAATGGATGACAACTTTGATGGCATTCATGATGTACCTCTAATTAATAGGGCACGAAAAAACCTATATGAAAGCTCGAGGACAAACCTTTTCTATGCTTTATTTTTGTTGGAGAATTGGAAAGTATTAAATGGTTTTTCAAACACGTCTCACAGATATCCTTAAGGGATGTAATATAATTGTCTATACATTAAGAACATTTTTTCTATTTTTATTAGTGTTAATTAATATTGTATAAGGATGCAATAATGACAAATAATATTATTTATAATAATTTGGGGTGAGTGCAAGATAATGAGGGTCATTTTTGGCATGTTAGATGCAATAAAAATTTGAAAAATTAGGCATCCCTCAAATTACTTGTATTGTTTTAGATACTTACACAAAATATCTTGCATTGAGAAAAAAAATGAAATGTAGGAAATTGAATCACGTTTCCGAATATATAAATTTGATGTATTGAAAATTTATATAATTATGTCAAGTTTCATCTTTTCTAGCTGTCACATTTTGTTTTGGAAAATAATAAGGTATACGTCTTTATGGGTACATCCTTTGAGTGCCTAAATTATGGTTTTGGGCTGCAAAAATTGGTAGACATGTAGAGAACAAGTAGTACTAGTGCAACAGTATTTTACCAGAATTATTAATATTTTTTAATTATCTAAGTGATTAAACCTCGAAAATGGTACGACAAGGATGGGTGCATCTTTTGAAGGTCTTAATGTAATAATTCTAAAATGTATTTTTTTATAGAATTTAGAGGTCAGTGTCTAGTAGTGAAACATACAATTTTTTTTTTTAAAATCTTGTGAAATGAAAAAGTTAGGGAAGAAACACTAAAATTGTGTTTTTTGAGTTGAGGAGTCATGATATAAGAAAATTTTGGAAAAAATTGAAAAATAATTACATATTTGGAATCTACAGAAACAATGCTATCTATGTATAAAATTTCATAAAAAATGATTATGTCTATCATACTGTAAAGTGTGGTGAAAGACAGACATACTGAGAAAATGGAGCAAATTCCCAATTAGCTATGGTTTAACATATTCCATAGCACTGGGTTGGTAACTCCGAACCAAATACATAGAACTGTGGATGACATGTGAGTGTGTGAGAAGGCATGTTTTAGGTTCTAAAGAATGCTTGCGCATTACCTTTAAATTTAAACTTGTATTCATGTCTTTAGTGTCAATGGAAATGCTCAATATACCTTGTATACCTTACTCCAGTAACAGTCAATCCCTAAATACCTTAACCTATAAAGGACCTAATCCTTAAAGCATTAGACCATTAATTAACCCCTTATCTCCCATCCCCTTAGTCCTTAAAAACTAACATTGTAAGCCCTTAACCCCTTATAATCCTTAAAACCTAAACCCCTAACATAGAGCCCTAAATCCATTTTCCCATAAATCCCCTAACCCCTTAAGTCTTTAATTGTTTACCTCTAATCCTTTAACCATTAGCATCTAAGCTCTAGTTTACTTCCTAGAGGTAAAATAATTGTTTACTTCTAATCTATGTATGCATGTGAAACCACCCTTATGAAAGTGTGACCTACATTTGATTGTGCGCTCTACGTTTGCATGTGTGCTCTCTCTTTGCATGAGAGCTCTATATTTGATTGAGACCTATCTCGTGGGCTTGATCTCCACTCTCTTGGCTTAGGCACTCTGGCTTGGGCTTGTTCAATAGCCTATAAGCTCTTGTTTACCCCTTATAAGAAGTTATCCCTTTAACCCCTTCACCCTTAATTCCTAAACTCATAAAAACTAACCCCCTAACCCTATATCACTAAATACCTTTTCCCTTAAATCCCCTAACCCCTAAACCCCTTAACCACTTTACCTCTAATCCCACAACCCCTAACCCCTAAGACCTAGTCCACCCTTGACCCATAAAAAACCTAACCCATAATACTTAAGGCCCAAATCCCTAAATCCCTAATTCCTTAAACCCTAAACAATTAAACCTGTAACCACTCAGGCATTATCCCCTAACCTCTTAAACCTTATCCCCCTAACCATTGAGCCTTAAATTCCTTAAGCCCTAAACCCCTAACCCATAAAAAACTATTCCATAAACATAAATTAATCCCTACTTATCCCTTGACCCCTAAATCCTAACCCCTTAACCATTGTCTCCTTAACCTCTTACCCTTAAAGACCCTAACTCCTAAGTCCCTTAACCCCTTAACTAACCCCTACCCCCTAATACTTAATCTCTTAACCCCTAAACTATAATCCCTTAAACCCTAAAGCATATAACCCCCTATCTACTTAGATCCCCAACCCTAAACCTTTAAATCTCTTAACCATTTTATGCCTTTACCTATAAACTCTTAACTCCCAGTTCCTAGTTAAGCCCCTAACCCTAAAACCTCTAACCCATAATCCCTAACTCCTAAATTTTGTAAACCCGTAAACCCATAATACATTATCACCTAATCCATTAAGACCTTAACACCTAAGCCTTTGATCCTTTAACCCCTTGACACTTAACCCTTAAACTCATCAACCCTAACACCCTAACCCTAGAGCCCTAAATCACTTAGCCCATAAATCTGTTAACTCCTAAAGGCATTGCTTCTTAAATAACCACCAATCCCTTAACCCTTATGTCCTTAAACACTAAGCACATAACTGGGTGCACATAAGTGAAAGTTCCATTCTTTGATTTTATTGCATAAAGGATTAATTATGATGTAAGTTTTGATAAAGGGAAAGAAGCCCTGGCACTTTTAATAAAATAAAGTACAATGATTTCCTAGAAGGGAAATGAGGAGGGAATCCATGTGTGACAAGTGGGAATCATATAAAACTAACTTTTGGCAATAAATTTTGACAAAAAATATTGAACACTAAGGGAAATAATATTTGCTTGCATATTCACTAAGTAATTGTTACTATGTGTTATGGTTGATCGTAGTAGGGCCCTTAGGCTTGGGTTATACAGTTGTCCTTGATAGCTACACATCGTTTAATAATTTCTTTGGTCTCATATTTTAGAGAGAAACCCCCTTTTTATACCACAATCCTTAACTCATGTGTGGCTTTATGAGAGCTACGATGATGTGATCTAATGGAAAATATTCTAGTTATAAATCATTATGTATATTTGTCAATGATAAGTATGCCCCATATATAATTTAGATGTTTGTTTTTTATTTTGTTTTACTAGATTTGTTATGCTTCTTTGATGCAATCTTGTTCATTTTATGAGTTATTTAAACCTTGCACATTTAGCACAAAGAATGTGTGTAGTATTTAATCATCTCTTTAATGAAGTTCTATTTTGATTAAAGGGATGTTATTAGTTCATATTTTTCTTATTTGATTCTAAAAATTTCAAATATGGCACATTTATTTTAGGAAAAATTTGAAGGATACATCATTTTCTCAAAGTGTAGAAACCTTGGCCAATCTTACTAATTCTTAAATTTGCAACTATAAAATGTTTGGCAATTTTTTGTAAAAATATTCAAATTTCTAAGGAATTTACATAGTTTTTGGAAAATCTTGGTGATTTTTAGAGTAAAAAAAATTATCCCATGGAATTTGGGCAAATCATCATTGAAAAAAAGGCAAATTGGAAAATATTGTTTTTAGAAAAAAGGTCGAAAACTAGCCCACAAGCTCAATTTCGCTCCTTAAATTTTATATGATTTCTTGATATTGGTATTATTTGAATGTTAAGACTACACAAATTGACATGTATGTGATGATAACATAGTTTTTCATAAGTTACCATAAGAACATGAAATCTCAAAGGATTTATGATTGTAAGATCTTGCAATTCAACCATGAAAAGGAGCTTGCCAAAAGATTGACCAATAGTTCTAATTATTCATTTATCGTTTCCATGAGTATGAGGGGATGGTTCAATAGTTTACTTGGTGTAGGACCCCTCCTTTAGGGTACCCTTGAACTGAACCTGAAACTTTAAAAACTTCATACAAACAAATTAGCCATTATAGTTATTGGAAAATAAAATAAAATAGTGAATAACTTAACAAAAATAAGCAAACCTTAACCTGTCAACCCGATCCAGCTGGTCCATTGTTGTCTGCGTCTTCCGTAGGATCCCTCCAGCAAAGCTCGTTTAACCATTGGCGAAGCAACCGTTAGCTTCGCCACCCAACCATAGGCTCATGCTTTCAGTCGCATGGCTTCCCCCGAGCTTTGGGTCGTAGAGCTCACACAAGTATTTCAGAAATTCAGCTTGGGCTTCCCTTCCCACCAGGATTTCTAAGCCAAACCCTTAGATAGCAGCAAGTCTTTGAGGCATTCAAAAATTACGACAATCGTCCAAATTATGGGCCCCTTACCCATTCCTTAAGCCTTCCTTATAAAGGGAAATATCCTGCGACACATGTCGCTTCATGCATAAATAAATATTTTTAATTATTTATTTAATTAAAACACTCACCCATCCAAGTGTCAGTTTCTCTGGGAAGTGCACCTACATCCCTAAGTTTGCTCTAGTTTGTCCCCCAGATATTTTAATCAACTCCTAGCTTTTAGTTGACTAGGTGTCTAATCTATTTTGCTCATAAATAATAATTTCTATTATTTTAAATGCTTAACAAAATAACTATTCATGTGCAAATGTCTAAGCTATTGTTATGCATTTGCTAAGTAATAATCTAGAGTTATTCTCCTAAGTTTTTATGCAGTTTAATTTAACAATCAAACTCACTAGGATCACGGTGTCGCGTCGTTGGGCTCCTAGTTCCTTAATTTAATTTCTCTGACATGGCACCACTCCGTCGAGTCCAGTCATCCATAGTTTCCATTCCTCGGCAAGGCACCACATCGTTGGGTCCTTGCATTCACTCTTTCCGTTCTCGGCAGGGTACCGCACCGTCGGGCCCTTCTACCGTCATCCTTCCGTTTTGACTTGCGGGAACTTCATGTAGGGATTTCAGGAGACGTTACCTTCCATCCTACGTCTACACGCTATCTAGGGACTAATGGCGCTGAGGAGTGAGTCCGTTCTCACTGCGCGCCCCTCAACTCGTACGTGACCAGCTCCGTCGTGGCCCACCTCGTACGCCCTCACGCATTCCTCTTGAGCAAGCGGATCAATGCTTATCTGCTCATGCGTGGTATTCTTATCGGAAGTCGACATCGTCGTCGCTTCCCTTGTGTGTGATTTACCCGTACTCTATGACCCTTCATGTTCCTTTGTGTGTCCGTTGGTGAACCGTCTCACTTGTTTCTACACACACTTCTCACAACAATTTATTAGTAGAACTGTCCTCCATAATCATCCTCTGATTTCTAAATCTAGTATTGTTAAACATTTATGATTTATTCAAACTTCTAATCAAATATACATTTCGTCGACAAATTCATAATCACCGTATAGCTAGTCGTTAAGCATTATCCATATGTACAATTTTCATATCAAAGTTAATCGTTAAACATAAAATCGTCCATTCACAATAACTACCCAAAAGCACATATATCAGTCAATCGTAATCATAAATATACTCAAAATAAAATCATAGGGTTATTTTATTAATGTTTCAAATAGTCGGCGACCCAGCAGGTGCCCTCAATGTCTATAGTAGTCTAGGGGCACTACAAAAACTAGTACCTCATTATTCTAAATAGTTAAGGTACTGAGGCGGGCATTACATACACCCCCTCTTATTAAAACTTCGTCCCGAAGTTAAGTCTCATGTGCTTCCACGGTGATTTTTCACTTCCTTTTCACATTCATTTCTTCATTATATCCACGATTTATAATAAAATTTCATTTCGTCTTTTCTACCCTCATATAAGTATAAGCCACATAATTGGTAATATAACTAAATCGTACCTTTTGTAGTGTAGTAATCCCCACAATAGTTCTCTCTTGACTCGCTAATTGTAACCAGGATTGAAATCGTCTACAACAAATTCTTTCAATTCAACGAAACTAAAAGTATATCATTTACGAAAATACTGAAAACACTGACATATTTCAACATAAGGGATAGAATATTCAATTCCAACTTCTCCATTTTCTATAATTATGTATAACTATCGCATGTTCAAAACAATGTCCGAATTTCAAAAATAAGAATTTACCCTTCCCAATTTTGTTCTTCAATACATTCCTTAACCATTACTGAACTAATCTTACATGCAACCTCTCTCTTCTTATAATCCAAAGTATAATTAAATTCTAGCGTGCCATTTACTTAGTATAGCTAAAAGTATAATCTTAGATTTTTATAAACAAAGTCATGTAAGGTTTTCTTCTTTTCCTAATATTAGGCACAGTTAAGATTCTATAATTCAGGTAAGTTTAACTTCTCTCTTTTCACATTTCAAAGCACGATTACAAACTAGTAGTGCATACCTGCGAAGTCGTCGCCTTGATTTCAGAAATAAGCATTTACAACCAATCGATAAAATTCTTGACGCAAGACCCCTCATCAAAGCATATGAACCCTGATTATCATTCAAACTTTTATACTAGCAAAATTAGTGAAGAATAATTCTAACTTGTTCGAGAAGATGGAGATATTCTTGCTAAGGATGAAGAAGTAAAAACCACAGCTCTGATTTTTTTTATGTCGATATGTAGGGATCTGGGGTGTCGTAATGTCCAGGTCATGGAACTCAGCATGTCCTTACTGTAGCGTCTGTCTGGTTCTCTCTTTTTTTCTTTTTTTTTTCATCATAAGTAGGTTAGTAAGTAGATAGCATGTAGATATTAGATCTAATGTTTAAACTAGCATTCCATATCCGTCCAATCAAATATAATAATGTATTATATGTATGTAACCATTAATCAAATGAAATAAGTAATATGATTTCATTCCATATCTCTAATCCTTAATTACATCATCTACCCTTTCCTATGTACACAAAATATAGATTTCCTAAGTACATAGAAAAAATATATATATAATTCATTAAAGCTCCTATATCTAGTTACCACATATGAAGATTTGCTTTTATAAATTACATAAAAAAATAAATAATTCACTAAAATAAATAATTTCCTATCTATAAGCTTCTATATCTAGTTACCACATATCAAGATTTGCTTTTTATAAAGAAGCAAAAGAATATATTCATTATAATTATAGATAATAAAGATTATTATCCCAAATAACTACCCCACAACTAGTTTAACTTTACTGAAGAAGTATAGTTAATATTATCAAATTAATTGGTATAGTTCGCTATCCATTATCATTGGTAAATCAAGATGCATTAACTTATGGATTAACTTATGGACTATCACTTTGTTGAGTCTAAATCTAGACAAGGAATAGATAGTCTTTAAGTAAAAAGATGTATTCGCAACATAACTAGTGGACGGTTACATTACACTATGTATTAATTTCCATATTATCTTCTATCAAACTGCATAGTAGAATCATCATAAAGTGTATTAATTCTCATCATCACCTAATAAAAAAAAAAAGTTCGAGGTAATTCACTTTCCTTCGAAATATAAAAGCCCCAACTTTCCTATATTCTTTTAATGTGACAAAAAAAATCAAAGTAGGAATTGTAACAATTTTAACAATGGTTTGCCCTATATTAATTAGACATCCTTTCTCATACGTCAAAAGGAGATGAAGCAAGGTATACGAGTTGCCCCACCGGAAATACTTGAGTCGGAGTACCGCACTATGTGACGACATAAATAAAACACATTGTTTTATAACTTTAATGCTTAATTTATATGTATATAGATTTTTCTTTTGAAACCATTAACCTTCACTTTTACATAAGGGAGACGATAAGTAGGCCAATATTAATTTGTCTATGACTAAAGCTGCTGTAAGACGAAGATAAACTACGGTACTCACACATATAAATTACCTTGGATTATGGCCAAACACCGCAGATGGGAATACGAAGGTAAGCGTGGCAATTTATATCAAAAAAATATATATAAGGAAGAACACTGCATATTACAATATAAACGAGGGAAAAATTACACAACGATTTGCAATAATAATAAAAAAAAAGAAAATATGACTGTAAGACCAATGCGTCATGTTATATCATTAAAGCATAAAGGGAAAGACGTTGCACGTTACAATATATGACAAAGGGAAATAACACAACGTATTTACGATATATTGTATAAATGATGAGCACAAAACATTATAATAAAATAAAGCAAAGTTGGATGCAGCATAAACCACACTTTTGACATTAGTGAGCTACCGTTCTCCTCAGCCCGTATCGATCGGAGTCTCGTCAATTCCGTCGCTGGGTACAACACACTTGTATTTCGACCCAAGAATTGAAGAGCAACTATTGATCATCTCTTCTATCTGTCATGACAAGTGTCTAGCTGGTTTCCATACGAGAGTGATCGCGGGTCCTCTCTACCGTAGCTGGAAGATTGCAGCAATTCAGTGTCACTCAAACATTCGGATAGCATAGGTCGGAGTATCTAAGATCAGGCTACATGGAACCTTCCAACGTGACTGGGTTAGACAAGGTAACCAGGGTCACCGTTAAGGAGTCGGACATATGTGACTGATCACTTTAACCGGGACAGACTACCATTAAAATAAGTGGAACGGAAAACAACTGGCATTGCGTCCATTTATTGCGCTTTGGGTATTGATGTCATATTAAAACTAAAACAAACAGCCATTAGTAAATCAAAAGGTAAGTAAATTAGATTGCATTTCCTGATCACTTTTTATGTTATAGAGACAACCATTCAAGGAACATGCTATCATTTCAAACCCAGATTCTTGCCATTTGTACAACTATCCTAAACAAATCAAATCCCAGGTTTAAGCTAAGGGTACTTTCACAGGAATTACAAAATCAAATCGAGGGGCAGGTTATTGCAACAAATAATTATATAAATTACACAAGCTGTCATTAAAAGAAAATAGAGGTGTAGATTTACCTGTGTAAGCCATCAAGATAACCAGACTTACAACTGAAATTTCCTGAGCGGATCTAAAGAGCGGCCACGTCATCCATGGGAGAACACACAACGTTTAAGTTAAGCAAAACTCAAAATTTAAGGAAACCCAAGGGAAGGAACAGTAATGAATTGAGATTTGAACGATCCTTGAGATAAAACAGAGACAGGAACGTAAATTCAGTGCTCTGAGCATTTAGCGAAGCGATGGACGATGATCAAAAGTAATTGATCTAAAAGTTCAAGCACAACACAGTAACAAAATAGTACGTATAAGATCGGATCTGAATATTCAGAGTGTCTGTATACCAGCAATAACATACTCAGGGGTCCACAATAACACAATGCAACCTATAACAGGTTGATTCTTTCATTCGACCTCAACCTTCGGTTTATAAGATCATGTTCAGGTTTTCAATTTTAATCTCGACCCCCAACTCACAAAAAGAAAACCGATGGAAAATAATCCGAGCTCTGTAATCATCTACAGTCTCGAATTGAGGCATCCATCACACGGTCCTGTGTGGAAGCGTTGCATTCTAATTATCATCAATTAGATCAGGAATGAGAGATCGGCACTGTCATTACGAGAGCAGAGCCGATCTAAGTATAATATTAATCCGAGACAATGTTTAGACTACCGATTCAAAAACCATATGTAACCTAATTAACATTGTTTAGGTCGGTCTTGACAGATCGAACACTGCCATTAAGAATGCAGTGCCGATCTGAATATGAAATTAGCCTAATACATAATAACAGGGTTCTTCTTTCATAAGAGTTTGTTAAACCCACATTAAAATTGCAGTATAATAAACTGTGCGCAATAACTAAAGGATTTGACATACAGTAATACGTTTTCCAAGATCTGGAGAATACATCTATTTTGCCAAAGAAATAGTTTCAGAACTCTTAAAAATCCTCCATTACCAGCATCTGCGACAAATCCCACTGTACTAAGATGTAGTAACTGATTCTTAAACATAATTAAATTATAACAATTCTAAATATAATTATGAAAGATGTGTTCACATTAGTTTCTTCTTTTATTATTGGAGCAAGGTGTACAAGATCCCAAAAAAAAAATATATAAAAAGAATTCCTTTCTACTCATTAAACATATCCTATGTAAACTTCTTATGGTCAAAGTGAATCAGTGAATCGGATTAAAATTTCGAGGCAAACAATATATATACATACCCAGAGCGATTCCCAACCCGACATTACAGAGAGTATGGATTGGATTTGTAGCTCCGATGAATTTTACAGTAATGGTTTATCACACAGGGAAATTCAAGTCTTCTGTCAATTCACAGAGATCCAGAGATTCTATTACATAGATCATAACGTCTTCTCATCACCGGGATACCCTTCATTTCTCTTCGAAATCGCCATCCCCGATTAATGGTATAAAACTCCATCCTCAGTCACACCGTTTCAGTTAAGCTAATACTCTCTCTGGCACAGGGCAGAGATCGATTGATTCGATCTAAGGCAACGCACACCTCTATTCCCCCCCAATCGAGATTGATGGATTAATGATAAATATCTGAATAAACTCAACCCTCGATCACACCGTGGCTTCCTGAATTTCATCCTCCTCCTCCACACGTCACACCCAAATGACAAATGGCAGTTAGGTAAATGACGCTCTTCCAACCTTGGTGTTAACGCCAAGAATGTCTTCCCTTTAGTGGAGCTCCTAGTTTTCATTTAGTGGAGTTCCACGCAGCCTAGATTTCCTGGCCATGCTCCCCACGATCGAGATATCCAAATCTCTCATGATGGGTGGCCATAGTACAAAAGTTAATAAAAAAAAATGAAACACAGATACATAAACTCAGTCGATCTCTAGATCGATACACTCTCGGCGGACAGAAGTAGTGCATGAATACTTTTACATTTAGAGAATATACAGTGATCCGTAAAGGAAGTAAACAAATTATAACAGAGTTTACCATAAATGGGTTCAAGGTTATAATTTCAGAGTTTAACACAGTTCGAAATGACAGAGAGATAAAATTCATTAAAAATGCAGAGTGTTTATAATCGATAGGGAAAAATTAAAACGATTTACAAGTCACCGATCTTAGTTTGAGCCAATCGTGGATCTTCCTGACATGGGATTTGTATACACAGGATCTTTACATATCTATATAACATTCTGAACAAGGTTTGAAAGAATGTAAAAATTTATATAATAGAGAAGAGTTTAACAGTAGCAACAGATCCGTCAGATCCGTCTGTAACTGTGAATTCGATTTTCTTGTCTTAGTACATAGAAATTTACACCATAAAATGCACACGAAATACATAATACTTTTACATAGAAACTAGATCAGTTCATAAATATTGAAATAAAACTAGGATATCTATTCCAATACTGAAAAGAAAAAAAAACAATAGCTGAACCTGATTTAGATCGTCAAATTTGAGGTAGACTGTCCATTGTAGTTGTAGCTGAATTCGTGCTCCAGTCGATCCACTTGACAAAGGTACCGACAACCCCTAGGTATAATACAAGTCCGGTGCCCCCAAGGCTCGACCGGCTCTGATACCAAATGTAGGACCCCTCCTTTAGGGTACCCTTGAACTGAACCTGAAACTTTAAAAACTTCATACAAACAAATTAGCCATTATAGTTATTGGAAAATAAAATAAAATAGTGAATAACTTAACAAAAATAAGCAAACCTTAACCTGTCAACCCGATCCAGCTGGTCCATTGTTGTCTGCGTCTTCCGTAGGATCCCTCCAGCAAAGCTCGTTTAACCATTGGCAAAGCAACCGTTAGCTTCGCCACCCAACCATAGGCTCATGCTTTCAGTCGCATGGCCTCCCCCGAGCTTTGGGTCGTAGAGCTCACACAAGTATTTCAGAAATTCAGCTTGGGCTTCCCTTCCCACCAGGATTTCTAATCCAAACCCTTAGATAGCAGCAAGTCTTTGAGGCATTCAAAAATTACGACAATCCTCCAAATTATGGGCCCCTTACCCATTCCTTAAGCCTTCCTTATAAAGGGAAATCTCCTGCGACACATGTCGCTTCATGCATAAATAAATATTTTTAATTATTTATTTAATTAAAACACTCACCCATCCAAGTGTCAGTTTCTCTGGGAAGTGCACCTACATCCCTAAGTTTGCTCTAGTTTGTCCCCCAGATATTTTAATCAACTCCTAGCTTTTAGTTGACTAGGTGTCTAATCTATTTTGCTCATAAATAATAATTTCTATTATTTTAAATGCTTAACAAAATAACTATTCATGTGCAAATGTCTAAGCTATTGTTATGCATTTGCTAAGTAATAATCTAGAGTTATTCTCCTAAGTTTTTATGCAGTTTAATTTAACAATCAAACTCACTAGGATCACGGTGTCGCGTCGTTGGGCTCCTAGTTCCTAAATTTAATTTCTCTGACATGGCACCACTCCATCGAGTCCAGTCATCCATAGTTTCCATTCCTCGGCAAGGCACCACATCATTGGGTCCTTGCATTCACTCTTTCCGTTCTCGGCAGGGTACCGCACCGTCGGGCCCTTCTACCGTCATCCTTCCGTTTTGACTTGCGGGAACTTCATGTAGGGATTTCAGGAGACGTTACCTTCCATCCTCCGTCTACACGCTATCTAGGGACTAATGGCGCTGAGGAGTGAGTCCGTTCTCACTGCGCACCCCTCAACTCGTACGTGACCAGCTCCGTCGTGGCCCACCTCGTACGCCCTCACGCATTCCTCTTGAGCAAGCGGATCAATGCTTATCTGCTCATGCGTGGTATTCTTGTCGGAAGTCGACATCGTCGTCGCTTCCCTTGTGTGTGATTTACCCGTACTCTATGACCCTTCATGTTCCTTTGTGTGTCCGTTGGTGAACCGTCTCACTTGTTTCTACACACACTTCTCACAACAATTTATTAGTAGAACTGTCCTCCATAATCATCCTCTGATTTCTAAATCTAGTATTGTTAAACATTTATGATTTATTCAAACTTCTAATCAAATATACATTTCGTCGACAAATTCATAATCACCGTATAGTTAGTCGTTAAGCATTATCCATATGTACAATTTTCATATCAAAGTTAATCGTTAAACATAAAATCGTCCATTCACAATAACTACCCAAAAGCACATATATCAGTCAATCGTAATCATAAATATACTCAAAATAAAATCATAGGGTTATTTTATTAATGTTTCAAATAGTCGGCGACTCAGCAGGTGCCCTCAATGTCTATAGTAGTCTAGGGGCACTAGAAAAACTAGTACCTCATTATTCTAAATAGTTAAGGTACTGAGGCGTGCATTACACTTGGAATGCATTGGATTCTAAACTTACATGTATTGAAACCAAAAGAGATGGCATCCATTATGAACTACAAAAGACTCTATGAAATAACAACATTGTAAGATCTCATTGTCGTAGATATTGTATAAATAAAGTTGAGATCATAATATGATGGGTGAGTGAACTAAGCTATACAAAATTATACACAAGCATTATGTTAATGTGAGAAAGAGTACATGATGTAGAATATGCGTGGATCATGAATACATGAGTAGGCAATATAAACTATGACGTAATTAGCTTATGTAAGAAACTAATTATCCTTGATAATTTTATAAATATGTATATCTCTATTACACATATGACACACCATTTGATCAATAAATTAATCAAAATAAGTAGATGTGGTGAACAATACTACTTCCTCATTTTATCCAAGTTCCTCCTTGATGATGAGTGAATGGTTCAATAGTTCACTTGAAATGTATTGGCTTCTAAGTTTACATGCAATGGAACCATAAGAAATGAAAACTTTGATGAACTGTGAAAGACTCCATGCTATGATGGGATATGGTAGTCTTGAATGATGTAGTGAAATATGGGGCCATCGTCTTCAAACAAAAAGGAACAATATTCTCCTTGGCAACTTCACTAGCCTAAGCAATACCTTACACGTACATTCATATGGTATATTTGAAAATATAAACATAAAAAAGTAATATATTTCCCCATATTAAGGGTCCAAAGGGGATTTTTATATGTAAGGAATGGTTATGTATATTACGGTGTTCTTTATTTGGTCTGGATGAGAAGTGGTATGGAAGGAGAGGGCACACAGAGGGTAATGATGAGGGTTATGGTTTTGTTGCTGAGAGGGAATTAAAGAGGGGAACAATAAGGGTTAGGATTTTGTTGTAGAGAGGGATCGAGGAGGGGAATGATGAGGGTTATGGTTTAGTTGCTGAGAGAGCATTAAAGAGGGGAATGATAAGGGTTAGGATTCTGTTGTAGAGAGGGATCGAGGAGGGGAATGATGAGGGTTAGGGTTTTACTGCAAATATATTTGAGGGTTTAATTATAGATATCTCCAATCCCCGAGGGTTTTGTTGCACATGGAATCAATGTTTTTTGTTGCAGATATCTTCGACTATTCATTGTAGAGAGATCATAATGATGAGGGGGGTTTTGATAAGAATATATCATAGGGTTTTATTGTAGAGAGGTCAAATCATCATTGTTTTGTTCTTCTTGTTCAAATTAGGTTTTCTTCCTACCATGATGTGATCTTAGTTTGAGGGATCTAGAAGGTACTATATATCATAGTGATATAGAGGAGTATTATCAATAATGGAAGATTTATTTTTAATTAATCACACTATGATATATACTCTTCTCTTTCCCTCATTGTATGTTTATAGATAATATTAATTCTTAATGGATTTGTAACTTTGTGGTGTTAATTTATTTACAATTTGTCTAGATAGTCAAGTGATAAGGTCAAGTCCATGATCATATCTTGATGAGGAGGAGGAGAAAGTGGATCAGGGTGGGTGGCATAACTATTTAGCTTCCCTCTTACTAGTAGGAAACAGAGAGTCCTAGAGAGTCATTACATTACTTCTTTTAACAGAGGTATGCAAATGCCAATTCAAATTTTTGTTTTACTTGATATAATTAACAACTTTGCATCTCATCAGATAGATAGTTTAACAAATAACTACTATGGTATAGATAGTGTAGCAGTCTTAGTTCTCCTTATATTGTATGAAAATAACTACTACGGTCATTATATATTGGGGATTGTTTAAAAAACTTAAACAAGTGGTTTGAATCAAACAGATATACATTTTGGCATAGTTAATAAAGCATCATGGACATAATTTAACAAAAATAAAGCTAAATTTTATTACTTTGTTTGAATTATGTCTGATTTGTAAAAGGAAATAAGCTAAAATCCCATGGACATGTGGGGCATCTTAAATTCTTATATCCTTTATCGTGTCATGAATTGCTTGTTTTCTCATCATTGCTTGTTTTTTAATGAGACATTCAATTAATATTGCAACACTATTTAATATAAGCCATCGATTTGGTGTTCACATCAGACAATCTTTAGAAACTTTCTACTAATGTTATTTGCACTACAAAATCCGGTTGCTTTGTTAGTAGCTTAAAAGTACTAGTGTATAAATATGGAGAAGGAAAATAGACTGGTAAACTAATTTATGGTAACGCTAAAATTTCAAGTATATATTCCTTTAAGAACCTCTAGCTCGCTATAAATTTTCTTAGTTGAAAAAGTGTTGCTTGTTTTATACATTTCCTAAATTTACTCTTAGTTCTTTTTCTTTTTTTTTGTTTTCTTTTTAAATTGTTTCCTTCTTTCTATTAATAGGAGAAATCAC
Source organism: Larix kaempferi (assembly GCA_027924585.1). Taxonomy (NCBI): domain Eukaryota; kingdom Viridiplantae; phylum Streptophyta; class Pinopsida; order Pinales; family Pinaceae; genus Larix; species Larix kaempferi. Next base: position 2,015,538 of record BSBM01000926.1, on the reverse strand, counting down.
AATGTAAAATAATATAATTTTACTTAGTCGAAAATATATATTGTAGAAAAAAAAAAAATCCTTAAAATTGCCTTGGAATCAACCTTGCAATAAAGTGGTCCCAAAGACTGCCGATGTTTGGTAATGCTCTCCTTCATAACCTATGTTGGCTTAATGTTTGTTGTCCAGGACTAACACTAGTATGGCAGTTAAGCAATAAAGTGGTCCCAAAGACTGCCGATGTTTGGTAATGCTCTCCTTCATAACCTATGTTGGCTTAATGTTTGTTGTCCAGGACTAACACTAGTATGGCAGTTAACATAATGGTAAATATCAAAGAATTTCTGCCTCCAAAATCTAAATGAAAACATAAATCAATAACCAAAGACACAATAGAATTTGTGATTCATTTTTCGGAAGGTTAGAATGCATATGATCATTAATGAAATAGATCAAACACACATTGTTAGTGGAAATCATTATTGACTTTGCATAGAAGGCATTTCAAAATTTGTGGTAAACTGTCATAGATTTATTCCCCGATAATGTACTCTTTCAAAATTGCTCATTTAGGAGGCCAAAACATTAGGGATATGTAGGTGTTTATTCCCACGAGCTATTATTTCTTTCATATTTCATTGTAGGTGATTGAGTGACTATAAATATTTGAAGAATGTTGCAAGTTTGTATTTGCTCAAGTTATAAGGTGAGAACAAGTCTGACATTTTTAAGCATTTTATAACTATTTTGTCTTATATAGTATAATATTGGATTTTTTTTAGTTTATTTTACAATATAGGCTAGGAAACTATAAAATCATTTAATGTTATTAAGTGTGTGCATTAAGTGCAACACTATTAGCTAGGAAAATTCTAGATTTGTCCACCGACACAACCCATAGTGGTCTCCTTCCAAATAGTTTTTCCAACAAGATATATCTACATGTGAAAATTTTTCCACCCTCCAAAATGTTTTGTTATTGATATTGATATGTAATATACAAGTATAAATTCAGGATAATAAAAACAATTCTATCACTGGTATTGATATGTAATCTACAAGTATAAATTCAAGATAGTGAAAATATTTGTAGTGGCCTTTCACTGTTTAAAATTGTGTTTAGTATGTCCTAAATTGTGTTTTTTCTCATGGTATAAAAGATATGAATGTAACGACCCCCTCACCCAATCCGACCATCGGGAGGGGATGCTATCTAAATTCGGTCTCTCAAATTTCACCCCGAATCCATAATACGAATTTCAACATATACAATGTGTGCATAAATGTAAATAAACATGCACAACGGAATTAAAATCTATACACACACATCTAGCATGCAAATACAAGAATAAACATTACATGCATGGAATAAAAACGTTTTAGATCAAAATGCATTAGAATACTTATCTTTATCCAACATTGATCCAAGCAACTGGCTATGTAAGAGCGATTTTTCACCCAACTATAGGCACTCTGTCCATCATATAATGTTTCTGTTGAGAGGCCACCCCCAAGATGGGATATGATGCCACCAGGGTGAAGGAAAACACCTACAGGATTCTCTCTCTAAGCCCACAACCCATTCTTCTCTCTATGCTTAGCCAAATGCTCATACAGAGCTCTATAATGGTCTCTCGCACCCACAACAGCCTTGGCTTCCACAATACCTTCCCAACACAACACCCTTCTTGGCTTAGGCATCCTGTTCACCGATCCACAGTTCTCTTGGGTGATCCATATTTCCTAGTGCTTCTAGTGTGTGCATAGAATAAGTCCAATCTGATATATTTTTCTATAGAACCGCTTGTAACTTCAATTTGTGGCTTCTCAAGAACCTACGAGTAGTAGAACTAGACGGGATTATAGTGGCACTGCCTTTGTTGGATTTGAGGATGATAATTTCCTCATTGGAATTTAGCTTTCATAGAGCTACAAATTCATCCCTGGAGAGGTTAGGGGGTGGAATTTCGGTGTATTTAAGAATTCAAGAGCAATCTTTCATAAGTTCTCCAACTTCATGTGGAGGGAGATGGAAAGTAATGGATTCGATGGAGCAGAAAAATATCTTTAGCAGGAATCTTATTAGGGATTATGGCCTAGCTAAATCATTTTTGTAAGAGATGAAAGGTGGGAGAATCAAGGACTATGGGTGAAATATTTAAAATAGTAGAAGAATAAAATAGGTTTTGAAGAGATGAAGAGGGATATGGGGATGGAGGACTAAGATGATGCAGATAATTGGATAACAAATGAACTGATTTTAATTGAGTTTCTTTTATATTTATCATTGTAAAACATTCTATAATTTTAGTATTTTATATATATACTAAATTTATTTGATTGTTTGTACTTACAAAGAGAAAATGTCCAACTGTAGTAGAAATATTGGTGTGCAAGCCAATGGAGTTGGAGCGGATATTGGAGATGGAGTAGATATCGTAGATGAAGTTAATCCCATGGAAGAAAATGACATGTATAATATGATTGAGAATGATACCATACAAATAGGTTGATCCATGACACCTTTTGCTCTAATGGATGACAAATTTGATGAAATTCATGATGTACCTCTAATACCTCTAATTAATAGGGCACGAAAAAAACCTATATGAAATCTTTACTATATTGTTGTTGGTGAATTTGAAAGTATTAAATAGTTTTTCAAACACATGTCTCACACATATCCTTAAGAGATGTAATATAATTGTCGATACGTTAATAAATTTTTATTTTATTTTTATTAATGTTAATTAATATTGCATAAGGATGCAATAATGACAAATAATATTCCTTATAATAATTTGGGGTGAGTGCAAGATAATGAGGGTCCTTTTTAGCATGCCAAATGCAATAAAAAATTGAAAAATTAGGCATCCCTCAACTTACTTGGATTTTTTGAGATACTTACACAAAATATCTTGCATTGAGCAAAAAAGATGAAATGTAGGAAATTGAATCACATTTCTGAATATATAAATTTGATGTATTGAAAATTTCCATAATTATGTCAAGTTTCATCTTGTCTATCAGTCACATTTTTTTGGCAAATGATAAGGTATACGCCTTTGTGGGTGCATCCTTTGAGTGCCTAAATTATGGTTTCGGGCTGCAAAAATTGGTAGAGTAGAGAACAAGTAGTACTAGTGCAACACTATTTGATCAAAATTATTATTATTTTTTAATTATCTAATTGATCAAACCTTGAAAATGGTATGACAAGGATGGGTGCATATTTTGAAGCTCTTAATGTAATGATTCTAAAATGGATTTTTTATAGCATTCAGAAGTTAGTGTCTAGTAGTGAAACATACAATTTCTTTTTTTAAATATTGTGAAATGAAAAAGTTATGGAAGAAACACTAACATTGTGTTTTTTGAGTTAAGGAGTTATGATACAAGAAAATTAGGGAAAAAATAGAAAAAAATAATATATTTTTTAAAAAATTACATATTTAGAATCTGCGGAAACAATGCTATCTATGTCTCAAATTTCATCAAAAATGATTATGTCTATCATACTATAAAGAACGGGGAAAGACAAGCATACTGAGAAAATGGAGCAAATTCCCAATAGCTATGGTTTAACATATTCCATAGCATTGGGTTTGTAACTCTGAACCAAATACATAGGACGGCGGATGACATGTGTGTGTGTGAGAAGGCATGTTTTAGGTGCTAAGGAATGCTCATGCATTACCTTTAAATTTAAATATGTATTCATGTATTCAACGTCAATAGAAATTCTTTAGCATTTTTTTCTATGAAATGTGCGAGCATTTATTATTTACAATACGCTCTAGTGTTTCTTCTTTACAAAAAAATATATTGTTATGGATCACATAAACTATGTAATAAGTAATGGATGGAATAACGGGGGTGAGAGAGATAGGGGATAGGAGAGGGTGGTGCGAAATTATATGCTAAGTAATAAATGGAGGTAAGGGAGTGAGAGAAAGGGGGGATACGAGAGGAGGGACGAAATTAAAGGCCTAAACCCATAATCCCTAAGGGACAAACACCCTAAATCCCTAAGACCCTAAGTCATTATATCATAAGGACCTAATCCCTTAACACCCAATCCCTTACCATTTTAACCCATTGACACTTAACCCTAACCTGGTATACCTTACTCCACTAACAACCAATTCCTAAATCCCTTAACCTAGAAAGGACCTAATCCCTATAGCCTTAGTCCATTAATTAACCTCTTATCTCCCATCCCCTTAGTCCTTAACCCCTAACACCCTAAGCCCTTAACCCCTTATAATCCCTTAACACTATTTAACACCCAATCCCTTATTTCCTAACCTCTTAAAACCTAACCCCCTAACCCAGAGCCCTAAATACCTTTTCCCCTAAATCCCCTAACCCCTTAAGTCTTTAATTGTTTACCTCTAATCCTTTAACCATTAGCATCTAAGCTCTAGTTTACCCCCTAGAGGTAAAATAATTGTTTACCTCTAATCTATGTTTGCATGTGCAACTACCCTTATGAAAGTGTTCCCTACATTTGCTTGTGCACTCCACATTTTCAAGTGTGCTCTACGTTTGCATGAGAGCCCTACATTTGATTGAGATCTATCCCATGGGATTGATCGCTCCTTTGTTGGCTTAGGCACTCTCGCTTGGGTTTTTGCATTAGCCTATAAGCTCTAGTTTACCCCTTATAAGAATTTAACCCTTTAACCCCTTCACCCTTAATTCTTAAACTCATAAAGCCTTACCCCCTAACCCTAGATCACAAAATCCCTTTTCCCTTAAATCCTCTAACCCCTAAACCCCTTAACCACTTTACCTATAATCTCACAACCTCTAACCCCTAAGACCTATTCCACCCCTGACCCCTAAAAAAAATAACCCATAATACTTAAGTCTTAAATCCCTAAAGACATAAATCCCTAATCCCTTAAACCCAAACAATTAAACCTTTAACCGCTCAGGCCTTTTCCCCTAACCTATTAAACCATATCCCCCTAAACATTGAGCATTAAATTCCTTAAACCCTAAATCCCTAACCCATAAAACCTTATTCCATAAACATCAATTAATCCCTACTTATCCCTTGACCCCTAAATCCTGACCCCTTAACCCTTGTCTCTTTAACCTCTTACCCTTAAACACCCTAACTCATAAGTCCCTTAACCCCTTAACTAACCCCTACCCCTTAATACCTAATCTCTTAACCCCTAAACTATAATCCCTTAAACCCTAAAGCACATAACCCCCTATATACTTAGATCCCTAACCCTAACCCTTTAAACCTCTTAACCATTTTATTCCTTTACCTCTAAACTCTTAACCCCTAAGTCCTAGTTAACCCCCTAACCCTAAAACCTCTAACCCATAATCCATAACTCCCAAATCTAGTAAACCGTTAATCCCTTATCACCTAATCCATTAAGACCTTAACCCCCAAGCCTTTAATCCTTTAACCCCTTGACACTTAAGCCTTAATCTCCTCAACCCTAACACCCTAACCCTAGATCCCTAAATCACTTAGCCCATAAATCTGCTACCCCTAAAGGCCCTGCTTCTTAAATAACCACCAATCCCTTAACCCTTATGTCCTTAACCACTAAGCCCTTAATCCCTTAATCTCTTATAAGCCCTTAAAACTTAAACCCTCCATACTTAACGTTTAACCTTTTAAACCCCAACCCCCTAACATTGCTTCCATCAATGCCCTAACCCCTAAAGCCCCTAACCACTAAACCAATTTACCCCTTTACCTCTAAGCACTAGCACCTAACACTTAAGCCCTAGTTTACCACAAGCACTTAAGCCCTTAATTCATAACCTCTTAAACCCTAACTCCCTAATCGTGAATCCCTAAATCCATTAAGAACTGAATTCCCTAACCCCTAAACCCATTAACCCCTTTACCTCTTTACCTCTAATCCTTCAACCAAAAACCACTAATCATGAGTTTACCCCTTCACACCTAAACTACTTAAACCATAAGCCCTTAAAAATTAACCCCTAACGTATGAAACACTAATACCCTAACACCCAAGCCCTAAATCCCTTAACAAATAAATCCCCTAACTCCTTAAGCCTCATCCCCTTAAATCTACTTAATCATGTATTATCCCTTAACCCTTAAATCCTATCCAAGTAGGGTCTAACCCCTAAATATCATAAACCCTAAATAATATAACCCCTTAATTAAACCCTAAACCCCCAATACCTAATCCCTTAACCCCTAGCCCCTAATTCCTTAGATAGTAAAACCCATCACATCTTAGCTCCTTATCCCTCTAACCCTAGAAACGCTAAACACCTAAACCCCTTTACCCCTTTAACTCTAAACTGTGAACCCCTAACCCCAAGGCCCTAGTTATCCTCCTAACCCATACAACATGAAGCCCAAAACCCTTGAATATAAGGAGGGATATGGAGAGAGAGGTAGGGAAGGATAAAGAGGGAAAGGAGGGATGCAAGAGGTAGATAGAGGGAAAGGGATGTAGAGAGGGAGGGAGGAGGTGAATTACACAAAAAAGAAATCATTTTTTTGTAAGGAAATATTAAAGAAGGATGATGAAATGTTTTATGTCATAGATAACCATAATGCTAGAGTGTTTTGTAATACAATTCATCTATAGAATTTTGTAATACAATAACACTCGATCATTTTGTAATACATTAACGCTCGAGCCTTTTGTAATACAATAACGCTCGAGCATTTATATTTCCTATGCTACGTGGTATTTGACATGGTAGGCTTGGGCTCACCCATGCCTGGATGAAAGAAAAGAACAAGCATTTTTTATTTACTAAAATCTTGAGAGTTTCATGAATCTACAATTGCATCTAAAATTTCCCTCATCTTCATGTGAGGACCCTTTATTTTTTATGCTGCAGGTTGTTAGATGAATTTATCCTACCACCATCAAATACTTTACCTTGCACATACCAAGAAATGTTGGCCATTTTTGAAAGATATATGAATGGATCATCAAGTGATTAATGCATGTCCTAATGATCATATTATATTATATTATAAAAAAATGAAACAAACATGGAATGCCCTCAATGTGGAATTAGTATATTTTGAACCTATCAAGTAATAAACATGGTGCTTTGCAAGGTTCATCATTGTATTCCCATAGTTACACATTTTGAAGGATTTTTCAGGTGAAAAAACATAGCATACATGCACAAATTCCTTCTTAAAGGGTGGATTCCTTCCATATGACCCTTGAACCTTGGTCCTCTTCGAATACCAATCAAGATTTGTTTCTTCTACTTCCTTCACGAATTAAAATTTCAAGAACTCTTAACTCTTCTACTTCTTTCATGATATTAGCCTTGACATTGTGAAAAAATAGAAAAGAGGTATATTTATAATCTATTTAAAAGGGACATTTAAGAATCCAATTTATGGGATCACATGTCCCTTAAATATATAAGTTACAAGTTGTTGATTACAGTCAATTACGAGTGCATCCCCTTCTAGTTCGATTCCCATTAGGTGGGGAATATCCATAAACTATATCTTATGTTACAAATTATGCCTACTATTGACCAAGAGGTTTCAAGATTCAATTTAGTACAATATATTCTTGGTGTCCTACATCATATCTTCTGTGAGAATAATGCCCAACTAGGTAATGACCCACCATACAAACTGTGCCCACTAGATACTATCCAATGCATAGGGAAAAATAATTAAGGGTCATTGATGCAACAAGGATTAGAGGAAGACTAGACTCAAGTATAATTTTGTTGGTCTCTACTTTAGGTGGAACGAAAAGGAGGGTTTCATGTGGAACTATGAATTTCATAGTTCCTTAGAAATTTGTCATCGCACATATAACTATCAAATGGAAATATTATGAAACTGAGGAAGTGAGCTATGGAATGGAGGATTCTATGTGAGAGATGTACCCAGAATTGTTATAAAGATATGCAAAGGCTATGTTATTTTTTAGGGGAAGGATATGTAATACCCTAATTTTGACCCCTAGATAATTCAAATGGACACATGAAGAACAATGGAATGCTTCCTTTAATGTTTTTAAATAACTGGGTGCACATAAGTGAAAGTTCCATTCTTTGATTTTATTGCATAAATGATTAATTATGATGTAAGTTTTGATAGAGGGAAAGAATCCCTGACACTTTTAATAAAATAAAGTACAATGATTTCCTAGGAGGGAAATGAGGAGGGAATCCATGTGTGACAAATGGGAAACATATAAAACTAACCTTTGGAAATAAATTTTGACAAAAAATATTGAACACTAAGGGAAATAATATTTTCTTGCATATTCACTAAGTTATTGTTTCTATGTGCTATGGTTGATCCTAGTACGGCCCTCAGGCTTGGGTTAACTAGTTGTCCTTGATAGCTACATATCTCTTAGTAATTTCTTTGGTCTCATATTTTAGAGAGAAACGACCTTTTTATATTACAATCCTTAACTCATGTGTGGCTTTATGAGAGCTACGATGATGTGGTCTAATGGAATATATTCTAGTTACAAATCATTAGGTATATTTGTCAAATATAAGTATGCCCCATTTATAATTTACATGATTGTTTTTTATTTGGTTTTACTAGATTTGTTATGCTTCTCTGATGCAATCTTGTTCATTTGATGATCTATTTAAACCTTGCATGTTTAGCACAAAGAATGTGTGTAGTATTTAATCATCTCTTTAATGAATTTCTATTTTGTTTAAAGGGATGTTATTAGTTCATATTTTGCTTATTTGATTCTAAAAATTTCAAATATGGCACATTTATTGTAGGGAAAATTTGAAGGATACATAATTTTCCCAAGCTGTAGAAACCTTGGCCAATCTTACTAATTCTTAAATTTGCAACCATAAAATGTTTGGCAATTTTTTGTAAAAATATTCAAATTTCTAAGGAATTTACATAGTTTATGGACAATCTTGGTGATTTTTAGAGTAAAAAAAAATTATCCCATGGAATTTGGGCAAATCATCTTTGAAAACAAGGCAAATTGGCAAATAGTTTTTTTGGAAGAAAGGTAAAAAAATAGCCCAGGGGCTCAATTTCACTCCTTAAATTTTATATGATTTCTTGATATTGGTGTTATTTGAATGTTAAGACTAAACAAATTGACATGTACATGATGATAACATAGTTTTTGAGAAGTTACCATAAGAGCATGAAATCTCAAAGGCTCTATGATTGTAAGATCTTGCAATTCAACCATGAAAAGGAGCTTGACAAAGATTGACCGATAGTTCCAATTATTCATTTATTGTTTCCATGAGTATGAGGGGATGGTTCAATAGTTTAATTGGAATGAATTTGTAGGGTCCCTCTCGTTGTTTCCTCACGAACTGAACCTGAAACTTAACAACTTGATACAAATGTAGATTAGCTATCATAATTTACAGGAAAGATAAAATAAATAAATGAATAAGTTAGCAAATTAAAACAAAACATAAGCTGTCAACCGATTCATCTTGTCCACTGTTGTTCGCGTCTTCCATAGGATCCCTCCAGCAAATCTTGTTTGAACCATAGGCGAAGCAACCGTTAGCTTCACCACCGAAACATAGGCTCATGCTTTCAGTCGCATGGCCACCCCCAAGCTTGGGTCACAGAGCTCACACACAACAATTCGAGAAACTCAGCTTGGGTTCCCCCCCCCCACCAAAATTTCCAGCCAAACCCTCAATAGCAGCAAGTCATGAGGCAATTCAAAATTACGATAATCATCTAGGTTCTAGGTCCTTTACCCATTCCCAAATCCTTCCTTTTAAAGGAATATTCCATGCGACACATGTCGCTTCATGCATAAATACATATTTTATTAAATTTCCAATTTAATAATACTCACCCATCCATGTGTAAGTTTTTTTAGGAGTTGCACCAACATTCCTAAGTTTGCTCATGTTTGTCCCATAGATATTTTACTTAACTCATAGTTTTTAGGTGTAGGTGGAGTTGACTAGGTGTCCATGCCTAGGATTCTACTTTTCTCCGAAAATAAAGATTTATATTATTTTAAATGCTCAAAATATTCTTTTATGTGCAAATGCCTAAATAACACTTAATATTATTTAAATGCCAAAGTAATCATTTATGTGCAAATGCCTAAAGTACTCGAATGCATTTCGAAGTAATATTTTAGATGCAAACTTATATGCTTTCATGTAGTTAAGTTTAACAATCATTTTCACTAGGACCTCGGTGCCACACCGTTGGGCTTCCCTGTTCCTTAATTTCATTTCCCCGACATGGCACCACTCCGTCGGGTCCAGTTATTCATAGTTTCCATTCTTTGGCAAGGTACCACATCATTGGGTCCTTGCGTCCACTCTTTCCCTTCTTGATAGGGTACCGCACCATCGGGCCCTTCTGCCATCATCCTTTCGTTTTGACTCACGCGAACTTCATGTAGAGATTTCAGGAGTCGTTACCTTCCATCCTCTATCTCCACCCTATTAGGGACTAATGGCACTGAGGAGTGAGTCTGTTCTCACTGCGCGCCCCCCAACTCGTACATGACGAGCTCCGTCGTGGCCCACCTCGTACACCCTCACACTTTCCTCTTGAGAAAGTGGATCAGTGCTTATCTGCTCATGCGTGGTATTCCGTCGGAAGTCGACATCGTTGTCGCTCTCCCTGTGTGTGATTTATCCGTACTCTACAACCCTTCACATTCCTCTGTGTGTCCGTCGGTGAACCATTTCACCTGTTGCTACACACATTTCTCACAAACATATATTAGTAGTATTGTCCCCAATAATCATAATTTGATTCATCAATCTACTACTTCATTAAGCATTTATATTTTACTCATAAAATTACTCATTCATCTACTCATAATTGCATCTTGTCAATATCTACTTTTTTCATTCTCATTTCATAGTCAATCATACAACTAGTTATTAAGCATCATTCACATGTACAGTTTTCACATCAAAGTTAATCGTTAAACAACATGGAATCGTTCATTCACAAAAACTACCCAAATAGACATATATCATTATTTCATTGATTTACAATCAATCGTAATCATAAATATACTCAAAATAAAATCAAAGGATTATTTTATTAATGTTTCAAACAGTCGGGTCACTCAGCAGGTGCCCTCAATGTCTACAGTAGGCTACGGGCACTACAACAATAGTCTAGGGGCACTACATACACCCCTACTTATTTAAATCTTCATCTCGAAGTTCAGAATAAATGTGGAAAGCTATGATGCATCTTAGTTGCGTCCTCCCAAGTCACAGAGCTAGGACTGTAACTGTCCTAGTGTACTTTGACTTGATCAATCAAGGCTAAGCATTTAAGCAAGAACTAATCAATCAATTATCCCACTCCACACATATAATTTAATTCATTAATTCATTTATCAACTATAGTCATGCGCATCATCAAGTGATTCTCCCTTATTAAGACACATCCTAACTCGAAGGGCCACTTTATTGAAGTCTGTTCCGCTGGGTCACTCGACAGGTGCCCTTAAAGTCCACATCCATTTTAGGGGCATTAGATACACCCCATCTTAAATAGAACTTTGTCCCGAAGTTAATTTTTGTTTTTGTACTTTCGACGCTAGGCTTTATCTTAATTTCTATTCTCAGCTTCTGTAATTCTATTCTATTTTTCTCCAACAATCATGGCTATAGGAACAAGTGGTTCAAGTCATTATTTCCTATCTCATTTAGTATGGTTGCAATACATCCTCAAGAATTCATTCGTAATTTCTCATAATATCAATCCAATGATACATTCACAGGTTGTCAGTCCCAACTAGATTTCCTTTATCTCCCATTCATTCATGAAGATCCATGATATCAAATTTAACTACAAGACATATTGCATCCGTAGTTCACACAATAGTTTCCCAGTCCTCTTTTGTATAACAAAATCCAAGCAAGAATTCAAGTTTGTTTGGTTATCCTTTCCTCTAAGGCGTGAAGATAAACATCCTATAGTATTTAGTAAAATACGAATAATCAAATCAAGGGCGACTGTCAAATAATCCAAAACCGATTCCCGTAAGACTACTCCAATTCCATAAATTTTAATAAGTTTAATTGTCAATATGACATGCTTCTAAAGTGTTGGAACTTGGCAACTTAGTCGAACATATTAAAATTTAACTTCTAGATCTTTCATCGATAATATCATGTCTATGTAAATGAGCTTATCCCATCCTTACTTCATTTCATCATTTCCATTGTCATAAGTCTACTTCAACGGACTCATCAAATATTTCCATCTGTGTTTTTGCAACCTCATCGAGTTCCATCTCGAGGCTAGTCATATTTTCATCAAGGGTTGATTATGTCATTGGTTTGTCTGCATTACGTTTAGTTCATTGTGTTGATCATCTCCATACATCATTTTACTAAAAGCATCTTCGTTAGCACCTTTTCGGTGGGCTTCCCAAGTTTCATCCTATGTGTCTATAAAGTCTCATCGAGTCTATTATTAAGGTTTAGTCATCTTTTCATATTTGTTTCGTCAATATGAGTACCTTGATGTCTTACGAATATAGCTATATTGTATTTTTCATAAATAAGAAATATAATGTAGAAACCCCATGGCAGTTCTCTAATGACTCACTAAATTTCAACCCTAAGTTTCCCATTCACATCTCAGTGTGCAAAATCTTTCCCTAACACCTAGTCCAATATAACTTGTTTCTCCCCAGAAATTTGTTCAATAACTCAACAACTCAAAAACCTTAGCAAAGAGAAAGAATTAATTAATTTATCTCTCTCTATATTTCCATAAATTTGACCCTTTTATCTCACTTGATTTTTTTTTTATCCCCACAACAACATCCTTGTTCATGTTTCTACTCTTTTCTCTCCAACTATCAAATCTCATCTCTTAAGACAAAACACTTGTAATGCCACATTTATATATACTTTTACCTATTCATTTGAGATTGATAGCATTTTTCTATTTCTCATATATATATACATATCTACTTTTATAATCATTCCTTTCAAATTCTTTATTCTCAATCCTTATATTTAAAAATCAAATGCATATATTTTGCATTCATATGAATTACATTCTGATAAGTGACAATTCATTTAATGCATACTTTATAAATACAACTAATTCACTAATTCAATATTTATATATATGAATATATGAATTATAGGAAGTGTAACCCTTTTTTGATATAATTGAAAATATTTAACAATAAACCTAACATAGCGTAGGATATAAATTATCTGTGTATAAACCATATTTCCAACATTAACATAATTAATAGTAATGTTCTACACCATCATTATAATATAATATAAACTTGTATAATAAAAATTATGAATACGACTATTTTATTGAACCTTTACTAGTTTTTCCATATAACCACCCAATTATGAAATATAAATTAACCACCTTTGAAAGTGAAATTATAAGTAACATTGGTAAGGCACAATAATTCTATTATAAATACATATACATAATATTTGGCTATAAATTGCAATGTGAATGACCCCACGAATGTGTAGGTACATTAGTTACATAGCTACAACACTTTGAATACAAAAAGGAATTTAAATTGCAATGTGAATGACCCCACGAATATGTAGGTACATTAGTTACATAGCTAAAACACTTTGAATACAAAAAGGAATTTATAAGCTTTGAATGATATGCATATTTAATATTTGAATATGATATGCTATACATACCAATGCACATCTGTGTAGCGTCATAGCTACGTATGCATAACACTCCTGAATAAATGTACACATAATAATTGAATATCACGCTTGCACAATTACATAGTAAATTATATACATATCCAAAATACCTTGAATGTAACGTGTATGTATATCAACTAAAAGGCATTATATAATGACTCCGTGATTATTTGTTACAATGTGTTTGTTTGTTTTTTTATTTTTATTTTTATTTTTTGAATGAAAAATATATATATATATATATATAATACAAAGTATATAACATTAATTATAGTAACACCAAAATCATTCAATACAATTATGGATAACTATCGAGCATTACATCCATATCGAAGTACTATTCTTCAGTTATGCATTGCTTTGTTTTTAAACAAAAATAAAGCTACTACGGTGCACGGGGGATTCACTCAATAAATTGCTATCATAGCACGTTCATTCGTGGCATATGAAACAATACCCCTAATTTCACTAAATATTGGAAAATACCTTCCAAAATCGTTTTTTTTTACCCCCCCCCCAATATGACTTCCCAATTTAAAAAAATCCCTATTTTCATTAGATATTGTATATATCAATTTTTTCATTAAAATTTTTTATACCCCTTTATATTTCTACCTAGTATATTGATATGATACCCCTCTTATGACCCCACATGCATTCTACAATGTACCTTGCTTCTTTCGATGTATATTGTGGATGCACATTACTTCACCCATAATGCAATTACTCAACCACATATCATTATGATTTGCAACATCTAATGGTCTAATGAAGAGATAGGAGATCACTTCTTGTATGTCAGTAGAGCCAATGCACATAGTACAACATTTAGATTGCATGTTACAGTTCCCCAATTGCTTACTAAGCTTGTTGTGGGCTAGGCATCCAAGCCCCTAGGGCCTGTAACAAGCTCTAGGAGGCTGAATAAACCTCCCAAGGCCTGTAATGGGCATGAGTGGTTGGGTATTCAAGCCCCCAAGGCCTATCGAGGGCCTACAACAGGCTCTAGACAATTAGAGCCTCCCAAGGCTATTGGTAACAACTAGCTGAGTGCTATTGGTAATAATTGGCTGTCAATGACCATTGTCTCTCGAATATGATCGAATGGAAATCCACTTCACCACGAACCCCCTCTGGCCTCAAGCATGCCTCAAGACGCAATTTTCCTGCGTACTGGTAAGCCCAAGCCTTGCCTCAACCCGATTTATCATCCGACCGTGATCCCGCCATCTCCATTTGGCGGATATTTGTCAGCCCGCCCATATAAAAAAGACCCCAAAGTATTTTTGTATTGTTACATTAAATAAAAAATCCTTTGCCCCTTAATATATAAGCAATATAATTTATAGGTTTTCATGAATATTTAATATCGCAATATGAATGAACGTGGTATTATATTGCCTTCTAGTGAAGCCCCTGTGCTATGGCGTGGATTTGCAGGATCTCTTAAGGAATCAAATGCCATCGTATAATTGTGACTACTCATATTAATATTGTAACTTAATTGTTAAAGAAAGAAACATCTGGTAAGTGAAAATTAGCCATGGCTCTCAATGTAAGAGACAATAGGTTCAGCACACATGTTTAAACTGATACTCTTTACAAACAATCGCTATCACAATATTAAAGTAAAACAAAAAAAAACAAAAAAGTGAATTAAGGGCAGGGACGGTTTTCCCATAGAGGCCATTAACTCTGTCAAAGGTGAAGGATGCTTCGAAAGCATGGATCTATTAATAGGTTCAGGATCAAAAGATAGTGACTCGGTGAACATTCCATGAATCGACCGAATTATGAAATCACAGTAATCTAAAGGCAAATGATCAAGATCGAATCTCGATCTGAAGGTTTTACATGGAATACTGTAGAAAAGGCATAGAGTTGAGGTCGAATCTTGATCAGGGTGATCTTAATCGGAAACAATATTAATATGTTAGAGTGCCAAAAACGACTCTGGATCTGAGTGATTTAAATCAAATACCGTGCCAAAAACGACTCTGGATCTGAGTCATTTAAATCGAATACAGTATTAAATTGCAGAGAGTGAGATCGATTCTTGATCACAGCCGAATGATATTCCAGTTCAGTTACATGCATTTAAATGATCAGAACAAAATATATAAGTTTCAGAGTTTGTCTACCAATGCATTAATATGAATTTTTAAAGAAAAATAAATCCAACTCAGAGCTCGGTTATGCTTCAATTCACATATTGAAACCAAGCCTTGAATACACTTTCATGCAGAATACACAATCATGAACAGTTAACCTTATTATTAATTTCATAATTAACCCAATACCATTTTCCGTGTGCAACAACAGTATATAATAAAATAAAATATATATTCCAGTACATAGAACTTGCATCTCCAGAATTTACTTAACTTCAGAATTTACCCATTTCAAATTCAGCAATTTCCTACTTAAGACAGAAATAATAAAATAATTGAATACAGAAAAACCTGTATACATAGTCGTTCCAACCATTGATGTAGTTCTGACCAGATCACAGCTTCAATCCTTCCATAGATCTTCACAGGTCACTGACGAACCCCTATCAAAATATGAGTGCGGCGCCTTCAAGGCTCGACCGGCTTTGATACCAAATGTAGGGCCTCTCTCGTTGGGTCCTCACGAACTAAACCTGAAACTTAACAACTTGATACAAATGTAGATTAGCTATCATAATTTACACGAAAGATAAAATAAATAAATGAATAACTTAGCAAATTAAAAAAAACATAACCTATCAACCGATTCATCTTGTCCACTGTTGTCCGCATCTTCCGTAGGATTCCTCCAGCAAAGCTCGTTTGAACCATATGCAAAGCAACCGTTAGCTTCGCCACCCAACCATAGGCTCATGCTTTTAGTCGCATGGCCACCCCCGAGCTTGGGTCGCACAACTCACACACAACAATCAGAGAAACTTAGCTTGGGTTTCCCCCCAACCAAAATTTCCAGCCAAACCCTCAATAGCAGCAAGTCATGAGGCAATTCAAAATTACAATAATCATCCAAGTTCTCGGTCCTTTACCCATTCCCAAAGCCTTCGTTTTAAAGGAATATTCCATGCGACACATGTCGCTTCATGCATAAATACATATTTTATTAAATTTCCAATTTAATAATACTCACCCATCCATGTGTTAGTTTTTCTAGGAGTTGCACCAACATTCCTAAGTTTGCTCATGTTTGTCCCCTAAATATTTTACTTAACTCATAGTTTTGAGGTGTAGGTGGAGTTGACTAGGTGTCCATGCCTAGGATTCTACTTTTCTCCTAAAATAAAGATTTATATTATTTTAAATGCTCAAAATATTCTTTTATGTGTAAATGCCTAAATAACACTTAATATTATTTAAATTCCAAAGTAATCATTTATGTGCAAATGCCTAAAGTACTCGAATCCATTTCTAAGTAATGTTCTAGGTGCAAACTTATATGCTTTCATGTAGTTAAGTTTAACAATCATTTTCACTAGGACCCCAGTGTCGCGCCGTTGGGTTTCCCCATTCCTTAATTTCATTTCCACGACATGGCACCACTCCGTTGGGTCCAGTTATTCGTAGTTTCCATTTTTCGGCAAGGTACCACATTGTTGGGTCCTTGCGTCCACTCTTTCTGTTCTCGATAGGGTACCACACCATCAGGCCCTTCTGCCGTCATCCTTTCGTTTTGACTTGCGGCAAATTCATGTAGGGATTTCAAGAGTCATTACCTT
This sequence comes from Larix kaempferi, assembly GCA_027924585.1. Taxonomy (NCBI): domain Eukaryota; kingdom Viridiplantae; phylum Streptophyta; class Pinopsida; order Pinales; family Pinaceae; genus Larix; species Larix kaempferi. The sequence continues at coordinate 1,998,170 of BSBM01000926.1, read as the reverse complement.
CCATCCTTCGTCTACACGCTATTAGGGACTAATGGTGCTGAGGAGTGAGTTAGTTCTCATTGCGCTCCCCCCAACTCGTACGTGACCAGCTCCGTCGTGGCCCACCTCGTACGCCCTCATGCTTTCCTCTTGAGCAAGTGGATCAGTGCTTATCTGCTCATGCGTGGTATTCCATTGGAAGTCGACATCGTTGTCGTTCTCCCTGTGTGTGATTTATCCGTACTCTACGACCCTTCACATTCCTTTGTGTCCGTCAGTGAACCGTTTCACCTATCGCTACACACATTTCTCACAAACATATATTAGTAGTATTGTCCCCAATAATCATAATTTGATTCATCAATCTGCTACTTCGTTAAGCATTTATATTTTACTCATAACATTACCCATTCATCTACTCAGAATTGCATCTTGTCAATATCTACTTTCTTCATTCTCATTTCATAGTCAATCATACAGCTAGTCGTTAAGTATCATTCACATGTATAGTTTTCACATCAAAGTTAATCGTTAAACAACATGAAATCATTCATTCACAATAACTACCCAAATACACATATATCATTATTTCATTGATTTACAATCAATCGTAATCATAAATATACTCAAAATAAAATCAAGGGATTATTTTATTAATGTTTTAAACAATCGGGTCACTTAGCAAGTGCCCTCAATGTCTACAGTAGGCTAGGGGCACTACAACAGTAGTCTAGAGGCACTACCAAATTGGATTATAAACTTACATGTAGTGAAACCAAAAGAGATGACATCTATGATGAACTACAAAAGACTCCATGAAATAACAACATTGTAAGATCTCATTGTCATAGATATTGTATAAATAAAGTTGAGATCATAATATGATGGGTGAGTGTTGAGCTATACAAAATTCTACACAAGCATTATGTTAATGTGAGAAAGAGTACATGATGTAGAATATGTGTGGATCATGAATACATGAGTAAGTAATATAAACATGATCAACTATGAATTAATTAACTTATGTAAGAAACTAATTATCCTTGATAAATTTATAAATAATTATATCTCTATTACACATATGACACACCATTTGATCAATAACATAGTTAAAAGATGTGGTGAACACAACTACTTGCTCATTTTATCCAAGTTCCTCCTTGATGATGAGTGAATGGTTCAATAGTTCACTTGAAATGTGTTGGCTTCTAAATTTACATGCAATGGAACCATAAGAAATGAAAACTTTGATGAAATGTGAAAGAATCCATGTTATTATGGGATATGGCAGTCTTGAAAGTAGTGAAATATGGGGCCATCCTCTTCAAACAAAAAGGCACAATATTCTCCTTGGCAACTTCACTAGCCTAAGCAATACCTTACACGTACATTCATATGGTATCTTTGAAAATATAAACATACAAAAGTAATATATTTCCCCATATTAAGGGGCCAAGGGGAATTTTTATATGTAAAGCATGGTTATGTATATTAAGGTGTTCTTTTTTTGGCCTGGATGAGAAGTGGTATGGAAGGAGAGGGCACACAGAGGGTAGTGAAGAGGGTTATGGTTTTGTTGCAGACAGGGAATTAAAGAGGGGAACGATAAGGGTTAGGATTATGTTGTAGAGAGGTATCAAGGAGGGGAATGATGAGGGTTAGGGTTTTATTGAAAAGAGATTTGAGGGTTTAATTGGAGATATATCCAATCCCCTAGGGTTTTGTTGCACATGGAATCCATTTTTTTTTGTAGAGAGATCAAAATGATGAGGAAAGTTTTGATAAGAATATATCAGAGGGTTTTATTGTAGAGAGGTCAAAATCATCACTGTTTTGTTCTTCATGTTCAAATTAGGTTTTCTTCCTACCATGATGTGATCTTAGTTTGAGAAATCTAGAAGGTATTATATATCATAGTCATACAAAGGAGTATTATCAACAATGGAATATTTATTTTTCACTCATCACACTATGATATATAATCTTCTCTTTCTCTCAATGTATGTTTCTAGATAGTATTAATTCTTAATGGATTTGTAACTTTGTGGTGTTAATTTATTTACAATTTGTCTAGATAGTCAAGTGAGCAGGTCAATTCCATGATCATATCTTGATGAGGAGGAGGAGAAAGTGGATCAGGGTGGGTGGCATAACTATTAATCTTCCCTCTTACTAGTAGGAAACAACGAGTCCTAGAGAGTCATTACATTACTTCTTTTAGAAGAGGCATGCAAATACCAATTCAAAATTTTGTTTTACTTGATATCATTAACAACTTTGCATCTCATCGGATAGATATCTTAACAAACATCATTTCCCTTGCTATGTACTTTCATACGTATGATTCCATTCTATTTATGATGGTGTAGCAGTCTTAGTTCTCCTTATATGGTATGAAAATAACTACTACGGTCATTATATATTGAGGATTTGTGTTATTGGGGATTGTTTTAAAAACTTAAACAAGTGGTTTGAATCAAACAAATATACATTTTGGCATAGTTAATAAAGCATCATGGACATAATTTAACAAAAATAAAGCTACATTTTATTACTTTGTTTGAATTATGGATAATTTGTAAAGGAAATGAGCCCAAATCCCATGGACATATAGGGGCATCTTAAATTCTTATATCCTTTATAGTGGCATGAATTGCTTGTTTTCTAATAATTTCTTGTTTTTTAATGAGGCGTTCAATTAATATTGCAACACTATTTAATATAAGCCATCGATTTGGTGTTCACATCACACAAACTTTAGAAACTTTCTTCTAATGCTATTTGCACTACAAAATCCAGTTCCTTGGTTAGTAGCTTAAAAGTACTAGTGTAGAAATATGGAGAAGGAAAATAGACTGGTTAACTAATTTATGGTAACGCTAAAATTTCAAGTCTATATTCCTTCAAGAACCTCTAGCTAGCTATAAATTCTCTTAGTTGAAAAAGTGTTGCCTGTTTTATACATTTCCTAAAGTTACTGCTTATTTTTTTTTCTCTTTCTGTTGTATTTATAAATTGTTTCCTTCTTTCTATTAATAGGATAAATCACAATGTAAAATAATATGATTTTAGTTAGTTGAAAATATATATTGTTGAAAAAATAAATCCTTAAAATTTCCTTGGAATCAACCTTGCAATAAAGTGGTCCCAAAGACTGTTCATGTTTGGTAGTGATCTCATTCATAACCTATGCTGGCTTAATGTTTTTTGTCTAGGACTGACACTAGTATGGAAGTTAACATCATGGTTAAATCTCAAAGAATTTCTGCCTCAAAATTTGAAGAACCATGGACTATAACAACCTTTGATTTCTTCTCAAGGTGTTTTCTCCATACAAAAATCTAAATGAAAACATAAATCAATAACCAAAGACACAATAGAATTTGTGATTCATTTTTTGGAAGGTTATATCCATATGATCATTAATGAAATAGATCAAACACACATTGTTAGTGGAAATCATTATTGACTTTGCATAGAGGGCGTTTAGAACTTTGTGGTGAACTGTCATAGATTTATTCCCCGATAATGTACTCTTTCAAAATTGCTCATTTAGGAGGCCAAAACATTAGGGATATGTAGGTGTTTATTCCCACGAACTCTTATTTCTTTCGTATTTCATTTTAGGTGATTGCGTGACTATAAATATTTGAATAATGTTGCAAGTTTGTATTTTCTCAGGTTATAAGGTGAGAACAAGTCTCACATTTGTAAGCATTTTATAACTATTCTGTCTTATATAGTATAATCTTCGATTTTTTTTAGTTTCTTTTACAATAATGCATAGGAAACTATAAAATCATGTAATGTTATTAGGTGTGTGCATTAAGTGCAACACTATCAGCTAGGAAATTTCTAGATTTGTCCACTGATAAAACCCATAGTGGCATCCTTCCAAATAGTTTTTCCAACAAGATATATCTACATGTGAATATTGTTCCACCCTCCAAAAATTGTTGTTATTGAAATTGATATGTAATCTACAAGTATAAATTCAGGATAATAAAAAGAATTCTATCACTGGTATTGATATGTAATCTACAAGTATAAATTCGAGATAGTGAAAATATTTGCAGTGGCCTTTGACCATTTAAACTTGTGTTTAGTATGTCCTAAATTGTGTGTTTTCTCATGGTATAAAATCGATGAATGCAACGTACCCCTCACCCAATCCAACCATCGGGAGGGGATGCTAGCTAAATTCAATCTCTCAAATTTCACTCCAAATCCATAATACAAATTTCAGCATATATACTGTGTCTATAAACATAAATAAACATGCACAATGGAATTAAAATCTATACAAACAAATCTAGCATGCAAATACAAGCATAAACATTACATGCATTAAATAAAAATGTTTCATATCAAAATGCATTAGAATACTTATCTTTATCCAATGATGATCCAAGCAACTGGCGATGTAAGAGCGATTTTCCACCCAACCCTAGGCACTCTGTCCATAATATAATATTTCTGCTGAGAGGCCACCCCCAAGATGGGCTATGAGGCCACCAGGGTGAAGGAAAACACCTACAGGATTCTCTCTCTAAGCCCACAACCCATTATGCTCTCTATGCTTAGCCAAATTCTCATACAAAGCTCTACAGTGGTCTCACGCACCCACAACATCCTTGGCTTCCACAATACCTACCCAACACAACACCCTTCTTGACTTAGGAATCCTGTTCACCGATCCACGGTTCTCTTGGGTGATCCATCTTGCCTAGTGCTTCTAGTGTGTGCATAGAACAAGTCCATTATGATATATGCTTCTATAGAACCACCTGTAACTTCAATTCGTTGCTTCTCAAGCACCTAAGAGCAGTAGAAATTGATGGGTAAGGGTTCTTATCTTTCCCAACCTTTATTCTCACCTACAACCATTAATTTTCCCTTCCACATTTGCAACATGGTCTCCAAATTCAAATTTTTGGGTTAGAAACAGTCTGGTATGTTCATGGACAACAATGGAGAGCTCTTCCTAGTGTAGATTTGCATGCAAGAATCAAAGAATGAGGGTTGAATATGAGGGATATGAGAAAATGGTGAAAATAAAAATGACATAACTTCTGACAGTAGAAGAAAGGACTCCTGAAAGATACAGAATAACTTATTTCATGACAGAACTATCACAAAAGTGCAGTTAGTGGCCTGCTTCAATAACTACATGAGGTGACTTTTCCCACCAACCTCACACATGCATTCAATGATTGGAGAATAGAAAAAATGGATATAATTGGCTTATTCAAGGCACATGACATAATTTTGGGTGAGTTCTAAGGTTGAAACTTGGCAGCAAGGTTTTAGTTTCCCAGAGACCCCATTTCCTCTTCCCCTTTGGTGGAATCATAGACCCTTTGGTGCTCTTTACACAACCATGCTTGGACCATTTATTATATATGCACTTAATATTTACATATATTCTAAATCAACATAAAATCCAACCAAACCGTCCAAATAAAATATATACATCATACATGCCTAGCCATTCACTAGTCAGGCCTTGACCTTGAGCTCAGCATTAGGAATTCACAATAGCATATTTACATCATTTACATAATTTTGGATAAACACATTCCAAGTAAAAACTAGGGGTATTACAATGACGTTTTAGGGCATGCAGGGGATTTTCCTCCATGCCATTATGGAGAGAAAAGCACAAACTTTTAAGTGTTCATTTCCCAAATAGGAATATAGAGTGTGTACTACATTAATCCTGTAAAGTCTGTTGTGTTTGTGTGTATATAATGTTCCTTTTTTTAGTTGCTTTCTCAATGTATAGAGTGTTCCAATATGCGAAAGATTTTTTGTTATGTTGTTTATGAATTATATATGAGAAGTTGAGATCCTTTATTTCTATCCCCCTTAGAATGATTGTGGAATGCCTTCAAAAGGATGTTTTCTCCCATTGTAGAATGAGATGGGGAAGGAAGCCAAGCTTCTCTACAATGTTGAGGGAAATGTTCAGGCTCATCACAATGTGGCCAACCAATACTATTCCAAAAAAAAGTGTTACCTATTATTGAATGTGGCTTGTCCCATGGAGAGTAGAAAACCTCATCACCCTAGAGATGATGGGTGTAGTGTCTTGTAATGCCTTGATTTTATTCCTTTGGATAAAAGCAGATTTAATTATATAGATGTGTGTATTCCACATGGACATTTTTTGTTGGGTGTATAGTCACGTGGGATTAGTAAATAAGAATATGGTTTCATACGTTTTCTAAATTGATATTTATGTGAATTCACTTTAATGATTAGTAATAAAATAGTCCATGGAAACCATTGTTAGGAGTAGGGAGGGGATATGATACAAAAAGAGGGGAATCAAGGGGAATTTCTGTTGGGAAAATAATGTTTCTATGTATATTATGGTTGGTTATTCCTCCAAATTTAGTATGAGCTCATAATTTTTCTATTGGATATATTTCTTGAATTTCCCATTGCTCTTAAAAATGATCTTACATAAGATTTTTTTCTTTCTTCACTTCCGTTGGAATAACTAAGAAATAAGTTTGTTATGTTGTGTGAACATTGAATCAAAATGGATCATTGTAGAGAGATCAAGCACGGTGAAATGAAGCTTAGACTGTGAGCATACCTATGCCAAATACAGAGTCTAATATCCATTGAATACCATAATAGGATTTTACTAGGAGACAATAAGTGGTTTGTGCTCTTCTTTCCTATACTAGATTACTTGGTTGAAAATTTTTCCCAAGCCATTGTGTAGTAGAAAAAGGGAACACCATGTTTGTGTTATGAATGGATGAAGGGAATAGTCCCATAACTGGTTTAAGACTGAGAGAGGTGTGTAGAATAACCTGTAGCGTGATAGTTGGTTGTTTGTAGAATGTTGTGGGTAGCTTTGAGAGAGAAACAAAGACCAAAAAAACTTCCCTTCACCCTTGTCACTATATATCTTGTCCCGAGGGTGGTGTCTATACTTGGAAAAATATGGTTGGGTAGCGAATTATAGGTCTAATGCAAATAATTTCCATAGACAAACTTGAATAAGATTAATGTCCGTATTATCTATTCTTTTATGTCGGATCATGATGTGTTATTTTCTTGTATTATTAAACAATGCATTCATTTTTCTATCTTTAGAACTATCATGATCTTTAGAAGTAGAATCACATGAAGATCTAATGTTAGAATCATTACCAACAATAGATTTACCTTTCACACCTACGATTGATACCTATTTTTTGTCCTCAGAATCTGATCCAAGGTCCTCAACGATAACCATGGATTTTTTCTTCCCTTTTCGATCCTTAAACCACTTTGGTTTCAATTTTGGATGTAGCTTCGAGCAGTGTTTGCATCATGTCCATCTCTCTGACATTGAGAACATGAAAGCTTTGTGTCCCCTTTCTTCATGGCAGTAGTATGCTTGTTGTTACCTTTGCCCTTACCTTCTTTCAACTTACTGGATTCAGCTGAGGAAAAGTAATCATGAACATTATTCCCTTGGGATTCAATATGTGTGGCTTGAACACACACTTCATCCAATTTATTAGGATTAAACATAAGTATTGTATGATGAAAACAACTATGTAATCCTCCAATAACTTTGAGAAGAGTTTCTTGAGTGTAAAGAGGTATACCCAAAATTAAATCTCTCTTTCTGAATTCCTGAGTGTATTCTTGTACATTCTGAACTTTACCTTGCCTTAATTTTTTCCAATCCATCATGGCTTGTTGTATGTATCCTAATGGATAAAATTGCTTCTTTAACACAATAGCAAATTCATACCAAGAAGAAATAATTTTACCTTTTGTAAGGATGCCTTCCTGTGTCTTACTCTCCTACCAAATGAGTGCAGTGCCTCCAAGGCGGAAAGTAGCTAACTGGATCTTTGCATTATCATCTACAAGCTTTTGGATCTTGCAATATACTTCAATATGTCTGATCCAATCATCTAATTTTTCTTCATTAATTTCACGATTATACGTAGGAAAATCAAACTTAATATCAAGTTTCAAATAAGGTAAATCCGACTTAATATTATGAGGTTGTTTCTTTGAATGTGAAGAAGTAGTACTGGAGCTTTCAGAAGAGGAAGAGGAATATGGGGAAGAAGGTTCAGAAGGGCCTCCTCCTTTTTATGAAGTATCATTCTCTTCTTTCTCCTTCTTCTTTTTTTTCTTTTCCAATCTCTCTTGCTAATCTGCAAATAACTTTTCTACTCTATCTTCCATCTAATAGAAATCTTTGCGGAAATCCTTTTCATATTCTTCTCGGTAGTATTCATCTTCCATTTATTTATTCATCTTGAACCAATTTCTGGATCAAACTCTTCAATTTCTCCTTCAACAGCATTAAGCCTTGATCTCTTCAACATTCACAAACTCACAATGCAATGGTTAAGCTGCTTTGATACCAAACTTGATCCGAAAATGGCAGGATCTAACCATTATTTGCATGTGAAAGTTTGAATGCTTAAATCCATTAAAAAGGATTTAAATGTCAACATTAGAGAGCATACTTGAAGCACATAAAACACATAAAAGAGATGCAAACCATGAAATTTGTAGGCAAGAAATGATAATGGAGTTCACCCTTCTTGGGTTACGTCTTTGGGCCACTTCTAATGAGAAGTTCGCTCTTCTTAAGTCTTCAAAGCTTACAAATATGGGTTTTTGGAAAGACTTCTATTTTCTGTCAGTCATAAAAAAAACAGACAACACCATTGCGTTCCTTTCGAAATTCTAAGAAATATTAGTATAAATTCAACTACATTTTCCTGAGGTCTCGTCTCGCACGCAAATTGAGAAAATATGCCTGCATGAGAGAAAAAACAATACAGCCTGTACAAATTTCCACGTCGAGATCCCTTCCCATTAATGGTTGTACAAACCTTGGGAACTATGCAAAACCACCTCTGAATCTGTGTTGAAACCAACTTGGAATCCATGCAAAACCACCTTGGGATCCGTGCCCTATACTTGCCTCGAACTCCGTGGAAAACAATATGTTCTCTATCTCTCCCAGGAACTATGCAAACATGTGGTTTTAAGTATAAGTTTTGGGCGCGCATGGAGGAGCCTTGCGCCCCTCCTTTGGCTCCATTTCCAGATCAAACTTTTAAACTTTTTCCGCCATTGATTGCTCAACGGAAGGGCTGTGGCCTAATGGTAAAGCATTGCAATATTGGGGTAGATGTCTCGGGGTCAAACCCGCGGGCCTCTCCCCTTCCCACATGCGTTTTGGTTAAAGTTTGAATGGTGGTTTGTAATGTTGTTCCATGTTATGGTTTTGGTAATATCGTATGGTTTGGAAATATATGTGTTAATGATATGTGGCATATTATATGGTTTTTGGTTCGTCAATTAAGATTTGGTTTGTTGTTTTTTATATGTGTTGGCACATAGTTCGGTGATGTGGTAGATAGTATTCCAATGGGGGTCTCAGTGTTGACATGGGGCCGAGGGCTAATCCCTCGGCCCCGCCCCATTTTCCAAATAAAATTTCATTCAAACTTAAATACAACATGTGCCCTATAGCTTACAAGGAACATTGGCATGAGCCTTGGCTAGAGGAACTCTGCGAAGAATTTGGGCAGACTATGGAGGTCTTGGGTTTGATTCCCATAGACTGCACACAAATTTTTACAAACTATGCATTATCCAATTTTTTTTTCCAAATAACCATTTTTTTGCCATTTTAACCATTTTTGTTGAAACTTCTAACCTTGACAACTTTTGCATCCGGAGGCCATTTCGCACGAATCAAGCGTTGACAGAAAATTGTCGATGAGCTCTTTACCACTGTAAGCTTTATTTTATTGTTTGAATACTTCTACATTGATTGATATTTGAATATCCTCCTGGATCAAACAGACCATAGGTTCCAACACATCTTGTATACAAAATTTGATTATTAAATGATGAATACATGCAATAGTAATATGATGGGAATGATTTTAATGCTTCTTTAGTGATTCAAATCTATCAATGCATGAGAGATAATTAGAATGAGATCACCTAGAATCGATTTTGTAATAATATATTTTTAAAATAATGGCTTATCTAGACAACAAATCTTGTGTATGAGGCCCCCTTTTTTGTGGGACAAGGGAACCCCTCCATGCAATGATTCAAATTCTTGGTCTAAGGAAAGATATGGATATTTTGTAATATATGGGAAATATTATTGGATGAAAAAGAAGTGGTTTCTCAATTTCCATGCCAATAATATTTATTATGCATTCTAGATATTCTAGTATATCACATGTGAAGCTTTTTCGAAATTAGTTTTTAATAAAAGGGAAACTCATGTTGACTTTGCACTCGGTTGGGAAAAGAAAGGAAACCAAGTGTGTTACATGCATATTTTCAGATTTGTATTTTCCATGTAAAATAGTTGTGAGAAAGGTATATATTAAGGTACTATGTTGTACAAAGAATATTGAAAAAAATGTACATCTATTGCCAACAAAGGTTAGGTTTGTTGAATTGACAATAAATGTTTAGAACAAATCAAACCTCACCAAGGAGATGATTGATCTCAGACAAAATTTCATTGCATCATTATTAGTAGCAAGTGGGTGGAAATTCTATGCAAGTTTGGTGATTTTGTTAGAGGTCATAAATAATTACAACTGCATTGACTATGCAAAGATGATAGAATAAGGTTATCACAGATGGAAATGACATGACCATGCTTCTTCCTCCAAAATACATTAAGGCTATCATTGAAAAGTATGCTAATAATTTAGTTTTGTGGTATCTAATCGAGAAGGTAGGTTAGGAAAGTGTTTGGTGTAACAGGGAAAAAACACTTTAAATTATTTTTGTTAAATTATATCCATGATGCTTTATTAACCTTCATTGTGACTCTATTGCAATGTATGGTAAGGAAACTACCCTTATTTTTGGATTAATTCCTATCCATCCTCCAAATGATTTCGTGTACATATTTAACAAGGCTCAAAGGATTAGATCTCATCTCATTTCTTTCTCAATGTTAGTGTATGGGTAGAATTGTTATTGTCGTTGATATCTTAATAAGGCTAATTCTAGAGGCATTTACTGTTTTCATGCTTGATATCTTCATTATGGATAAGAGTTGCACTTGTGCTATTGTTCCTCTATTTAGATAATGTATAAGTGCATGGCAAACAACTAATTCCATTAACATTACAAAATGAAGTAGCACATGAATGTCTAAAACATTGTTATAATTTAGAAATTGTAGGGATTAATTTTTATTCTATCTTATTAGTAATGTATTTACTTATAAACTTTGTTTTGGAATGTCTTTACTTGTAAATTTAGATTTGTAATAATTATCATTATTTAGTTTTAAATAATATATTATTTAACACACATCAATATTATCCTAATCAACTCACTAAATCCCCCCACAAGGGGTCACAAAATATTTTAGTAGCCAGGTAGGACCTTGGGGATAGGAATCCAAATAAGACCCCTTGGTTTTTTCTCATTTTGAAACATAGTAATATTTCTAGGTATGGAACTTTAAAATATCCTCCACCATCAAGTGTTAAAGAATACTTGAGGAATGAGACACCATACAAGAGAAGGTCAAACCTGATGTGAGGTTGTTTCTATTCTTGAAAGGGGAATCCCACCACCTTGATTTGGAGGTGACATATCACTGTTTGAGGGAAGACGTCTTCCCCACTCTTGATGGAGGTACCTTAATGGCCAAATTTTAAGGAATATACCTTATATGCAATTGTCATGGGAAGCAACGATACCTCTATTCGATTTTTTTGGCCAATGATACTGTTCACTGTGCCCCTCATCGTAAATGATCCTTTTGCACCTTCACTAATTATCCCAGTGGATTGGTGACCATCTAGATAGATAGATCTTGGAAGACCTATTTCTATTTGAATGGAAAGTCGCTAGGTCATGTTTGTAACATCACTATTTTTCCCAATGTGTAATGTGTAAATATTATGAATAAGATGGAATCTTGAGACATTGGTCTAGATGACCAAGATATGTAATGTGTATATTTTGTTATTAATAATTTAAAAAAACATTCCTGACAGGAAGGACCAAATGAAAATAGATGTGGACATATGAATCCACAAGTGGCGAGGGTGAGGGAAGGATTAAGTAGGAGAGACCCTAGTTTGTTTATGTCCTTGACCTCACATAAACATTAGGAATTTAATTAACCTAAGGTATGTTATAAATTTTTTATATATGGGATTAATTCCTTTAACTAAGCTAAGTGAGAAGTAAGAGAGACAGAGAATCAATGAGTAGACACTTGTCCAGTTTCCAACATGCATACAAAAATGCTAGGAACCTAGTTCTATTGAGAGGGTTGTAAACCATTTGAACTTTAGCTATGTGGAGAAGGTTGCTGACCATTTTATTGGTGTGGGATCTGCACAGGAGTGGCATAGAGAGTATGGTAAATGTACCATGGTATGGAATTGGGAATTCCCTATTTTGTTGTGGAGCTTCCATAGAATATCTTATAAATGCTCATAAGCCTTGAGACTAGTGTAGTGGGACAATGAATATTTAGGGAGACCTGGCCTGCATGCTACATTCCCAGAATCCCAATATGGAGACTCTTTAGATGGCCTATGTTGGAGCAGTGAAAGGGCACTATAGGACACTTGAGGGTCTACTAACTCAGAGAAGGGGGTTTTTCCTTGTGTTGTGCAAGTTAATGGGGGATGAGTACCGAGGATTGGGAAATATGTGGATAGGGTTTCCATACTAGGAGATTTCATGAGGTATTGGACAGAGATAGGTTTTAGTGAGTAGCTTGAGGATGGTTGGGCTAAGTGGAGCGTTGTAGAGCATCAACACATCATCCTTATGGAATGATAGACCAGACTCAGGGTTTTCTTTTATTGTAGAGAGATTAAGTACAACATAGAGCCTATGGTTGGGAAAAGCATTTGACTACTACTATGATTTTTAGGACATCCATTGAGATAAGTGATTATTTTATTGTGAATGCTCAATTTTTAACTATGAAATCAATATCTATTTTTATTATGGAATGTGTTAATTTCCTATCTCTGAGTATATCTATGTGCATGGTTCGCATGGAATTTGTGTGGATGCATTCACATAGATAGATCACATGCTTAATTATACAATAATTGGTAATAATTGGGTGACCACAATTGTATTATAATTCCACTATGTAATTATAATATTAATCAAGGATAATTTTAGGGGCGAAATTTAGCCCATGGGATATTTTTCCATATTTTTTTCCAAAAAATATTCACCGATTTGCATTTTTTGAAGCCCCATTTCGCCCAATTTTGATGGGGTAAACGTTTTTTACTCTAAAATTCGCCAAATTATTATATAAACTATTTAAAATCCTTAGAAGTTGAAATAATTTTAGAAAAATATCACCAAATATTTTATAGTTGACATTTTAAGAGTTGGTAAGATTTGCCAAGGTTTATACACTTTTAAATAAGTATGGGTCCTTAAAATTATCCCTGATATTAGTTACGTTGAAATAGCTTGTTCATACCTATGTGGATATGCATATTTATTTCAAGAGTAATTCAGTTCTATATTCGTATATGAATCCCTGCGTAGAGGTTTATAATGATAATCAGGTCTTCTGAATGAAGTCAATGTGTTAGATAAATAATCAAAGTAATAGGTTCAATTAGCAAAATGTCATTGAAGCTTATCCTCTACTAGATTTTGTTTCATGGAATCAATGTCAGTTATTGGACCTTTGGGTGAATCCACGAAGGTGGTTCACGATTTTTGGAAAGTGGAACCCAAATAAATTTTTTTTCATACCCTCGATCAAGGTTAAAAAATCTCGATTGATAGTTTTAAAATACCTCGATCGAGGGCTTGATAATACCTCGATCGAGGGTTTTTAAATACCTCAATCGAGGGCTTGGTTAAACCCTCGATCGAGCCATTGCTTGATCGTGGGCTTGGATAACCCTGGATCGAGCTATTAAGTCCGACAAAAAATATAAAAATAGGTTTGAAAATGACTTCTCAACTGAGCGTCTACAGTAGAACAATGACCCCTCGACCGAGTGTCTACAAGACACACGCCATGCCACGCCCACAACCCACACCAGCTCCCAGCCATGTCTACCACTCCACCAGGTAAGTGGGGTTCCAACCTTCCATTTGTTTTTTTAATAAAATTTAAATTTTTTTTTTTTTTTATAAATTTGTGTGAATGTTGCAATTTGTTTTCCAAATAAATGTAACCATTGAAACCAATAACCATTTTTTTGTTTAGAAAAACCATTGAAACCCATAACCATTTTTTTGTGTAGAAAAACTATTGAAACCAATAACCATTTTTTTGTGTAGAAAAACCATTGAAACCAATAACCATTTTTTTTGTGTAGAAAAACCATTGAAACAAAAAACTATTTGAAAAAACAAAACAAAACAAAAAACCATTTCAAAACAATAACAAAAAACCATTTGAAAACAAAAACAAAAAACTATTTACAACAAAAAACCAAAAACCATTTGAAATATGTTTTAAATTTTAAATTTATGTTGTATTTATTTTTTAAAATTATTAATATTTTTGTTTATATCAACCAACATCATTTTATGCATGGTAACATTTCATTGCATAAAATGCTACCGGTTTTATTTTTAAATGTGTTTTGACAAGTAGAAATGTTGCCTGTTTTTTTTTCAATCCTCTAAGAATGCCAAGAGGATTGAAAAAATAATAATCATATTACGTTGCCAGTTTAACAAAAACCATTAACATTAAATTTTTTTTTGAAAACCTTTGAAATTGACATTGAAATTTTAATTGAAATTGAAATTGAAATTTTAAATTAAATTGAAATTGAAATTTTAAATTAAATTAAAATTGAAATTTTAAATTAAGTTAAATTGAAATTGGAATTTTACGTTTTTTTTCAATAGTCTATGAATGCCAAGAGGATTGAAAAAAAATTATACATATTGGGTTCCCTAATTTTTTCCAATATAAGCTCATATAACCATGTAACAAAAAATATTAACATTAAAAAAAAATTGAAATCCTTTGAAATTGACATTGAAATTTTAAATTAAAGTTGAAATTGAAATTTTAAATTATATTAAATTAAAATTGAAATTTTAAATTAAATTAAAATTGAAATTTTAAATTAAATTAAAATTGAAATTAAAAATTTGAAATATGAACATTTGATCAAAAGTTTGTAGTTTCAACGTTCAAATTATTTAGGATAAAATCACATTGCAATTTGAATTTTCAAAATTGAAAATGAAATGAAAACCAAATTGAAATAGAAATTGATATCCAAATTGAATTTGAAAATTGAAATGTAAATGAAAATTAGGAATTGGAAATGGAATTAGAATTCGAAATCAAAGTTGGAAATTGAATTTGAATTTGAAATCCAAATTGAAATTTTGAAATTGAAATTAAAATTGATTTGAAATTTGAGATTGAAAACCGAAGTCGAAGTTGGAATTGAAATTTGAAATTGTAAATAAAAATGGTATCGAAATTGAAATTGGAAATTGAAACTGGAATTGAAATGTAAATTTAAAATAGAAATTTGAAATTGAAAACGAAAATGAAATTGATATTGAAATTGAATTTGAATTTTGAAATGAAACTGGAATTGAAAATCGAAAATTGAAATTGAAATGGAAAATGTAACTAGAATTCCAATCGAAATTGAAACTTGGAATTTGAAATTGAAACTTGGAAGTTGAAATTGAAAATTGAAGATGAAATTGAAATTGAAATTGACATCGGAATTGAATGTGAAATTGGAATTCGATTGAAATTGGAATTGAATGTGAAATTGGAATTCGATGTGAAATTGAAATTTGAATTTCAAATTTGAAATTGAACATGAAATTGAAATTTGAAATTTGAAATTGAAATTGAATTTGGAATTGAATTTGGAATTGCATTTGAAATTGGAATTGAATTTGGAATTGAATTTGAAATTTAAATTTGAAATTGAAATCGAAATTCGAAATTGAATTTGAATTTGAATTGAATTTGAAATTTGAATTTGAAATGTGAAATTTGAATTTGGATTTTAAATGTGAAATTTGAAATAGAATTAGAATTAGAAATTGAAATGCGATGCAGAGAGTTCTCAAGAGAGAACTTCATTGCTTCGTGCTCGGTGAAGCATGAGAGGATCTGACGTCGCCCAACAGGGTGGCCATCGGCATCGCTCCCGTTCATTGAGGAGTGAGGCCACATTGGGGTTGGTTACCACTGGTGGCAGCAGCATGAGATATAATGTGTCGGTTCATCACGACGACATACATCTTAATCCCTAGGAGGGGGGTGTGCAGCAAGACACGAGTGCATCAGGTGCATATTTTTTGTTAAATACATTTTCAGTAACTTTTTAGTATATAATGCATTGAATTTCAGTTGCAAGTTATAATATATATTTTCAGTAAAATTTGTGTGTTGGTTTGGATCACAGGTCCAGCAGGCAGATCCTACGACGATGAGGTCGCATGCATCACTCTCACTGATATCACTTCATAGTGAGAGTGGGTGCACTCATGTGTCTACTCATTGAGGGAGGATTATCCCACCCGACGATAATTATTCACAATGTTATCAACAGTGGATGACATGCTGGCCCTCTACAAGAGGGTGGGACCTCTTAGTGACATTTGGATTTTTTCATGCCAGAGGAGGAGACAGGATGTCATGGCGCCCCATAAATGGGCAAATGTCAAATTCGCTATAAAAGGGCATGACATCAAGGGTACTTTGTTCAACATCCCTCATGATTTCCCTATTGGTCAACTGGTTAGCCTCAAGGAGTTTAAGTTGGAGGACGCTGCACCATAGGTTTATGATAGATTCGTAGGAGCATGGGGCATGTTCCCCCACCATGAACATGACCCATTGTACTTTTCAAAACATATTTATGCAAAGTTTGTTTTGGATATGCACCCAGAGTACACCAACACAGGGTCTGCGTTCTTTGGGGCTGGTAGGGGATGCTCCTACCAACGTCGAGAGTTTTGAGGTAAAAAATGGGCCTCAAAACAAAACATGTACCATAAAAATTCACTTTATAAGAACCAATAGGATTCAAGATGATGATGTCAACCACAAGGGTAAAATTTGTAAAACAAATTGGAGAGAAAAACAAAAAACTATTTTTTCTTACCGTATTTTTGACATATCTCTTGATCGATTCACCCAAATTTCAAGTTTGGGTACTCGTTGGATACGGATTTTAAATTCAAATCCAACCCATACCCACACTACATACTTCTGAGGCACCCACGACATGCAAAAATGGAGATTGCAATAAAAATGTATTTTAATATTAAAATACGTTTTTTATTGAAATTTCCATTTTTGCACGTCGTGGGAGCTTCATAAGTATGCACCGTGGGTATGGGTTGGATGCGGAATTAAAATACGCATCCAATGAGTGCCCAAAATTGAAATTTGGGTGAACTGCTTAGGAGATATGTAAAAAATACAATAAGAAAAAGTAGTTTTTCTTTTTCCCCTTTAAAATTCAGAACTCTTATTTTATTATTATAACTGTTATTTTATTATTTCCCTTAGGAGGCCCATTTTAGACCTTAAAACTCCCCTAATGATCTCGTAGAGACCTTTCCTTCGTGCCACCCCCTCCGAGGTTGGTACCGATTCCAGACAGGATGGTTATCAGGTCGACCGACATGGCACAGTCATCCCAGATTGCTGCAGAGGCTAGACATGACATTGCAGAGTCATTGTTCATTGCCATGGGCAGTGCTGCTGTTTCCGTGCATGGAGAGGCATCTAGACCACCCCCTACACTTGCACAACCAGAGATAGAGTGGGTCGATGATGACCTTCTCAGGATTTTGGATGGCGAGGCCATACATGGGTATACTTAGTTATCCCCAGATGCATACTTTCGGTTGTACGTAGATACGTCGCTACAGGACAGGTATACTTCTGTACAATTATGTATATATGTTTTCATGTTACATCATATTATATGTCGTGAATTGAATGGTCAATAATACTTAAGGGAGCTGTATTCTATTGCTCCATGCAGGGGACCACATTCATGGATCAACTCTTGGGTAGTGAGCCATCGGTTGGTCCATCCGCTTGTCCCAACCTGTAGATGACAACAATGGAGGTAAGTTATAATTTATGTTCCAATTTAATTTGTGTTTATTATTTCTCAGTTTAAATAATTTTATGTTTTATTTCTTAATTTTTGATCTTTTATGTTTTAGATCTTAACTTCAAATGAATTTCAAATTGTACATTGAAAAGGAAAGGGCATTACTCCTGATGATAGACATGAGGACTGCAAAGGTACTGACCAGCTAGGTCTAGACACAAAGGTGAGTTTTAATTTATGTTCCAATTCATTATTTAATCACATTTAGTAATTTATTTTGGTACTTTATGTTTCAATTTTTGAATTATAACTTAAATTATGTTTTAGTTTTAATTTTTAATAAATCTAACTTATTAAATGTAATGGCATCTTACATAGGCATCGCTACAGGAGGGTGTCGATGCTACAATGACTTTCTTAGATGATTGGAATGTAGCTTGACCACTTGGTCCTAATGAAAGGCCATCTACCCATATTCCTACCCAGATGCCAAATGCCACCATTGACTTGACAGAGATTGAGGCCTTTCTTCATAGTTTACCGACTCAGGGCCAACATCGGTCTACTACAAATGAAGGAAGTCACATGGCCGATCAAGGGCCTCATGGGGGCAGTGGACAATGAGTTGATGTTGTATACATTTCCATGTTTTAGATATTTTCATATTTTATATATTTTAATGTTTTGGATGATCTATGTATACGTTTTCATGTTTTGGATATGAATTTCTATCATTTATACATGTACTTTTATCATGTATGGACTTTGGATATGGAGTTTTGGATATTTTGTTACATATTTTGTATATTTTATCATATTGATGACTTCATGTGTATTTTGTATCTGATTTGAAATCGATTGTTTTTTATATTACATCTGGATATAGTTATTATAGTTAAGAATTTATGTTTTGTCGTTTCAAATGCAAATTTAATGTACAGTGATTACAATATAAAAGTTTAATCTCGATGTGTAGTTAGAATTTAGTTCAATTTAAAATTTCAATTTCGACTACATTACAGTTGCAAATCCAAAATTTAGAATTTAATACATACATTACAATTTAAAATTGAAATTCCAATTCCAATTCAATTACAATATAAAATTTCAAATTTAATGTGTAATTTCAATTCCAATTCAATTACAATTTAAAAGCTCAATTTCAGCTACATTACAATTGCATAAATGAAATCAAAATTTAAAATTAGAATACATTTTAAATTAAAAATTGAAATTACAATTATATTATGTTGTCTACACATTAGAATTCAATTACAATTTAAAATTAAAATTTCAAATTTAATGTGTAATTTCAATTGAAAATTCAATGTGTTGTTACAATTTAAAAGTTCAATTTCAATTACATTACAATTGCATTTGAAATTTAAATTTAAAATTAGAATACATTGTACAATATAAAATTTAAATTTTACAATTTTACATTGTATAGATGTATTTTAAATTCTCAATTACATTACAATTGTATTTGAAATCAAAATTTAAAATTAGAATACATTTAAAATTAAAAATTGAAATTACAATTACATTATGTTGTCTACACATTACAATTCAATTACAATTTAAAATTTAATTTGTAATTTCAAATGAAAATTCAATGTGTTGTTGCAATTTAAAAGTTCAATTTCAATTACATTACAATTGCATTTGAAATCAAAATTTAAAATTAGAATACATTGTACAATTTTAAATTTAAATTTTACAATTTTACATTTTATAGATGTATTTTAAATTCTCAATTACATTACAATTGTATTTGAAATCAAAATTTTAAATTAGAATGTACATTACAATTTAAAATTGAAATTTTACAATTACATTATGTTGTCTACACATTACAATTCAACTATCTAGTAGATCTTTAATATTGTTTTTAATGCATCTAAACAAATATTTATAAAACTATTATGGAGGAAGTTCATAGAGCACTGACCATACATTCAAGTGTATTCACATTGGAGCACCATGAACGAATTTTCACAAAAGCCTTCCATCTAGTATTTTTAATCTTGGCATTAAAGCATCTACAAAAATACATTTACAAAGCAACCTCCACAAAAATCTCCAAAAAAAATTCAACAAGAAAACATGACAATGCAAGTGGCATACATGTAACTTACTCATCTGAACAATGGGTTATAGGAATGCAAGTCTCCATAATACAATCATGTTCAACTTCTGTCATCTTCCATCTCTTTGGCTCACCTCTTTTCACCTTGATTTCTGTTAGATGTATCCAAGCTGCCACCACCAAATGATTGTATTGGCATGATATGTATTCAGGCATAAAATCTTTGTAAATAATATGAGCACCCTGTTTTTTCACTCTTTCAAAAAAGTGAGCCATTAGAACCAAGTCTCCAATTTGGTATGTGAAGTCTCCATCTTGATAGGGTCGCAACAACCTTCTTTTTATTTGTGTGCATCGCATCAAATAAAATGCCACATTTTCTTGCTTGTTGGGGGTTGCAATGACAACGAATACATCGCCTGCAAGATAAATTACAAATATTATTCAAATGTCCTACGTGCATTTCTACAACATTTGTATATGTGTAATATATAGTGAACTAATTAATCTAATGAAGTCTCTTGTACCTTCCCTATCCATATCAGAAACTCGATCATGATATAATGAGACCATTGCCTCATCAGTGTGCATCTCTTTCCATGTTGGAATTAGATGTGGGCCCTTTGGATTAAGAGGGACATATTTCCATGGTTTCACATATACATCATTTTCATAGTGATGAAGCCCGCATCCATTTGCATCAATGCAAAAATCGCAAAAACAAGCATACTTCCTCGTTTCAATGGAAAATATGTCATCCATATATTTACTTTGAACAGAATGTAATTCCCTCGTACTAGGTATGGTCTCACAACACCACAGCATGGATCTATTCATATCACCAAGGGAAAAATCCCAAAAGAACTTGCATGGGATTCAATTTGTCATATATAAATTCCTGTCGAGTATGTGTTCTTTTGGAAATGATATTATTGAATGTTATTAGCTGATTAATTGAGTTTGGAGTTTATTACTTGCACATCGGCCTTGCTTGTTCGTGACCTTGATGTCCCAAATGACATGTGCACCAATCAACTACTTTCGTGGAGCATTTGAGTCGGGTTGCACCATGAATCATATGGTACCTCCGAAGTGCTCGTTTCACACATGCACCTGCGCCATCATGTTCACCCTTTCCATGCCCTATTTAAAAAAAAATCCAGGTGTGTCGGATTCCTGTCTCTTTGTGAAGGCGACTCAACCAATAAAATGAGCGTGCCAATTTGAATTGCCCTGCACACCCATCTGACCAAATCCAGTGTTCAGTAAATGATATGCGTCTTTTCTTGAATGAATCAGAAATCAACCCAAAGCAGTGTTGAATGAACAATGTGTCATGGTCACGATCATCACTGACATAAAAATGATACTCCTTGATCACTTCACGTGACTGAGGAGCGTTATAGGCTTACCATCAATGCTTTCCTGAGCATGTCTGTACAATACACGTATGAAGATAGACACCTGGTCGGATTGATAGTACTCACTCTATATCTCTCTCTAAGGAGAAAATGTGAGTTCTAAGCAAAGTCTACCACTGATAAGATTCTGCCTGGCTCAAATACCTCACGAGAATGTTTGAATTCTGAAGCTTGCCACCTGGACCTATGGGAGTGATTTGTGTATTTATAAATCTGACTTTGAAACTTCTCCATGGAATCTAAAACAGGAATCTCATCCCTGAGCAAGTCAGTCCTCTTATATGGCACAAATGAAGAAGATGATGGATTCATAGGGACATACTCGTACCTCTTCCACATAACTGTGATATATGTCAATCCATGGTGTGTTGGATTGATAGGAAATTTCCTATGGAACAATTTCAAATCACCGCATTCACGACATCTTCTCCCACCTACACACCTCTTATTAAAAACACTTGTTCAGGATTCCTCTTGCATAGTATCATACAAATAAAATCTCACACTGTGTGAGGAGCTAGTTCATCATTCCAGTGCCTTTTGCAAAAATCCAGAAATGTGTGATAGTATAGTTGAAATTCAACGTGGTACCAGAACCAACAAGTGTCACGAATCGTATTTGGCCTAATATACCATGGTTTCAATTTGTTGAACATGCTAAATGATATTTGAACACCAGGATTGGTTTCTTGGAATTCCTCGTAAAGTGAAACTCCCGTCATCTGCATCACATGCTTATAGTGCTCCTGATAAATGCCTTTAGATAAACGTTATCGCGGGACATGCTTTCGATCTAGAATAGCACGAGAATGGCTATCCCAAAACTCTATCACCTTCTCTTTGATGCTCATTGCCATCCTACCTCGATATCCTACAAATAAGAGCCCAACAAGCACCTTCATCATTTTCATTTATCTGGACGCTAAATTTAGTATATTTGAACAATGTTCTTTTTGAAACTTTGAGCAATGATGCCATTGTTGATACCATTTGATTTCTTGAGGTGCTTTGTGCCACAACAACCGTTCTAATTTCCCTATGACAAACTCAGATATCATTATTTCTTGATTTTCCAAATGAAGATAATGCAGTTCTTACATTTTCTATTGCATTCTCGCATGTCTTTTTTTTTAGCATCTTGAAAACCCAACAACTTTGTGGCATGTTTCAATTTTTTGTGTTTTATCAACCCATGTAGGATTTGAGCTTGTCCCATCGTTGAATGTTGTTCAAAATATGACTCATTTATGTTACTTACATGCTCTCTAACTGTCCGACTAGGGATCGAGTTCCCAATCACTTCTCATTCAGAAACAACTGCATAATCCTCAAGACAATTTCCACCCCTTCCAACCCCACTGCAACTCCCAATTAAACTAGAAATGTGAGAGAGAAAGGTGTCATGTGATGGTTGATCAAGATCATGAGGGGGCACGGGGTCATGTGATTCTTGATCACCATGATGTGATGGCTGACCATAATCTCTCCCTACATAATCAAAATTCATGTGAAGGGAATTTCAATCAGAAATGCACTATGCAAGGATGGATTAATTTTAAAGTACCAAATTGAAGTGTTTTGAAATGCATAATTGGTACAAGAATTGAAAATACTTTTAAAACAAGATTTAATTGTTTGGAACTTGAATTCAAAATAAATAAATATGTACATTTAACTTGAAAAAGTTGGTACAAGTATTGAAAATAAATTTAAAAGAAGAAAATCATTTGTGACTTCAATTCAAAATAACAAAATATGTATGTAGTTACCTGAAATTGTACATTTAGATTGAGAATTGTTAGTAAAGTTTGAAAATCAATTATGTATAATTTAACTTGATAATTATTAATAACTTGGTAGTTGTACATTGAACTTTAAAATTGTTAGTAACTTGATATTTGATGTAGAAATTAACAATTTGAAAATTGCGTGTGAATTAAATATTCCAACTATTGCATAACTATCCATTTAACTTGAAAATTGTTACAAATTTTGAAATATAAATAAAATATATACTTATTATAAAAAAAAAGATATTTAAAACTTATCCCTACATTCATGCATAGAAAAAATTGGTGTACATGAATTGAAAATACATTAAAAACAACATAATTGAATTTTCCAACAACTACATAATTATCACAATGTATTTGTTGCCATTGAATTTTACGTATTTTACATAACTATTCATTTCATTTGTTTTCAAATTGAATTTTCTAACTTTAATACATGTAACTATCACAATGTTCATTTCAAATAAAATGAGGACTAAGTTAAAATTAAACATTGATGGTTATTTCAATCAATACATGTTGAGGCTTGGAGCTCAAATTAAATTTAACTTGAAATTGTTAATAACTTAGAAATTTGAAAATTGTTAAATATGTACATTTTAAGTTGAAATTAGGGTCCCAGTGTACATTTAATTTGAAAATTGTTCCAATAACATTGAAAATTGTTAGCAACTTAGAAATTTCAAAATAGTTAAATATGTACATGTTTTAACTTGAAAATAGAATCCAAGTGTACATTTCATTTGAAAATTGTTCCAATAACATTTGTTAGCCACTTGAAAATTATTCATTTAACATGAAAATTGTTACAAATTTTGAAATATAAATAACAAAGTTATGAAATAAATAAGAATATTTGGCATTACAAATAAATAATAAATAAATTAGATTATGAAATAGTTATTTTTTTTGAAAATTTGTTACTAATTTTGTAGTCTAAATAACAAATTGTACAAATATTTTTTTAGCAAATAACAAAACAAGAATTGAAATTAAATTTAACTTGAAATTGTTAGTAACTTAAAAATTTGAAAATAGTTAAATATGTACATTTTAAGTTGAAAACAGGGTCCAAGTGTATATTTAATTCGAAAATTGTTTCAATAATGTTGAAAATTGTTAGCAACTTAGAAGTTTGAAAATAGTTTAAAAAATGTACATTTTAACATGAAAAAAGAATCCAAATGTACATTTCATTTGAAAATTGTTCCAATAACATTTGTTAGCCACTTGAAAATTGTTGCAAACTTCAAAATATAAATAACAAAGGGATGAAATAAATAAGAATATCATTACAAATAAATAGTAAATAAATTAAATTATGAAATAGTTAAGTTTTTGGGAAAATTGTTACTAATTTTGTAGTCTATATAGCAATTTGTTAAAAATATTATTACAAACAAAATATAATAAGTCTAAAATTAAAAAAAAATAGTTAGTATATAACAAATTATTAGAGAAAGATAAAATATGATATTTAAATTATGTAGCATGTAATTCAAAAATTTACCTTGGTTGTCCTCCATTGGAATTTGTTGCACCAAAGGTGTATCTTCTTCATCTCTTAAGCTTTCTCTTTGTTGCCTCATTCTTTCTCAATTATTCTCACGCTCTTTGTTGTCTCATTCTTTCTCAATTCTTCTCACGCTCTTCATTGTCATTTTGTTGACGAGCATGCTTCCTTTGTTGTTTTCTTTTACTCCCCATCAAACTACAATGAAAACAAACAAAGATTTCTTCAAATTGTTATAACAAACAACAATATGTTAATATGAAATTTTGAAATATGTCTACAAAGAAATCTTACATGTCTAATGAAATCTAATTGAACAACATCAAAATCACAAAGCTCTAATTGAACAACATCAAATTCACATAGCTCTAATTGAAAATAAATTAGCAATGAGTTAAATTAGTGTTGTTGATCAATTGTTTAGTGATTACATAGAGGTTTCTTGTTATTTTTGCAAGGGAATGGTGGTTGGAAACATTAATTGTCCAACTCCTTTCTCGGGTTCTTTTCTTATGTTTTCTTTACATAGACAAATCCTCGATCGAGCTAATTTTAAAAACCCTCGATCAAGCAATAGACCTCGATCGAGGGCTTGAACATACCTCGATCGAGGTCTATTTAAAAATATCGATTGAGTTCATATTTATCCCTCGATCAAGGTATTTTAAATACCTTGACCGAGGGCCTAAAAACAGGCCAAGAGCCCTTTTCACTGCAGAAAAAACGTTTTGTTTGCCTTTCAGATGCTTAAACTATGTCATTAAATGCAAATTAATGGGAGGACTTGATACCATTGGATTCATCAATGAATTCTCTATCCATATACATAAAATTTACGAATTTTTATCTTCGTATGACTTTTGTTTTTAAATTTATACTAAAAATTGCCCTAAAAAGCCTTGCCGACAACTTCGATTGAGCTCAAACATAAATCAACAACATTCAAAATACACCTCCAAAATATTTGAAAAAATACACAAGCACTAGATAAGTGCATCCTCTTCAAAATGGTATTTTTAGTTTTGCAAATTATGTAAACAATCAAAATATTTGGTGCACACACACACATGTATGCAAAATTCAACCGAAATATTCATTGGTTAGTTTCGAAAAATAATAATAAATATAATTTTTCGAGAAAAATTAAAAGAAAAATATGTAAGCACTAGTGCATTTTGTCTAAATCATGTTCACATATTTCATTTTTTTAAATTATTACTTTAATATTAAATTATTGTGCACACACACAAACCACTCGTTAATTGCTCTTCAAATTTTTAAGTACACATGTTTCATTAAATGAAAATTTGACACGATAAATGACATCGGTATATTTCAAAAAAAATATCATTGGAAAGCCAACATAATTATCTACATTTTGTTTTTTAACCGCATGTAGAAATTCGTGTGGAAAATATGAGTTTCGAGGGCTTCAATTTAATACATGGGTAAAATTTCCATTTTTCATCGCCATATTTGGCCAAAAAGAGTTACCCATCTTCATGGAATCACCCAAAAGTACCCTTAAAATTGGTGCTTAATTTAAAACTAACCAATATTTGATTTTCATATCACCAATAAGGTTAGGCTAGTGCCCTGGATTAGGTTTGGAGAGTTAACACTCCTGGGCTACACAAATTTTGAAACTAGCATTGATTATTGAGAGTTTATATCCATTAGTAGCAAAAAATGCTTGTCGAGAAAGCACATCTAACACATGCATCAAGCACGAGGTCAATATGGATAAGTAAGGGTGGTACCCCCCCTCTTGCTTGTTTAGTGGGATATGAGATTATCACAGAATTCTATGTAAGTGACAAGTCCTTGGGGTGACATCACTTTCTATAATACCTGGTTATGAGAGTTGTCCTAGACTTAGAACTGTTCCGCCCGACCGTTGATTGTGAAGTGGTAACCTTATTTTCTATTCCTAGGATATCACATAGACTATTTTCAGTGGGGGACACTTGCAGTACCTAAGGCATACTTTGAAGCTTTTACTCCTTGGGAGGGTGATTGGTCAAGAACCAATAATTGCACCCTTGGAGATTAAAGTTTATTGTAATTCTTTCTCATACCTTCGCTATTAGTAATTGTTTGAGGCTTGATATCCCTCAGCGGATACTAGTTTCAGAAGGCTCTCTAATCCAACTTTTCATTGATCTTTGGTTATTTGAAAACATAGACTACTTGGTTGGATTCATAGGAATTTTTTACTATGTGGACATTTTTTTGTTTTTTGAGTCTAGAGTGCCTTAGGATTGTTGGATTCTATTTGTGATTAAGAATACCATTTAAAAAAATATTTTTATCAATTTATTCAAAGTAGCTACTCTCCTGATCCACCAGTCACATCGACAACGAGGTGAGTCACCATAAATTGAAGGCCCCACTACATCATGAAGACATATACAAAAACCCCAATCTTGTGGCTTGGAAACTGAAAAAATTCTAGGTTCAATTAACAACAATGGAGAAGAACAACAACAAACAAATACTGAAACTTCACCTAATAAAGAAAATACATACATTGTTGATAATCTTGCTCCATTTGAAATTGAAACACTAGAGAACAACGCAGCTGCTCACGTAAACCTACCTTTGACAAATATTTCAGACCTAGTGGTACTTCACATCAGTGAGTCATTTGATTACATCAATCCTCTTTTCAGTTATTGGAATAATATTCAAAATACAACAATTGATCCTATGGATTCATCAGGAGCATAAGGGACTACATCATCCCAACCTCAAAAAGTTGTTGGAGGTATCAATACTTCCAATTTGGCCTCTACATCAATCCCAATAGTTAGTATACTTGTTATTATCACAAGTTCAACCAACACTTCATTGTCATTTGGTACAAATTCGGGTTCCAATCCCAAAAGTACATCCACTTCGTCTGCAGGGATCCCTACTGGGGGGTGTGACTTACCAAATATGGGTTTTCCATATGGTTTGGCTAGTCAAGGTCAAAATAATCAAGGATGAAACCAAAATCTTCTTGGTATACCTAACACTTGTCCAAATTCTACTTCTGGGGGAAGCCCTTCACCATGGGATGGTAATATTCCTAGCAGAGGCAATGAACCATGAAACATTCATGCCAATTGGGGTTATGCTCCACATATTAGTGGAAATTCCCCAGGGGGTTATCCTCTGATTTATCCTAGAACAATGCCTAGGGGTAATCCACCTATCAACCCCATTCCACAATGGAGTGGGAAGGTTTCAAGGAGTATCCAATCTTCTTGGGACCCACCTCCAGAAGGAGGAAATAAAACTTGGAATGCTTATCAAAACCAAGGAAACAATTAATGGAATGGTTAGGTTCTTGCAAATAACCAATATTATTGGGGTCTACCTCGGCAAGGGGGAAATTCATCCATCCATATTGTTCCACTGTGGAATGGACAACATTCAGGAAGTAACCAATATTTTTGGATGCAACCTTTGCAAGGAGGAAATCAGCCTTGGAATTTTTTTCAAGCCCAAGGACAACAACCATGGTGTGGTTGGGATCTAAGAAGTAACCAATATTCTTGGGGCCCACCTCCACAAGGAGGGAATTTACCCATTGGTCATGTTCCAAGAAGTACCCAATATTCTTGGGGTTAGTCTCCGGAAGGGGGAAATCCACCTTGGAATTCTTATCACACCCAAGGACCACATCAATGGAGTGGTTAGGTTTTAGAAAGTAACTAATATTTTTGGGGCCTAACCCCGCAAGGGGGAAATCCAACTATTAGCCCCATTCCATAATGGAGTGGTTATGTTCTAGGAAGTAACCAATCTTTTTGGAACCAACCTACAAAACTTGCATTTGATCCAGCCAGGCCACCACATGGACCTCATGCCAATGGTATGATGGATTCTGTCAACCAACTTGAGTAGATTACCCAACATTTGGGACAAGTTTTTATTCAAACTTCGCAACCCACAATTGGTCAGGAAATGAAACAACCTGCTAATCCTTCCAACACTTCTAACATCCTCATAGTCTCATCCATAGATTTTAGAGGAAATAAGAATAAGTATAAGGGTAATCAAAGTGCTAATCCTTCTCAGAATTTTGAAATCCTTATAGTCCAATCCAAATACCTTAGGATAAAGAAGAAGATATGAAAGAGTAAGGAAAATGATAACTCTTGGAAAAGAGATGCACCAAACATGATTCAATATGGTGGGAAAGGAAAACCCATTATTTTGAAACTGGTACCCCAACCAGGGGGAAACCAGCCAACCCCCATGCAAGGGGGAAATGATCCCAATGCCAATGTCTTCATGTATTATCATGAGGTGAACATTCAAACAAGACTTGATTCTTATGATGTCTCTTCTAGTACATCGGATCAATCAGTATCTCATTCAAGTTGTTCTCTCTCCATTGAGAAACTAGCCATTTAATTAGTACCCCCCCCCAAAGGTGTTCTATGTAGAACAATGCATAATCCTAATGCGCGAGCTACTCAGAATGATAATGTTTTTGAGGACCTAGCTCAAGAACCATGTGCCATATCGGCCTTGGAGGTATTGCAATGTCGTACTGGACAAAGAAATGAACTATTGTCTACAATTGGCACTGTTGATCCATCCGATGTGATTTCAATCACATCACAGATAGACCATTCAATATGTAGGATCCTTTCTGAAGTTGTTTTTCAAATTAAAGTAACAACTCATGGTAAGAAAATTTTTCTAACCATAGTAGATGAAGGAACCTCATCTTGTGTAATGTCATTTAAATGTTCTCAAGCATTAGTATCACCCCTATCTATCGTAGAAGTTTCATACCAAGCTATTCAAATGGCTTCAACAAATTCATATCAAAAACTTCCCTTGATGGAGGAATATCATCTGGTTACTTGGCCCATTTGGGCTGTGATATCTTCCAGCTCACATGATTTCTTGGATGACATTTTATCAGCATATGAAGCTATCCTTGAGGTTATGAACATTTGGTTGCACCCACCTAAGGACATATTTTGTGGGGCCACTGGGAGCATACTTAGTTTAAATAGACCCAAGCATAGGAACATTACTTGCATGTTCCTTGATCTGATCGGGAATATTTGGAAGACTGCATATAGGTTTAGATTATCCCTCTGTAAAGATGCATTTGAACCTTTTCCAACCTAAATTTTCCCTAGGATCGAACCCATTGGAAATTGGTGGGTTAGCCCATCATATCTTTATTTGACACAATTCCGAGAGAATATCCTACCGAATATGGGACACTCTAGTCAGCACCCCATTTCCATTTTGGTGTTACAGAGAAAAACTTCCTATGGCTTGGGGTAGACCACAACAGACAGATGACTTCTAGAAATCAACTCATTCCCCAATGTATGCTATATAAATGTAAATGATAAGAAGTGGAATAAAAGACCTACCTTCAACCGGATGTCTGATGAAGATCCCTATTGAGCTTTCAAATATTAACACTTGTACCTGCAGCTTAGTCTCAACAATAAACACAAGCAAGTGCATATGATATATGAAAGATGTTAGCAAATACAATAGCATAATCCATGATATATCTAAGTAAATGTACCCAATGATAATAAACAATCATTCACAATATCAATTGGACGAGAAAATGAGTATTTCTATTAATATGAACAATAAGTACAAGATGCAACCTCCTGTCGGCAACTCATCTAAACCAAGAACTAGGTCCCTCCACTTGTGCCTCCACCATTTCAATTCCCCCATGCAATGGAAAACTCATGAGTAAAGGAGTAAATCCCTCACAAGATATGGAAGAGTTTGGCAGGTGAATCATGCAGGAGCATCAGGGCCTAGGTAGATCAGTCAAAGTTGATTGACATGAGGAGACCGGCTAGAGGAAGTGCCAATGACCACTAGTGCGGATGAGAAGGTTGGTTGTCGAAGTCAACAATTTGAATAGAAGTTGTCGAGGTGCATCGACAAGAGAAAGGAATTCGAGAGTCAACATGTCAATAGTCGACAGACGACAGTCGATCGTCGACATGCGAATGTCGATAGGCGACAAGTTTCTGCAGAATCGCAGTAAGTTCGACATATTGTCGGACTGCAAAATTGATAGGTTGGGCATGAGCCAAGCGAGGAGGAAGGGGTGGACTCGAGAAGCCTTGGGTTGTGAGGGAAGCTGACAGGCAATTCGAGGCTGACATACAGTATGGTCGACATGATGGTTTACTGTAGTATGTTAGAAGGTCATGTAGAAGTCAGGGAGAGTACTTGCCAACAGTTCAGGGTTGCTAAGGAAGTTAATGATAGTTATTGCAGGTGGGTGAACACATGATAGATGTTATCATAGATAGGGGCTGTGTAGAAGGGTTGGGCACTGACAGTTGCAGGTCTGCAAGATGGTGGAAGGATCGGCTGACAGAGGATGCGTGTCTTCGCAACAACAGTAGTAGAGTAGAAGGCTTGTGTGTAGGAATAGAGGAAGGGACAATTCCATTGTGTTGGAGCGGCAAAGCAGAGTTTAGGAGAAGTTCTGTAGATTGGAGAGACCAGTCACAAAGATTCCGAAAACAGGGAAGATCGAGCCATAGTGCAGAGTTCCAGAGTTCCATAATAAATCATGAGAGGGTGAGGTCGACACACTGAGATAGCACACAGTTACTTCTATATTGTAACGGCTAAGGCCGTCAGTTAGTTAGTTATTTCATTTCTTTGCAGTTTGCATTGTAACTGATTTGGAGAAGTAATATAAGCTAGCTTCTAGCATGTTGTTTTCATCTTGCCTATGTGAACGTGTGTGTGGTACGTATTGATAAGAAAGAACCTTATTCATCTAAGGCACCTTGCATCAGTTGGTATCAGAGTGGAGAAAATCTTGAGAGTTGAAGGACAACGTCAGTGGTATTAAGCCTGCAACTGCATTGAACAACTCCAGCTGAGGTTGGGTAGAGTCGTGCACAACTTGTGGAAAGTCGTGCACAACCTGTGGAAGTTCGGTTGCAATTGGACAAAGTGGGAGTTTCAGTAGAGGTTAAAAATGGTTCACAAAGGCGTTAATGTCTGAGGACAAAGAGCACGTGGCACAGCAGTCACAGTTGATCGTGAGATGTTCGACGAGTGCATCCGAACAATGCGAACTTTGACAAATGAAGTTGTAGTGATCAAAGAAAGACAAAGGCATGGTTGTATTCCTGATGTGTTAGACCACAACGATGAGGAAGTCAAAGAAGTGGAACCACGGGAAGCAGCGGAAGATGAACCAGAAGAAAAAATCATCAAGATTCTAATGGATATGAGAGGTCGAGCAATGATAGATGTTCATACCTACTCATGAAGCCTGGATCCAGAATATTTGATCGACTAGTTCAGAGAAATGGAGAAATACTTCGACATAGAGAAGATCGAGGATCATAAATGGGTTAAGACTACATGTTTGAGGTTGAAAGGTCATGCCTCATTGTGGTGGGACAATGTATAGGCTGACAGAGTCAAGAAGGGAAATGAGAAAATCAAGTCTTGGGATAGGATGGTCACCAAGCTGAAGGGGAAGTTCTTGCCAAATGACTATGTGATTTCCTTGTTCAGGAAGTTGCAGAACTTCTGATAGAAAAGGATTTAACAGACCATCCATAATCTGTTTTAAGTGTCGTGGAGCGGGACACAAGGCATATGAATGCCCAGAGAACCTACATGCTGTAGAGGAGTCACAACCTAGACATCGAAGAGATGAGCAAGTTGACAAGAGGGAAGAATCGACATTCGACAATAGTGAAAATGGTAAGAATAAAATTCGGGCCATGACAGCCAGCACGACACTGGTTCTGGACGACAGACGCAACGAGCAAGAGCTAGCATAGTGGAAGGTGACCTAGAAAACTTTGTCAAAATTTGGGAGTGCTAACACTCGGCTCTCAGTGACCTTTTCCTTCAACTTGTCGAAAGCTTGTTGGGCAGCCTCCGTCCACTTGAACTCCCCCTTCTTCATGCACTCTATCATTGGTGCACAAATCCGACTAAATCCCATGAGGGCCGACTAATTGCATTCTTCAGTGAGAAGTTGGATGCTGTAAAGAGGAAATATTCGGTCTATGACCAGGAATTTTATGCTATTGTCCAGCCATTGAAGAAGTGGAGGCATTATTTGTTGCCAAGGGAATTTGTGTTGCACATAGATCACCAAGAGCTGAGGTATTTGAATACTCGGTCAAAGTTTAACCAGCGGAAAATGAAATGGGTCGAGTTCCTACAAGGATACACATTCATGTTGTGACATAGGTCAGGAAAATCGAACAAGGTTTTTGACGTGATAAGTAGGAGAGTTGCATTGCTGAACATGATGACAATTCAGGCAACAGGAATAGAGTTGTTGAAGACAAAGTATGAGACCAACAAAGATTTTGCGAAAGCATGGGAAGCTTGTCGTGAACCATGGAGTGTCGATAGAACTCCATACTTGGAATATTTTATCTAAGAGGGATACCTATTCAAGGGAAAACAATTGTATATTCCCAGAGGATCCATAAGGGAGAACCTAATCCGAGAGTGCATAGAGGTAGGTTAGTAGGTCATTTTGGCATTGATAAGACTGGGGCATTGGTTGAAGAAAAGTATTATTGGCCAGGAATGATAGGAGATGTTAGAAAGTGGGTTCAACATTATAGAGTTTTCCAAATGGAAAAAGGAAGTAGTCAGATTTCATGGGTTTCCGAAGAGTATCACATCAAACAGAGATACCAAGTTTATGGGACATTTCTAGAGAACCCTATGGAAGAAACTCAACACAAGGTTGCAGTTTAGCTCGATACATCATCTACAGATAGACGGACAGACTGAGGTGGTGAATAGAAGTTTGGGAAACCTTCTGAGATGTTTGACGGCCGAAAGACCCAAGGAGTGGGAGAATGTGTTGGCGCAAGCAGAGTTTGCATACAACAATTCTTTGAATCGGTCAACAAGTTTGAGCCCATTCTAGATTGTTCAAGGAAGAAGCCCACATGGAGTGATGGATTTGGTTGAGTTGCCGATAGAAATCAGGAAAAGCGCAGATGCAGAATCATTTGCAGAGCATATGAAAGAAGTACATGAAGATGTGAAAAAGCGCATAGAAAAGAACAGCGCGACATATAAGTTGAGAGTCGATAGAAAGAAGAGACTATAGTTGTTCAGCGAAGGAGACTTAGTCTATGCTCATTTGCAGAAGGAGAGATTTACGACAGGGACATATAACAAGTTGAAGCTAAAGAATATTGGACAATGTAAGATTCTGAAGAAAATTTCGAACAACGCTTATGTGTTGGAGCTACCTCAAGACTTGAGCATTTCACCAACGTTCAATGTCTCAGATCTGTACAAGTTTTGAAGAGGGTTCAAGCAGTGGAAACACAGAAGTGTCCAACATTGATTGGACAGCGCAGATTCCAAATCAACACAAGGAGGAGATCCTAGAAGTAATAGAGGAACGCAAAGTCGGGCATACGTGCAATTCGCAAAGGAAAGAATACTTGGTGCGATGGAAGGATGATGAGTTGCAGGAGGTGACATGGATTTTCGAAGAAGAGTTCAGGAGATTGATAGAGTGGTTGAGTTCTTTTGCACCTGGGGAGTCTGATGTAGGAGCATCAGGGCCTAGGAAGATCATTCGAAGTTGATTGAAATGAGGAGACTGACCAGAGGGAGTGCCGACGACCACTGGTGTGGATGAATAGGTTGGATGTCAAATTCAACAAGTCAAGAAGAAGTTGTTGATGTGCATTGACAGGAGAAAGGAAGTCAAGATTCGACATGTCAATAGTCGACAGATGACAGTCGATAGTCGACATGCGAATGTCGATAGGTGATAAGTTTCCGTAGAGACGCAATAAGGTCGACATGTTGTTGGACCGCGACATTGACAGGTTGGGCATGATCCAAGCAAGGAGGAAGGGGTGGACTAGTGAAGCCTTAGATCGCAAGGAAAGCTGACAGGAGAGTTGAGGATAACAGATAGTATGGCTGACGTGATGGTTTATTGTAGTATCTCAGAAGGACGCATAGAATTCAAGGAGAGTAGTTGGAAACAGTTCGGGGTTGCTAAGGAAGTTAATGACAGTTATTGCAGGTGGGTGAAGACATGACAGATGTTGTCACAGACAAGGGCTGCACAGCATGGTTGGTAGCTGACAGTTGCAGGTCTGCATGATTTTGGAAGGATCGGCTCATAGAGGATGCATGTCTCAGGAACAACAACAACAGAGTAGAATGCTTTTGCGTTGGCACAGAGCAAGGGACAGTTCCATTGTGTTGGAGTGGCAAAGCAGAGTTCAGGAGAAGTTCTATAGATTGGAGAGACTAGTCACATAGCTTCCGAATGCATGGAAGATCGAGCCACAACTTAGAGTTCCATAGTGAACCACGAGAGGGTGAGGTCGACACACTGAGATAGCACATAGTTAATTCTATTTTTTAACGGCTAAGGTCGAGAGTTAGTTATTTATTTCATTTCTTTGCAGTTCGCATTGTAACCGATTCAGAGAGGTAATATAAGCCAGCTTCTAGCATGTTGTTTGCATCTCGTCTATGTGAACGTGTATGTGGTGTGTATTGTTAATCAATAACCTTATTCATCTAAGGCGCCTTACATCAATGAACATAAGAGGTTCACAACAAAAAGGACCAATGGATGTAGACTCAAGCCATGGAAAAATCCCAATAGAGATTCGATGCTCTTCTCTTCCTCTTCCCATGCATAATGGCTCAATATATAACCCTCCAAAGGCAAGTGAAAGGTCGGATCCAATCGTTTCTACATACATGGAGGGCCAAAGGTCACAATGGCCGCTTCTTGGAGTGAAAAATGGAGATTTTACTCTCTTTTAGTAATTAACTCGATGTATGCAGGTTGTAATGGTGCAACCTGCGTATACGCAAGTTGAATTGAAGCAACTCACATATAGGAGTAAAAATAGGGGAAAAGGGGTTCCAGGAGGACAATAAATGTGGTTCTAAGTCCATAAATGGATAATGGAGGCCAAGGAGTGCTAATGCTCACAAGGTGGGAAAATATGTTGTAACAGATGCCTTCTAATGTGTGAGGTCATAGAAGGTTCTACGATGGCCGAAATACATTATAAATATCAGAAGTGGAGTGATGGAGACCCAAATGGAGGGAGTATCCTAGTCATCACAATACAATGATGTCTCTGTATACATATCAGTACAATACATAGCAAACTGATACAATGGTCATGAATAGGCAGTGTATATTGAATACATGTCATGAAAGTTCACAGCCATGACCCAAATACAGTAAGATAAGGTCTCCTATTGAAGAGGAAACAACTGATGCAGACTGATGGTACAAACTACTGATGTATGAGAATAATATCCCATAGGTGCAATCACGATCACAAGTAGCATACTTAATGCCACTGAACTCTGGGGTATTCTAAACAAACTGTCTACTGTACATGTCCCATCAAGTGAATAAGGGTATTGATGTCGAACCTGATGTGACATCTTCTGATTACCACTCAATGATGTATATCATTAATAGACACAAGATAACCCACCAATAATGAAAATTGTTGATGTATTTGTAACTTTGGAATGTATTTGACATATGTATATTGTATTCCTATAGAGATGTTATTATTTCTCTATACGTAAGTGTCGTCATTTATATTGTAAATGTTGTAACTTATACTTGATGGGTTATTAGACCACCTTGTTGGGGTCAGGCCTGTATAAGTCATGTGGGTTAAAGGGTTATTAGAACACCCTATTGGGGTTCGGCCCTGTCAGCATTATGTTATGTGGTTAAGTTAAGGCTGACCTAGTAAAGGTTATTAGGCAAGTCAAGTCAAGTATAAATAGAGTGTGGGAGGCACTCTATTTCATCATTCACTTACTCAAACTTACACTCATTGGAGAGTGGCGCACTAGTGGAGGAGGAGAAGCTGCTACTAGGAGTATATCTCTTATGCTTGGGTTGTATCATTGCTCTATCTATCTTTGAGGAAGTTATGGGGTTTTTCACCTTTATGGTTTTCCCCAGTGAAACTCTGTGTGTCTATTGTCTCTCGTGTGCTTGCATTATTATGTCCATGATTGATATGCTATACATATGCTATATATGTTGTTCTCTCAGTTATGATCCTAAATCAGATTGAAGTAAATTCTAAAAAACTAACATGGTATCAGAGCTAGCCTGAAAGAAGGCATGATATGGCATTTATGACACTTGTTGCACTTGCGTAGCTAGGGCTTGATATAGCAAAAACCAGTCATCATAGAAATTTCTCTATAAATTCATTTCGGCAAGGTTTCATGATCCTAAAATATTATAGGTCGAACATAAGATCCCCATATACCTTGTGTCCAAAAGAGAGCCTCTAATTCGTTGTACTTTCAGATTTATGATCTGTATAATATAGGATTTCTGCCTCTTCTAGATCTCAGTCATAAACAGGTGACCTAGGAAAAAAGGTTACAACTTGGGCTAGGAAGCTCCAAATGAAATTTTGTAAAAAGTGGTAGGTAGGGCATGCACTGTACTTTCATAGGTACATTTTTCAGAGGCTGAAATTGAACCAGTGACATGTGGCACTCCATACAAGTTCGCTCTCTGGTTTTATCCCATAAACAGGTCACGTTGCGACACTTGGCATAACTCTCTCTTAGAGAGTCCAATTGAGGTCAGACCTATGGGGTTGGAAAGATAACAGGTCAAGCCACCAGAGGAAGAATTTTCAAACCCTGTAGACCTCAAATTTTGGAGTTACACCAGAAACAATCAGGTGCATATTTCTGTCAAAACAAAATTGGATTTTGAGCACCTTCATTCATGGCTCCGAGAATTTAGGGTTTCGGAGAATGTTGGAATTTTTTGTATCAGAGACCATGGCTGGATGCTCCTCATCAAAATTGAAAATTAGAGACCAAGATAAAATTTTTTGGTTGGGCAGAAGGCCGGGCTTGATCAAACCTTAGTTCAGGACTTTGATCGGAAAAGTGGAAAATTAGGGCTTCTGCAAAAATGAGAATTTTTGAAATCTGTGACCATAGCTGGAAGCTTCTTGGAAAAATTGAAGTTTAGAGCCTTGGATCAAACTATTTGGTTGGGTGAAGCTCTGGGAAACTCAAACCCTAATTCAGGGTCCTCCCAAGTGAATCTGGAAGATTGAAAAGCAAGTTTGAGGCGTGAAACTTTGCAGTTTTCAAATTCCGAGTATACTAGCTTGACCAATTCAGAAATGCACATCTTTCTATCCTTTCAAAAGTTTGAAATTAAAAGTTTGAATTTTTAAGGGTTTTCTTGACAAACCCTAATCCATCTCTAGATCCAGTTTCTGCAAATCAAGTGGATTGGGTTAATCCTACAAGAGAATGGATTGGTCACCTGCATAAGTGAAGAAGTTCTAGTTTCAGAGGGAGATGAGGCTAAAGAATATTACAAGCAAACTCGACATGTATGACTTACATGTATGTTTCTAAATCTGTTCATGATTAAGTTTATGATATGTTTGTCTTCATTAAGATTAGTACAATCTTGATTAGTTTTAGACTTGTCGTATCACCTTAATAAAAATATGAATGCATGATAGAAGATATTCATTGATTAGGGTTTTTGACACTTATGATTGTACTAATGCATTGTGGTGTTGTATGAGGTTGATGTTGTCCGCTAACATGAAAGGTACATGAAGAAAGAAAAATCATGTTCTAGTTCAAGAACATATGACCATGGTGACATGAAGACAACGATTCATCCATTGTCATGGATCACATAGAAGATCTACTTACGAGGTATGTATAACTTGGTTTTATAATAGGTTAACCTATGAGATATGTAGGTTACTAGCACAAGTCATTGAAGAGAACAAGAAGACATTATGCAGGTATGTTAGACATAACTAGCTAGCATGCTAATCCAGGTATGTTTTTCCTATATCAAGTTAGAATCCTACCTTGTGTTAGGATCTCTTATATAAGTACACATGGCATGATTGATAATGATTACTTATGAAGTTAGAAATTTAAGTAATCTAGGCTTTATGCATATTATGTCTCTTACCTTGATTGATGATATGACTAACCAAAAGAGTTCTATGGTCAAATATGAATATGCATGAGTAAGAGAAGTCTTTCCTAAAACATTGAATGCTAATACTTATTATCTATGTTTGAAATGATCATGACTATACATGTTTAAGATTATTGTGTTTTGATAGTATTGAGATTATACTAATGAATGTATGATTATGTATGAGATCTCAAGGGTAACGAATGATGATGCATAGTGATCGAGGATGGATATAAGTTCAAGGAAAGGTAATCCAGGAAGCAAAGATCAAGAGGGAGCACACTCTAGTAGTTTCCGCAAGGATGCAGACATTTAGAGGGATTTGACCACTTCTCACAATACACATCAGAATGGAGTTGCAGAAAGGAAGCAAAGACTGAGAGGGAGTCAACCCAACAAACAAACAAAGATAAGTATTTGAATTGTCATTTCTTGTATATTTGATTGTTTAAATAATACTGTTCAATAATATATATACTTATATTCCTAGACTTAGGTTGTGTATTATGCATATTAGAATAATTGCATTAATGAACAATATACTACTAATATGCATGTAATGGGTAAGTGGTCTATGGCACTATACAACATTCCATTGCTACTTATCTAGAATGAAACCTCTTTGTTGACATGTTGGGAGTTGTGCACACTCTTAACAATGTTCTGGTAGAGATTGGAAGGCATCTAGAAAGTTATGGGATATGGATAAATGTTGTATTGAATCATTGGCTAAGATAATTGCATGATTGTATGACATATTTATTTATGTGTAAGAATTTGTTCTGAAAACTATGAGATGTTTCTAATCATGCAATTTAACTTGCTTTGTATGATTAGGTAGATCATGTACTTGTGCATGTATCAAGTAGATGCATTGTATGATTAGTTATATCATGTACTTATGTATGTATAAGGTGGATGCATTGTATGCTCAGGTAGATCATGTACCTATGTATGTATCAGGTGGATACTTGTATGATCAGGTAGATCATGTATGATGATATGTATCAGGTGGATACATTGTATGATAAAGTGGATCATGTATTTGCGTATGTATCAGGTAGATACATTGTATGATCAAGAGGATCATGTATGATGATATGTATTAGGCAGATACATTGTATGCATCAGGTGGATGCATGGTATGATAAGGTTGATCATGGATGATGAGTATTAGGACGATGATTTGGATGACATGCATCGGGATGATGCTATGATGATGATTAGGATGAGAACAAATGACAAGCTTCAGGATGTTGCTCCAGATGACATGCATTAGGATGATGCTATGATGATGATCAGGATGATCACAGATGATGAGTTTCAGCATGTTGCTCCAGATGATACCCATCAGGTTGATGCTATGATGATGATCAGGATTATCACAGATGACGAGCTTCAGCATGTTGCTTTAGATGATATGCATCAGGTTGATGCTATGATGATTAGGCTGATCATGTGATGATGTACATTAGGATGATGTATGGTGAGTATCGGGTTGATACTCTGTGGCCGTGGACAGGTTGTGCAGGTAGCATAGAAAAGGTGCCTTAAAATCCAGATAGGTAGATCGGTGTGCTCGTAACAGCCTGGGATGCTCTATCGAGATCCATACAGGTAGAGCGGTGTGCTCATAACATCCTGGGATGCTCTGAGTAGGTTTTGCTATAGTTTTGCATAGAAAAGATCCTTTAAAATTTGGACAGGTAGAGTGGTGTGCTCGTAACAGCCTGGGATGCTCTATCGAGATCCAGACAGGTGGAGTGGTGTGCTCATAACATCATGGGATTCTCTGAGTAGGTTTTTCAAAAGTTCACATAGAAAATATCCTTTAAAATACGGACAGGTAGAGCGGTGTGCTCGTAACAACCTGGGATGCTCTATCGAGATCCATATAGGTAAAGCGGTGTGCTCATAACATCCTGGGATGCTTTGAGTAGGTTTTGTGAAGGTCAACATGTAAAAGAACCTATAGTCTACGCTAGGTTTTGTTGACGCATGTAATCAGTCCTAGGTTCCACAGTATGGCCACTCATGATGAAGACCTATAGGTGGTGGGCATACATCCAATATGAAAAAAGAACTAGCTCTGTAGAACTTCGTATGACGAGTAGATTGGAGATTGATTGAGATAGCAACAACAATGACGATGACGATGATTCGAGGTCGATGATTTGATGACGATGATCCAGAGAAGAAGACTTATGCTAGCAGATCTGTGTCGAGAAATACCTTCCTAGTTAAGAGGGAGTGTTGATGTATTTGTAACTTCGAAATGTATTTCACATATGTACATTTTAATCCTATAGAGATGTTATTATTCCTCTATATGTAAGTGTCGTCATTTATATTGTAAATTTTGTAACTTATACTTGATGGGTTATTAGACCACCTTGTTGGGGTCAGCCCTATATAAGTCATGTGGGTTAAAGGGTTATTAGACCACCCTATTGGGGTTCGGCCCTATCAGCATTATGTTATGTGGTTAAGTTAAGGCCGACCTAGTAAAGGTTATTAGGCAAGTCAAGTCAAGTATAAATAGACTGTGGGAGGCACTCTATTTGATCATTCGCTTACTCACACTTACACTCATTGGAAAGTGGCACACTAGTGGAGGAGGAGAAGTTGTTGCTAGGAGTATATCTCTTATGCTTGGGTTGTATCATTTCTCTATCTATCTTTGAGGAAGTTGTGGGGTTTTTCACCTTTATGGTTTTCCCCAGTGAAACTCTGTTTGTCTATTGTCTCTCGTGTGCTTGTATTATTATGTCCATGATTGATATGTTGTAGATATGTTGTACATGTTGTTCTCTCAGTTAAGATCCTAGATCAGATTGAAGTAAATTATGAAAAACTAACAAAAATGGGCATGAAGGCACTAAGTACATTCACCAGAGTTTGAATAGAGGTGTTGAGGTCGAACACTCTGACGAATCCATCGATCAAGAGACATTAATGAATTCCCAACTTTCAATGGCGAGAGCACCTACCACTAATGACTCCAAGTCTCAAGGTACTCAATAGGACTATAAATCTCGATCCCAGAATAAATGAGTTGGAGTCAATGGAATGAGATTAGCTCAAGGAGGGAATTAATGGATCCCCCATCAATGAGCATGAGGTAGAAGCTAGGCTGAAATATTTGAAAGAACTCAAACGAACAGGATGAACACCATATGTGAT
Organism: Larix kaempferi; assembly: GCA_027924585.1. NCBI lineage: Eukaryota > Viridiplantae > Streptophyta > Pinopsida > Pinales > Pinaceae > Larix > Larix kaempferi. Next base: position 1,956,077 of record BSBM01000926.1, on the reverse strand, counting down.
CGAACTGGACTCATAAGGGATGGCCGACATGCAATAGTCAAGAGATATGAGGAGTGGCCAACTCTAGTTTCAAGAATTCCTTTGAACAAGAGCATAATCATATGAATAGACTCAGGTAGCATAGACTCAAGAACTAGATACTAATAATACTTTGTGATGCATGAGGCATCAACAAAGGATCCATAATGACTGGAAGCTTAACGAGCTGGTGGAGTGAGATATGAGAAACGAGTACAGCTTCCTAAGGTCATACTAATGTCCCAACTCATGATACATGGAGTGGAGATGAATGCTCTGTTCAAATGAGACATGACAGCTACCAATAGAAGGTAGTAAAAATTTTCCCATCCGGATTTTTAATTTATATTATTTTTTTCCTTTTTCATATTCTAAAGCTTGAAAAAGAATAAAATTGTGTATGATACAACAGTGAGGGAACAAGTCTCACGGTTAAGAAAACTAGTTCCAGGAAATGGAACATACCTATGATCAATGCAAGGAAGCATGTGTGGGATATAGACACTCGGGGGGGGGGTGTTCCCTCAAGGTAGAGGATCATCAAGCTGTGAAAGATAAATTAAGGCTCTGTTTGGATCGAAAGGATAAGTTCTCAAGAAAATGGCTAATAAATGAGAAAGTGGGATCCGACACAAGGCTCAAAGGCAAGCAAGATAATGTAATGCATTCACAAATCGACATAAAAGACAAGTCCTTTTTTGTAAAGTTAGTCTCCTCGCCCGAAAATGTGTAAAAAAATGAGAGAAGAACTCTTCTAGTCATGTATGACTAGCGTATACCTTTTTCATAATTAATCCACAAAGGTCCGGAAAAGGGGTAAAATTATACCTAAGTGAATGTCGCTTCAAATGCTTTAACGAGTTTGAAATGACAAGTATACTTGGAAATCTTGTTTGATTTGAAAAATTCTAACAAGGGCTTAAAAAAGACTTTATAAAAATATTTTCCATAAAGGTTTAATGAGCCCAAAAAAGTAAACTCGAACTCCTTACTGGCTTTAACGAGCTCAAAGGAGAGATAGAAGAATTCTCCTAACCTCCTTACTGTTTTTAACGAGCTCGAAGTAAAGGTGGAATAATTATCGTAATGGGAGTAGACGAGTGTCAGGCACATGCGAGACTAGCTCCAATTGCATGGAACAAAGCTATACATAATGCAAGGAACATGAGCAAGATAAGGACACTCAGGGTGTGTCTCCTCCGGGTAAAGGATGTGAAATCACAAAGGCAAAGTGATACATATATTAACAGAAATAATATCAGAGATGGAGGCTTATATAACGAGCTAAAAGCATGGAAGTCAGCATTAGGCTCATTAGTGCAAGCAAGATCAAAATAAATGCACATGCGACTTAAACACAAAAATGGGAGCCTTATCAAGGATGGCCAGAAATATATGAGAAAAAAATATATGAGGCTTCTTCTTAAAGTCATGGTAAATCTAAAAAGGATCCCGAGCCTATGACAAAAACTCCTCATGGGCACCAAAATGGCATAAGGGTGCTGACTAGGGTGACCCATATTAGGTAGGATCTGTTGTTGGACTGGTGCATAATGCATATAAATATGGATAACACACCAATGTCCAACAGGTTCAACCCTATGGAGAATTCGAATGGAAAAAGGTTCAAATGAATCATAACAACATGGAATCCTAAACCTATATGCAAGGTTCTGAATATACCCGACATGATCGAACAAAGTGTCGAAAAGGACTAGTAAGCAAGCATAAGTCCAGCTAAGAATCCTGTCTCCAAGAAACATTAGTACCAAGATCATATCTAAAACATATGTAAAGAAAGATCCTATACAAGTCACCGTGGTAGAAATACTTTTATCTTGCTCAATAAGATCAAGGTTGGGAAGGAAATAAGATATACGATAAAGGTCCTCCCAAGGCTTGTCATTGTTGTTCATGGCCTCGATAATGGCTTCATCCGAAGGTAAAGTATCATCAGAGTAGTCATGTGAACAAGATGAGTCCACTACCCATGCGGGCAACGTAATGAGATATTCTTCCTCTTTCTTTGAAGAAGAGAGATCAGGATCTGCAGTGACTTGTTGAATATCATGATAAGAAAGCTCAATTGTAGACAAGGGAATAACCATTCTGATGTGTGAAGAGTCTCCCGATGAGGAACCCGTGGAAGCTAGAGTCCACAAATGATTAAAGTATGATGTACGAAATGGTACAAAACACAGTTATGATGGAGCATCATTGGAGATGGTTCCTATAAAGGATATTGGTGTGGCAATATCGAAATATCCCATCAAGGAGGGATGTACTCTACACCAACATTCCTAGTTGTCAGCTGAGAATTTTCAATTTGAGGGACCACAGATCCCTGCGATGCTGTGGAATTAAATGATAGATGATCGATCGTCACAATCTTTCCTTCACGGGGAAAAAAAATAACTCTGAAAATAGAAGATGCGATTGCTTTCATAGTGTAAATCCAATTTCGACCCAGTAAAAGGTTGTAGTCGATGGGCGCATCAACCACCTCGAACTTTATAGCTACGGATTTCCCACCCAAGTGGACCTTAAGGGAGGGGAGAATACCATGTGGCTTGAAATACCGACCATCAAATGTTGTAAGCAAGGTCATAGACTTCGACAACGAGGTGAGCCGAGAGCCTTCCAACAAGATAGAGACATTACTAAAGTAGATGCACCTTCGTCAACGACGGTACTCTTAACGATCATCTCTTGGAACCTAACATGAACTTGGAAAGATACATGATAGGGTAACCAAGGCTGAACATCAGTAGCGTAAAACTTGATGACATTCGGGCTATCAGAATCGAGGGCTCCTAAAGAAGATAAAAGGGCGTTCCTTTGTGAAGGACAAGCCTGAAGTAGTTCGAGTGCTGACATAGCACACGGGTTTTGGCCCAAATCTTCCACAATTGAGTAGTTTTTGGAGGCTTAGGAATTAGGATTATGTGATGAGCGCTTGAGGACACCTTTCGATACCCACAACATAAAATTGGGCTTCTCGATATGCAATGGAGTCTAAGGTGGAGGGGGATCATTCCCCAAAGAATATTTTGGATTTCCATAGTCACACAAGCGAGTAGAAACACAAACCTCATATTTAACCATGTTTACACATCCAAAAGTGTCGTCATGGGTATAAGATGTTGAAGTTTCATTAGTCCCATGATTGGTGGTGGAAGCACTAGAAGCCATATTCTGATGATGAGGAAGGGGATTTGTCAACACAGTTGGGTTTTGTGTGATATGCTTCGATGCTTCCTCCATACGAGGACACAAATGTGTAAGGTGATCTTCTGAGCAAAGTTTACAAGGAAACTTCACCTTATGTCTAGGATTGCGGTCCCCACCAACATTTCTGCCATCCTGAGGAGGGTTAGTGTTCTCATTCTTATTCCTATTGTTCCCACGCCTACGGTTATTCGTCCCCTTCTTTTTCCCACCAGGTTGGTAGTTACTAGATGGGTTCATCGATTGCATAGAATGTACATCCGACGATTAGGCAGAAATGGACAAGGCAGAAGCCTGTCCAAGAGAAGACTGGTTAATAGACAGATTATGCATCTGATTCGTAACCATATCTACAGAAAGAGCACTCGTGGAACCAACAATTCCATCGACATGCGGTCCAAGAATGGGCTTGGGATCATGTCTTTATTGCAGCACATCAAGTATAATGTGATACAAAATCCCAGATTGAGCATAGACTAGATCCAACTGCTGGGATTTGAAGATGGCTTGTTCCTCAGTCATAATTTCGGACAATGAAACGTCCTTTGAAATATAAGGGAGTACAGATTTTCACTAACCTCTTCCGCCGGTGCCACTCTTGAATGTGATCAGATATATGTGTGGCCTTATCCTGATGGAAGGTGGACAAGATTTTGGTGCCAGTGTTGGAATGAACCGGCAACTAGAAATGGTAAAGAAAAACCAAATCCAAATCATAGAATCTCTTGTAAGTTCCCCCAAGAAACTCGACATACCATTTTGCAGCTGCCCCCATAAGGGTGCAATGAAATAGCCTTAAACAGATAGAATCATGGTTCAAGGAATTCGAGGAGCACCATAAGGGGAAATTGGTGACGTGATCACCTGGATCCTCACCCTTCTTCCCTTCAAACTTCGTAACATCGGAAGGGAGCTTGGTGGGAACTGGGGGCCATGTAGAATCATGACACACCGGATCATTTGTGAGTTTAGAAAGATCAAGCAAGTTTAACCTAGCAAGGAACGGGAGATGAGGCTGTGAAGCTTGATTATAAGCTCCCAAAAGAGACTAAATTTGTGAAACTGAGGGTGAGATTGTGTTCATCGAAGTCGCACCTGAGGTGTTGACCAACTTTGATAGAAACCGTGACCATGACCGGAAAGATGATATGCTCCTCCAAACTAACCCATATAAGGATACGTACGTATGTGCATGGAAGCGATTCCATAGGAGGGAATGGGATAATGGTTAGGACTGGTTGAATAACCATGAAAATTACCCCCATAAGAATGGGGTCCCATATAACTACTTGACATAAGAAAACTAGTCGAGTAAGGTCCATAAGAAAATGGTACATTCCCACTCCACAAAACCGAGGAGCTAGAAGGAGGAGGATGTTGTGGGATCATATAAGAATTCATCGGTGGAGGCATATATGTAGAAGCATTCGGGTTAACAGATGGAATATAAGTCATAGATCCGATGCCTATCGTGAAGCCTCCACTCGAGAAACGGTTCACACTAACGCAAGGGGCTGACGAAGGAGGAGGCCCTCCTCCAACATTCAGAGAAGATGGAGGGATGTGACCACTCCCAAACTGATAAGCAGTATGAGGGGGTATAGTTCCCCGAATCCCAAGGCTAGAGATAGCATGACAACCGAACATGGTGGGAGTAATATTCAGCATTAAACTGGGAATACCCAATGAAAAAGGATCTGAGCTCGTAGAGACTGACATAGAACCAAAAGCTGACACACCCGTAGATGAGCTAAATAGAATACCCAATGACCATGCATCATCGAACGGGTTCCTACTAGTGGGTTGGGATGTCCCAAACCCAGGAGGAGTGTTGTGTGATGAACCTGCCCCCCATGCACTCCTCGGAGTGCAAGGAGGGGAGATTCTCTTCGTTCCAGCAGACAGATTCGAGGGGAATCCCAATGTGCCAGACAAGGAACTCATTATGGGAGGTTTCTAAAGCTCGTGAAATGTGAATAAAGGACCAACAGTAGTCCTCCGATGTCTCTTGTGAAGAAACTATGACAGATCGCTAGTTGGTAAGCCAGCCAACCGACGAGATCATCGGAGAGGCAGTTCTCGATCCACGATGACTTCAAAAAGTCAGCAAATAAACATCTCCTAATGGCCTGGACTAAACATCACAGAGCACACACCTAAAAGAAACTACAGCCAAAATGGACACAATAGGGGACTGGCTCAAGGGACCTCCCCGCACTATAGCTGGTATGTCTCACCTAGGATAGGCTTGAGATTCTCAAACTATAACTGGAGATAAAAAAATCAGTTATAAGGCCCCTCAGTCTTCACTATGCGAACATAATTGTGTTGTCCGACCCCTATCTGACTCATGACACTCACAGAATAACCGCTGCAAGTACCCTATGTGATACCTAGGTAAAGCAACTATGGCCACCACATATAACCAATGCTCAGGAGAAAAGTCGCATGTGGGATCCGTCGTATGGGAAGGGTCGCTAAGCCCAAAAATCAAGAGGGTCAAATCGCCCAAGAGTCCTCAGATATGAACAAATCCTAGACATATATCCCACGTTCAACAAGTATTGGAGGGCTATCTCCGCAACCAACCTCCCATGACCTCGTGCTTAACTCTGGTTTAAGTAGAGTGTCCTGAGAACACCGATGTATACCATGGGTTTCACCACTCCCTGGTCAGACACATAATGTTTGTTTAATAGTCTTGGATTCTTAATTCAATAGGATCTATTCCAAGACTCTAAACCTATACTAGTTGGTGCACTCTAGAAAATAAATCATTCTAATCCATTTTAAATTAAGCTTTAATTTTATTGGTTGTGATTACTCAAATGGATATGGTAGTGAAACTAGTGATGTGAAAAGACTCAATGAAATGCACACCGAAAAAGTACTAGACTCTTTTATCAATGGAAAAAATATGCCACTAAATGACAATCAAACCAAAGCTTCTTTTTGGAAATAAAATGCAAGCTCTTTAAAATTTCATGCACAAACAAGCCCTACTGAAAGCACAAGCACTCTTAATGCAAAATGCAAATACATTTAAATATATATATATATATTTTTTCACTATAAATGAAATGAAAATGCAACCATTCTTTTTGTATTTTCAATATAAATGAATGAAAATGCAAGTAGAATAATTTTTTTTCAGAAAAGAATGCAAAGCAAATAACCCAATAAACTCCAAAAATCAAGATTCAGCTAATCTAATGAGCTATAAAAAGAAAAATGGTTAAAAACCAAATTCTTAAAAACAAAGAAAGAGAGGCTTCCTGTCACAAAAGGAGGCAAGGAACAATAGGGACATAGGCCCAGAAAGACTCAGGAACACCCATAACTCACCCAGCATCAACGAAACATCAAGAATAAGGTTAAAATGGAGTTGTACATGACTGTTCAGCAAACAGTTGCATATGTACGTGGGATGTAGAAGGAAAACTCACATATAGACATGAAAAAAACACAGCTAGCAAGCATAAAAGGAAAGATAGGTGACCAAACAATGAGTGGAAAGGCCCAAAAAACTCAATATTTTTCTATAAGAGCCTGATGACCTATCAATAACACATAAAATCGAAAGAACAGATACTCAAAATAAGGAAAATGCCCAAAATCCCCAAATGGATGCTTCTCCCTAGTGGAGTCGCCAACTCTGTTATGGAGAAAAACTTCCTATGGCTTGGGGTATACCACAATGGACAAATGACTTCCAGAAATCAACTCATTTCCCAATGTATACTATATAAATGTAAATGCTAAGAAGTGGAATAAAATACCTACCTTCAACTAGATGTCTAATGAAGATACTTGTTGAGATTTCAAATCTTAACACTTGTACCTACATCTTAGTCTCAACAATAAACACAACCAAGTGCATATGATATATGAAAGACGTTAGCACACTCAATAGCATAATCCATGATATATCTAAGTAAATGTACCCAATGATAATAAACAATCATTCACAATATCAATTGGACGAGAAAATGAGTATTTCTATTGATATGAACAAGAAGTACAAGATACAGCCTCCTGTCGGCAACTCATTTGAACCAAGAACTAGGTCCCTCCACTTGTTCCTCAACCACTTCAATCCCCCATGCAATGTCAAACTCGCGAGTAAAGGAGTAAATCCCTCACAAGATATGGAAGAGTTTGGTAGGTGAACATAAGAGGTTCACAACAACAAGGATCAATGGATGTAGACTCAATCTATGGAAAAATTCCAATAGAGTTTCGATGCTCTTCTCTTCCTCCTCCCATGCATAATGGCTCAATATATAACCATCCAAAGGCAAGTGAAAGGTCAGATTGAGTCATTTCTAGATACATGGAAGGCCATGTTGGGATATTCCTATACTCCATGCTAGTCCTACTAGCAATATCCATTTTTGCATTTTCAGTCATGCATGCAATCATGATTTTGCATGCATGCATGCAATTGCATGCATCCCAGTCATCAGTCCCATCACCTAGCCCTCATTTAGCTAGCCCCGGGAGCTTCTCACTAATCATTTTTAGCCCTCCTAGTGCTTAGTGTGCCTTGCATGAAATTGCATGCATCCTAGGCACCCTCTCTCACCTACCACTTAGTTGCACTTCAATTAGTTGAGTTATCTTTAGTTATTTCCCTTATTTAAGGCTAGATTGACTCTCAACTGACTGTATCACTCCGATGGACCTCCAGTGAGACTAGACTTCCCATTCTGACTCCAGTTAGCTCCTCATGCGTCCTCCACTGAGCCTCCTTCATTCAGTTAGTGCCTCCATGTGCTAGTTACACCTACCACACTCAGTTAGACTTAGTTTGACATTTGGTTGACAGTTACTTGTGCATTGATGACTCCACTAATGATGATGAGGAATCCTAGTTGTGCTTTGATGACACTCTATTGATCTGATGATCACTCCTTGAAGGATAATTCGAATTGCCACCTTGGCATTCGAATTCTCTCACCATTGTATTATTTATTTGTCCATATTGTGATTAATGAATTAGTGTGTGATGTTATTATGCTTCCATCCGAGTTCTACTGTATCATAATTATGTTGCTCCTTTACACTGCATTGTCCACTCTTCTATTTTCCTACTTAATCTTAATCTTTCTTATGAGGTATACATCAGCTCTTAGATATACTGTGAGGATTTTCACATGGTATCAGAGCATGTTGAGAGTATTGTCTATCTCCATTCCTGAGAGTTTTTTGTAGGTTATTATCAAGATTTCAAGTGCAGCAGTTGCATCAGTTTTTGCACTTTTCTAGTAGTAGTAGTTGCATAAATTTTCTATTGTTTTTTCAGGTCTTCTAAAACATCTTCCATGAATTCGAAAGGAATTACTCATCTTTCTCCATTCAACGATGATGAATGGAAACCATAGATGATAGAACATTTGAAGAGACATGGTCTCTTTGATTATTTTTTTGAAAGAGAGTTCAAATCCTATAAAGAGGAGAATGATTGGTTAAATGAAGGCGAAAAATCCTCTGGAGCCATGATGCTTGCTATGTCTCGATGCATGGTACACCACTTCTTTTCTGTTGAATCTCCAAAAGAGCTATGGGCCCATCTAGATGAAATATTTGGAAAACAAAATGAAGGGATTGGTCCAATCCATTTCGAGACCAAGAAAAGTGATGCATTCTCCCTCCTTGATGGTCTCTCTGATCATGAATCAATATCAAACATATCTCATATTGAAGTTGTCCACAAAGAAGAAGAACTTGCAGATTCTACACTCATGCTCCAAATTTCTTCTATTTCGAATTATGTGCCAGCTCACTCTGTAGAAACTGTAGAGGTTCTTAAATCCTCTCTTGCACAAGAGTCTGTTGGTTTGCATCATGATCTATTGAATGTTTTGGAGGTCAAATCAACCATTGGAGGTAAGACATTCACTCTCCTTGATCAATCACCTCTTATTTACTATTGTAAGATCATTTTTTCATGCTCTCAGAATTTTATTGAAGATGAAGGCCATTGCCATTCACTTGGGATAATTTCTCATGCATTTCATGGTTTAGATCTCACCTCTAATGGTTCAAAGGAGATCTTAAGAAAACATTTTTCAAGTCTTTGATCTGATTTGGATTCCAAGCAACCACTAACATTTGATGGTTCTTTTGGGCATAATCTCACCAATGATGGTTCAAAGGAGAAAACAAAAGACTATCTGCACATTCATGGATTTGATCCTACCTCGGCTGATTCGAATCACAGGTTCCAGGATCATCCTCATACTTTTGGATTTGTTCTCATCACATTCGATCTGAAGAGAAAGTACAAGCACATGCTTTTTGAGCATGATCCACTTCTTCCCAAGAAGAAGATACCTCCAAACATATGACCAAGCATCACACCTGCTTGAGTTTTGAGCATTTTTTTTTTTTGTGTGTTCCTTACAGTCTATCTTGAGGGGGGGTATTTGTCCCATGAGTTTTTCCCCATTTCCTCTGTTTATTGACTGTTATTATTATTCATTGTATTAGGTGACTTTTGGTCTCAGTTACGAGGGACCATGACATATTAAGGGGGGGTGTTGGGATATTCCTATACTCCATCCTAGTCCTACCAACATTATCCATTTTTTTCATTTTCAGTCATGCATGCATGCATGCATGCATCCCAGTCATCAGTCCCATCACCTATCCCTCAGTTAGCTAGCCTCGGGAGCTTCTCACTAATCAGTTTTAGCCCTCCTAGTGCTTAGTGTGCCCTGCATGCAATTGCATGCATCCTAGGCACCCTCTCTCACCTACCACTTAGTTGCACTTCAATTAGTTGAGTTATCTTTAGTTCTTTCCTTGATTTAAGGTTAGACTGACTCTCAACTGATTGTATCACTCCAATGGACCTCCAATGAGACTAGACTGCCCATTCTGACTTCGGTTAGCTCCTCATGCGCCCTCCATTGAGCCTCCATCATTCAATTAGTGCCTCCATGTGCCAGTTACACCTACCACACTTAGTTAGACTCAGTTTGACATATGGTTGACAGTTACTTGTGCATTGATGACTCCACTAATGATGATGAGGACTCCTAGTTGTGCTTTGATGATACTCTATTGATCTGATGATCACTCCTTGAAGGCTAATTCGAATTGCCACCTTGGCATTCGAATCCTCTCACCATTGTATTATTTATTTGTCCATATTGTGATTAATGAATTAGTGTGTGATGTTATTCTGCTTCTATCCGAGTTCTACTGTATCATAATTATGTTGCTCCTTTACACTGCATTGTCCACTCTTCTTCTATTTTCCTTCTTAATCTTAATATTTCTTGTGAGGTATACATCAGCTCTTAGATATGCTATGAGGATTTTCACATGGTATTAGAGCATGTTGACAGTATTGTCTATCTCCATTCCTGAGAGTTTTTTGCAGGTAATTATCAAGATTTTGGGTGCAGTAGTTGTAGCAGTTTCTGCACTTTTGCAGCAGTAGCAGTTGCAAACATTTTCTATTATTTTTGTAGGTCTTCTGAAATAGCTTCCATGAATTCGGAAGGACTTACTCCTCTTTCTCCATTCAACTATGATGAATGGAAACCACAGATGATAGCACATTTGAAGAGACATGGTCTCTTTGATTATTTTTTTGAAAGAGACTTCGAATCCTCTGAAGAGGAGAATGATTGATTAAATGAAGGTGACAGAGCCTCTACAGCCATGATGCTTGCTATGTCTCGATGCATGGTACACCACTTCTTTTCTGTTGAATCTCCAAAAGAGCTATGGGCCCATTTGGATGAAATATTTGGCAAACAAAATGAAGGGAATGGTCCAAGACATTTCGAAAGCAAGCAAAGTGATGCATTCTCCCTCCTTTATGGTCTCTCTGATCATGAATCAATATCAAACATATCTCATATTGAATTTGTCCACAAAGAATAAGAAATTGTAGATTCTACACTCATGCTCCAAATTTCTTCTATTTCAAATTTTGTGCCAACTCACACTCTATAAACTGCATAGGTTCTTAAATCCTCTCTTGTACACGAGTTTGTTAGTTTGCATCATGGTCTATTGAATGTTTCGGAGTTCAAATCAGCCATTGGAGGTAATACATTCGCTCTCCTTGATCAATCACCTATTATTTACTACTATAAGATCATTTTTTCATGCTCTTAGAAGTTTATTGAAGATGAAGGCCATTGCCATTCACTTGGGATAATTTCTTATGCATTTCATGGTTTAGATCTCACCTCTAATGGTTCAAAGGAGATCTTAAGAAACCATTTTTCAAGTCTTGGATTTGATTTGGATTCCAATAAACCACTAACATTTGATGGTTCTTTTGGGCATAATCTCACCCATGATGGTTCAAAGGAGAAAACAAAAGACTATCTACACATTCCTGGATTTGATCCTACCTCAGCTGATTCGAATAACAGGTTCCAGGATCATCCTCATACTTTTGGATTTGTTCTCAGCACATTCGATCTGAAGAGCAAGTACAAGCACATGATTTTTGAACATGATCCACTTTTTCCCAAGAAGAAGATACCTCTAGACATATGACCAAGCATCACACCTGCTTGATTTTGGAGCATTTATTTTTTGTGTGTGTGCCTTACAGTCTATTTTGAGGGGGGGTATTTTTCCCATGAGGTTTTCCCCATTTCTTCGATTTATTGACTGTTATTATTATTCATTGTATTGGGTGACCTTTGGTCTCAGTTACCAGGGCCCAGGATGGATTAAGGGGGGGTGTTGGGATATTCCTATACTCCATCCTAGTCCTACTAGCATTATCCATTTTTTCATTTTTAGTCATGCATGCATTTTGCATGCATTCATGATTTTGCATACAAGCATGCAATTATATGCTTCCTAGTCATCAGTCCCATCACTTAGCCCTCAGTCAGCTAGCCCCGTGAGCTTACCACTGATCATTTTTAGCCCTCCTATTGCTTAGTGCACCCTGCATGCCATTGCATGCATCCTAGGCTCCCTCTCTCACCTACCACTCAGTTGCACTTCAGTTAGTTGATTTATCTTTAGTTCTTTCCTTGATTTAAGGCTAGATTGACTCTCAACTGACTGTATCACTCCGATGGACCTCCAGTGAGACTAGACTTCCCATTCTAACTCCAGTTAGCTCCTCATGCTCCCTCCATTGAGCCTCCTTCATTCAGTTAGTGCCTCCATATCCCAGTTACACCTACCACACTCAGTTAGACTCAGTTTGACATCTGGTTGACAGTTACTTGTGCATTGATGACTCCACTGATGATGATGAGGACTCCTAGTTGTGCTTTGATGACACTCTATTGATATGATGATCAGTCCATGAAGGTTAATTTGAATTTCCACCTTGGCATTCGAATCCTCTCATCATTGTATTATTTATTGGTCCATATTGTGATTAATGAATTAGTGTGTGATGTTATTATGCTTCTATCCAAGTTCTACTGTATCATAATTATGTTGCTCCTTTACACTACATTGTCCACTCTTCTTCTATTTTCCTGCTTAATCTTAATCTTTCTTGTGAGGTATACATCAACTCTTAGATCTGCTATGAGGATTTTCACAGGCCAAAGGTCACAATGGCCTCTTTTTGGAGTGAAAAATGGAGATTTTACTCTCTTTTACCAATTAGCTCGATGTACACGGGTTGTAATGGTGCAACCTATGTATACGCGAGTTAAATTGAAGCAACTCACGTATAGGAGTAAAAATAGGGGAAAAGGGGTTCCAGGAGGACCAAAAATGTGGTTCTGAGTCCATAAATGGGTAATGGAGGCCAAGGAGTGTTAATGCTCACAAGGTGGAAAAATATGGTATAACATTTGGTGCCCATGATGAGTTATTCTCATAGGCCTGAGAGCCCTATTAGTCCCATCATGACTTGGAATTTGAGACTACATATTTCTCTTTCATACATTTCTAACCATATCCTAATGGGCTCCTAATTTTTTGTCATTTTACATAAGCATGTGTTAAAATATCCACTTGAACATCCATGCCAACTGCTTCATTGCTTATTGCTTATGCTGTGTATTTGCCTTTGTAGTTACTTTTTGTTACATGATGCATATAAACGATTTCTTTTATATATTTAACCCCTACTGATGGAGGGAACATCTATAAGAGTGTGTACAACTAGCTCAACCCTTGTTTGCAATATGGATCTTTGGCTTGGCCTGACCCATTCCCTTGGAATATAGGCATATTTCCATGCAACACTTGTTCTGGTGTAGGGGGGATGATCGCAGCTTGTCCAACCCGCACCTTCCTAGGAAATAGGGTGATTCACTGAAATTGAACCCTAGTAATTAGCTGAAAACCAGCTAGGCCCTTCTTAATGGCGACCCTTCTCTCCAAACTGGGATTTTCGCAACCTTTTGATGATCAGAACTGACCTTCTGCAACAATCTTGCAGAATCACCTTCCTTCCACAGCCTGGGTGGTATTCCGCAATTATCATTCTGCAGTCTCCTTCCTGTAACACGTCCTTCTGCAACGTGAATTCCACAACGTCCCTTCTACACACTCCTTTTCGTAGCCGTGCAGATTGCGGGTGCACCTTATGTGCTTTCTTTGAAGAACTTTCCGCAAAACTCATCCGCAATGCGGTTTCCGCAACTCCTCATCATTAATGCCCACAATTTTTCCTTTTGCGGAACACGATATTGACCGTCGATCTTTTGCGGGTGGAATCTCGTCCCTTGATCTTGGATTAGTGTGGAACACTACACTATGGCTTGCAAAAATGCTAACCCTTGCGCATGTTCGCTTGATCGATTCTTTCCCTACTGTCGAGCTTCCTTTCGGCTTCGATCTAAGTTGTCCAACCTATGTTATTTTAATTGACTGTGACTTTGCAATTTTCTTATGGATCAATCAGAGAATCAATCAATCCATATCGATCTTCGTTCGGATCTAAACACAACAAGAGATTATCCCGGCTATGTATTAATGGTATTCTTACAAAGGATTTTGGCATTCTTATTGTTCATATGAGTGGAAAGACAAAGATTCATTCACACATACATCAGGTTATCATCTGCACACAGCTCTACCTGATAGAATCTAGGCTTACTCAAATGCATAGTAACACCATTAACACACAGAACTTGCTGATTTGATTAAGTGAAAGAAAAACATCTATACAGTCGTATTTTCCTCTGGTGTGCAAGAAAATATCCCACCGACTCTTCCTCACTCAGAACTCTCTCTTGTTGACTGAGCCAAACTCCGAACTTGAATCCCCTACTGACTCCTACTTTCCCTTCTTTTATCCATTCGAAAATATCCTCCCCCAAAAATCGAATGGCTGAATAGCTCAACAAACTCCTAACAGACTCCCCTCCATCACTGAAGGAGTCACTATCATTATTCAATAAACTAGCTAACTGGCTTGATCTCCATGCAGGCAGTATCAAATTGCCACTACTCTCTATCTCCCCAAAAACTGACAACATATTATTCGGTTATATATTTGTAATTATTCAAAATAATTAATAATATACTTTCTCCCACTTTAGGACAGCTCGTCCTCCTGCTAGTCACAACATGTGAACACGCAATCACGTTGTTGACTCAGCATTGATGCTCCTGCATCAGACTCCTAAGGTTAAAAATTTTGAACCCCTATTCAATAGGTCAGCAACTAAGAAACCCTTTGTCTCCAATTCTTCAGCATTCATCCATGTAGAATATTCTACAGGATGTCCTTTCCATTTGTTCAAGTATTCCAAGTAGTCTCTCTGTCTGGTATGTTTTTCTACTCTAGTATCCACGATTGACTCAACTTTTGATGGCTGAGCCATAGGAATTTTCTTCAGCCACTGAAGATCCCCCACTTCTAGTACTTGTCCTGTATCATCTGTCGCATAAGTATACAGGTCTGCAACATTAAAAATAGGTGATATACCAATCCCTGTTGGCATTTCCAATTCATAGGAATTTGCTGAACATTTTCTGAGTATTCTGCAGGGCCCAATATTTTTCATTTTCAACTTGTTGTACTCTCCTTTTGGAAATATCTCTTTCCTCAGATGTGCTAAAACCAAATCTCCTACCTCATAGTTTTTCTCTCTTCTCTTGGAATCTGCTCTTGCTTTGTAACTAATGTTACTCTGCTGCAACCTTGCTTTAACTTGCTCTTGTAGTTCACTAATCATTGTTGCAAACTCTTCTCCACCTGCACTTCTCTTCTCCATTTGACCCAAATCAAGAAGCTCACACACTCCTCTTGGGTGCATTCCATACAGAATTTGGAATGGACTCATTCCTGTACTTCGGTTTGGTGAGTCATTATATGCAAATTCTGCTTGAGCTAGTACTTTGACCCATTGCTTTGGATTCTCTCCAATCAGACTTCTCAACATGTTACCTAGAATCCTATTCACCACCTCAGTTTTGCCATCAGACTGTGGATGATACGATGAACTTAAGTTCAACTTGGTACCCAACTTCTTCCACAAGCTCCTCCAGAAATGACCTGTGAACTTCACATCTCTATCAGATACAATACTCTTAGGTAAATTATGTAGCTTCACAACTTCATTGAAAAACAAGTTAGCAATGTGTGTGGCATCACTGGTCTTATAACATGGAATGAAATGTTCCATCTTAGTAAATCTATCCACATCTACGAAAATAGAATCATTTCCCTTCTGAGTTTTTGGAAAACCCAAAATGAAATCCATACTCACAGAATCCCAAGGCCTAGTTGGAAAAGGCAATGGTGTGTATAAGCCGGTGTTCTGGATTCTCCCCTTGGCATGCTGACATACCCTACATCTGATCACAAAAATTTTGACTTCAAACCCCATCTTTGGCTAAAACTATAAATGGCTCAACTGTCCAAAGGTCTTATCACTTCCAAAGTGGCCTGGCATCCCTCCATTATGTTTCTCCTGTATCAAATTCTCTCTCGTGGAACTTTTGGGAATACAAAGTTTACTTTTTTTAAAGAGTAAGCCATCCTGCAACATACACTCCATCCATGGCTCTCTGTCCACCTCCACAGGATTCTGACAAACTCTATATGCATCCTGAAAATCAATGTCAGTTTCATACAAACCTCTTAAGTGCTCATATCCCAAGACTTGGATCTGATTTTCTTGCACAACCAATTGTCTCCTACTTAAGGCATCATCTACTCTATTTGATTTCCCACTTATGTGCTTTATCACGAAGGTAAAGTTTTGCATGAACTCAACCCACTTGAAATGCTTATAATTCAATTTAGGTTGTTGCATTATGTACTACAAGGCATGATTATTAGAAAACAAAACAAACTCTCTACGGATCAGATAATGTCTCCAATGCTTCGGTGATTGGACAATAGCATAGAATTCCTTGTCATAGGATGAATACTTATGTTTTGAATCATTCAAATTCTCGATGAAATATGCTATATGTCTGTCTTCCTGACTGAGTATAGCTCCAATTGCTACTCCACTAGCATCACATTTCAATTGGAAAGGATGTTTGAAATCTGGTAATTTCAATACTGGTTGCTTAGTAATTTTCTTCTTCAAAAACTGAAAGCTTATTTCGGCCTCTGCTTTCCATTTAAATGGTTTTTTTTCCTTCCTAAATGTTTCAGTGATTGGTGCACAAATACCACTAAAATTCTTGATGAAATTTCTATAAAAACTTGCCAATCCATGGAAACTTCTTACCTCAAATATGCTCTGAGGTGAAGGCCAATCAATGATTGTTTGCACCTTTTCTGGATCCATCTTCATTCCAACCCTTGAGATAACAAAACCCAAATACACGAGTTCTGATTTCATGAATGTACACTTCTTCACATTCACCAACAAGTTTTCCTTTTGTAATTTCTCCAAGACACATCTTAGATGCTTCAAGTGTTCTTTTTCTATTTTACTGAAAATCATAATATCATAAGGGTAAACTATTACAAACTTACCTATGAAATCTCTCAAGACTTCATTCATTAATCTCATGAAAGTGCTTGGTGAATTGGACAGTCCGAATGGCATAAATAGCCACTAATACAATCCATCATTGGTCTTAAAGGTTGTCTTCCACTCATCTCCTTCTCGAATCTTGATATGATGGTATCCACTCTTCAGATCTAGTTTTGAAAAACATGTTGCCCCACTCAGATCATGTCATCCATCCTGGGTAATGGAAACCTATATCTGATAGTAATATTGTTAATTGCTCTGGAGTCAGTGCACATCCTCCATTCACTATCCTTCTTTGCGGTAAGTACTGCTGGTATTGCACATGGACTAAGACTTTTCTGAACCAACCCCTTGTCTAACAATCCTTGTACTTTCCTTTTAACTTCTGCATTCTCTTTAGGTGTCAATCTGTATGCTACCTTGTTTGGTAAGCTTGCTCCTGGAATAAAATCAATATGGTGACTTATATCCCTCTTCGATGGTAACTCATTGGGAAAACCATCTACCACAATGTCATTAAACTCTCCTAGTATCTACTGAATCTCCTCAGGAAGATCTGTAATATTAGTCTGCATCACTACCACTCTAGGCTTACATACCACATCATAGTTTAGCTCCTTTTCATCAATTTGCTACAAATGCTCTTTCCCTGTCAACATCAGGACTTTAGATGCTTGCTAGTCTGTTGAAATCTCTCCTTCCATAGGGTGAAGAATATGTTTTATCCCATCTTGCATGAAACTATGACAATTCCTCCTACCATCATGCACTACCCTTTTGTCAAATTGACACGATCTCCCTAGAAGAGTATGGAAAACATCCATGGGCATAACATCACATATAATCTTGTCCTTATATCTGCCTACTTGAAAATCAACTTCACATTGTTCACTTACCAGGATTTGATGTCCTTTCTGCAACCAAGATACTTTGTATGGAATAGGGTGTTTGGTCCTCTTCAGACTTAGTTTCTCCACCATCTCTGTGGAAACAAGATTGTCGGTGCTCCCACTGTCAATCACCATGTTAGAACACTTCCCTTTGACCTTGCACATGGTTATGAATAAAGCCTTCCTTTGAGTGGTTTCCACGTCCTCCTTTTCAGGTTTCAATAAGATCTTGTTCATCATCAAAGACTCTCTTTTCTATGGCATATTCTCAGCCACTGTCATCTTCTCCTGTTGTTGCTCATTCTGAGTTACATAGGATCCTCTCTGTCCTATGCCTTCCTTCTCTGGACACTCAAAGGATTTGTGTCCCAATTTGTTACACTTGTAACATCTGTAGACAACATCTTTGCCTCTTCCTCTACCTCTACCTCCATGGTAAGGTCTTCTCCCTCTTGAGTCACCTCCTCTACTTTGGTGCTCCTGCTGGTTTAAGTTACTAGGTCCTCCTCCTTGGGTTGCAAACCTTCCTCTTCCAGTTGTTTTCCCCCTTCCTCTGGATGAACCTCTTCCCATATTTAAACTCTCCTTTCTTAATAACGTTTCTTCTGCTCTCAAGGCACATTGGTATGCATCTTCCATTGTTCTTAGTGATATCATCTTGATCTCATATTGAATTTCCATCTTGATACCATTGACATATCTAGCATCCTTCTCTACTGATTCTTACACATAACCTGCCCTTAGGTTCAATTTGTAGAATTATTCAGTATACTCTCTCACAGTCAATAATATTTTCCTAAGGTTCTGCATTTGTCTTCACAATGTAAGCTCGTAATCCTTGGGTAAGAACTTGGCTCTCATCTTAGCTACCATCCTATTCCAGCTCCTTATCAATGTCTTGTTCTTTCGTCTCCTTTCATCCTGCACGCTATCCCACCATAGGGATGCATGTCCTTTCAACCTCGTCACTACAAACATGACCTTCTTTTTCTCTTCAAATTCATCATACTCAAAGTACTTGTCTAACTCAAATTCATCAATCAATGAGGTGTTCAGCAATGAGACTTCCTTCATAGGTATTCAACTCAGGTTTTGGTCTCGAAGTTGCTCCAAGAATTTACTGAAAGTATCTTAGCTCAGGTGCCTCTCGCATGGGTGCTACTTCTTCTCCTTGTTCCTCTTCATCAGGTTCACTCACATCTCCTGCTTCTAGGTCTCTTCATCTACCCATCTCCACAACTTCCATACGTGCTGGCATTTCTCTCATTTCCTCCATGACCTCTGCATTCGTTGCTGGTCTTCCTTTGTCACGACCTCTTGCTCGGCCCATATGTACCACCATGTCTTTCTTATGCTTTGTTGAGAAAATCTTGTTCTGATACTAAAATTGGTGCATGAGGAATGACAACAGCCCATCCAACCTGCACCTTCCTAGGAAATAGGGTGATTCTCTGAAATCGAACCCCCGAACTTAGCTAAAAACTAGCTAGGCCCTTCTCAATGGTGGCTATTCTCTCCAAACCGGACTTTCCGTAACCTTCTGATTGTCAGAACTAACCTTCCGCAACAATCTTGCGGAATCACCTTCCTTCCGCAACTTAGGTGGTCTTCCGCAATTATCCTTTTGCAGTTGCCTTCCCACAATGGTCCTTTCGCAACATGTCCTTCTGCAACATGGCTTCAACAACATCCCTTTTGCACACTCCTTTCCGCAGCAGTGTGGATTGCATATTGCGGGTGCACCTTCTGTGCTTTCTTTGAAGAAACTTTCACAAAACTCTTCCACAATGCGGTTTCTGCAACTCCTCACCATTAATGCCCACGCTTCTTCCTTTGCGGAACATGATATTGACCGTCGATCTTTTGTAGGTGGAATCTCATCCGTTGATCTTGGGTCAGTGCGAAACACTATGCTTTGGCTTGCGGAGATGCTAACTCCCGTGCATGTTCGCTTGATCGTTTCTTTCCCCATCGTCGATCTTCCTTTCGGATTCGATTTGAGCCGTCCAACCTCTATTATTTGAATCGACTGTGACTCTGCGATTTTCTCGTGGATCGATCAGAGAATTGATCAATCCAGCTCGATCTTCGTTTGGATCTAAACACAACAAGAGATTATCTCGGCTATATATTAATGGTCTTCTTACAAAGGATTTGGGCATTCTTACTGTTCATACGAGTGCAAAGACAAAGATTCATTTACACAGACATCAAGTTATCATCCATACACAACTCTACCTAATAGAATCTAGGCTTATTCAAATGCATAATAACACCATTAACACACAGAACTTGTTGATTTCATTAAGTGAAAGCAAAACATTTATACAGTCGTAATTTCCTCTGGTGTGTAGGAAAATATCCCATCGACTCTTCCTCACGCAGAACTCTCTCTTGCTCACTGAGCTGAACTCCGAACTTGAACCCCCTACTGACTCCTACTCTCCCCTCTTTTATCCATTCAAAAATATCCTCCCCAAAAAACCAAATGGCTGAATAGCTCAACAAACTCCTAATAGACATCCCTCCATCACCGAAGGAGTCACTATAATTATTCAACAAACTAGCTAGCTGGCTTGATCTCCATGTTGGGAGTATCAAATTGCCACTACGCTCTATCTCCCCAAAAACTGGAAACATACTATTTAGTTACATATTTGTAATTATTCAAAATACTTAATAATAGACTTTCTCCCACTTCAGGACAGCTCATCCTCCTGCTAGTCACAGCATGTGAACACGCAATCACATTGCTGACTTGGCATTGATGTTCCTACATCATGTTCCCTCCCATGTACTATAGCATTCTTTATTCTTTTTCAAGTTGATAAATGAAAAAGGCATAAAAATTAAAAAACACAAAAATCCAAAAAGGGGGAGAATTGAATCATTTCATATTATATCCTTGAATAAAATGGCAACAGTAAGTCCTTGTCTCCCTTGAGCACATCACATAATTGTGTATCTTCCGTTACTACACCATCTACATTTTCCTTACGAAACTGTACCATTATTTTGAACAGATCTCCACCAATGGGTTATACTTCTCGTCACCAATGGAGCTTTTGTTAATGCATTTGGCATTGGCGTATTTCATTAAGGTCAGTTACTCAAGTCCTATGTTGCCAAGTGTCCATTCTACGTCATGTTATGTGTTCAAGAAAAGTTCAAACCATTAGGAGAATTTTGAGGTCTAAAATGGGCCTCCTAAGAGATATAATAAAATATTACAAGTTAGGCATTTTGTGGGGGAGGTATATTCACAACTCACCTTTTCCACTACAATCAATATAACTATGGTTAAGTTAAATTGAAAAGATATCTAAAATAAAATCAATAAAAAAATTATTCTTTGATGTGACTAAAAATATTATTCTTGAATACATAAATTGATTTTGAATATAATATTATGAATGTACTTATAAAGTAAAAAGTAATGTACTCATACAGTAAAAAGTAAAAAGTAATGTATTCATAAAGTAAAAAGTAATCTACTAATTAAAATAAAATAATGTATATTATTTTGAATTTTGAAATAGAACTTATTTAATATTCAAAATATGATTATAATAATATTTTGAATTTTGAATTTTGAATTGCAAACATAAATTCAATTTATATTAATAAATTGTTATTTCTTTTAAAATATATATTAATTATATAAATTTAATTTATATTCATTAAAAATAAAAATCAGTCATATAATCATATAAATCCAACTTATATTTTAATATTTTTAAAATGTGTTGACTAACTATTATATAACTCTAACTTAAATTTATTAAAACTAAAGCTTAATAATTTATTTATATAAATATTAACATTATTTAAATACTAATAATTTATTTACATAAATATCTACAGTATTTAAATCTATTTTTAGTTATAAAATACTTAAGTAACTTATATATCTATATTGATTTTACATATCTATAATTTAGATAACCAAGTATTTATTTTATGTATTCATTTAATAATCAACACATTTATTTTTCATTTGTTTTAATTTATATCTTTTACAAATTTATTTATATTTTTTTAATTATTATCTTGTATCTCATAAAACTTATCCCATTTATATTAATATTCTTAAATTTAAAATTATATATCATATAAATAGTAATTATTTCACATATATTACATATTTATGAATTTAAAATTATATATCATATACTAAAATAAAATAATATATTCATGGATTAAGTCTTCATAAGAATCTCGTTTCCATATCATAAGTGGTTTAAAAAGTTTAAATCCCAAACATTTTTAAAGTTTAAATATCTTATCAATTATGCAAAACATTAAGGTAGAATGATACGTATTCAATAAGTTCTTTAAAGTTTAGAATAATTTTAAATTATATGTTATATACATATTTTGATTTTAGTTGAATAGTACGTATTTTTACATAAGGTTTTAAAATTTCATCAATATATTGTAAATTATTATAAATTATACATTATCATTATATTGTAAATTTAGTTATATATTATAATTTATTTAAATAAAGTTTTAAAATTATATATTATATAATGTAAATTATTTATATGATTTTGAATATAAATTTTAAATTTTTTAGTATTAAAAATTTATTATTTAAAGATATATGTTTATATTGAAAAGTAATTTTATAGTTTTGACTTTGCATAGACCATTCACTTTTTTTGAATTTGTAATTTATTTATTTTATATTGAAACGTAAAGAGTATCATTTTTCTAAGTACTCTAAGGTACTTTAGTATATTTATATTATATTTAAAAGTAATCTAAAAGTACTATTTTCATTATGAGTACTTTACTTACAACATTGATATTGTTAACTATTGATTTTCATTCACTATTTAGAATTTGACAAATAAGCATTTTTAACTCAACCAATGCCACCTCAACTATTATTGATGATGTCATCCTCTAGAATGTGATTGGTTCTTTAAAAGTTTATTTTGATAGTACATTTTTTGTTTTGAGGCCCAGTTTTACCTCAAAATTCCTCTAATGTGTGTTGACCATTCCTCAAATATTCCTAACCAATCATGTCGGCCTTCCTTTTGTCAGTATACAGTGTTGTATCTCGCAGTTCTACTCAATTATATCGGACTTTTGATCTTTGTTTAGTATCGGTTGATGTGGGATGCATTAATGCCTTCCTTCTGATGGATCTATTCCTATCGATACCAAATCATCATCTAGGAAATCGATCTAGAAACCTAGGAGTACCTTGGATCTTGCAGTCATTAGTGGTTGGTTTCCTCGCAAATGATAGTGGGTATACATCAATGACCCCTGATTATTTGATTCTACAAGTGTTCGACTTCAGAACATCTATTCACACTTGCTAGTTTGTACTTAGTACCTTAGAGTCGATCATCGTTATCGGTGAGTCTCTTCGCATTTGTTAACAGTATACATTAATGACTGGTAATCAGATGGTGTTTTATTATGCTCGACATCAGTTCAATTATTTGCATGATATAAACTCGTACTATCGTCAGTTTGTATTGAAGAACTTGGAAAAAATAGTTGTATCACTCATCGATGCACTCCCCAAGTTTCTCAATATTAAAATACCATGTCAGAAGTTCGATGAAGACCTTGTTCTCGAACTCATCAAAGTGCATGTTTACACTTCTGAAAATTTTACTTTTGACATGGATCCACTGTGTATTATTTGCGGCCAAGCTTGTTTACTGTTGAGCATGGGTATGCCCGCCTCTGGAATATATTGTATATTTGAGAAATTGCTATGTTTGACTTGCATGTGTTCTCCTGAATCATGCGCCCATGAGCTAATCCTTTTTCATCCTTGCTTTGATCAATAAAGAGTATCAGTATGGAGTACCAGTATAAACAATAATGTATTTCGGCCCTTAGCTCCGCTTTGGACCTCACACATTAGGGGTCATATGTTAACAATCAAATTAACACCCTTAACAAAGTGAAAGGTAGAAGCGCATTTTACTATGCAGCAATAACATAAAGACAGAAGACGAGTACATAAGAGAACAATCCTCTCTTATCTAATCACTACTTCCATAATCGAAAGGGTTGAGTGAAAAAAGAGGTAGCCTAAAGAGGCAAGGCTTAGTGATTGAATTGCTCACTTGAAGACTCCAATATAGTCTCCACTAGTCAATAGTGAGACGAAATGCAAAAAATTGCATTAATTGTGCCTGAAAATTCTGAATTTGTGACAAAAGCTTAGAAATACTATATATAGTGGGTTTTTGAGTAAAAATAATAAAAAATTAAGAAAAGATATTCCCACATTGGAAGTTGAAACTTGAAATCCCATTTCCCAATACTATAAAACAAAGGCATTTGGGGCATGGTAAGGGACCGAAAGTGAGAGCAAAGGCATGCTGGAAAGATTTCAAGGTTGGAAATCTTATCTTCAACAAAGCTCTTGAAGGATCAAAGGAAAAGATGGATAAGGTTAGCTCCAAGAAAAGGAGGATGGATTCACCTCAAGCAAGGTTGTAAGTAAGCATATTTTCTTCTTTGATATTATATGAAACAATTTAATTTTCCTTCCATTTAGGAGTTTAATTTTTTCCCTCCAAGTTTAGTTTGAATTCAAAATGGTTAAAGATCTTAGAAAATTTTACATAATTGTTGATTTCTGATATTGAACCCCAGTTAATTCATAGTTAGATATCTAATTAGTGTAGAGACATCCCTACTACTATTCCTATTATCAGAGAGAGACATTACGAGGGGAGTATGGATGACTAGTGGTGTGGATGGGGTAGGAGGGTTAGGAGTGGGGGTTTGAAGGACAGAGAGAAAGAGAGAGAGAGGTTAAGGTTTTAAAGAGAGATATGGAGATGAGAGAGAGAGAGATATTGGGGGTTAGGGGCTTAGAGGGAGAGAGAAATTTGGGGTTAGGGGTTTAGAGAGATAGAGAGAGAGAGAGAGAGAAAAATTGAGGGGTGGTGGTTAGTTTTAGGAGTAGGAGCGGGTGGTTAAAGGTGGTGGGGAATATGGGGCAGACGGAGAGAGATATTGGGAATTTTCAAGGGTTGAGAGAGAGAGAGAGAGGAGTATGGATGGTTATTGGTGTGGGGGAGAGATAAATAGTGTTGGTGGGAGGGGTAGGAGGGTGAGGAGTGGTTGTTTTGGAAGAGAGAGAGAGATATTGGAGGTTAAGGGTTTAGAGAGAGATATGGAGCTAATAGAGAGAGAGAGAGAGAGAGAGATAGAGAGATTGGGGGTTAGGGATTTAGAGATGGAGAGAGAGATTGGGGGTTAGGGGTTTAGAGGGAGAGAGAGATATTTTGGGTTAGAGGTTTACAGAAAAAGAGAGAGAGATAAATTGAGGGGTGGTGGTTAGTTATAGGAATATGAGTGGGTGATTGAGGGTGGGGGGGGATATGGGGTAGAGGGAGAGAGAGAATGGGTGGTTTAGATAGATAGATAGAGAGAGAGAGAGAGAGAGAGAGAGAGAGAGAGAGAGATGACGTGGGGAGTATGGATGGTTAGTGGTGTGGGGGAGAGAGAAATAGTGTGGGTGGGAGGAGTAGGAGGGTGAGGAGTGGGTGTTTGGGGAGAGAGAGAGATTGGAGGTTAGGGGTTTAGAGAGATAGAATGATTGGTGGTTAGAGGTTTGTAAAACAAGAGATATAGAGAGATTGGGGATTAGGTGATTAGATAGAGACACAGATAGAAAGAGAGAGATTGGTGGTTCAGGGTTTGGAGAGAGAGAGAGAGAGAGAATGGAGGTTATGGGTTTAGAGAGAGATAGAGGTATAGAGATATTGAGGGTATGGGATAAGAGAGATATAGAGAGATTAGGGGTTAAGGGTTTCTAGAGAGAGATTGGTGGTTAGGGGTTTAGAGGGAGAAGAGAGATTGTGGGTAATGTGTTTAGAGAGAGAGAAAAATATTGAAGGTTAAGGGTTTAGAGAGAGAGAGATTGGAGGTTAGGGGTTTAGAGAGAGTTATTGGGGGTTAGGGTTTTTTAGAGAAAGGGAGATAGAAAGAGAAATATCATAGGTTAGTTGTTTAGAGAGATATAAATATATTGAGAGTTTAAGGGTTGAGGGGGAGACATATATTGGAATTTATGTGTTAAGAGAGAGAGAGATGGGGTATGAAAGAAAGAGAGAGGAAGACAAATAGAAAGAGAGAGATATATTGGAGGTTAGGGGTTTAGATCAATAGAGAGAATTGTGGATTAGGGGTTTAGAGAGAGATAGATATACTAGGGTTAAAGGTTTAGAGAGAGAGATAAAGAGAGATATTAGTGGTTGGTGGTTTCTAGAGAGATAGAAAGAGATAGATTGGAGGTTAAGGGAATAAAGAGAGAGACAAATTAGGGTTTAGGTATTTAGAGAGAGAGAGAGTGATCAAGGGGTGATGGTTAGTGGTTGGAATATGAGTGAGTGGTTAAGGGTAAGGGGGAATAAGGGGGACAAAGATATATATATATAGAGAGACAGAGTGAGAGAGATAGTCATGGGTAGAGGGTTACTCGTGGGGTTATGGGTAGGAGGGTTAAGAGTGGGGGTTTTAGGGTGGAGATAGAGAGAGAGTGAGAGAGATTAGGTTTTAGGGGTTTAGAGAGAGAAAGAGATTGGTGGGGGAGTAGGGGGGAGAGGTAGGGAGATAGAGGGATGGGGATATGGTTAGTGGTACAGGATATAGAGAGATAAAGTAGGGATTAGGGTTATGAGTGAAATTTTTCAGTGGGGCATAAAGGGAAAGAGATCAAGGGGGGAGCTTCAATGGTTACCAATGCGGGTATATGACTAAGGGGAGTTGGGTTAGGGTTAACGGGGAGGAGAGAGAGAGAGAGAGAGAGAGAGAGAGAGAGAGAGAGAGAGAAGGGGAGAGATAGAGAGAGAGCGAGAGAAAAGGGGAAGAGAAGATATGGAGGCCAAGAGAAATAGAGAGAGCAAGGGGTTATGATTTAGGTTAATAAAGAGGGTACATAGAGAGATGGGTGGTTAGGATTTATGGTAGAGTCGAAGATGGGGGGTTGAGACAAAGAGGAGGTAGTGGGGTTATAAATAGGGAAGGGGTTTATGGAAAATAGGAAAGAGAGAACGAGGGGTGGTTATGGAAAGGAGGATAGAGAGAGGAAGGGGGGTTAGGGAAAGGTGGTGATGGAGAGAGAGAGAGAGAGGAGGTGGAGGAGGGTTAGTGAGAGAGGGAGAAGGGAGGCCATTGTGTAGAGAGGATAAGAGATATATTAAGATAGATATTGGGGTTATGGGTTTAGAGAGAGAGAGAGAGAGATTAGGGGTTAGGGGTTTAGAGAGAGAGAGAGAGGAACTACGGGGAGTAGGGGGGAGAGGGATGGGGATATGGTTAGTTGTATGGGAGATAGAGAGTCAAAGTGGGGGGTATGTTTAGGAGGGTGAGGAGTGTGATCTTGGGTTGCATAGAGAGAGATATATATTAGGGTTTAGGGGTTTATAGAGAGAGAGAAAGAGATATCATAGGGGGAGCATCAATGGATAGTAATGCGGGTATATGGTTAGGGGGAGTAGGGTTAGGAATTAGGGGAATAGAGAGAGAGGGATACTTATAGAAAAAGAGAGGGGAGTGGGTTAGGGTAATAAAGAGGGTACATAGAGAGATGGGTGAGTTAGGATTTATGGTGTAGGGGAAAATGGAGTTAAGAGAGAGAGAAAGAGGGAGGGAGTTGGGTTATAAAGAGGGAAGAGGGGTTAGGAAAAATAGGAGAGAGAGGGGAGGTTACAGAAAGGTGGTGTTGGAGAGAGAGGGGGGGTTAGGGGCTTAGAGATGGAGAGAGAGAAAGAGAAAGAGAAAGAGATTGATGGTTAGGGGTTTACAAAGAGAGAGAGAGATATTGGTGGTTAGGGGTTTAGAGAGAGAGAACTTGGTGGTTAAGGATTTAGAGAAAGAGAGAGAGAGAGAGAGAGAGAGGTACATTTGAGTTTAGGGGTTTAGAGAGGGAGATATTGGAGTTTAGGGATTTATAGATATGTGTGTGTGTGTGTTAGGGGTTTAGAGAGAGAGAAGGAGAGGGATTTTGGGTTTGTATGGGTAGTAGGGTGAATATGGGGATTTGGGGGAGAAGATAGAGAGAGATACATGTATATTAAGAATTAAAGGTTTAGAGAGAGAGAAAGAGTGAGAGATATTAGGGATTAGGGGTTTAGAGATAGATAGATAGAGAGAGAGAGAGAGAGGGGAACTAGGGTAGAGAGCGATATAGAGAGAGGTGTATGGAGAGATGGTCAACAGTATGGGATATAAATAGAAAGAGTGGGGGATAGGGTTAGGAGGGTGAGGAGTGGGGGTTTTGCATTAGGGGTTTAGAGATAGAAAGAGAGATTGGAAGCTAGGGGTTTAGAAAGAGAGAGAGAGAGGAAGAGAGATATTGGAGGTTAGGGTTTTAGAGAGAGAGGGATTGGAGATTAGGGGTATATAGAGATAGAGATTGTGGTTATAGGATTAGATAGAGAGAGACAAAGATTGGGGGTTAATAGGGGTTTAGAGAGAGAGATCGTAGGGGGAGTATCGGTGGTTAGTGGTGTGGGGGAAAGAGACATATAGTGGGGTGGGTAGGAAGGTGGGGAGTGGGGGTTTGTAGAGAGAGAGAGAGAGAGACTGGGGGTTAGGGGTTGAGACAGAGAGAGACAAATATTGGAAGTTATAGATTTAGAGAGAGAGAGGGATTGGGGGTTAGGTCTTTATAGAGAGAGAGATTGGGGAATAGGGGTTTAGAGAGAGATAGAGATTTAGGGTTAAGAATTTAGAGAGAGAGATATTGTGCATTAGGGGTTTATTATAGAAATAGAGTGAGAGAGAGATAGAGATAGAGAGATTGGGGGTTAGGCATTAAGAGAGAGATAGAGAGCATGATCGAGTTGTGGTGGTTATTTGTAGGAGTAGGTGTAGGTGGTTAAGGTTGGAGGGCAGAATTGGGGGCTAAGGATATATGAGAGAGAGAGGGGGGGAATGGGGTTGTTGTTAGTGGTGAGGGAGAGAGAGAGAGAGTGGGGGATGATGGGGTAGGAGGGTGAGGAGTAGGGGTTTGGAGGATGAGATAGAGATGGAGAGAGAGAGAGAGAGAGAGATTATGAGATAGAGTTTTAGAGAGAGAAAGAGATAGATTAACGGTTAGTGGTTTATAGTGAGAGAGATGGATATTGGAGTGGTTAGGGGTCTAGAGGTAGAGAGATATTGGGGTTGATGGATTTGGGGGAAGAGAGAGAGAGAGAGAGAGAGAGAGAATGGGGATTAATATGGGTTTAGAGATACAATGTGGTGAGGAGAGGTAGAAGGGTGAGAAGTGGGGATTTTAGGAGTGGCAATTTGAGAGAGAGAGAGAGAGAGAGAGAGAAATTGGAGGTTAAAAGTAGGGGAGTAGGAATAAGAGTAGGAGTGGGTGGTTAAGGGTAGGGGGAGTAGGTTTGAGAGAGAGAGAGAGAGAGACTAGATGTTAGGGATTTATACAGAGAGAGAGAGACTAAATTTTATGGGTTTAGAGAGAGAGAGAGGTGGGTTAGTCAGACAGGGAGATGGGAGGGTGTTGGGAAGAGAGGAAGAGAGAGATTAGTGGTTAGGGTTTTAGAGAGAGACATTTGGGGTTAGGGATTTAGAGAGAGAGGGGAAAAGAAATATTTTGGTTCAGGTTCTTAAAGACAGATATATATATTGGGGGTTAGAGATTTAGAGAGACAGAGAGAGGGAGATTGGAGGTTAGGGGTTTAGAGAGAGAGAAAGAGACTAGTGGTTAGGGGCTTAGAGAGAGAGATATGGAGTTATGGGTTTACAAAGAGAGAGAGAGAGAGAGAGAGAGAGAGAGACTAATGGTTTGGAGAGAGAGAGAGAAAGATATGGATTGGGGCTTATGGGTTTAGAGAGAGATAGAGAGATTGGGGCTTATTGGTTTAGAGAGAGAGAGAGATGATTAGGAGTGCAGTCTTTTTGGGGATGGGAAAGAGAGAGAGAGAGAGAGAGAGAGAGAGAGAGAGAGAGAGAGATTATCAGGGATTAGGATGAAGAGGGATAGAAAGAGAAGGATGGGTGTAGATATGGTTAGTTTAAGGGGAAACAGAGAGATATAGTGGGGGGTAGGGTTAGGAGTATGAGTAGTGGGGGTTTGGGGTTGGAGAGGGAGAGATATTATAGTTTAGGAGTTTAGAGAGGGAAAGAGAGTGATTGATAGATCTTAGAGGGAGCATAAATGGTTAGTGATGCAGGTATATGGTTAGAGGGAGTACGGTTAGGAATTAGGGGGAGGGGGAGAGAGAGAGAGGCTTAGTGTTTAGCTAAATCTGATGGGGTGGGGAGAGAGAGAGGGAAGCTTAGTGGGCATATGGGGCCACGCAGGATCATGTCTGATGGGGTCATTTGTGAGCCTAGCTAAATCTGGCAGGTTCAGACTTGCCATGTATGGTAGACTAGCAGATGTGGTGACTGGAACTGGGACATGTCTAGCCATTGTGGTATGGTGTAGGGGTCCAGTAGCGCCTAAAGGTATGCTAGGTATGGAGGGTATGTGCCCTCCAATAGGTGTAGTCTGGTGTGGGCCAGCGCCTCCAAGTATAGCTTGGGTGACACTTGGGTTAGGAATCGCACTGGGGATTCCTGGGATAGGGTTTGTGGAAACCAAAGGGGGTATGACCCCCATGTTGGGTATACCCATGACAGGTGGTGGCCCTGTGTTAGGCATTCCTAAATGTGGAGTGTTACCCATATTGGGCATACCCAGGGGGGTGGTTGTTGCCGTGCATGGTACGACAGCAGAAGGGTCTGCGGATGTCTGACCTATGGTAGTTGTAAATAGTGGATCAAATGGTGTTCCAGACATAATGGTGGTTGGTGATAACTCTGTGGGGTTTTCGGATTCTACCTCCAAATCAAAAGTGAAGTGGGGTATGTCAGAATCGGATGACTGTCTAATTGATTGACGATGTGTCGAATCAAGGGATAGGGCTCTGCGTCTGTGACGTGGAGAGCCAAGTGGACGAAACTATGGGAGTTCACCCTGTAGACGACGAGAGGGTCTAAAATTCTCAATGGTGAGAAAATGTGTTTAGGTAAAAAATTTGTTTAAGTATCAGGTGGTGATATATATATAAAAGACTCAAAACCCTAATGCAACCAAGGGTGCAAGAAGGGAAGTAAAAAAAAGAAGGCTCTGAGGCCAAAAAATCAATCCTCAAAAAAGGCACTTATTCTAGCAGCTGTGCTACAATAAGTGGAGGAATGCAACAACTGGTCAGAATACCAACATGCAAGCGGCTCCTAGAAAAAATAGGTGTAACTAGACCACAGGTAGGTTGAAATCATGCAAACACCTAATCTAAAAGTATTGTGACTCAAACAGACGATATCCTCTGCAAGGTGATGAAATCCAAGTCAGACAATATGAATGTTGAGACAACGGCTAGATATCCCCCTACCGGGAGGGACACCGGGTAATCAATCCTAAAGACAGGCTACTAGGATACTCCGTTCATGACGCGTCGAGAAAAGGTAAATCTGCCGTTTGGTCATTTGATCGCAATATCCCAATACAGGGATATCCCGAGAACTGCGAATGGTAGCCCTTCGGTTACTGAATGGATTTCAGTATTCCACTCAGGCTTCCGGAACCATCCTCGCGACTTCAACCCTCCTAAGGGAGAGGCCTTCCCACAAACCGGTTGTGACCGCGCCAAAAAGTACTAAGAGATTTTAGCTCCCTAATTGGACAACTTCTATGTCTCAGATGTAGGAACTGAGGGGTGTTATTGGAACACCTATCCCCCCAATACTACCTAGCTACAAGAATTCTTTTAGTGTTCCCCAAGTGGGGTTAAAAGTGTGTTCAAATTAGGGTATGTTTTAAGGCTTAGTTCAATTAAGTGATCGTGTGAGTGCACGTGAGGTGTTGTAAACTGAACTTGAAAAAATTAAATGCTTTACAAGAAATTTTCAAAAAATAAAGGATTTTTCGAAAATAAAAAGCAAATATTTATGACTTTTTCACTAAAAAGGAATTTAAATGCTTTTCAAAAAATAACTCAAAAAAAATAATGGATTTTTTGGATTTATGAAAGCAAATAATAGACTTCTTTTAAAAGAAATAAATGGATTTCTTCGTTCAAGAAAATTGCTAAGGGCAAGATTTTAAAGGAGTAAACAGGAAAAAATTTGAATCTAGATGAAAATGCAAAATGAGTCTTTCTTTCACTTTCTTGAAAATTTTTAAAAAGATTTCTAGATATGCACTTTTAAATAGTAAAAAAAAATTTCAAAGTTGTAAAATATGCAGAATTTAATACTGTAAAAAATGTGCTATGGGAAGAAAGTACAGTAAAAAAAAATTTCAAAATCGGGATGGCCGAATGAAAAATTCAGCCGCGCGGGTTTTGGACGCACAGCCGCGATGGGCCGCGTGGGTTTTGGACGCACAGTCGCGATGGACCACGCGGGTTTTGGGTGCACAGTCGCGATGAACCGCGCGGGTTTTCGCCGCACAGTCGCGATGGGAAGCGCGGAAATCGGCCGCGAAGCCGCAGTGTGCAGCGCGGAAAGACGCAGAAAAGTCACGATGGACCGCGCGACTGTCTGGAAAAAGGCCGCGATGAACCGCGCGGAAAAACACAGAAAAGTCACGATGGACCGCGCGACTGTCTAGAAAAAGGCCACGATGAACCGCGCGGAAAAACGCAGAAAAGTCGCGATGGACCGCGCGACTGTCTGGAAAAAACCCGCGAGGCGGAAGCCGTGCACGGAAACCGAGAAACGAACCCGAAAATTGAAAATTTTGGGCTGTTTATGGGGCCAAATCTCAGAGCAGCAATGGATCTGCTGTCTAAGATGGCAGATCTATGGATCTAAAGGTTAAAAACTAATAAAAAACTAAGATTAAAGGCAAAACTAGAGATCTATTGTTCAAACCAAAGCGGAGTCGCCAAAAACTGTTGGCCCGGTTTTGCAACCAGGCTTAGTGCTATGGGCACCTGCTAACTAGTAGCAGCAGTTTCAATGTAAATAAATAACAATAAACTAATTAAACAAGACTATTCATGGATCTAAGCAAAGATATTAAGCAAATAACAAAAATAATTTAAGATCAAGAACAAGAACATATAAAATAAAGAATTTGTATTGAAAGGATGGGGCAAGCAAGTGCTTGCGGAATCAATACCTCTAATGGTGAGGTTGAATAGCTCCAAGGATGAGCAACTTCCAATCTCCAATGGTCTCTTCTCCAATGTGGTTTGCAATGGCTAAAATGCTCAGGGGAGATTTCAGCAGCATAAGGATGAGATAATGGATGGATGTGAAATGAGGAGCCCCTACCACCTTTTTATAGGTTTTGGTGGTGGGAAATACCATTTGTGGTTTTGTGGAAACCAAATGGTATTGACCAACATGGTTTAGGTACTTTTCCCTCCTTTTTCCTTTTTTGAATAAAAATAATATTTTAATTCCCTTTTTAATATTTTTGGGAATTTGGACCCTTTTTGAGGGTTTTTTATGATTTTCTTGGAAAAATAATATTTTTTAATGGAAAAAGGGGTGTACTAAGGTCTTTTGGTGACCTTTTGTTGGTTTCAGAGGCTCAGATGGTGGAAAAGTGGACAAATGGGTCATGTGAGTAAGGGAATGAGCTAGTGAGCACTTTTTAGGTGTTAACAGATTGCCCCCTGATGTGTGAGGGCAGGAGCTCATCGTATGGCCGATAGACATCATAGTTCTTTGTCCTTTTTTCTGGGTTTTAGGGGAGAGAAGAGACCGGTTGGAGACTGGAGCCACGGCCCTTGGAAGCTGCAAAAAACAAAAAATATTACATGGCCTCAATATGAATGAGGTATAATCTCTGATAAAGGACGAGGCGGGCATTCCCATGCTCGTATCAAGACATATACAAAACAATTAGTCCCAAGAAGGGGGATCTAATACATGAAGAAATATACTAGTACATCATAATGGTCCAGAGGGGACATTATTGTGGGATATACTCATGATCATGGCTGATCTCAATAACTGATACACTGGAATAACTGTTGAACTGCTGAAACTGAAGGTGTCCAACATCTGTAGGGACTCAAAGACTGTGAGCCATCTCTGGGAAGTATTTGTATCTGTATACTCGAGGGAGTATAAAACTGGGGTACATCTGAATACTGTCGCCATACGCAACCCGGATATGTATAGAAAAAATGTAACTGGTTGTATCCATAGGTAGACTCTCAAATGTGGAGGAGTCAGGTGGTATCCGGGGTCTTCGACTAATAACTGAACGGACCAATACCCTGTGCGAGTCTCAACGATGCGATCAAGGTGTTGAAGTCGAGCATGTGAGAAACAACCATTTGGAGAGGCACTGAGGATTCCTCTCGAAATGATTCGTAGGCACTCATCATAAATGGTAATGAGTCCAAGACACAGGGACCTCTAGGTCTATCTTTTGGAATCAGTGTGGTTGTCGTCGACAGAGGGAGACCAACAACTAACAAGGCAATGATGATTCCTTGATAGGAGCACGAGGTATAGAACCGAAGTGTTGTAGTACTGATGGTAGGACTGACATACTTGTGGGAACGGGAAATAAATGGGTAAAAAATGGGTAGACTCAAACTTCCTTTGTTCAGAGCATGATGACGTGGTTGACCTGGCAGCGTAGGGAACTGACTTGTAGGTGTGGGGATCATCTTTTAGGGACTTGAAGGGTATGTACTTACTCTGGGGGGGGGGTGAAGCTAATGGTAGCTGTCGAGGGAGTTTCGGGGTGACATACTGCAGAATACTCTGAACAAAGGCGACCAAAATGGGGAAGCTGCTATGTGAGTAGACATGATGTGTTGTAGCGCCAAGAGGCACCATTGATTCCTTCTTCGTAGTTTTAATGAGCTCCAAGAAAGGATAAAAGTGTGCTCTGAAATGGTACGGTCCTGTGGATTTTGTGAGCCCAGGACGGCGCATGCTCATGGTTGCTTTCATGTTTAGAGAGTCTGAAAGTGGTAAGTGGACTCTATTGGTGTTCTTTTTCATAGTTTAGTCTCCAAGGCCCGAAAAAGCATAAAATGATGCGGATGGAGAACTCTTCTAGCCGATGTGACTAGAGTATACCTTTTTCGTAATCAGTCCACGAGGTCCGGAAAAGGGGTAAACTTATACCAGGTAGACGCCCTTTCAGATACGTTTAGCGAGCATGAAAGGAAGCAAGATTGCTCGGCGATCTTTTCATTGTTTTAGGAGTCAGAAAAGAGCTTAACAGAAACTCCCTAAGTGCCTTTTTCGTAAAAGGGGTTGTTCGGCCCGAAAAAGGGATAAACTTATACCGAACAAAAATGGATTGATGAGGGCGAGGAAAGTTCTCAAGCATCGTCATCTGTGCGGAAAACTGGATCCGGTGACATAAGGTTTGTCAGAAACGGAGAACGGCCGATGCGGCATGCAAACCGAGGTAACAAGGGGGCGTGGAAAAAATGCCCGAACAATCTAAAGGTGAGAGCGAGAAATGATCTCAAGCATCATCATGAGCGCGGAAAACTGAATCCGGTGATATAAGGTACATCGAAAATGGAGAACGGCCGATGTGGCACGTAAACCGAGGCGACGAAGGGGGCATGGGAAAAATGCCCGAAAAATCTAAAGGTGAGAGCGAGAAATGATCTCAAGCATCATCACGAGCGCGGAAAACTGAATCCGGCTATATAAGGCACGTCGAAAATGGAGAACGACCGATGTGGCACGCAAACCGAGGTGTCAAGGGGGGCATGGGAAAAAATGCCCGAAAAATATAGGCGTGAGAGCGAGAAATGATCTCTAGCATCATCACGGGCACGGAAATATGAATCCGGTAGTGCAAATGGTGCGAAAAACGGAGGTCATAAGGACTCCGGAATGGTTAAAGGAAAGAACTAGGTTAAAAAATGGCTACAAATAAAGGTGATCCCACCAAGCGAAGGATGCAGTGGTGGGGAGAAATGATGACCCGTGGGGGAAAAATACTAGGTGTATCAAATCAACTGAAATATACAAGTGACACGTGACCTCAAAAATGGTTGAGATCATGAATATGAAAAAGTGAGCAGGGTTAATGACCCGCCCCCATGCTATGTGCATGGGGTTTGTGATTGTAGATCACATATGTGTTGGTTTGAACGATGGGCTCATTGAGGTGTTGAGATAGAGATGATGGGGAAGGTTCAAAATGATTGATCATGCCCCCTATCCCGGGGTCGAGGTAATCTATTATGCCCCCTAACTCAGAGGTGTCAATGTGGTGCAGATGTTGTCTCAGAGAGAGATCAATAGGGCATTGAACAACTGCTGGCGGGGTGTTATACCATGAGGCTGTGGGTCATGGTGGCATACTGAAGTGATGATATGATGATGGGGGATTCCCTTTGTGGGGTGGATGCCCCCAGTATCTCCAACGAGGATCACGATGATGATGAGTAGGCAAGGTTTTGGGCCTGCCCGCATGTTGTGGACATGTGGTTTCTTGGTCGATTTGAAAGGGTTGAACCTGTGTGTCAAAGGGATCAATGGAAAGGGCTGACCGGACAGAGGGGTATCCAGTGGAGATCATATAAATGGCGGGGTCAAGGCCAGGAATTTTGGTATCTGACCAAGTAAAGACATCAGTGAATTCTTGGAACAGTTGTTGGTATTCTCCGATCTCATGCTCACTGTGGGAGGTTCCTAATGTGATGGTATGAAGGGCACCAAGTGGGTCAGAGATGTCAATGTGGATGACGGGAGAAATATCGGCCATGGGATCCGTTAACCAGTCGATTTTAGTAGGAAGGAAATCCTTGGACTCAACCGCGGATTGGGTAGCGGTGGTGGATGAAGTCTCTTCCAGGAGGAAGTATGGACGATGGTGCATGTCTTCCCCGGGATAATCAAAGGTAGTAGGAGTCTCGAGAACCTCTTCATCATTGCGGGAGCTTTGAGTGGTCAAATCGAGTGATGAGGTAGTGGTAGTCGAAGAGATCATGTAGATGGTGTTAATCTCTCCGGATGAGGATGATGGGGGAGGGTAGATCTCCTCGATAGTAGGGGGTGCCATCTCAAGGTCCAAATTGTTCATCTCGTAGAGAGCTGCTCTGTAATCTGGGATGTCAGGACAGTGATGGGAGTAGTGGCCGTAAATACCGCATATCGCACATGGGTGGTTGGTACGCAGTGATTTATCACGAGGCATGGGGTTTGGATCGAGTTTGACAACCGGGATGTTGGGGTCGTCGTCCAACATTTTCATGTGTTCCTGTAATGCAGGTAACTGTGGACACTGATGGGTTGGATGGCCTAACTCATCACACAACGAGCATTTGGGAAGAGCACGGAACACGGGGGGAGGTTTAACTACTTTGGGTGGGGGTACCGTAGTGTATGGTTGTGGGCCTCTTCCCCCAGTGGGCCTGATGAGAGGAGGGGGATTCGTCGATGATGAAGGAGTAGTGATACCGGGAGGTGGTTGGGTAGAAGTAACAATGGGTTGCACCGGTTGCAGGATGACATTTGGTGTCGGCGGTGGAACGGGAGGCGAAATATACCACACAGGTAATCCCAATGTTAACCCGGGGAGACTAAGGGTAGCCATAACCGGAGCGCTTACTACGCCTGAAGGAGGGAATAGAAAGGGGATTGTGTGGATGGGTGTAACACCGATGTGACTAGGGACCAATGGTGGTTTAGGGAACAAAGGTGGTTGATTACTGGGTGGTTGTGTATTCTGTGAAAGAGTACAGAGGTTCGCGACGTGGGTCTCTGGTGACAGTGGTGAAATGGCCTGGAAAGTAGAGGTCATCGGCGCCTCAGAGTAAAGTCCAGGTCCTATTGAGGAAAAGAATGAGGTAGTCGTACCACAAATAGGTTGTTCAACCATGGGGAGAACATTTTCAGGTGTGGCGGGGGCCTTGGGATCGTAATAGGTGAGCTGGTCGACCTTGACCACGCGTCCCTCATGGGGGAACTGCATGGTGCGAAATACGGATGATGCAACAGCCCGCATGGCATACATGTAGTTGCGACCAAGTAAAAGGTTATAGTCTAGTTGGGCATTGATGACCTCAATGTCAATGAGCACGGTTTTACCCGCCAGCTGGACAGGGACATTGGCTAAAAGACCTTGGGGTTGAGCCGAACGGCCGTCGTAGGCTCGTAATGCAGTGGTGGACTGCTGGAGAGTAGGGGACCCCAACTTCTGCCAAACGAATGTGGACATGACGCATGTGGAGGCCCCTTCATCGATAATGCACCGATGGATGACAAGATTCCGAACAGAAACGGAAACTTGGAATGCTAATGAGGAAGGCAGTTGTGGTTCAGACTGGTCTGAATCAAATGCGATCAGCTGTGAATCATTGGGGTCAATGGCGCCAATGGTAGAGAGTAAAGTCTTGCGCTGTGAAGGACAATTTTTCAAAACTTCTAAAGTAGACATGGCTGCAGGAGACTGGGATAAGTCGTCTACGATGTTGTAATTCGACGCAGCCCGAGCATTGGGATTATTGTTGATACGACAAAGTGGGAAGCGAGGTGCTTTGGAAGCGCCATCAAGTGGAGCCGGAGGTATACGTAACGTTTGATCTGTGGGATTAACGTTAGTGTTCTTGTCGGTGGGAGGGGCTTCAGAGGTGGAGCCATATTGGTTCCAACAAGTTTGGAGGTTAGCATTGGCAGTCGACATCATCAACAAATGGTGAGTACCTGAATCGAACATGGGTTGATCAGGGGCTGCATAAGTGATCTGCTGTGGTGGCACGTTTCCCTGAGGGGGGGCTAACGGCTGAGTGTTCACTACACCTTGGTTTGGAAAGGGGTTTTGCAGCACCAAAGGTTGATGTTGAGGTGGTGGAGGGTTGGGTGGCGGCTGAGGAGCCGCTTGCCCTTGACG
This sequence comes from Larix kaempferi, assembly GCA_027924585.1. Lineage (NCBI taxonomy): Eukaryota > Viridiplantae > Streptophyta > Pinopsida > Pinales > Pinaceae > Larix > Larix kaempferi. Next base: position 1,917,219 of record BSBM01000926.1, on the reverse strand, counting down.
ATGGGCATCGTTGGTCCAGAGTTTCCGAGCTCGCTCCAAATGTGGGCAAGAATGCGTGTAATGACCATAGACCCCGCAGACAGAACAAGGGTGGTTTGTTCTGAGGTTATTATTTCTAGGCTGCTTAGGATTCCGATCTGGATTGCAGTTGGGAGGAGCAGCATTGTTATTTTGCGGAGGATTGGGAGGTGGAGGACCTTGCTGATGTTGTTGGTTATTACCGCGGTTATGACCTCTACCACGGTTCTGTTGCGCACCTTGGTTGCGCTGGTTGTTTTGGTTCTGGGGCTGGTGTTGTTGTGCGTACACATGCCCTTGAGCATTGGGGGGATTCTGAGGAGCTGCAGGTGCGGGAGCAGGTTGCGGTGGATAGTATGCAGGTGGAGCTGGAGGTGGTCCAGTTGCCTGTTGGGGTTGTTGGTACCCCTGAGCTGGTGGAGGTGTGAGGTTAGCTGGTGCAACCGGTTGTGGGTAATGCATGGGCTGTTGTGGGAACTGCATGGGGGTCTGTACCGTAGGTTGAGCATAGTATGTAGGAGGTACATATGCTGATGGCGCTTGGCCATAACAATGTTGTGGACAAGAGGGTCCATGAACGTGATGGGTCTGGTTTGTTGGAGCATAAGAAGTTGTCGCTCCGGAACTAGATGTAGCCCTAGAAAGGTCTGGGGCGGGCATGGTGCTCACCATACTAAAAGGTTTTGCTTGGGGTGTAATTTGGCCAATAATGCCATCAGCGGCATGTGATGCCCCCGGTGTGTCACCGCGTGCAGAGTCGCCTCGTGGGGCGTCCGGTATGATCGTGTATAGGTAACCCGACTGGGCGTAGATGAGATCAAACTGTTGAGCTTTGAGGATGGCCTCTTCTTCAGACTGGGGTCTTTCAGATGCTACATCCTTCGCAATGAGAGGGAGGAGGGATTTTAGAAACCAATCTAGGAATATTCGGTCGTCTAATTTTATTTTGCATAGGCTTCGGCGCCGACGCCAATCATGAATATGGTCAGTTATATGCGTGGCCGTGTTCTGTCTGCAAGACAGTAGGATCTCGACGCCCGCATCGTAGCGGACAGGTAACTGGAAGAATTGTAGGAAAGTCGAGGCAAGGGAGGTAAATGTGGCATGCGTCCCATGGGGCTGCTCGATATACCATTTGGCTGCGGAGCCAGTGAAGGTGCATTGTAAAAGCCGTAGGCGGATTGAGTCATCCACTATGGAGTTGGAGGAACACCATAAATGGAAGGACATGATGTGATTCTGGGGGTCTTCTCCTGCCTTACCCTCAAACTTAGGAATGTCAGAGGGAAGCTTAGTGGGCATATGGGGCCACGCAGGATCATGTCTGATGGGGTCATTTGTGAGCCTAGCTAAATCTGGCAGGTTCAGACTTGCCATGTATGGTAGACTAGCAGATGTGGTGACTGGAACTGGGACATGTCTAGCCATTGTGGTATGGTGTAGGGGTCCAGTAGCGCCTAAAGGTATGCTAGGTATGGAGGGTATGTGCCCTCCAATAGGTGTAGTCTGGTGTGGGCCAGCGCCTCCAAGTATAGCTTGGGTGACACTTCGGTTAGGAATCGCACTGGGGATTCCTGGGATAGGGTTTGTGGAAACCAAAGGGGATATGACCCCCATGTTGGGTATACCCATGACAGGTGGTGGCCCTGTGTTAGGCATTCCTAAATGTGGAGTGTTACCCATATTGGGCATACCCAGGGGGGTGGTTGTTGCCGTGCATGGTACGACAGCAGAAGGGTCTGCGGATGTCTAACCTATGGTAGTTGTAAATAGTGGATCAAATGGTGTTCCAGACATAATGGTGGTTGGTGATAACTCTGTGGGGTTTTCGGATTCTACCTCCAAATCAAAAGTGAAGTGGGGTATGTCAGAATCGGATGACTGTCTAATTGATTGACGATGTGTCGAATCAAGGGATAGGGCTCTGCATCTGTGACGTGGAGAGCCAAGTGGACGAAACTCTGGGAGTTCACCCTGTAGACGACGAGAGGGTCTAAAATTCTCAATGGTGAGAAAATGTGTTTAGGTAAAAAATTTGTTTAAGTATCAGGTGGTGATATATATATAAAAGACTCAAAACCCTAATGCAACCAAGGGTGCAAGAAGGGGAGTAAAAAAAAGAAGGCTCTGAGGCCAAAAAATCAATCCTCAAAAAAGGCACTTATTCTAGCAGCTGTGCTACAATAAGTGGAGGAATGCAACAACTGGTCAGAATACCAACATGCAAGCGGCTCCTAGAAAAAATAGGTGTAACTAGACCACAGGTAGGTTGAAATCATGCAAACACCTAATCTAAAAGTATTGTGACTCAAACAGACGATATCCTCTGCAAGGTGATGAAATCCAAGTCAGACAATATGAATGTTGAGACAACGGCTAGATATCCCCCTACCGGGAGGGACACTGGGTAATCCATCCTAAAGACAGGCTACTAGGATACTCCGTTCATGACGCGTCGAGAAAAGGTAAATCTGCCATTTGGTCCTTTGATCGCAATATCCCAATACAGGGATATCCCGAGAACTGCGAATGGTAGCCCTTCGGTTACTGAATGGATTTCAGTATTCCACTCAGGCTTCCGGAACCATCCTCGCGACTTCAACCCTCCTAAGGGAGAGGCCTTCCCACAAACCGGTTGTGACCGCGCCAAAAAGTACTAAGAGATTTTAGCTCCCTAATTGGACAACTTCTATGTCTCAGATGTAGGAACTGAGGGGTGTTATTGGAACACCTATCCCCCCAATACTACCTAGCTACAAGAATTCTTTTAGTGTTCCCCAAGTGGGGTTAAAAGTGTGTTCAAATTAGGGTACGTTTTAAGGCTTAGTTCAATTAACTGATCGTGTGAGTGCAAGTGAGGTGTTGTAAACTGAACTTGAAAAAATTAAATGCTTTACAAGAAATTTTCAAAAAATAAAGGATTTTTCGAAAATAAAAAGCAAATATTTATGACTTTTTCACTAAAAAGGAATTTAAATGCTTTTAAAAAAATAACTCAAAAAAAATAATGGATTTTTTGGATTTATGAAAGCAAATAATAGACTTCTTTTAAAAGAAATAAATGGATTTCTTCGTTCAAGAAAATTGCTAAGGGCAAGATTTTAAAGGAGTAAACAGGAAAAAATTTGAATCTAGATGAAAATGCAAAATGAGTCTTTCTTTCACTTTCTTGAAAATTTTTAAAAAGATTTCTAGATATGCACTTTTAAATAGTAAAAAAAAATTTCAAAGTTGTAAAATATGCAGAATTTAATACTGTAAAAAATGTGCTATGGGCAGAAAGTACAGTAAAATTTTTTTTCAAAATCGGGATGGCCGAATGAAAAATTCAGCCGCGCGGGTTTTGGACGCACAGCCGCGATGGGCCGCGCGGGTTTTGGACGCACAGTCGCGATGGACCACGCAGGTTTTGGGCGCAGAGTCGCGATGAACCGCGCGGGTTTTCGCCGCACAGTCGCGATGGGCAGCGCGGAAATCGGCCGCGAAGCCGCAGTGTGCAGCGCAGAAAGACGCAGAAAAGTCGCGATGGACCGCGCGACTGTCTGGAAAAAGGCCGCGATGAACCGCGCGGAAAAACACAGAAAAGTCGCGATGGACCGCGCGACTGTCTAGAAAAAGGCCGCGATGAACCGCGCGGAAAAAACGCAGAAAAGTCGCGATGGACCGCGCGACTGTCTGGCAAAAAACCGCGAGGCGGAAGCCGTGCACGGAAACCGAGAAACGAACCCGAAAATTGAAAATTTCGGGCTGTTTATGGGGCCAAATCTCAGAGCAACAATGGATCTGCTGTCTAAGATGGCAGATCTATGGATCTAAAGGTTAAAAACTAATAAAAAACTAAGATTAAAGGCAAAACTAGAGATCTATTGTTCAAACCAAAGCGGAGTCGCCAAAAACTGTTGGCCCGGTTTTGCGACCAGGCTTAGTGCTATGGGCACCTGCTAACTAGTAGCAGCAGTTTCAATGTAAATAAATAACAATAAACTAATTAAACAAGACTATTCATGGATCTAAGCAAAGATATTAAGCAAATAACAAAAATAATTTAAGATCAAGAACAAGAACATATAAAATAAAGAATTTGTATTGAAAGGATGGGGCAAGCAAGTGCTTGCGGAATCAATACCTCTAATGGTGAGGTTGAATAGCTCCAAGGATGAGCAACTTCCAATCTCCAATGGTCTCTTCTCCAATGTGGTTTGCAATGGCTAAAATGCTCAGGGGAGATTTCAGCAGCATAAGGATGAGATAATGGATGGATGTGAAATGAGGAGCCCCTACCACCTTTTTATAGGTTTTGGTGGTGGGAAATACCATTTGTGGTTTTGTGGAAACCAAATGGTATTGACCAACATGGTTTAGGTACTTTTCCCTCCTTTTTCCTTTTTTGAATAAAAATAATATTTTAATTCCCTTTTTAATATTTTTGGGAATTTGGACCCTTTTTGAGGGTTTTTTATGATTTTCTTGGAAAAATAATATTTTTTAATGGAAAAAGGGGTGTACTAAGGTCTTTTGGTGACCTTTTGTTGGTTTCAGAGGCTCAGATGGTGGAAAAGTGGACAAATGGGTCATGTCAGTAAGGGAATGAGCTAGTGAGCACTTTTTAGGTGTTAACAGTAGGGGAGATAGATAGATAAAGTGGGGATTAGGGTTATGAGGGTTATGACTGAGTTTCAGTGGGGGAGAGAGGGAAATCGATCATGAGGGGATATTCAATGGTTACCAATGCGGTTATATGACTAGGGAGAGTAGGGTTATGTTTAAGGGGGATAGAGAGAGAGAGAGAAGAGGAGAGATGGAGGCCAAGAGAAATAGAGAGAGGAGTGGGTTAGGATTTATGGTAATAAAGAGGATACATAGAGAGATGGGTGTTTAGACTTTATGGTAGAGCTAAAGATGGGGGAGTGGGGTTATAAATAGGGAGGGGGGCTTACGGAAAAGAGGAAATAGAGAAGGAGGGGTGGTTATGGAAAGGAGGATAGAGAGAGGAAGGGGGGATAGGGAAAGGTGGTGATGGAGAGAGAGAGAGAGAGGAGGTGCAGGAGGGTTTGCGAGAGAGGGAGAAGCAAGTTCATTGTGTGGAGAGGATAAGAGAGATAAAAGGATAGATATTGGGGGTTATGGGTTTAGAGAGAGAGAGATTAGGGGTTAGGGGTTTAGAGAGAGAGAGAGAGAGAGAGAGAGAGAGAAATTGTGGGTAGTAGGGGCGATAGGGATGGGGATATGGTTAGTGGTATGGGAGATAAAGAGATAGAGTGGGGGGTATGGTTAGGAGGGTGAGGAGTAGGAGTTTGGGTTGCATAGAGGGAGATATATATTAGGGCTTAGGGGTTTATAAAGAGAGAGAAAGAGATATCATAGGGGGATCATCAATGGATAACAATGCGAGGATATGGTTAGTGGGAGTAGGGTTAGGAATTAGGGGAATAAAGATAGAGAGAAAGAGAGGAAGCGAATATGAGAGAGGGATACTTATAGAAAAAGAGAGAGGAGGGGGTTAGGGTAATAAAGAGGGTACATAGAGAGATGGGTGAGTTAGGCTTTATGGTGTAAGGGAAGATGTGGGGTTAAGAGAGAGAGAAAGAGGGAGGGAGTTGGTTTATAAAGAGGGAAGAGGGGTTAGTAAAAATAGGAGAGAGAGGGGGGTTGGTTTAGAGAGATAGATGGGGGGTTATGGAAAGGTTGTGTTGGAGAGAGAGGGGGGGTTAAGGGATTAGAGAGAGAGAGAGAGAGAGAGAGAGAGAGAGATTGATGGTTATGTGTTTAAAAAGAGAGAGAGATGTTGGGGTAGGGGTTTAGAGAGAAGAACTTGGTGGTTAGCGATTTAGAGAGAGAGAGAGAGAGAGAGATAAGTTTGAGGTTAGGGGTTTAAAGAGGGGAGATTGGATTTTAGGGGTTTATATATATGTGTGTGTGTGTTAGGGCTTTAGAGAGAGAGAATGAGAGGGATTTTGGGTTTGTAGGTGTAGTAGGATGAAGAGTGAGGATTTGGGGGAGAAGATAGAGAGAGATTAGGGGTTAGTAGTTTAAAGAGAGAGAGAGAGAGAGAGAGAGAGAGAGAGAGATTGGGTTGTAGTAGGGAAAAGAGGGATAGAGAGAGATATCAATGGAGAGATGGTGAATTGTATGGGATATAAATAGAAAGAGTGGGGGATATGGTTAGGATTGTGAGGAGTGGGGGTTTTGTAGGGGAGAGAGGGATATATATTAGGCGTTATGGGTTTAGAGAGAGAGAGAGATGATGGTTAGCAATGCGGGTATATGGTTGGGGTATATAAGGAAAGAGAGAGAGAGAGAGAGAGAGAGAGAGAGAGACGATGAAAATGAGAGAGGGATGGATAGAGAGAGAGAGAGATTGGGGGTTAGGGATTTAGAGAGAGATAGAGATATTGGGGGTTAAGGGTTTAGAGAGAGAGAGAGATTGGTGGTTGGGGGCTTAGATAAATTGGGAGAGAGAGATTACGGGTCAGGGGTTTAGAGAGAGAGAGAAAGATTGGGGGTTAGGGATTAAGAGAGAAAGAGAGATTGGTGGTTTGGTATTAACAACGAGAGAAATAGATCATAGGTTAGAGGTTTACTAACATGCAAACATGCACGCACAGATTGGGGATTAGGAGTTTAGTGTCAGATAGAGAGATTGAGGGTTAGGGGTTTAGATAAAGAGAGTTATTGATGGTTAGAGAGAGAGAGAGAGAGAGAGAGAGAGAGAGAGAGAGATTGGGGGTTAGGGATCAGAGAGAAAGAGATATCCAAGGTTACGAGTTTAGAAAGAGAGAGAGGTAGAGAGATATTGAATTTTAAGGATGTAGAGAGAGAGAGAGAGAGAGAGAGAGATTAGAGGTTACACATCTAGAGAGAGAGATTGGGGGTTTACATAGAGACAAGGAGAGAGAGATTTGCATTATGGGCTTAAACAGAGAAAGAGAGATCACAAGCTAGGGGATTAGAAAGAGAGAGAGAGGGAGAGATATATTGGAGGTTAAGGTTTTAGAGAGAGAGAGGGATTGGAGATTAGGGGTATAGAGAGAGAGAGATTGTTGTTATAGGATTAGATAGAGAGAGAGAAAGAGAGAGACACAGATTGGGGGTTAATAGGGGTTTAGAGAGAGAGATCATAGGGGGAGTATCTATGGTTAGTGGTGTGGGGGAAAGGGACATATAGTGGGGCAGGTAGGAGGGTGAGGAGTGGGGGTTTGGAGAGAGAGAGAGAGATTGGGGGTTAGGGGTTTAGAGAGAGATACAGATTCAGGGTTAAGCATTTAGAGAGAAAGATATTGTGGGTTAGGCGTTTATTATAGAAAGAGAGTGAAAGAGAGATTGGGGCCAGGGGTTTAGAGGGAGAGAGAGGGAGAGATAGAGATTGGGGGTTAGGTGTTAAGAGATTGATAGAGAGAGAGATAGATAGCATGATCGAGTTGTGGTGGTTATTTGTAGGAGTAGTTGTAGGTGGTTAAGGTTAGAGGGTGGAATAGGGGGCTAAGGATATATTAGAGAGAGGGGGGGGATGGCATTGTGGTTAGTTATGGGGGAGAGAGAGATAGAGTAGGGGATGAAGTGGTAGGAGGGTGAGGAGTGGGGGTTTTGTGGAGGATATAGAGATGGAGAGAGAGAGAGAGAGAGAGAGAGATTATGAGATAAAGGTTTAGAGAGAGAAAGAGAGAGGTTAACGGTTAATGGTTTATAGTGAGAGAGATGGAGATTGGAGTGGTTAGGGGTCTATAGGTAGAGAGATATTGGGGTTGACGGATTTGGGGGAAGATAGATAGATAGATAGAGAGAGAGAGAGAGAGAGAATGGAAATTAATAGGGGTTTAGAGAGACAAATTTGTGAGGAGGGGTAGAAGGGTGATAAGTGGGGATTTGAGGAGTGGCGATTTGAGAGAGAGAGAGAGAGACATAAATTGGAGGTTAAGTGTAGGGGGAGTAGGAATAAGAGTAGGAGTGGGTGGTTAAGGGTATGGGGAGTAGGTTTGAGAGAGAGAGAGACTAGATGTTAGAGGGATTTATATAGAAAGAGATATTAGAGGTTATGGGTTTAGAGAGAGAGAGAGGAGGGTTAGTCAGAAAGAGAGATGGTAGGGCATTGGGAAGAGAGCGATTGGTGGTTAGGGTTTTAGAGAGAGACATTCGGAGTTAGGGGTTTAGAGAGATAGGGGAAGAGATAGATTTTGGTTTTGGTTCTTAAAGACAAAGAGATATATTGGGGGTTAGGGATTTAGAGAGAGAGTGGGAGATTGGATTTTAGGGGTTTAGCGAGAGAGAGAGAGACTAGTGGTTAGGAGCTTAGAGAGAGAGATGTGGAGTTAGGGGTTTACAAAGAGAGAGAGAGAGAGATTGGAGACTAAGGGTTTAGAGAGAGAAAGAGAGAAAGATATGGATTGGGGCTTAGGGGTTTAGAGAGAGATATAGATATTGGGGGTTATGGGTTTAGAGAGAGAGAGAGAGATGATTAGGAGTGTGGGATTTTTGGGGATGGGAGAGAGAGAGAGAGATTATAGGGGAGTAGGGTGAAGAGGGAGAGAAAGAGAAAGAGGGATGCATAGATCGTTAGTGGAAGGGGAAATAGAGATATATAGGTCAGGGTAGGGTTAGGAGGATGAGTAGTGGGGATTTGTGGGGGGAGAGGGAGAGATATTATGGTTTAGGAGTTTGGAGAGGGAAAGAGAGTGAGTGAGATATCGCAAAGGGAGCATATATGGTTAGGGGGACTAGGGTTAGGAATTGGGGGGGGGGAGAGAGAGAGAGAGAGAGAGAGAGAGAGAGAGGAAAGGAATAAGAGAGAGGAGAGAGAGGCTTATAGGAAAAGAGAGAGGAGGGGGTTAGGGTTTAGTGTAATAAAGAGGGTACATAGAGAATGGGGGTGTTGGAGGGGCCTAGGTCAGCCTGTCAACTAGGCCCTTCGCCCGACCATTCTGTAGCATATGTCGACAAGTCGTGTCGACTAGTATGGGTTGGGTCGGTTGGATAAACCGACAGACGGTTATGTAATTGTATCTGCACATATATATATATAGGCTGGTGAGTCGATAGACTAGTAGAGATTGATTCTATCATTGTGTACTACTCTTGCTGGTTAATACAAATACTATTCTCTCTATCTATCTCATCTCTTGTAACTGTATCATTGTGTATGTTTGCTTATATTACGTAATGTATCTATAATAACTATGTGAACCTCGGGATTACAACATCTGGTTTCGTTGCAGGTTGATACATGAAAAATTACTAGCAACATGACCCATGATTTCAGAACAGGAGATTAGAGACTGGTGGGAGAAGAAAATCGTGAATTACCTACAGAATTATGTGCGACGTAACAAGTTAACGATTAGCCAAGCAAGAGATCAATTCTTCTCCGAGACCCATGAGTGATTTGTAGAATCCATGCTGACCGCCTTGAAGAAACTTCTGGATGAACAGACCAGTCGATGAAGCAGAGCGTAAATTAGTATCGAAGCTAATCAATGGAGGTCGTACAAACCGATCAGAATGGTGTGAAAAGATTGCAGAAGATTTCTGTGAAGAACAGGCAATCGAAAATCGAGTATCGGTGGATGAAATAAGAAGAAAGTTCTTCACCGAATTAGCCGATCAATTTCTATGTTCTCTGCTGACATTATTGTTTAAATTTTTGATTGAAAAAGGTGTCGCACATATTGTTGAAACAAGACCATTGCTTACCCCGCCCCTTCCAAACTCTAACTGGGAGTAGAAAGAACGTAAGTGGGAAAAATTTGTAAAGGATCGCGAATGGGAATTTTTCTTGAACAATGATGGTCTACAGTTCCCCAATAGTCTAGAAACCATCGGGTCGACATTGGGGGGGTGATGAAGCATGCTCTGATGTACCTAGTTTGATGAAACTCAACATATGACAAACAACATGACCAACAGTGGGAAAAAATATGACAAAGACAGACTTTTAAGTCACAAAAGTACCCCAGATATTCAAAAAATGGAAAGAGAAAAAAGGAGGCAGCGACGTGAAGAGCTGCGGGAGTAGGCAATTGCGCTCCGGAGGACGTGAGGATCAAATGTTGTGATAGATGCAGAAGGGAATCTGCCATAATCAAGTCAAGCCTGCGATGATCGGGATGTCAAAGAAGAACTGTCACCGATGGATGAAGACTTGTGGATAGAGTGTGGTCGAGCTCTCCAAGTTCAAATACCAGAAACGGTAGCACCTCCGTCTCCATTTCGTTTAACAGAAAGCGTTCAGGTGGAATAAATTGTCAAAGAAAACCTTGGTCTCCATGCTGGTCAGTCGGAAGTTTGGAGTCGTCGAAGCATAGAACGCAATGATATCAATAGACTATTGATTCATCGACCGGAAGAAGGGATTTGGATATCTTTTCAACCCGAATTTTCAAATAGAAGTTTTCATCTAGTGTACACAGAGCATGAAGAAGCGTCCCCCCTGCCAATACCAAATTTGAGCGATTCGACAAGCATGTCAGAAAGCTTGAGATTTAGCGAAATCCTGTTTGGGAAAAACTTTAACTGGATTTCGACAGAAGTAATTGACGAAGGCAGATCTAGAAACATCAAAGGAGATATAGTCATTGATTTTGAAAATAGAGAACCAAGTCCAGGAAGACAGCTAATTCATACTAACAAAGCACCAAATATTGATTGTGGAAATAACCCACCCACACCTCCATAAAATTCTCAGAATAATACAATAGCAGACATGGCACACACTACATCACACCTTCCATTCTATGAAGGAGACGAAGACCCAAGAAGACACTGGTTTGTGTGTGAAGCAATCTAGACAGCTAATCAAATTACCAATGAAGACAGACAAATTGCTCAATTTGGTGGTTCATTAAGAAAAAGAGTATTGACATGGTACATGGGGTATATAGGAAAATCACCAACTGCAACAAAAGCACAAATTAAACAAAGCTTTTTGGCCTTCTTTATGATTGAAGATGCGACATACCTAGCGGAAGAATGAGTGAAGACAACAGTCCAAAAGCCGATAGAAACTGTCAAGGAGTAGGACAAAAGGTTTAAATACCTCCTGAGCAAATTAGATTATGAAATCAAAGAAAAAATATTAATCAAATGGTTTATTGCTGGTCTGATCAATAAAATCAGAATACATGTCCGTCGACAAAATGTTAATACATATGCAGATGCGCTAAGAGTAGCACTAGAAATCGAAATGGATGATGAATACCCTCTAATATCCATGGAAAGACATGTCGATGAACGAATTGAAAGTATGGAGCAAGCTATCAGAAATATTACATTAAAAGGACCAGAGCTATGGTGTACAACTTGTCGAACCTCGGGACATACCAAAGATTCTTGTCGAAATGATGATCGGCGACAAGATGTAAAACTCATCCAATCCAGATGTTTCTGCGATTTATGCAAAGAATATGATTTACATACCACAAATGATTGTCCATACAATCTGAAAAATAAGAAGACAAGATGGTGTCAATTTTGTGAATTAAATACACATTCAATCAAAGAATGTCATTTGAACCTGAAAAATAGGCAAAATTATCATGCAGTGTACCAAGCAAATTCTGTCGAGCAAAAGCAAGACAAAAATCCAGCAAACGACAGATTCGGGAGAAGTGATGGAAGAAATAACTAGTACAATCAAAACAGGAATGACAGATACCTAAGGTATAATGATCGACGGAATGATTGGCGATATAATGGCTACAATAGACGTGGTGGATATCAGAGTCACGGTCGTGGCAGTGGAGGTCGAGGCTTTCGATATGGTCGACCTGGTGCATGTTTTACATGCTTCAGCGAGAATCATCGACACACAGAATGCCCTTATAAGGAAAGAACTGATCTCAAATTTTGTACAAAGTGTGGGGTAGGCGATCACTATTTAGAGGATTGCCCTACCATGATCGAGAAAATAAATAATAATAAAAATGTTCATGTTTTATCTTGTGTTCAAAAAAATGATGTGCTTCGAACAAAAAACTTGCAAATTGTAACAAGGCAAGGCACTCATATTGGTCAAGATAAACCTCAGATAACTAGAATTGTCGATAAGGAGGAATACCCAAATCCTATAAAACAAAAATCTGTGTACAAAGATGAGTTTGACATATTTCATGATTTAGCAACACATGAAGAAACTCTTAATGAATTGCTCAAATTAATTTCACATGAAGAAGCTGTAGGAAAAATGATTGATTTGTTGCATAAATTAAAACACGTTGAGCAAAGAAAAACTAAAAACATTTGCCGACTAAAACAAAAAGAGAAAAATGATGCCAACCCATTAGTCGATCTCGACATAAATGGATATCATGTATGAAAAGTTGTACTTTATTTTGGATCCCAAGTGAATATCATCACTGGTATAAAATGAGAGATAAGTGACTAGGCGACCAAATAATTTGGTCACCACAGCTTTTTCAAGGGATAAATGGCCAAAATTGAGAAATTTTAAGTGAACTGACTAAAAATGACCAAGATAAATGATCAATTTGGTCACGGGATAAGAACTAAACTAAAAATGACCAAGATAAATGACCGATTGGGTCACGAGATAAGAACTAAACTAAAAATGACCACATAACAATTGATCATTTTTAGTTGTGTCATTCCAGCAGTGGAAAATTATAATTTTGATAATAAATTTGTACAATTTACTAAGTTTTAACACTGCAGATGGATTCAGAGACCCCCTCTCTGAATCCATCTGCAGTGTTAACATTTAGTAAATTGTAACATTAATAGTATACAACTTGGATTATTTTTCAATACATGTCCTCTAAGGGATTATTTCTTTGAGGCCATCCTGATACCTATTGTACTGTTAGATGATAGGAGAATCATTGAGATGCTCATTTAGGGGTTTCTCTATAAATTAGTGCCTTGGGTGTGGTGAGTTGATTATATCTAGATAATACACCATGTCTTGCATATAGTTTATCAAGTGATAGATGAGTTCTTCTACATGTGGTTGAGTTGAGTCTTAGATATTTGTCATCTTTTCCTTTTGGAATTGTCATGTCTTGAAGTTAGTGTCACTCCGTTTAGCTTGTTGTACTGGTTGTGTTCATATTTTGTTTGAACAAAACCATCGTTGTTTGACCATCTTGGCAGTATGTTAATGTTTCGACAAGTTCATGTAATATTTTGTGTCATGTCAGCTAAAAATTGTCAATTTCACAACCTCCATTAATTCTCCATATGCATTTATTCACCATGGTTCTCTTTGCACCTGAGTTTGAAAATCTTTAAAGTCCCTTTGGATCCCCCTCTTACAAGAAATAACTTAATATCCTCCCTTTTTGCAAAAATCCCTTTGTTCCCATCTCCTTGCAAGATCAAGGACTTACAATTTGTTACTACTTTGTCAACTCTTGATCTTAGTGTTAGTGTGGATCTGCATTTTGTTTGCCTAAATTTTGTTGATGGTAAGCATGCATAGCAGTAATTTTTCAGTGAAAACTACAGAATGTGATTACTTTTCATATTTATACCTAGTATCTTTATAAACTTACCCAAAACAAAAAAACAAAAAATGCTTGAAAATATATATATATAGTTTTTATATTACAATATATAACTTAACATACAATAAATTACTACATACAATTCCTATATATAAAAACATAAAAACTATGTTATTAAAACATTTAACATACAAAACATACACATTAAACCATATGCAATATAATATAACAATATATAATATAATAATAAAACAATGTATAAATAATAATAACATATTATAACTAAATATTATAATATATGTAATATTAACAAATAAAAAAAATAAAAAACAAAACAAAAACGATGAATGGGAATGGATTGACAAAAATAAAAAGCAAAACAAATGCAATGAAACAAGAATGGATGGATATTAGAGGGAGGGGTATATTAATTAAAAATTTGGTTCGGGTTCTCTTAAACGAGTTGAAGACTTAGAAGTTGAAATTAATTAGAATCTAAGCATACGAGCTGAGATCAAGCGTTGGAGAATGGATAGTGATTTGCTCATCAAGGTTTTCAATCCTTTATCCAATTTCACCATTTTTTCTTTCAGCATTTGCAGAGTTTTCTTAGGATTTTCATTTTTTAGTTGAAGAGGGGTTTTGTATTTTACAGGGGTGGAAAGATGGATTCGATTTTTTTATTTTATTATTGGATTATACCATAGAAGAGTTGTTCTTTCAACATTTGCAGAGTTTTCTTAGGGTTTTCATTTTTTTGGTTGAAGAGGTTTTTCTCTCATTCCCCAATCCATTCAATACGCAGTTGTATGGCTTTGGCCATCGCCAGCATTTGGCGGCATTGTTGCTGCGAATCCTTTTTCTCCCCTTATATTGTAGCAGGGAGCCCAGGAAGGCAAGCTATGCGAGCCCATTTCATAGGACAAACTGTTTTTTCAAATCCATCTCTGGTCCTTGTTTTTCAGATCCGTCTCTGGTCCTTAGAGTTCATATCTCCAAACTACTAAAAAAAATATTCTCATGCCATTTCGATCACATGATTTTTCTCAGCGATGTGATGATTTTTCCCTTCGTTCCGATGATTTTTCCCAGTCCTTAGAGTTCATATCTCCAAACTACTAAAAAACTATTCTCATGCCATTTCGATCACATGATTTTGCTCACCGACCTGATGATTTTTCCCTTCATTCATTTCGGCTTTTCTGTCTGATTTTGACCTGGGTTCTACCAAAAACAAATATAGAATAGCCATTCATGGCTCCTGCCTGAAATATACTTTATTTAAATGAACCAATCTACACACAAGATTAGTATTGCAAATAACAGAATTTCATCATTGAAGAATGATACAGCTTGAAATCCGAGCTAAGCATAATCAATTACCTGAATAATGTTTTCTAGATTTCTTCAGCCTAAAGTAATCCAAGAAAGGTGTTTCTGGTACAGGAATGAGTTTCACAATGGCTGCTAGTGGCCAACTGTCCAACAAATTTACATAAATTTTTAAAAATCAATTCCAGGTAATCAATCTGTAGGAATTGGACAACACATTAAATAATGAACTACCCATGAATTGAGTCATCAAAGGGATTAATATTTCAAACCTTATCAAGCCAATTACAATGAAAATAATCCATTTTTTCCAATTTAAGGGAGTGGAACTCAACAATCAAAACCTGCAAATTAATACAACACTGACAAAGCTTAGAAGATCAACAAATTTCAATGAAAGGCCCCCATCATATTTTCTCATTGGATAGTAATCAGGTATTCTAAATTTGATTTTGGTTTTGCTTAGAGTGGGTCAAATGCCTATCGCATCCTTATGTTCAAGCATTTACCCTACCAATGTTCAACATGCACTAGTACACAAAGTACGAGGAAAGAACATTTCTTAGGACCATAGCCTTGCAAATTAATCTGTTGATTACCCGAAGAACAAGTGTAAAGCTTGTAATTCCAATGAACAAATGGCTTGAAATCAGTCCTTGAAAGATGTTTAACTCATCTGGTTTCCTTGAATTGAATTCGTGAAGATCTATTAATGTGACCATTTAAAAACAATCAGACGAATGTTACAGAACAATAAAAAAATATGAATTTTTTTGGGGTAAAAGCATTTAAAGAGAGAAATAATACTTTAGAACAGATCTGAAGTAAAAGAAATAACTCGAAGCAAAGAAAAAGTGGCCTCACTAGACATAGTTGGTGGTTGTTGAAGGCTTTCTTTGCTCCTTCATTGCATTGACATTTATATTGAGTGCCCACTACAACACGCTGAGGTGTTTTGAGACATTTGTTTAAGAAAAAATTTCAATTTGTCTTTAAATTCATGTTTTCAAACATTTGTTTAAGACCAAATTCCAATTGTCTCTAGATTCGTGTTTAAAGACATTTATTTGAGACAAAATATCAATTTGTCTTTAAATTTGTGGTTTGAGGCATTTGTTTAAGATAACATTCCAATTTGTTTCTTTTATTAAATGAAATATTTTATCTTTTTGTCGCTAGGTAGATGGAATACTCGGTTTGTAAAAGGTAATTATGAGTGGGAAGAAAAGTTACTCGCTTGTAAAAATTAATTATGAGCGGGAAGGTAAATTTAATGGTTTAATATTGAATATATTTTTGGTTTACTTTATCTTCTTCATAATTTGAAAGGAAATTTTTCATTCATCCTCTATTCTCATGCACATGAGTTGTTGCAGGGTTTTAGCCAAGGCTTGAAGTTGTGATCGTGACGAATCCATGGAGAATGTAATGGTTATTGTTGCGCTGCTATTCTACATTCAAATTGGCCAGTGCAAAATTGTTGGCAATCAATACCGAGGCTTTTAGGGTTTTATCTTGGACAACCCTCATTCTCATTTGTGATTCCTTGCACTTGAATGTGCAAATTAAAAATTTAATATTACAGATCAAAGTGAGAGCATTTGGGGTTTCCTTCGTTCCTTAGAGAATGTTGTGCAACTATTTGGGGGTTTTGGGTTTCCAAAGAATTTTACAGGAAGATATTGAAAGCACAACATTTCGGAGAATAATGTGAAACTATTTGGGGGTTTTGGATCTCTTCGTTCCTATGAGAATGATGTGTAACTATTTGGCGGTTTTGGGTTTCCAAAGAATTTGATGAAAATAGATTGGAAGCACGACATTCCTTAGAAAATAATGTGCAACTATTGGGGGGTTTTGTTAACTAGATCCGCCTTTGTTACTAGTGGAACTACTTGCTTTGGTTCTGCTCCTGCAGGAACTGGCTTTCTAATTGTTACAGGATCTATTCGATCCGCATCTTAGGGTTATCAGTATTTACTTGGGATGGGAACCCGATGTAATCCATGGGAGGGATCCTATACAAGATTACATTTAGCAAAAGGTGTGGTTTCGGAGTGAAACAAAATGCAAGAATAAAGTGCAACTATTGTGGGGTTTTGGTTTCCAAAGAATTTGACTGGAAGAGAGTGGAAGCAGTAGTACATTCCTCAAAGAATAATAGTGAGCAACTATTTGGGGATTTTCAGTTTCTAATGAATTTGACAGCAAGAGAGTGGAAGCACGGCCAAGGAGCAAGGGCGTTAGTGTCAGGTAAGTCGAATATAAGCTATAACTATATTTTTTCTCTTTTATATGAAATGTTAGTTTTTGTTTCTTTGCGATCCCATAATCGGATCGATGTAAATTTATTGGTCTAAATTTATTCTTAAAATGTTTCATTTTAGAAATTCCCTAACTTTAACAAAATCTTATTTATCTTGGCCAGCTAATTGAACAGAAGTGTCTAATCATTTTGAATCGTGATATATTTTTATCCAACCCGGACTTGATGTAAGAAAATATCATTGGAAGAGGTAGGAAAGTGGATAGGCTTTACCTTTTAAACTTGTACTTATCAATGTTGTCATCGTCTTCGATATCAGCACATCCTAATCTTTATTTGGCGGTTTATTCATCTGCATCCCAGGGACCCTTTTTATTTATAGCGCAAGTAAGTTGGCATTAAGCAGCGTATACATCGTTTTAATAAAGCACTATAATTTTATTGCACTTGTTGTCTTCAAGTGATTCTTTTGACTATAATAAATGTTCAAGCTTTGAGCTCACTGATGACTCAACCTTATTAAAAAAAAAAAAAGATAAGTTCATTTCCCATGCCATTTTTCTTTGTTTGGCATAGAATACTTAACAATTATTGGTGAATTCAATCATTCAATCACAGTATAATCATGGGTAAATTCAATCGTCACAATTGGCTTCAGAATCACAGACGGCCATATAAGAACATTGGAGGGTATAACAAGAAGGAAGGCATATTATTCCATGTAGGCTCAACCCCGTAAGCAAGTATTTTTCATGTCAATCGTTTTAATGCTGGTATGATTGTTTGTATCTAGTAACAAAGTACATAAATAATTAGCCCCTGGTAATCATTTTCACCGGATACCCACTTTGAAGCTTAATAAAAAATACATACATGTAGGGCTTGTGTAATGTAGGGTTCGTCGGGTTGAGGAATTTTTTTTTTTAAGTAAATAAAAACCTGTGGATTAATGGCTGCTTCGGTTGGAGGTGAAATTCCTCGAATGTCACAACCCTCATGGATCGTTCAAAATACAGCTAAAATTTTATTCGAAAGATTTCAACAAATAACTACAAATAAATAAATTGCAAGAGTTACCTCTCCGGTTGCTGAAGTTCTGCAGAAAATGTTGGAGTTGATCCTCGCTGATCTATTCCTTGAATCCTCGATCCTTCACCGATGAACACCTCGGTAAACCACCCAACCACTCTGGAAGTACTCTTCTTCCTTCCAGACCCCCGAGCTAGTCGGGCCGTAGAGTTTAGGAATCGTTACCATCCATCCTCCGTCTACATGCTATCTAGGGACTAATGGAGCTGAGGAGTGAGTCCGTCCTCACTGGGCGCCCCTCAACCCGTACGTGACCAGCTCCGTCGTGGCCCACCTCGTACACCCTCACGCATTCCTCTTGAGCAAGCAGATCAGTGCTTATCTGCTCATGCGTGGTATTCTCGTCGGGAGTCGACATCGTCGTCGTTCCCCATGTGTGTGATTTACCCCTACTCTACGACCCTTCACATTCCTTTGTGTGTCCATTGGTGAACCGTCTCACTTGTTTCTACACACACTTCTCACAACAAATTATTAGTAGCACTGTCCTCAATAATCATCATCTGATCTCTGAATCTAGTATTGTTAAACATTTATGATTCATTCAACTTCTTATTCATCTAATCAAATATACATTTCGTCGACCATTACATAATCACTGTACAGCTAGTCGTTAAGCATTATCCATCAACATAGTTTTCCATAGTCATAGCTAATCGTTTAACATATGCAATTATTCATTTACATCAACAGTTCCGATACACATACTAAAAATAAGGCAAAAAGGTTATTTAATTAATGTTTCAGTCGACCGGGTCACTCAGCAGGTGCCCTCAATGTCTACAAAAGTCCAGGGGCACTACATACACCCCTACTTATTTAAAACTTCGTCCCGAAGTTCAGAATAAAAATGGAAAACTACGACGCATCTCAGTTGCGTCCTCCCAAGTCGCAAAGCTTGGACTATAGCTGTCCCACTGCACTTTGACTTGATCAATCACACGGTGCCTAAGCTGCCGCGTTCGCTGGTCTAAAATCCAGATCGGTTCGGCCATCACGGCCCCGTCGTCCGTTATCTGCACATTACTCAAGTCAATGATATGTGAAATATCGAGAACATAGTGGCGCAATACAGAAACATGAAAAACATTATGAATTCTATTTAATGATGACGGCAAGTCAAGACGATAGGCGACCGATCATATCCATTCTGAAATTCTAGTAGTTATTTGTCGTAGATGTGAATTTTATGTGCTTTTTAAATTTTGCATTCATGTCATATAAAGAACATACTCATGTAGTAAGAACACACTCATTTAGTAGGAGTTGATCACGATTTCCAGCATATTTATTTCAATTAAAGTGTCTTATCCATGTATTCAAATACAGTGATGTTGACCATCCTGATTTAAATTGTGTGTGCAATACATGATGAAGATCATCCTGTATGGTCCTACTTAAAGTTATTTTAGTCATATAGAAACGTTCTTCACATTCAAGTGTACAAGTGCTTAGTTTCCATTTAAAATTTGTGATCAATGGTAACATGTATAACAATAGATTTTTTATTTTTAGAAGGACACTTTTTCTGACAGGGTTCTAGCTATTCTCGTTTGTAATCAATTCTTGTTGGACAGAAATAAGTTCTCTTTAATTCAAGATTATTATACAGTTAGTGTTTCTCCAAACCTCTAAGATTTGTGAATATATTAAGGTGTTTTGTATTTGTCACTGTATTGGTAATTTGGGCGTGGAGGGTAATTTATTGGAAATGCTTGAATAAATGCAAGATCTAACTAACTAAATTGTTTAAATTCAACTACCCACCTACAAAATGTTAGCAACGCTCTTTAAAATAATTATGACACAGTTTTTCATATAGTCGATTCAAACACTTGTATGTTAAGCATATGAAATGTATTTTAAATTTGTATTAATTTCTTATACGTTGCAGTGAACAAACCTTCTGACATGATTTCTATGCTGCTAGCCTGCTATTAGGTGTGTGTGTGTCATTGTATTAGTTTTTGTCAACTTGTCAGTTTTTGTTCTGTGAAGCTATAGGGTGTGTTTTATGAAATGATTTATCATAGCAGCACCTGGAGAATAACTTGACTTGCTTCTGATATTGCAGGACACAAGTTTCTAGTTATAGCTCGGATGTGACAATATCCTGGGCCTACTGAAACTGAGTATTTTTGTTTCAAGTGGCCTATTATAGGCTCTCCGGAACTGTGTAAAGTTCAAGAGGAAATCATGTCTTAGTCTCTTGATCTTAGAGGACGAATGTGTTTCCATTAGCAGAGAAAAATTATGCTAATCTAATGTAGGCTCTATAGCCTTGATAAATTTAATAAATTTAGTATATATGATTCATATTTTTCCTTTATAATTGTTAAATTTCACATGGATTTTGTGGGTCATTTCTATAATCTATTGAACATCACATGATGACAAGCTAGCGAAATTCATGAGTGAATGCCAGAAGTGGAGAATTTTTCCTCGACTTTCCTAGTGGTAGTTTTCAAATTGCTTGCATCTATCATAAACAAAGGAAATAAGTCACAGGCAGAGTATGTACATGGTGTGACTGAATCTGCAGCATAGTTATGATTCATTTCCCCGAGGTTGTCTATTCAACACGATACTGACATAAAAGCATACAAATCGTTGCCTTGCAGTGGTATTGTACATAGTTTAAGGATTATGAACTTTCTTAGAAAATCTGTGGCAAAATATCTGTGGTAACAGTGCATTTTGGATTTTAGAAAGAGGACCATTTAGATGAGTTGATAATTCTTTATTCTAGATCTGACTATGCTAGTAGCGACTTTTGACTAGATTGCATTCCCATGGAAGTTAAATGTTATTTTTATCATCATGATTGCTTTTCAAATCAATGGCTACACACCTGGTCCAAACCTTCCAATTTCTTGTTTCTCACCAACATCTTGATCAATACCGACCTTTTGTTTTATGTGCACAATTTCATTGCCTACTTTAAAATTTTCAATGATAGGATTCTCCAGTGCAAAAACAACTTCTTCCCAAGAGGGACAATTAAATCCTTTTTACCTCGACAAGATGCCATCTCATGACTATCCTCTAGCAACTTTGTTTTGTTGATGAGTATAAGTTGTTTTAAGTTGTCTCGTGATCTCATGTTTGCAATATTCTCTTCAAACACATTGGAGCGGAATCCCCTCCTCATTATTCCATACTTAGTACCTTCAATTCTTTTGCAACTTTGTCCTTTAACAAGTACCTTAAATGCCATAAACTCCTCAAAGACATCTTGAGAATATACACCCATGGTTTCTTGAGTAATAATCAAGATTAAGTTATTTGTATCTCCCAATGACACTTAGATGATCTACAATTGTCACTATGACCAATTTTAACAGATGCAGAGTTCTCTACCAATTCTAAAAGATGCTTAGCTCTTTGGGTTGTTTTCTTCTTGATGTTGCTTGTTGTTTCTCTACTGCCTCGAACATAGCTTTTTGTACTGACTTAGAAGCTCTTCAACACTTACATCCAACCAAGCTACTAAGGATTGATATGTCAAGGATTCTCATTCAAAGCTAGTGGGGATTGATATGCCCTTTATCCAAGGATGCGCCTCATACATTGCATGGTTCCCCTACCTTGGTCACTGACCATACACTTGTTTGTGTTAAATTCTAGCTCTTTGCCCTTTATACAAAGAAGCGCCTCCCCTACCCTTGGTCATTGACCATACACTGTTAAATTTTACTATCAAATTTTACTAGCCTGACTGTTGTTGTTCAAAAAAATTGGATTGGAGTGCCAGCTTCTAGCCATTTACATTTTCAGTTACTACTTTGTTATCGAACTAGTCTGTTACATTGATGGCTAGTTTTCTTAGATGTAGAAGCTTGTCTGTTTCCATGTTCCTCGAATCCCCACGTCCTGTTTAACCCATGAGATTTGGCTGTCTAATTCTAATGACGGATGCGTGTTCCTATTTTTTAAATGTCGTTTAGAAATTTTGAGTCCCTTCCAAGTTTTGGCCGCCTCACCTGACTCCCATGATCCATCCTTGAGATTAATTCAATTCCTCATATTAAGTCCCCTATCTCAGCTTATTTTTTTTACTTGATTATTTTTTTATTCTCATATCAATCCATAAGGAATTCTATTTAAGGGTGCTAACTCAATGGTAGAGCACCTGCCTTATAGGCAGGAGGTTGGTGGTTCGATTCCTCCATGCCCTATTGATATTCTAAAACCACTAAAAAGAGATAAATGACTAAAAAAGGACCAAAATTTGAATATAAATGACCACCAGTACAACATGAGAGATAAGTGACCAAAAAAATGACCAAAATATGCATAGAAATGACCACTTTTGAGTTGGCGATCGTTGGTAGCAAATTAGCGGTAATTTATCATGTGACAAAAAATGTGGTCATTAATTGTGACAATTAATGACCAAATATATTACCAAATTAATGACCAAATATATGGCCACAAGATAAGCTATAAATGACCACATTTTTGGTCGCATGATATATGGCCACTAATTTGCTACCAGTGATCACAAACTCAAAAGTGGTCATTTATATGCGGATTTTGGTCATTTTTTGGGTCACTTATCTCTCATTTTGTACTAGTGCATGACTCGTGATACTTGGGACCAACTCAGTCGACCTCAACTATAGGAATTAGGCATCTACTTAAATCTTGCAGATCAAGGATTAATTGAGCTGATTGGAGTATGGAAAGGAGTCGAAACTTCCATTAAAGGTATCATGACATCAATAGATTTTGAAATCATCGTACCAAAAGATGATGCAAGATCCTTCCCTTCTTTGGTCGGTCGACCATGGGTTCAGAAGATGAAGGCTTCAATTTCTTCGGACAAAAGCCGCATCAAGTTGAAAGGTAATCGCCAGAAGGTTATCATGCCAATCTTCCCATCACAGGGAGAACCTTGGAATGAACCTACAGAAATCGATAACGATATCCGACAGCTTTACCGAATAGATAATAATGAAGATCGCATTGAGCCAAATAACCAAGGAGAACTTCATCTCGGAGATCCTATCTCGCTCGGATACAATTTCGATGCAGAACTCTATGACTAGCAAATAGAGAACTATGATCTGCATGCAAAAGAATGCTAGAATGTGGAAGCCATCTCGAGGAAACAAATAAAGAAGTGTCTCTCTGTATCTTACACACCAAATATTTTTGAACGAAAAACACGAGCATATCCAACACTTGTTCCAGATAAAAACATACAATATGGTAGCTTGACATTAAGATATAAAGAACATGATCTACTTGATGTACATGTCGAACATGTATCAAAACATGTAGGAGAGCAAGGTCGTCTACAAAGCTTGGTAGAGACATTTACTGGTCAAGCTGTGAGATGGTGGGACACTCATCAGTCGAAACTTCAAAGTTGGAATACTACATCAACATATTTCATATAAAGGTTTGGAGGAAGAAACTTGACAACTTAGGCCGACATTCCCTTGTTCACACAAGGATAAAGCCCCAAATCTCACATCGACTGTTGTGAAAAAGAATGGAGAAAATTAG
Source organism: Larix kaempferi (assembly GCA_027924585.1). Lineage (NCBI taxonomy): Eukaryota > Viridiplantae > Streptophyta > Pinopsida > Pinales > Pinaceae > Larix > Larix kaempferi. Next base: position 1,893,549 of record BSBM01000926.1, on the reverse strand, counting down.
GCTATAAAGATGAAATAAAATGGCCTCACCTCTTTCCCAGAATACTCGACGATCTACCTAACAAGTGGTACAAGATGGAAGAAGCAAGAGGAGAAAATTTCCTTTGGAAAGATATAAAAGAAAATTTTATTAAGGATTTCCATTTTTCTCCGCAGGATGAGAGATTGGTCGAAGCAAGCAAAAGCATCCAAGAATTTTTGCAGCCAACAGAAACTCTAAACAAACAAGAGAATGTGCACTCACCTAACAATTGCTACAATATAAAGATGACAGAAAAACAACACTCGACAAGACTGAGCCTAGAAATAGAGATGTCAGTAGGGAAAAGTTTTCAATGGAGAAAGGATCATCCCAGTGTGTCAAAGCCCGTAAGAACAATCTTAAGTATAGAGATCGTAGAAAAAGATGAACCTGAAAGATTATCAGAAAAAGACTTCCCATCAACTTTCACACAAATCAAAGAAGGCGAACGACAGATAAGTAACAGTCGTGCACCAGAATGGATGGACGCAAAGATTAAAATAAAGGAAGTAGATAATTCAAAGGACAATCGACCAAAAATGGCAAAAATTGGCGATTACTGGAATGAGGAACATACAACAGAAATATCCAGTATTCTCAAAGAATTCCAAGATGTTTTTGCTCGAGACTATAAATATTTGAAAGTGCTTGTAAAGGAAATGGGCAAGATGAAAATTGACATTAAACCTGACGCCAGACCTATGAAGAAAATACCCTATAAACTTGCTCACAAATATAAGGATATTGTCAAAAAGGAGATCGATAACATGCTTGCTGCAGGAATAATATATCCTATTGACCAGTCAAAGTGGGCAAGTCCAATGGTCCTTCAGCCAAAGAAACAAGATCCGACTCGACTAAGAATTTGTGTCGACTTTCGAGAGCTGAACAAGGTAACTCTAACAGATCCCTTCCCTACACCCTTTGCAGCTGAAATCATCAATGAAGTTGCAGGGCACGAGTGCTATTATTTCACAGATGGATTCTCGAGGTACAACCAAGTACCTATAGAAAAAGAAGACCAGAAAAAGACAACATTCGTGTGCGAATTTGGGTCATTCTCATATAAAGTTATGCCTTTCGGTTTGAAGAACGCACTTGTGGTCTTCTCAAGAATTGTCATCAAATCATTCCAAGAATATATTTACAAAACCATGGCTGTATACTTTGATGATTGGACAATTTATACAATGCTGAAAGATCACTACAAATGACTCAGACTAATGTTGGAAAGATGCCGACAAATACAACTATCCCTTAACATTAAAAAGTGCATCTCTGCAACACCTATCGGCATATTACTTGGCCATGTTGTGTGCAAAGAAGGTATTAAGGTTGACTATGCGAAGATTAAAATCATTCTGGACCTAAAGCCTCCAGTAAATCCAAAACAAGTACGAATCCTATTAGGTCATATCGGATATTACATAAAATTTATCAGACACTATTCTTATATGACTTATCCTCTGGAAGAATTGCTAAAAGAAGATCGAGATTATAAATGGACGGAGGAATGCGACATTTCATTTAACACATTGAAAAGAAAAATGGTCGAAGCACTGATTCTTCGATTTCTAGATTGGTCAAAGAAATTTCATGTACATATTGATGCATCCGGAATAGCATTAGGAGCCATCCTAACACAACCCGGAGATGATAATGTGGATTATCCTAATGCATTCAGCAGTCGAAAGTTGAATAAAGCTGAAAGAAATTATTCTATGACTGAAAGAGAAGCATTAGGTATGGTATTTTCCCTTCAGAAATATCGCCATTATTTATTGGCTAACCCCTTTGTATTTTATACAATCACCAAGCTTTAAAATAGTTAGTTAATAAGCCATTGCATCATGGGAGATTATGTTGCTGGCTATTATTGTTTTAAGAATTTGAATTCGAAGTAATCATCCGACCTAGAAAATTTAATGTTAGACCAGACCACTTGTCGAGAATCGACACAGGAGAAGAACCGACAGGAATTGAAGATGACTTACCGGACGCACACTTGTTTCGCATTGAAGCAGTTCCTTCAGAACTTATGGAAATTGCATAATTTCTGGAAAATGGGCAAGCTCCTGAGGGAATGAATGAGAAAAAGAGGAATATATTAGCAATGAAAGTAGCCCCCTACACCTTGATCAACGATTTCCTCTATAAACTTGGCCTGGATGATATATTACGCCGATGTGCACTTGAGCATGAACGACAGGATATAATCACAGAAGCCCATGCTGGACTAGCGGAAGGACACTATCATGCGGATATAACAGCCAGAAAAATCCTACAAACAGGACTTTGGTGGGCAACAATTCATAAAGATTGTCGAGAGTTTGTATCTAAGTGTGATAAATGTCAGCGCATGGGCTGACCACTACCAAGAACAGAAATGCCATTGTGCCCAATTAACCCTAGCCAAACATTTGAAATATGGGCTATTGATTTTATTGGAACATTTCCAGTAGTGGGAAGATGAACAGGCGCTTGGTATATTATTACTGCTGTCGAATACGTTACCAAGTGGGCAGAAGCAGAACCAGTCGAAACATGTTCAAGTGAAGTTGCTGCTAAATTCATTTATGAAAACATCATAACACACTTTGGATGCCCCATAACATTGATAAGTGACCAAGGTACACACATTGTATGTAAAACCATTAAAGCATTGACTAAGGAGTTTGTAGTTGATCATAGAATAAGCACAGCATATCATCCTCAGTCGAATGACGTAGTAGAATCATTCAATAAAACACTTACAAAAGGACTAACAAAAATCTGCAATATAGAGAAGGATGATTGGGACGATAAAATACCTGCTGTCCTTTGGGCATACAGAACAACATATAAGAAAACTACAGGACAAACACCATTCTCACTTGTCTATGGGAAAGAGGCTGTCATCCCGTTACATTTTCGACAACAAGTACCGACCATCGCAACAGTTCTACATACTCGACATGAATGGTTATTACAGATGTCAAAACTAGATGAAAGTCAACAATTGGCATTAAAACATCAGAGAGTGCAAAAACATGTTTCAAGAATTTGAATTCGAAGTAATCATCCGACCTTGAAAATTTAATGTCAGACCAGACCACTTGTCGAGAATCGACACAGGAGAAGAACCGACAGGAATTGAAGATGACTTACCGGACGCACACTTGTTTCTCATTGAAGCAGTTCCTTCAGAACTTATGGAAATTGCATAATTTCTAGAAAATGGGCAAGCTCCTGAGGGAATGAATGAGAAAAAGAGGAATATATTAGCAATGAAAGTAGCCCCCTACACCTTGATCAACGATTTCCTCTATAAACTTGGCCTGGATGATATATTACGCCGATGTGCACTTGAGCATGAACGACATGATATAATCACAGAAGCCCATGCTGGACTAGCGGAAGGACACTATCATGCGGATATAACAGCCAGAAAAATCCTACAAACAGGACTCTGGTGGGCAACAATTCATAAAGATTGTCGAGAGTTTGTATCTAAGTGTGATAAATGTCAGCGCATGGGCCGACCACTACCAAGAACAGAAATGCCATTGTGCCCAATTAACCCTAGCCAAACATTTGAAATATGGGCTATTGATTTTATTGGAACATTTCCAGTAGTGGGAAGATGAACAGGCGCTAGGTATATTATTACTGCTGTCAAATACGTTACCAAGTGGGCAGAAGCAGAACCAGTCGAAACATGTTCAAGTGAAGTTGCTGCTAAATTCATTTATGAAAACATCATAACACACTTTGGATGCCCCATAACATTGATAAGTGACCAAGTTACACACATTGTATGTAAAACCATTAAAGCATTGACTAAGGAGTTTGTAGTTGATCATAGAATAAGCACAGCATATCATCCTCAGTCGAATGACGCAGTAGAATCGTTCAATAAAACACTTACAAAAGGACTAACAAAAATATGCAATATAGAGAAGGATGATTGGGACGATAAAATACCTGCTGTCCTTTGGGCATACAGAACAACATATAAGAAAACTACAGGACAAACACCATTCTCACTTGTCTATGGGCAAGAGGCTGTCATCCCGTTACATTTTCGACAACAAGTACCGACCATCGCAACAGTTCTACATACTCGACATGAATGGTAATTACAGCTGTCAAAACTGGATGAAAGTCGACAGTTGGCATTAAAACATCAGAGAGTGCAAAAACAACAACAGAAAGCATGGCATGATAGACATATCAAACAAAAGAATCTGTCAGTTGGAGATTTAGCACTTCTATATAATAACAAAGTAAAAGGGAAACCAAAAAAGTTACATACAGAATGGATGGGTCCCTACATCATCAAAAAGTTAAATCCTAATGGCTCAGTCCAACTAAGAACATTACAAGGAGATATTTTCAAGAAATTCGTAAATGATGCCCGACTAAAAAGGTATAAATCATGAACATGAAAAAAAAAATGGTTAGAAACAACCGAACGAGAGTACTATAAAGCAATCAACAAAATATAGCAGATCATGGAAAAAATGACGAGAGAATGGTAGAGGAAGCAAGGAAACAGCAGAGAAAGAAGTCTGACGCATAACCGTCGATATTACAGACACCAACAAGAACATCGATGGTTTACAGAACAAAATCCGACATGGCAGAAGTATTGGAGCTCGGACTGACCAAACATAAATAGAGAAACCCGTCGACCTAACACAACGAATGAGATGTCGCAGCATCATGATGACAAAGCAATAAAGGCTAAAGATAATCGCACCGCCAAAAGTAATGCACCTGATGAAGTGTCGATATTCGGCTAGCCTAATTTAATAACCCCATCACATCATCCATTAATACAGGCCTTTACATCTCATTCGCCTGTGCTCAGTAATTCCGCCATAAATACAGAGCTAAAGGATTCTTGGTTACTCTTCTGCCAAGAACTTGAACTCCAAGAAACAAAATTCCCTAACTCCGCTGAAACCAGTCTCACAACCTCGCACCCTGAATCTACCATGGCTCCCCGAAAAACTTTAACCACTAGCAGAGTCGCTGCAACATCAGTTAGAGAATTGGAGAAAGAATAGACACCACTGGAAACTAGACTCCAGTTGATTCAGAATGCGAAGGCAGTGGAACCCACTTGGAAGAAAGCATGGAGAAGTGTTGAATATTGGGGAAAGGAATCAAACAGTCACTGGAGAGAGGAAGCAAAACGGTTGCAGACAGCTACAATCCTGCACTACTTGAGGGCACCCTTATTGGATAATTTTGGAGGATTGAAGGAAGTCATTGCACAGTTCATCGTTAGCAGATACCACAATGGCAAGCTTTACCTTGATGTTTTGATCGAAATCAATGGTGAAATCATCCACACAATTACCGGTCTTTCACATAAAGGAGATGTTGTACCAACAAGTTTAGGTGCAGACTTGATTGATGAGTTTGTTGATTCTCCTGTTGGAAAGAATTCACGAGGTATAGTCGTGAGTCTGATTGTCTTTGGAAATTACAAAACTGCCACCAAGATTGTATCACATGTGCTTTCATGGACAGGTAGAGGTTCCGACCTAAAGCCCGAAATGCTAGAAGCTATTAAAAATATGGCTATGAATGGCAAGGTATAAAACTAGGCAGATTATTTGGCCAACATTCTCAAATATTCATGCCAAAAGTGTGAGGACGAGGGAGCTATCATCCGCTACCCATCCATACTCATTTGGATTGCCATGACCCATTTTCGACCAAAAGGAAACAAAGATTTTGTTGAAGTCCGACTTGTCCTTATGGAAAACTTTCGTTGTTTTGCACCTGGAACAAACCGACATGGACCTACAACAGTCAATCTTTGGCTTGAAGCATGGTTTATTGACCTTAAAGAAATTGCAACAAGATGGAGGGTACCACAGAATGTCTGTCAAAGCCTACCCCCGACAGCCCACATCCAACTATCTTTGGATGACATAGCAGTATGGTACAAGGAAGGAGTAGCAGGTCCAGCAAAACGACTCGACTACTACCCTTCAGTAAGTGAAATCTTCTCAGAATTAAGCCATCAATCTAATCAAGTACTACCCATTCCGGCACAAGCCATGAAAACAAACTTCAAATATGTCGAACCTCTATCCGACATGGAACAAGAAGAAGCATATGAAAGTCGGTTGTACATGAACACTTTCAGCTATCAGCCCGAGCCGACACCTAGCACCAGAATGTTAGCACTCACCCAGACTCTGAACATAGAAGCCAGCTAGCAGTCGAACAGTGATACAGAATCCGACAATCCAAAACATCTTTTGACAGATGATAATATCCAGAAGGTAGCAGCCGAAATCATCACAGCCCAACACAACCGAGTAATATCGACAAAAGGAAAAGGGAAAAGACAAGTAACAATTCAAGAACCGTCGATAACAAATGAAATCGAGCTATACGACAACGCTACCCAAATCCTCGAAGATGCAACAAAGAATAAACTGCCAGTCGAAGAACAATTCAGAACGTTCTTAGAAAAAGATAAGTACCCATCCTCGCAAATCATTGTTAAGAGACCCAAAATTTCAGTCGTACCTGATGTTGATCTAACCATCCAGTCCCCCCCCCATTCCCCAACTACAATAGAAGAAAAAATAAGTCTTTTAGCATTACATGTTCCCGCTGTCACAGAAGACTCCGCCTTCAATACATTCATTGCAAACATTCCAATATTTTGTCCTAACTAGTACGAGATGGTCATCCAACAACCCATTTTTGCCTCTTTGTCTACTGTCCCGGTACACTTAGCTCCTTCTGACAACATTCAAATAGGAAGCTCACCTTTTCCATTACCCAACCCCGAAATTGTTAGTCACATGACCACCCACCATATCAGAAATCGTGATCCATCAAATTCAATCTATGCACAACAAACAGGTGTCTTCACTCCTCTTCCAGTCGAATCACTACCACAGCAAACGAGTCCAATTCAAGCAAAAACCGTTAGCATGGAAAAATCCCAAGTTGTCAGTTCCCAGGTCGAGTCTAGTCTAGTTAGTCCAGATCCGTTCGACAGTACCATTTCACCAAGTCCAATTCCGACAGCCACCGACCTACCATCATTCCCAGTAAACCAGTCAAGTTCCCCTGTCGAAGGATCCAAGTCTAGTTTAATTTCACAACAACTCAACAAAGAAGCAGACACGACAGAAGCATAAAGAGTCACGGAACCAGCCAAGACTCGAGAAGCTGTAGCCGACGTGACAATACCATCAGAACACACAAATGCTCCAGCTACTAATACAAGAAATATGGAAATATCTAGCACATCATCAGCAAATCCATTAAGGCCCGAAAAAATAGAGCATGACAATCTAGTCATTACAACACCAGTACCTAGTACACACAATCAAGCAGAACAGGCTGTTATTAGTGCACAAGTAGTCACTGATAATCATCCAGCAATAGTAAAAATAGATAAGGGGTCAGAACAACAAACCATAAGCAAAGAAAAAGAGAAAAGTAACCAAAAGAAACACAAAGAGAAGAAACGTAGAGAAAGAGAATTGCAGCAGCAACTGCAAATGCAACAAACACAACATGGACAATCAGAAAATATTCCTTCTGTATACTTAGATCAATTTGGAGCTGCTACAAGCTATCAGCCATAGTTGGCCTCCCAAGTAGAACTCGATTTACTTGAAGATGCATTTTTCAGAGTGCAAAGATGTTGCCGACAGGAATCAGAAGATCAGCTACTGCAGCTACAGAACGAATGGACCACATTTCTTGCTAAGTGTGAAAAATTAGCTCAACAAGTTATCCCACTCCCAGCTAGTTCTGACATGAGACCACCTCTAGACAAAGCATACCAATTACTGGAATCTGTCGTGTCGATGTTACAATCTGAGCTTCTCAAGAAACAGCAAGATCAAGCTACTAAGGTAGCCTCCCTCATGACAAATCAGTTTACAGCCTTTTCAGAAGCCTCCAAAGCACTTAAGCAATACGCTCATCAGGCAGAAAAACTTGCCACAGTTCTCAACAATTGGTATGTCTACTATGGTGATGTCTACAAAAATATTCAGAAAGCAAGAGCATTGCTAAGCAAGCTTCAGCACCAGCGCTTGACCACAGATGAAGCCTTTATCGAAATACTTGATAACCAGATCATCATGGAGAACAAGCAATTGGAAAAGTTAGAAAAATAGGAGATTCAGTGGATGTCACAGGCCTGAGGAGGCCTTAACAAACTTGAAGAAATTCATCCCCGATTCAATCAATTACTTGTTGTTGCTGACAATACAATTAAGACATTTGTCTCGACATGATCCATTTGCAAGCTACATCCACTCACGACAAGATGGAAAATTTTTCGAAACTCACAACTCTAATTGTCGACATCCAGAATCTACTACGCACTTGGGAAGAGTTCCAGCACCACCTCTTTGTCTCTGCTGAAGTTATCATTGAAGCTTGTCTCCAGATCCCTGAATGAGAGGGATTGGGGGTTAGGGGTTTAGAGACAAAGCGACAAAGATTTGGATTTGTAGGAGTATCAAGGTGAACAATGGGGATTTGGGGGAGAAGATAGAGATAGATACAGATATATTAGGAATTAAAGGTTTAGAGAGAGATAGATTAGGGGTTAATTGTTTATAGAGAGAGATATATAGAGAGAGGGAGATTAAGGAGTATGGGGGGGGAGAGAGAGATTTGGGGGAATTAGACGGGAGAGGGATATATAGAAATGGGGATGTGGAGATGGTGAGTAGTAGGGTATATAAAAAGAAAGAGTGGGGGATAGGGTTAGGAGGGTGAGGGATGGGGATATCATCGGGTGGGAGGGAGAGATATTAGGTTTTATGTATTTAGAGAGAGAGAGAAAGAGAGAGAGATGATGGTTAGCGATTTAGATATATGGTTAGGGAGAGTACCGTTAGGGAATATAAGGAGAGAGAGAGAGAGAGAGAGAGAGGGTGAAGGGGAGAGAGGGAGTGATAGAGAGAGAGAGAGCGAGAGAGATTGGGTATTAGTAATTTAGAGAGAGAGAGAAATAGAGGGATTGGGGGTTAAGGGTTTAGAGAGAGAGAGAGATAAATTGGTGGTTAGGGGTTTATATAAATAGAGAGACGGAGAGAGATTGTGGGTTAGGTGTTTAGAAAGAGAGAAATATATTGAGAATTTAAGGGTTGAGAGGGAGAGGGATATTGGAATTTAGGGGTCTAGAGAGAGAGAGCGAGAGGGGGGGGATATAGATAGAGAGAAGATATTGGAGGTTAGGGTTTTAGAGAAATAGAAATAAATTGGGGATTAGTGGTTTAGAGAGAGATAGAGAGACTGGGTTTAGGGATTTAGAGAGAGATAAAGGGATATATTGGTGGAGTGGTATCTAGAGAGAGAGAGAAAGAGAAAGAGAGATTCGAGTTTATGGATTTAGAGAGAGAGAGAGCAATCAAGGGGTGATGGTTAGTGGTTGGCATAGAAGTGGGTGGTCAAGGGTGGGGGGGCTAGGGGGAAAAAGATATATATATATATATATATATAGAGAGAGAGAGAGAGAGTGATGGGTATGGCGTTAGTGATGGGAGTAGGGGTAGGAGGGTTAAGAGTGGGGGTCTTAGGGTGGATATATATAGAGAGAGAGTGAGAGAGATTAGGTTTTAGGGGTTTAGCGAGAGAAAAATATTGGCCAAGGAGTAGGGGGGGTGAGGTAGGGAGAGAGAAGGATGGGGATATGGTTAGTTGTATGGGAGATAGAGAGATAAAGTGGGGATTCGGTTTATGAGGGTTATGACTGAGTTTTAGTGGGGGAGAGATTGAAATAGATCAAGAGAGGAGCTTCAATGGTTACCAATGTGGGTATATGACTAGGGAGAGTAGGGTTAGGTTTAAGGGGAATAGAGAGAGAGAGAGGGAGATAAAGAGAGAGAGAGAATGAGAAGACGAGAGATGGAGGCCAAGAGAAATAGAGAGATCAGGTGGTTAGGTTTTATGGAAATAAAGAGGGTACATAGATAGATGGGTGGTTTGGATTTATGGTTGAGCTGAAGATGGAGGGTTGAGACAAAGAGGAGGGAGTGGGGTTATAAATAGGGAGTTAGGAATACAAAAAAGAGGAAAGAGAGAAAGAGGGGTGGTTATGGAAAGGAGGATAGAGAGAGGAAGTGGAAGATTGGGGGTTGTGGGTTTAGAGAGAGAGAGTGAAATTGCGAGGAGTAGGGGGGAGAGGGATGGGGATATGCTTAGTGGTATGGGAGATAGAGAGATAGAGTGAGGGGTATGGTTAGAAGGGTGAGGAGTGTGAGTTTGGGTTGCATAGAGAGAGATATATTAGGGTTTAGTGGTTTAGAGAGAGAGAGAAAGAGAAATCATAGGGGGATCATCAATGGATAGCAATGTAGGTATATGGTTAGGGGGAGTAGGGTTAGGAATTAGGGGAATAAAGAGAGAGATAGAGAGGAAGGGAATAAGAGAGAGAGAGACAGAAGGATACTTATGGAAAAATATAGAGGAGGGGGTTAAGCTAATAAAGAGGGTACATCGAGATATGGGTGAGTTAAGCTTTAGGGTGTAGGGGAAGATGTGGGGTTAAGAGAGAGAAAAAGAGGGAGGGAGTTGGGTTATAAAGAGGGAAGAGGGGTTAGGAAAAATAGGAGAGAGAGAGGGATGGGGGGTTATGGAAAGATGGTGTTGGAGAGAGAGGGGGGGTTAGGGGCTTAGAGAGAGAGAGAGAGAAAGAGAGGGAGAGAAATAGAAAGAGAGAGAGAGATTGATGGTTAGGGATTTACAAAGAGAGAGAGAGAGATAAATTGGTGGTTAGGGGTTTATATAAATAGAGAGACGGAGAGAGATTGTGGGTTAGGTGTTTAGAAAGAGAGAAATATATTGAGAATTTAAGGGTTGAGAGGGAGAGGGATATTGGAATTTAGGGGTCTAGAGAGAGAGAGCGAGAGGGGGGGGATATAGATAGAGAGAAGATATTGGAGGTTAGGGTTTTAGAGAAATAGAAATAAATTGGGGATTAGTGGTTTAGAGAGAGATAGAGAGACTGGGTTTAGGGATTTAGAGAGAGATAAAGGGATATATTGGTGGAGTGGTATCTAGAGAGAGAGAGAAAGAGAAAGAGAGATTCGGGTTTATGGATTTAGAGAGAGAGAGAGCAATCAAGGGGTGATGGTTAGTGGTTGGCATAGAAGTGGGTGGTCAAGGGTGGGGGGGCTAGGGGGAAAAAGATATATATATATATATATATAGAGAGAGAGAGAGAGAGAGTGATGGGTATGGCGTTAGTGATGGGAGTAGGGGTAGGAGGGTTAAGAGTGGGGGTCTTAGGGTGGATATATATAGAGAGAGAGTGAGAGAGATTAGGTTTTAGGGGTTTAGCGAGAGAAAAATATTGGCCAAGGAGTAGGGGGGGTGAGGTAGGGAGAGAGAAGGATGGGGATATGGTTAGTTGTATGGGAGATAGAGAGATAAAGTGGGGATTCGGTTTATGAGGGTTATGACTGAGTTTTAGTGGGGGAGAGATTGAAATAGATCAAGAGAGGAGCTTCAATGGTTACCAATGTGGGTATATGACTAGGGAGAGTAGGGTTAGGTTTAAGGGGAATAGAGAGAGAGAGAGGGAGAGAAAGAGAGAGAGAGAATGAGAAGACGAGAGATGGAGGCCAAGAGAAATAGAGAGATCAGGTGGTTAGGTTTTATGGAAATAAAGAGGGTACATAGATAGATGGGTGGTTTGGATTTATGGTTGAGCTGAAGATGGAGGGTTGAGACAAAGAGGAGGGAGTGGGGTTATAAATAGGGAGTTAGGAATACAAAAAAGAGGAAAGAGAGAAAGAGGGGTGGTTATGGAAAGGAGGATAGAGAGAGGAAGTGGAAGATTGGGGGTTGTGGGTTTAGAGAGAGAGAGTGAAATTGCGAGGAGTAGGGGGGAGAGGGATGGGGATATGCTTAGTGGTATGGGAGATAGAGAGATAGAGTGAGGGGTATGGTTAGAAGGGTGAGGAGTGTGAGTTTGGGTTGCATAGAGAGAGATATATTAGGGTTTAGTGGTTTAGAGAGAGAGAGAAAGAGAAATCATAGGGGGATCATCAATGGATAGCAATGTAGGTATATGGTTAGGGGGAGTAGGGTTAGGAATTAGGGGAATAAAGAGAGAGATAGAGAGGAAGGGAATAAGAGAGAGAGAGACAGAAGGATACTTATGGAAAAATATAGAGGAGGGGGTTAAGCTAATAAAGAGGGTACATCGAGATATGGGTGAGTTAAGCTTTAGGGTGTAGGGGAAGATGTGGGGTTAAGAGAGAGAAAAAGAGGGAGGGAGTTGGGTTATAAAGAGGGAAGAGGGGTTAGGAAAAATAGGAGAGAGAGAGGGATGGGGGGTTATGGAAAGATGGTGTTGGAGAGAGAGGGGGGGGTTAGGGGCTTAGAGAGAGAGAGAGAGAAAGAGAGGGAGAGAAATAGAAAGAGAGAGAGAGATTGATGGTTAGGGATTTACAAAGAGAGAGAGAGAGATAAATTGGTGGTTAGGGGTTTATATAAATAGAGAGACGGAGAGAGATTGTGGGTTAGGTGTTTAGAAAGAGAGAAATATATTGAGAATTTAAGGGTTGAGAGGGAGAGGGATATTGGAATTTAGGGGTCTAGAGAGAGAGAGCGAGAGGGGGGGGATATAGATAGAGAGAAGATATTGGAGGTTAGGGTTTTAGAGAAATAGAAATAAATTGGGGATTAGTGGTTTAGAGAGAGATAGAGAGACTGGGTTTAGGGATTTAGAGAGAGATAAAGCGATATATTGGTGGAGTGGTATCTAGAGAGAGAGAGAAAGAGAAAGAGAGATTCGGGTTTATGGATTTAGAGAGAGAGAGAGCAATCAAGGGGTGATGGTTAGTGGTTGGCATAGAAGTGGGTGGTCAAGGGTGGGGGGGCTAGGGGGAAAAAGATATATATATATATATATATAGAGAGAGAGAGAGAGAGTGATGGGTATGGCGTTAGTGATGGGAGTAGGGGTAGGAGGGTTAAGAGTGGGGGTCTTAGGGTGGATATATATAGAGAGAGAGTGAGAGAGATTAGGTTTTAGGGGTTTAGCGAGAGAAAAATATTGGCCAAGGAGTAGGGGGGGTGAGGTAGGGAGAGAGAAGGATGGGGATATGGTTAGTTGTATGGGAGATAGAGAGATAAAGTGGGGATTCGGTTTATGAGGGTTATGACTGAGTTTTAGTGGGGGAGAGATTGAAATAGATCAAGAGAGGAGCTTCAATGGTTACCAATGTGGGTATATGACTAGGGAGAGTAGGGTTAGGTTTAAGGGGAATAGAGAGAGAGAGAGGGAGAGAAAGAGAGAGAGAGAATGAGAAGACGAGAGATGGAGGCCAAGAGAAATAGAGAGATCAGGTGGTTAGGTTTTATGGAAATAAAGAGGGTACATAGATAGATGGGTGGTTTGGATTTATGGTTGAGCTGAAGATGGAGGGTTGAGACAAAGAGGAGGGAGTGGGGTTATAAATAGGGAGTTAGGAATACAAAAAAGAGGAAAGAGAGAAAGAGGGGTGGTTATGGAAAGGAGGATAGAGAGAGGAAGTGGAAGATTGGGGGTTGTGGGTTTAGAGAGAGAGAGTGAAATTGCGAGGAGTAGGGGGGAGAGGGATGGGGATATGCTTAGTGGTATGGGAGATAGAGAGATAGAGTGAGGGGTATGGTTAGAAGGGTGAGGAGTGTGAGTTTGGGTTGCATAGAGAGAGATATATTAGGGTTTAGTGGTTTAGAGAGAGAGAGAAAGAGAAATCATAGGGGGATCATCAATGGATAGCAATGTAGGTATATGGTTAGGGGGAGTAGGGTTAGGAATTAGGGGAATAAAGAGAGAGATAGAGAGGAAGGGAATAAGAGAGAGAGAGACAGAAGGATACTTATGGAAAAATATAGAGGAGGGGGTTAAGCTAATAAAGAGGGTACATCGAGATATGGGTGAGTTAAGCTTTAGGGTGTAGGGGAAGATGTGGGGTTAAGAGAGAGAAAAAGAGGGAGGGAGTTGGGTTATAAAGAGGGAAGAGGGGTTAGGAAAAATAGGAGAGAGAGAGGGATGGGGGGTTATGGAAAGATGGTGTTGGAGAGAGAGGGGGGGTTAGGGGCTTAGAGAGAGAGAGAGAGAAAGAGAGGGAGAGAAATAGAAAGAGAGAGAGAGATTGATGGTTAGGGATTTACAAAGAGAGAGAGAGAGATAAATTGGTGGTTAGGGGTTTATATAAATAGAGAGACGGAGAGAGATTGTGGGTTAGGTGTTTAGAAAGAGAGAAATATATTGAGAATTTAAGGGTTGAGAGGGAGAGGGATATTGGAATTTAGGGGTCTAGAGAGAGAGAGCGAGAGGGGGGGGATATAGATAGAGAGAAGATATTGGAGGTTAGGGTTTTAGAGAAATAGAAATAAATTGGGGATTAGTGGTTTAGAGAGAGATAGAGAGACTGGGTTTAGGGATTTAGAGAGAGATAAAGGGATATATTGGTGGAGTGGTATCTAGAGAGAGAGAGAAAGAGAAAGAGAGATTCGGGTTTATGGATTTAGAGAGAGAGAGAGCAATCAAGGGGTGATGGTTAGTGGTTGGCATAGAAGTGGGTGGTCAAGGGTGGGGGGGCTAGGGGGAAAAAGATATATATATATATATATATATAGAGAGAGAGAGAGAGTGATGGGTATGGCGTTAGTGATGGGAGTAGGGGTAGGAGGGTTAAGAGTGGGGGTCTTAGGGTGGATATATATAGAGAGAGAGTGAGAGAGATTAGGTTTTAGGGGTTTAGCGAGAGAAAAATATTGGCCAAGGAGTAGGGGGGGTGAGGTAGGGAGAGAGAAGGATGGGGATATGGTTAGTTGTATGGGAGATAGAGAGATAAAGTGGGGATTCGGTTTATGAGGGTTATGACTGAGTTTTAGTGGGGGAGAGATTGAAATAGATCAAGAGAGGAGCTTCAATGGTTACCAATGTGGGTATATGACTAGGGAGAGTAGGGTTAGGTTTAAGGGGAATAGAGAGAGAGAGAGGGAGAGAAAGAGAGAGAGAGAATGAGAAGACGAGAGATGGAGGCCAAGAGAAATAGAGAGATCAGGTGGTTAGGTTTTATGGAAATAAAGAGGGTACATAGATAGATGGGTGGTTTGGATTTATGGTTGAGCTGAAGATGGAGGGTTGAGACAAAGAGGAGGGAGTGGGGTTATAAATAGGGAGTTAGGAATACAAAAAAGAGGAAAGAGAGAAAGAGGGGTGGTTATGGAAAGGAGGATAGAGAGAGGAAGTGGAAGATTGGGGGTTGTGGGTTTAGAGAGAGAGAGTGAAATTGCGAGGAGTAGGGGGGAGAGGGATGGGGATATGCTTAGTGGTATGGGAGATAGAGAGATAGAGTGAGGGGTATGGTTAGAAGGGTGAGGAGTGTGAGTTTGGGTTGCATAGAGAGAGATATATTAGGGTTTAGTGGTTTAGAGAGAGAGAGAAAGAGAAATCATAGGGGGATCATCAATGGATAGCAATGTAGGTATATGGTTAGGGGGAGTAGGGTTAGGAATTAGGGGAATAAAGAGAGAGATAGAGAGGAAGGGAATAAGAGAGAGAGAGACAGAAGGATACTTATGGAAAAATATAGAGGAGGGGGTTAAGCTAATAAAGAGGGTACATCGAGATATGGGTGAGTTAAGCTTTAGGGTGTAGGGGAAGATGTGGGGTTAAGAGAGAGAAAAAGAGGGAGGGAGTTGGGTTATAAAGAGGGAAGAGGGGTTAGGAAAAATAGGAGAGAGAGAGGGATGGGGGGTTATGGAAAGATGGTGTTGGAGAGAGAGGGGGGGTTAGGGGCTTAGAGAGAGAGAGAGAGAAAGAGAGGGAGAGAAATAGAAAGAGAGAGAGAGATTGATGGTTAGGGATTTACAAAGAGAGAGAGAGAGATAAATTGGTGGTTAGGGGTTTATATAAATAGAGAGACGGAGAGAGATTGTGGGTTAGGTGTTTAGAAAGAGAGAAATATATTGAGAATTTAAGGGTTGAGAGGGAGAGGGATATTGGAATTTAGGGGTCTAGAGAGAGAGAGCGAGAGGGGGGGGGATATAGATAGAGAGAAGATATTGGAGGTTAGGGTTTTAGAGAAATAGAAATAAATTGGGGATTAGTGGTTTAGAGAGAGATAGAGAGACTGGGTTTAGGGATTTAGAGAGAGATAAAGCGATATATTGGTGGAGTGGTATCTAGAGAGAGAGAGAAAGAGAAAGAGAGATTCGGGTTTATGGATTTAGAGAGAGAGAGAGCAATCAAGGGGTGATGGTTAGTGGTTGGCATAGAAGTGGGTGGTCAAGGGTGGGGGGGCTAGGGGGAAAAAGATATATATATATATATATATATAGAGAGAGAGAGAGAGAGTGATGGGTATGGCGTTAGTGATGGGAGTAGGGGTAGGAGGGTTAAGAGTGGGGGTCTTAGGGTGGATATATATAGAGAGAGAGTGAGAGAGATTAGGTTTTAGGGGTTTAGCGAGAGAAAAATATTGGCCAAGGAGTAGGGGGGGTGAGGTAGGGAGAGAGAAGGATGGGGATATGGTTAGTTGTATGGGAGATAGAGAGATAAAGTGGGGATTCGGTTTATGAGGGTTATGACTGAGTTTTAGTGGGGGAGAGATTGAAATAGATCAAGAGAGGAGCTTCAATGGTTACCAATGTGGGTATATGACTAGGGAGAGTAGGGTTAGGTTTAAGGGGAATAGAGAGAGAGAGAGGGAGAGAAAGAGAGAGAGAGAATGAGAAGACGAGAGATGGAGGCCAAGAGAAATAGAGAGATCAGGTGGTTAGGTTTTATGGAAATAAAGAGGGTACATAGATAGATGGGTGGTTTGGATTTATGGTTGAGCTGAAGATGGAGGGTTGAGACAAAGAGGAGGGAGTGGGGTTATAAATAGGGAGTTAGGAATACAAAAAAGAGGAAAGAGAGAAAGAGGGGTGGTTATGGAAAGGAGGATAGAGAGAGGAAGTGGAAGATTGGGGGTTGTGGGTTTAGAGAGAGAGAGTGAAATTGCGAGGAGTAGGGGGGAGAGGGATGGGGATATGCTTAGTGGTATGGGAGATAGAGAGATAGAGTGAGGGGTATGGTTAGAAGGGTGAGGAGTGTGAGTTTGGGTTGCATAGAGAGAGATATATTAGGGTTTAGTGGTTTAGAGAGAGAGAGAAAGAGAAATCATAGGGGGATCATCAATGGATAGCAATGTAGGTATATGGTTAGGGGGAGTAGGGTTAGGAATTAGGGGAATAAAGAGAGAGATAGAGAGGAAGGGAATAAGAGAGAGAGAGACAGAAGGATACTTATGGAAAAATATAGAGGAGGGGGTTAAGCTAATAAAGAGGGTACATCGAGATATGGGTGAGTTAAGCTTTAGGGTGTAGGGGAAGATGTGGGGTTAAGAGAGAGAAAAAGAGGGAGGGAGTTGGGTTATAAAGAGGGAAGAGGGGTTAGGAAAAATAGGAGAGAGAGAGGGATGGGGGGTTATGGAAAGATGGTGTTGGAGAGAGAGGGGGGGTTAGGGGCTTAGAGAGAGAGAGAGAGAAAGAGAGGGAGAGAAATAGAAAGAGAGAGAGAGATTGATGGTTAGGGATTTACAAAGAGAGAGAGATATTGGGGGTTAGGGGTTTAGAGAGAGACAACTTGGTGGTTAGGGATTTAGAGTGTGAGAGATAGATTATTTTGAGGTTAGGGGTTTAGAGAGGGAGATATTGGAGTTTAGGGGTTTATATATAAGTGTGTGTGTGTGTTAGGGGTTTAGAGAGAGAGAATGAGAGAGATTTTGGATTTATAGGGGCAATAGGGTGAAGAGTGGGGATTTGGGGGAGAATACAGAGAGAGATACATATATATTTGGAATTAAAGGTTTAGAGAGAGAGAAAGAGTGAGATATATTAGGGGTTAGGGGATTAGAGATAGAGAGAGAGACATTGGGGGGAAGTAGGGCAGAGAGGGATAGAGAGAGGTGGATGGAGAGATGGTCAGTAGTACGAGATATAAATAGAAAAAGTGGGGGTTTCACAGGGAAGAGAGGGAGATATATTAGGTGTTATGGGTTTAGATATATATATATATAATATATATATATATAGAGAGAGAGAGAGAGAGAGAGAGACGATGGTTATCAATGTGGGTATATGGTTAGGGTGAGTACGGTTGGGGTATAGAAGGATAGAGAGAGAGAGAGACAAGGTGAAGAGAAGAGAGGGATGGATAGATAGAGAGAGATAGAGAGATTGGGGTTAAGGGTTTAGAGAGAGAGAGATTGGTGGTTGGGAGTTTAGATAAATAGGGAGAGAGAGAGAGAGATACAGGTTAGGGGTTTAGAGAGAGAGAGAAATATTGGGGGTTAGGGATTGAGAGAGAGAGAGAGAGAGAGAGAGAGAGAGGGAGAGAGAGAGAGAGATTGGTGGTTAGGGATTAACAAAGAGAGAAATAGATCGCAGGTTAGGGGTTTAGTGACATGCAAACACACATGTAGAGATTGGGGATTAGGGGTTTAGAGTGAGATAGAGAGATTGGAGGTTAAGGGTTTATAGAAAGAGAGATATTGACGGTTAGTGGTTTAGAGAGAGAGAGAGAGAGTGGGGGTTAGGGATTAGAGAGAAAGAGATATAAAAGGTTAGGGGTTTAGAGAGAGAGAGGTCGATAGAGAGATATTGAATTTTAAGCCTGTAGAGAGAGAGAGAGATTAGAGGTTACACATCTAGAGAGAGATATTGGGGGTTTACATAGAGAGAGAGAGAGAGATTATGCATTAGGGTTTTAGAGAGATAAAGAGAGATCACAAGCTAAGGGTTTAGAAAGAGAAAGAGAGAGAGGGAGAGAGATATTGGAGGTTAGGGTATTAGAGAGAGAGGGATTGGAGATTAGGGGTATAGAGAATGAGATATTGTGGTTATAGGATTAGATATAGAGAGAGACAAAGATTAGGGGTTAAGAGGGGTTTAAAGAGAGAGATCGTAGGGGGAGTATCGATGGTCAGTGGTGTGGGAGAAAGAGACATATAGTGGGGTGGGTAGGAGGGTGAGGAGTGGGGTTTTGGAGAGAGAGAGAGAGAGAGAGAGAGAGAGAGAGAGAGAGAGAGAGATTGGGGTTAATATAGAGAGAGACAAATATTGGAGGTTATTGATTTAGAGAGAGAGAGGGATTGGGGGTTAGCTGTTTAGAGAGAGATAGAGAGCCAGGGTTAAGCATTTAGAGAGAGAGAGATTGTGGGTTAGACGATTATTATAGAAAGAGAGTGAGAGAGAGAGATAGATAGATAGAGATTTGGGGTCAAGGGTTTAGAGGGAGAGAGAGAGAGATTTGGGGTTAGGCGTTAAAAGAGAGATAGAGAGCATGATTGATATGTGGTGATTAAGGTTAGAGGGTCGAATAGGGGTCTAAGGATATATAAGATAGAGAGGGGGGGGATGGGGTTGTGGTTAGTGGTGGGGTAGAGAGAGATAGAGTGGAGGATGAAGGGTAGGAGGGTGAGGAGTACGGGTTTGGCAGATGAGATAGAGAGAGAGAGAGAGAGAGAGAGAGAGAGAGAGAGAGAGAGATTATGAGATAGAAGTTTAGAGAGAAAAAGAGATAGATTAATGGTTAGTGGCTTATATTGGGAGAGATGGGGTTTGGAGTGGTTAGGGGTCTAGAGGTAAAGAGATATTGGGGTTGAGGGATTTGGGGTAAGAGAGAGAGAGAGAGAGAGAATGGGGATTAATATGTGTTTAGAGAGACAAAGTGGTGAGGAGGGGTAGAAGGGTGAGTAGTGGGGATTTGAGGAGTGGCGATTTGAGAGAGAGAGAGAGAGATAAATTGGAGGTTAAGGGTAGGAGCAGTAGGAATAGGAGTAGGAGTAGGTGGTTAAGGGTAGGGGGAGTAGGTTTGAGAGAGAGAGAGATAGAGAGAGAGAACCTAGATGTTAGGGATTTAGATAGAGAGATATATTGGAGGTTAGGGGTTTAGAGAGAGAGAGGAGGGTTAGTAAGACAAGGAGATGGGAGGGCATTGGGAAGAGAGTAAGAGAGAGATTGGTGGTTAGGGTTTTAGAGAGATACATTTGGGGTTAGGGGTTTAGAGAGAGAGGGGATGAGAGAGATTTTGGTTCAGGTTCTTAGAGATAGCGAGATATATTGGGGGTTAGGTATTTAGAGAGAGGGGGGGAGATTAGAGGTACGTGGTTTAGAGAGAGAGAGAGAGACTAGTGGTTAGGGGCTTAGAGAGAGAGATGTGGAGTTAGGGGTTTACAAAGAGAGAGAGAGAGAGAGAGAGTAGAAACTAAGGGTTTAAAGAGAGAGAGAGAGAGAGAGAGAGAGAGAGAGAGAGAGAGATGGATTGGGGATTAGGGGTTTAGAGAGAGATAGAGAGATTGGCAGTTATGGGTTTAGAGAGAGAGAGAGAGAGAGAGAGATTGTGGCGGAGTAGGGTGAAGACAGATAGAAAAAGAAAGAGCGATGTAGAGATGGTTGGTGGAAGGGAAAATAAAGAGATATAGTGGGGGTTTGGGGGGGAGAGAGGGAGATATGTTATGGTTTAGGAGTTTAGAGAGGGAAAGAGAGTGAGTGAGAGATTACAAAGTGAGCGTAAATGGTTAGCGATGCAGGTATATGGTTAGGGGGAGTAGGGTTAGGAATTAGGGGGGAAACAAGAGAGAGAGAGAGAGAGAGAGAGAGAGAGAGAAAGGAAAGGAATAAGAGAGAGAGAGGGGCTTATAGAAAAAGTGAGAGGAGGGGGTTATGGTTTGGGGTAATAAAGAGGGTACATAGAGAGATGGGGGTTTAGGATTTACATTGTAGTGGAAGATGTAGGGTTAAGAGAGAGAGAGAGGGAGGGAGTAGGTTTATGAAGAGGGAAGAGGGGTTAGGGTAAATAAGAGAGAGAGGGGGGGTTGGGTTAGAGAGAGTGATGGGGGGTTATGAAAAGGTGGTGATGCAGAGAGAAAGAGATAGAGATATATATAGAGAGAGAGAGGACGTTAGGGGCTTATAAAGAGAGAGATTGATGGTTAGGGGTTTATACATAGAAAGAGATATTGTGTGTTAGGGATTTAGAGAGAGAGAGAGAGAGTTTGTGGTTAGGGATCTAGAGAGAGAGAGAGAGAGAGATTTGAGGCTAGGGGTTTAGAGAGGGAGAGAGAGAGAGATTTGAGGCTAGGGGTTTAGAGAGGGAGAGATTGTAATTTAGGGGTTTATGTGTTCATGTTTGTTTGTATGTGTGTGTGTGTGTGTGTGTGTCAAGAGATATAGAGATTGGGGGTTTGGGGTTTAGAGATAGAGATAAGGAGGGGCATTGGTGGTTAGGGGTATAGAGATAAAGCGAGAGAGAGTTGGGTTTGTAGGGGTAGTAAGGTGAAGAGTGGGGATTTGGGGGAGAAGATAGAGAGAGATACATATATATTAGGAATTAAAGGTTGAGAGAGAGAGATATTAGGGGTTAATGGTTTATAAAGAGAGATATAGAGAGAGAGGGAGATTAAGGATGAGTAGGGGGAGAGAGAGAGAGAGGGAGATAGGTGGGGGGGAGAGAGAGAGATTGGGGGGAAGTAGAGGAGAGAGGGATATATATAAAGGGGGATGCAGAGATGGTCTGCGGTAGGGGATATAAATAGAAATAGTGGTGGGTAGGTTTAAGAGGTTGAGGGCTAAGTGTTTCATGGGGGGAGAGGGAGAGATATTAGGTTTTGGGGCTTTAGAGAGAGAGAGAGAGAGAGAGAGAGAGAGGGTGAAGGGGAGAGAGGGAGGGATAGAGAGAGGGAGAGTGAGAGAGATTGGTGGTTAGGGATTTAGAGGGAGATAGATAGAGGGATTCAGGGGTAATGTTTTAGAGAGAGAGAGAGAGAGATAAATTGGTGGTTAGGGGTTTAGATAAATAGAGAGACAGAGAGAGATTGCGGGTTAATTGTTTAGAAAGTGAGAAAGAGAGAAATATATTGAGAATTTAAGGGTTGAGAGGGAGAGAGATATTGGAATTTAGGGGTTTAGAAGGAGAGATATTGGGGAGGAGAGAGAGAGAGAGATTGGAGGTTAGGGGTTTAGAGATATAGAAAGAAATTGGGGATTAGTGGTTTAGAGAGACATAAACAGATTGGGTTTAGGGGTTTAGAGAGAGAGATAAAGGGAGATATTGGTGGTTAGTGGTTTCTAGAGAGAGAGGGAAAGAGATAGATTCGAGGATAAGGGTTTAGAGAAAGAGAGAGAGAGATAGATTGGGGTTTATGGATTTAGAGAGAGAGAGAGAGAAATAAAGGGGTGATGGTTAGTTGTTGGCAGAGCAGTGGGTGGTCAAGGGTAGGGGGGGCTATGGGGGACAAAGATATATATATTTAGAGAGAGAGAGAGAGTGAGAGTGATGGGTAGGGGGTTAGAGGTGGGAATATGGGTAGGAAGGTTAAGAGTGGGGGTTTTATGGTGGATATAGAGAGAGGGTGAGATAGATTAGGGTTTAGGTGTTTAGCGAGAGAACAATATTCGTTGTGGAGTAGGGGGAGAGAGGTAGGGGGAGAGAGGGATGGGGATATGGTTAATGGTAGGGGAGAGAGAGGGATGGGGATATGGTTAATGGTAGGGGAGAGAGAGAGATAAAGTGGGGGAGAGAGGGAAATCGATCATGGGTGGATCCTAGAGAGAGTAGGGTTAGGTTTAAGGGGGATAGAGAGAGAGAGAGAAGACAAGAGATGGAGGCCAAGAGAAATAGAGAGAGCAGGGGGTAAAGATTTAGGGTAATAAAGAGGGTGCATAGAGAGACGGGTGGTTAGGTTTTATGGTAGAGCTGAAGATGGGGGGTTGAGACAAAGATGGGGGAGTGCGGTTATAAATAGGGAGGGGGGATTATAGAAAAGAGGAAAGAGAGAAGGAGGGGTGGTTATGGAATGGAGGACATAGAGAGGAAGGGGGGTTAGGGAAAGGTTGTGATTGAGAGAGAGAGAGAGGAGCTAGATGAGGGTTAGCGAGAGAGGGAGAAGGGAGGTCATTGTGTAAAGAGGATAAGAGAGATAGAAAGATAGAGATTGGGGGTTATGGGTTTAGAGAGAGAGAGATTAGGGGTTAGGGGTTTAGAGAGAGAGAGAAATTGTGGGGAATAGTGGGGAGAGGGATAGGGATATGGTTAGTGGTATCAGAGATAGAGAGATAGAGTGGGGTGTATGGTTAGGAGGGTGAGGAATATAGAAAAAGAGAGAGGAGGGGGTTATGGTTTGGGGTAATAAAGAGGGTACATAGAGAGATGGGGGTTTAGGATTTATGGTGTAGTGGAAGATGTGGGGTTAAGAGAGAGAGAGAGGGAGGGAGTAGGGTTATAAAGAGGGAAGAGGGGTTAGGGAAAATAAGAGAGAGAGGGGGGGTTGGGTTAGATAGAGTGATGGGGGGTTACAGAAAGGTTGTGGTGGAGAGAGAAAGAGAGAGAGAGAGAGAGAGAGAGAGAGAGGAAGTTAGGGGCTTATAAAGAGAGAGATTGATGGTTAGGTGTTTATACAGAGAAAGAGATATTGTGTGTTAGGGATTTAGAGAGAGAGAGTTTGTGGTTAGGGATCTAGAGAGAGAGAGATTTGAGGCTAGGGGTGTAGAGAGGGAGAGATTATAATTTAGGGGTTTATGTGTGTGTGTGTGTCAAGAGATATAGAGGTTGGGGGTTAGGGGTTTAGAGATAGAGATAAGGAGAGGGATTGGTTGTTAGGGGCTTAGAGATAAAGTGAGAGAGAGTTGGGTTTGTAGGGTTAGGAAGGCAAAGAGTGGGGATTTGGGGGAGAAGATATAGAGAGATACATATATATTAGGAATTAAAGGTTGAGAGAGAGAGAGAGATTAGGGGTTAATGGTTTATAGAGAGAGATATAGAGAGAGAGGGAGATTAAGGATGAGTAGGGGTGTGTGAGAGAGAGAGAGAGGGAGATTAAGGAGGAGTAGGGGGGCGAGAGAGAGAGAGAGAGATTGGGGGGTAGTAGAGGAGAGAGGGATATATATAAAGGGGGATGGAGAGATGGTCAGTGGTAGGGGATATAAATAGAAACAGTGGTGGGTAGGCTTAGGAGGCTGAGGGATGAGTGTTTCATGGGGGAAGAGGGAGAGATATTAGGTTTTAGGGATTTAGAGAGAGAGAAAGAGAGATGACGGTTAGTGATGTAGGTATATGGCTAGGGGGAGTGCCGTTAGGGAATATAAGGATAACGAGAGAGAGAGAGAGAGAGAGCGAGAGAGAGAAGGTGAAGGGGAGAGAGGGAGGGATAGAGAGAGGGAGAGTGAGAGAGATTGGGGGTTAGGGATTTAGAGAGAGAGAGAGAGGGATTCAGGGGTAAGGTTTTAGAGAGAGAGATATATAAATTGGTAGTTAGGGGTTTAGATAAATAGAGAGACAGAGAGAGATTGCGGGTTAATTGTTTAGAAAGTGAGAAAGAGAGAAATATATTGAGAATTTAAGGGTTGAGAGGGAGATAGATATTGGAATTTAGGGGTTTAGAAGGAGAGATATTAGGGAAGAGAGAGAGAGAGAGAGAGAGAGAGAGAGAGAGAGAGAGAGGAATATAGATAGAGAGAGAGATTGGAGGTTAGGGGTTTAGAGATATAGAAATAATTTGGGGATTGATGGTTTAGAGAAAGATAAACAGACTGGGTTTAGGGTTTAGAGAGAGAGATAAAGGGAGATATTGGTGGTTAGTGGTTTCTAGAGAGAGAGAAAGAGATAGATTCAAGGATAAGGGTTTAGAGAAAGAGAGAGAGAGAGAGAGAGAGAGAGAGAGAGAAATCAAGGGGTGATGGTTAGTTGTTGGCATAGGAGTGGTTGGTCAAGGGTAGGGGGGGCTATGGGGGACAAAGATATATATATATATATATATATATATATATATATATATATATATATATATATATAGAGAGAGAGAGAGAGAGAGAGAGAGTGATGTGTAGGGGGTTAGTTGTGTGAATACGGGTCGGAGGGTTAAGAGTGGGGATTTTAGGGTGTATATAGAGAGAGGGTGAGATAGATTAGGGTTTAGGTGTTTAGCGAGAGAAAAATATTCATCGTGGAGTAGGGGGAGAGAGGTAGGGAGGGAGAGGGATGGGGATATGGTTAGTGGTAGGGGATATAGATAGATAAAGTGGGGATTAGTGTTATGACTGAGTTTTAGTGGGGGAAGAGGGAAATCGATCACGAGGGGATCCTAGAGAGAGTAGGGTTAGGTTTAAGGGGGATAAAGAGAGAGAGAGAGAGAAGATGAGAGATGGAGGCCAAGAGAAATATAGAGAGTAGGGGGTTAGGATTTATGGTAATAAATAGGGTACATAGAGAGACGGGTGGTTAGGTTTTATGGTAGAGCTGAAGATGGGGGAGTGTGGTTATAAATAGGGAAGAGGGATTAAAGAAAAGAGGAAAGAGAGAAGGAGGGGTGGTTATTGAATGGAGGACAGAGAGAGGAAGGTGGGTTAGGGAAAGGTTGTGATGTTGAGGGAGAGAGAGGGAGAAGGGAGGTCGTTGTGCAAAGAGGATAAGAGAGATAGAAAGATAGAGATTGGGGGTTATGGGTTTAGAGAGAGAGAGATTAGGGGTTAGGGGTTTAGAGAGAGAGAGAGAAATTATGGGGAAAAGGTGGGATAGGGATGGGGATATGGTTAGTGGTATCAGAGATAGAGAGATAGAGTGGGGGGCATGGTTAGGAGGGTGAGGAGTGTGAGATTGGGTTCCATAGAGAGATATATATGTTAGGGGTTATGGGTTTAGAGAGAGAGATAAAGAGATACCATAGGGGGAGAATCAATGGATAGCAATGTGGGTATATGGTTAGGGGGAGTAGGGTTAGGAATTAGGGGAATAAAGAGAGAGAGAGAGAGGAAGGGAATACGAGAGGGGGATACTTATAGAATAAGAAACAGGAGGGTATTATGGTAATAAAGAGGGTACATAGAGAGATGCGTGAGTTAGGATTTATGGTGTAGGGGAAGATGTGGGGTTAAGAGAGAGATAAAGAGGGAGGGAGTTGGGTTATAAAGAGGGAAGAGAGGTTAGGAATAATAGGAGAGAGAGGGATGGGGGTTATGGAAAGGTGGTGCTGGAGAGAGAGGGGGGGTTAGGGGCTTAGAGAGAGACAGAGAGAGAGAGAGGAAGAGAAAGGGAGAGAGAGATTGATGGTTGGGGGTTTACAAAGGCAGAGAGATATTGGGGGTTAGGGGTTTAGAGAGAGATAACTTGGTTGTTAGGGATTTAGAGAGAGAGAGAGATACATTTGAGGATAGGAGTTTAGAGGGGGAGAGATCAGATTTTAGGGGTTTATATATGTGTGTGTGTTAGGGGTTTAGAGAGAGAAGGAGAGGGATTTTGGGTTTGTAGAGGTAGTAGGGTGAAGAGTGGGGATTTGGGGGAGAAGATAGAGAGAGATACATATATATTAGGATTTAAAGGTTTAGAGAGAGAGAAAGAGTGAGAGATATTAGGTGTTAGGGGTTTAGAGAGAGAGAGAGAGAGAGATTGGGGGGAAGTAGGGAAGAGAAGGATAGAGAGAGAGTTGGCTGGAGAGATGGTTAACAGTACGAGATTTAAATAGAAAGAGTGGGGGATGGGGTCAGGAGGGTGAGGAGTGGGGGTTTCACAGGGGAGAGGGGGAGATATATTAGGTGTTATGGGTTTAGAGAGAGAGAGAGAGAGATGATGGTTACTAATGCGGGTATATGGTTAGGGGGAGTACAGTTAGGGTATAGAGGGATAAAAAGAGATAGAGAAGGTGAAGAGGAGAGAGGGATGGATAGAGAGAGAGAGATTTGGGGTTAGGGATTTAGAGAGAGATGGAGATATTAGAGGTTAATGGTTTAGAGAGAGAGAGAGATTGGTGGTTAGGGATTAACAGAGAGAAATAGATCGCAGGTTAGGGGTTTAGTGACATGCAAACAAACATGCACAGATTGGGGATTAGGGGCTTACAATGAGATAGAGATTGGGGGTTAGGGGTTTAGAGAGAGGGAGATATTGATTGTTAGTGGTTTAGAAAGAGAGAGAGGGAGGGAGAGAGAGATTGGGGGGAATTAGAGAGAAAGAGATATCCAAGGTTAGGGGTTTAGAGAGAGAGATTTTGGTATAGAGATATTGAATTTTAAGTATGTAGAGAGAGAGATTAGATGTTACTCATGTAGAGAGAGAGATTGGGGGTTTACATAGAGAGAGAGAGAGAGATATTGGGGGTTTACATAGAGAGAGGGAGAGAGATATTGCTGGTTAGGGTTTTAGAGAGAGAGAGGGATTGGAGATTAGGGGTATAGAGAGATATATATATTGTGGTTATAGGATTAGATAGATAGATAGAGAGAGAGAGAAATATTGGGGGTTAATAGGGGTTTAGAGAGAGAGGGATTAGGGGTTAGGGGTTTATAGGGAGAGAGAGATTGGGGATTAAGGGTTTAGAGAGAGATATATATTTAGGGTTAAGCATTTAGAGAGAGAGAGATTGTGGGTTAGATGTTTATTATAGAAAGAGCAAGAGAGAGAGAGAGATTGGGGGTCATGGGTTTAGAGGGGGAGTGAGAGAGAGAGATTGGGGGTTAGGCATTAAGAGAGAGATAGAGAGCATGATCAAGATGTGGTGGTTATTTGTAGGAATGTAGGTGGTTAAGTTTAGAGTGTGGAATAGTGGGATAAGGATATATGATAGAGAGAAAGGGGGGGATGGGGTTGTTATTAGTGGTGGGGAGAGAGAGAGAGATAGAGTGGGGGATGAAGGGGTAGGAGGGTGAGGAGTGTGGGTTTTACGGAGGAGATAGAGATGGAGAGAGAGAGAGAGAGAGGGAGAGAGGGAGGGAGAGAGAGATATTTTGATATAGAGGTTTAGAGAGAGAAAGAAATAGATTAACTGTTAGTGGTTTATAGTGGGAGAGATGGAGATTGGAATGGTTTGGGGTCTAGAGGTTGAGGGATTTAGGGGAATAGAGAGAGAGAGAGAGAGAGAGAGAGAGAGAGAGAGAATGGGGATTAATATCGGTTTAGAGAGACAAAGTGGTGAGGAGGGATAGAAGGGTCAGAAGTGGGGGATTTTAGGAGTGGCGATTTGAGAGAGAGAGAGAGAGATTGGAGGTTAAGGTTAGGGGGTGTAGGAATAGTAGTAGAAGTGGCTGGTTAAGGGTAGGGGGAGTAGGTTTGAGAGAGAGTAGATGTTAGTGATTAAGATAGAGAGAGAGATATTAGAGGTTAGGGGTTTAGAGAGAGAGAGGGGAGGGTTAGTCAAATAGGGAGATGGGAGGGCATTGGGAAGAGAGGAAGAGAGAGATTGGTGGTTAGGTTTTTAGAGAGAGACATTCAGGGTAGGTGTTTAGAGAGAGAGGGGAAGAGAGAGATTTTGGTTCATGTTCTTAAATACAGATAGATATATTAGGGGTTAGGTATTTAGAGAGAGAGAGAGGGAAATTGGATTTTAGGGGTTTAGAGAGAGAGAGAGAGACTAGTGGTTAGGGGATTAGAGAGAGAGATGTGTAGTTAGGGGTTTACAAAGAGAGAGAGAGAGAGACTGGAGACTAAGGGTTTAGAGAGAGAGAGAAAAAGATATGGATTGGGGCTTAGGGGTTTAGAGAGAGATAGATAGATTGGGAATTATGGGTTTAGAGAGAGAGAGGGGATTTAGAGTGGGGTCTTTTGGGGGATGGGAGAGAGAGAGAGAGAGAGAGAGAGAGATTATGGGGGAGTAGGGTGAAGAGGGATAGAAACAGAAAGAGGGATACATAGATGGTTAGTGGGAGGGGAAATAGAGAGATATAGTGGGGGGTAGGGTTAGTAGTATGAGTAGTGGGGGTTTGGTGGGGAGAGGGAGAGATTTTACTGTTTAGGAGTTTAGAGAGGGAAAGAGAGTGAGTGAGAGATCGCAGAGGGAGCGTAAATGGTTAGCAATATAGGTATATGGTTAGGGGTGTTAGGGTTAGGAATTAGGGGGAGAAGAGAGAGAGAGAGGAGAAAGGAATAAGAGACAGAGAGGCTTATAGAAAAAGAGAGACAATGGGGTTAGGGTTTAGGGTAATAAAGAGGGTACATAGAGAGATGGGGGTTCAGGATTTATGGTGTAGTGGAAAATGTGAGGTTGAGAGAGAGAGAGAGGGAGGGAGTGGGGTTATAAAGAAGGAAGAGGGGTTAGGTAAAATAGGATAGAGGGGGGGTTGGGTTAGAGAGAGTGATGGGGGGTTACAGAAAGGTGGTGATGGAGAGAGAGAGACAGAGGAAGTCAGGGGCTTATAGAGAAAGATATTGATGGTTAGATTTTTATACATAGAAAGAGATTTTGCAGGTTAGGGCTTTAGAGAGAGAGAGAGAGAGAGAGATATTTGAGGCTAGGGGTTTAGGGGGGAGAGATTGTAATTTAGGGGTTTTCTATGTGTGTGCATGTGTGTTCTTGTGTGAAAAGAGATAGAGATTGGGGGTTAGGGGTTTATAGATATAGAGAAGGAGAGAGATTGGGGGTTAGGGGAAGGGGGTAGCAAGGTGAAGAGTGGGGATTTGGCGGAGAAGATAGAGAGAGATATAGATATATTAGGAATTAAAGGTTTAGAAATATAGAGGTTAGGGGTTAATGGTTTATAGAGAGAGAGAGGGAGATTAATAAGGAGTAAGGGGATCGAGAGAGAGAGAGAGAGAGAGAGAGAAAGAGATATTGGGGGGCAGAAGAGGGGAGAGGGATATATAGAAAGGGAGATGGAGAGATGGTCAGTGGTAGGGGATCTAAATAGAAAGAGTGGGGGATAGGATTAGGAGGGTGATGGAAAGGGGTTTCATGGGGGGAGAGGGAGAGATATTAGGTTTTAGGGATTTAGAGAGAGAGAAAGAGGTATTACCCTTAGGGAATATAAGGATATATATATATATATATATATATATATATATAGAGAGAGAGAGAGAGAGAGAGAGAGAGAGAGAGAGAGATAAGTTGAAGGGGAGAGAGGGAGGGATAAAGAGAGAGAGAGAGAGAGAGAGAGGGGAGCACGAGAGAGATTGGGGGTTAGGTATTTAGAGAGAGATAGAGGGGTTGGGGGTTAAGGGTTTAGAGAGAGAGAGAGATAAACTGGTGGTTAGGGGTTTAGATAAATAGAGAGACAAAGAGATATTGTGGGTTAGGTGTTTAGAACGAGAGAAAGAGAGAAATATATTGAGAATTTAAGGGCTGAGAGGGAGAGGGATATTTGAATTTAGGGGTTTAGAGAGAGAGAGAGAGAGAGAGAGAGAGAGAGCGTGAGAGAGAGAGAGAGAGAGAGAGAGAGAGGAATATAGATAGAGAGAGAGATATTGGAGGTTAGGGGTTTAGAGAAATAGAAAGAAATTGGGGATTAGTGGTCTAGAGAGAGATGGAGAGACTAGGTTTAGGGGTTTAGAGAAAGAGATAAAGGGAGATATTGGTGGTTAGTGGTTTCTAGAGAGAGAGAGAAAAAGAGATAGATTGGAGGATAAGGGTTTAGGGAGAGAGAGAGAGAGATTGGGTTTTATGGATTTAGAGAGAGAGAGAGAGAGAGAGAGAAATCAAGGGGTGATGGTTAGTTGTTGGTATGAGAGTGGGTGGTCAAGGGTAGGGGGGTTAAGGGGGACAAAGATATATCTATATGTCTATATCTATATATATATATATAGAGAGAGAGAGAGAGAGGGAGAGAGAGATGGGTAGGGGGTTAGTGGTGGGAGTAGGGGTAGGAGTGTTAAGAGTGGTGGTTTTAGGGTGGCTATAGAGAGAGAGTGAGAGAGATTAGGGTTTAGAGGTTTAACGGGATAAAAACATTGACTGAGGAGTAGGGGGGAAGGGGTAGGGAGAGAGAGGGATGGGGATATGCTTAGTGGTAGGGGATATAGAGAGATAAAGTGGGGATTAGGTTTATGAGGGTTATGAATGAGTTTTAGTTGGGGAGAGAGGGAAATAGATCACGAGGGGAGCTTCGATGGTTACTAATGCGGGTATATGACTAGGGAAAGTAGGGTTAATTTTGAGAGAGAGAGAGAAGAGGATAGATGGAGGCCAAAAGAAATAGAGAGAGCAGGGGGTTAGGATTTATGGTAATAAAGAGGGTACATAAAGATATGGGGGTTAGGATATATGGTAGAGGGGAAGATGGGGGGTTGAGACAGAGAGGGGGGAGTAGGTTTATAAATAGGGACGATGGATTAGGGAAAATAGGAGAGAGAGAGAGAGGTTAGGGATTTAGAGAGGGAGAGATTGGAATTTAGGGGTTTATATATGTGTGTGTGTGTGTGTCAGGGGTTTAGAGAGAGAGAAGGAGAGGGATTTTTTGTTTGTAGGGGTAGTAGGGTGAAGAATGGGGCTTTGGGGGAGAATATAGAGAGAGATACATATATGTTAGGAATTAAAGATTTAGAGAGAGAGAGAAAGAGTGAGAGAAATTAAGGTTTTATAGAGAGAGAGAGAGAGAGAGAGAGATTGAGATTGGGGGGCAGTAGAGAGAGAGATAATAGGGGGGTATGGATGGTTAGTTGTGGGGGAAAGAGAGATATAGTGGGGGGGAAGGAGGGTGAGGAGTAGGATGTAATGTCCCTTGTTAGGAATTTTATTAAAATGACAATTTTCCACTTTTTTTTCCCTAGTTCGACCTTTGACTAGTTTTGATCTCTAGGTCCCAAATTTGCCCCAAATGATCCCAAATATTCTAAGAAGGTATATGAATGATATTAGAACATAAATATGTGTTTCAGGGATGCCTTTGGACCTTTAAAATACTTCTGCAAATCCTCTTTCAATTCTGGTCAATGTAGGTAACTTTACTAGTAATTTCCCTTTCACTAGTATTGGTCTCTAGGTCTCAAATTGACTCCAAATGCCTTCAAATATTCAAGGAAGGTGTATGAATGATATTATGACTTGAATATGATGTTCAAGGATGAAATATGGCCACCAAAAGACCTCTGAAAATTCTCTTAATATTCTGGACCAAGTATACAATTTTACTAGTAATTTGGGGTTCAAATCCCCCTGGGGTAAGTACTGAAAATGGCTTCCCAAATGCCTCCAAACCCACTCAAATTTCTTAACAGAGGTAGGGAATTTATTAAGTATGTTATTAAGGTCTCATGTGAACCATTACTTGATTATTATATCTATTCCAAACCTCTCCCATTAAACTGCAAAAATCACCATTTTGACCCTTGGGGAAATGGCACTATTTCTTCTCCCAATGCAATTAAACTGAGTAAAAATACTTCAAATTCTCAAGTACATTACATGAAACTTGTAGAATACATCCATTGCAGTATATTGATCACAAATATATCATAGAATCATCCATTCATTTGAAATCATTAGCATTACATTGATTCACAACAAGGTAGTGGGGAAATGGCACTGTTCTTTCATTAAAATTGAGATTTATGCATTTCTACTTGGAATTTTGACCTGAAAAATTTTTGGAGATGAAAAAAGTGTATTTAATTCATATTAAAAAATAAATGGGGCATTATAAGCTCCCCCAAAGAGTACAATAGCTCACCAAAAATTCCCTCCCTCAAGGATCAAGAATATGCCATCAAAACTGGAAATGGTTGAAGGAGTGAGCTGCAATAGAAGAAACCATGAGCTGCCCTGTAGATTACACCTGTAAATAAAGACTCTATTAAATATCCAAATGAAAGGTCTGAATGTACTTTCCAATTACCAACTTGGATGAGAATCTTTCACCCTCGAAATTGGCTAAGGCAAGAAACTAGTTATCCACTAGCTCTCCCTCTTCCTAAATGCAATTGCAAATTCTAAAAATTATCAAAAGCTGGTTTCATTCTTTGTTATTGATATTTATAAATTTCTAATGTCCTCCATGGGTCGAATTCCTTCGAAGATACTCATGCCAACTCAAGTTGGGAAGAGATTCCAAAGAACGCCACTTGTACAACAATTCCTAGTCTCCCACTTCCACCAAATCACACGTGGAAGCATATTAGCTACCCTAACACCCTTCAGCGCCCTCTTGGAGTCTATTTTTAGCTCTGACATGTCATATATGTCATATGTCAGCCTTTAGGTCTGATTTGTGTCATACATGTCATAGCATCTTCATCATTGTTGTCATAGAGCTAGGGAATCTAGTCCAAGTGTCTCACTAGCTCCAAATTGCCTCTTCCTCTTCCATGGGAGTTACTCTTCCTCTATATTTTGACCTTTGATGAGTCATGCCATGAATAATACCTTTTGGACTCTCCCAAGTAAGTTACCATTCACCTTGAATTCGAATTGGTGAGAGAATGATGCCAAGTGTAGTGGGGAAATCTAGCCATATGTGGGTCCCACTTCCTCCATGTGTCTTCATGATGAAATGCCACTTTGATTTTCACTTTTATATATTTATTTATCTCATTTATTAAATATTTATTCCATCCTAATGTTCCAACAGCATTTATTACCCCCATTATTCACAATCCCAAAGCTTCCACCCCAAACCTAGGAAACTAGTAATTTCCCTCCTTGGCAATTATTTGACCTTTAGCATCAATTTGACAAACACTACTGAATATGGCCATTGTGACCCAATGCCAATTTTGGGACATGAAAAATCCTCCCTTTCCAGTATTGCTTGTCCTCAAGCAATTTCAAACATGGGTGTTGAAGAACCTGCTTTCTGTATAATTTTTTGAAGTTGCCATTGAATTGCCCAACCTTGAGTCTTTGCGTTTCCATGAAGATTTTAGAGAGGAACCACCATGCTTGCTGCTGCACTACTCTGATAAAAATCCCTTTATTAAGTGGGAAATCCATCTCCCATACTGCTTGTTTCCCAAAAAAAATTGAAACCAATGAAACAAAAATTATTCCAGGGTCCCCATTGCTTGTATTGCACCCCAACAATTAAGAGTGCTCTCCAACCCACACCATTAGAGAAGAGGATTCCTGGATCCCATTTTCTTGTATGCATTTTTCCAAACATCATGAGTACCAAAAATATATCATCAAAGTACATAAAAACATAATAAAAATGTACATCAAGGAAATGTTTCATCAAAGAGTCAAGAAAGTGCTTATATCTCCAAGCAAGTAGACCAACATTTTCAAAGTGCATACAATCTTCAAGTGGCCCATCAAATCTGCTCCAATGACATAGGTGAGGATCCCATGTCCTATAATGCTACTCCAAAAGGGTTTGATATGCATCAAAATATTCATCCATGTATTCTTTCATCCAAGAAGTGAATGAAGAATCTCTACTAAAATCTGAACCAAATAATGAGCAGAAAAAACAAGGAGAATTCAAATGACTCAAAGAAGTCTCACCCATACATCCCTGAATGTGAGAATCATAAAGATATAACAGAGTATGTGGCTGCCAACAAAATTTTTCTCCAATCATAAATCTATTCACCCAAGTGTTGGATGAAATTCCTCCAACGTCAAATGAATCAAGTATTGAGCAAGAAAAACCATGAGTCTTCAAGTTACTCAAATGCATATCATAGGTCCATCCATGTAGATTTGCATCATCATAAAGTGACAAATAATGTTGCTGCAAATATGAATAAGAATGTGCTCCAACCATGTCATCATAAAAGGTAAATCTAGGAGTTCCATAATACTCATGTGGCACCATAAAAAAGAACCCTTTCACCCATACTTCATTGAGACTAATGCTGCAAAACATGGAATTGTAGGATGTAGAAGAATGAACTAACTCACACAAATGATCAAAAAGTGCAGAAGTTTCATCATGGGAAGGATCCATATGGGTAGTATCATGCAACTCCTTCAAAAGTGTGAAACCTTTGTCATAGTTTGGATCCAATGTAGAGGAATCATGCTCTTCTTTAAAAATTGCATAACCTTCATCAAGAGACAATTCAAGTTCCTCTTCCACCACATCAAGTGTTTGGATCTCTTCAAGTTCATCTTCAAACATATCAAGAACATTCAAATTTCCACATTTCTCATGATCCACCATGTCATGAGAATCCTCCAAACAATCTACCATTTGACAATATGAAACATAGGAGGAAAAACAAGTATCTTGCAACTTTTCAAGAAGTTGCTCATTTTGAATTGTGAGCTTATGATTATCCTCATTATTCTTCAAGTCTGCATCATGTAACAATTCATTAAGCTCAAACAAATAGTTTCTATCAAAAATCAAAGACATGAAATTACCTTTGATGTGGTACATTGCTCTTTGAATATTCTCCATGTCTTTAAGGAAGGATGTTTCCTCTAATGAAGTAGCTCTCCAACAAGAATTTGACACCAATGCTTGAGTGTCATGGAGAATGTTGAGGGACTCTTGGATCTTCTTTTCATTCATCTTTAAGGACCCTTCAAGAAAATGAGGCTCTTGCAAATGAACCTCCTCATCTTCTTCAATTTTTCTTGGACCAACTGCATGAAGCTTAAGTGGTGATGGGGAAGTTGATCTTGGTTCTTCTTCAACTGCTACAAGGTCTTCATTATCACGCTTAATGGAACTTGGGCTTATAGAAACACTTTAAAAAGTGATCTCTATGTCACCAACATAGAGGCGTGAGCACCCATCAGTATGTACTCCTTCATAGTTTAAGCATCCATCAGTAGATGCTCTTTGGTTCATGTCTAAGCTAGAAGGTGTCTTGAAATGATATTCCATATTTTCAATAGAATCTTCTTCATTCTCTTGTGATGTCTCTTCATTTTTATCCTTCAAGCAAGATGATGCATTTTTCCTCTTGTTTTCCTTATGATCAATATCTTTGGAATCTCTTTTTGAAGAATTCCCAAAAGCTCTCCTCAAGTGGGACATAATTTCATGCACACATATATGATGCTCACTCCAAGGTTCTTTACAAGAAGGCCATAAACCTTTCTTTACTAACTCCACATCTTCATTTTTGGGCCTATTTTCAAAAACATGTTCAGCATAGTACTCAAAAGACATGGCATTTTGTGTATTTTTGCTCGAAGCAAGATATTCTTGATATTTTTGATATTGTTGGGGCAAGGTTTTATATTTTGCTCTCCATCTTTGGAACTCACTCATAGAATTACCCTTGGTTGGTGTGACAGACTCACATTTTTCAGATTTAAAGTGATAAGAACAATATTCATTTCTCTTTAAATTGTAAGAAGTGCTGCATGATGGCATCTCCTCCCCGTACCATTCACATTCTGCTTCATATTTCTCATAAGCATCTGCATATTCCTCATAAGAATTGTACTCATAGGATTCATCATAATAGTAAGACATGGCCACCAATTATTCTTGAATGTATGTACCTAATCCACAGGTGCAAGGACCATTCTCCAATACCACTATAATGTCCCTTGTTAGGAATTTTATTAAAATGACAATTTTTCACTTTTTTTCCTTAGTTTGACCTTTGACTAGTTTTGATCTCTAGGTCCCAAATTTGCCCTAAATGATCTCAAATATTATAAGAAGGTATATGAATTATATTAGAACATAAATATGTGTTTCAAGGATTCCTTTCAAACTTTAAAATACTTCTGCAAATCCTCTTTCAATTCTGGTCAATGTAGGTAACTTTACCAGTAATTTTCCTTTCACTAGTATTGGTCTCTAGGTCTCAAATTTACTCAAAATGACTTCAAATATTCAAGGAAGGTGTATGAATGATATTAGGACTTGAATATTATGTTCAGGGATGAAATATGGCCACCAAAAGACCTCTGCAAACTCTCTTAATATTCTGGACCAAGTATGCAATTTTACTAGTAATTTGGGGTTCAAATCCCCC
Source organism: Larix kaempferi (assembly GCA_027924585.1). Classification (NCBI taxonomy): domain Eukaryota; kingdom Viridiplantae; phylum Streptophyta; class Pinopsida; order Pinales; family Pinaceae; genus Larix; species Larix kaempferi. The sequence continues at coordinate 1,856,918 of BSBM01000926.1, read as the reverse complement.
TGGGGTAAGTATTGAAAATGGCTTCCCAAATGCATCCAAACCCACTCAAATTTATTAAAATAGGTAGATAATGTATTAATTATGTTATTAAGGTCTCATGTGCACCATTAATTGATTATTATATATGTTCCAACCCTCTCCCATTCAACTGCAAAAATCACCAATTCGACCCTTGGGGAAATGACACTATTTCTTCTCCCAATGCAATTAAACTGAGTAAAAATACTTCAAATGCTCAAGTACAGTACATGAAACTTGTATAATACACCCATTGCAATATATTTATCATAAATATATCATACAATCATCCATTCATTTGAAATCATCAGCATTACATTGATTCACAACAAGGTAGTGGGGAAATGGCACTATTCTTTCATTAAAATTGAGATTTATACATTTCTACTTGGAATTTTGACCTGAAAATTTTTGGAGATGAAAAAAGTGTATTTAATTCATATTAAAAAATAAATGGGGCAGTATAATCTCCCCCAAAGAGTACAATAGCTCACCAAAAATGCCCTCCCTCAAGGATCAAGAATATGCCATCAAAACTAGAAATGGTTGAAGGAGTGAGATACAATAGAAGAAGCCATGGGCTGCCCTGTAGATTACACCTGCAAATAAAGACTCAATTAAAGTTCCAAATGAAAGTTCTGAATGGCCTTTTCAATTACCAACTTGGATGGGAATCTTTCACCCTTGAAATTCGCTAAGGCAAGAAACTAGTCATCCACTAGCTCCCCGTCTTCACAAATGCAATTGCAAATTCTACAAATGATCAAAAGCTAGTTTTATTCTTTGTTATTGACATTTATAAAGTTCTAATTTCCTCCATGGGTCGAATTCTTTCCAAGAGACTCATGCCAACTCAAGTTGGGAAGAGATTCCAAAGAATGCCACTTGTACAACAATTCCTAGTCTACCACTTCCACCAAATCACATGTGGAAGCATCTTAGCTGCCCTAACACCGTTGAGCGCCCTCTTGGAGTCTATTTTTAGACATGACATGTCATATATGTCATATGTCAGCCTTCAGGTCTGATTTGTGTCATACGTGTCATAGCATCTTCATCATTGTTGTCATAGAGCTAGGGAATCTAGTCCAAGTGTCTCACTACCTCCAAATTGCCTCTTCCTCTTCCATGGGAGTTACTCTTCCTCTATATTTAGACCTTGGATGAGTCATGCCATGAATAATACCTTTTGGACTCCCCCAAGTGTTTTACCATTCACCTTGAATTCAAAATGGTGAGAGAATGATGCCAAGTGTAGTGGGGAAATCTAGCCATATGTGGGTCCCACTTCCTCCATGTGTCTTCATCATGAAATGCAACTTTGATTTTCATTTGTATATATTTATTTATCTCATTTATTAAATATTTATGCCACCCTAATGTTCCAACATCATTTATTATCCCCATTATTCACAATCCTAAAGCTTCCACCCCAAACCTAGGAAACTAGTAAATTCCCTCCTTGGCAATTATTTGACCTTTAGCATCAATTTGACAAACACTAATGAATATGGCCATTGTTACCCAATGCCAATTTTGGGACATGACATAGGAGTTGAGAGAGAGAGAGAGAGAGAGAGGGAGAGAGATTGGTGGTTAGGGGTTGATATAGAGATAGAGAGAGATTGAAGGTTAGGGATTTAGAGAGAGAGAGAGAGGGATTGGGGGTTAGAGGTTTCACGAGAGAGAGATATTAGGGGTTATGATTTTAGAGAGAGAGGTTGAGATTATGGGTTAGGAATTTATATATATATATAGAGAGAGAGAGAGATTGGGGGTCAGGGGTTTATATTGAGAGAGAGAAAGAGAGATTGGGGGTTAGAGGTTAAGAGAGAGAGAGAGAGAGAGAGAGAGAGAGAGAGAGAGAGAGAGAGCATGATCTAGATTTGGTGGTCATTGGTAGGATTAGGTGTAGGTGGTTAAGGTTAGATGGGGGAATAGGGGGATATAGATATATGAGAGAGAGAGAGAGAGAGGGATGGCGTTGTGGTTAGTAGCAAGGGAGAGCGAGATAGAGTGGGAATTGAAGGGGTAGGAGGGTCAGAAGTGGGGGTTTGGAGGAGGAGATAGAGATGGAGAGAGACAGATAGATTATGAGATAGAGTTTTAGAGAGAGATTAGGTGTTAGGGGTTTATAGTGAGAGATATGGATATGGGATTGGTTAGGGGTCTATGGGGAGAGAGATATTGGGTTTAGGGATTTGGAGTGAGAGAGATAGCGAGAGAGAGAGAATGGGGTTAGTAGGGGTTTAGAGACACAGAGTGGCGAGGATGGGTAGAAGTGTCAGGAGTGGGGATTTGAGAGAGAGAGAGAGAGAGAGAAATTGGAGGTGAAGGATAGGGGGAGTAGGAATAGGATTAGGAGTGTGTGGTTATGGGTAGGGGAGTAGGTTTGAGAGAGAGAGAGACTATATGTTAGGGATTTAGATAGAGAGATAGATATGAGGTTATAGGTTTGGAGAGAGAGAGAAGGGTTATTTAGATAGGTAGATGGGAGGGCGTTGGGAAGAGAGGAAGAGAGAGATTGGTGGTTAGGGTTTTAGAGAGAGAGATTGGGAGTTTGGTTTTTAGAGAGACAAGGGAGAGAGAGATTTTGGTTTAGGGTCTTAAAGAGAGAGAGGGAGAGAGAGAGAGAGATTGGGGGTTAGGTATTTAGAGAAGGAGAGAGGTATGAAGATCGGAGGTCATGGGTTTAGAGAGAGAGAGAGAGAGAGAGAGAGAGAGAGAGACAGAGATAGAGAGAGAGAGACATATTGGTGGTTAGGGGCTTAGAGAGGGATATGGAGAGTTAGGGGTTTACAAAGAGAGAGAGTGATTGCAGACTAAGGGTTTAGAGAGAGATATAAATATTGGGGGTTATGGGTTTTGAGAGAGAGATTGGTGTTTAGGGGTTTATATATATATATATATATATATATATATGTATATGTATATGTATATGTATATATATACATATATATGTATATGTATATATATATATATTTTTTGTGTCTGTCTGTGCGTTAAAGAGAGAGATTGGGGGTTGATAGGGGTTTAGAGAGAGAGAGATATTATGGGGGATTGTAAATGGTTATTTTTGTGGGGGAGAGAGAGAAAGAGGGATGGGGAGATGGTTAATGGGAGGGGAAATAGAGAGATATAGTGGGGGTAGGGTTAGGAGGATGGGTGAGGGTGGTTTTGGGGTGGAGAGGGAGAGATATTAGGTGTTAGAAGTTTATATATATATATATATAGAGAGAGAGAGAGAGAGAGATCATAGATGGAGCATCAATGGTTAGCGATGTGGGTATGTGGTTAGGTGAAGTAGGGTTAGGGTTTAGGTAGATAGATAGAGAGAGAGAGAGAAGGGGGAAAGGAGAGAGGGATCCTTAGAGAAATTGGAGAGTAGGGGTTTAGGGTAATAAATAGGATACATAGAGAGATGGGGGTTTAGGCTTTATAGTATAGGGGAAGATGGGGGGTTATGAGACAGAGAGAGGCAATGGGATTATATAGAGGGATGCAAGGTAATGAAAGGAGGGGAGAGAGATAAATAGGGAGATTGGGTTGATTAAGGGTTTAAAGGAAGAGAGATATTAGGGTTTAGGGGTGTGGTGAGCAAGAGAGAGAGAGAGAGAGAAGGAGAGAGAGAGATTGGGGATTAATATGGATTTAGAGAGAGAGAGAGAGAGATTGGGTGGAGCTTAGGGTTTAGAGAGAAATAATGATTGGTGGTTAGGGGTTTAGAAAGAGAGAGATATTGGTGGTTAGGGGTTTAGAGAGAAATATTTGGGGTTAGGGGTTCAGAGAGATATAGAGACATTTGGGATTAGGGGCTTAAATAGAGTGATAGAGAGAGAGATTAGAGGTTATAGGTTTAGAGAGAGAGAGAGAGATTGGAGGTTATGGGTTTAGATAGAGAGATTGAAATAGAGAGATTGAGGGTGAGGGGTAATATAGACAGAGAGAGAGATATTGGAGGTTAGGGTTTTAGAGAAATAGAAATAAATTGGAGATTAGTGGTTTAGAGAGAGATAGAGAGACTGGGTTTAGGGATTTAGAGAGAGATAAAGGGATATATTGTTGGAGTGGTATCTAGAGAGAGAGAGAGAAAGATATAGATTGGAGGATAAGGGTTTAGAAAGAGAGAGAGAGAGAGAGAGAGAGAGAGAGAGAGAGAGATTCAGGTTTATGGATTTAGAGAGAGAGAGAGCAATCAAGGGGTGATGGTTAGTGGTTGGCATAGAAGTGGGTGGTCAAGGGTGGGGGGGCTAAGGGGAAAAATATATATATATATATATATATATATATTATATATATATATATATATATATATATATAGAGAGAGAGAGAGAGAGAGAGAGATGGGTATGGCGTTAGTGATGGGAGTAGGGGTAGGAGGGTTAAGAGTGGGGGTTTTAGGGTGCATATAGAGAGAGAGGGGGACATATTAGGGTTTAGGGGTTTAGCGAGAGAAAAAAATTGGCCAGGGAGTAGGGGGGATGAGGTAGGGAGAGAGAGGGATGGGGATATGGTTAATTGTATGGGAGATAGAGAGATAAAGTGGGGATTCAGTTTATGAGGGTTATGATTGAGTTTTAGTGGGGGAGAGATTGAAATAAATTAGGAGAGGAGCTTCGATGGTTACTAATGTAGCTATATAACTAGGGACAGTGTTGATGTATATGTAGCTTCGGAATGTATTTCATATGTATTTATTGTACCCTTATTAAAGATGTGTTTTTCCTCTATAAGGAAGTGTCGCAAGTGTGTGTACTTGTCGATGGGTTATTAGACCACCATGTGTGGGGTCGGCCCTGAAATATATATATTATAATGTGGATGTACCTAGCTAGACAAGTTGGACCCATAAGGTCACTGGGCAAACAGGTTAGTATAAATAGAGATCGGGTGATCTCTATTTACATCATTCGGAAAAGTATATCTCTCTCACTCAGAAAGTGGTGCACTAGTGAGGAGAAGGATCATCTGCTACTAGGAGACTATCTCAGTGTATTTTGGTTGTACTTTGGTTGAGCCATTTCTCTCTCTATCTCTGAGGAAGTTGTGGGGTTTTTCACCTTAGAGTTTTTCCCACGGAAACTCTTTGTCTCTTGTCTCTCATGCTTTTTATTCTTGTGATGCTTGTGATGCTTATTGTGATTGTTATGCATTGATACACTGTACATGTTATTCTCTAAATGAAGATCATAGAGTATTGTGAATTAATGCTCAAAATTTAACAGAGAGTAGGGTTAGGTTTAAGGGGAATAGAGAGAGAGAGAGAGAGAGGGAGAGAAAGAGAGAGAAAGAATGAGAAGAGGAGATCTGGAGGCCAAGAGAAATAGAGAGATCAGGTGGTTAGGTTTTATGGAAATAAAGAGGGTACATAGACGGATGGGTGGTTTTGATTTATGGTTGAGTTGAAGATGGGGGGTTGAGACAAAGAGGAGGGAGTGGGGTTATAAATAGGGAGTTGGGAATACAAAAAAGAGGAAATAGAGAAAGAGGGGTGGTTATGGAAAGGAGGATAGAGAGAGGAAGTGGGAGATTGGGGGTTGTGGGTTTAGAGAGAGAGAGATTAGGGGTTATAGGTTTGGAGAGAGAGAGTGAAATTGCGGGGAGTAGGGGGGAGAAGGATGGGGATATGCTTAGTGGTATGGGAGATAGAGAGATAGAGTGGGGGGTATGGTTAGAAGGGTGAGGAGTGTGAGTTTGGGTTGCATAGAGAGAGATATATATTATGGTTTAGGGTTTTAGAGAGAGAGAGAAAGAGATATCATAGGGGGGGCATCAATGGATAGCAATGCGAGTATATGGTTAGGGGGAGTAGGGTTGGGAATTAGGGGAATAAAGAGAGAGATAGAGAGGAAGGGAATACGAGAGAGGGAGGGAGAGAGAGAGAGAGAGAGAGTGAGAGAGAGTGAGAGAGACAAAGGGTTACTTATGGAAAAAGATAGAGGAGGGGGTTAAGCTAATAAAGAGGGTACATAGAGATATGGGTGAGTTAGGCTTTAGGGTGTAGAGGAATATGTGGGGTTAAGAGAGAGAAAAAGAGGGAGGGATTTGGGTTATAAAGAGGGAAGAGGGGTTAGGAAAAATAGGAGAGAGAGGGATGGGGGGTTATGGAAAGGTGGTGTTGGAGAGAGAGGGGGGGTTAGGGGCTTAGAGAGAGAGAGAGAGAGAAAGAGAGGGAGAGAAATAGAAAGAGAGAGAGAGATTGATGGTTAGGGGTTTACAAAGAAAGAGAGAGATATTGGAAGTTAGGGGTTTAGAGAGAGACAACTTGGTGGTTAGGGATTTTAGATTTATTGGGGCAGTAGGGTGAAGAGTGGGGATTTGGGGGAGAATACAGAGAGAGATACATATATATTTGGAATTAAAGGTTTAGAGAGAGAGAAAGAGTGAGATATATTAGGGGTTAGGGGATTAGAGATAGAGAGAGAGATTGGGGGGAAGTACGGCAAGGAGAGATAGAGAGAGGTGGATGGAGAGATGGTCATCATATGGGATATAAATAGAAAGAGTGGGGGTTTCACAGGGAAGACATGGAGATATATTAGGTGTTATGGGTTTATATATATTGTATCACAGGGAAGAGATGATGGTTATCAATGTAGGTATATGGTTAGGGTGAGTATGGTTGAGGTATAGAAGGATAGAGAGAGAGAGAGAGAAGGTGAAGAGAAGAGAGGGATGGATAGATAGAGAGAGATATTGGGGGTTAGGGATTTAGAGAGAGATAGAGAGATTGGGGTTAAGGGTTTAGAGAGAGAGAGAGAGATTGGTGGTTAGGGATTAACAAAGAGAGAAATAGATCGCAGGTTAGGGGTTTAGTGACATTCAAACACACACGCAGAGATTGGGGATTAGGGGTTTAGAGTGAGATAGAGAGATTGGGGGTTAAGGGTTTATAGAAAGAGAGATATTGATGGTTAGTGGTTTAGAGAGAGAGAGAGAGTGGGGGTTAGGGATTAGAGAGAAAGAGATATAAAAGGTTAGGGGTTTAGAGAGAGAGGTCGGTAGAGAGATATTGAATTTTAAGGCTGTAGAGAGAGAGAGAGAGAGAGATTAGAGGTTACACATCTAGAGGAGATATTGGGGGTTTACATAGAGAGAGAGAGAGAGAGATTGCGCATTAGGGTTTTAGAGAGATAAAGAGAGATCACAAGCTAAGGGTTTAGAAAGAGAAAGAGAGAGAGGGAGAGAGATATTAGAGGTTAGGGTTTTAGAGAGAGAGAGGGATTGGAGATTAGGGGTATAGAGAGCGAGAGATTGTGGTTATAGGATTAGATATAGAGAGAGATATAGAGAGAGAGACAAATAATGGGGGTTGAGAGGGGTTTAAAGAGAGAGATTGTAAGGGGAGCATCGATGGTCAGTGGTGTGGGGGAAAGAGACATATAATGGGGCGGGTAGGAGGTGAGGAGTGGGGGTTTGGAGAGAGAGAGAGAGAGAGATTGGGGTTAATATAGAGAGAGACAAATATTGGAGGTTATAGATTTAGAGAGAGAGAGGGATTGGGGGTTATCTTTTTAGAGAGAGATAGAGAGTCGGGGTTAAGCATTTAGAGAGAGAGAGATTGTGGGTTAGATGGTTATTATAGAAAGAGAGTGAGAGAGAGAGATAGGTAGATAGAGATTTGGGGTCAGGAGTTTAGAGGGAGAGAGAGAGAGGGGGGGGGTATGGGGTTATGGTTAGTGGTGGGGGAGAGAGAGATAGAGTGGAGGATGAAGGGTAGGAGGGTGAGGAGTGCGGGTTTGGCGGATGAGAGAGAGAGAGAGAGAGAGAGAGAGAGAGATTATGAGATATAAGTTTAGAGAGAAACATAGATAGATTAACGGTTAGTGGCTTATATTGGGAGAGATGGAGTTTGTAGTGGTTAGGGGTCTAGAGGTAGAGAGATATTGGGGTTGAGGGATTTGGTGTAAGAGAGAGAGAGAGAGAGAGAGAGAATGGGGATTAATATGTGTTTAGAGAGACAAATGTTAGAAAAAACAGGATCGCAGAGCAATAACAATAAACAGAAATGCAAATATAATCACACATACACATTACAAGAGAGACACAGATATATCGTGGTTCACCCAACTTGGGCTACGTCCACACTGAATTTGCCAGTCCTTATTATTATTACCGTCCAGCAAGATGAAGGGATACAACCTACAGCACAACTGCTGCACTTCATCTTCTCTGTTTCACAGTCTCTCTCCAGATCTCAAAGATCTTTACAATGCATAAAACCTAATACATCAACCCTAGCCGTATTACAATGTCCTTCTTTTATAAGGGAAATACAATGGGAAAATACCACGGGATACCTAAAACCATGGGCCCGCAAAACAGCTGGCGAAAACAGCCCCATCCCCCCTGGAACCCCGTGGGGGGGCGATGCCCCCCCACACCCCCCCCGTTGGGGTGAGTGTACAGTCCACCTACATATCATATAGAACTGGGGTACAAACACGGCTGATACAATATCATTTATGAGACTAGAAGATCTGGCTCCACAACCAACAATCTCCCACTTGGAGACTGATCACAACAACTCCACCGCTGCTGCACTTGCTGGACTTGGACTTGGAAAATTTCTCCTCTTCACCTTCATGCTAGAAGGCCAACTGAAACCGAGCACGAACTCAGTTTCTCTCTGGTCACTACCTTTGTGAACATGTCTGCAGGATTCTGGCTAGTATGTATCTTTTCCAACTTTAACAGTTCATCTTCCAGAACAGAGCGTATGAAATGGTACTTGAGCTGTATATGTTTAGTCCTGGAATGGAATGCTGAGTTCTTTGCAAGGTGAATGGCACTCTGGCTGTCACTATACAGTCTGCTATCCTTCTGCTTCTTACCCACTTCCTCCATAAACCTCTGCAACCAAATCATCTCTTTACTAGCCTCTGTAATGGCAACATACTCTGCTTCTGTTGTTGAAAGTGAAACAACCTTCTGTAGTTTCGAAATCCAGCTTACTGCTGTTCCACCTACAGTAAACACATACCCTGTGGTACTCCTCCTGCTATCCTTGTCACCTGCCATATCTGCATCAACATATCCCTGTAGAACAGTGTCTGAACCTCCAAAACATAATGCCTCAGTGGTAGTACCTCTCAAATACCTGAGAATCCACTGTACTGCCTTCCAATGTTCTTTACCTAGATTGTTCATATATCTGCTCACAACTCCCACTGCATGTGCAATATTTGGTCTTGTGCACACCATGGCATACATCAAGCTGCCAACTGCTGATTGATAGGGAACCTTGGACATGTAATCTGTCTCTTCTTGTGTCTTGGGACACATTTCCTTACTTAGACTGAAATGGCTAGCCAAAGGTGTACTTACAGGTTTTGCATTCTGCATTCTGAACCTCTCCAACACCTTTTGTATGTACTCACTTTGAGACAATGTCAATTTGCGATTTTTCCTGTCTCTCATTATTCTCATACCAAGGATTTGCTTTGCAGCACCCAAATCCTTCATCGCAAATGAATTAGCTAGCTTCCTTTTGAGTACATTTATATCCTGCATGTCAGACCCTGCAACAAGCATGTCATCCACATACAATACAAGATAATATATCTTCCATTGTCTAGCTTCTTGAAATAAACACAGTGATCAGAATGACATCTACTATAACCTTGTTCTGTCATAAACCTGTCAAACTTTAGATACCACTGCCTTGGAGCTTGCTTCAAGCCATACAAGCTCTTTTTCAACCTGCATACTAGATCCTCCTTACCTTTGACCTCATACCCTTTTGGCTGCTGCATATATATTTCTTCCTCCAAATCCCCATGGAGGAAAGCTGTTTTTACATCTAATTGTTCAAGATGCAAATCTTCTACCGCAACTAGACTTAAGATAGTCCTAATTGAAGTCATCTTTACAACAGGAGAAAATATTTCATCAAAATCTATACCTTTCTTCTGTGCAAACCCCTTTACAACAAGTCTGGCCTTGTACCGCTTCTTACCTCCTTCTTCTTCCTTCAACCTGTAAATCCATTTGTTTTGCAATGCTCTTTTACCAGCAGGCAACTTAACCAAATCCCAAGTCTGGTTTCCTACCAATGAGTCCATCTCCTCATTCATGCCTTGCTCCCACTTCTTTCTAGTTTCCACCTGCATTGCTTCTTCATAACATTCTGGTTCACCAGAATCAGTCATCAATAAATAATACATTGAAGGAGAGTATCGTTCAGGGAGTCTACTTAACCTGGTAGATCTTCTTACAGTTGCAGGAGTTTCAGGTACTTGCTGCTGCTCTTGATTTTCTGGCACCTTCGGAACTTCATTTTCTTTAACTTCATCAAGCACTATGTACTCTGTGCTTTCCTTTTCCTGTTTCTTTCCCTGCAACTAATCTTTATACATGACCTTTTCATTGAATATCACATCTCTGCTCCTGATGATTTTGTTATTTTCATAATCCCATAAACGATAACCAAATTCATCAACCCCATATCCAATAAAGGTACATTTCTTGGATTTAGCTTCAAGCTTTGTTCTATTTTCCTTATCAATATGGACAAATGCTTCACAACCAAACGTTCTCAGAAATGAGTAGTTTACCTTTTTATCTATCCATGCTTCCTCTGGAATACCACCATCCAAAGCACTTGAAGGTCCTCTGTTTATTAAATAAACAACAGTATTTACAGCATCCGCCCAAAACTGTAAGGGCAACCCTGCATGCAGTCTCATACACCTTGCACGCTCCATGATCGTTCTGTTCATCCTTTCTGACACACCATTTTCCTGTGGTGTTCCTGGGACTGTCTTCTCTCTACGAATCCCATGGTATGAACAGTAACTATCAAATTCCTTGCCGCAGTACTCACCTCCATTATCAGATCTGAGACACTTCAATCTTTTTCCTGTCTCATTCTCAACCAAAGCTTTCCACTTCTTAAAAGTAGCAAACACATCATATTTCTGTCTAATGCAATAAACCCAAGTTTTTCTAGTTGCATCATCAATAAATGTAACATAATAATGAGAGCCACCAAGAGATTGTACTTGAGCCGGTCCCCATACATCTGTATGCACAAGCTCTAATTTTTCATTCTTCTTCTGTTTCCCAACCCTGAGAAATCTGACTCTCTTCTGTTTTCCATAAACACAGTTTTCACAGAATTCCAAACTTACCTGCTTCAAATCCGGCAGCAACTTCCTTGAGTGGAGAATCTGCATCCCCTTCTCACTCATGTGGCCAAGCCTATGATGCCAGAATGCTGTATCTGTTCCTGTGGAAGCTAAATAGATAGAATGGTCAGTATTATGAGGACATAAATACAACGTACCTACTCTGTCTCCTTTTGCTATCACCATTGATCCTTTAGTGATCTTCCACCACTTTTCTCCGAACGTAGATAGCAGCCGCCATCTCCCAACTTCCCTGTTGAGATCAGATTTCTTTTCATAGCAGGAATATGCCTAACATCTTTCAACAACCAATCAGTTCCATTCTTAACTTTTATCCATACCTTACCCATTCCAACAATTTTACATGGCTCATCATCACCCAATAAAACATGTCCAAAATCGCCAGGAACATACTCATGAAAGTATTTCCTATGGGGTGTAGCATGACATGAAGCTCCTGAATCTACTACCCAATAATCACTAGTATTATCTAATGCAAGAATCAAAGCATCTTGTAACACATCACCTGCTACATTTGCTTCCTGGGTAGTCTCCTTCTGTGCATCTCCTTTCTTCTTTAGAGATTTGCAGTCTTTCTTCAGATGTCCTTTCTTTCCACAGTTCCAGCACTCTATCTTTCCCATTCTGGACTTGGATCTGCCCGTTTTAGATTTTCCACGATTACCTTGGCTCTTTCCTCTCTCCTTTTGTCTTCCTCTGCTTTCCATGGTCAACGTATTACCTGATGTCTCACCTGTGCTTTTTCTTCGCATTTCCTCGCTAAGAATAACACCAATAACATCATCAAACTTCAAGGTGTTTGAACTAGAGACAGAGTTACTTACAGCCATGACCAAGCTATTCCAGCTTTCTGGCAATGAACACAAGATTAGAAGAGCCCTAACCTCATCATCAAAGTTCACACTTACAGAACTTAACTGATTTGTAACCGTATTAAACTCATTTAAATGATCAGTAACAGATCCACCTTCAGACATCTTCATATTAAATAAACGCTTCATTAGAAATACCTTGTTGGAAGCCGAGGGTTTTTCATACATCTTACCCAATGCTTTCATCAAACCCTCTGTTGTCGTTTCTTTTGAGATATTGAAAGCCACCGACGAAGCCAGGCTCAACCGTATTGTTCCCAGAGCCTTTCTGTCAAGAACCACCCATTCTTCGTCCTTCATAGTCGTCGGCTGCTTTGCTTTTCCTCCCAACGGTAAGAATAGATCCTTCTGGTATAGATAGTCCTCCATTTGCATCTTCCATAACCCGAAGTTTTGGCCGTTAAACTTCTCGACCTTAAACTTTCCTTCTTCTGCCATTGCTCCCACTCGAACCAGAAACCCTAGCTTCCTGCGGGTTTAACTGCCAAATAGACCTTTGGCTCTGATACCAATTGTTAGAAAAAACAGGATCGCAGAGTAATAACAATAAACAGAAATGCAAATATAATCACACATACACATTACAAGAGAGACACAGATATATCGTGGTTCACCCAACTTGGGCTACGTCCGCACTGAATTTGTCAGTCCTTATTATTATTACCATCCAGCAAGATGAAGGGATACAACCTGCAGCACAACTGCTGCACTTCCTCTTCTCTGTTTCACAGTCTCTCTCCAGATCTCAAAGATCTTTACAATGCATAAAACCTAATACATCAACCCTAGCCGTATTACAATGTCCTTCTTTTATAAGGGAAATACAATGGGAAAATACCACGGGATACCCAAAACCATGGGCCCGCAAAACAGCTAGCGAAAACAGCCGCAAAACAGCTGGTGATGCCCCCCCACACCCCCCCGCTGGGGTGAGTGTACAGTCCACCTACATATCATATAGAACTGGGGTACAAACATGGCTGATACAATATCATTTATGAGACTAGAAGATCTGGCTCCACAACCAACAACAAAGTGGTGAGGGGTAGAAGGGTGAGTAGTGGGGATTTGAGAGAGAGAGAGAAATTGGAGGTTAAGGGTAGGAGTAGTAGGAATAGGAGTAGGAGTGGGTGGTTAAGGGTAGGGGGAGTAGGTTTGAGAGAGAGAGAGAGAGAGAGAGAGAGAGATACTAGATGTTATGGATTTAGATAGAGAGATATATTGGAGGTTTGGGGTTTAGAGAGAGAGAGGAGGGTTAGTCAGACAGGGAGATGGGAGGGCATTGGGAAGAGAGGAAGAGAGAGATTGGTGGTTAGGGTTTTAGAGAGATACATTCAGGGTTAGGGGTTTAGAGAGAGAGGGGATGAGAGAGATTTTGGTTTAGGTTCTTAGAGATAGCGAGATATATTGGGGGTTAGGTATTTAGAGAGAGGGGGGGAGATTGGAGGTTAGTGGTTTAGAGAGAGAGAGAGAGACTAGTGGTTAGGGGCTTGGAGAGAGAGATGTGGAGTTAGGGGTTTACAAAGAGAGAGAGAGAGAGAGACTAGAGACTAAGGGTTTAAAGAGAGAGAGAGAGAGAGAGAGAGAGAGAGAGAGAGAGACTAGAGACTAAGGGTTTAAAAAGAGAGAGAGAGAGAGAGATGGATTGGGGCTTAGGGGTTTAGAGAGAGATAGAGAGATTGGTAGTTATGGGTTTAGAGAGAGAGAGAGAGATTGTGGTGGAGTAGGGTGAAGAGGGATAGAAAGATAAAGAGGGATGTAGAGATGGTTGGTGGAAGGGAAAATAAAGAGATATAGTGGGGGTTTGGGGGGGGTGAGAGGGATATATATTACGGTTTAGGAGTTTAGAGAGAGAAAGAGAGTGAGTGAGAGATTGCAGAGTGAGTGTAAATGGTTAGCGATGCAGGTATATGGTTAGGGGGAGTAGGGTTAGGAATTAGGGGGGAAAAGAGAGAGAGAGAGAGAGAAAGAGAGAGAGAAAGGAAAGGAATACGAGAGAGAGAGGGGCTTATAGAAAAAGTGAGAGGAGGGGGTTATGGTTTGGGGTAATAAAGAGGGTACATAGAGAGATGGGGGTTTAGGATTTATGCTGTAGTGGAAGATGTGGGGTTAAGAGAGAGAGAGAGGGAGGGAGTAGGGTTATGAAGAGGGAAGAGGGGTTAGGGAAAATAAGAGAGAGAGAGAGGGTGTTGGGTTAGAGAGAGTGATGGGGGGTTACGGAAAGGTGGTGATGAAGAGAGAAAGAGATAGATAGAGACAGAGAGAGAGAGGAAGTTAGGGGCTTATAAAGAGAGAGATTGATGGTTAGGGGTTTATACATAGAAAGAGATATTATGTGTTAGGGATTTAAGGAGAGAGAGTTTGTGGTTAGGGATCTAGAGAGAGAGAGAGAGATAGAGAGATTTGAGGCTAGGGGTTCAGAGAGGGAGAGATTGTAATTTAGGGGTTTATATGTTCTTGTGTGTTTGTGTGTGTGTGGGGTGTGTGTCAAGAGATATAGAGATTGGGGGTTAGGGGTTTAGAGATAGAGATAATGAGGGGCATTGGTGGTTAGGGGTTTAGAGATAAAGCGAGAGAGAGTTGGGTTTGTAGGGGTAGTAAGGTGAAGAGTTGGGATTTGGGGGAGAAGATAGAGAGACATATATATATATTGAGAATTAAAGGTTGAGAGAGAGAGAGATTAGGAGTTAATGGTTTATAAAGAGAGATATAGAGAGAGAGGGAGATTAAGGATTAGGGGGGAGAGAGAGGGGGGGGAGAGAGAGAGATTGGGGGGTAGTAGAGGAGAGAGAGATATATGTAAAGGGGGATGCAGAGATGGTCAGTGGTAGGGGATATAAATAGAAATAATGGTGGGTAGGTTTAGGAGGTTGAGGGCTGAGTGTTTCATGTGGGGAGAGGGAGAGATATTAGATTTTAGGGCTTTAGAGAGAGAGAGAGAGAGAACGATTAGCAATGTAGGTATATGGTTAGGGGGAGTACCGTTAGGGAATATAAGGATAACGAGAGAGAAGGTGAAGGGGAGAGAGGGAGAGTGAGAGAGATTGGTGGTTAGGGATTTAGAGAGAGAGAGATAGAGGGATTCAGGGGTAAGGTTTTAGAGAGAGAGAGAGAGAGAGGGATAAATTGGTGGTTAGGGGTTTAGATAAATAGAGAGACAGAAAGAGATTGCGGGTTAATTGTTTAGAAAATGAGAAAGAGAGAAATATATTGAGAATTTAAGGGTTGAGAGGGAGAGAGATATTAGAATTTAGGGGTTTAGAAGGAGAGATATTGGGGAAGAGAGAGAGAGAGAGAGAGAGAGAGATTGGAGGTTAGGGGTTTAGAGATATAGAAAGAAATTGGGGATTAGTGGTTTAAAGAGAGATAAACAGACTAGGTTTAGGGGTTTATAGAGAGAGATAAAGGGAGATATTGGTGGTGAGTGGTTTCTAGAGAGAGAGAGAAAGAGATAGATTCGAGGATAAGGGTTTAGAGAAAGAGAGATAAATCAAGGGGTGATGGTTAGTTGTTGGGATAGGAGTGGGTGGTCTAGGGTAGGGGTATATATATATATATATATATATATATATATATATATAGAGAGAGAGAGAGAGAGAGTGATGGGTAGGGGGTTAGAGGTGGGAATATGGGTAGGAGGGCTAAGAGTGGGGGGTTTTAGGGTGGAGGGAGAGAGAGGGATGGGGATATGGTTAGTGGTAGGGGAAATAGAGAGATAAAGTGGGGATTAGGGTTATGACTAAGTTTTAGTGGGGGAGAGAGGGAAATCTATCACGGATGGATCCTAGAGAGAATAGGGTTAGGTTTAAGGGGGATAAAGAGAGAGAGAGAGAGAGAGAGAGAAGATGAGAGATGGAGGCCAAGAGAAATAGAGAGAGTAGGGGGTAAGGATGTAGGGTAATAAAGAGGGTACATAGAGAGACGTGTGGTTAGGTTTTATGGTAGAGCTAAAGATGGGGGGTTGAGACAAAGATCGGGGACTGTGATTATAAATAGGGAGGGGGGATTACAGAAAAGAGGAAAGAGAGAAGGAGGGGTGGTTACAGAATGGAGGATAGAGAGAGGAAGGGGGGTTAGGGAAAGGTTGTGATGGAGAGAGAGAGAGAGGAGGTGGAGGAGGGTTAGCAAGAGAGGGAGAAGGGAGGTCGTTTTGCAAAGAGGATAAGAGAGATAGAAAGATAAAGATTGGGGGTTATGGGTTTAGAGAGAGAGAGATTAGGGGTTAGGGGTTTAGAGAGAGAGAGAGAAATTGTGGGGAATAGTGGGGAGAGGGATGGGGATATGGTTAGTGGTATCGAAGATAGAGAGATAGATTAGGGGGTATGGTTAGGAGGGTGAGGAATATTTTAAAAGAGAGAGGAGGGGGTTATGGTTTGGGGTAATAAAGAGGGTACATAGAGAGATGGGGGTTTAGGATTTATGGTGTGGTGGAAGATGTGGGGTTAAGAGAGAGAGAGAGAGAGGGAGGGAGTAGGGTTATAAATAGGGAAGAGGGGGGGTTGGGTTGGACATAGAGATGGGGGGTTATAGAAAGGTTTTGATGGAGAGAGAGAGAGAGAGAGAGAGAGAGAGAGAGGCTTATAAAGAGAGAGATTGATGTTTAGGGGTTTATAAAGAGAAAGAGATATTGTGTGTTAGGGATTTAGAGAGAGAGAGTTTGTGGTTAGGGATCCAGAGAGAGAGTGAGAGATTTGAGGCTAGGGATTTAGAGAGGGAGAGATTGTAATTTAGGGGTTTATGTGTTCCTGTGTGTTTGCGTGTGTGTGTGTGTGTGTCAAGAGATATAGAGATTGGGGATTAGGGGTTTAGAGATAGAGATAAGGAGAGGGATTGGTTGTTAGGGGTTTAGAGATAAAGTGAGAGAGAGTTGGGTTTGTAGGGGTAGTAAGGTGAAGAGTGGGGATTTGGGGGAGAAGATAGAGAGAGGTACATATATATTAGGAATTAAAGGTTCAGAGAGAGAGACATTAGGGGTTAATGGTTTATAGAGAGAGATATAGAGAGAGAGGTAGATTAAGGACAACTAGGGGGGGAAAAGAGAGAGAGAGAGAGAGGTGGGGGAGAGAGAGATTGGGGGGCAGTAGAGGAGAGAGCGATATATATAAAGGGGGATGCAGAGATGGTCAGCAGTAGGTGATATAAATAGAAACAGTGGTGGGTAGGTTTAGGAGGCTGAGGGATGAGTGTTTCATGGGGGGAGAGGGAGAGATATTAGGTTTTAAGGCTTTAGAGAGAGAGAGAGAGCCGATGGTTAGAGATGCAGGTATATGGTTAGGGGGAGTATTGTTAGGGAATATAAGGATAACGAAAGAGAGAGAGAGGGAAGGTGAAGGGGAGAGAGAGAGGGATAGAGAGAGGGAGAGTGAGAGAGATTGGGGGTTAGGGATTTAGAGAGAGATAGAGATAGAGGGATACAGAGGTAAGGTTTTAGAGAGAGAGATATATAAATTGGTAGTTAGGGGTTTAGATAAATAGAGAGACAGAGAGAGATTGTGGGTTAATTGTTTAGAAAGTGAGAAAGAGAGAAATATATTGAGAATTTTAGGGTTGAGAGGGAGAGAGATATTGGAATTTAGGGGTTTAGAAGGAGAGATATTGGGGGAAGAGAGAGAGAGAGAGAGAGAGAGAGAGGAATATATATAGAGATAGAGATTGGAGGTTAGGGATTTATAGATATATAAAGAAATTGGGGATTAGTGGTTTAGAGAGAGATAAACAGACTGGGTTTAGGGGTTTAGAGAGAGAGATAAAGGGAGATATTGGTGGTTAGATGTTTCTAGAGAGAGAGAGAGAGATAGATTCGAGGATAAGGGTTTAGAGAAAGAGAGAGAGAGAGAGAGAGATTGGGGTTTATGGATTTAGAGAGAGAGAGAGAGAGAGAAATCAAGGGGTGATGGTTAGTTGTTGGTATAGGAGTGGGTGGTCAAGGGTAGGGGGGCTATGGGGGACAAAGATATATATATATATATATATATATATATATAGAGAGAGAGAGAGAGAGAGAGAGAGAGAGAGTGATGTGTAGGGGGTTAGTGGTGGGAATATGGGTAGGAGGGTTAAGAGTGGGGATTTTAGGGGTATATAGAGAGAGGGTGAGATAGATGAGGGTTTAGGTGTTTAGCAAGAGAAAAATATTGGCCATGGAGTAGGGGGAGAGAGGTAGGGAGAGAGAGGGATGGGGATATGATTAGTGGTAGGGGACATAGAGAGATAAAGTGGGGATTAGTGTTATGACTATGTTTTAGTGGGGGAGAGAGGGAAATCGATCACAGGGGGATCCTAGAGAGAGTAGCATTAGGTTTAAGGGGGATAGAGAGAGAGAGAGAGAGAGAGAGAGAGAGAGAGAGGATGAGAGATGGAGGTCAAGAGAAATAGAGAGAGCAGGGGGTTAGGTTTTATGGTAGAGATGAAGATGAGGGGTTGAAACAAAGATGGGGGAGTGCGGTTATAAATAGGGAGGTGGGATTAAAGAAAAGAGGAAAGAGAGAAGGATGGGTGGTTATTGAATGGAGGACAAAAAGAGGAAGGAGGGTTAGGGAAAGGTTGTGATGGAGAGAGAGAGACAGCAGGTGGAGGAGGGTTAGCGAGAGAGGGAGAAGGGAGGTCATTGTGCACAGAGGATAAGTGAGATAGAAAGATAGAGATTGGGGGTTAAGGGTTTAGAGAGAGAGAGATTAGGGGTTAGGGGTTTAGAGAGAGAGAGAAATTGTGGGGGAATATGGGGGAGAGGGATGGGGATATGGTTAGTGGTATCGGAGATAGAGAGATAGAGTGGGGGGTATGGTTAAGAGGGTGAGGAGTGTGAGATTGGGTTGCATAGAGATATATATATATATATTAGGGGTTATGGGCTTAGAGAGAGAGAGAGAGAGAGATACCATAGGGGGGAGAATCAATGGATAGCAATGTGAGTATATGGTTAGGAATTAGGGGAATAGAGAGAGAGAGAGAGAGAGAGAGAGAGAGAGAGAGGAAGGGAAATACAAGAGAGGGATACTTATAGAATAAGAAAGAGGAGGGGATTAGGGTAATAAAGAGGGTACAGAGATAGATGCGTGAGTTAGGATTTATAGTGTAGGGGAAGATGTGGGGTCAAGAGAGAGAGAAAGAGGGAGGGAGTTGGGTTATAAAGAGGGAAGAGGGGTTAGGAAAAATAGGAGAGAGAGGGATGGGGATTATGGAAATGTGGGTACTGGAGAGAGGGGGGGGATTAGGGGCTTAGAGAGAGACAAAGAGAGAGAGGGAAGAGAAAGAGAGAAATAGATTGATGGTTAGGGGTTTACAAAGGCAGAGAGATATTGGGGGTTAGGGGTTTAAAAAGATATAACTTGGTTGTTAGGGATTTAGAGAGAGAGAGAGATACATTTGAGTTTAGGGGTTTAGAGGAGGGAGAGATCAGATTTTAGGGGTTTATATATGTGTGTGTGTATTAGGGGTTTTAGAGAGAGAAGGAGAGGGATTTTGGGTTTGTAGGGGTAGTAGGGTGAAGAGTGGGGATTTGGGGGAGACGATAGAGAGAGATACATATATATTAGATTGAAAGGTTTAGAGAGAGATAAAGAGTGAGAAGATTAGGGGGTTAGGGGTTTAGAGAGAGAGAGAGAGAGAGAGATTGGGGGGAAAGTAGGGAAGAGAGGGATAGAGAGAGAGAGATGGTTGGTAGTACGAGATTTAAATAGAGAGAGTGGGGGTTTTGCAGGGGAGAGGGGGGAGATATTAGGTGTTATGGGTTTAGAGAGAGAGATGATGGTTACCAATGTGGTATATGGTTAGGGGGAGTACGGTTGGGGTATAGAGGGATAGAGATATCAGGGGTTAATGGTTTAGAGAGAGAGAGAGATTGGTGGTTGGGGTTTAGATAAATAAGGAGAGAGAGAGAGATTATGTGTTAGGGGTTTAGAGAGAGAGAAAAATATTGGGGGTTAGGGATTAAGAGAAAGAGAGAGAGAGATTGGTGGTTGGGGTTGAGATAAATAAGGGAGAGAGAGAGATTATTTGTTAGGGGTTTAGAGAGAGAGAGAAATATTGGGGGTTAGGGATTAGGAGAGAGAGAGAGATTGGTGGTTAGGGATTAACAGAGAGAGAAATAGATCACAGGTTAGGGGTTTAGTGACATGCAAACAAACATGCACAGATTGGGGACTAGGGGTTTACAGTGAGAGAGAGATTGGGGGTTAGGGGTTTAGAGAGAAGGAGATATTTATTGTTAGTGGTTTAGAGAGAGAGAGAGATTGAGGGAGAGAGATATTGGGGGTTAGGGATTAGAGAGAAAGAGATATCCAAGGTCAGGGGTTTAGAGAGAGAGAGTTCGGTACAAAGATATTGAATTTTAAGGATGTAGAGAGAGAGATTAGATGTTAATCATGTAGAGAGAGAGAGATTGGGGGTTTACATAGAGAGAGAGAGAGAGATATTGGGGGTTTACATAGAGAGAGGGAGAGAGATATGTTGGTTAGGGTTTTAGAGAGAAAGAGAGGGATTGGAGATTAGGGGTATAGAGAGCGATATATATTGTGGTTATAGGATTAGATAGAGAGAGAGAGAGAGAGAGAAATATTGGGGGTTAATAGGGGTTTAGAGAGAGGAGAGAGGGATTAGGGGTTTATAGAGAGAGAGAGATTGTGGGTTAGACGTTTATTATAGAAAGAGCGAGAGAGAGAGAGAGTATTGGGGGGTCATGGGTTTAGAGGGGATAAAGAGAGAGAGATTGGGGGTTAGGCATTAGGAGAGAGATAGAGAGCATGATTGAGATGTGGTGGTTATTTGTAGGAATAGGTGTAGGTGGTTAAGTTTAGAGTTTGGAATAGGGGGCTAAGGATATATGAGAGAGAGAGAAAGGGTGGGATTGGGTTGTGGTTAGTGGTGGGGGAGAGAGAGAGATAGAGTGGGGGATGAAGGGGGTAGGAGGGTGAGGAGTGTGGGTTTTACGGAGGAGATAGAGATGGAGAGAGAGAGAGAGGGAGAGAGGGAGGGAGAGAGAGATATTTTGAGATAGAGGTTTAGAGAGAGAAATAAATAGATTAACTGTTAGTGGTTTATAGTGGGAGAGATGAGATTGGAGTGATTTGGGGTCTAGAGGTTGAGGGATTTGGGGGGAATAGAGAGAGAGAGAGAGAGAGAGAGAGAGAATGGGGATTAATATCGGTTTACAGAGACAAAGTGGTGAGGAGGGATAGAAGGGTAAGAAGTGGGGATTTTAGGAGTGGCAATTTGAGAGAGAGAGAGAGAGATTGGAGGTTAAGGTTAGGGGGTGTAGGAATAGGAGTAGAAGTGGCTGGTTAAGGGTAGGGGGAGTAGGTTTGAAAGAGAGAGAGAGAGAGAGAGTAGATGTTAGGGATTTAGATGAGAGAGAGATATTGGAGGTTAGGGCTTTAGAGAGAGAAAGAGAGAGGAGGGTTAGTCAGATAGGGAGATGGGAGGGCATTGGGAAGAGAGGAAGAGAGAGATTGGTGGTTAGGGTTTTAGAGAGAGACATTCGGGGTTAGGTGTTTAGAGAGAGAGGGGAAGAGAGAGATTTTGGTTCATGTTCTTAATTACAGATAGATATATTGGGGGTTAGGTATTTAGAGAGAGAGAGAGGGAAATTGGATTTTAGGGGTTTAGAGAGAGAGAGAGAGAGGCTAGCGGTTAGGGGGTTAGAGAGAGAGATGTGTAGTTAGGGGGTTTACAAAGAGAGAGAGAGAGAGAGAGATTGGAGACTAAGGGTTTAGAGAGAGAGAGAGAAAGATATGGATTGGGGCTTAGGGGTTTAGAGAGAGATAGATAGATTGGGGGTTATGGGTTTAGAGAGAGAGAGAGGGGGATTAGGAGTGGGGTCTTTTGGGGGTTGGAAGAGAGAGAGAGAGAGAGAGAGAGAGAGAGAGGATTGTGGGGGAGTAGGGTGAAGAGGGATAGAAAGAGAAAGAGGGATAAATAGATGGTTAGTGGAAGGGGAAATAGATAGATATAGTGGTGGGTAGGGTTAGGAGGATGAGTAGTGGGGGTTTGGTGGGGAGAGGGAGAGATATTACTATTTAGGAGTTTAGAGAGGGAAAGAGAGTGAGTGAGAGATCACAGAGGGAGTGTAAATTTGTTAGCAATAAAGGTTATGGGTTAGGGGTATTAGGGTTAGGAATTAGGGGGGGAAGAGAGAGAGAGAGAGAGAGGAAAGCAATAAGAGACAGAGAGGCCTGTAGAAAAAGAGAGGGGATGGGGGTTAGGGTTTAGGGTAATAAAGAGGGTACATAGAGAGATGGGGGTTTAGGATTTATGGTGTAGTGGAAAATGTGGGGGTTAAGGAGAGAAGAGAGAGAGGGAGGGGGTGGGGTTATAAGAGGGAAGAGGGGGTTACGTAAAATATGAGAGAGGGGGGGGTTGAGTTAGAGAGAGTGATGGAGAGAGAGAGAGACAAAGGAAGTTAGGGGCTTATAGAGAGAGATATTGATAGTTAGGGGTTTTATACAGAGAAAAAGATTTTGTGGGGTTAGGGCTTTAGAGAGAGAGAGAGAGGCTTGGTGGTTAGGGATTTAGAGAGAGAGAGAGAGAGAGAGAGATTTGAGGCTAGGGGTTTAGGGGGGAGAGATTGTAATTTAGGGCTTTTTCTATGTGTGTATGTGTGTGTTCTTGTTTGAAAAGAGATAGAGATTGGGGGTTAGGGGTTTATAGATAGAGAGAAAGAGAGAGATTGGGGGTTAGGGTAGGGGTAGAAATGTGAAGAGTGGGGATTTAGGAGAGAATATAGAGAGAGATATATATATCTCAGGAATTAAACTTTTAGAGAGATAGAGATTAGGGGTTAATGGTTTATAGAGAGAGAGAGGGGGATTAAGAAGGAGTAGGGGGGAGAGAGAGATAGAGAGAGAGAGAGATATTGGGGGGCAGAAGAGGGGAGAGGGATATATAGAAAGGGGGATGGAGAGATGGTCAGTGGTAGGGGATCTAAATAGAAAGAGTGGGGGATACAGTTAGGAGGGTGAGGGATAGGGGTTTCATGGGGGGAGAGGGAGAGATATTAGGTTTTAGGGGTTTAGAGAGAGAGAAAGAGAAATAGATGATGGTTAGCGATGTGGGGTATATGGTTAGGGGTATACCCTTATGGAATATAAGGATAGAGAGAGAGAGAGAGGGGAGAGAGAGAGAGATAAGTTGAAGGGGAGAGAGGGAGGGATAGAGAGAGAGAGAGAGAGAGCACGAGAGAGATTGGGGGTTAAGGGTTTAACGTGAGAGATATAAATTGGTGGTTAGGGGTTTAGATAAATAGAGAGACAAAGAGATATTGTGGGTTAAGGTGTTTAGAAAAGAGAGAAAGAGATAAATATATTGAGAATTTAAGGGCTGAGAGGGAGAGAGATATTGGAATTTAGGGGTTTAGAGAGAGAGAGAGAGAGAGATATTGGCGGTTAGGGTTTTAGAGATGTAGAAAGAAATTGGGGATTAGTGGTCTAGAGAGAGATCGAGAGAGACTAGGTTTAGGGGTTTAGAGAAAGAGATAAAGGGAGATATTGGTGGTTAGTGGTTTCTAGAGAGAGAGAGAGAAAGAGATAGATTGGAGGATAAGGGTTTAGGGAGAGAGAGAGATTGGGTTTATGGATTTAGAGAGAGAGAGAGAGAAATCAATTGGTGAAGGTTAGTTGTTGGCATGAGAATGGATGGTCAAGAGTAGAGGGGTTAAGGGGGACAAAGATATCTCTCTTTCTCTCTCTCTCTATATATATATATACATAGAGAGAGAGAGAGAGAGAGATGGGTAGGGGGTTAGTGGTGGGAGTAGGGGTAGGAGTGTTAAGAGTGGGGGGTTTTAGGATGGATATTAGAGAGAGAGAGTGAGAGAGATTAGGGTTTAGAGGTTAATGAGAGAAAAATATTGGTCGAGGAGTAGGGGGGAAGGGGGGGTAGGAGAGAGAGGGATGGGATATGGTTAGTGGTAGGGGAGATAGAGAGATAAAGTGGGGATTAGGGTTATAACTGAGTTTCAGTGGGGGGAGAGAGGGAAATAGATCATGAGGGGAGCTTCGATGGTTACAATGTGCGTATATGACTAGGGAGAGTAGGGTTAATTTTGAGGAGAGAGAGAGAGAGAGAGGAGAGAGAGAGAAGAGAGAGAGAGAGAGAGAGAAGAGGATAGATGGAGGCCGAGAGAAATAGAGAGAGTAGGGGGTTAGGATATATGGTAGAGGGGAATATGGGGGGTTGAGACAGAGAGAGGGGGGAGTGGGTTTATAAATAGGGATGGCGGATTAGGGAAATAGGAGAGGAGATAGAGAGAGGGGGTGGTTATGGAAAGGAGGATAGCGAGAGGAAGGGGTGTTAGGAAAGGTGGTGATGGAGAGAGAGAGAGGAGGTGGAGGAGGGTTATAGAGAGAGGGAGAAGGGAGGGGATGTGCAGAGAGGATGATAGAGTTAGAAAGAGAGATATTGAGTGTTAGGTGTTTAGAGAGAGATATTATGGGTTAGGTGTTTAGAGAGAGAGAGATAAATTGTGGGGAGTAAGGGGAGAGGGATAGAGGGAGAGAAAGGGATGGGGATACAGTTAGTGGTATGGGATATAGAGAGGGAGGTCGGGTTAGGAGGGTTAGGAGTGTGGGTTTGGGTTGCATATATATATATATTAGGGTGTAGGGGTTTAGAGAGAGAGAGAGAGATCATAGGGGGAGCATCAATGGATAGCAATGTTAGTATATGGTTAGGGGGAGTAGGGTTAGGAATTAGGGTAAGAGAGAGAGAGAGAGAGGTTAGGGATTTAGAGAGGGAGAGATTGGAATTTATGGTTTATATATATGTGTGTGTGTTTTAGGGGTTAGAGAGAGAGGAGAGGGATTTTTTGGTTTGTAAGGGTAGTAGGATGAAGAATGGGGCTTTGGGGGGAGAAGATAGAGAGAGATACATATATCTTAGGAATTCAAGTTTTAGAGAGAGAGAGAAAAAGTGAGAGAAATTAAGGTTTTATGGAGAGAGAGAGAGAAAGAGTGAGATAAATTAATGTTTTATAGAGAGAGAGAGAGGAGAGATTGGGGGGGCAGTAGGGAAGAGAGGGATAGAGAGAGAGGGGATGGAGGGGATGGTCAGTAGTAAAGGATAGGGCTAGGAGGGTGAGGAGTGGTGGTTTCACATAGGAGAGGGGGAGATATATTAGTTGTTAGGGATTTAGAGAGAGAGAGAGAGAGAGAAAATAATGGATAGCAATGCGGGGTATATGGTTACGGGGAGTATGGTTGGTGAATAGAAGGATAGAGACAGAGAGAGAAGGTGAATAGGAGAGAGGGAGTGATAGAGAGAGTGAGAGAGCTTGGGGTTTAGGGATTTAGAGAGAGATAGAGATAATGGGGGTTAAGGGTTTAGAGAGAGGAGAGAGATTGGTGGTTATGGGTTTAGATAAACACAGAGAGAGAGACAAAGAGATTCAGGGTTAGGATTTGAGAGAGAGAGAGAGGTTGGGAGTTAGGGATTAAGAGAGAGAGAGAGAGAGAGAGAGAGAGATTGGTGGTTTGTGATTTACAAAGAGAGAGAGAGAGAGAGAGAGAGATTGGTGGGTAGTGATATACAAAGAGAGAGAGATATTTGAGGTTAGGGATTCAGTGACAAACACACACATACACAAAGAATGGGGATTAGGGGTTTAGAGCGAAATAAAGAGTTTTGGGTTTAATGTTTAGAGGAAAGAGATATTGGGTGGTTAGTGGTTTAGAGAGAGAGAGAGAGAGGGATATTGGTTGTTAGGGATTGGCGAGAGAAATATATTCAAGGTTAGGGGATCAGAGAGTGAGGTAGAGAGATATTGAATTTTAGGGATGTAGAGAGAGAGAGAGAGATTGGGGGTTTACATAGAGAGATAGAGAGATTGTGCATTTGGGGTTGAGAGAGAGAAAGAGAGAGGGAGAGAGATATTGGAGGTTAGGGTTTGAGAGAGAGAGAGATTGGATATTAGGTGTATCGAGAGGAGAGAGAATATTAGGGGTTAATAGGCGTTTCAAGATAGAGATCGTAGGGGGGAAGTATCGATGGTTAGTGGTGTGGGGGAAAGAGAGATAGAGTGAGGCAGTTAGGAGAGTGAGGAGTGGGTGTTTGGGGAGATATATATATATATATATCAAAGAGAGAGAGAGAGGGGGTTAGGGGTTTATATAGAGAGAGACAAAGATTGGAGGTTACGTATTTAGAGAGAGAGAGGGATTGTCGGTTAGGATTTTATTATAGAGAGAGAATGTGTGTGTGTGTGTGAGAGAGAGAGATATTGGGGGTCAGGGGTTTAGAGGGGAGAGAGAGATATTAGGGGTTAGGCCTTAAGAGAGATATAGAGAATAATCGAGTTGTGGTGGTTATTGGTAGGATTAGGTATAAGTGGTTAGGGTTAGAAGGGGGGATATGGGGAGAAGGATATATGAGAGAGAGGGGATTGATGGGGTTGTGGTTAGTGGTGGGGGGAGAGAGAGATATAGTGTGGGATGAAGGGAATGAGGGTGAGGAGTGGGGGGTTTGGAGGAGGAGATAGAGATGGAGATTGGAGTGGTTAGGGTTATAAAGGGAGAGAGAGATTGGGGTTGAGGGATTTGCAGGGGGGAGAGAGAGAGAGAGAGAGAGGGGTTAATAGGGGTTTAGAGAGACATAGTGCTAAGGAGAGGTAGAAGGGTTGGAAGTGGGAATTTGAGGATTGCAGATTAGAGAGAGAGAGAGAGATCAAAATTGGAGGGTAAGGGTAGGGGGAGTACAAATAGGAGTAGGAGTGGGTGGTTAAGGGTAGGGGGAGTAGGTTTGAGAGAGAGCGAGAGGAGACTATATGTTAGGGATTTAGATAGAGAGAGAGATTAGAGGTTAGGGTTTTAGAGAGAGATAGTAAGGAGGGTTAGTTAGACAGGGTGATGGGAGGGCGTGGGAAGAGATAGATTGGTGGTTAGGTTTTAGAGAGAGATATTTGGGGGTTAAGGGTTTATAGAGAGAGGGGAATTGAGAAATTTAGGTTTATGTTCTTAAAGAGAGAGAGGAGAGAGAGAGAGAAGAGGAGAGAGAGATTGAGGGTTAGAGATTTAGAGAGAGAAGAGAGAGAGAGGGATATTGAAGGTTAGGGGTTAGAGAGAGAGAGAAAGCTGGTGATTAGGGACTTAGAGAGAGAGATATGTGGAGTTAGGGGTTTACAAAGACAGAGAGAGAGAGAGAGAGAGAGAGAGAGAGAGAGGAGAAATATATAGGTTGGGCTTGGGGGTTTAGAGAGAGATAAAGAGATTGGGGGTTATGGGTTTAGAGAGAGAGAGAGAGTGAGAGTTAAGAGTGCAGGTTTTTTTGAGGATGGTAGAGAGATAGAGAGAGATTAGAGGTTAGATGTTAATAGAGAGGGAGAGAGAGAGAGGGAGAGAGAGAGATTATGGGGTGTAGGGAGAAGAGGGATAGAGAAAGAAAGAGGGATGGGGAGATGGTTATTGGAAGGGAAAATAAAGATATATAGAGGGGGGTAGGGTTAGGAGGATGAGTAGTGGGGGTTTGGGAGGGAGAGGGAGAGATATTAGGGTCTAGGATTTTCGAGAGAGAGAGAGAGAGAGAGTGAGAGATTGCAGAGGGAGCGTCAATAGTTATCGATGTAGGTATATAGTTAGAGGCAGTACGGTTAGGAATTAGGGGGGTAAAGAGAGAGAGAAAAGAACGGAATAAGAGAGAAACAGAGAGAGAGCCTTCAAGAAAGAGAGAGAGGAGGGGTTTAGGGTAATAAAGAGAGTACATAGAGAGATGGGGGGGTTAGTATTTATGGTGTAGTGGAAGATGTCAGGTTAAGAGAGAGAGAGAGAGAGAGAGGGAGAGAGTGGGGTTATAAGGAGGGAAGAAGGGCTAGGGGAATTAGGAGAGAGGGGGGGGTTGGGTTAGAGAGAGTGATGGGTGTTACAGAAAGGTGTTGCTTGAGGGAGAGAGAGAGGAGGAGGAGGAGGAGGTCAGGGGATTATAGACAAAGAGATATTGATGGTTAGTGGTTTATAGAGAGAACGAGATATTGGGGGTTATGGGTTTTGAGAGAGAGAGCTTGGTGGTTAGGGATTGAGAGAGAGAGAGATTTGAGGCTAGGGTTAAGAGAGGGAGAGATTGGAATTTAGGGATTTATGTTTGTGCATGTGTCAAAAGAGATAGAGATTGGGGGTGAGGGGTTTAGAGATAGAGAGAAGGAGTGGGATTGAGGGTTAGAGGTTTAGAGACAGAGCGAGAGAGAGTTGGGTTTGTAGGGGTAGCAAGGTGAAGTGTGGGGATTTGGGGGAGAACATAGAGAGAGATACATATATATTAGGAATTAAAGGTATAGAG
Organism: Larix kaempferi; assembly: GCA_027924585.1. Taxonomy (NCBI): domain Eukaryota; kingdom Viridiplantae; phylum Streptophyta; class Pinopsida; order Pinales; family Pinaceae; genus Larix; species Larix kaempferi. The sequence goes on along the minus strand of BSBM01000926.1, from coordinate 1,828,621 downwards.
AGAGAGAAATAGAGTGAGAGATATTAGTGGTTAATGTTTTATAGAGAGAGAGAGAGAGAGAGAGAGAGAGATTGGGGGGAAGTAGAGGGGAGAGGTATAGAGAGAGGGGGATGGGGAGATGGCCAATGATAGGGGATACGAATAGAAAGAGTGGAGGATATGGTTAGGAGGGTGAGGACTGGGGTTTCATGGGTGGAGAGGGAGAGATATTAGGTGTTAGGGATTCAGAGAGAGAGAAAGAGGCAGAGATGATGGGTTATCAATGTGAGTATATGGTTAGGGGGAGTACTATTAGGGAATAGAAAGATAAATAGAGAGAGAGAAGGTGAAGAGCAGAGAGGGAGGCATATAGAGAGAGAGAGAGATTGGGGATTAGGGATTTAGAGAGAGAGATAGAGATATTGGGGAATAAGGGTTTAGAGAGAGAGAGAGAGAGAAAAATTGGTTGTTAGGGGTTTAGATAAATGGAGAGATAAAGAGAGATTTTGGGTTAGGGATTTAGAGAGAGAGATTGGGGGTTAGGGATTTAGAGAGAGAGATTGGGGGTTAGGGATTAAGAGAGAGAGAGAGATATTGGTGGTTAGGGATTAATAGAGAGAGAGAGAGGAGAGAGAGAGAGAGATTGGAGGTTAGGGGTTTAGTGACAGAGAGAGAGAGATTGGGGATTAGGGGGTTTAAAGTGAGAGAGAGATATTGGGGGTTAACGATTTAGAGAAAGAGAGGTATTAGTGGTTAGCAGTTTAGAGCGAGAGAGAGATATCCTAGGTAAGGGGTTTAGAGAGAGAGTGATAGAGAGATATTAAATTTTAGGGATGTAGAGAGAGAGAGAGAGGTTAGTGTTTAGATGTTAATTGTGTGTGTGTGAGAGAGAGAGAGAGGGAGAGAGAGAGAGAGATTGTGGGAGAGTAGGGCTAAGAGGGATAGGGAGATAAAGAGGGATGGGGAGATGGTTAATGGAAGGGTAAATAGATAGATATAGTTAGAGGTAGGGTTAGGAGGATGAGTAGTGAGGGTTTGGGAATGGAGAGGGAGAGATATTATGTTTTAGGAGTTTAGAGAGAGAGAGAGTGTGTGTGTGAGTGAGAGATCCCAAAGGGAGCGTTAAAGGTTAGCAATGGAGGTATATGGTTAGGGGGAGTAGGGTTAGGAATTAGGGTGATAAAGAGAGAGAGAGAGAGAGAGTAAGGGAATAAAGGAGAGGGAGAGAGAGTAGGGGATGAGGGTTTAGGGTATTAAATAGGGTACATACAGAGATGGGGGGCTAGGCTTTATGGTGTAGGGGAATATTTTGGGTTAAGAGAGAGAGAGGGAGGGAGTGGGGTTATAAAGAGGGAAGAGGGGTTAGGGAAAATATGAGAGAGAGGGCGGGGTTGGGATAGAGAGAGATGATGGATTATGGAAAGTTGGCACTGGAGAGAGAGAGAGAGGAGGTTAGGGGATTATAAAGAGAGAGAGATTGATGGTTAGGGGTTTATAGAGAGAAATAGATATTGGGGGTTAGGGGTTTAGAGAGAGAGAGCTTGGTGGTTAGGGATTTAGAGAGAGAGAGAGAGCTATTTGATGCTAGGGGTTTAGAGAGGGAGAGAATGAAATTTTGGTATTTATATGTGTAGGTGTGTGTGTGTGTGTGTGTGTGTCAAAAGAGATAAATATTGGGGGTTAGGGGTTTAGAGATAGAGATAAGGAGAGGGATTGGGGGTTAGGGATTTAGAGATAGAGCGAGAGAGAGTTGGGTTTGTAGGGGTAGGAAGGTGAAGAGTGGGGATTTAGTGGAGAATATAGAGAGAGATACAAATATATTAGGAATTAAATGCTTCGAGAGAGAGAAAGAGAGTGAGAGATATTAGGGGTTCGTTCTTTATAGAGAGAGAGAGAGAGAAATAGATTGGGGGGAAGTAGAGCAGAGAGGAATAGAGATAGAGGGGAATGGGGAGATGGTCAGTAGTATGGGATATAAATAGAAAGAGTGGGGGATAGGGTTAGGAGGGTGAGGACTGGTGTTTTCATGGGGAGAGGGAGATATATTAGGTGTTATGGATTTAGAAAGAGAAAGAAACGATGGTTAGCGATGTAGGTATATGGTTAGGGGGAGTACCATTAGGGAATAGAAGGATAAAGAGAGAGACATAAGGTGAAGATGAGAGAGGGGGGGATAGAGAGAGAGAGAGAGAGATTGGGGGTTAGGGATTTAGAAAGAGACATAGAGAGATTGGGGATTAAGGGTTTAGAGAGATAGAGAGATATTGGTGGTTAGGGGTTTAGATAAATAGAGATACAGAGAGAGATTGTGGGTTAGGGGTTTAGAGAGAGAGAGAGAGAGATATTGGGGGTTAGGGATTAAGAGAGAGAGAGAGAGAGATTGGTGGTTAGAGATTAATTGAGAGAGAGATATTGGAGTTTAGGGGTCTAGTGAGAGAGAGAGAGAGAGAGAGAGAGAGAGAGATTGGGGATTAGAGGTTTAGAGTGAGACAAAGAGATTGGGGTTTAGCAGTTTAGAGAAAGATAGATCTTGGTGCTTAGCAGTTTAGAGAAAGAGAGAGAGATATTGGGGGTTAGGGATTAGAGAGATAGATATCTAAGGTTAGGGGTTTAGAGAGGGATAGGTAGAGAGATATTGAATTTTAGGGATGTAGATAGTGATAGAGAGAGAGAATGGTATTTTACATTCAGAGAGAGAGAGAGAGAAAGAGAGAGAGACTATGCATTAGGGGTTTAGAGATAGATAGAGAGAGAGAGAGAGAGATCACACATTAGGGTTTTAGAGAGAGAGAGAGAGAGAGATTAGAGGTTAGGGTTTTAGAGATAGAGAGAGATTGGAGATTAGGGTTTTAGAGAGAGAGAGACTGGGGGTTACATTATTGGATAGAGAGAGACAAATATTGGGGGTTAATAGGGGTTATAGAGAGAGAGATCGTAGGGGGGGTATGGATAGTTAGTGGTGTGGGGGAAAGAGAGATATAGTGGGGGGTAGGAGGGTGAGGAGTAGGCATTGTGAGAGAGAGAGAGAGAGAGATTGGTGGTTAGGGGTTGATATAGAGATAGAGAGAGATTGGAGGTTAGGGATTTAGAGAGAGAGAGAGAGAGGGATTGGGAGTTAGGGGTTTAGAGAGAGAGATTTTGGGGGTTAGGATTTTAGAGAGAGAGGTTGAGATTATGGGTTAGAAATTTATAGGGAGAGAGAGATATTGGGGGTCAGGGGTTTAGAGTGAGAGAGAGAGAGAGATTGGGGGTTAGAGGTTAAGAGAGAGAGAGAGAGATTGGGGGTTAGAGGTTAAGAGAGAGAGAGTGTGATCGAGTTGTGGTGGTTATTGGTAGGATTAGGTGTAGGTGGTTAAACTTAGAGGGGGGAATAGGGGAATAGGTATATATGAGAGAGAGAGAGAGGGATGGGGTTGCGGTTAGTGGCAAGGGAGAGCAAGATAGAGTGGGGGATGAATGGGTTGGGGAGTGAGAAGTGTATGTTTGGTGGAGGAGATAGAGATATATATAGAGAGATAGAGAGATTATGAGATAAAGGTTTAGAGAGAGAAAGAGAGAGATTAGGTGTTACGGGTTTATAGTGAGAGATATGGAGATTGGATTTTAGGTATTTGGAGAGAGAGAGAGAGAGAGAGAGAGAATGGGGGTTAGTAGGGGTTTATAGACATAGAGTAGAGAGTATGGGTAGAAGGGTGAGGAGTGGGGATTTGAGAGAGAGAGAGAGAGAGAGAAATTGGAGGTGAAGGATAGGGAGAGTAGGAATAGGATTAGGAATGTTTGGTTAAGGGTAGGGGGAGTATGTTTGAGAGAGAGATATATATTAGAGGTTAGGGATTTAGATAGTGAGAGATATATGAGGTTATAGGTTTGGAGACATGGAGGAGGGTTAGTGAGACATGGAGATGAGAGAGATTAGTTGTTAGGGTTGTATAGAGAGAGAGATTCGGGGTTAGGTGTTTATAGAGAGAGGGCGAGAGAGAGATTTGGGCTTAGGTTCTTAAAGAGAGAGAGAGAGAGGGGAGGATCAGGGGGGAGAGTGAGAGAGATATTGGGGGGCAGTAGAGGGGAGATGGTTAGCGGTAGGGTATATAAATAGAAATTCTGGGGATAGGGTTAGGAGGGTGAGGACTAGGGGTTTCATGTGGGGAGAGGGAGGGATATTAGGTGTTAGGTATTTAGAGAGAGAGAGAGAGAGGATGGTAAGCGATGTGGGTATATGGTTAGGGGAGTACCGTTAGGGAATAGAAGGATAAAGAGAGAGAGACAGAAGTTGAAGAAGAGATAGGGAGGGATAGAGAGAGAGAGAGAGATTTTGGGGGTTATGGATTTAGAGAGAGACAAAGATAGATTGGGGGTTAAGGGTTTAGAGAGGGAGAGATATTGGTGGTTAGGGGTTTAGATAAATAGAGAGACATAGAGAGATTGCGGGTTAGGGGTTTAGAGAGAAAGAGATATTGGGGGTTAGGGATTGAGAGAGAGAGAGAGAGAGAGAGATTGTTGGTTAGGGATTAATGGAGAGAGAGAGAGATTTGAGCTTAGGGGTCTAATGATAAAGAGAGAGAGATTGGAGATTAGGGATTTAGAGTGAGACAGAGAGATTGGGTATTAGCGTTTTGGAGAAAGAGAGATATTGGTGGTTAGCAGTTTAGAGAAAGAGAGAGAGATTATGGGTTAGGGATTAGAGAAAGAGATATCCAAGGTTAGGGGTTTAGAGAGAGAGGTAGAGATACATTGAATTTTAGGGATGTAGAGAGAGAGAGATATTAGAGGTTAGGAGTCTAGAGAGAGATATTGGGAGTTTACATTGAGAGAGAGAGAAAGAGAGAGAGACTACACATTAAGGGTTTAGAGATAGAGAGAGAGAGAGAGAGAGATCACATGTTAGGGGTTTAGAGAGAGAGAGATATTGGAGGTTAGGGTTTTAGAGATAAAGAGAGATTAGAGATTAGGGGTTTAGAGAGAGAGAGATTGGGGGTTACAGGATTAGATAGAGAGAGATATATAATAGAGAGAGAGATAAAAAAAAATGCGAGTGAATAGGGGTTACAGAGAGAGAGATCATAGGGGGGTATGGATGGTTAGTTGTGTGGGGAAAAGAGAGATATAGTGGGGGCGTAGGAGGGTTAGGAGTAGGAGTTGTGAGAGAGAGAGAGAGGGAGAGAGATTGGTGGTTAGGGGTTGATATAGAGATAAAGAGGGATTGAAGGTTAGGGATTTAGAGAGACAGAGAGAGAGAGAGGGATTGGGGGTTAGAGGTTTCACGAGAGAGAGATATTGGGGGTTATGATTTAGAGAGAGAGGTTGAGATTATGGGTTAGGAATTTATATATATATAGAGAGAGAGATTGGGGGTTAGGGGTTTAGATTGAGAGAGAAAGATATTGGGGGTTAGAGTTTAAGAGAAAGAGAGATAGATAGAGAGAGAGAGAGCATGATCGAGCTTTGGTGGTCATTGGTAGGATTAATTGTAGGTGGTTAAGGTTAGATGGGGGAATAGGGGGATATAGATATATGAGAGAGAGAGAGAGGGATAGGGTTGTGGTTAGTAGCAAGGGAGAGCGAGATAGAGTGTGCGTTGAAGGGGTAGGAGGGTCATAAGTGGGGGTTTGGAGGAGGAGATAGAGATGGAGAGAGATAGACAGATTATGAGATAGAGGTTTGGAGAGATATTAGGTGCTAGGGGTTTATAGTGAGAGATATGGAGATGAGAGTGGTTAGGGGTCTATGGGGAGAGAGATATTGGGGTTTAGGGATTTGGAGTGAGAGAGAGAGAGAGAGAGAATGGGGTTAGTAGGGGTTTAGAGACATGGAGTGGCAAGGATGGGTAGAAGGGTCAGGAGTGGGGATTTGAGAGAGAGAGAGAGAAATTGGAGGTGAAGGATAGGGGGAGTAGGAATAGGATTAGGAGTGTGTGGTTATGGGTAGGGGGAGTAGGTTTGAGAGAGAGAGACTATAGGTTAGGGATTTAGATAGAGAGAGAGATATGAGGTTAGAGGTTTGGAGAGAGAGAAGGGTTATTGAGACAAGTAGATGGGAGGGTGTTGGGAAGAGAGGAAGAGAGAGATTGGTGGTTAGGGTTTTAGAGAGAGAGATTGGGAGTTTGGTTTTTAGAGAGACAGGGGAGAAAGAGATTTGGGTTTAGGTTCTTAAAGAGAGAGAGGGAGAGAGAGAGAGAGAGAGAGAGAGAGAGAGAAATATTGGTGGTTAGGGGCTTAGAGAGGGAGATGGAGAGTTAGGGGTTTACAAAGAGAGAGAGTGATTGTAGACTAAGGGTTTAGAGAGAGATATAAATATTGGGGGTTATGGGTTTTGAGAGAGAGATTGGTGTTTAGGGGTTTATATATATATATATATATATATATATATATATATATATATATATGTATATATATGTATACATATACATATACATATATATGTATATATATATATTGTATTTGTGTCTGTCTGTGTGTGAAAGAGAGAGATTGGGGGTTGATAGAGGTTTAGAGAGAGAGAGAGAGATTATGGGGGATTGTAAATGGTTATTTTTGTGGGGGAGAGAGCGATAGAGTTGGGAGGAGAAATAGAGAGATATAGTGGTGGTAGGGTTAGGAGGATGGGTGAGGGTGGTTTTGGGGTGGAGAGGGAGAGATATTAGGTGTTAGAAGTTTAGAGAGAGAGAGAGTGAGAGATCGTAGAGGGAGCATCAATGGTTAGCGATGTGGGTATATGGTTAGGTGGAGTAGGGTTAGGGTTTAGGTAGATAGATAGAGAGAGAGAGAGAAGGGGAAAAGGAGAGAGGGATGTAGAGAGAGAGGGATCCTTAGATAAATTGGAGAGTAGGGGGTTAGGGTAATAAATAGGATACATAGAGAGATGGGGGTTTAAGATTTATGGTATAGGATAAGATGGGGGGTTATGAGACAGAGAGAGGCAATGGGATTATAAAGAGGGATGCAAGGTAATGAAAGGAGGGGAGAGAGATAGATAGGGAGATTGGATTGGTTAATGGTTTAAAGGAACAGAGATATTAGGGTTTAGGGGTGTAGTGAGTGAGAGAGAGAGAGAGGGAGAGAGAGAGATTGGGTGGAGCTTAGGGTTTAGAGAGCAAGAATGATTGGTGGTTAGGGGTTTAGAAAGAGAGAGATATTGGTGGTTAGGGGTTTAGAGAGAAATATTTGGGGTTAGGGGTTCAAAGAGAGATAGAGACATTTGGGATTAGGGGATTAAATAGAGTGACAGAGAGAGAGAGATTAGAGGTTATAGGTTTAGAGAGAGAGAGAGCTTGGAGGTTATGGGTTTAGAGAGAGAGAGATATTGGAGGTTATGGGTTTAGATAGAGAAATTGAAATAGAGAGATTGAGGGTGAGGGGTTAAGAAAGTGATAGAGAGTTGGGGGGTGAGGGTTTAGAGAGAGAGAGAGAAAGAGAGAGATTCATGGTTAGGGGTGTAGAGAGAGAAGAGAGTTTGGGGGTTAGAGGTTTAGAGATGAGAGAGAGATATTGGAGGTTAGGGGTTTAGAGGGAGATATTGGGGGCTAAAAGTTTATATATATAGAGAGAGAGAGATATATAAAAAGAGAGAGATTGGAGTTAGTGGTTTAGATAGAAAGAGATTGATTGAAGGTTAACAGTTCAGAGAGAGAGAGAGAGAGAGAGAGAGAGAGAGAGAGAGATAGTGGAGGTTAGGGGTTTATAGAGAGAGATATTGGGGGTTAGGGTTTTAGAGAGAGGGATATTGGTGGTTAGTGGTTTATATAGAGATAGGGATGGGGAAGTGATTAGTGGTAGGGAGGAGAGAGAGAGATATAGTTAGGGGGTAGGGGTAGGAGGGTGAAGAGTGTGGGTTTGGAAGAGGAGAAAGAGAGAGAGAGAGATTAGGGGTTGAGAGAGAGAGAGAGAGAGATATTGGGGAGGAGTAGGGGGATAGTGATTGAGAGAGAGAGGGATGGGGAGATGGTTAGTGGTAGGGGAAATAAAGAGATAGAGTGGGGAGTAGTGTTAGGAGGGCGAGGAATTGGGGTTTTGGAGGGGAAGAGAGTGAGAGATATTAATAGTTAAGGGTTGAGAGAGAGAGAGAGAGAGAGATCGGTTGTTATTTATTTAGAGAGAGGGAGAGAGAGCATTAGTTATTTCGAGAGAGAGAAATTGGGGGTTATAAGTTTAGGGAGAAATAGACAGATTGGGGGTTAGGGATTTAGAGAGAGAGAGAGAGAGAGAAAGATAGAGAATGGTGGTTAGTTGTTTTGAGAGAGAGAGATAGAGATTGGAGGTTAGGGGGGTTAGAGAGAGAGATAGATTGGGGGTTATGGGTTTAGGAATTTATAGAGAGATAGATAGATTGGTTGTTCGGGGTTTAGAGAGAGAGAGATTGGTGTTTGAGGTTTATAGAGAGATAGATTTGGGCTTAGGGATTTAGAGAGAGAGAGAGGGAGAGAGATTGGATATTAGGGTTTCATAGATAGAGAGAGAATGGGGATTTGGGATTTAGAGAGAGAGAGAGGTAAATATTGAGATAGAGATAGAGAGATTGGGGGTTAATAGGGGTTTAAAGAGAGAGAGAGAGAGAGAGAGAGAGTGTGTGTGAGGTTGGGTGGTAGGTGGGTGAGTGGGGGTTTGGTAGATAGAGAAAGAGAGAGAGAGTGAAATCAAGGGGTTGTGGTTAATGGTAGGAGTAGTAGTGTGTGGTTAAGTGTAGGGGGGAAGTAGGAAGGAGAGGGATATATATAGGGAGAGAGAGGGATGGGGAGGTTGTTAGTAGTGGAGGAGGGAGAGAGAGAGTGAGAGAATGGGGAATGTAGGGGTAAGAATATTAAGAGTGGGGATTTGGGGGAGGAGAGAGAGCGCGGGGGAGAGAGAGATAGATTAGGGGTTAGGGTTTTCTAGAGAGAGAGAAAGTGAAGTTGGAAGGAGGAGGAGGAGGGAGAGGGATAGAGAGAGAGAGATGGGGATATTGTTAGTGGTAGGGTAGATGGAGAGATAGAGTGGGGGGTAGGTTTAGGAGGGTGAGGAGTGGAGGGCAATAAAGGGAAATAAATTATGGGTTACATGTTTAGGAGATAGATAGATAGAGAGAGAGAGAGAGAGAGAGAGAGAGAGAGAGAGATCACGGGGGAGCATCGATTGTTACCGATGTCGATATATGGTTAGGTGGATTAGGGTCAGAGAGAGAGAGAGAGAGAGAGAGAGAGAGAGAGAGAGAGAGAGATCATGGGGGGAGTATGAATGGTTAGTGGTGTGGGGTAGACAGAGGGATAGAGTGGGAGTTTAGGAGAGAGAGAAATATATAGATTGGGGGTTAGGGGTTTAGATAGATAAATATGGAAAGAAAGAGATTTGTAGTTAGGAGTTAGAGAGAGAGAGCGAGATTTAGCATTAAGGATTTAGAGAGAGAGAGATATTGTGGGTTAGGGTTTTAGAGAGAGGAAGAGAGATTGGAGGTTAGGGGTTAGAGAGAGAGATTGAAGGTTAGGGGTTTAGGGAGAGATATTGGACGTTAGGGTTCTAGTATGTGTATGTGTGTGAGAGAGAGATAGAGAGATTGGAGATTACATGTTTGGTAGAGAGAGAGATTGGGGGTTAGGGGTTTAACGCACACACGTGGGTGAGAGAGAGAGAGAGAGAGAGAGAGAGAGAGAGAGAGTGGTGGTCAATAGGGGTTTAGAGAGAGAGATAGAGAGAGAGATTGGGGGTTAATAGGGGTTTAGAGAGGGAGAGAGATCATGGGTGGAGTATGGGTGGTTAGTGGTGTGGGGGAGAGAGAGAGATTTTGGCGGAGGGTTAGGATGGTGAAGAGTGGTGGTTTTGGATAGAGAAATAGATATAGTGAGAGAGAGAGAGAGAGAGAGAGTCTGTGAGCTAGGGGTTTAGAGAGAGAGATAGAGGGGGAGAGAGAGAGGGAGAATAGAGGTTAGGAATTCAGATAGAGAGAGAGAGTGAGAATAGAGGTTAGGGGTTCATATAGAGAGAGAGAGGGAGAGAGTTGAGGTTAGGGATTTCAATATAGAGAGGGAGAGAGTTAAGGGGGTTAAGGTTTAGGGTAATAAAGAGGGTACATATAGAGATGGGGGGTATGTTTTATGGTATAGGGGAAGATGGAGGGTTGAGAGAGAAGGAGGAACAGAGTGGGCTTATAAAGAGGTAGGGGGAGTTAGAGAAAGGGGGATGTAAATAGGGAGAGCGAGTTAGGGAATGGAGAGAGAGAGGGGGTCGGTATGAGGGAGGGAGGGGTAGTTAGGGAAAGGTGGCATTGGAGAGATAGAGAGAGGAGAGAGGGGGTTTGGGAAAGGAGGAGAGAGAGAGGAAAATAGGTTAAGGAAAGGTGGGACTAGAGAGAGAGAGAGAGAGAGAGAGAGAGGTTAGGGGTTCAGATAGAGAGAGAGAGAGGGATAATAAAGGTTAGGAGTTCAGTTAGAGAGAGAGAGAGAGGGAGAATAGAGGTTAGGGGTTTAGATAGAGAGGGAGAGAGAGAGAATAGAGGTTAGGGGTTCAAATAGAGAGAGAGAGGGAGAGAGTTGAGGTTAGGGATTTCAATATAAAGAGGGAGAGAGTTAAGGGGGTTAGGGTTTAGGGTAATAAAGAGGGTACATATAAAGATGGGGGGTATGTTTTATGGTATAGGGGAAGATGGAGTGTTGAGAGAGAAGAAGGAACAAAGTGGGGTTATAAAGAGGTAGGGAGAGTTAGGGAAAGGGGGGTGTAAATAGGGAGAGCAGGTTAGGGAATGGAGGAGAGAGAGAGAGGGTGGGTATGAGGGAGGGAGGGGTAGTTAGGGAAAGGTGGAATTGGAGAGATAGAGAGAAGAGAGAGGAAGTTTGGGAAAGGAGGAGAGAGAGAGGAAATTGGGTTAGGTAAAGGTGGGACCAGAGAGAGAGAGAGAGAGAAAAGGGGGCAGAGTGGCATTGGGAAGAAATGAAGACAAAGATAGAAATAGATAGATTAGTGGTTAAGGGATTAGAGAGAGAGAGAGAGAGATATTAGGGGTTAGGGATTTAGAGAGTGAGAGAGATTGGGGGTTGGGGATTTAGATAGAGAGAGAGAGAGAGAGATTATGGGTTATAGGTTTAGAGAGAGAGAGAGAGGTTGGAGGAAATATGTTTAGAGAGAGAGAGAGAGAAAGAGAGAGATTGGGGTTTAGATAGAAAGAGACAAATTGGAGGTTAGCAATTTAGATAGATAGATAGAGAGAGAGAGAGAGAGAGAGATATATTGAAGGTTAGGGGTCTATAGAGAGAGTGATCGGGGGTTATCCATTTAGAGAGAGAGATATATTAGTGGTTAGTGGTTTATAGAGAGAGAGGTTGTAGGTTTGGGATTCAAAGGGAGAGAGAGAGAGAGAGAGATTTGGGTTTAGGCCCGGTTTAGAGAGATAACGAGATTGGGGGTTAGTGGTTTAGAGAGAGAGAGAGAGAGAGATATTGGGGGTTAAGGGTTTATAGAGAGAGAGAGATTTGAGGTTAGGATTTTAAAGAGAGATATTAGAAGTTATGGGTTTAAAGAGAGAGAGAGAGAGAACATATTGGAGGTTAGAGGTTTAAAGAGAGATATTGGAGGTTAGGGGTTTAGAGTGAGATATTGGAGGTTAGGGGTTTAGAGAGAGTGAGATAGAGAGATTGGGGGTTAGAAATTTAGAGAGAGAGAAAGAGTTAAGGGTTTAGAGTGGGATAGGGAGAGATAGAGAGATTGAGGGTTAAGAGAGAGAGAGAGAGAGAGAGTGATCGAGGGGTTTTGGTTAGTGGTAGGACTGGGGGTGGGGGTGGGTGTTTAAGGGTAGGGGGTAGGGGGGAGTAGGGGAGAGAAAGATTTGTAGAGAGAGAGAGTAATGGGTAGATGGTTAGTGGGGCGGGAGAGAGGGATATAGTGGGGCGGTAGTGGTAGGAGGGTGAATAGTGTGGGTTTGGGGGAGGAGATAAAGAGAGAGAGAATAGGGGTTAGGGGTTTATATATAGAGAGATAGGGAGGGACATTAGAGGTAATATGTTTAGAGAGAGAGAGAGGTACAAAGACATACATTAGGGGTTAGGTGTTTAGATAGAAAGAAAGAGGTTGGAGATTAGCGGTTTAGAGAGAGAGAGAGAGATTAGAAGTTAGGGGTTTATATAGAGAGATATTGGGTTTTAGCAGTTGACATGGAGAGAGAGATAGAGAGGCATTGGTGGTTAGTGGTTTATATATATAGAGAGAGAGATATTGGAGGTTAAGGGATCATAAAGAGATAGAGCAAGAGAGAGAAAGAGATTGGGGTTTATAAAGAAAAAAATATTTGGGGTTAAGGGTTTAGAAAGAGAGAGATAGAGAGAGAGATTAGATGTTAGTGGTTTAGAGACAGAGAGATTGGAGGTTAGGCATTTAGAGAGAGAGATATATTGGGGTTTAGGATTTTAGAGAGAGAGAGAGAGAGAGAGAGATCAGAGGTTAGGGGTAGAGAGAGAGAGAGGGAGTTAGGGATTTAGAAAGATAGAGAGAGAATGATAGAAAAAGAGGGAGAGCGTGAGTTTGGGGGTTGAGGGTTTAGAGAGAGATGGAGAGACATAGATATTGGGGGTTGGTGGTTGAGAGAGAGAGAGAGAGAGTGATCGAGGGGTGGTGGTTAGTGGTAGGACTAGAGTGGGTGGTTAAGGGTAAAGGGAGTAGGGGGGAGAGGGATATATACATAGAGAGAAGGATGGGGAGGTGGTTAGCAGTCGAGGAGAGAGAGATATATAGTGGGGGGTAGGGGTAGGAGGGTGAAGAGTGTGGTTTTAGGGGAGAGAGAGAGAGAGAGAGAGAGATTAGTGGTTAAGTGTTCAGAGAAAGAGATATATTAGGGGTTAGGGGTTTAGAGAGAGAGAGAGAGAGAGAGAGAGATTGGTGGTGAGTATGGGGGAGAGGATGGGGAGATGGTTAGTGGTAGGGGAAATAGAGAGATACAGTGGGGATTAGGATTATGAGGGTGAGGAGTGGGGGTTTCGGGAGGAGAGAGGGAGAGCTATTAGCGGTTTGAATTTGAGAGAGAGAGATATATTGCAAGTTAGGTGCTTACACGGAGAGAGAGAGAGAGGGATTGGGGTTTAGGGTTTTAGCAAGAGAGAGAGGGGGGGTGGGATAATAGGGGTTTAGAGAGAGAGAGAGAGATAGATTGGAGGATAGGGGTTTAGAGAGAGAGAAATTTGAGGTTGGGGGTAGAGAGAGAGAGAGAGAGAGAGAGAGAGAGAGAGAGAGAGTTTTGGGTTAGGGGTGTGGAAAGAGAGAGAGAGAGATTGGGGGTTAATAGGGGTTTAGATAAAGAGAGAGATCACAAGGGGAGTATGGATGGTTAATGGTGTGGAGGAGAGAGAGATAGAGTGGGAGGAGGTGTAGGAGGGTGAAGAGTGGTGGTTTGGGGGAGAGAGAGAGAGAGAGAGAGAGAGAGAGGGTAGGTTCAAAGGAGGAGAGAGAGATGGGGGGTTGGTTAAGAGAGAGGGAGGGTGTTTAGGAAAAGGTGGGGTTGGAGAGAGAGATAAGGAGAGAGCAGGTTAGGGAAACGAGGAGAGATAGAGAGAGGAAAGGGGGTTAGGGAAAGATGATCCCAGAGAGAGAAAGAGAGAGTGGGGGAATTGGGCAGAGAGGAAGAGAGAGATTAGTGGTTAATGTTTTAGAGAGAAAGAGAGATATCGGGGGCTAGGGTTTTCAAGATTCAAAGAGATCGAGGTTTAGAGAGAGAGAGAGGGAGAGAGATTGGGTGTTAGGCATTTCAATAAAGAGAGAGATTGGGGATATGGGTTTAGAGAGAGAGAGAGAGAGAGAGAGAGAGAGAGAGAGAGAGATAGAAAGAGATAGATTGGGGGTTATGGGTTTAGATAGAAAGAGATTGATTGGAGGTTAATGGTTTAGAGTGAGAGAGAGAGATATTGGAGGTTAGGGGTTTACAAAGAGAGAGATGGGGGGTTAGGGGTTTAAGGAGAGAGAGATATTGGTGGTTAGTGGTTTATATAGAGAGAGAGAGATTGGAGGTTAGGGGTTTAGAGAGAGAAAGAGAGATAGAGATATTGGAGGTTAGGGGTTTAGAGAGAGAGAGAGAGATTGTGGGTTAGGGGTTTAAATAGAAAAAGAGATCGAGGGTTAGGTGTTCAGAGAGAGAGAGAGAGATATTAGGTCTTAAGGGTTTAGAGAGAGAGATCATAGGGAGAGCGTTGATGGTTAGCGATGTGGGTATATGGTTAAGGGGAGTAGGGTTAGAGAGAGAGAGAGAGAGGTTAAGGGCTATTATTTATGGTATAAGTGAATATGGGGGATTGAGAGAGAGGGGGGTTAGGGAAACGAGGAGAGAGAGAGGGGGTTTGGTTTAGAAAGAGGGAGACGGTAGGAAAAGGTGGGGAGGGTTGGGTTAGAGGGAGGGAGGGGGTAAGGAAAATGTGGGGAGAGAGAGAGAGAGAGGTGTTAGGGAAAGGAGGAGAAAGAGAGGAATTGGGTGTGGGGATTGAGAGAGAGAGAGAGAGACAAAGGTTAGGGAAAGGAGGAGAAAGAGAGGAAGTGGGTGTTATGGAAAGGTAGGAATGGAGAGAGAGAGAGAGGAGGGTTGGAAAGAGAGGGGGTATTAGGAAGAGAGAAAGAGAGAGATAGACATGGTGAGGTTGGTGGTTATGGGTTTAGAGAGAGAGAGAGAGAGAGATTGGGAGTTTAGGGTTCAGAGAGAGAGACTTGGGGCTAGGGATTTAGAGAGACAAAGAGGGAGATTAGAGGTTAGGGTTTGTAGAAAGAGATATTGGTGTTTATGGGTTTATATATACATAGATAGAGAGAGAGAGAGAGAGAGAGATATTGGTGTTTATGGGTTTAGAGAGAGAGAGAGAGAGAGAGAGAGATTAGAGGTTAGGGGTTTAGAGAGAGAGAGGGATTGGGGTTTAGTGGTTTAGAGAGAGATATATATTGGGGGTTAGTTGTTTAGAGAGAGAGAGAGAGAGAGAGAGAGAGATTTTATGGATTAAGGGTTAGGGGTCAGGAGTTAGTTGTTAGAGTTATAGGGAATAATTTTTAAGGGGTTGGGGATTTATGGTTAGAATGATTATAACATTTATGGGTGACATGTAATAGACTTTAGATGTTATAGTGTGTGGGTTTAAAGTTCAAGTGTTACCATTTATATGGGTTGGATGATATAATGGCTAAAGTAACTAAGGTTTAGAGTAGTTGGGTGTGATAGGGGTTAAAGTTATAATTATCAAGAAAATAGATCCTAACTCCTAGGTTGCATGAATAGAGTGTCATCAAAGGCGGGTCCCTCGTTAGACCACTTTAAAAACCTTGTGTATACATGGTCGACCACCCAACTTGGGGCGTACTGGGAGGGCTTCTCTGGGAGTTACCTCCCTCCACCTATTACTAGCGCAACAACGTCCCAGTTCCCAGCTACAACAAAGGCACATGTGTCAAGATGCCGAGTTAGGAAATTGTTTCCAGGCAATTTCCTAAAATGGTCCTTTGAAAACACTCTACACAAGACTTTAAATAGAACCCTATGGTCAACATACTACTGCAAACAATATAAAAAAATATATACAATTTAATATTCATAAAAAAAAATTTCTACAATCTTATTCTAATTTTAAATATTCCAATTAAATTTATATCTAACTATGATATTGAAATTTTTTTTACCAAAAGTAAACAAACTAAAAATTTATAATCCAATAAAACTCTAACTATTTCAACAACACTTTATAATCTAATAACTCTAAACTATTTCAACACCCTAACTCCTAGGTTGTATGAATAGAGTGTCAACAAAGGCGGGTCCCTCATTAGACCACTTTAAAAACCTTGTGTATACATGGTCGACAACCCAACTTGGGGCGTACTGGGAGGGCTTCTATGGGAGTTACCTCCCTCCACCTATTACTAGCGCAACGACGTCCCAGTTCCCAGCTACAACAAACATGTGTCAAGATGTCGAGTTAAGAAATTGTTTCCAAGCAATTTCCCAAAATGGTTCTTTGAAAACACTCTACACAAGAGTTTAAATAGAACCTTATGGTCAACATACTAATGCAAACAATATAAAAAACACAAGCAATTTAATATTCATAAAAAACAAAAAAATTCTACAATCTTATTCTAATTTTAAATATTCCAATTAAATTTATATATAACTATGAAAAAAAACATTGAATAAACAATTTACCAAAAGTAAACAAGCTAACAATTTATAATCTAATAAAACTCTAACTATTTCAACATCACTTTATAATCTAAGAACTCTAAACTATTTCAACTATTTTAAGAAACTCCATTTCAACCAATTTATTAATAGAAGATTTAAACTATTTCAACAAACTCTTAATTATTAAGAGGAACTCTAAACTATTAAAAGGAAAAAAAACTAAATTATTAAGGTGAATAACATTGACACTACACTATTTCAACAAGAAAAAAACTAAATTATTAATAGAAATAACATTTTCAAAAGATATAATGATTCTCCATGTGCAATGTGTAATACTAATTTCAAAAAAAATTAAAATCTCACATTTCATAAAATTTCACAATAGAAAATTATGAAAATTTCATTAGAAATATAAAAGATAAACAAAATTAAAATAAACACTGTAAAACTTATTTATTGGATAAAGAAATATAATTAAACTAGATTTATAATTATTAAAAATATATATATATTAAATTTGAAAAAACTAAATACCTTTATAAATTAAATTCATATAAAAAAATAAAATAGATTTACAATTATATATAATTATTAAATTTAATAAACCAAATATTTTTATGAATGAGTTTCCTAATCTGGAAATATATTTCAATTTTATATTTTTATTATAATATTATGAACGCCAACGTATTAGGCCATCTCAACGCGGCTGAGGTCATCTCCCAGCGAGACACAAAGGGGAAGGGGTCACCAGGCAGCCGGCAAAGGACTCTCTTTCTTCCGGGCAGATAACAGGGGAGGCTTGTTGGTAAGCTGTTTTTAAATCGATTGAGGGTGGTTGGTTGCGGATAGGGTTGTTGGTCGGAACTGGAAGCAGATCTGATGGACAGAAAAGACCAGGGTCTCCAATAATGGTCAAGATCCAGGCTGGCAATGAGCTATTTTTTGCGGAGAGACGTGTTATTTCAATATCTTTATAGAAAGCAATTCACTTTGGGTTAAAATATGGGCTGATGCACTCAATGCAATGTTTAAATTCAATATGGGCTGATGCACAATATTTTCCACTTAATGGAATTTAATTAAATGTACAGGAAAAGGGTTGCACTGATCAGAATTTAATTGAAAGTACAGGAAAACGGTTGCATTGAATTGAACTGAATGTACATTTAGGGAAAAGGACAAGGAAAGATATAGAAGCAACAAACCACAACTTTTGGCTGATAGCATATAGTGCCCAGTGCCGTATCATACAACAATATCCTTTGTTACAGGACTGTGGATCTGGACACTAAGCAATAGTTAGAAAGTTTTCATATGAAAGTTCTCCAGTCTAATTGGCACTGTTTCAAGTTGTAGCTTTGGGCAGCAGCTCAAGATTTTCCAAAGGTTTGAACTATCAAAGAAGAATAAAAAATCTATAACCAACTGATCTTCACTCTTCGTAGCTGCATAGGACGTGATCTTCCCAGGTTCAGACATCAGATGATCAGTCAAATGTCTGTAGAGACAACAATAAGAAGTGGAGTTTCTAAGCTCTGGCTTTTTGCTGGATCTCTGGCACCATCTGGGTTGAACCTTTATACGAAATGGAAGGGCTTACGAACATGACCACAATAACCAAAATGCTGAAGAATATCCTCCAGACTAATCTTTGGGTTCTTTAGGACTCCATCACCATCACACTGAGATCACACAGGCTGCTTAGTAAAGTTTAACGTCAATCATCAAAGAAGATTAAGAAATCTATGTAAGATTGAATCATAACCAATTGATCTTCACTCTTTGTAGCTGCATAGGATGTGTGTTCTTGGTTTTAGAGGACCCAAGAAAGATGATCAGTCAAATGTCCGGTAAATAGAACAATCAGAAGAAGAACTTCTAAGCTCTGGCTTTTTGCTGGATCTATGGCACCAACACAGGTTTCTGAGTTAAACCTTTATCCAAAATGGAAGGGTTTAGAAACATCACCGCAATAACCAAAAATGCCAAAGAATATCCTAGAGACGCATCTTAATTGGGTTCTTTACGAGTCCATCGCCATCACCTGAGATCACACAGGCTACTCAGTAAAGTTTAACGTCAAGCAACATATCTAGACTACTTAAATACCTTTGCATATCTACCATCTTGTGAAATGGTAGATTGCTCCATCAAATTCTACATCCAGACCTGATATGCATGGTAGTCATAGACAGATATAATGAGTAATCCCAAAGCACTATTCTTATTGTACTGATTTAGATAGCCAGCCACAGCTTCGTGATCCTTGGCAATACCCTGGAAATTCGAAATCCTTGGCAATACCCTGGACAATACCCTTGACAATATCTTGGACATTCCAAATTCTTGGCAATACCCTTGGCAATACCCTGGCAATACCCTGGACCATCGAACCCAAATTTGATAGAACCTCCTTGAAAGCTCGGAATCCTCCATATATCAGTGACCAGCATCATGAATTAATCGAAATGGACATACGTTCGCAGTCATGGCAGTATTCCACTACGCCACACAGACATCCACCGTGTTATTTGCAGTGGACATACGTTCTAAGGATTTGTAGGAAATGGAGTGGTCACGGCGTATGCAACTGCATCAATGCGTAATCTGAAGCAGAGTCCGCTGTCGTATTGCGTTGCAGAGATCCACAAGGCCATAGCTTCCATCACGGATGATTACATTCAATCTCGTATAGACTAGCTGGAAGTCCACCGCTGCATCCGCTAATCATAGAGAAGATATATGTATGTATGGTTATGTGACTGACTGTTATTATATATATATATATGCTAATTTCCATAGGTTGAGAATGGGACTATTTAGAACAGGGTTCCAAAATGAATGTTGTCTTCCCACAATCTTAATTTGGATAGCTCTAATGTCCCTGCATTCAAACTAAGGTCGGCCTCAGGCATAAATCCATCCTAGCTGCTTGAGATTCCTCGACCTAAAAAATATATTTATAAATACTGGCGGCCTTTTACAATATCTCAAAATACTTACCATCAAATAATCTGACATCTAAAATCCAAATGTTTTGGATATTCTGATTGCTCCTTTATAGGCTTTTGGATGTTTTCATTATCTCCCCATTGATGCCATCAAGTTTTCCAATCTTTCTCAATGGATAACATATGGTTAAATCAAGAATATATATCTGTATGTATGGTTATGTGAGTGACGGTCAGTATGTCTATATATATGCTAATCTATATATATGCTACTCTCGATAGGTTATCAGTTTAAATTTTGTGGTTTCGAAGTTGAAAATGGAACTATTTGGAACAGGGCTGAGATGTGGAATTTCTAAAACGGATGTTGTATTCTCGCAATTTTGTTAAATTTTGGTGGTTTAGAAGTTGAAAATGGAACTATTTGGAACAGGGCTGAGATGTGGAGTTTCCAAAACGGATGTTGTATTCTCACAATTTAAATTTGGATAGCTCTAATGTAAATAAATAGTTCCTGCATTCAAACAAAGGCTGGCCTCAGCCATAAATTCATCCTACCCAGTTGAGATCTATCCTAGATTCCTATCTACTTCCAAAACGGATGTGGTCTTCACACAATCTTAATTTGGGTAGCTCTAATGTAAATAACGGATGTTGTCTTCACACAATCTTAATTTGGGTAGCTCTAATGTAAATAAATAATTCCTGCATTCAAGCTAAGGCTGACCTCAAGCATAAATCCATCCTACCTGCTTGAGATCTATCCTACCTGCTTCCATGTTGTCTTCGCACAATCTTACTTTGGATAGCTCTAGTGTAAATAAATAGTTCCTGCATTCAAACTAAGGCTAGCCTCAAGCATAAATCCATCGTACCTATTTGAGATTCCTCGACCTAAAAAAATATATTTATAAATACTGGTGACCTTTTACAATATCTCAAAGTACTTACCTTCAAATAATATGACATGTAAAATCCAAATGTTTTGGATATTTTGATTGCTCCTTTATAGTCTTTTGGATGTTTTGATTATCTCCTCATTGATGCCATCCATTTTTTCTGCATGGATAACGTATGGTTAAATCAAGAATATATATCCGTCTCACCACAATCTTAATATTAACAAAACATAATTAAATCTTGTAACAGAGAAAAGTCATGCATTAGCTCAACGTTCCTCTCATTTTAAATGCGTGAAACAAAAATCGGGAAGCTGGTTTTTCCATTCAAACTAGCAACAAGGTAACGGTTAGGGTTTTACTGAACAAACTCCAAATAAGGGCTTTGCATCCATTCTTATTCTATATTTAAATATTTGAGGAGAAAAAAGTTATTTATCCAAACAAAGTAAGCCTTTAATATAATTGACGTGTAATATCCCGGGTTCGATTGTCCAGGGCATTACCAAGGATTTTGAATGTCCAGGGTATTGCCAGGGTTCTATCAAATGTATTGCTCCGGAATTGATTTGAGATCTCACAAATTGCACCGTACAAATCTGAAGTAAGATCCACGGCAATGTCCTTTACTCGCTGTTTCTAATATAAAATCGGGGATTTCTGCTGGCACAAAAGATTCAGCAAAAGGAGGCCGGACCAGTTTCATAATCAGGGCCAAGCTTGGATTTTCTCCTAAATTCTCGGGGCGTAAAGACTAAATCCGACACACAGAAGGGCAATATTTAGTCTCAAGCTTGGTGAAATTCCCAGGGCGTAAAGACTAAAATCTAGATATAAGTGTAAACTTCCAAATTGTAGCCTGACCAATGTTATTAGGTAATGTGGAAACTAATATTTAGAAGAAGTGCTGTTTGGGTTATTTGTTAAAAAATGATGCTTATAATAAAAAGTCAAAATAAAAAATGAGAGGCAATGAGAGTTAACAGCAATAGATGGGGTTTAATAGACATAAACTTTTTATTAAGAGAAACACTTCATCATCAAGACATTTATATGAAAAATAATTGATCAAAACTTTGATTCACTAATTGATTTCGTTCATATCTTTTATTGTGCAGAGTTGTGTACAATAATACATTTCAAATATGAAAGTTATTAAAGTGGTTACAACAAAACAATCTCAAATGTAATCTACTTATTTCTTTCCTTTCTTTCATTAATGATATAGGCCAAATGAGAGAGAATCCATCCACTAATATACATACCTTGAATTGTTCATCATCTAACATGAAAATGGTTGATTTTTTATTCATTGAGAATCCTATCTTCTTTTGGCCATCATCCAACCTATATAAACAAATGACACATATTTAAAATAGTGATTATTATGTTGATGATAGTACTAAAAAAACAAAATAAAACCCTACACACAAAAAAATAAACCCTAAAATAAATATAACCATGATAATATTAAAAAATCACATGAAAAAAAAAATGAATAAAAGACAAAATAAAAACTTACACAAAATAGTTTCATATCTTAAGAACAGAGAGAGAATTGTCAAAAATGAACCTCTATATATCACTAGCAAAGTACTACTTCAACTAAGTTTATCATTCACATAATACTTAAGAAATTTAAAAATTATCCAAATTTTTTTAATATATATGAAATTTATATTATTATCAAATTATAACAATAAAATATACTGTACAAACTTAATCATCTGAGAAAAATATTATGATTGAATTACAACAATTATCTAAAAAAACATAAAATTTACACAAATTCCAAATCTGAGCTCAAACCTTAAAAGAAACATAAAATTAATTTTGTCAAACAAAACGGTGCATATTTGTCTACTAAATAAAATAAAATAAAGTGTATGAATAAGTTTTTTAAGGAGAAATTTATGTAAAATAAAAAAAAATTACAAGAAAATAAATATTTTCACATAAACTGACTGCAAACATGTATATAAATAATTTTGTTTTTACAAGAACATGAATATGTTCACATAAATTGATTGCAAACATATATATATAGCAAAAAGCATAAAATATAAAGATATGTAAAAGCACACAGATATCTATATTCGAGGCATTTGAAAATAGAGACCACAGAATTTGGCTGAAAATCATTCCAATTTCCAATGATAATTGGGGACTGATAAAAAACAAGTGGTGATATTTTTATGACAAAGTCTAGATAGGTTTGACCATAAGGTTGGGATTGATACTACTTGTGCTGGGATTGGAATTTAGCAAAACCAAGATTGGAATTTAGCAAAACGGGAGTATCAATATTATATATTTATGGGTTCTTTCAAGAATGTTATTTATTAGTTATGAGAAATATTTAAATATTAATTATATAGAAAAATTATATAATCTTATATAAATAGTTCTTATTAAAAATAACTTTAATTTTATCATTAATAAATACTAATGAGTTTTATTTAAAAACCAATTTTTTACATCATTAATTACTCATTAACTTAACTATTTAAGAAGCCTTATTTAGAGCCAGTGCTTCTATATTAATTGATTGACTAATTTCCAAGTATTTCATGAAAATTGTTATAAAATTTGTGGTTGGTGTTCAACCCATTTTTTACATCATTAATTACTCACTAACTTAACTATTTAATAAGCCTTATTTAGAGCGGGTGCCTCTATTAATTAATTAACTTAACTATTTAATAAGCCTTATTTAGAGCGGGTGCCTCTATATTAATTAATTGACTAATTTCCAAATATATCATGGAAATTGTTATAAGATTTGTGGTTGGTTTTCAAATGATGTGATTAAATTAACATAGTTAAAACACTCTGTCCTCTCTAAGGAGATAGAATTCCTCAAAGTACTGCGTCATTAATCTATTAACCTATTTCCTACGTCTTATAAAAAATAACATTTCACATTTTTATGAACTGGCAGATTCACATTTATGAACTGGTTTAGCTTCTTTGTTGAAAGATATTAGCTCTTTACATTTCCATTTGACGATCTTCGCTTTATTCATCAATAGCTGGCGCGGTCCAGCGCTAATAAATTATCTAAATATTATCCACAACTTTAGCTGGCATCTATATATATGGACCCTAAGATTTTATAGAAGAATTTTAAGCAGTTGAAAGCTCAAAGATCTGAAAATTTCTCTTCATATACTCTGGCCAGCTCGGGATTGGAATTTCTCAGTGGACATTTCTTGTAACGTCCTTCATACAGACATTCCAGTTAGAGACACACCCTACCAAGTCGCTTACATCAAAAATAATTTATGAAATCTAATTTTATCTATTATGATAATATTGGGAAATAGATCAACCTTAATTTATCAAATCTAATTTGATATATTATGATAATATTAAGAAATAGAGAAACTTTAAAATGAAATTACTGCTAATATGACACCTCTAGTTTCAGTCCACATGAATATTTCTGTTTCGAGGGATGATATTGTAATCAGTGGCTGCATTAATGGCCGATACTAGAGTACGATCTCTAGTCTCTTCTAAAGTTTCCCTTCCTGATATGATCACAGAGATCTCAGCTACGATTTATACAGTATTAATCTGAGAAGAAAAGAAATAATTTATACAGCAAAACAAACACCCAGTATTAATCTGAGAAATAATTTATACAGTAGACCCGACCGCCCAAAAGAAGACCTGGCTTACCTCAGTCAGGTCACATGCCTAAACATATAAACAAACACGACCAAGATTCAAAGTATTTCAGAATATTGTATTTGAGACATTTTCCAGGCCTGTTAAACAACAAAGAAAACCCAGCTAGGGTTTCTCAGCCTTAAGAAAGGAATGTAGTTTCATGAAAGAAACTAAATGAATATACAGAACTGTAAGAAATTAGGAAATCATTATTGCCTTTATAACCTATTTTTTATACCCAGGAGAAATTCAAAGAATCAATAATTCAAATGCCTTCAAACAAGAAATGTATCATACCTATATTCATAGATATCATCGAAGTATTTTTCAGAATAGTGTATTTGAGACATACAAGAACTGCAAGAGCAAAAATCTTTCACTGATCAAATTTTCAGATAAGTGATTGAAAATCGTTGAGAATGCTAGGGTATGATATCGGAGTCATTGCTACATTGAAGAACGGAAACGATATTTATAATTTTCGAATTGGATAGTGGGAAACGTTTTACTTTCAGTATTGATATAACATAACTGATAACTGATCTCGTCTAGCAGAGCTATATTACCTGAAGAACCGAATCCTGCACCACGACGTCGTCCTCGTCCCGGGTTCGAATCCTCTAGAACCGTGGTTTGCAGTGGAGAATATAGATGAAGTAGCTCACTATTTAAAATGCGCTGGCTATCACAGCGACGAGAGCTATCCCCGGAGCGGTGAAAACTGAAAACAGATAACGATTAATTACCGCAGACACAAAATGAACCAAATAACAGATCTGAAAGACAATACCAATAAAAGCATTTTTCCTTTAAAAATTTATACATCTTCCGGGCCTTTGGGGCAAAGTGTTTTTATTAAAAAGGGTAAGCAAACAAAGGACAAAGTATGTCAACCATGCATTGACAGAACCTGACAGTTCTTAGCATTTAGAAGGCAAAGAAAACACATGAATATATAAAACCCCCGGCGTCGGAATGAATGTGCAGATACTCCACAGACATCAGCTGTCGGGCTCGAGATTTCTTACCCATGATTATAAGATGGTAGAGTAAGAAAGCGCACAGCCATTTATCACCAGAGTCACGGCAGGGGACGAGAAGTTGGCAGCAGGTTAAATAACAGAGCATAACAAAAATGTCTCCACGCAGCAGCAGAGCACTGCCAATAAATAGTTAGACGACGCGGGATTGAAAATAGCCAGGGAGCGGTAAACATTCTGCATCCAAAAATGTCCCTGAGTTAGACAAACCTAAAATGATTACTATGCGGCATCCAAAATCCAGTGCAGTCATCAAGAATTTGAGGATCTTAGTCCGCTGCATACACAAACCCAGTGCAGTCATCAAGAATTTGAGGATCTTAGTCCGCTGCATACACAAACCCATCAGCGATTTCCTCATTTCATGAATGGGAAATTAAAGAATCGAGGATCTATGTTCGCTGGTTACCGTCGAAGATCAAGAATTAAAGAATCGAACTAAACAGGGAAGAAAGGAATACAGGAAATCAAATTTACCTAAACACTCCTCTCTCTCCATCACACAACCCTCCATCACAGAACCAATGAACATACAGAGAAACACGCATATGGCATTTTATTAACCATTTTTCCTTCGAAAATGGCTTTTTATCAAGAATACCGTTATCATAAACTGTTAGTCAAAATTTGAAATGCTTTTCTCTATTCTGACGTGGACAATGCTTCATCGACATCTTTTGCAGGGCAGAGGAATAACGGGACTGCTGATAGTGTCAACATCCGTGACGTTTTGATTCATGGCTGCCATGATGTATTTAAGTGAATATTTAAAAGTAAAATTTAACATTCTGGATAAGTTTTCTATTTAAGGAAGCATTAGATATTGATTGGTGCAATGACATCAAAGATAATTTTGAATAACGTATCAAAATAAATATTGAGTCCGTGTCATAAATTTCTAAGAGTATGTGAAATCGATATCACCAGTATCACCCGTTCAGTTCATCAGTGTACACGCAACCAATCGAAATAGCGTTGCAATTTACTCCCAATTTGCCTACTAGGAGCATTAAATTTTAATTTGTTCTAAGTTTATTAATAATAAATATTGAAAAGTTAATTATATTACATGTTTAATTGTTAATAATAATAACTAGAATATTTAGTTGTTAAGTGTGAAAGTATTATTTTAATTTAAAAATGTAAATTATTTATTTAAATTTAGAAATGTAAACTATTATAAATATGATTTTGTTTTTCTATTTTTATGATATTTTAATTTCAAAATGCAAAAAAATTTAAATATGATTTTATTTTTTATGATAAAGGGAAAACCACTTTCATTAAATCTTCAACTATAGAGTTAAGTTGATAAATTGTTTTTAATGTACATAAAAATAATGTGTATTTGTATTAATTTATTTATTAATTGTATAAATTATTTCATGGATAGTTATAATTATTGAAAACATGAAATTTTAATATAATGTTATACACATATAATTTGATTAGTTAAATGTATTTGTTATGAGTATTAAAATTTTGAATTTGTAATATAGTAATTTAAATAAGTATAATTTGTAATGTATTTGGGTTTGATTTTATATTTTATTGTTTTATGTTATTGTTAGATTTTATTTTTATTGATACATTGCTATACTTTTTTTTTTCTTTTTCTGATTTCATGCATATATCGAACATAAATTCTCTTCTAGTCATATTCCATGCATATGTTGAGCATAAATTCTCTTAGAGTCATAGTAGGATTGGAAGTCTTTTCAGTTACTACCAGTTTTTTAAGTAGTTAGGTTTTGTCTTAAATCATGATGTAAATAGAGAACAAAGTATTAACATTATATAAAGAAGGCTAAACTCTCACTCTAATATGAAAATTTTCTTCCTTAAAAAATGTTCAACACTTTAAAAAAGCTATGTTTTTTTGTTAAGATAGATGTATATAAAAAAATTAATAAAATTTAAAACCAAAACTTTTTATAATTAAAGAAATATTAATTTCATGACAAAAGTTTCTACCCTTATTAACTTACTTTTTTCTTTTAATTATTAAATCTCCAAAATAAAAACTATATATTTCAATTTAACAAAATTTACATCAATTTAATAAAATTTAAATTCCTAAAGTTTTGAATAGTAAAGAAAATTAGAAAAAGATGTTATTAAAAAATGCATTGATTCATATTATATAAAATCATATTATATAAAATCAAAGTATTTTTTTATAATTAAATTTAGATTTCTTTAGAATTTGTAAAAATTAATTTTTATTTCAAAATTTATCTAAATTGATTAGTGCTATTATTGTTTGTAACAAATATATATAAAAAATATTAATTTATTTAAATAAATTTATTAAAAATGTTATTTACATATATGGAAAAACATGTTTAACATTTTTAAAAGAAATGTGTAAAACATATTTCCCTAATCATTGAAAAAAGCTTAATTTTTTAAAAATTAAAGTTAATTTTAAAATGTATATATGATAAACTTATCATTTGGATATTTAAATTTGTTTTATAATAAATAATGAATTAGTAATGAGTTGGTGGAGGGAAAGCAACTTACTTTTATCTTTTTCACCTATTTATATCAAAGGAGTTACTTAAAACAACTTATTTTTCAAAACATAAAAGCATAGAGACTTTATATATATATATATATATAGATAGATAGATTAACTAAGGTATATACACATACACAAACATATATATACACATATATCATAAAAACCAAGTATATATATCTATATATATATTACAAATCATATGCCAACTTATATACCTAGGAATAGCATTGGCTCATATAAGCCTAGCATGATATATATACATGCAAGTACCAATGTCTAGATATAGATGTATGATGGTAGATTAATCTTCAATTCATTCTAGTATATATATTAGTATACATCCATGTTGGCATATATATTACTAGGTATACTATGTGAACATTGATGCATATATATATATTGAATGATATGTATATATATATATTAGAATAGAAGAGAATGACAAGGCAAATGCATAATTGGGTGCAATATTTTTTTGGCTTTGTTGATGATGGTAAAGATATAGGTGCTTAAGCTACATTCAGAAGAGCCATGTTGAGGTGTCATAACCCTTATTTTTTTCTTTTTCTTTTGGAAATAAAGAACTATTTTCTTCCAATCATTTAGCCTTAAATATTAAATTGGACTAAAATTATATCATCCATTTAATGTGTTAGTCCTTTAATTAACATGTCCTTACACGTTCGTATCCTACCACAATTAGAGTTGATATGGTCATGTGATAGTTCGCGGGTTTACTCAACATGCTAGCTCATTTATTCTTGTTTTCCTATAAGATATGAACTAGGTCACTATTTTTTTTAAAGGTGTTGTTGTTAAAGAAATGTAACTGTGGAAGATATTCTAAATTTACTTGTCTATTGTATTATTGTCAATCCTCCTTGGGGAGTTGTCATTGACGTAATTGATAATGTAAGATTCATTGAAAGAGCTAATGTAAGCCCTAGGACATGTGTCAGCCTAGAAGAATCCTGAAAAGAATATTTTATTATGTACTTAACAAGTCGGCCTAGTCAGTTAGGTCAAGTCGGCCCTGTTTGGAAAAGTCACCTCAACTGAAGAATATAAATAGGAGGGTTGACTTACTCATTTGTATCCATCCACTCACTCACTCAAGTTCGCATAGGGGAGAGAGAGAGAGAGAGAGAGAGAGAGAGAGAGAGAGAGAGAGAGAAGTTCACTAGTGAAGGAGAGAAGTTGTTTTGTCTCGGGGTTTTATCTTGTACTTGGTGAATTCTATATTGAGGAAGTTTTGTTGGGGTTTTCTCCCTTGTGGTTTCCCAAGATAAATTTTGTGTTTTTTGTGATTGTTGTTCTTTTATTTCTTTCAGTGCTTATATTGTTTAATTTTATTATTCTAAACAAGTAAAAACTAAACATGGGATCAGAGCAGGCCTGAAAGAAAACATTGTGCAGCCACTGCAACTGCAGAAACTAGGGTTTCTTGTTCGGGTAGCTCTCTCCACAATTCACCTCAGACAAAGCGTGCATCTAACTTGCCTCACTAGAGGGCATCCTTCTCTTGAAGCATAATCCAATTCCAAGAATTTTGATTTATGGGTCCACCACTACAACCCATAGAACTAGGGCATCAAGTTTTTGGAAGATCTGCTCACAGATTTGGGAGAAAGAGTACATTTCTCAACTCTCCTAGAGGAGGCATCCAGTTAGTTTTCCAAGATCCCAAACTTGGAAAATTAGGGTTTCTCTATTAGATCATAGGTCAAGGTAGAAGCAGTTTTCGAAAGGACAACTTTGCTGGTAAGTTCTATCTGCATTCTATTTCTATTTGAGGTTTTCATATTATCAAAATGACAAGCACTACCAAGCTTGATGAGAAGCTTGAAGGAGCTGAGAAATTTAGGGAATGGAAATATAGAGTCATGCTCATTCTTGAAGAACATGACCTAGAAGGCTTTGGACATGTGCAATCTAATGAGAGTCACTTTTGGCGCGTTAGATGCAATAGAAAACTAAAAAAATCAGGCATCCCTCAACTTACTTGGTTTTTTTGAGATACTTACACAAGATATCTTGCATCGAGTAAAAAATATGAAACATAGGAAATTGAGTCAAGTTTCCAAATATATAAGTTTTAAGTATTGAAAATTTACATAACTATGTCAAATTTCATTTTTTTAACAGTCACTTTTTTTTTGGCAAATGATAAGGTATATGTTTTTGTGGGTGCAACCTTTCAGTGCCTAAAGGATGGTTTTGGGCTACATAAATTGGTAGACATGTATAGAACCCGTAGCACTATTGCAGCACTATTTTTCCAAAATTAAATGTTAATTTTAATATATTTTTTTAATTATGTATGTGATCAAACTTGGAGAACGATACATCAAAAATGGGTGCATCCTTTGAAGGTCTTAATGCAGTTATTTCAACTTGGATTTTTTATAGCATGTATAGGCTGGTGTCTACTAGTGCAACATACATTTTTATTTTAAAATCATTGTGAAATTAAAAAGTTACGGAATAAACATTAACATCATGTTTTTTGACTTAAGGAGTGATGGCAAAAGAATATTAGGAAACAAATAGAAAATCTCAATATTTTAAAAAAAATTACCTATTTGGAATCTGCATAAAAAATGCTATCTGTGCCTAAAATTTATTCAATAATGGTCATGTATGTCATGCTATAGAGAGCCGTGAAAAACAAGTATATTGAGAAAAATGGTGGGAATGCCTAATTAGCTATGGTTTAGTAAATTCCATAGCACAGGTTTGGTAAGTAAAAAACCAACCACATAGGACTGTGGCTGACACGCGGGTGCGGGAGGAGGGGGTTATTAGGTACTCCAGAACACGTGCACGTTATATTTAAATTCAAATATTTAGATTGGCACACGTTTTTGTATATGCAGAACACGCATGCATTCTATATATTCACAACACGTGCGTGTTATGTGCATACAAAACACATGAGCGTTTTGTATGCACAGAACATGCACGCATTCTTAACTTCACAAATTTATGTTTTTAAATGTTGAATAAATTTATATACCCACCACTCCCTAATCCCCACCACTCTTAAACCCCCCTCCCTATATCTCTGTCATAATCCTGTCACTTCTAACCCTTGCTCACTCTCTCCCCTCCTACACCTAACCCTTACTAACTCCCTCTCTCTCTATCTCTTCTGTACTCCTCCACTAACCCCTACCCCCCACCCCTCTCTCTCTGTTCTAACCCCCTGACACCCTCCTCCCTCTCTATCTCTCTATAAACCCTTAACCCCAACCACCCCAGCCACACCTAACCACATCCACTCTCTTATTGTCTCTCTTACTCCCCATACCACTAACCCCCCTCTCTCTATCCCCTCCTCCTCATAACCCTTACAAACCCCTTATCTCACTCTCTCTCCCCTACTTCTACACCTCTCTCTCTCTCTCTAAACCCCCTCTCCCTCTCCCTAAACTCTCACCCATCCCTAACCATCCTACTCTTTCTATCTCTCTACTAATCCCCCTAGAAAAAAACCCCTCCTCTCCATAGCCCTTACTAACCCGGACTCTCTCAGTCTCTCTCTCTGTTCCCTACACCTCCACCTACCTCTAACCACACCTCCCATCTCTCTTTCTCACTCCCTACAACTAACACCCTCTCCTCTATATATCTCTCTCTCCCTCCTCTCCCACCCCTAACCATTACTAACTCCCTCTCTGAGTCTCTCTCTCTTCCCTACACCTAGAGCTACCTCTAACCACACCTCCCATCTCTTTTTCTCACTCCCTCCAACTAACACCCTCTCCTCTCTCTCTCCATCCCTCCTCCCCCCCCAATAATTACTAACCCCCTCTCTTAGTCTCTCTCTCTCTCTCCCCCCCTCACAAACCCCCCTCCTATAACCTTACCCCTAACTAACCCCCTTCTGGGCCCTCTCTAACTCTCTCTTCCATGCTTCTACATCTCTCCCTCTCTCTCTCTAAACCCCCTCTCCCTCTCCCTAACCTTTCCCCCATCCCTAACCATCCTACTCTCTATATATATCTACTACTCCCCCTATCCAAAAACCCCCTTCTCTCTATCTCTCTCCCCTCCTCTCCCTAGCCCTTACTAACCTGGGCTCTCTTACTCTCTCTCTCCCTCTCTTCCCTACAACTCCACCTACCTCTAACCACACCTCCCATCTCTCTTTCTCACTCCCTACAACTAACATGCTCTCTTCTATCCCTCTCTCTCCCTCCTCTCCACCCCTAACCATTACTAACCCCCTCTCTCAGTCTCCCTCTCTCTCTCCCCCTCTCTAAACCTCCTCTTAGGCCCTTATCCCTAACTGACCCCCCTCTCTCACTCTCTCTTCCCTGGTTCTACACCTCTCTCTCTCTCTCTAAACCCCCTTTACCTCTCCCTAACCTCTCCCCCATCCCTAACCATTCTACTCTCTTTATCTCTCTGTTACTCCCCCTATCTCAAAACCCCCTCCTCTCTATCTCTCTCCCCTCCTCTGCCTAGCCCTTACTAACCTGGGCTCTCTCAGTCTCTCTCTCTCTCTTCCCTACACCTCCACCTATCTCTAACCACAACTCCCATATTTATTTCTCACTCCATACAACTAACAACCTCTCTTCTATCCCTCTCTCTCCTGCCTCTCCCTCCTTAACCATTACTAACCCACTCTCTCAATATCTCTCTCTCTCTCCCCCTTGCTAACCCTCTCCTATCCCCTTACACCTAATGAACCCCCCCTCTATCACTCTCTCTTCCCTGGTTCTACACCTCTCTCTCTCTCTAAACCCCCTCTCCCTCTCCCTAACCATTCTACTCTCTCTATCTATCTGCTACTCCTCCTAGCCCAAAATCCCCTCCTCTCTCTAGCCCTTACTAACCCGAGCTCTCTCAGTCTCTCTCTCTTCCCTACACCTCCACCTACCTCTAAGAAGACCTCCCATCTCTCTTTCTCACTCCCTACAACTAACACCCTCCCATATCTCTTTCTCACTCCCTACAACTAACACCCTCTCATCTCTCTCTCTCTCTCCCTCCTCTACCCCCCTAACCATTACTAACTCCCTCTCTCAGTCTCTCCCTCTCTTTCCCCCTCGTTAACCCCCCATCCTAGACCCTTACCCCTAACTAACCCCCCTGGGCCCTCTCTCAGTCTCTCTTCCATCCTTCTACACCTCTCTATCTCTCTCTAAACCCCCTCTCCCTATCCCTAACCTCTCCCCCATCCCTATCCATCCTACTCTTTCTATCTCTTTTCTACTCCCCCTAGCCCAAAACCCCCTCCTCTCCCTATCCCTTACTAACCGGGCCTCTCTCAATCTCTCTCTCTCTTCCCTACACCTCCACCTACCTCTAACCACACCTCCCATCTCACTCAATACAACTAACACCCTCTCCTCTATCTCTCTCTCTCTCTCCCTCCTCTCCCCCCTAACCATTGCTAACCCCCTCTCTTAGTCTCTATATCTCTCTCTCTCCCCCTCGCTAACCCCCCAACCTATCCCCTTACCACTAGCTAACCCCCCTGTTCCCTCTCTCACTCTCTCTTCCATCCTTATACAACTCTCTCTCTCTCTCTAAACCCCCTCTCCATATCCCTAACCTCTCCCCCATCCCTAACCATCCTACTCTTTCTATCTCTATGTTACTCCCCCTATCCCAGAAACCCCTCCTCTCCCTATCCCTTAATAACCCAGGCTCTCTCAATCTCTCTCTCTCTTCCCTACACCTTCACCTACCTCTAACCACACCTCCCATCTCTCGTTCTAACTCCCTACAACTAACACCCTCTCCTCTATCTCTCTCTCTCCCTTCTCTCCCCCCTAACCATTACTAACCCTCTTTGTTAGTCTCTTTCTCTCTCTCCCCCTCACTAACACCCCTCCTATCCCCTTACCCCTAACTAAACCCCCATGGGCCCTCTCTCACTCTCCCTTCCATGCTTCTACACCTCTCTCTCTCTCTAAACCCTCTCTCCCTCTCCCTAACCTATCCCCCATCCCTAACCATCCTACTCTTTCTATCTCTCTGCTACTCCCCTTAGCCCAAATCCCCCTCCTCTCTATCTCTCTCCCCTCCTCTCCCTAGCCCTTACTAACCCGGGCTCTCTCAATCTCTCTCTCTTCCCTACACATCCACCTACCTCTAACCACACCTCCCATCTCTCTTTATCACTCCCTACAACTAACACCCTCTCCTATCTCTCTCTCTCCCTCCTCTTCCCCCACAAACCATTACTAACCCCCTCTCTTAGTCTCTCTCTCTCGCCCCCCCAACCATTACTAACGCCCTCTCTCAGTCTCTCTCTCTCTCTCCCCCCTCGCTAACTCCTCTCGTAGCCCCTTACCCACTACTACATTTTTTGCCTTTAGGGAGGGTTGTCTTCCACCCCCAAAAGTGACCTACTGGGGGGTTTTGGATTTGGGGGTGATTTTGGAAAAACCGCCCCTAAAGGCACCGATGTTAAAAGTTTTTCCCTTTAAGGGAGGTTTTTGACGAGCTTGGAATCGCCCCCAAAAGTGACTTTTGGGGGCAGTTTGTGACCCCCCTTGTAGAGGTCTACATAGGCGGTTTTAAACCCCCCTCGTAGACCCCTTCATAGAGACCTACGAGGGTGGTTTTGAACCCCATTCATAGAGACCTACAAGGGCGGTTGTGAACCCCCCTCATAATCCCCCTCATACAAAGCTACAAGGGAAGTTTGGAACCCCCCTTGTAGAGGACTATAGGAGTTGTTTCAAACCCCCCTCGTAGAGGTCTATAGGGGCGGTTGTGAACCCCCCTCGTAGAGGTTTATAGGGATGGTTTTGAACTGCCCTCGTAGAGGCCTATAGAGGCAGTTTAAAACCCCCCTCGTAGATTCCTATAGGGGCGGTTTGTAACCCCCCTCATAGATGCCTATAGGGGTGATTTGGAACCCCCCTCGTAGAGGCCTACAGAAGCAGTTTGAAACCCCCTCGTAGGTACCTACAGGGGTGGTTATAAACCCCCCTAATTGTAACATACAAGGGAAATTGTGAACCCCCCTCGTAGTGACATATGAAGGTAGCTTAGAACCCCCCTCGTAGTGACATATGAAAGTGGCTTAGAACCCCCCTCGTAGAAACATACAAAGAATGTTTGAAACCCCCTCTATAGCCATAATAAATCATAATAAAACATATTTTATTAAAAATACCAATATTGCAATATCAATAGGGTATGGAGGAATCGAACCACCAACCTCCTACATGTAAGGCAGGTGCTCTACCATTGAGCTAGGACTCTTTAATAATTAAGGAGACGATCAATATTAACACCCATATTGCATTATTTTTAAGTCTAAGAAAAGACAATAAGAATGTTCAAGAGATGATCGTAACAGGATTTCTCTAAAACTAGAGACCTTTATAGAAGATACTAATCCAACTCTAGTAGCATTAAGCATAGATGCCACAAAAAACACAATAGCTATCACCTATCATACAATAATCTCCTTGTACAAAAAAAAAAACTAATCTAAATGCATTTGAGGAGCAGCAAAGCATAAAAGTTGGTGCAACAACTAATTTTATAAATTATAAATTTGTAAAGGCAGAGCACTTCACATGATCCCATACTTTTGATCATTTTTGGAAGAAACATAAAAGTTTCTAAGTGATGATGAAAAATTCCTACATCAATTCTTCTTAAACCACATATTGATTTCTCTGACCTACAAAATATCAATGTATGTATGAAAATTTGTAAGCATGTTCAAACTCTATCAAAAATATACTTTTAAAGATTTATGCCATGTCTTTAGCCTTCAACACTATCTATATTTTAAAGCTTAACTATATCTATCTTTAAAGAAAGGGAGTAAAGACATGACGACTTTCCATTTTGGAAAGCCTAGCTAAACGGCCAACACTGTAGAGCAAAGTACAACAACAAACATGTGCCACAAAAGGTTTCCAGAAGTTTGCAAATTCAGTGACTGACAAACCTACTCATGAACAAAAAACATTTCATGTTAGAACATTAATATCTACCTTTGACTTTCTGCACCTATAAATTTTTTTTAAGTTAAAACTTTGTGCTAGATATCATCCATGAAAAGACTTTCATGCTCATAGAAATTGAAGATGTGAAAAAAGTGCAACAAAATGCATACAATATCACACTAAGACAAACATAAATAAACTAAGAATTCTTCAAAAGATGTCCCTTGGAAGAGTGACTTGAAGATATAAACCTGGAGAATTCTTCAAAATGCTTTGCAACGCAGGTAAGATATTTAACATTGTAAACCAATTATATGATCAAAGGCATCAGAATCCATAATATTCAAAATTCCCTACTTTAACTAATAATGTAGCAGTTTGGGACAGAAGTGAACCTGACATGGAAGCTAATGAAAAACATCATATCTCATCATTCTGATCAATCACTAGGTGATGTTCTGTATGCAGGGACTGACAACCAATAGTTGGCATTCATAAAACCTGTTCCATGGAAAATATGGGTGTATTTTGTTGGTTGGGTAGCCATATCATTCCTAATTTTGTAATCTTTGCACAATCATGATTAGCAGAATTGCATGCAATCATGATGAGGCATGACAACCAATTATGTTACCCAAGGAGAAGGTTTTCTACAGTAGGTGACCATCATTGGCATATTCCAACTTTCAAGACAATAGTCAGAGGGTAGATGCAGCCAAGGAATGATTCCAATGAGCCTGTGGAGCCCTTACTCATTGTTTAGGGTCCTATTGTTGCATTTTTAGTTTATGGTTTGAGGATAACAAAGTGTAATAAGTCTGACCATCTAGTAGTAAGGCCATTTCTAGGAAAATTTGAGGTAGTATTTGTAATTGTCCTGTAGCATTGAGCAGACAACTCCCCCTTTTGTGTCCTATCCAGAAATTAAGAGGGTCTGTTGGCACACATAACAAAGCACAGGTCATTTTTGGGTCTATTGATGAACCATCCCCTCTCCTCTTCATTTATTGTGCACTGGGTGAGGACTGATCAACTTGGAGCTATCCATCATAGCATAGTTTGGAGATGACATTCCATTTATAAGAGTTTGTATCATCATTTCATGCCATCATGATGTAGCGTCCAACATTCTGGAGTACTTTGATGCACCAACAAGAAGCTAGGGTCTGATATGAGATTGAACAGTAAACAATAAAGAGCTACAACAATTGAAATAATGCTTTAGTGTGAGATCCTTGGATGAGATATAGTCTTACACGAGAGACCAATCTAAGGAAGATGGCCTACATCCTTTTGGGTCGTTTCATGCCTTCGAGGTCTTGTGCTTTGGAATATATTTGCTGTATGGAGAATGCACCTTTAATCTTTTTATGGGCCATTGTGTAATCAATGGCCTAGAATAAATCTTTAAAGGTGAGAAGTGGATGCTTTTTGCTTGAATGAGGACATCTTGATTGCATATATTAGCATGAGGACATCTTGATTGCAAAATCTTTAGATAGCAGGATAAAGTGACTATATAGAGATAGTTTGTAAGAAAATTACTGAGAATGTTATAGAGATTTGTGCTTTGCCAGGGGGATGCACAAGGTGAATGAAATGAAGACTGACAAGAACATAAAATAATCTTTTTGATGGAATTTTGGGGTTTGGGCAAAGACTAGCAGAATAGAGGGAAACACAAAATAGTGTTCACTTTTAAGATATTTTTTGCTTGTTAATTTGACAGGAAAAAATAATTTTATATTGTGTATGAACATTATTAAAGCCCAGTATTATCTCCTGACGAGCTATTGGATTTCTACTGTAGAAACACTTAGCAACTGCATTAGCCTCTCCCGTAACCCCCATTAGATGACAATATGTAAAAGTATCCCCCACAGAAAAGTAAGAACTGTACAGAGTGTTATACTGCCAAATCCACAAAAGCTTGAGGGAAAAAAGTATAAGCAAATGTTAATGAGCTAAAATAATAACTCAAATGTTCTACAAGTCTTCATAGGAGAATTAAGGCTACACCCTACGAGTATCATGATTCATGACACAGTGTGGTTGTGTGCTACTACTCACTATTAAAATCTGGTTGCAAGATAGAGTCTAAACAGAACTTCTAAGTACTTTAATTTATTACATTTGGAGCCTGGAATCTGGAGGTGAAACGTAGAAGAAAATGAAAGGATATAATTGCCTAGTCACGACCCAGAACACAACCCAGAAACACATTACACAGCCAGTATTATCTCTTGGAAAATCACTTGTATTTAGGAATTTAAGCTTCAGAATGCACAATCAATCAAGAAAAAACAATTAAATTATTTGAAATTGCGATCTGACAATTAACCAGATATTTATAGGTTTTTAAGTGGAATTTTGTGGCTTTAAATCATTTAGTTTGGGAATTTTTTAGTAGTATTTGGGTTTATTTTGGGATTTTCATAATACAGATATGGTAGCGCTTACTGTACTGTATCCATATTCTACCAAATATTCACTGAAATCCATACTGCCTATGAATTTACATATAGCAAGGACCCATAGAACCAAAACTTGCTACTATGCTATAAGCCAGGAACCAGTTGTCCCATCTCAGACCCCATCTCACCAAGGGGGCATAGTCATAGCTAGCCTCCCACCCCAAAGAGGAATTATAAGCATTTTCCAACCATAACCTTAGCCATATAAGAGAACCACAGGGCCAGAAGGCTGATGATGGATGATGCTTCCCCAGTCACTGGATGGGGCCCTACCCTAGGTGACCATAATAATCCCAAATGTGCTACATCATTAATGTTTCTGTGTTCCTAATCAGGCGCTGCAACATTAATGTTTCTCAGTGTTCCTGATTAGGTAGTTCACCATGTGGTTTTGGGACATTGCCGCTTTTTCAATTTGGTGTGTTTATGTTTATACACATACCTTTTTATCCCATTCCTTTTCCATTACAAGCTACATCGAACCACAAGGTCCATAAGCCTAAAACATTGAGATATTCTTCCCAGTAAACCATATCTTCACACCCTTCCATGTGTGTGACCTCATATATGAAGAGGAAGTTCCCTATATTATCAAGAGTATAGGATGGAAAATTAGAGGGTTTTCTAGGTTCAGAGAGATTGTAAGTATTCTTCATCTCCCTATATAGTCATCTAGTTTATCCCTAAAAGACTGGTGTGGATTCAATTGAGTTAGTAAGTTGAAGGATCTGTATAAGTCATAGATTAATACAAATGTTTGGTCAACTCCATTTTCAACAACAGTTTCTTTCAAAAGATGTAATTTTATCTCTGTTCTTGGAGCTCTGATTGATAATTTTTGAATGATATGTGATAACATATAACAAATTAGCACACTGCAACATCTTTAATATCAAATTTTCAACGCCAAAAAAAGAAGTCTGAATTACCTTTGTCCTCTAGAATAAATGCAA
The DNA here is from genome assembly GCA_027924585.1 of Larix kaempferi. Taxonomy (NCBI): domain Eukaryota; kingdom Viridiplantae; phylum Streptophyta; class Pinopsida; order Pinales; family Pinaceae; genus Larix; species Larix kaempferi. The sequence continues at coordinate 1,790,091 of BSBM01000926.1, read as the reverse complement.
CAATAATATTTACTTTCCTATCTATTGACCCCAGTGTTAGGGTGTAACTCAACTGCAGCTGTAGTGGACTCATGAACATACTTTGTGGAAAAAATTGAGCGAACTTCTTGAAGCTCTGGCAAGTCTGCACACCTTGGTGCAACAAAAATCAAACTTTCTATGGCTTCTTTCAAGTCACTAGGGAATGTCCTAAACAAGTCAATAACAGAACAAAAAAAATTCAGTTAGAACATCCTACCACTTAATGAATAACCATTATTTTTTGTTCTTTTGTAATACAAAAAAATAGAAGAGGTTAAAATTCCAAAATCCATTGCAAAGAATCATAGATCAATTACTTCTACTTTTCAATGGCCATGATTCTTTCAGTCACAATATAGCAAAAACCTTCAATGAGAAAGTATGTATCCAATATGTCATGTTCTTTGAAGACATGATCCACCTGCAAACAAAACATGTATGAAGGTTCATAATGGAAAGTTGTTGCATATCATCTAATCATTTCCCACATACAAAATCCTAGACAATGGATATTTTCACAGATATTTTTAATTAGAAGTGACGTAAATTTCCTATAAGTATGTTGTATCTAGAAATTCATAGATGAAATACACCCACAACTCTTTGACAAATCCTTCATAATGGGCCTAACAGTTAAGAACATGTGTTTCCTCTTATAATGCCACAGGTTCAAATCCGTACGGCGGTAGGGTTTATGTACACCTCTGTGGACTTTAGTAGTTAAATCACTGTGTAGAGTGGGGTCCCTTGTCCCACAAACAAGCAGGTCTCATACACCAAATTGGTTTCTCACTTCACGTGACCTTAAAAATATATTTTTACTATCATTATTATTATTAACACTTATTTATTTATTTGCACAAGTTTTGGTTGTAGATCTTCAATATGTTTTTAATGAGATATGTTAGCAAATTGAGATGCTTATTGGTTGTTGATCTGAAGACAGAAATATGGACAGATTTATCAAGACGATTCCATGATGGTTTTGTTGGATTTGTTATAAAAAAGGAAAGGTCATAATTGTTGATCTATATGTAACTTCAGAATGTATTTCACCTATGTATACTGTACTCCTATAGAGATGGTATTATTCCTATATACGGAAGTGTCGTCATTTGTATTGATAAGTGTCACAAGTGTCGCAACTTGCATGTGATGGGTTATTAGACCACCAAGTGTGGGGTCGGCCTTGATTAGTATTACCATGCGTTATTAGATTTAGTTAGACAAGTCGGCCCTGCTAGTTTATTAGGAAAGTCCGGTCATGTCTAAATAGAGTGTGGGAGGCACTCTATTTGATCACTTCATTATTCACTTCTACACTCTCTAGAAAGTGGTGCACAAGTGAGGAAGGAGGAGTAGCTACTAGGAGGACCATCTATTATACTTGGGTTGTATCATTGTTCTTCCTATCTCTAAGGAAGTTGTGGGGTTTTTCACCTTTATGGTTTTCCCCAATGAAACTATGTGTGTCTATTGTCTTATGTGATTGCTTGTTCTGTTTGATATGATTGATATACTGTACATGTTATTCTCTCAGTAAAGATCCTAGAGTATGTTGAATTAATGCTCAAAATCTAACATGGTATTAGAGCTAACTTGAGAAGAAGACATTGTGCAGTTGCGGAAACTAGGGTTTATTGTTTATTGGGTTTATCTCCACATATTTTGGAAAGGCAGTAAGGTATATTGACTCTACTCAGCAAGGTGCATCTTTTTGTCCAATCAAAATTCAATTCTGGGCACTTTCATTTTTGGCCCTAAAAATTAGGGTTTCCACAAAAATAGGAATTTATGAAATCTGAGATCATAGATGGAAGTGCCTTGGAAAAATCGAAGTTTAGAGCTTTGGATCAAAATTTTTGGTTGGGTGAAGCTCCGGGAAACTCAAACCCTAATTTAGGGTCCTCCCTAGTGAATCTGGGAAGACTAAAAGGCATTTATGAAGGGTGAAACTTTGCAGTTTTCAAATTCTGAGTATACCAGGTTGATCAGCTCATCAAGGCACATCTTTCTATCCTTTCAGGATTTTGAAATTTGAGGGTTTCTCTGACAAACCCTAATTCGACACTAGATCTAGTTTTCAGCAAATCAAGTGGTAAGACCAAAAAAATTCTATTTCCATTTGAAGTACTCTTTAAAATGTCTCACCACACCAAGCTTGAGGATAAGCTTGAAGGGGATGATAAATTTCGAGCATGGAAGTATAGGATTGGGTTAATCTTGGAAGAAAATGAGTTGGACACTTACATAAGTGAAGAGGTCCTTGTCCTAGAGGGAGAAGAGGCTAAGGCCTTATGTTAACACCCAAAAAGTGCTCACTATTTCATTCCCTTATTCACATGACCCATTTGTCCACTTTTTCCACCATTTGAGCCTCTAAAACCTTCAAAAGGTCACCAAAAATACCATAATACCCCTTTTTCCCCTCAAAATATGTATTTTTCCCCAAAAAACACAAAAAACCCTAAAAAATGGTCCAAAATTCCAAAAAAAATTAAAAGGGAATAAAAATATTCAAAATATTCAAAAAGGAAAAAGAGGGAAAAAGAGACCTAAACCATGTTGGTTAATACCATTGGTTTCCTTAAAACCATAATGGTATTCCCCATCACCAAAAACTATAAAAAGGTGATAGGGGGTCCTTACTTTCCATCCACAATTCATCCTATCCTTATGCTGCCAAATTCCCTTTGAGAACCATTGCCTCCCATTTCGAGTTTGAAGATCCCCATTGAAGCTTTGGAGAAGAAGATACCATTGGATATTGGAGCTTCTCAACCTTGGAGCTGCTCAACACCCATCATCCTCACCATTTGAGGTAATACAATCAGTTTTTTAAGTTACTATCAGTTTTTTAGTTACTATCAGTTTTTTAGTTACTATCAGTTTTTTAAGTTACTATCAGTTTTTTAGTTACTATCCGTTTTTTAAGTAGTTAGGTTTTGTCTAAAATTATGATGTAAATAGAGATCAAAGTGTTAACATTATATAAAGAAGGCTAAACTCTCACTCTAATATGAAAATTTTCTTCCTTAAAAAATGTTCAATACTTTAAAAAAGCTATTTTTTTTGTTAAGATATATGTATATAAAAAAATTAATAAAATTTAAAACCAAGACTTTTTATAATTAAAGAAATATTAATTTCATGACAAAAGTTTCTACCCTTATTAACTTACTTTTTTCTTTTAATTATTAAATCTCCAAAATAAAAACTATATATATCAATTTAACAAAATTTACATCAATTTAATAAAATTTAAATTCCTAAAGTTTTGAATAGTAAAGAAAATTAGAAAAAGATGTTATTAAAAAATGCATTGATTCATCGATATAAAATATAAAATCAAAATATTTTTTTATAATTAAATTTAGATTTCTTTAGAATTTGTAAAAATTAATTTTTATTTTAAAATTGATCTAAATTGATTAGTGCTATTATTGTTTGTAACAAATATATATAAAACATATTTACTTATTTAAACAAATTTATTAAAAATGTTATTTACATATATGGAAAAACATGTTTACCATTTTTAAAAGAAATGCATAAAACATATTTCCCTAATCATTGAAAAAGGCTTAATTTTTTAAAAATTAAAGTTAATTTTAAAATGTATATATGATGAACTTATCATTTGGATATTTAAATTTGTTTTATAATAAATAATGAATTAGTAATGAGTTAGTGGAGAGAAAGCAACTTACTTTTATCTTTTTCACCTATTTATATTAGAGGAGTTACTTAAAACAACTTATTTTTCAAAACATAAAATCATAGAGACTTTATATGTATAGATTAACTAAGGTATATACACATACACAAACATATATATACACATATATCATAAAAACCAAGTATATATATATATATATATATATATATATATAGATAGATAGATATTACAAATCATATGCCAACTTATATACCTAGGAATAGCATTGGCTCATATAAGCCTAGCATGATATATATACATGCAAGTACCAATGTCTAGATATACATGTATGATGGTAGATTAATCTTCAATTCATTCTAGTATATATATTAGTATACATCCATGTTGGCATATATATTACTAGGTATACTATGTGAACATTGATGCACATATATATATATATTAGAATAGAAGAGAATGATAAGGCAAGTGCATAATTGGGTGCAATATTTTTTTGGCTTTGTTGATGATGGTAAAGATATAGGTGCTTAAGCTACATTCCCTATATGTAAATTCCCTGGTAAGATATATACGGTCAGGAGAGCCATGTTGGGGTGTCATAACCCTATTTTTTTTTTCTTTTGGAAATAAAGAACTATTTTCTTCCAATCATTTAGCCTTAAATATTAAATTGGACTAAAATTATATCATCCATTTAATGTGTTAGTCCTTTAATTAACATGTCCTTACACATTCATATCCTACCCCAATTAGAGTTGATATGGTCATGTGATAGTTCGCGGGTTTACTCAACATGCTAGCTCATTTATTCTTGTTTTCCTGCAAGATATGAACTAGGTCACTATTTTTTTAAATGTGTTGTTAAAGAAATGTAAGCATGGAAGATATTCTAAATTTACTTGTCTATTGTATTATTGTCATTCCTCCTTGGGGAGATGTCATTGACGTAATTGATAATGTAAGATTCATTGAAAGAGCCAATGTAAGCCCTAGGACTTGTGTCGGCCTAGAAGAATCCTGAAAAGAATACTTTATTATGTACTTAACAAGTCGGCCTAATCAGTTAGGTCAAGTCGGCCTTGTTGGGGAAAAGTCACCTCAACTGAAGAATATAAATAGGAGGGTTGACTTACTCATTTGTATCCATCCACTCACTCACTCAAGTTCGCATAGGAGAGAGAGAGAGAGAGAGAGAGAGAGAGAGAGAGAAGTTCATTGGTGAAGGAGAGAAGTTGTTTTGTCTTGGGGTTTTATCTTGTACTTGGTGAATTCTATATTGAGGAAGTTTTGTTGGGGTTTTCTCCCTTGTGGTTTCCCCGAGATAAATTTTGTGTTCTTTGTGATTGTTGTTCTTTTATTTCTTTCAGTGGTTATATTGTTTAATGTTATTATTCTAAACAAGTAAAAACTAAACATGGTATCAGAGTAGGCCTGAAAGAAAACATTGTGTAGCCACTGCAACTGCAGAAACTATGGTTTCTTGTTCGGGTAGCTCTCTCCACAATTCACCTCAGACAGAGTGTGCATCGAACTCACCTCGCTAGAGGGCATCCTTCTCTTGAAGCATAATCCAATTCCGAAAATTTTGATTTATGGGTCCACCACTACAACCCAGAGAACTAGGGCATCAAGTTTTTGGAAGATCTGATCACAGATTTGGGAGAAAGAGTACATTTCTCAACTCTCCTAGAGGAGGCATCCAGTCAGTTTTCCAAGATCCCAAAGTTGGAAAATTAGGGTTTCTCTGTTAGACCATAGGTCAAGGTAGAAGCAGTTTTTGAAAGGACAACTTTGCTGGTAAGTTCTATCTCCATTCTATTTCTATTTGAGGTTTTCATATTATCAAAATGACAAGCACTACCAAGCTTGATGAGAAGCTTGAAGGAGCTGAGAAATTTAGGGAATGGAAATATAGAGTCATGCTCATTCTTGAAGAACATGACCTAGAAGGCTTTGGGCATGTGCAATCTAATGAGAGTCACTTTTGGCGCGTTAGATGCAATAGAAAACTGAAAAAATCAGGCATCCCTCAACTTACTTGGTTTTTTTGAGATACTTGCACAAGATATCTTGCATCGAGTAAAAAATATGAAACGTAGGAAATTGAGTCAAGTTTCCAAATATATAAGTTTTAAGTATTGAAAATTTACATAACTATGTCAAAATAAAATTTTCTAACAGTCAGTTTTTTTTTTGGCAAATGATAAGGTATATGTTTTTGTGGGTGCAACCTTTCAGTGCCTAAATGATGGTTTCGGGCTACATAAATTGGTAGACATGTATAGAACCCGTAGCACTACTGCAGCACTATTTTTCCAAAATTAAATGTTTAATTTTAATATATTTTTTTAATTATGTATGTGATCAAACCTAGAGAACGATACATCAAAAGTGGGTGCATCCTTTGAAGCTATTAATGCAGTTATTTCGACTTGGATTTTTTATAGCATGTATAGGCTGGTGTCTACTAGTGCAACATACAATTTTTTTTTAAAATCATTGTGAAATTAAAAAGTTACGGAATAAACATTAACATCATGTTCTTTGACTTAAGGAGTGGTGACAAAAGAATGTTAGGAAACAAATAGAAAATCTCAATATTTTAAAAAAACATTACATATTTGGAATCTGCATAAAAAATGCTATCTATGCCTAAAATTTCTTCAATAATGGTCATGTATGTCATGCTATCGAGAGCGGTGAAAAACAGGTATATCGAGAAAAATGGTGGGAATGCCTAATTAGCTATGGTTTAGTAAATTCGATAGCACAGGTTTGGTAAGTAAAAAACCAACCACATAGGATTGTGGCTGACACGCGGGTGCGGGAGGAGGGGGTTATTAGGTACTCTAGAACACGCGCATGTTATATTTAAATTCAAATATTTAGATTGGTGCGTGTTTTTTGTATATGCAGAACATGCGTGCGTTCTGTATATTCACAATGCGTGCGTGTTATGTGCATACAAAACACGCGAGCGTTTTGTATGCACAGAACATGCACGCATTCTTAACTTCACAAATTTATGTTTTTAAATGTTGAATAAATTTATATACCCACCACTCCCTAATCCCCACCACTCTTAAACCCCCCTCCCTATATCTCTCTCATAATCCTGTCACTTCTAACCCTTGCTCACTCTCTCCCCTCCTACACCTAACCCTTACTAACTCCCTCTCTCTCTATCTCTTCTGTACTCCTCCACCAACCCCTATCCACCACCCCTCTCTCTCTGTTCTAACCCCCTGACACCCTCCTCCCTCTCTATCTCTCTATAAACTCTTAACCCCAGCCACCCCAACCACACCAAACCACATCCACTCTCTTATTGTCTCTCTTACTCCCCATACCGCTAACCCCCCTCTCTCTATCCCCTCCTCCTCATAACCCTTGCAAACCCCTTATCTAACTCTCTCTTCCCTACTTCTACAGCTCTCTCTCTCTCTTTAAACCCCCTCTCCCTCTCCCTAACCTCTCACCCATCCCTAACCATCCTACTCTTTCTATCTCTCTACTACTCCACCTAGAAAAAAACCTCTCCTCTCCCTAGCCCTTACTAACCCAGACCCTCTCAGTCTCTCTCTCTCTTCCCTACACCTCCACCTACCTCTAACCACACCTCCCATCTCTCTTTCTCACTCCCTACAACTAACACCCTCTCCTCTATATATCTCTCTCTCCCTCTTCTCCCACCCCTAACCATTACTAACTCCCTCTCTGAGTCTCTCACTCTCTCTCCCCCTCACTAACCCCCATCCTAACCCCTTACCCCTAACTAAACCCCCCTCTCTCACTCTCTCTTCCCTGGTTCTACATCTCTCTCTCTCTCTCTCTCTAAACACCCTCTCCCTCTCCCTAACCTATCCCCCATCCCTAACCATCCTACTCTCTCTATCTCTCTACTACTCCCCCTAGCCCAAAACCCCCTCCTCTCTATCTCTCTCCCATCCTCTCCCTATCCCTTACTAACCCAATCTCTCTCAGTCTCTCTCTCTTCCCTACACTTACACCTACCTCTAACCACACCTCCCATCTCTTTTTCTCACTCCCTCCAACAAACACCATCTCCTCTCTCTCTCCATCCCTCCTCCCGCCCCCTAATCATTACTAACCCCCTCTCTTAGTCTCTCTCTCTCTCTCCCCCCCTCACTAACCCCCTTCCTATACCCTTACCCCTAACTAACCCCCTTATGGGCCCTCTCTAAGTCTCTCTTCCATGCTTCTACACCTCTCCCTCTCTCTTTCTCTAAACCCCCTCTCCCTCTCCCTAACCTTTCCCCCATCCTAAACCATCATACTCTCTCTATATATCTGCTACTCCCCCTATCCCAAAACCCCCTTCTCTCTATCTCTCTCCCCTCCTCTCCCTATCCCTTACTAACCTGGGCTCTCTTACTCTCTCTCTCTCTCTTCCCTACAACTCCACCTACCTCTAACCACACCTCCCATCTCTCTTTCTCACTCCCTACAACTAACACGCTCTCCTCTATCCCTCTCTATCCCTCCTCTCCACCCCTAACCATTACTAACCCCCTCTCTCAGTCTCCCTCTCTCTCTCCCCCTCTCTAAACCCCCTCTTAGGGCCTTACCCCTAACTGACCCCCCCTCTCTCACTCTCTCTTCCCTGGTTCTACACCTCTCTCTCTCTCTAAACCCCCTTTACCTCTCCCTAACCTCTCCCCCATCCCTAACCATCCTACTATCTTTATCTCTCTGTTACTCCCCCTATCTCAAAATCCCCTCCTCTCTATCTCTCTCCCCTCCTCTGCCTAGCCCTTACTAACCTGGGCTCTCTTAGTCCCTCTCTCTCTCTCTTCCCTACACCTCCACCTACCTCTAACCACAACTCCCATCTTTATTTCTCACTCCATACAACAAACAACCTCTCTTCTATCCCTCTCTCTCCCACCTCTCCCTCCTTAACCATTACTACCCACTCTCTCAAGATCTCTCTCTCTCTCCCCCTCGCTAACCCTCTCCTAGCCCCTTACACCTAACGAACCCCCCCTCTATCACTTTCTCTTCCCTAGTTCTACACCTCTCTCTCTCTCTCTAAACCCCCTCTCCCTCTCCCTAACCTCTCCCCCATCCCTAACCATCCTACTCTCTCTATCTATCTGCGACTCCCCCTAGCCCAAAACCCTCTCCTCTCCCTAGCCCTTACTAACCCGAGCTCTCTCAGTCTCCCTCTCTTCCCTACACCTCCACCTACCTCTAAGAAGACCTCCCACCTCTCTTTCTCACTCCCTACAACTAACACCCTCTCATCTCTCTCTCTCTCCCTCCTCTACCCCCCTAACCATTACTAAATCCCTCTCTCAAACTCTCTCTCTCTCCCCCTCGTTAACCCCCCATCCTAGACCCTTACCCCTAACTAACCCCCCCTGGGCCCTCTCTCACTCTCTCTTCCATCCTTCTACACCTCTCTATCTCTCTCTAAACCCTGTCTCCCTATCCCTAACCTCTCCCCCATCCCTAGCCATCCTACTCTTTCTATCTCTTTGCTACTCCCCCTAGCCCCAAACCCCCTCCTCTCCCTATCCCTTACTAACCGGGCCTCTCTCAATCTCTCTCTCTCTTCCCTACACCTCCACCTACCTCTAACCACACCTCCCATCTCACTTTCTCACTCAATACAACTAACACCCTCTCCTCTATCTCTCTCTCTCTCTCCCTCCTCTCCCCCCTAACCATTTCTAACCCCCTCTCTTAGTCTCTATATCTCTCTCTCTCTCCCTCCTCTCCCCCCTAACCATTGCTAACCCCCTCTCTTAGTCTCTATATCTCTCTCTCTCCCCCTCTCTAACCCCCCATCCTATCCCCTTACCCCTAACTAACCCCCCCTATTCCTCTCTCACTCTCTCTTCCATCCTTATACACCTCTCCCTCTCTCTCTCTAAACCCCCTCTCCCTATCCCTAACCTCTCCCCCATCCCTAACCATCCTACTCTTTCTATCTCTATGCTACCCCCCCTATCCCAAAAACCCCTCATCTCACTATCCCTTACTAACCCAGGCTCTCTCAATCTCTCTCTCTCTTCCCTACACCTTCACCTACCTCTAACCACACCTCCCATCTCTCGTTCTAACTTCCTACAACTAACACCCTCTCCTCTATCTCTCTCTCTCTCTCCCTTCTCTCCCCCCTAACCATTACTAACCCCCTTTGTTAGTCTCTTTCTCTCTCTCCCCCTCACTAACCCCCCTCCTATCCCCTTACCCCTAACTAAACCCCCATGGGCCCTCTCTCACTCTCTCTTCCATGCTTCTACACCTCTCTCTCTCTCTAAACCCTCTCTCCCTCTCCCTAACCTATCCCCCATCCCTAACCATCCTACTCTTTCTATCTCTCTGCTACTCCCCCTAGCCCAAAGCCCCCTCCTCTCTATCTCTCTCCCCTCCTCTCCCTATCCCTTACTAACCCGGGCTCTCTCAATCTATCTCTCTTCCCTACACATCCACCTACCTCTAACCACACCTCTCATATCTCTTTATCACTCCCTACAACTAACACCCTCTCCTATCTCTCTCTCTCCCTCCTCTCCCCCCACAAACCATTACTAACCCCCTCTCTCAGTCTCTCTCTCTCTCTCCCCCCTAACCATTACTAACCCCCTCTCTCAGTCTCTCTCTCTCTCTCCCCCCTCGCTAACTCCCCTTGTAGCCCCTTACCCACTACTACATTTTTTGCCTTTAGGGAGGGTTGTCTTCCGCCCCCAAAAGTGACCTACCGGGGGGTTTTGGCTTTGGGGGCGATTTTGGAAAAACCGCCCCTAAAGGCACCGATGTTAAAATTTTTTCCCTTTAAGGGAGGTTTTTGACTAGCTTGGAACCGCCCCCAAAAGTGACTTTTGGGGGCAGTTTGTGACCCCCCTTGTAGAGGTCTACCTAGGCGGTTTTAAACCCCCCTCGTAGACCCCTTCATAGAGGCCTACGGGGGCGATTTTGAACCCTCTTCATAGAGACCTACGAGGACAGTTGTGAACCCCCCTCATAATCCCCCTCATACAAAGCTACAAGGGTTGTTTGGAACCTCCCTCGTAGAGGACTATAGTGGTTGTTTCAAACCCCCCTCGTAGAGGCCTATAGGGGCGGTTGTGAACCCCCCTCGTAGAGGCTTATAGGGATGGTTTTGAACCACCCTCGTAGAGGCCTATAGAGGCAGTTTAAAAACCCCCTCGTAGATTCCTATAGGGGCGGTTTGTAACCCCCCTCGTAGATGCCTATAGGGGTGATTTGGAACCCCCCTCGTAGAGGCCTACAGAAGTGGTTTAAAACCCCCTCGTAGGTACCTACAAGGGTGGTTATAAACTCCCCTCATTGTAACATACAAGGGAAATTGTGAACCCCCCTCGCAGTGACATATGAAGGTAGCTTAGAACCCCCCTCGTAGTGACATATGAAAGTGGCTTAGAACCCCCCTCGTAGAAACATACAAACAATGTTTGAAACCCCCTCTATAGCCATAATAAATCATAATAAAACATATTTTATTAAAAATACCAATATTGCAATATCAATAGGGTATGGAGGAATCGAACCACCAACCTCCTGCATGTAAGGCAGGTGCTCTACCATTGAGTTAGGACCCTTTAATAATTAAGGAGATGATCAATATTAACACCCATATTGCATTATTTTTAAGTCTAAGAAAAGACAATAAGAATGTTTAAGAGATGATCGTAACAGGATTTCTCTAAAACTGGAGACCTTTGTAGAAGATACTAATCCAACTCTAGTAGCATTAAGCATAGATACCACAAAAAACACAATATTTGTCACCTATCACACAATAATCTGCTTGTACAAAAAGAAAACTAATCTAAATGCATTTAAGGAGCAACAAAGCATAAAAGTTGGTGCAACAACTAATTTTATAAATTATAAATTTGTAAAGGCAGAGCACTTCACATGATCCGATACTTTTGATCATTTTTGGAAGAAACATAAAAGTTTCTAAGTGATGATGAAAAATTCCTACATCAATTCTTCTTAAACCACATATTGATTTCTCTGACCTACAAAATATCAATGTATGTATGAAAATTTGTAAGCATGTTCAAACTCTATCAAAAATATACTTTTAAATATTTATGCCATGTCTTTAGCCTTCAACACTATCTATATTTTAAAGCTTAACTATATCTATCTTTAAAGAAAGGGAGTAAAGACATGACTACTTGCCATTTCGGAAAGCCTAGCTAAATGACCAACACTGCAGAGCAAAGTACAACAACAAACATGTCCCACAAAAGGTTTTCAGAAGTTTGCAAATTCAGTGACTGACAAACCTGCTCATGAACAAAAAACATTTCATGTTAGAACATTAATATCTACCTTTGACTTTTTGCACCTATAAATTGTTTTTAAGTTAAAACTTTGTGCTAGATATCATCCATGAAAATACTTTAATGCTCATAGAAATTGAAGATGTGAAAAAAGTGCAACAAAATGCATACAATATCACACTAAGACAAACATAAAGAAACTAAGAATTCTTCAAAAGATGTCCCTTGGAAGAGTGACTTGAAGATATAAACCTGGAGAATTCTTCAAAATGCTTTGCAACGCAGGTAAGATATTTAACATTGTAAACCAATTATATGATCAAAGGCATCATAATCCATAATATTCAAAAATCCCTACTTTAACTAATACTATAGCAGTTTGGGATAGAAGCGAACCTGACATGGAAGCTAATGAAAAACCTCATATCTCATCATTCTAATCAATCACTAGGTGATGTTCTGTATGCAGGGACTGACAACCAATAGTTGGCATTCATAAAACCTATTCCATGGAAAATATGGGTGTATTCTGTGGGTTGGGTAGCCATATCATTCCCAATTTTGTAATCTTTGCACAATCATGATTAGCAGAATTGCATGCAATCATGATGAGGCATGACAACCAGTTATGTTACCCAAGGAGAAGGTTTTCTATAGTAGGTGACCAACATTGGCATATTTCAACTTTCAAGACAATAATCAGAGGGTAGATGCAGCCAAGGAATGATTCCAATGAGCCTGTGGAGCCCTTACTCATTGTTTAGGGTCCTATTGTTGCGTTTTTAGTTTCTGGTTTGAGGATAACAAAGTGTAATAAGTCTGACCATCCAGTAGTAAGGCCATTTCTAGGAAAATTTGAGGCAGTATTTGTAATTGTCCTGTAGCATTGAGCAGACGAATCCCCCTTTTGTGTCCTGTCCATAAATTAAGAGGGTCTATTGGCACACATAACGAAGCACAGGTCATTTTTCTATTAATGAACCATCCCGTCTCCTCTTCCTTTATTGTGCACTGGGTGAGGACCGATCAACTTGGAGCTATCCATCATACCATATTTTGGAGATGACATTCCATTTATAAGAGTTTGTATCATCATTTCATGCCATCATGATGTAGCATCCAACATTCTGGAGTACTTTGATGCACCAACAAGAAGCTAGGGTCTGATATGAGATTAAACAGTAAACAATAAAGAGCTACAACAATTGAAATAGTGCTTTAGTGTGAGATCCTTGGATGAGATATAGTCTTACACGAGAGACCAATCTAAGGAAGATGGCCTGCATCATTTTGGGTCGTTTCATGCCTTTGAGGTCTTGTGCTTTGGAATATATTTGCTTTATGGAGAATGCACCTTTAATCTTTTTATGGGCCATTGTGTAATCAATGGCCTAGAAGTAATCTTTAAAGGTGAGAAGTGGATGCTTTTTGGTTGAATGAGGACATCTTGATTGCAAAATATTTAGATAGCAGGATAAAGTGACTATATAGAGATAGTTTGTAAGAAAATTACTGAGAATGTTATAGAGATTTGTGCTTCGTTAGGAGGATGCACGAGGTGAATGAAATGAAGAATGACAAGAACATAAAATAATATTTTTGATGGAATTTTGGGGTCTGGGCAAAGACTAGCAGAATAGAGGGAAACATAAAATAGTGTTCAGTTTTAAGATATTTTTTGCTTGTTAATTTGACAGGAAAAAATAATTTTATATTGTGTATGAACATTATTAAAGCCCACTATTATCTCCTGCCGAGATGTTGGATTTCTACTGCAAAAACACTTAACAACTGCATTAGCCTCTCCCGTAACCCCCATTAGATGATAATATGTAAAAGTATCCCCCACAGAAAAGTAAGAACTGTCAAAAGTGTTATACTGCCAAATCCACAAAAGCTTGAGGGAAAAAAGTATAAGCAAATGTTAATGAGCTAAAATAACAACACAAATGTTCTACAAGTCTTCATAGGAGAATTAAAGCTACACCCTACGAGTATCATGATTCATGACACAGTGTGGCTGCGTGCTACTGCTCACTAATAAAATCTGGTTGCAAGCTAGAGTCTAAACAGAACTTCTAAGTACTTGAATTTATTACATTTGGAGCCTAGAATCTGGAGGTGAAACGTAGAAGAAAATGAAAGGATATAATTGCCTAGTCACGGCCTAGAACGCAACCCAGAAACACATTACACAGCCAGTATTATCTCTTGGAAAATCACTTGTATTTAGGAATTTAAGCTTCAGAATGCACAATCAATCAAGAAAAAACAATTAAATTATTTGAAATTGCGATCTGACAATTAACCAGATATTTATAGGTTTTTAAATGGAATTTTGTGTCTTTAAATCATTTAGTTTGGGAATTTTTTAACAGTATTTGGGTTTATTTTGGGATTTTCATAATACAGATATGGTAGCGCTTACTGTACTGTATCCATATTCTACCAAATATTCACTGAAATCCATACTGCCTGTGAATTTACATATAGCAAGGACCCATAGAACCGAAACTTGCTACTTTGCTATAAGCCAGGAACCAATTGTCCCATCTCAGACCCCATCTCACCAAGGGGGCATAGTCATAGCTAGCCTCCCACCCCAGAGAGGAAGTATAAGCATTTTCCAACCATAACCTTGGCCATATAAGAGAACCACAAGGCCAGAAGGCTAATGATGGATGATGCTCCCCCAGTCACTGGATGGGGCCCTACCCTAGGTGACCATAATAATCCCAAACTTGCTACATTATTAATGTTTTTGTGTTCCTAATCAAGCGCTGCAACATTAATGTTTCTCAGTGTTCCTTATTAGGTAGTTCACCATGTGGTTTTGGGACATTGCCGCTTTGTCAATTTGGTGTGTTTATGTTTATACACATACCTTTTTATCTCATTCCTTTTCCATTACAAGCTGCATCGAACCACAAGGTCCATAAGCCTAAAACATTGAGAAATTCTTCCAAGTAAACCATATCTTCACACCCTTCCATGTGTGTCACCTCATATATGAAGAGGAAGTTCCCTATATTATCGGGAGTATAGGATGGAAAATTGGAGGGTTTTCTAGGTTCAGAGAGATTGTAAGTATTCTTCATCTCCCTATATAGTCATCTAGTTTATCCCTAAAAGACTGGTATGGATTCAATTGAGTTAGTAAGTTGAAGGATCTGTATAAGTCATAGATTAATACAAATTTTTGGTCAACTCCATTTTCAACAACAATTTCTTTCAAAAGATGTAATTTTATCTCTGTTCTTGGAGCTCTGATTGATAATTTTTGAATGATATGTGATAACATATAACAAATTAGCACACTGCAACAAGTTTAATATCAAAATTTCAACGCCAAAAAAAGAAGTCTGAATTACCTTTGTCCTCTAGAATAAATGCAGCAATAATATTTACTTTCCTGTCTATTGACCCCAGTGTTAGGGTGTAACTCAACTGCAGCTGTAGTGAACTCATGAACATACTTTGTGGAAAAAATTGAGCAAACTTCTTCAAGCTCTGGCAAGTATGCACACCTTGGTGCAACAAAAATCAAACTTTCTATGGATTCTTTCAAGTCACTGGGGAATGTCCTAAACAAGTCAATAACAGAACAAAAAAAATTCAGTTAGAACATCCTACCACTTAATGAATAACCATTATTTTTTGTTCTTTTGTAATACAAAAAAATAGAAGAGGTTAAAATTCCAAAATCCATTGCAAAGAGTCATAGATCAATTACTTCTACTTTTCAATGGCCATGATTCTTTCAGTCACAATATAGCAAAAACCTTCAATGAGAAAGTATGTATCCAATATGTCATGTTCTTTGAAGACATGCTCCACCCACAAACAAAACATGTATGAAGGTTCATAATGGAAATTTGTTGCATATCATCTAATCATTGTCCATATACAAAATCCTAGACAATGGATATTTTCACAGATATTTTTAATTAGAAGTGACCTAAATTTCCTATAAGTATGTTGTATCTAGAACTTCATATATGAAATACACCCACAACACTTTGAAAAATCCTTCATAATGGGCCTAACAGTTAAGAACATGTGTTTCCTCTTATAATGCCACAGGTTCAAATCCATACGGGGGTAGGGTATGTACACCTCTGTGGACTTTAGCAGTTAAATCACTTTGTAGAGTGGGGTCCCTTGTCCCACAAACAAGCAGGTCTCATACACCAAATTGGTTTCTCACTTCACGTGACCTTAAAAATAGATTTTTACTATTATTATTATTAACACTTATTTATTTATTTGCACAAGTTTTGGTTGTAGATCTTCAATATGTTTTTAATGAGATATGTTAGCAAATTGAGATGCTTGTTGGTTGTTGATATGAAGACAGAAATATGGACAGATTTATCAAGACGATTCCATGATGGTTTTGTTGGATTTGTTATAAAAAAGGAAAGGTCATAACTATTGATGTATATGTAACTTCAGAATGTATTTCACCTATGTATATTGTACTCCTAGAGAGATGGTATTATTCCTCTATACAGAAGTGTCGTCATTTATATTGATGAGTGTCGCAACTTGCATGTGATGGGTTATTAGACCACCAAGTGTGGGGTCGACGCTGATTACTATTACCATGCGTTATTAGATTGAGTTAGACAAGTCAGCCCTGCTAGTTTATTAGGAAAGTCCGGTCATGTCTAAATAGAGTGTGGGAGGCACTCTATTTGATCACTTTATTATTCACTTCTACACTCTCTAGAAAGTGGCGCACAAGTGAGGAAGGAGGAGTAGCTGCTAGGAGGACTATCTCTTATACTTGGGTTGTATCATTGTTCTTCCTATCTCTGAGGAAGTTGTGGGGTTCTTCACATTTATGGTTTTCCCCAATGAAACTATGTGTGTCTATTGTCTTATGTGATTGCTTGTTGTGCGTGATATGATTGATATGTTGTTCATGTTATTCTCTCAGTAAAGATCCTAGAGTATGCTGAATTAATGCTCAAAATCTAACATGGTATCAGAGCTAACTTGAGAAGAAGACATTGTGCAGTTGCAGAAACTAGGGTTTATTGTTTATTTGGTTTCTCTCCACATATTTTGGAAAGGCAGTAAGGTATATTGACTCTACTCAGCAAGGTGCATCTTTTTGTCCAATCAAAATTCAATTCTGGGCACTTTCATTTTTGGCCCTAAAAATTAGGGTTTCCACAAAAATAGGAATTTATGAAATCTGAGGCCATAGATGGAAGCGCCTTGGAAAAATCAAATTTTAGAGCTTTGGATCAAACTTTTTGGTTGGGTGAAGCTCCCGGAAAATCAAACCCTAATTTAGGGTCCTCCATAGTGAATCTGGGAAGACTAAAAGGCATTTATGAAGGGCGAAACTTTGCAGTTTTCAAATTCTTAGTATACCAGGTTGATCAGCTCATCAAGGCGCATCTTTCTATCCTTTCAGAAGTTTGAAATTTTAGGGTTTCTCTAACAAACCCTAATCCGACACCAGATCCAGTTTTCAGCAAATCAAGTGGTAAGACCAAAAAATTTCTATTTCCATTTGAAGTACTCTTTAAAATGTCTCACCACACCAAGCTTGAGGATAAGCTTGAAGGGGCTGATAAATTCCGAGCATGGAAGTATAGGATTGGGTTAATCCTGGAAGAAAATGAGTTGGACACTTACATAAGTTAAGAGGTCCCTGTCCAAGAGGGAGAAGAGGCTAAGGCCTTATGTTAACACCCAAAAAGTGCTCACTATTTCATTCCCTTATTCACATTACCCATTTGTCCACTTTTTTCACCATTTGAGCCTCTAAAACCTTCAAAAGGTCACCAAAAAGACCATAATACCCCCTTTTCCCCTCAAAATATGTATTTTTCCCCAAAAAACACAAAAAAAACCCTAAAAAACGGTCCAAATTCCCAAAAAATATTAAAAGGGAATAAAAATATTCAAAATATTCAAAAAGAAAAAAGAGGGAAAAAGAGACCTAAACCATGTTGGTTAATACCATTGGTTTCCTTAAAACCATAATGGTATTCCCCATCACCAAAAACTATAAAAAGATGATAGGGGGTCCTCACTTTCCATCCACATTTCATCCTATCCTTATGCTGCCAAATTCCCTTTGAGAACCATTTCCTCCCATTTCGAGTTTGAAGATCCCCATTGAAGCTTTGGAGAAGAAGAGACCATTGGATATTGGAGCTTCTCAACCTTGGATCTACTCAACACCCATCATCCTCACCATTTGCGGTAATACAAAATCAAATATTTTTCAAGTTATTGTTTTTCCATAGATCTTATTGCTTATGTTTTTAAATTCAGTTTTTTTTATTTCTTTTATACAAGTTAATGTTAGATTAAATTACATCAGTTTTTACATATCTTTATTGAGACTGCTACTACTAGTTAGTAGGTGCATCCTTGCACATGCTTGGTTGAAAAACCAAGCAATAGTTTTTGCGACTCCGCTGGTTTTCAAACTTTAAATTTTTGCTTTAGATCTTTATTTTAGTTGTTTTTCCCATTTAAAACTGTAGATCTACCATACTATTCAGCTTCTTGATAGCTTCCCTAGCCATTGGCCCTTTCTGCAGCTCAAAATAACCCAAAATTTCAATTTTTGGGTTCGTTTTTCGCCGACCGTTTTTCCATTTGTACATCGCGACTTTCAGCACCCACAGTCACGTGGTCCATTGCAACTGTGAGCCTTTTTTCCGCACGGTCCATCACGACTTTTTGAATTTTTCCCGCACGGCTCATCGCGGCTGGGCGACCTTTTCCCACGAGGCACATCATGACTGTTTCGCATTTACCCGCGCTGTCCATCGCGACTATTTCACATTTTTCCGCGCGGCTCATCGCGACTTTTGATCACCACGCCGCGATTCACATCGCAGGTTTCACCCACATCGCCGTGTGGTTCATCGCGGGTTTTGACCCAACAGCCGCGATATTTCCTGTTTTGTTTCGGCCAATTTTTTCCAACAAATTTTCGCCCAATCAGCTTATTTTTCCAACGTCAATTTCTGCAATTTTTTACAGCCCACTATGTAATTATTGCAGCATTATTAAATTGATATTTGTTAGATACTTCATTTAATCTTTTTGAAAATTTTCAGTTAATTGAAAGAGATTTTTTACGTATTTATGAGATTCTACGTTTATACATTGCAAAGTTAGAACCATATTTCTAAACTTGCTCAATATTTTGCCCAAAGAAAGACTCTAAAAATCCATTTATTTTTACATCTTTTATTTGCTTTACTTTTTTAAGAATTCATATTTTTTGAAAAGGTAATTAAAACATTTAAATTTGAAACGTCTTTCATCTTTTTCGCAAATTGAATTCATTATTTTAATTTGTGATTAAATTGCCCATGCGAGGCACATTATTTTGGTATACACCTACGCCAGCATACAATCTGTCACAATAATTTTAAGTGAGCCTTAAAAATTACCTTAACTCAACCAATATTCTAACCCCACTTGGGGAACACAAAAGAATTTTGTAGCTAGGTAGGACTGAGGGGATAAGTATCCAAATAACACCCCTTACTCATTTTTCATGTTGAAACATAGTGATTGACATTTAGGGTACCAAAATCCCTTATTATTTTTTGACACGGTTTAACACCAATTTATCGGGAAGGCCTCTCCCTTAGGAGGGTTGAAGTAGCCAAAGTAGTTCTGGAAGCCTGAGTGGAATACCGCTATCCATTCAGTAACCAAAGGATACCTTTCGTAGTTCTCGTTGTACCACCCTTATGGGAGTACAACGGTGATAGAACCAAACTGCAGATTCACCCAACTGAATGTGTCATGAACGGGGTATCTTAGTGGCCCAATTTTTAGGATTGTCTACCCGGTATCCCTCCCGGTAGGGGGATATCTAGCCTTTGACTCTACAATCTATATTTTTTTAATTGGATTTCATCACCTTACAGAGGATATACCTTGTCGAGTCATAATACTTTTTAGTTAGGTGTTTGCATGCTCCATTACCTCCCTTTGGTCATAGAGTCTACCTTTTTCTATTTTTAGGAACTGTTTGCATGTTGGTTTCCTGACCACATTTTTTTATTTCTCCACTTACTATAGCACAGCTATTGTAGTAAGTGTTTTTGAGGTTCATTTTTTTCCTGAGTGCCATTTTTTTTTTTATTCTCCCCTCTTGCACACATGGTTGCATTAGGGCTTTAGAGATTTCCACTCACAAACTGTCACCATAGATTCTCCGAGACGTTCTTGGCGTTTCCGAGGAGACCCCCCGCAATACGGTTCCCTTGAATCCTCACGTCATTGGAATAGAGCCCCGTCATCCAATTCTAACACACCTCATTTCACATCAGATTCTAAGGCAGAATCCAAAAATCTCACATACACCACACCCACTAGCCCCATGGCTAGTTCACATTATGACAACTTTTCCACAGGGGTTGTCAGTGGAGCATCATCCACCCCCCCCACCACAATGACCATCACGGCAGCCACACCTCCCTTAGGGATGCCTAATATGGGACCTACACCTACATTAGGTATGCCTTCCATGGGACCTCTTCCCAATACAGGACCCCCACCTAACTTAGGCATGCCCACCACAACAACTATACCTACTATCCCCACGACAACTATACCTACTATCCCCACTACCACTCACATTCCAACATCTCTTGGAAATCTTCCCAACCCATCTATGACTCCCATTGCACTTGGTGGCACGGGCCCCTCCCACACTATTATGGGTGTAGGGCACATACCTCCCATGACAAATATCCCCCTAGGGGGTAGTGGCATAATACATAACGCCACCACCAACACTTATGCCCCCATGACAACATCATACCCCTCTGCTAGTTTTCCATTTATGGCTATCCTTAACCTACCAGACTTGGCTAGGCTAACAAATGATCCCATCCGACATGACACTACTTGGCCCCCCATGCCCACAAAGCTCCCCTCGGACATCCCAAAGTTTGAAGGGAAAGATGGGGAAGACCCTCAGAACCATATCATGTTGTTTCACCTATGGTGTTCCTCAAACTCCATAGTTGATGATTCTATTTGGCTCAGACTTTTACAAAGAACTTTCACTGCTCTACAGCCAAATGGTACATTGAGCAGCCACATGGGACGCACCCCATGTTTACATCCCTCGCCTCAAATTTCCTTCAGTTCTTTCAACTACATGTACGCTATGATGCAGGAGTGGAAATACTTTTGTCTTGTAGACAGAACACCGCTACACACATCACAGATCATATCCATGAGTGGCGTAAGTGCCGTAGTCTCTACAAGATAAAGCTTGACGACCGTATCTTTTTGGATTGGTTCCTTAAATCACTCCTCCCTCTCATAGCCAAAGATATAGCTTATGAACGACCCCAGTCAGAAGAAGAAGCCATCTTAAAAGCTCATTAGTTCGACCTCATATATACCGAATCTGGATATCTATACACCATTTTACCTAATGCCCCGCGCGACGATCCATCCTAGCATGATGCAACGGGGGCATCCCATGCCGCCAATGGTATTATCGGCCAAGTTATGGTACAAAAAAAACCTTTTACCATGATGAGTACAAACAACGCCCCTGACCTTTCTAGGGATACATCTCATTCTGGAGCTACAACTTCGTATGTTCCAGTAATACACACCCACCACACTCATGGACCCTCATGTCCACCACAGTGTTATGGACAAACACCATCATCTTATGCACCACCTCCATATTATAGCCAGTAGGCCCATCAGACTTCGATTCAGCCACAAGCCCAATTGACTTACTATCCTCAACAGGCATCACCCCTTGCTCCAACACTTCCAGTAGCTCAAGGTTACCCACAACCACAACAAGCACCAGGTCCACCACACAACCCTCCTGCTTACTACCCACCACAACCTACTCCAGAGCCTTTAAGACCTCGAAACCCACCTACTGCCCAAGGGCATGTGTATGCACAACAACACCAACCTCAAAACCAGAACAACCAGTGTAATCAAGGAGGTCAATAGAATTACGGAAGAGGAAGAAACCACAGAAATAACCAACAACAAAACCAATGTGGATAGCCACCTAATTCTCCCAATAATAACAACGCTACTCCTGCTAATCAAAACCCTGGTCATCCACGAAAACAGGGCAAAAATCCTAATTTGAGAACAAACCACCCATGTTCTATATGCGGGGTCTACGGCCATTACACGCATAATTACCCCCATTTAGATTGAACGCGTCAACTCTGGACCAACAATGCCCAACGACAAGGGCATGCTACACAGCCAGCACCCCCTCCTCAGCCATAACCCATGATATTTCAAAACCCCCTACCAAACCAAGGCGTGGTAAACACTCGTCCAAATGATCCCCCTCAAGGATCCGCTGCAACACAGTAGAAAATTACCTATGCGGCATCCAGAGTCCAACACTCACCATTTGGTAATGATTTCATCAAACGATGTCAATCTTCAAACCCATCGAAATCAATATGGCTCCGCCCCTGAGGCCACACCTACCGACCCATCTTCGAGTACTCTTCCAACCGATCAACCACTTCGCATACCCAATATGCCCATGGAAGGGGATCCAAAGCACCTCGTTTCCCTTTGAGACGAATTAACAATAACCCCAACGCTCGTGCAGCTTCCAACTATAACATTGTACAGGATTTAGCTCAGTCCCTTGCTGCTATGTCAGCTCTAGAAATCCTAAAAAATTGTCCTGCATAGAGAAAATTGTTGTTATCTGCCATTGGTGCCATAGACCCTACCGAATCCAAAATTATGGCTTTTGACTTAAACCAAGCTGAACCTTGTCTGCTTTCATCTCTAGCTTTTCAAGTTTCTGTATCCATTCGCAACCTCGTCGTTCATCGATGCATAATCAATGAAGGTTCCTCCACCTGCGTTATGTCGACTTTTGTATGGCAGAAACTTGGATCCCCAATGCTACAACTGTCAACTACTGCACTGCGAGCTTACGATGGCTGTGCAACTCAACCTCAAGGTTTCTCAGTGAACGTACCCATACAGCTTGGGGGCAAATTGGTTCTCATAGATATAGAGGTCATTAACGCCCAACTTGATTACAATCTCCTTATGGGACGAAGCTACATGTATAAAATGAAAGTTGTCGCTTCTTTAGTTTTCAGCCTCATGATGTTCCCCCATGAAGGATGCATAGTCAAAATCGACCAGATTACATACTATGATCCCAATGCCTCCGCAGTGCCTGAAAATGTTCTTCCCATGATCGAACAACCTGTTCAGAGTGCACCCACATCGATTGTCTGCTCAGTAGGACCCGAGATATATTCGGATACTCCCATGACCACCACTTTCCCTTCTATCCCACCCCCTATCCTGGTAACTAAAGTATCGGATTTATGCACCTTCTCGCACAATGAACAACAACATACTCAACAACATCAACCACTGCCACAACCACCCGCAGTTCATAGTCATATCGGAACAACACCGATTCACACTATCCCCTTCTTGTTTCCATTTTCAGGAGTTGTCAGCATGTTAGTAATGGCTACACTCAACCTTCTAGGTTTCATGTTAGGATTACCTATATGGTACTTACCTGCCCCAACTCCCCCACCGACTCCAACCATTGTTTTACAACCGGTACAAGCCATGAATATTTCAGACCATCCACCACCTGGCATACCGAACCCCCAAAATCGCCCACCACCTAGTGTTGCGAACCCCCAAAACCGACCAACTCCAATAGGGGGCACTACATCAACATCTAGTTATGTACCCCCTCAATCCCGCCATACTGGGGGCAGAGGTCCACAAACCTACAATGCTGGACCCACAACTCATACCCCCCCAGTGAGTCCCAAATTAGCTAAAAATCCCCCAGCCCGTGTGCTCCCTAAGTGCTCCTTGTGCGACGATATAGGCCATGCTACCCATCTATGTCCACAACTACCGATACTTCAAGAACACATGAATATGTTGGATGACGACACCAACATTCCAGTTTTCAAACTAGAACTAGCCCCTCAGCCTCGTGATAAATCATTGCGCACAAACCACCCTTGTGCGATATGTGACATCTGCGGCCATTATTCACATCATTGCCCCGATCTCCCATATTATAGAGTAGCATTATACGAATTGAATAATACCAACCTAGAGATATCCCCGCCACTCATTGAGGAAATATTCCCCCCCAGAATCCTCCCATTCAGAAGAAATCAATACCATTTATATGATTTCAACTACCTACAAACCCAAACCAATTGATTTAATGACACACTACTTATGCACTGATGAGGAAATCCTAGAAACACTCACTGCAACCGGACTACCCTTGGGATGATATGCACCATCGATCATATTTCATCCCTGAGGCATCTACGTCCACCATGGCGAACCAACTATCTGTTGAAGCCAAGGACTTCTTACCAACCAAAGTCGATTGGTTCAAATATCCAATACCAGCTCCCAAAGCCTTTTAAGAAGGTAACATGGCTAACATTTCTCCCATTATAAAAATCAACATCTCCACCACCCCTGAAAAACCTAAGCTTATCTCTTTAGGTGCATCATGCACTAAAAAAGAAACCCAAGCTTATAAGAAACTCTTCCAAGAATTTTGAGATGTCTTCACCTGGTCTTATACCGAGATGTCGGGTCTTGATCCTACCATTGTAGAACATCACATAGACACTTGGCCCAACATATCACCGGTCCACCAGAAACAACGTCCCATTCACACATCCAAGCTTCCAGTCGTCAAAGCTGAAATTGAGAAGCTTTGAGAAGCAGGTTTCATATACCCTATTGCATACACCACCTGGGTTTCAAACCCAGTACCAGTCAATAAGAAAGTCGACAC
Organism: Larix kaempferi; assembly: GCA_027924585.1. NCBI lineage: Eukaryota > Viridiplantae > Streptophyta > Pinopsida > Pinales > Pinaceae > Larix > Larix kaempferi. The sequence goes on along the minus strand of BSBM01000926.1, from coordinate 1,765,277 downwards.
CATCCGCGTCTGTACTGACTTCCGTGACCTCAACCTAACTTGTCCCAAAGACAACTTCCCCACACCATTTATTGACCAACTAATCGATGAGTGTGCAGGGCATGAGGTACTTTATTTTATGGATGGTTTCTCCAGATACAACCAAATTAAAATCCGTAAAGAAGATCAATACAAGACCTCTTTTACTATCCCATGGGGCACCTTCGCCTATCCCGTCATGCCTTTCGGTCTCAAGAACGCTGGAGCCACTTTCCAACGAGCCATGACTTATTGTTTCCACGATCTAAATAAAATCATATTAGTTTATCTAGACGACCTCATGGCTCGATCTAAGAAATGATCTAACCACTTAAATGATCTTCGACAAGCCTTCTTGCATTGTTGAAAATACAACATTCGCCTGAACCCACTCAAGTGTGTCTTTTGCGTTCCAGCAGGTCACCTGCTGGGATTTGTCATTTCAGAAAAAGGAATCACTGTCGACCCCCTAAAAGTCCAAGCCATAGTATACCTACCGTCACCTCATACATTAAGACAACTCCAAAGCCTTCAAGGGAAGTCCAACTTCCTTCATCACTTTGTCCCAGATTACGCCAAAACAGTACATGGTTTCCTCCATTTACTTCGCCTTCATTCTCGTTTTTATTGGGATGACCAAGCAGAAGGGGCCTTCACAGAACTGAAAAAAGCGCTCACAAGTGCCCCCTTGATTTCTCCTCCATATTTCACATGAGAATTTACCCTTTACATTTTGGCATAAGATTACGCCGTTTCTGGAGTACTCATCCAAGAAGACTCCACTCGTTAAGAACATGTCATTTAATATGTGAGCCAGACCTTGTCAAGCCCACCATTGCGCTACCCACATGAAGAGAAAATGGCCCTCGCCGTCGTCTTTTCAGTACAAAAGCTGTGACATTACATTTTCCTCAGCCATACCACGGTTGTGGCCAATTCCAACCCAATGGTCTATCTCTTGAATCGCTGCATTCTACAAGGCCGTGTTTCCAAATGGGTGATTATCTTACAAGAATATGACCTAACTTTTAAAACCCCGAAGAGCACCAAAGCATTAGCACCCGCTCAACGCATTACGAATTTACTATCTTCGTCATCATCACCAGCTATCCATACTGATATAATTGATGAACATTTGTTCATCATCTCATCTGACGACCCTTGGTACGATGAAATTTTGGTATACCTCCGCACATAGAAGTTTCAACCCAACATCGATCGTGATGGATGTCGTCGCATTCGTCACCATGCCCCCCATTATCTCCTCTTGCGTGATGTCTTCTATCGACGTGGCGTCGACACAATCCTACAACGATGCCTTTCCCAAGACGAAGCAGAACAAGTCCTTAACGACTGTCATAGCGGTGCTTGCGGAGGGCACTTCTTTGGAATGGCCACCACCCAAAAGGTACTTCGTGCAGGTTATTTTTGGCCATAATTATTCACTGATTGTATAATAGCAGTCAAACATTGCCAAAATTGCCAACTTTTTACCCCCAAGGAAAGAACTCCCCCCCCCCCCCCTTCATCCAGTCGTCACCATTGGACCATTTTGCAAATGGGCCATTGACTTCATGGATTGCAATCCTCCATCTATAGGCATCCATAAACACATTATTGTGGCCATCGATTACTTTACTAAATGGGCAGAAGCCATGCCTACTTACAACACAAGCCGCCATTGCCTACATCTCCGGCTCCCGCAGATCAGAGACACTCAATGCGTTGTTCTGCATACGGGCCGCCGTAACGCAGAATCTCTCCAGTAGATCCTCAATATCCATACCAACCGGAATCCTCAGCTGCAAGTCCCATATCTCACCCAAACGGGGCAAGACAGTAAGAAAGTACACATCGGTCAAGGTGATCTCTAGTCGCTCACCTTGCACTATGAAAACCACCTCCTATGGATCCCAGAAATACACCAACTTGTTCAATAGATCTCTGACTGAACGCATGATAGGAATCTGAGCAAACTTTAGTAGTCCGCCCACACATTCAGGTCATCCCGAATACTACCCATAAGTCCCACATCAATCTCCCTCTCCCTCCATGACACCAACGGCCTCCTCAGCATCCTGCCAAAAAACAAAGAATTTTTTTTTTAGAAATTTTTTTTTTCCCAAAATCCCCATCGCTACTTTCGGGCTCTTAGCCGCGATGAACATCGCGACTTTCAACCTCACAGCTACGATGAACATCGCGGGTATCAGCCCCACAGTCGCGATGGGCATCACGGCTGTAAGCCCCCACAACCACGATGAACATCGCGACTATCATCCCACACAGCCATGATGAACATCGCGACTGTCGGACCCACAGTCGCGATGCACATCGTGGCTGTTAAGCCCATACCCACGATGTGCATCGCGGAAAATGAGCTGAAACCCACGATATTCTGCATTGGGAAGCCAACGTGGAATTACGCAGCCTCTGGGACCCCGATGCCAACCAGAAAGGAAATAATTTGAAAGGCTAAGGCACATAGGCTTACCTAAAACTCACAGAATGAAAAACCAACGGTCGAATCTCCCACAAATCAAGAAAATGCTCTGACCAACTCAATTACTCTGTGAAACTCAATGGTGAAAATGACACTTGTCACATTGGGCCCACTTGTTATTTATAGAAATTATACCATTTTCAATCATCCATTATGGCATCATACGACGTTCATTTTTCAAACCATTGGAATCAGCGCAGCAAGAACTTCATGATAGTCCACTCCTTTTCCCAATTCCACCAGGTCCCTTTTTTTGGGCATTTTTCTCATGCCCCTCGTCGCCTCGATTTGCATGCCACATCGATCATGGTCCATGTTTTACGAGTCTTATATCGCCAGATTCAGTTTTCTATGCTCGTGACGATGCTTGAGATCATTTCTCGCTCCACCACCAGATTTTTCAGGCATTTTTTTCCATGCCCCTCACCACCTCGATTTGCGTGCCACATTGACCATGGTCCATTTTTTACGAGTCTTATATTGCCGAATTCAGTTTTCCACACTTGTGACGATGCTTGAGATCATTTCTCGCTCTCACCACCATATTTTTTGGGCATTTTTTCCATGCCACTCATTGCCTCGATTTGCGTGCCACATCGACCGTGGTCCATTTTTTACGAGTCTTATATCACCGGATTCATTTTTCCACGCTTGTGATGATGCTTGAGATCATTTCTCACTCTCACCACCAGATTTTTTGTGCATTTTTTCCATGCCCCTCGTCACCTCGATTTGCATGCCACATTGGACGTAATCCATTTTTTACGAGTCTTATATCGCTGGATTCCTTTTTCCGCGCTCGTGATGATACTCGAGGTCATTCCTTGCTCTCACCATTACCTTTTTTGTTCGGTATAATTTTATCCCTTTTTCGGGCCGAGCAATTCCTTTACGAAAAAGGCACTTAGGGAGTTTTTGTTAAGCTCTTTTCTGACTCCTAAAAAAATGAAAAGATCGCCGAGCAATCTTGCTTCCTTTCATGCTCGCTAAAAGTATCTGAAAGGGCATCTACCTGGTATAAGTTCACGCCTTTTTCGGACCTAGTAGACTAATTACGAAAAAGGAATACTCTAGTCACATTGCATAGAAGAGTTCTCAATCTACATCATTTTATGCTTTTTCGGGCCTTGGAGACTAACATACGAAAAAGAACACCATTGGAGTCTACTTATCACTTTCAGACTCTCTAAAATTGAAAGCAACCACGAGAAATCACCGTCTTGGGCTCGTACAAATCCACAGGACGATACCCATCCACCAATTAAGAGTCTTCTTATCGTTTTCAGACTCCTTAAAAATGAAAGCACTCACGAGCATGAACAGTCCTGGGCTTGCAAAATCCACAGGACAGTACCATTTTAGAGCAAACTTTTATCCCTTCTTGGAGCTCATTAAAACCATGAAGAAGGACCCAACGGTGCTTATCAGTGCCACAACAGATCATTTCTACTCATACGGTAGCTTCCCTAGTATGGTCTCCTTTGTTCAGAGCATTCTACAATATGCCACCCTGAGAGTCTCCCAAAAGCATCCATCAGCTTTCCCCCCCAGAGTCACTCCAGTCTACAATACATACCCCTAAGATATGATCCCCACACCTAAAAGACAGTTTCATATGCTACCAGGTCAACCATGTCGTCATGCTCTGAACAAAGGAAGTTTGAGTCCACCCACTCTATGACCCCAGTTTTCCCACATCTCCACAGTATGTCCGTCCTACCATCAGTACTATCACAGTTTAGTTGTACACCTCGCGCTCCTATCAAGGAAACATCATTGCCTTGGTAGTTGTTGGTCTCCCTCTATCAACGCCAACCAAATCTATTCCGGGAGATAGACCTAGAGGTCCCTGTGCCTTGGACTCATCACCATTAGTGACGAGTGCCTACGGATCATTTCGAAAGGAGTCCTCAGTGCCTCTCCAAATGATTGTTTCTCACATGCTCGACGTCAACACCTTGATCGCATCGTTGAGACTCGTACATGGTATCGATCCTTTCAGTTATTTGTTGAAGACCTTAGATATCACCTAACTCTACCACATTCAAGAGTTTAATTGAGGAAACAACCAGTTACATATTCCTATGGATATTCGGGTTGCGTTGGGCAACAATTTTCAGATGTACTGCAGTTTTATACTCCCTCGAGTATATAGTTACATATACTCCTCAAAAGTTGACTCATTTACTGACTCTATCACATTTGAGAGTCTAATTGAGTCCCTACAGACATTGGACACCTATAGCTCCAGCAGGTCATCAACCCTTTTTGAAACCTTATTTAGAATGGTTGTTGCTCTTTCCAATGTATCAGTTATTGAGATCAGTCATGGTATGACCATGAGTATGTCCCAACATTATGTCCCCTCTAGACCATTATGATATAACAACAGTTTTTTTTATGTATTATTCAGGTCCCCCTTCTTAGGCCTAATTGTTATGTATATGTCTTGATACGAGCATGCGTATGCCCGCCTCGTCCATAATCAGAGATTATTCCTCATTCATTTTGAGGCCATGTATTTTTTCAGTTTTTTGTAGCTTCCAAGGGGCCATTGTTCCAGTCTCCAACTGGTCTCTTCTCTTTTCTTCTCCAAACCCCAGAAAAAAAAGACAAAAGAACTATGATGTCTATCGTCCATATGATGAGCTCCTACCCTCACACATCAGGGGGCAATCTGTTAACACCCAAAAAGTGCTCACTAGCTCACTCCCTTATTCACATGACCCATTTGTCCACTTTTTCCACCATTTGTGCCTCTAAAACCTTCAAAAGGTCACCAAAAAGACCATAATACCCCTTTTCCCCCTCAAAATATGTATTTTTCCTCAAAAACACAAAAAACCCTAAAAAAGGGTCCAAAATTCCCAAAAAATATTAAAAGGGAATAAAAATATTCAAAAAGGAAAAAGAGGGAAAAAGAGACCTAAACCATGTTGGTTAATACCATTGGTTTTCTTAAAACCATAATGGTATTCCCCATCACCAAAAACTATAAAAAGGTTATAGGGGGTCCTCACTTTCCATCCACATTTCATCCTATCCTTATGCTGCTAAATTTCCTTTGAGAGCCATTGCCTCCCATTTCAAGTTTGAAGACCCCCATTGAAGCTTTGGAGAAGAAGAGACCATTGGATATTGGAGCATCTCAACCTTGGAGCTGCTCAACACCCATCATCCTCACCATTTGAGGTAATACAAAATCAAATATTTTTCAAGTTATTGTTTTTCCATAGATCTTATTTCTTACGTTCTTAAATTCAGTTTTTTATTTATTTTATTTATACATGTTAATGTTAGATTAAATTACATCAGTTTTTACATATCTTTATTGAGACTGCTGCTACTAGTTAGCAGGTGCATCCTTGCACATGCTTGGTTGAAAAACCAAGCAACGCCTTACACAAAAGGAATTTGGTCAAGGCCAAGAGAATCATTGCTGATTCCATCAAAGACCATCTCATACCACATGTATCATCTCTGAAGACACCCAAGGAGATGTTTGATTCCTTGACCAAGCTATTTGAAGGGAAGAACATAAATCGAAAGATGACCTTGAGGAATCAATTGAAGAATGTCAAGATCCAGAATGCGGAAACTATGCAGTCTTATTTCTCAAGGGTCTCCCAGATAAAAGAACAACTTGAAGCTATGGGAGAAGATATAGAAAATGGAGAAGTGGTAATGACCACTCTTAATGGCCTTCCTAGGTCATGGGATTCCTTCATCCAAGAAATTTGTGCTAGGAAGAAACTTATCTCATTCAGTAGGCTATGGGAAGAATGCTCACAGGAAGAAGCTCGAATTGTAGCTCGAGAAGAGAAGATGGGGAATGAAGACCAAGCTCTCACAACACACTCCAAAAGACATGGTGACAAAAAGACTCACCATCATGGCAAGAAAGAAAGGAATCACCATCAGAATCAGAGGGGTAGTCCCAAACCTCAAAGAAACATGTCCTATGTCCATTGCTATACATGTGATGAGAAGGGACACTATTCCAGAGACTATCCTAGAAATAAGAAGGATGGCTCTCACAAGAAGAAGAACATAAAAAAAAGACATCATGCTCATGCTACAGAGGATGATGAACCTCCCAGGAAGAGGGCTAGATTCTTCAAGTGATGAAGAGTATGTTTTGATTTCTGCTCTCACTGGAACCATTACTCATGGAAGTAATGATTGGCTTATAGATATTGGGGCTTCCAAACACATAACAGGATTCAAGGAATCCTTTATGAACCTATCTGAACATGAATCACCCCACAAGGTGAAACTTGGGGATGACTACCAGTATCCAATAAAAGGAAGTGGTGAAGCCTCCTATAAGCTAGACTCTAGAAAGTCTATGAATATGAAAGATGTACTATATGTTCCAGGTCTCAAGAAGAACCTACTCTCCATATCTGCATTGGATGCAAAAGGCATGAGGGTTGCATTTGTAGATGGCCAAGTCCTAATGTGGCCAAAAGGTAAGACTATAGATGATGCAGTGGTGATTGGAGAGCAAGAGGGAGGACTATACAAATTGAAGGGCCAACCAGAACAAGCCATGGTCCGTGATTCAGTAGAGTAAAGTGAAATTTGGCATAGAAGGCTTGCACACATGCACTATAGGGCATTATCAATTGCAAGCAAAGCAGTGGAAGGTCTTCCTGAAATCCAGACAAAGCATGAAGGCATTTGCAAAGGTTGTGCAAAGGGAAAGAACACAAATAGGACATTTCCAAGCAGTGAAAGCAAGGCAAAAAGAATATTGGAAATCATCCACTCTAATGTATGAGGTCCAATGTCATCCAATTCTCTGAGTGGGTATGTATACTATGTTTCCTTCATTGATGATTTCTCTAGGAAGACTTGGGTTTACTTCTTGAAGAACAAAGATGAAGTGTTTGACAAGTTCAAGGAATTCAAAGCCTTGATAGAAAACCAAACTGACATGAAGATCAAGATCTTCAGATCCAACAATGGTGGAGAATTCACTTAAGGAGACTTCAAGAAGCTATGCAGTGATTCAAGGACTAAGAGGGATTTCACTACTCCTTACAATCCACAACATAATGGGGTTGCTGAAAGAAAGAATAGAACAATCATGGAAGTAGCTAGGGAAATGCTTCATGACCAAGATCTACCTATGCACTTATGGGCTGAAGCAACAAGGACAGCTATATATGTGCATAACAGAACACCTCATAAGATACTTGACAACAAAACACCAGAAGAAGTGTTCACTAGTAAGAAACCAGAAGATAGCCATCTCAGAATATTTGGTTGTCTAGTATATACTCACATCCCAAAAGAAAAGAGGACAAAACTAGATCCTTCAGGAAAGAGGGGCATATTCGTGGGTTATAGTGAAAGCTCAAAGGCTTACAGAATCCACTTCCCAGGATTCAAGAAGATTGACATCAGCATGGATGTAACATTTGATGAAGGTTCACCATACATCAAATCAAGAAAGACACCTATTGAAGAAAATGAAGAACCCAGAATATCTAGAACACCAGGCACCACTATGAATGAAGCAATTCTTGAAGAAGATCGTGAGATGGAAGATCCATAACAACCTATAGATCCACCTCGTGAGAACAACTCTCACAAGAGGAAACCAACATGGTCTAAAGAGCTCATCAAGATGCAGAAAGGTTTGGCATTCCAGAAGAGGAGCACAGAGAAAAGAAAAGGACAAGATCACATACCAGCTATGTTGCTTTACTCTGTGACATAATGAACAAATAACCTTCCAGTTATGAAGAAGCAACAGAAAAGAAAGAATGGAAGGATGCCATGGTCGAGGAATACTAGTAGATCATAAAGAATGATGTTTGGGATGTGGTCCCAAGACCAGATGGGAAGTCTGTGGTGACTTCCAAGTGGATCTATAAGATCAAGCATGCTATAGATGGAAGCATAGAGAAATATAAAGCAAGGTTTGTAGCTCGTGGCTTCTCCCAGAAAGAAGGGATTGCTTATGAAGATACTTTTTCTCCTTTGGCTAGATACACTTCCATTAGATCAGTAGTTGCTCTGGCTGCAGTGATGAAATGGAAGGTACACCAGATGTATGTCAAGATAGCCTTCTTGAATGGTGTAGTTGAAGAGGAAGTGTATGTGGAGCAGTCACTCGGGTTTGAGACACATGATCGAGGGTCACATGTGTGCAAACTAAAGAAATCCCTGTATGGTCTGAAATAGGCACCCAGGACCTGGTATGGCAGGATAGATGGCTTCCTATCTAGTTTGGGCTTTACCAAGAGTAAAGAGGATTCCAACCTTTACTACAGGGTTGAGGAAGGAAATCCAGTGGTACTACTATTGTATGTGGATGACCTGTTTGTAATAGGTGAGGATCGATTGATTGTCGACACAAAGAGGAAGCTTACTGCCGAGTTCGAGATGAAGGACTGGGTATGATGCACTACTTTCTTGGTATGGAGGTGTGGCAGAGTGCAGATGGAATCTTCCTTAGACAAGGGAAGTATGCAATATAGATCTTGAAGAGGTTCGGGATGATGGACTACAAGGCCATGGACACACCTATGGCATCAAACCTAAAGCTTTTGTGTGATGCTTCATCTGAGCCGATTGATGCCACGATGTATCGTCAGATGATTGGGTCCTTGATGTACCTGACGAATATGAGACCAGATATCTGCTTTGCAGTGAACACCTTGAGCCAGTACTTGACAGATCCGAGACATGTTCACCTGATAGCTGCAAAGCATATTCTGAGGTACCTGAAGGGTACAGTTGACTATGGGCTCAAGTATGAGGTGAATCAAAAGTTTAACCTAGAGGGTTATGTTGATTCGAATGGGGCAGGCAGTGCCATTGATCAGAAGAGGACTTCAGGGTGCTGCTTCAGTATGGGATCTAGTATGATCTCTTGGTTTAGCAGGAAGCAGTCCTGTGTGGCACTAAGTACAACCAAAGTAGAGTATGTCATAGCTTGTTCGGCTAGTTGTGAGGCAGTATGGCTTAGGAAACTACTGTCTGATTTGTTTGATGTCCAGTTGAGTGCTACTTGTATATATTGTGATAACCAGAGTTGTGTGAATTTGTTGGAGAACCCAGTGTTCCATGACAAGTCGAAGCACATTGAGATCAAGTATCACTATATCATGGATACGGTGCAGAGAGGAGCAGTGAAGATCATGTATGTTGTGACGGACGAGCAGATAGCCGATGTGTTGACCAAGCCGTTGGCTAGAGTGAAGTTTGAATACTTCAGAGGGAGACTTGGTGTACTTCAGATCGAGATTCCTTCCAAGGGGAAGTGATGAGTCCGGAGACACAGATGCACACAAGGCCATTCTCACATGGTTAGAGGAAAGTCCTTCCATGTTGAGATGTAAGGGCTAGGCCATTTTCATGATTAGACGAAAGTCCTTCCATGGTGAAAAGTAAGGGCTGGGCGGAGCCATTCTCACATAGTCAGAGGAAAGTCCTTCTATGGTGAGATGTAAGGGTTGGGCCATTCTCACATGGTTAGAGGAAAGTCCTTCCATGGTGATATGTAAGAGCTGGTCATGGATTTTCCGACATGGTCAGAGGAAAGTACTTCCATGGTCGTGATGTAATTGCTGAGCTTTTCCGACATAGTCAGAGGAAAGTCCTTCCATGGTCATGATGTAATTACTGTAGCCATTCCGACATGGTCAAAGTAAAGTCATTCCATGGTTATTGATTTAAGTGCTGTGAGCCTTTCCCAAATGGTAAGAGGAAAGTCCTTCCATGCTAGTGAGTGTAAGTGCTAAGCCTTTCCTAGATGGTCAGAGGAAAGTCCTTCCATGCCGATGAGTGTAAGTGTTGTGTGTGTGTGCATCTGGGTTATGCTTCATGGATGTGGACAACGACAATGATATGAAGACAATGATGTGACAGTATGGTACACAGGTTTTGCAGAGGCATATGATCAGTCCTGAGATGCTCTTGCAGGTTTTGCAGAAGCAATGTAATCAGTCCTGGGAGATCTTGCAGGTTTTGCAGAGGCAGTGTAATCAGTCCTGAGGTGTACCTACTTGATGGCTTGCTCATAGAGATGTTGAAGACCTACATGGAGGATAGGCCTACATCCGTCATGAAAAAGGGATGACTCTGTAGATGATGAATACCCATAGGTGGTGGGCCTACATCCAGTATGAGAAAGGACTGGCTCTGTAGAACTTCCTATGACGAGTAGATTGGAGATTGATTGAGATAGTAGCAGTAGTGACGATGACGATGATGATGATTCGATGACGATGATTCAGTGATGATGATCCAGAGAAGAAGACTTGTGCTAGCAGATCTGTGTCAAGAAATACCTTCCTAGTTAAGAGGGAGTGTTGATGTATATGTAACTTCGGAATGTATTTCACCTATGTATATTGTACTCCTATAGAGATGGTATTATTCCTCTATACGAAAGTGTCGTCATTTGTATTCACAAGTGTCGCAAGTGTCGCAACTTGCATGTGATGGGTTATTAGACCACCAAGTGTGGGGTCGGCCCTGATTAGTATTACCATGCGTTATTAGACTGAGTTAGATAAGTCGGCCTTGCTATTTTATTAGGCAAGTCAGGTCATGTATAAATAGAGTGCGGGAGGCACTCTATTTGATCACTTCATTATTCACTTCTACACTCTCCAGAAAGTGGCGCACAAGTTAGGAAGGAGGAGTAGCTGCTAGGAGGACTATCTCTTGTACTTAGGTTGTATCATTGCTCTTTCTATCTCTGAGGAAGTTGTGGGGTTTTTCACCTTTATGGTTTCCCCAGTGAAACTCTGTGTGTCTATTGTCTTATGTGATTGATTATTGTGCTTGATATGATTGATATGTTGTACATGTTATTCTCTCAGTAAAGATCCTAGAGTATGTTGAATTAATGCTCAAAATCTAACAATAACTTATGTGCCTTGAGTAGGGATCTGTGTATGTAGCAGCAGTGCCATGTTTTCAGATCTAATTTTGTAACTTGTGGGATCTTACTTTTACAACCATCTAGAAATGTAGTTGAAGGACACATGCCAGTTTTTTCATCAGTCCAAGAACCATTTTGCAGTAATGTATCATTTATTAGTCAAGGCGACAATCAAATGTAAAGCAAATTAGTTGTTTCCAAGGGAAAAAATTGCATTAAGATGTAAAGAAACATTTTTTCGTAGATCAAACCTCATACTATTGTGTTGGTAGTAATTTTGTGGAAAACTTAATTAAATACAAGGGGATGTTAAGGATCCCTTCAAAGCTAGGTCTGAAATGAACTCTGTGTGGCGCAGGAGTGGATGTTAAGGCTGTCTTCATGCCCAGAATTGTTGCTACTTATCCAAAATTCATGGTTTTAGGGCTGTTCATTGTTATTTATGCCTAGAACTTCAAAAAGGACCATTGTTTGGGGTTAAATATGTGCCCAGAATTACTTCAACTTGGAAGAGATGAGATTTCATCACAAAAAGAGCTCATAAAGCTACCTAAAATGACTTAAATCGCACCTAGACTTGGTTTTTAGGGTCTGAAATTAACTCAGATTTGCTTTTTTAGTTCTGTTTACACCATTTTTGTGGAGAGAAATCACCCAAAATTCATAATACTACTGTAATCTACTGATTGGGAGATTAAAACAACCCTTATTTGTGCCCATAATGAAGAATTGAGGCTGTTGGAGTGCCCCGGTCTGCTCTTCGTGTCCATATCCATGCCCAGAATTGTTTCTTAATGCCATTTGAACCCTCAAATTCAACCCAGGATTCCTCCAAACCTATTGTTGGTGGCTGTTAATCACTTTTCATCGGGTTGTTCATGCCCAAAATTGTCTTTTAATCCTCCAATTCGACCCATTTTTAGAGATGGGCCTGTTTGGTAGTGGAAAGGTGCACATGGATGACTGATTCACAATGTTTCTTGCCACATATTCAGTCAGCACAGGAATTGAAATATCACCAAATAAATCTCAGCAATCACAGCAATGGAGTCAACTGGGATAGGGGATATGCAATAAACCAAATAGATTATGTGTAGACATGGGTGACTAAGTGAATATGCTCTAGACAAGGGTTACAAGCACTTTTACCATGAAATAGAGATGATGTTGATGATGAAACAAACTAAGTATTAATACTTCCCTCATTTTGGTTTGTTGTCATGTTTTGTGGATGCTTTTGTTTTTGTCTTTTCTTCAGAGTAAACTAATTTGGATATGTTACAAACAAGGAGATGGGTGCCAAAAATGCAACTAAGCAATTTGATCCTGCATGTGTGGAAGGAATTGTAGAAAATGGAAGAAACAATCAGGGGTGGGTATCCTTGGAGGGATAAATGAATGGAGGATTAAAAATGCAGATGGTCTATAGGTCTTGGATGAGACGAGAAAACGACATGATGCAAGGGCATCTTTACAGCTAACAAAGAAATCCAGGAGGCTCGAGTACGCTTTTTTCTTGCTACAGGAGTGATGCCTGGAATGCTAGGTGGTAGGTTAGGAATAAAACTGTTAGGAACCCATGTCTTTACTTTGTTAGTATATTGTTGTTGGACGCATATGCTTTGTAAGTCGTCCCGTAGTATTTGTTGATCCATAGTTTGTGTTATTGTTCTTTGGCGCATATGCTTTGTAAGTCGCCCGTAGTATTGTTGATCCATAGTTTGTATTGGCCCATGGTTTTAACCCATAGTATTGGCGCCTAGACTTAGTATATAAGTGTGTGTTGAGGCCTATGAAGGCACTGTGAAGTTATTTGTATTGAGCTTGCTCAAAGGAGGTTGCCCCTTTGATGTAGCCCATGATCAATAAAATTATTCTGTGATCCTATATATTGTGCATTTTATCAATTGTTTGTTGCAGGTTCATCACATTCGGTACCAGAGCACTTTCTTGGGCTTGCTGGGTGAAATTTATGCCAAATTTTTTTCACATCTGTTGCAGCTTTGGATCTGGAAATAATCCCTATCCACTTAACTGTAGGAAATACTTGGGCATAAGCCAACTCATTGTGAGGAGTACCACAGGAACCCTAAAGTAGCTGGCCCATTGAGAGGACCTGCCAGCGAAAAGGGAAACGACCCCTACCTGATTGACTAGTTCCTACCCGTGAGGTAAACCAAGAGCTGTCATTTGTAGCAAAGTGGTTATCAGTTTTACCTTAGCTGTGGAGTGAGGGGTACTGCCCCAATACACAAGCCGTCAGACAACATTGGTGGCTGAGTGAATCCCCTGAACTGATAGGAATCCGAACAATTTTGTGGTCCATATCTATTTTCAGCTGAACTGTTTCTGATCACTACTGCACCGTTTCAGATCCATCCATTTCAGATCCATTCTGAAAGCCGTTCCAGATCCAGTCGTTTCAGATCTATTTCAGATCCAACCATTTTCGATAAAATTCAGTTTTTTCTCCATATCTCCCTTGTTTTCACTCCAATTCCCTTGAAACTTCCTAGGAACCCCTTTAATCCCATTATGCATATTTCATTCCTAAGTACCCTATCCCAAATTCCACTTCCCAAAGCCCGAAATCCCATATTTGTCTATTTTTAGGGTTTGCCATAACTTCCTCGGATTTCACCCAATCACCTTCAAATTTTACCATAGATTTCCTTTCCTAATTCTGCTTCTTTATCCCTCTCTGCCAAATTTTCCCATTCTTTCACCTCGCTTCTAAAATCCTCCTTTTCTACTTCCCTGCCCATTCGACAGTGTCCAAAACCTAGTCAAACCTCAATTACCCTTTAGATTTTTTCCCAAATCCAGATTTTCCTTTACTGAAACAGTTTCTATTTTCTTTTTTTCTACCCACTTTAGCAAAATAAAAATAAAAAACTCTTGGTTATGGTTGTCACCTGCGCAAGAGAAAAAACCATGGAAGAAGCACTTGCAACCATCCAAGCCAAACTCCAGGATCTTGATGAAAAATTTCTCGGTCTCCATCTTGAGCATTCAGCCATGAACAACAAACGACAGTACGATTCTTCCTCAGACAATGGGTTCTCTTCTTCCAGCAATTTCCATGGTCCGAAGCTTGATTTTCCTCACTTTAATGGTACTGATCCGACTGGATGGATCTATCGTGCATAACAATATTTTAGTCTGCATAATACTTTTAATGTCAACAAATTTCCACTTGCATCCTTTCATTTGGAACAGGAAGCTCTTCAATGGTACCGTTGGTACATCAAGGCTCATGAAGAGCCAAAATGGACATATTTTTGCCACCTCCTTTTGCAACGATTTGGTCCTCGTGCTTTTGATGACTTCACAGGAGCCCTCACTAAACTTCGCCAAATTGGCACTGTGAGAGAGTACCAAACCGAATTTGAGAAACTAGCCAACCACACTGAAGGATTTCCTGATGACTTCTACCGGAGTTTTTTTATCAGTGGTCTAAAGGATGCATTTCGCTCTGAGGTCAAAATGTTCTGTCCCAACACAATGATGGAAGCCCTGGGGTTGGCTAAGTTGGCCAAAGACAATATTGCAGCCCAACAACACTCCAAACCCACTTTTGTTCCCTTCCAAAATATGGGTTCTCAACGACCTCCAATCCTGCCAGCTCCTCGACCAACTCCTATCAAGCATTTGTCTAAAACTGAGATGCAGGCACCCAGAGGAAAAGGGCTTTGTTATAATTGTGATGAGAAATTCACTTGGGGACATAGATTTGTTCAACAAAAGCTCTATCTCTTGGATATGGATTCTCCACCTGCCTCTGAAATTGGTGAAGAAGCTCCAGATACAATGGATGCTCAGGTCGACATTCCGGAGCCACCTATTGACCCTCTGTTTCAGGATGACCAGCTAGAGATATCTCTCCATGCTTTAGCTGGAATCACCACCCCCCAAACCATGTGGGTCAGGGGTTACTTCAAGAAGCTTCCTCTTACAATACTCATTGATTCTGGTAGCACTCATAATTTCATTGACCCTCAGATCGCCAAATAGGATGATTGTTTTATCCATCATTGCTCCAACTTTGAAGTCATGGTTGCTAATGGGGGCACCTTACCTTGCAAAGGGAAGTGTTGTAATGTGCATATCTCTGTGGGAGATTATAACCTGCGCTCTGACATGATTTCCTTGACCTTAGGTGGATGTGATGTGGTTTTGGGTGCTCAATGGCTACGCACAATTGGCCACATCTTATGAGATTTTTCCAAAATTTGGATGCAATTTTCCCCCAATGGACAAAAACACACATTGACAGGCTTACAACCAGGGTCCCTTAGCATCATCAGCTCACATCACATGGAAAAAATCCTTAAGAAGAATTCACATGGTGTCATCGCTCAGATCCATTCCATTCAAATGCAACCATCAGCGGTCTCCACTACTCCTTTGGATCTACAACAAATCTGGATCGATATACCGGTGTCTTTGCTGAACCAGTGGGATTGACACCTTCAAGGCCAGAGGACCATCGTATTCAGCTCCTTCCTAGAAGCGTTCCTCTCAACATTAGGCCCTATCACTACCCATTTCACCAAAAAACATAGATTGAAATGCTTGTTCGGGACTTACTAAATCAAGGTATTATTCTCCCAAGCACTAGTTCCTTTTCTTCACCAGTTCTTCTCATCCGCAAAAAAGATGGGTCATGGAGCCTTTGCATTGACTTCTAATCACTTAATCACCTCACTATCAAGGATACGTTTCCAATTCCTATTGTTGATGAGCTTCTTGATGAGCTTCATGGTGCTCAATTTTTCTCCAAGTTGGATCTTCATTTTGGGTATATCAAATTCGGGTTCATGAGGATGATATCCCTAAAACAGCTTTCCGCACACATGATGGCCACTATGAGTTTTTGGTCATGCCCTTTGGCCTCACTAATGCTCCTTCCACATTCCAAGCCTTGATGAATAAAATTTTCTGGCCCTACTTGCGGAAATTCATTCTGGTATTCTTTGATGATATCCTCATCTACAGTAAAACTTGGGTTGAACATCTCCACCATCTAGTTCTTGTAATGAAACTTTTCTCTGACCATCATCTCCATGCCAAACAGTCTAAATGTGTTTTTGGACAGCATGCAGTCGAGTATCTTGGGCACATTATCTCAACAGAAGGGGTTCGTGTGGATCTTGCCAAAATCGCTGCCATGAACAATTGGCCGCGTCCTTAGACACTCAAGAGCCTTCATGGTTTTTTGGGGTTGACTAGCTACTACCGCAAGTTTGTCAAGGATTATGGGAAAATTGCAGCTCCATTAACTGCTCTATTGAAAAAGGATGCTTTTACATGGACACATGCTATTGAGTGTGCATTTGACAAACTGAAACAGGCTATGTGTACTACACATGTTCTAGCTATGCCTGATTTTTCCAAGCCCTTCACTATTGAGAGTGATGCTTGCGACAATGGACTTGGTGTTGTTCTCCTTCAAGATGAACACCCCATTGTGTTCACCAGCAAAGCCATTTCAGGTAAGAATTTATATGCCTCTACATATGAGAAGGAAATGATGGCTATTTTGCATGCAGTACATAAGTGGCGCCCATACCTATTAGGGAATCATTTCTGCATCAAGACTGATCACCATAGTCTAAAATATTTCTTGGAACAATGTGTATCCTCCCCATCACAACAGAAATGGGTTAGCAAACTCATGGGTTATGACTATGAGATCACTTACAACAAGAGTAAGGAAAATATTGTGGT
Source organism: Larix kaempferi (assembly GCA_027924585.1). Classification (NCBI taxonomy): domain Eukaryota; kingdom Viridiplantae; phylum Streptophyta; class Pinopsida; order Pinales; family Pinaceae; genus Larix; species Larix kaempferi. Next base: position 1,748,121 of record BSBM01000926.1, on the reverse strand, counting down.
GGATGCTCTTTCTCGCACATTTGATGACCAAGGTTCTCTTTCAGCTATTTCTATGCCTGTTCCAAATTGGTTGCAATCTGTTCAACAGGGCTATGTTAATGACTCTTCATTATTTCAAATCATCCAATGCTTGGCCAACAACCCTTCTATTGTACCACATTACTCTTGGGATGGTGCTTCCCTGAGATACAAAGGTCGTTTGGTGCTTCCCCAGAGCACAGATATTCAACAGGATGTCTTCTATGAACTCCATGATTCTCCATCGGTAGGGCACTCTGGGTTCCTCAAAATGTATGAGCAGGTATGGCGCAACTTCTTTTGGTAGGGCATGAAAAGGACAATTCAATAGATGGTGGATGAATGTGATACCTGCCAGTGCAATAAGGGTGAAATGACACTCCTTCCAGAATTGCTCAAACCCTTGCCCATACCTACATGGATTTGGATAGATATTTCTATGGATTTCATTGAAGGGCTCCCTAAGTCTGGAGGGAAGACAGTGATTTTGGTTGTGGTTGATCGCCTCTCCAAATATAGTCATTTTTGTGATCTCAACCATCCCTATACAGCCTCCTCAATCACTCAAATTTTCCTGGACCAGATCTTTCATCTTCATGGCATCTCTTCTTCCATTGTCTTGGATCGTGATGCGACTTTCACCAGTCATTTTTGGACAGAACTATTTCGCCACACTGGCACCAAACTAAAGATGAGTCCAGGGTATCACCCAAAAACAGATGGTCAGACTGAAATTATCAATAAATGCTTGGAAACTTATCTTTGTTGCTTCACCTACGAACAACAACATCAGTGAGAAAAGTGGCTCCCTCTCGCTGAATGGTGGTACAATACTGTTGGCGGATATTTCTACCCTATAGTCAGGAAACTAAACTATCAAATTGGTTGGGGTGACAGGTAAGTGCATTAATGCTATTACAGAGGCATTTACAAAAGAAATAGATTGTAGATTTAGAGAACACACCTTTTAACCGGAGTCTGATCCTAGCCTTGACTCGATCCCGTGTCCAGTTTCCAAATCTACTTTTCCTTCAGCAAACCTGCAACAACAATACCTTCCTCAAACATTTTGGGCAACATATAAAGCATGAAATAAACAAAAACTATGTTTAATATTCAGCATTGACCAAAATAAATACAACTTAAAATGCCATTTCATGACACATTCAGATTAGAACAAGGAAACACTTCAACCTTTATTTGTCAAAATTGAAATGCAGTACAAATATACCTGATGATGAAGTAGGCTCCTGCAACTAGATTCTGGGCTCTGGCTCTGCTCTGGTTTGAATGTCTTCTGTAACAACTTCTCCAATGTCCTAAAGTTTCTCCATTAACTCATCCTCTAGCTTTTCTAGCAATCATTTGTAACCTTTCTCCTTTAACCTTCTTGGTATTTATAGGTTCAAAGAAGCAGTTCAGGTCGAGATGTAGTTATGGGGGAAGTTGGGGGAGTTAATAAACTACCATCAACTAATCCTCCTCGATGAATTAATATATTTTTTAATCATCTTTTAAGATGTATGTGACTCTTCTTCAGTGGAGTAGTGTATAGAGCGCTACCCTAGTATTTAACAACTAGCGCTCAATTGATTTTAAATGTCGGGCGCTACTTTGCTGCACTGGAGTAGCGTATATTTCGATATGGGCGCTACTATTATACAGTGGAGTAGCATATGGGCGCTAGTATCTTTGAGTATAGTAGCGCTCATATCTCAAGATGATATTTTTTTGTGGTTTTCCAGTATTTTCAGGAAATGGAATGAGTTGTCATCTTATCCAAGGTCACATGCTCCTCCATCCAAGTTGTACTTTTGTGTGATCAGCAACTCAAGGTGATCACGGATGGAGAGGTGCAAGTTTGACCTATAACAGATGCTCCCTAATGTGTGAGGTCAAAGAGAAATGATGGCCGAAATACATTATAATCCAAAGCCAGAGGAGGAGCACAGAACCACAGAACAAGTCGTAAGAAACCTGCAACAAAGATCAAGGTCAGCGAGCAATTACATTGTTGACATCTTATAGATGTGTAGTGTGATACAACATGATCTCCGATACATAACAAGGAGATGTATATAAAAGCATGGCCACTTGAAATACAAGCGTGGATCCATGTCAAACTGAGAGATCATAGCCATAACAACAAACTGGATCTATGTCTCATGGAGAGCCGTATATAAGTGAGGCTCAGTCTTGCACAACTTGGGTGATAACAAAATGAGGTTATGTCATCAAAATCCCAAGGTCTTCATCCCACAACAACCCTAGGTACAAACCCGAACCATGTGAATAGATGAGCTGACAGTCGAACATGGAGGGCATCGTCTGATTACCGGTCATTGATGTATACCATTAACAAACGCAAGGACTTCCACCGATAATGATGATGGGGTCCAAGGTACCAAGTACGATTCGCCAAATGTGAATAGATGGACTTGGATTCGAACACTTGGGAACCCTGTCGAAGAAGAGACATTGATGTATTCTCATCATTCAACAGCGAGGAAAATTGCCACTGGTGACTGCAATCTCCAAGGTACTAACCGAAACTCTAAAATTCAATCCCAGAATAATGATTTGGTGTCGATGGGAAGAAGTCCGTTGGAAGGGAGGCCTTGAGGCATCCTCCATCATCCAACTCGAGGAACACTCAACTGGTAAGAGCTGATATGGAATAATATGCGACAATACTGACACTAGGAAGGCCGACACATGAGGTCAAGGTAAACTGCAGAATGGCCGACACAGGGTATATCCTTGAACAGTGAGCACGACACAAAGTGACTTAGGCAGTTTCTGACATAATGGGGTAAATAAGTCTGAAATGTAAGAGACATTAACAGACCCTCCATATGGTTGGAAGAATAACCAACCGGGGGAGTAAATAACTCGGAGGAAAGGTTCACCCTGAGGCCAAAAACTAAACCCAACCGACGAGATAGACTCAAGTAGGTGCTGTGTTCAAGGATAGGACTTGACTGAAACTGCCTTTGACAATGAAGATATGATATGTTTTCCCATTCCTTATTCTTTTTAGATAAAAGAATACCCTTCTTGTGGATTTAACGAGTCCAAGAAAGAATGAAAACTCAATAGGTCCAACCATGTAAAAAGTTTAACGAGCCCATGGGAGGAAGACTCGGTACCTTCTTCATAATTTAGAGAGTTCGAAGAAGAGATAGAAGATTACTCTATATGTACTAATCTGTGGATTTTAATATTGAGCCGAGATCTGTTCTTGCTCGCCGGTGTTTTCAATTTTAAGGAGTCTGAAAAACTTAAACAATAACTCCATATATCTGCTCGTGGATTTTAGTATCGAGCCCAAGCAGATTAATGCTCGCCGGTGTTTTCCTGTTTATAGAGTCTGAAAAACTTAAACAATCCTCTTTTCACCTATCCGTGGATTTTATATCGAGCCCGGATTGGTCTGTGCTCGGCGGTGTTTTCTTGTTTATAGAGTTGAAAAACTTAAACAGTCCTCTATTTACCCTCTCGTGGATTTCACATCGAGCCCGAGTAGGTGAATGCTCACTTGGTATTTTCATATTTAGAGAGTCTGAAAACCCTAAAGAGAGACTCTAGAAGGTCCTTTTTCGTATAGTTAGTCTCCTCCCCCGAAAAAGTATAAAACAATGAAAGGAGAACTCTTCTAGCGCATACAGGAGTATACCTAGAGTATAACTTTTCCGTAGTTAATCCACTGAGGCCTGGAAAAGGGGTAATTCTATACCTGAGTGGATGAGCCTTCAGATACTTTAACGAGCTCGAAGAGGACAAGTTTGCTCGACAATCTTGTTTAGGTTTAAATAGTCCAAACAAGAGCTTAAAATGACTTAAGGGTCAGCTTCTGGGATCGTAGCTTCATGTCCTGCCAAAACTAGGTCTTCAACAAAATATTAGTCGATGTCGCAAAAATCTTAAATGATATATGAATTTGGAATGTTTAGCTAACTGACAAGGTCTATCATCAAGAAAATTGAGTTTAGGAGATGAATTCGACAACAATTGAGTGAAAATTGAACTTGGATCAGTGTTATACCTTATTTTGTGTTTCAATTGATTAATTAAGGTTTTTGAAATTTTTGAAACTATGGAAAATTAAAAATTATGGGTAAAAAATCAAAATCCAATTTTATATATAATTTCATTGTTAAAAAATCAATTTTCATTTTGTGTTGTAGGGCAAACATTGGGCACCATTTTGCAAATTTCAAATCTCCACCGTGATCAAACGGAGCATCCAATCACCAAACTTCTTCCACCAAGTAAGTAGAAATCAACCAATCTTGCATTTCAATGGTTTATTTTTAAAATTTTGAGCAAAAAATGGCCCGAAACGCGATGCTCATAAGGTTTTATGCACGGGCGCTACTGTGTATACACAAAAGTAGCATACAAAGGCAATGGGTGCTACTTTGCTCAAACAGAGTAGCACCTACATGCTACTGTGTAGTATACACAGTAGCGTACATACTTGCAAAGTTATTTTAAAGCGTCGAGACTCAAAATTTTTGGGGTTTTTGTGCAGGATGGTCTTACAATGGAGGGAAAGGGAGCATGAAGACATGGATAGGCTAGCCATGCAAGACCCGACTACCCTCCATGCGCTCCGTAGATGCGGTTTATTGAAATTTTATCGAACCGTAAACATGCGAGCACTAAACAAGCTGTTTCGGAGATTGATTCAGTATTGGGATGTTGATACTAATACCTTCATCATCCGGGGGCAAACTCTAGAGCTTACCGTTGAGGATATATACTTTATTACCGGTCTCTCAAGGAGAGGAGACGTGATCAATCTAAAAGGGACATCTCGTTTGGGTGCACGATTAGTGCAAGAATATGTAAATACATACTGTGTTGCCGGAGCAGAAAAATCGGGAAGCCAAATCCTGATTTCAACTATTGATGGTCTCCCGCTGAAAGTGATAGTGAGCATGATCAACCGGGTATCCGGTAGTGCATCACAACACTTAGCTTCTAGGCATTTGATGCATATTGGTGTACAGTGCTTGCACGGCCATGTTTATGATTGGAGTACTAGCTTGTTGGCAAACATGAAGTATCAATTGACAAGTTGCAAATCCAGCACAATGAAGAATTTTGGGTACGGGAGTATCTTGTGTACTTTATTCTTCAAGAGGATGCCTACTATTAGCTTGGGGATGCCTCTACCACAGGTTAACCCCCGTGAGCCCAGACTAGGCCATTGGGGTGACATTTTTCTCCGCCAGGGTGGTGGGGAGAGTCACTATTGTTACCACACTGATGACTTCTGGGGGTGGTGGGAGAGGCAGGTTCCGGCTTTTGAGCAGTTTCCCTATGCTGGATTGGACTTCCCTCATGATCCAGAGCTGGTGCTTCCACCAGGTGGAGCCTGGGGAGATATTGGTATGTTTAAATTTTGAGAATTTATTTAATTTTTTCAAACTTTTCAAGTATTTGATTTTTATGAATGAGTTTTGGAGTTCTAATCAAGTGTCAAATGCAGATGTTGGACCTGTTCGTCCCGAGGGCCATCCTACCATCTATGTGAGGCCAGCTGATATCACCGCAGCCAAAGATATGTTGGGAACCCTAGAGAGAAAAATGAGTCGGTTGACTCATGAGATTCTTGCATGCCGCATGGACCAGATACCAGTTGACATGCAGGAAGATGTTGTTGGGGTGCCCCCAGCATGGCTTAGATTGCTGTGGAGGGTTGCTAGACTAGTGATATGCTACCGCAATGTGGTAGATGATGAGGAGGTTCCTCCTTCTCCATAGGAGAAGAAAAACATTATATGTATATATTTTTGAGGCTACCATGCCCAGCTTTTGTACTTTTATGACTTGACTTGAGAGACGCATGACTCAAAACTCATATTTTTGATACGGTATCAGTTATATATACAGTATCGGTTATTTACATGTGTATGCATTTAAATTTTATGTGTGGAACGTTGTTTACAATGTATGATGCAAATGCCAATCTAACACATAATTTGCTAATGAATCAGCTAAAGTGTTTAAACTTCTTGGAATGTGTTCATATCTGATAGAATGAAATTGTCTTTCCAATAGTCTAACTCGTAGAAACTGACGTAGCAATCCTGGATCTCTGATCCGATAGACACCTGTTAACTAAAATACAATTAGTTGTGAGTCAAGCCTTACCTCCAGGTATGAAATGCCATGACTAAGAGCATCTCGGAGGAGTTCTATAACTGCACTGTATTCAGCCACATTGTTCGTGATAGGTCCCAAACAAACCCCCCCTAAAGAGACAAGTTGGTCAGTGAGTGAATAAATGACCCAAGTTGCTGCAGCCAACTGACAGGTGTGGCGACTGGCGCCATCAGCAAATCCTAGGAAATGTGCGGTTGACATCTGGTACACGAAACGAGAAACACACATAAGATCACCTAACGAGCATAACAAAACTAACTATACAAAAATATACAGCTATGTTACAAGAAAAAGTATTTTAGACTAAGCATAATACTTCTTCAGGTTGGGTCAATGCCTGGATCGTCCTCAGGAGTCCAGGAAAAGGTGTTATGGAACTCACGAAAAAGATTAGTATACAGAATAATTTCATCAAGATAACATCCCGTTTCAAAGAAAATATTTCCGTTGACCCCAGTAAAAATGTTCACCAACGAGGTATGTACTCTATTTTCTTCAACAATGGCAACTTGTGAAGGAGTGAGACCAGTATTCTCATCGGGTGGTGAACAAAATTCACCTCTCTCTAATAAGTGAAGAAAAGGAAACAAGAAGGACACGCGATTTATATGTTCATGAGGATGGTCCGGGTCATTCAAGGCTTCTAACATTTCTTCATCGGAAGGTAAAGTAATTCCTGAACTATTGAGAGAATGAATTGGGTTAGGTGTCTGAGTAGTGGCACAATCTATGTTTGACTCGACAGACACCAATTGAGTCGACATATGTTCTATTGTAGTTTGATGAGACTCCAAGTGGGTAACTTCTACAACAGGGGTAGGCACGGAGAGGTTTGTATTAGCTGAGAGAAACTCGGAATCAGTTGTTGAACTAATCATAAGAGTTTCAGACGATGAACATCCCTCAGTACCAACAAATAAAGTAGGAGCGGGTAGGTCAAAAGTGCCAATCAGTGATCCAAAAAGTCCTGCTCCTAAACTCTCGCTAACCGAGGTGGTTTGATCAATCATAGGAACCAAAGTTTCCGAAGAATTCTGGTGTTTTCCTTGAGTGAAAGAAAGTTGATCGACTGTAACGATCTTACCTTCAAATGGGAACATGACCACTCGAAAAAATGTCGATGCTATAGCTTGCATGGCATAAGTCCAACTCCTGCCCAATAACATGTTGTAATCGAGCGGAGCATCCAGAACTTCTATCTCAACAGCAACTGTCTTACCAGCCAAAGTGACATTAAATGATGGCAAAACTCCATGTGGACGGAAAATTCTGCCATCAAATGCAGTAAGCATTGTGTTGGAAGGGACTAACTCAGGAGAACCTAGAGCTTTCCAACAGGAAATCGACATTACGCAAGTCGACGCTCCCTCATCTACTACAGCTCGTCTTATGGTCATTGGACCATGAACGACCTCAATTTGGAGGGCAACGTGATATGGCAACCGGTATTTGACATCAGTCATGTCAAATCGCGTAGACATGTTGGAGGACTCCATGCTCCCAATAGCTGCCAGAAGTGCATTTCGTTGCAATGGACAACTCTGTAAGACTTCTAGAGTAGACATGGCACAAGGGGTTTGGGCTAGATCTTCAACCACATTGTAGTTGGAAGCAGGCCGTGTGTTGGGATTGTGCGATGCCCTCTTCAAGACACCTTTCGGAATCTTGGGCATTGGGTCCACAGGTATGTGGAGTGGAGTGGAGGATTCAGCAATCTCCTTATCCTTTCTCTGCGTTTCTGGGGTATAGTTCTTGGCTCTAGTTTGCAAAAGTGCATCCGAGTTAACCATGTTTATGAATGTTTGATCAACCGAAGCGTGCGAAGTGCCCCTAGTTTTGGAGGTGCTAGAAGTTGAGCCTTGCCCTTTAGGAAATGGATCTTTCAAGACGGCAGGCTTCTTCTCTCTTAAGAGCTTCTGGGCTTCTTCAAGTAGAGGGCATTGATGAGTAAGGTGGTTCTGCTTGCAAAGTTTACAAGGGAACCTAACCTTCTTTTCTTCTTTGTTACCCTCTTCGGCATTGTCTTTTTTGGGCTTTTGTTGGTTCCCCTCTCCTTTCTTTCCCTTCTTTTTGTTGTTGGGCTGCCGAGGGCCCTTTTGATTGTTCTGAACCTGATTAACAGCTTCAGAAGTAGAAGGAGAGGTTGTGATGGAAGCAATGTCTGCAGTCGAATGTTTGACAGTTAAGGCTTGGACCTGTTTGGTCAGTGCTTCGAAGGCTGCAGAGTTAACTGAACCCACTATGCCATCAGCATGTGGCCCAGGTTTGGGTCTACTCAGATCAGTGTTTGATCTCGGTGCGTCAGGTATAATCTCGTACAGTAAACCAGATTGTGCATATACAAGGTCTAACTGTTGAGTCCTTAAGATGGCTTCTTCTTCATTGGATACTCCAGATGTCGCTACTTCCTTAGCAATATAAGGAAGGAGTGATTTCAAGTACCACTCAAGCAGGAACTCTGGAGGGATGTTGGCCTTTATGAGCCTCTTCCATCTTCACCACTCCTGAATGTGGTCAGATAGGTGAGTGGCTTTGTTTTGTCTAAAAGTAGACAAAAGTTCTGTTCCGGCATCATACCGAACAGGAAGTTGGAAATGGTTCAAAAAGACGGTTGCTAGATCCCCAAAACTAGAGAAAGTAGCCGCAGGTAACTCAATGTACCATTTGGCTGCGGGACCAGTTAAGGTCCTTTGAAATAGTCTCAATTTGATGGAATCCTCGTTCAACAAATTTGAAGAACACCACAAGTGAAAGGTAGTGACATGGTCACCAGGGTCTTCACCAGCTTTTCCTTCGAATTTTGGAATATCCGAAGGTAATTTGGTGGGAACTGATGGCCACGTGGCATTATGACACACAGGATCATTTGTCAGTTTCGAAAGGTCTGGCAAATTCAAAGTTGTCAGAAAAGGTAGACGAGGCCGGTAAAATGAATCTTGATAAGGGAAACCACCCATCGTTTGTCCCATGAATTGTTGGTAGGGGTTGCCCCCAGCCATCTGGTGATAAGGGTCTCCCCCGGCCATGTGCTGATAGGAGTTGCCACCTACCAACTGTTGATAGGGGTTACCCCCAATTAACTGTTGGTAGGGGTTACCCCCAGGTATTTGTTGGTAGGGGTTGCCCCCTGCCAACTGTTGTTGTTGTGAGAAAGAGTTATTAAAATTTCCCCACCCATACGAGAGCGGATTAGTGCTTTGTTGGTTCATCCACTGTGGCTGGGTGTTAGCCCCGCCATATTGCTGGTTGAAGATGTTGCCCCCTCCCCCTGAAAATAGGGAAAAAGGAACTTTACTTGCAGGCATGCTACCCTGATTCAAGTTAGGGCCTACAAAGGTGTTGAAACCAGTAGAAGCTGATGTGGACGGTGCAGTCATGGTACCCATGACTGGTATGTTTGCAGAAGCACTTGGTCCTACCAGAGGTGTGGAAACCCAAGTACTAGGAATCTGATATAATGGTTGGGACGTAGAAGGTGTTGCACAGTTGGCCGTACTGCTAGGTCCAACAGTAGGTGTAGGAATAGATGCCATCGTTGAAAAACTAGGCATGCCTAAAGTACTAGTGTTGAAACTGAAAGATGGAGTAGGCATAGATGTGGTTTGTGCCTGACTAGCTGTAGCAGTAAAAGAAGGGTTAACTGTGCTGGTGTTCATACCTAAGGTGGGAGTTTGGGGAACCCCCTGCTCACCTCCTGAGTTAGACATCAGATGTCCTGGAAAGGAAAGATCTGCACTGAAAAGGGGCTGCTGGAAACCAACAGGTGACAAAAGCGGTATTCTAGTATTAGTTAAGGGAGAATTGAAAGGAGTGCTATACTCCGCGGAAGTAAGATCTTCTACCTCAACAGTACTAAAGTGTTGCTGATCTGTGGTACCTGGTGGTGGTTCCTCAGGAACCTCAATTTCAAGGTTTTCTGTTATAAGTATTTCTTCAAGCAATTCTATTTCAGAGGTAATTTCTGAAGAAATACCGGGGTTTACCCGCTGTCTTCTAGCTGGTTGTATAGGTTCTATTCTAACAGGTGGAAGGTTCTGAATCCTTCTCGATCTACAGAGTTTTTGATTCTCCGTGATTATAAATATAAAATAACAGCCTAGAACCTAGTGGCCACTATGACTAGGGGGAAAACAGCACACCAACTAAAAAAAAATTCCTAAGTGTACAAACCAATCAAACAAAGGTGCCTTCTGGAGAAGAGTCTGGGATGATTAGGGCCCAGAACAGATCAACGAAGGAAGAAAGACAGTTACCCGGGGTCCACAATACAATGACTAAGGGTGCAAGCGCTGGAATCACCCAACCGCCCTCCCAAAGACCTGCATGGGGTTTCCTCCCACGTCTATCTTAGGTATAGCAAATATACCCTCTGCTGTCACCTGTGTAAGAACCTAGAAGTCTGATACTATGGATACCACAACACCGAAAATTCCTGGGGGAACAGTCACTGGTCGAATCAGAAAGCGTGGGCAGGGTAGCTAAGCCCAAAACTCGAAAGAGTCCCCAATACGCAATCCGATCCTGGCGTATGCTCGAACAGCAAGTAGGAGGAGTATTCCCACAAACTGATCTCGCAATGACCTACTGCATATGCTCCCAGGAAAATTTTGAGTGAGGTGGGTTTGCCTATGATAGTCTCACTACGATTGTTGCGCAATGTGTGATCTTGGGTGGTTTAAGGTGATTTAAACCCAAGACCCTAACCAAAACTAGTTGGTGTAGTGTACCCTAAAAAGAAAAAGTTTCTAGTTCATTTTATTAACAAATTTTAGGGGCTTTTATTACGCAAAAAGGATAGTGAGTGTGTGAGCGTGGTTATAACAAGAAAACAAAAATGCAAATATAATTCAATCTTTCCTACGACAAATTTTTTTCATTTTTTCATCTACTTTTTTTTCAAAACTGAAAATCTAAGCAAACTTTCTTAAAGATTTTTTGTTTTCTTTTTAAATTATACAAAATATACTAAGCTATTTTGCAATGACAAACACAAGTTCTAATTTAACTTAAAGTACCGAATTTTTTTTGCTTTTTCAAAAACCGAAAAAGAACTATGCAAAGATGGAAAGCCAAATAAAACTTTAAATGCGGAGTGTGTAAGTATGGCTAAACGTTCTTAGGCCTACAACTGTCGAAACCCTAGCTCGAGAAAGACTTGATCTACAGGTTTTTTACTAAGAAAAAGCCTATAACCTTGGACACCGAGTGGGAGAAAACAAAGGAGAGAACACCCAAGGACTAACCTAAAGTGTTTAACCCTAGCAAGACCACAAAGCCAAGTACAAGTAGACAAGCAGGCTGCCCTACTAACACAAAGAAACTGAGAGGTGAAACTAGCCTACAGCTGTTTAAAGAGCACTTGTGACCAGCAGAAGACAAGAAGTCCTGGAAGATAGAAACTTGACCTAAAAGAAGACACCCTAGAAGCTCTACCAAAGACCAAACCCTAAACCAAGGATGGGGGTAGTGGAGAGCAGACAACTTCACCACAAACAACAGACATAGGAGTGTGCAGGTTTGTAAACGGGCAAAAAGCAGTCAGGGTCTGAAAAAAGTGAAAGTGTTCGTCACCAAACACCACCAAGTCTTCCAAAAAGTCAATAAAAGGTCTCAAAAATTCCAAAGGTCAACAAATGGTTTAAAAGATGGAAAAACTTTAAGGAGAGGTTCTATGACTTGAACAACAATTAAAAACCTTATGCAATCATCAAAGGGATCCTACAACACAGTTAGCAAATCACCACAGGGCTAAAAAACTAGCAAACCAAAAATTGACTGCTTCAGGAAATGTACTCTACTGTGTAGTAGAGCAACTCGCGCCCATGCCAAAACGGGCACTACTGTATATACAGAACAGTAGCGTATGGGCACTACCGTACATATATCATAGTAGCGCTCATATTTCAAAGGCTTGAAAACTGACTTTGGAAGGTATAAAAACTGATGAAAGCGGGCAAAACAAAGACAAGGGATACCTAAAAAGGTTCTTAACACATCAAAGAAATCAAAATAAACTGAGAAGACACCCAAAAACAAGGTTTCCTAAAGCCAAAAACTCTATGTCCCCAGTGGAGTCGCCAGTCTGTTGGCGGATATTTCTACCCTATAGTCAGGAAACTAAACTATCAACTTGGTTGGGGTGACAGGTAAGTGCATTAATGCTATTACAGAGGCATTTACAAAAGAAATAGATTGTAGATTTAGAGAACACACCTTTTAACCGGAGTCTGATCCTAGCCTTGACTCAATCCCGTGTCCAGTTTCCAAATCTACTTTTCCTTCAGCAAACCTGCAACAACAATACCTTCCTCAAACATTTTGGGCAACATATAAAGCATGAAATAAACAAAAACTATGTTTAATATTCAGCATTGACCAAAATAAATCCAACTTAAAATGCCATTTCATGACACATTCAGATTGGAACAAGGAAACACTTCAACCTTTATTTTTCAAAATTGAAATGCAGTACAAATATACCTGATGATGAAGCAGGCTCCTGCAACTAGATTCTGGGCTCTGGCTCTGCTCTGGTTTGAATGTCTTCTGTAACAACTTCTCCAATGTCCTAAAGTTTCTCCATTAACTCATCCTCTAGCTTTTCTAGCAATCATTTGTAACCTTGCTCCTTTAACCTTCTTGGTATTTATAGGTTCAAAGAAGCAGTTCAGGTCGAGATGTAGTTATGGGGGAAGTTGGGGGAGTTAAGAAACTGCCATCAACTAATCCTCCTCGATGAATTAATATATATTTTTAATCATCTTTTAAGATGTACACGACTCTTCTTCAGTGGAGTAGCGTATAGAGCACTACCCTAGTATTTAACAACGAGCGCTCAATTGATTTTAAATGTCGGGCGCTACTTTGCTGCACTGGAGTAGCGTATATTTGGATATGGGCGCTACTATTATACAGTGGAGTAGCGTATGGGCGCTAGTATCTTTGAGTCTAGTAGCGCTCATATCTCAAGATGATATTTTTTTGTGGTTTTCCAGTATTTTCAGGAAATGGAATGAGTTGTCATCTTATCCAAAGTCAACATGCTCCTCCATCCAAGTTGTCCTTTTGTGTGATCAGCAACTCAGGGTGATCACGGACGGAGAGGTGCAAGTTTGACCTATAACAAATACCTCTTACCACACTGCCTCTAAAATGACCCCATATGAAGCAATCTATGGTCAGGCACCGCCAGTTCTTCTTCCATACACCCCCAGCAGTTCACCAGTTCAGGAAATTGACATAGTCCTTCGCAACCGTGATCAGATTCTTCGCATTTTGCAGGACAATCTTCACATGGAAAGAAATCGCATGAAGCAACAAGCCGATCAACACCGTTCTGAGTGCACTTTTCAAGCAGGTGATATGGTTTTTCTTCATCTCCAGCCATACAAGAAATCCTCCTTGAAACTCAAAATGCGTCATAAGATCACTCCAAAGTTCTATGGGCCATATCGGATTCTTCAGAAGATTGGGTCCATTGCTTATAAATTCGAACTTCCTCCTTCTTCTCGCATTCATCCCATATTTCATGTCTCTTGTTTGAAGAAATTTCTTGGCACTAACATTAGAGGACAAACTATTTTACCCGAACTGGATAATGAAGGATCCATCCTTTTGGAGCCGAAGGCCGTTTTCAATAAGTGCACTCGTTAGCTTCGCTCTCGCTCTATCATAGAGGTCTTAATTCAGTGCCACGACATGCAACCAGAGGATGCTACATGGGAACCACTCCTTCAGATTCAACAACAATTTCCACATTTAAAGCTTTGAGGCAAAGCTTTTTCTAAGGTGGAGGGGATGTTAGAAACCCATGTCTTTACTTTGTTAGTATATTGTTGTTGGACGCATATGCTTTGTAAGTCATCCCGTAGTATTTGTTGATCCATAGTTTGTGTTATTGTTGTTTGGCTCATATGCTTTGTAAGTCACCCGTAGTATTGTTGATCCATAGTTTTTATTGGCCCATGGTTTTGACCCAGAGTATTGGTGCCTAGACTTAGTATATAAGTGTGTGTTGAGGCCTATGAAGGCACCATGAAGTTATTTGTATTGAGCTTGCTCAAAGGAGGTTTCCCCCTCGAAGTGGCCCATGATCAATAAAATTATTCTGTGATCCAATATATTGTGCATTTTATCAATTATTTTTTGCAGGTTCATCACATCTCAAATGATACAGACCGTTACACCAAAACCCCGAGGTGTTAGTGAAAGTCTCCCACTAGGATCTTAACATCCCACCACGCTCCGCTGTCCAGACTCTGGGTTGGATGTGCGCCCATACGGTGGTGTCCCCTTTGAGCCGTACGATCCCCGGACGAACACTACAATGCTGACATTGCCACCCGCTCTATGACTCGATCCTGGGTGGTGGCTCTAATACCAAATGATACGGACTGTTACACCAAAACCCCAAGGTGTTAGTGAAGGCCACCCAATAGGATCTTAACAAAAATGCACTTTTAGTAGTGTTGTAACCGTTTTTTTTAGCATGATCGTAGATGGTAGGGGTGGCTATTGGTTATCCCCATTCAGGAAGAGAGTTATGCTCTATTTTTTTTGCTTTTAAGCTTGGAATTCATTGTTTTAGGTTGAGCAGGTATTATGCAGACCACCGGGACTAGATTTCTTTCCTGTATGAATCAATAGAAGCCGAAATTATTAAGTGGACTGGAATTTCTATTCCTAATCATGCATTCTCCATTCATAGCTGATAGATGAACCTGATATAGGATTGAGACTATTTTTTTTATTACTTAGAATTATGGTTGAATAGTTGATGCTGTGTGGGAGAGAGTAGTTTTGTGGGTAACGTGTTCTTATTTGCAGGAGGGACATCACACCCACTCACAGCAAACGCACATCGACTAATTACTCTAGAATGGCTGACAGAGAATCCATTACGCCTGTGTGATCTCCATCTCCATTTGCAGAAGGAAAACGTAGGTCACTGGCAGGCTGAGCGTGGGTGTCTTGAAATGGAACCAAGTCTTTTGTAGAAAACGTCCCTCTACCAGAACCTGGAAAAACATGATTTCTGAGGGAATGGGGCGTTTTCACTAAGCCATTCATTTTGGAAAACCAGTTTCTGCGAATTTAGTCTTGTGCATGCATCAATTTTTGGTATCAGAGCCTGAGAAAGAACCTACAAGTATGCAGGATTATTGAGTTTGGAATTTGCATTGGCTGAAGTTTGTGAGCCGATTTTTGTCTCTGTCAAATAAAAGGAAATAAGAAAATGGCAATGCGGATGAGAGGAGGTAGAACAGGTCGGAGAGGTAGACCGGTTGCAAATGCTGAGTTGATGAAGCAAATGAGGTCTATGCAAGCTAGAATGGAAGCTATGGAGCTGGCTAGGAAACGAGAACCAGACCTAGGAGATGAAAGTGAACGAGAAGTAGAGGATGGTGAGCAAGAAGAAGAGGCAACACCAGAGACAGCTGAGATGAAGTTGTTAAGGTCGGTATTAGGGTCTATCTCTAGACCAAAACCCTCCTTGTCTATGTATGATGGGAATTTGTCAGCAGAAGGGTTGATAGAATGGATAGGGGAGTTAGATCGATACTTCGACCAGAAAGAGATAGAGGAGGACAAGAAGGTAAAACTAGTTGTGACTAGATTGAAGGGCCATGCAACACTATGGTGAAATACTGTGTAGGTTGAGAGGAAGATGAAAAACAAGTTAGTGATAAAGAGTTGGGATAGGATGATCGCTAAGATGCGAGGTAGGTTCTTTCCCAAGGACTACCAATTGACTCTCTATAGACAAATGCATAACCTTAGGAAAAGGTCACTGACTATTAGAGAGTATACTAAAGATTTTTACAAGGTAAAATTAAGAGCAGGTTATGTTGAGGATACCTCTGAAAAGACAACTAGATACATAAATGGGTTGAGAATGGAGATCCGGGACGAGATCAGTATGTTATCTCCTAGCACTATGAAAGGGGCTTACCAATATACTCTAAGGGAAGAAGAGAAGATATCCAGGAAGAAAACCTTTGGTAGAGGAAGAGGATCTACCAAGGGAAGGGGACAAACAATTGGAAGAGAGAAATTCCCAACCTACAAGGATGAAGCTGGTGGTTCTAACCAGCAATACCAAAGAAGGAAAGGAGATGAACCTCGAGTTGGAAGACCATACCATAGAGGTAGGGGTAGAGGCAGAGAGTTAGTTTACCGGTGTTACAGATGCAAAAAGATAGGCCATCAGTCCTATGAATGCCCTGACAATGAAAATGTAAGACATAGAGGAAATTACGTTGCATAAGGAAAGCAGGCAGAGACACAAGCGCTCATGGTAGAAAATGCACCTGAAGTTGGGGAGGCTCTCCTTATGAACAAGGTACTATTGAAACCAAAGAAGGAGGTGATAGAGTCTTCACAAAGGAAGGCCTTATTTTGAACTACGTGCAAAGTACAAGTACAATGTTGTACGGTAGTTATTGATAGTGGGAGCACCGACAATTTGGTGTCCACTGAAATGGTGGAAAAGCTGAAGCTTAAGAAGGTCAAGCACCCAAAAACTTACAAGGTGTCATGGCTGCATAAGGGGCACCAACTACTGATTACAAAACAAACAAAGTGAAGTAGAATTCCAAATAGGCAGATATCAAGACAAGGTGACTTGTGATATCATACCTATGGATGTGTGCCATGTTCTGCTAGGCAGACCTTGGCAATTTGATAGGAAAGTTGTGCATGATGGGTGTAAAAACTGTTATAAGTCCGAGATGGGTGGTATGCAACACACTTTACTACCTTTACAGGAAGGAGATGGAGTTGCAAAAGAGGTGCAAAATCTTTGGTGCTCAATGGGAAAAGGTTCCTACAATAGATGACAGAAGAAGAGGTAAGTTATGCTATTGTTTGCAAACCAAGATTTGAACCTGTTAGTACTGCCATTTCAAATCTGCCAGCAAAAATTAAGGAAATGTTAGGGAATTACCAAGACATTGTAGTTGATGACTTACCCAATGCATTGCCAACTAAGAGAAGCATTAGTCACCATATAGATATGATACCCGAAGCAAGCCTACCAAACAAGGTTGCTTATAGGATGACCCTAAAGGAAAATGAGGAAATTAGAAATCAGGTTCAGAAATTGTTGGATAAGGGCCCGATTAAAGAGAGTTTAAGTCCATGCGCTGTCCCAACAGTGTTAAGCCCAAAGAAGGATGGTGAGTGGAGGATGTTCACTGACTCTAGGGTAATCAATAAAATCACCATCAGGTGTAGGTTTCCTTTTCCCAGGATAGATGATTTGATGGACTGTCTGAGCGGAGCAAAATACTTCACCAAGATTGATTTAAAGAGTGGTTACCATCAGATTAGGATTCAGGAAGGTGATGGGTGGAAAAAAACTTTCAAAACCAATGATGGGTTGTATGAGTGGTTGGTCATGCCGTTTGGGTTGACCAATGCCCCAAGCACTTTTATGAGACTCATGAATGAAGTGCTTAAGGATTTTGTAGGGAAATTTGTCATAGTTTACTTGGATGACATCTTGATATTTATCCAAACAAAACAGGAGCATTTGAGGCACCTCAAATATGTTTTGGATAGGTTGCAAAAAGAGAAGTTAGTAATGAATGTTAAGAAATGTTTATTTATGCAAAAGGAGTTAGTATATTTGGGATTCATTATTTCACAAGAGGGGCTGAAGATGGACCCAGAAAAGGTGGAGGCAATCCTAAAATGGCCAACACCAAATAATGTTTTCGAAGTCAGAAGCTTCCACGGATTAGCAAGTTTTTATAGGAAGTTCATAAAAAATTTCAGTGGTATTTGTGCTCCAATTATTGAGACCATTAAAAAGGATAATCAACCATTCTACTGGATTGTAGTAGCTGATAGAGGTTTTAATTTGCTGAAAAGGACGGTGACAGAGAAACCTGTGTTGAATTTTTCATACTTTGATAGTCTCTTCCAGGTAAGATGTGATGCAAGTGGTACAACCATAGGAGCTGTGTTATATCCAAGGTGATGCACTTGGTCATATGAACCCTTTGTCTAATAATTATTGTAATTGCATCTTGAATTCACTCCTCTCATTAGTTTGCAATATATTCTAGGCCTTAGATATGGGCATGTGTGTGTTGTGTTATGCTCTCTTGTTTCCATTGTTGTCCATTGGAATCCACTTGAGTCACCCTTCACAAAAAGGGGAAAACAATGAGAAGAAAGGGTGATGGAATGAAAATTACTAGCATGTTGAAATTGGCAAGAAAATTTTCATTTTTGGTGTTACAGATCTAAAAATTACCAACATATCCCACTTGTAGTTGAAATTTGATTCACTCTTTAGAGATTATGTGATGTTGCAAGGCCTTAATCACCACTCAAGAGCAACAGAGGGAATTGTTACATATAGGCTAGATATTTCATATGTAGGTCATATGTGTGAAAATCGTCGCAGCAGATCTAAGAGATGATGTATACCTCACAAGAGTAATTATGATTAAGCAGGAAAATAGAAGAAGAGTGATCAATACAGTATAATGAGCAACAAAATAATATGGTACAGTAGAACTCGAATAGAAGCAATAATACTTCACACACACTAATTAATTAATCATAGTATGGACAAATAAATAGTACAATGGTAGAGAGGATTCGAATGCCTAAGGTGGAAATTCGAATTAGCCTCTTAGAGTGATCATAAGATTAATAGAGTGTCATCGGAGCACAACTAGGTGTCCTCATGATCATCGGAGCGCAACTGGAAGTCTTCATCATCATCAGTGGAGTCATCAATGCTCAAGTAACTGTCAACCATCAGTCAAACTAACTCTGGTAGGTGTAACTGAGTGTAACTCAATGTAACTGAGTGTAACTGACTGTAACTGACTGTAACTGAGTGTAACTAAGTGTAACTAAGTGTAACTGACTGTAACTGAGTGACAACTGGACTGGTAGGTGAAGAAGGGCGAGTTGCTCCCTAAAATCAAGGAAGAAGGGTGCATTAAGCAACGGGAGGGCTAAAATTGAATAGTGAGAAGCTCCTGGGGGCTGGCTAACTGAGGGCTAGGTGCTGGACTGATGACTGGGATGCATGCAAACCCTAAAGGTGCATGCATGACTGAAAATGTAAATGATCAAAATATTGGTGGGACTAGGATGGAGTATAGGAATATCCTAACACCCCCCCTTAATCCATCCTGGGCCCTGGTAACTAAGACCAAAGGTCACCCAATACAATGAAAAATAACAATCAATAAACCAAGGAAGTGGGAAAATTTCATGGGAAACATACCCCCTCCTCAAAAAATAGACTGTAAGGCACACATAAAAATAAATGCTCCAAACTCAAGCATGTGTGATGCTTGGTCATATGTCTGGAGGCATCTTCTTCTTGGGAAGAAGTGGATCATGCTCAAAAGGCATGTGCTTGTACTTGCTCTTCAGATCGAATGTGATGAGAACAAATCCAATAGTATGAGAATGATCCTTGAACCTGTGATTCGAATCAGCTGAGGTAGGATCAAATCTATGAAAGTGCATATAGTCTTTTGTCTTCTCCTTCGAACCACCATGGGTGATATTATGCCAAAAATAACTATTACATGTTTGCTTGAAATTAAAATCAGATTTAAGACTTAAAAAACAGTTTCTTGAGATCTCCTTTGAACTAGCAGGGGTGAGATCAAAACTATCATATGCATGAGAAATTATCCCAAGTAGTAATTGCTTAGAATCCAAATTAGATCCAAGACTTGAATCATGGTTTCTTGAGATCTCCTTTGAACCATGAGAGGTGAGATCAAAACCAGTAGATGCATGAGAAATTATCCCAAGCGAAGGGAAATGGACATATTCTTCAATGACCTTCTGAAAGCATGGAATTATGATCATATAGTAGTATAAAAGAGGAGTTAGTTGGAGAGGAGCAAATGCATTACCTTCAAAAGCTGTTTTGACCTTCGAAATAATCATGTGATCATGATGCAAACCAACAGACTCTAGTGCAAGAGAGGATTTAGGACCTTCTGCAATATCTAGAGTGTGAACTGGCACAGAAAGAGAAGAAAGTTTGAGGATGAGTGTAGAATCTGCAAGTTCTTTGTCAACAAATTCAATATGAGATGATACTGGTGCATGATCTGAGAGACCATCAAGAGGAGCGAATGCATCAGTTTGTTTTCTTTCGAATGGGTTGGGACCAAGTCCTTCATTCTCTCTACCATATTTTTCATCCAGGTGAGCCCATAACTCTTTTGGAGTTTCAATATAAATAATGATTGGGAGCAATATGTAATCTGGCATAGTAAGCTTCATTCTTCCAATGTGCATGTCACCTTTATTCAACCAATAAATCTTCTCTTCAGAGGATTCAAACTCTCTTTCAAAATAACAATCAAAGAGATCATGGCTCTTCAAATATGCTATTATTTTTGGTTTCCATTCATCATAGTTGAATAGAGAAAGAGGAGTGCTTTCTTCTAATTCTGGATACATTGAAGCTGTAGAAGACCTGCAAAAGCAATAGAGAATACTGCTGCAAAGATGCAGAAACTGCTGCACTCGAAATCTTGGTAATAACCTGCAAAAAACTCTCAAGAATGGAGATAAAAAATACTCTCAACATGCTCTGATACCATGTGAAAATCCTCACAGCAGATCTAAGAGATGATGTATACCTCACAAGAGTAATTATGATTAAGCAGGAAAATAGAAGAAGAGTGATCAATACAGTATAATTAGCAACAGAATAATATGGTACAGTAGAACTCTGATAGAAGCAATAATACTTCACACACACTAATTAATTAATCACAATATGGACAAATAAATAGTACAATGGTAGAGAGGATTCAAATGCCTAAGGTGGCCATTCGAATTAGCCTCTCAGAGTGATCATAAGATCAATAGAGTGTCATCGGAGCACAACTAGGTGTCCTCATGATCATCGGAGCACAACTGGAAGTCTTCATCATCATCAGTGGAGTCATCAATGCTCAAGTAACTGTCAACCATCAGTCAAACTAACTCTGGTAGGTGTAACTAAGTGTAACTCAATGTAACTGAGTGTAACTGACTGTAACTAAGTGTAACTGACTATAACTGAGTGTAACTAAGTGACAACTGGACTGGTAGGTGAAGAAGGGCGAGTTTCTCCCTAAAATCAAGGAAGAAGGGCGCATTAAGCAACTTGAGGGCTAAAACCATGGTTGGTTTATTGGCTTACATAACCATGGAAAAACCAACAACAACAATGACATCAACGATGGTGACAATGATGATCATGACGATCTCACATGTAGGCTAGAGATTCTTATGTGGTAATCTAGGTTAACATGCATGGACCATCAACCCCATGGAAAATTAATATGGCATTAGACCCTAAATTTAGTTCACATGCCATAGTCCAGGCCACGAGAACCATCCTTTGTGTTACAAATATTGAAATGGCCACCATAAATAATACCACTAATTAGACACTGACCTAACACAACCAACCCATGTAAATGACTTATGCACTTGGCACACTTGATCCATGCAATGAATTCATGCACCTATGAAGATTAAACCTCTAACCCCCTCACCTCATACCTAACCTTAACATCTAGCCCCAAACCAAATAACATGATAACTTATAAACCACTTAACCACTAGTACCAACAAAACCAAAACCCCTTTCCCACTAATCCACTCATCCCTTAGGTGCCTTGCTTCTAATCCAAAAAATCCCCAAAGCCTACAACATTATGAAATTGTATAAAATATCCCCTTAAGCCAGTGTCCCTCTAACCCTAACCCAATCACTAACATGCCTACTGCACCAAATCAACACACTAACACAATAAAAATTGACCTTGGGTTATTTATAACCAAGGTTTTAGATCAAAGACTTTGACATCAAGGTTTGAATGATCATTGTATGGGATTTTATCAAACCAAAATTAGTGCAAAAATAAACACAAGAACTTAGACTATAAACAAAATATTCCCTATCTAGGGTATGTATGATGACTCAAGTCCCTATGCATGGCCCATGAGTCTCAAAATAAATTTTTAGTTCCCAAGAACCTGTATTTTTTCCCTAGACCATAACATAGGCTCCTAGAACCATCCATGACATGAAAATATTAAAAAAAAAATCAATGTGTTACTCAAAAGCTAAATATTTCTTGCATATGGCCTATGTGGTGGTACAGAGATATGCCCATAGGTCACAAGACATTGAGGTAACTACCAGTCATTATAAACTAGATTTTGATCTAACACCATGGACACCATGGATTAGGCTTCAAGAACCATCCATGATGTTGTAAATATTGAAATGGCCACCATACCCACTTGCAAGCTAAATATTCCTTGTGTAGGAATCATGTGGTGATTAGGGCCCTACACATGTCCCATTAGCCATAAAGGATAATGTTATGGCACACAAGTTTGTATTTTGACCATGGATCATGGAAAGTTGGTGTGTGAGAACCATCTTTGATGTGAAAAACCTAGCATGACTGCCTCAATTGTAGAGCTCTAATGGGATATGGTGCTGAATGATAATGCACACCCTTCCTAACATTACAATAGCTTGTGTGCGCTTAGCTCCAATGTTTTGATGAGATGCATTGTTGAACCCATGTGACACACCTAACCCACATACATAAATGACTTTTAGGGGGTTTTCAAAAAACTTCCTCGAAAATTTCAATTCGCATGACTTTTAGGGGGGGTTTCAATAAACCGCCTCCAAAATTTCAATTCTCATTTCTTTTAAGGGGGGTTTCACAAAACAACCTCCAAATGTTCAATTATCATGACTTTTAAGGGGGGTTTTGACAAAACGCCCCCACAAGTTATGAGAATTGGGATTTTAGGGAGGCTTTTCAAACAACTGCCTCCAAAAGTTCAATTCTCATGAGTTTTAAGGGGGGGTTCCAAACAAACCGCCTCCCAAAGTTCAATTCTCATGACTTTTAGGGGGGGTTTTAACAAACCGCCCCCAAACGTTATGAGAAATGGGATTTTAGGGGGGGATTTCAAACAACCACCTCCAAAAGTTCAATTCTCATGACTTTTAAGAGGGGTTCCAAACAAACCGCCTCCAAAAGTTCAATTCTCATGACTTCTATGGGGGGTTCTGAAAAACCGCCCCCAAAAGTTATGAGAATTGGGCTTTTAGGGGGGTTTTCAAACAACCATCTCCAAAATTTCAATTCTCATGACTTTTAAGGGGGGTTCCAAAAAAACTACCTCCAAAAGTTCAATTCTCATGACTTTTAGGGGGGGTTTTGACAATCTGCCCCCAAAAGTTATGAGAATTGGGCTTTTATGGGGGGTTTTCCAAAAACCGCCCCCAAAAGTCAAATTTCAGGACTTTTGGGGGAGGATTTAAAAAAAACACCCCCAAAAGTCCAATTTATATGACTTTTAGGGGCGGTTTTAAAAGACCGTCTCCAAAGGTCTAAATAAAGTTTTAGGGGGGGGTTTACCAAGACCCCCGCAAGCCAAAACCGCCCCTAAAGGGATATTTTGTTGTAGTGACCTTTAACTAACACCCCTCTCTCACTCTCTCTTCCCTGCTTCTACACCTCTCTCTCTCTCTCTCTCTCTCTCTCTCCTAATCTCGCTTCCCCTACCACTAACCACCCCCCATCTCTAACCCTTAAGCCCCTAACACCAAATCCCTATTTAACCTCCTAACCCATAGAAACTATTAAATAAACTATTGAATAAGGTTTTGATGATTACAATAACGCTAGTGTGTTTTTGCATGAATAAATGTTGTGCACCAAACATATTAAATGCCTAGGACTTTTTTAACATTCCAGAAATGCGCATGCATTTTGTGTGTCCATAGTTCTAGTGCATTATGTGTGTCCATAACACTAGGTGTCTGTGCAAAAATTCAACAAAATAATCTGCCTATTTAATACCCGAAATTTTTCGTTGTGTCTCCCCGTACCCCCTACAACGCTGCAAAAAAAAATTCAAACCCTATGTTCACAATCAACATTCAAGGAAATTGAGGAATCTTGACACCCTATGTTCACAATCAACAATCTTGAAGAGGACTCTACAGTTAGCATTGGGAATTGAGGATTCTACATTTACAATTAGCAAGCTTCAAGAGGATTCTACATTCACAATTTCAAGCTTCAAGAGGATTCTACATTCACAATTTCAAGCATTCACAATTTCAAGCTTCAAGAGAATTCTACATTCACAATTTCAAGCTGTAGGGGGATTCTACATTCACAATGTCAAGCAAGCTTGATGAATTTATATGAACACAATTGAAGAAGAATCTACATTCACTATTGAGCAAGCTTGAAGAATCTATATTTACAAATGAATAATTTTCTATATTCACAAGTGAGGTAGAAAATTTACTTTCACATTTGAGCAAGATTGAGGAATCTATATTCGTAATTGAGGAAGTATCTGTATAGACAATTGAACAAGCTTGAAGAACCTATATTCACAATTGAGAAAGAATTTGTATATTTGAATAGTTGAGCACACCTCTAGAATCTATTTTCTTAGTATTGCTCATTGTGGTCATGGAGAATTCACGCAATCGAAAAAGGAAATTGGCAAGGAAAGAGAAGCCTCAAGAAACCATGGAAGAAGTTAGAGAAAAGAAAAGATTGGACATGTAGAATCAAAGGATTTCCATGGAAACTCGTCCAATTCCAACCTTAGATGATGCCATGGTCGTTCCTACCTATCCACCTCAAGAAAAACAGAGAAATTCACTAGAGGGGCCTTCTTTCAACAAAATTTGAAGAACAAGCACCCCATGGCACTAGTGAAGAAGTAAGACATAGGTGCTCATCGAGCGATGTTTCACTTCCCACATCAAGTCAACCTCAGAATATGGTAGTGAATAACTTGTTGGGTAGTGGTTAGACAAGTGATGAAGTTAGAGAGGCATTGAATGAAGGATTTACAATGGAAGAAGAAAATGTTATGGAGACCATCCAAGAGAAAGTCTAATTTCCCACATCCAACTACCAACAAGAGAATGAAAGACAAGAGGCTCCTATTGAAATGCCAGAGCATCTTGCTGATGTTGTACATGCTCCAATTCCAACACCCTTACCTCCATTAGCAACTACATGCCAAAGAACTCTGAAACGTATACAGGTTGATGAAACTCTTATTAGTTCACTTGAAGGTACATTGCCTAAATGTGCTATTGCTTATCAAATTCGACAAATACTTGATAACTTTTTTTATTCTAAATGTGATGGGGACAGGTGCAAATTATTTTTATCATTGTTAAAATCTAGGTCTATGGCTATTGTTAGAAGAACGTTAAGGATAAAGATGACCAAAAAGTTAGAACCAACTTCTCATATTGTTAAAAGTTTAGTAGATGCATTTAGTACAGTTGGAAAGAAATCCCTCTCAAATGATCGCAATGCAGCTCATCGTGTGTTGTCACAATCAATCGTGAACAAAAAAACTATCGCACTTTGTTTTCTTAAACCTAGATCCAAAATTATTAATTTGAATGTGAAGACACTTCTTAGGTATTTTGTTAGAAGGGAACACCTTGAAATCGGTAAAATAGATGTTTGGGCCTTCATTGGCAGGTTGCCACGCTCTGATATGAGGCTCATTGATGCGGTAAAGGGATTAGTGCAAGCTTTTTGGCATGACAACACTAGACTTTCTTCGAACCAAAAAGATGTATTAAAATTGAGAAGGGGTTCAAAGGATCGTGAACCACACATTAAACATTTTCTTGATATGACACAAATAGAATTATATGAGAGATCTAGGAATGAACATAACGAACTTGACTTGGGCCAAAGATCCTTTGAAAAATACAAACCATGGTATGTTAAAATAAACACAATTCATAACACATGTTGTTGTTGATACAACATTGAGTATGGTTACTATTATGACACATATACATATATATTTTCATGTATTGCATAACACTCTTATGCAGGAATGCTCAACTACATTACCACCGATGCCATCTAGAGACTTTATTCATAGCATTTTGTGTAGCAGGCCAAACAATTGCACATTTTATCAAAAAAATTGCATACATGGGACATGCCCAGGGTGTGGTGGATTCTCATTATTGGAAAAATGCATACATGAAATCGATGAGCATGAACTTAGGAGGCAGGAGGTGAACTTGCAGTCATTCAAATATGTCACTTATGATATTGATGGAGGGAACAAAAGAAAAAAAATACAATTGGTCACTTCTCAGGTTGGTAATGAGCTATTGGATACTATTTTTTCTTCAGATTGCAATTTCATATGTAACAATCTATTCATATATGTCTTTATTGTTGATCTACTAGGTACGGGTTTACGACTTCATGGAGGAATTCTTTGAAAAGACACAACAATATGTAAAGCATGTGCATGTGGCTCATTGGAAAGATGAACAGTTTAGAATGTGCAGGGATACATTTCCTATTGGGACTATACTGTTAGTGGTTGATTTTACGAAAAACTACACTCTTCAAATGCAAAATGAGATTCAGATTCAATACTATCACTCAGACCAGGTCAGCCTAATGGTCCATATCACCTATATACATGGGGAAGATATTACTGAAGAAAACATGGTTATATTGAAGGAGTATCACTTCTACATAAGTGATGATAGGTGTCACGACTTGGATTTTGTACAACACAACTTTCAAATGTTCTACAATCACTTGAAGGATAACAATATACGGATGGAACAACATTGGATTTGGTCTGACGCTTGTGCAAGGAAATTAAAAAATGCCCGTGTCTTCCAATGGTTGTGTATGCTCCACAAAAGGCACAAGGTGCCACATATTTGGAACTATTTTGAGACCGAACATGGAAAATGTGAACATGATGGAGCAGGTGCGTGCATAAAGACAGCATTACGTAGGAAAGAAATGAAGTTCACAAATGTATCAATCATCTGAGATGCAAAAACCATCATTGAATGGTGTGCTTCAATCATGGGGGAGGGAGCAAGAAGGAAGGAAGATAATTCAACCAGGAAAGCACATG
Source organism: Larix kaempferi (assembly GCA_027924585.1). Classification (NCBI taxonomy): domain Eukaryota; kingdom Viridiplantae; phylum Streptophyta; class Pinopsida; order Pinales; family Pinaceae; genus Larix; species Larix kaempferi. Next base: position 1,720,956 of record BSBM01000926.1, on the reverse strand, counting down.
TACATAGATATTTTTGGGAGGTGGTGGATGTCGATTGATCACAGTTATATGAGTGCAAGACCATCGAAGGAACTTGTGCATTCCATTCAGTTAGAACGTAAGACAATGCTATACTTGAAATGTGGACAAGGAAACTATCACGTTTTTTTTCTCCATGCAGTAGTGTTGAATGGGATGAATGTGAATCCATTGATTGGGTTGATAGCTGGGACCGTGTATCACTCCCCATTGGTCGACGGATAGATACAGAATTATCCCAGTTGGAGGAGGACCAATCGAGTATTTCACTAGAATATGACCACATATCAGATCTCGTACAACTAGGTTCGATTAATATTTTTATATTTTTGACAACTAGTTGTGTCTAATTAGCTGTGTATATGTTTTATATTTTTGACAACTAGTTGTGTCTAATTAGTTGACTGAAATGTTGGAACTATATTTTCTCTAGGGCACATATACGTAGTGTTTTCCCCGAGACGCAATGCATGGCGCACGGACTATTGGCTGGCACGTTGCTTAGAGGGGAAGCAAACCCTAAATGTCCCATTATGGGACTCTGAGGCCAATGATTTTCCGATTGGGTCGATGGTTATAAAGGGAGAATATTTGAACCAGGTTTCCCACTCAGCAAATTAAAAAGTGTACATATATGAATATTATAGACCAGGTGAGATTGTATACCATTATACAAACTTAGTTATTGGCACAAACCTCCAGCTGCAAACAATTCCAAGGAATAAATCATCAAAGGCACGATACTTATTGCCTTATTCCGAGCACGAGAGGTTAAAGGAAACCATTGGTATTTGAGGTGATCCTGATGGTCTAGTCGAATGACCATAAGTAGGTAATCTGGTATGTGGTTTGGATGTTTTATTATGTAGTATGTTATAGGTATGTGGTGTACATGTATGCTATGATTTTGTTTCGTGGTCTCATTGAGTATTGACATTAATATTTTGACTATTGCATCCATACATTGATAGCTTGATAGATTGATAAATTGCATAGACTTGGTACAACTTGATAAATTGCACAAGTTTCTTCATGGATTTGTTTTCTTTGTTTTTTTCTCCCATCTAAGTAAACCATAATATCTGCATCCCCATGCCCATTTTCATGCTCACTAGCACCATCACCATATCCATGCTCATTATCACTATCCCCATGGTCATTGTTGCCATCACCATGACACCATGAACATCACCAAGTGCTCTTCCTACCCATGTTGTCACCATCACCATCCCATTTTTCACCATCATATTCGCATCCATCATCCACACAAATATAACTGTTAGATACCTAATTTCATCACCCAGAAACGTAGAAACCTAGATGCCCAAGACTTGATCATGGTGTCCATATTCATCTTGAATTCCAAATACTCCTATGAGAGGGATTATGTCATGGTGTTTGATCTCAAGAATGTTAAGTTTGGAATTAAATCCATTCTCCCCCCAACCATGTTTATTCCTCAACACTTATTTATAGTGTACAAAACCTACTAATGAAACTTGTATCCCAGTTAGATGTTATGTAGCCCCTACAAAGTTATCATTTTCTATTTAAAGGAATTTTCCAATGCCCTTAAGCTTTAGAAAATTTAATATGATCATAAATCACTTGTTTCATCACTTGATGATGGCTAAGGCTCCAGAATGCATTCATTGTCCTTTGTGGAGGTCCAATGACACATTCATGAAGGTTGAGCCTAAGAAGTTATCTTTAGGGCCTAAGGTTGTTGGTTCCCTCATCTGAGCATGGTCAAGGACCTAAGTCTATTGTTTCCCTTCCATGATCATGGCCAAGGCATGAGTACCCATATGTGGAGTAAAAAACATCTTATTGGAACCCGTATCCAACTAAGGTTTTTCTCATTAAGAGGCAAAGAATATTTTGCATTAAAAGGTCAAATTCATAAAGGTTTGCATGAGAGTTTATGGACAATGTGCTCATGTTCGTCTATCCCAAACACACTTTCCAAAAATTACAACATTCAATTTTGTTTCTTGGTTTGATTATTATGCCCAAGGATAAATTTTCCATCTCTCCTTGAAATACTTGACCTAAATGAAATTGGAGGTACAAAATGAAAATTGTGCATTGAAAGGACATGTCATTAGTTTCAATACATCTATTCTAGTAGGGCCATCCTACCCATTCAATCATAGAGGTCCAACACATTTTCTCTGGAGTTTAAACAGGCCTAGAAATCCTAGCCAGACATTGATAGCTTGATAGATTGATAAATTGCGTAGACTTGGTACAACTTGATAAATTGCACAAGTTTCATTATGGATTTTTATTTTTTTCTCTCATCTAAGTAAACCATAATATCTTCATCCTCATACCCATTTTCATGCTCACTATCACCATCACCATCTCCATGCTCATTATCATTATACCCATGGTCGTTGTAACCATCACCATGCCACCATGAACATCAACATCGTGCTCTTCCTAGCCATGTTGTCACCATCATAATCTAAACTATTGTAAACTTCTCAAGACCCATCCATGCTATTGAAGACCCATCCATAAGTCCCCAGTCAATGATTTTGCAAAGTTGACCTCCATGTGCAAAAATTGCACACTCCCTTACTGAGCAAAACCCTAGTTTCCAAAATTGACCTACAGGATGACACCTGGGCCATGGTACTGGTAGAGATGGGAACCCCAAGCACTATCCTGATGTCTTGAATCCAACAGATTCGACGGTTTGTCTATCCGAGCCACGGTCATTATTCTATGGCTCGTTCCATCTCGCATCCAAAATGCCTTCAGGGACACCTATTGGATACCTACCGAGGCCATAGAATTCCAACCATGCAACAAAACTGGGTTCTGGGGAGTCCTGCAAGTGTGTCTAATAAGGTTACAGCTGGGAAAGCTATCCATAAGTCCCCGGTCGATGATTTTGCAAAGTTGACCCCCATGTGCAAAACTGCACACTCCCTTACTGAGACAAACCCTAGTTTCCAAAACTGACCTAAAAGTTGACACCTGGGGCATGGGACCGGAGGATAGGGGCACCCCTAGAACTATATCGATGTCTTGAATCCAACGGAGTCAAAATTTTGTCGATATGAGCCATGGTGGTCATTCTATGGCTCGTTCCATCTCGCATCCAAAAGGCCTTCAGGGACACCAGTTGGATACCTACCGGGGCCATAGAATCCCAATCGTGCAACAAAACTGGGTTTCGGTGAGTCTTGGAAGTGTGTCTTGGAAGGTTCCAACTGGGAATGCTAGCCATAAGTCCCTGGTCAATGATTTTGAAAAGTTGATCCCCATGTGCAAAAATTTCACACTCCCTTATGGAGAAGAACTCTAGTTTCCGAAATGGACCTACAAGATGACACTTGGGCCATGGGACCAGCGGAATGGGGCACCTCGAGCACTATCACGATGTCTTAAATCCAATGGATTTGACGGTTTTTCGATCCGATCTATAGTCATCCTTCTATGGCTTGTTCCATCTCGCATCCAAAAGGCCTTCAGGGACACCAGTTGGATACCTACTGGGGCCATAGAATTCCAACTATCCCGCAGTTTTGAAAAGATATATATTTTCTTTTGAAAGGACAACTAGTATGCAATTTCATAAGACAAAAGATGATGATGGTGGTACTTAAATTTTTTCAAAGATAAAAAAACCGTTCATTAAGTTTAAAGGCACAATCATGTTACCGTGACCATATGACACCCCTATATATGACTATCTTGTAGTTTAGAAAGGATGCATATTCTCTTTTGAAAGGAAAGAGAGTATGCAATTTCATAAGAGAAAAGATAATAATGATGGTGCTTAAATTTGTTTGTAAAACCAAATTTTACACTACGGTTGATTCATATATACGTGCATAACAAACTTGTAGAATTAATGCCTAGCTCTGCTGACATTTAGTAATATTCTGTTGCTTTAACAAGAGTGTTGGCATAGCTTTAGAAGGGAAACTACTTTCTTGTCTGAAATACAATTTGAGAACTATCAAAGACTCCAAAATTTAAAACTACGACAGACATTGATAGACTTATTTCTAAATATCAAGAGGATAAAAGTAAAGATTGACAGGCATAGAAACTTACATGTTCTTCTTTCCAATTCTACCCATTCCATTGATACAGCTCTGTACAACACAATTTTCTAACATCTTTGCCTCAAGCAACTACAGATGATAAATGTTTTAGAAATTTAAAAAAAATAAAGAAAAGAGAAGTCAAGACAATGCAAGTTTCTTCTATCATTAAAACTTTAGGCATTTTACCTGGAAACGAGAAGTCCCTACTACAAACCGCCATGGAGCCATAGATTTTAGAAATGAATTACTGAAAACTTTCAAATGTTCATTATACTACTACTTCATACTATAAAATAGGATTCAGACGAAGAGGCAGAGGTAGATAGAGAGGATTGGGGATCAGATTTAGGGTTTGTGGATTGGAGATCAAATACTAAAAATATGATGCTTCATATATATACAACACCGTAATGGAGACCCATTGGTACAACATAACGAGGATTAGGTTTAGGGTTTCATGGCCACTCATGCCCGGGAGCCTTCAGACGAGAAATACCCCCCTTGAGAAATATTGGCGTGGCCTTCACTGCGCAAAACCCTAGCTCCAGAGATGGCACAATAATACTATTTATGGGGATTGGAGGCATGTTGTGGGGGGGGGGGGGGCTAGCTGAAACCTAGCGTCCTGGATCCACCGAAATCGATGGATTTGTGATCGGAGCCACGATTTTGGTGCTCGCGGGAATCTTGGTCTGACACCCCTGAATGGTCCCGGGGTGTGGAAACACCCAAACCGTGGCTCTGATCGCGAATCCATCGATTCTGGTGCATATGGGACGCTAGGTTTCAGATAGGGGCCCCCCCACAGTGTGCCTCCAACCCCCGGAAACAGTGTTATTGTGTCATCTCTGGAGCTAGGGTTTTATGCAGTAAAGGCCATGCCAATCTTGCTCAAGGTGGGAATTTCTCGTTCGAAGGATCTCGGTCGTGCGCGGCCACCGTGGACACGTACGAAATGGCCATACGCATGCATGGGAGATGACGAAACCTAGGTCCACTCTCCGGTTTGGGTTCTGTGCCCCCGGAGCAACTCCTCAAAGTGTCCCTGAATGGCCCTGGGGTGCCGGACCAAGATGTTAGCAACACCCAGATTGTGGCTCCGATCACGAATCCATCAATTCTGGTGGATCCAGGATGCTGGGTTTCAGTTAGGCCCCCCGCCACAGCGTGCCTCCAACCCACAGAAATAGTGTTATTGTGCCATATATGGAGCTAGGGTTTTGCGTAGTGAAGGCCATGCCAATATTGCTCAAGGGGGCCATTTCTCGTCCGAAGGATCCCAGGCATGCAAGGCCATGAAACCCTAAACCTAATTCCCATTATGATGTACCAATGGGTCTCCATTACACTACTGTATATATGAAGCATCGTATTTTTAGTATCTGATCTCCAATCCACAAACCCTAAATTTGATCCCCAATCCACTCTATCTACCACTGCCTCTTCGTTCGACTCCTATTTTATAGTATGATTTAGTAGTATAATGAACATTTGAAAGTTTTCAGTAATTCATTTCTGAAATCCACGGCTCCATGGCGGTTTGTAGCTAGGACTTCTGGTTTCCAAGTAAAATGCCTAAATTTTTAATGATAGAAGAAACTGGCATTGTCTTGACTTCTCTTTTCTTTACTTTTTTTTTAATTTCTAAAACATTTATCATCTATACAATTCGTCGAGGCGAAGATGTTAGAAAATTGTGTTGCGCAAAGCTGTATAAATGGAATGGGTAGAATTGGAAAGAAGAACATGTAAGTTTCTCTGCCTGTCAATCTTTAATTTTATCCTCTTGATATTTAGAAAGAAGTCTATCAATGTCTGTCGTAGTTTTAAATTTTAAATTTTGCAGTCTTTGATAGTTCTGAAATTGTATTTCAGACAAGAAAGTAGTTTCCCTTCTAAAGCTATGCCAACACTCTTGTTAAAGCAACAGAGTCTTACTAAACATCAGTAGAGCTAGGCATTAATTCTGCAAGTTTGTTATGCACATATATATGAATCAGCCGTTGTGTAAAATTTGGTTTTACAAACAAATTTAAGCACCATCATTATTATCTTTGCTCTTATGAAACTGCATACTCTCTGTCCTTTCAAAAGAGAATATGCATCCTTTCTAAAATGCAAGATAGTCATATCTAGGGGAGTCATATGGTCACGGTAACATGATTGTGCCCTTAAACTTAATGAACGGTTTTTTCTATCTTTGAACATATTTAAGTACCACCATCATCATCTTTTGTCTTATGAAATTGCATACTAGCTGTCCCTTCAAAAGAAAATATATATCTTTTCAAAACTGCAGGATAGTTGGAATTCTATGGCCCTAGTAGGTATCCAACTGGTGTCCCTGAAGGCCTTTTGGATGCGATATGGAATGAGCCATAGAATGACGACCGTGGCTCGGATCGAAAAACCGTCGAATCCGTTGGATTCAGGACATCAAGATAGTGCTCGGGATGCCCCTCTCCGTCAGTCCCATGGATAAGGTGTCATCTTGTAGGTCCATTTTGGAAACAAGGGTTTTGCTCAGTAAGGGAGTGTGCAAATTTTGCACATGGGGTCAACTTTGCAAAATCATTGTTCAGGGACTTATGGCTAGCATTTCCAGTTGGAACCTTCCTAGACACACTTGCAGGACTCACCGGAACCCAATTTTGCTGCACGGTTGGAATTCTATGGCCCCTGTAGGTATCCAACTGGTGTCCTTGAATGCCTTTTGGATGTGAGATGGGATGAGCCATAAAATGAGGACGGTGGCTTGGATCGAAAAACTATCTACTTCATTGGATTTAGGACATCGAGATAGTGCTAGGGGTGCCCCTCTACTCCAGTCCCATGCCCCAGGTGTCAAAGTTTAGGTCAATTTTGGAAACTAGGGTTTTGCTCAGTAAGGGAGTGTGCAGTTTTTCACATGAGGGTCAACTTTGCAAAATCATCGACCAGGGACTTATGGCTAGCATTTCCAACTGGAACCTTCCTATACACACTTGCAGGACTCCCTGGAACCCAGTTTTGTTGCACGGTTGGAATTCTATGGCCCCGGTAGGTATCCAACAGGTGTCCCTGAAGGCTTTTTGGATGTGAGAAGGAAAGAGCTAGAGAATGACGACCACCATGGCTCGGATCGACAAACCGTCGACTTAATTGGATTCAAAAATTGAGATAGTGCTTGGGGTTCCTCTCTCCGCTGGTCTTGTGGCCCAGGTGTCAACTTGTAGGTTCATTTTGGAAACTAGGGTTTTGCTCAATAAGGGAGTGTACAATTTTTGCACATGGGGGTCAACTTTGAAAAATCGTTGACCGAGGACTTATGGCTAGTGTTCCTAGCTAGAACCTTCCTAGACACACTTGCAGGACTCCCCTAAACCCAATTTTGTTGCACGGTTGGAATTCTATGGCCCCGGTAGGTATCCAACTGGTGTCCCTAAAGGCATTTTGGATGCGAGATGGAACGAGCCATAGAATGACAACCGTGGCTTGGATCAAAAACCCCTCTACTCCGTTGGATTCAGGACATCGAGATAGTGCAAGGGGTTCCCCTCTCCTCCGGTCCTATGGCCCAGGTGTCAATTTTTAGGTCAATTTTTAGAAACTAGGGTTTTTCTCAGTAAAGGAGTGTGCAGTTTTGGACATGTAGGTCAACTTTGAAAAATAATCGACTGGGAACTTATGGCTAGCATTCCAAGATGGAACCTTCCTAGACCCACTTGCAAGACTCCCTGGAACCCAGTTTTGTTGCACAGTTGGAATTCTATGGCCCCGACAGGTATCCAATAGGTGTCCCTGAAGGCCTTTTGGATGCGAGATGGAACGAGCCATAGAATGACGACCATGTTCCGGATTGACAAACCGTCGACTCCGTTGGATACAAAACATCAGGATAGTGCTTGGGGTGCCCTTCTCCACCGGTGCCATGGCCCAGGTGTCAACTTGTAGGTCCATTTTTGAAACTAGGGTTTTGCCTAGTAAGGGAGTGTGCAATTTTTGCACATGGGGGTCAACTTTGTAAAATTGTCAACCGGGGACTTATAGCTAGCGTTCCCAGCTAGAAATTTCCTAGACACACTTGTAGGACTCCCTGAAACCCGGTTTTGTTGCACTGTTCGAATTCTATGGCCCCGATTGGTATCCAACTGGTGTCCTTGAAGGCCTTTTGGATGCAAGAAGGAACAAGCAATAGAATGAAGACCGTGGCTCGGATCAACAAACCATCGAATCCATTGGATTCAAGAAATTGGGATATATCTCAAGGTGCACCTCTCTACTGGTCCCATGGCCCAGGTGTCATCTTGTAGGTCCATTTTGAAAACTAGGGTTTTGCTCAGTAAGGGAGTGTGCCATTTTTGCACATGGGGGTCAAATTTGCAAAATCATCGACCGAGGACTTATGGCTAGCGTTCCTAGCTGGAACCTTCCTAGACACACTTACAGCACTCACCGGAACTCATTTTTGTTGCACGGTTGGAATTCTATGGCCCTAGTAGGTATCCAACTGGTGTGCCTGAAGGCCTTTTGGAAGCAAGATGGAACGAGCCATAGAATGACGACCGTGGCTCGGATCGACAAACCGTCGACTCTATTGGATTCAGGATATCGGGATAGTTCTAAGGGTGCCCCTCTCCTCTGGTCTCATGTCTCAAGTGTCATCTTTTAGGTCAATTTTGGAAACTAGGGTTTTGCTTAGTAAGGGAGTGTGCATTTTTGCACATGGCGGTCAACTTTGAATTTTTTTATTTTGATTCTAGAAATAGACATTCAAAGAGTGGCAATCAAACCTACCACACTGCACCCTTGGTATATTTCTATGTCCTTAGTGTGCCATTCCATTTAAAAACTCCTTAGTGTTCCACTGTATTTCAATTTTGAGTAATTAATGAAATTTTTAAGAATTCAAAGTTCCAAATAAAAAATAGAGGCGGTGTTTCATCGATGATATCCCTGTGATCCTTGTTAGCTTTTGAATATCAAATTCACCATGAAACTTTTCTATCAAGTTATGGGAGAACCATAATACTTGCCAAATCACAATGAACAACCATTACATAATTGTTTGTATCAATCAAGAACATTCAATTTTAAACACATTTTCATATGAGGATAATCCATCCTTTTCACAAACATAGGACCATGAACATCTTATTTTCCTTCATCAAAACAACATTATCAAGGAATATCATTAAACTAGTTAGGTATTTCATTTTCCATGGATTCTGTATGATTACTTTTGCATTATGACAAGTGGAAAATGGACATATGAACGAGGTAAAGCACAAACTAGGGTCTTACATACTAGGGTTTAGTAAGGATAGGGTTTATATCTTCAACGATTTTATGAGAGTGAATTCATGACCAGCTATTGCTTAGCATATTGGAACAAACTAGGGTATATTTTTTACATATATTTGACCATATGTACATGAAGGCCCAATTAATTTTATTACACTTTAGTTATGCATTCTTTTCCATTGTACTTGATACTTTGCCATTGTTTTTAGCATGCTAGAGTAGGCATACTTCAACCGAACTGCATAGATGATCATGTACGTATCGTTTGATGAAATACGGTAGCATTGATGAAATGTGTAGAATCTATTAGACTTCCTCTAATTAGTTTCTGAAAATGTCATAGGATTACATTGATGATATGCGTAGCATGTTACTATTATGACAGAGGTTATTCAAACATATTTTGACTTATTTTGTCAACTTTTGTTTTTTCCTTGCAACCATAATCCTGATCAATGGGTATGAACCCTTGGAGTTGACAAAAAACACAATTTTAAATTAGATATCAAATTAGCATGCATGTGCTAAGTTCATTGAACTGTTGAAAGATATTAGAAGTTTTTTCCATTAACATAATGTTTTCATGACACAATGGTGAGATGTTACTTGATCAATGCAATAAATGTAAGAGAATAAATATTTCTTAAAATGTAATTATATAAGTTTCAATAGCATAATTTATCAATTTGTGGAAGAGATAAATCATCACAAGCACAAGTGGGAACTCAAGAGAAAAAATGGAATATATTGTATCATGCATTGATAGTCGAATGTTTGTAATACAAAATATGGCAAAGTAGCCGGCCCTCAAATGGCATGTCAATGTACATGTATCCCTAAGTACAACAATGTGTACATGTATGTCAAAATACATATACACAAGACTATGCAACATCAAAAATCAATATTTCGCTTGTTTTTCCCCTACTTTCCTCTATCGACTATCTCCCTGGGATCGCTCTACATCTCAAGAGTCTGCAAAACAAAGATCATTATTTTTATCAAATAACTGCACTAATACCCTACGATTAACAAACTTAAAAAATTAACATATGGCCAAATTATTTATGAAAAAAACTCACCAAATCCTCATGGGGTATAGATGTGAGCGGTGTGCTCATGGAAGGCCTCTCTATAGTTGTGATATGCAAATAAAATATCATATCTCAATTAATTCAACAATTCAACATTGATAAACATGTTTGGGTAAATTGAATAAAAAAACTTGGTCATCAATGAACATCTCACCACAAGAGGAGACCCGGTCAGAACCATGGATTGAGCAGAGAGGGGTCGAGCACTTCTGCCGCTAATGGATACAATCACCAAATGGGGAAATAGTTAGACATGCATGAATACAAAATATAGTAACATGGTTAAATACTATGCATTGTGATTGTTGAAATAGTTACCTCTATATGACTTGTGGCTATTATAGATGCGGCACTAACTGCAACAGCAATGACCCTTGTTAGGCGAGGGGTAGATGGATCTCTCGTTTGTCTGCTACAAAGGACATCCACACCATTTCTAGGAGTGGAGCCTCTCTTATACACTTGTCCCTTTTGCACATTTGGACTATGAGGATATCCAATTGCTGACTCTCTCATAAGTACAGAGGCTGGTGGCTACAATCACCAATACTGGCGTAGTTAGAAATGCATTGGTTATTGAAATAGCATGTATTAACAAACTAACAATGATGAAATACATACCGATGTACTGTATACTTCAAGAAAATCTAAGAAACGATCTTCCACCCATTGTGTCTCTATGGGAATGTTATTGGTTGTATTCCCACCAGGGGTAGCTCACTAGATGAAATCATTTCCCTCTGATGGGGATCTACAACCTACAATTTAGAAAATTGTAAATATTAGACCGTGTAGCATTAATTAAGTAACATGTGATAACAAACTAACATGTATTAAAATAATTTCATGTTGAAATAATTACCTTAGCATGCGATGTTGTCGCTGAAGGTATGACAACATCTTGTAACTCAGAAGGTTCTACTGCATGAGCCTCTTGCCCCTCATGCCCTTCTTGCAGCAACTACAAGTTTTAAAATCATTAAAAATATTAGCAATCTATATATGTGTATAATAAGGAAAAATAATTTACAAATGACACTAAATTTTTAACCATTTACTCATGTATTAAAATAATGTCATGTTGAAATAGTTACCTCAATGTGAGATGTTGTCGCTGAAGGTATGACAACATCTTGTAACTCAGAAGGTTCTACTGCATGAGCCTCTTGCCCCTCATGCCCTTCTTGTAGCAACTACAAGTTTTAAAATCATTAAAAATATTAGCAATATATATATGTGTATAGTAAGGAAAAATAATTTACAAATGACACTAAATTGTTAACCATTTACTCATGTATTAAAATAATGTCATGTTTAAATAGTTATCTTAGTGTGAATTCTTGTCACTGGAAGTATGACAACATATTCTACATCGGACGGTGCTGGTGCATGAGCCTATGGACTATGCTATGCATCATCAATGGAAAGGTATTCAACCTCGTTCCCTTCTTGTAGCAACTACAAGTTTTAAAATCATTAAAAATATTAACATCTATATATGTGTATAGTAAGGAAAAATAATTTACAAATGACACTAAATTTTTAACCACTTACTTACCTGTGTAAAATACCTAGTAAAGGTATCATATGTTTGGATAGGACCAAATCAAGGATGGCCACATACTATGCATGGGTGGGGCTCTCAGCTGTGCTCATGATGTGCAGGTCTAGTGCCACTATTAAATTCTCCTCGACCATTGGAAGGTGGTGGCTCTACCCCACTGGGAGGTGGTGGATCTACCACACTGACAAGTGGTGGCTCTGATGGCCCTGCCTGGTACGTATCTTGAAGATACATGCTATGGCGAATAGCCGCATGTACCAATAGTAGGAATGACTCATGTGTCTCTGGGACCAACTGATGTGCAGGAGACACATCTGCCCTGGGTAGCTGCTTGTGAGGTGGAGTGACTGGGCGATTAGGATCTATGTGCCTCACATTGGGACGTTGCCAAGGAATCCCCATCCCAACTCCCTAGTACTCCAAGATATCAAAATAGTTAACATGCTTCCCCAAAACAAATTTTGCATAAGTCTTTCTCAGAAAATATAGAGGCATTTCCCTGTTGTTATGCGGTGGTACATCAAACACCATGTACCATTTGTCTATCCAATTATCTATGAATGGTTGATATGTACACCACTCGATATAAATATGCTTTTTTTTTCATTCGAGATTTCACCCATCCGTGGATCTCTAAAGAGGGAAAACATATGTTTTTTTTATATTTTCAACTTCTTAACTTCTTTGTATCTAATTCCATCCTCATATTGTTTCCTCTTTCTTTCTCTGAATGTGGCAATATCTTGCAGTGCACCATTAGACATACTAAAGGTCTCTATCATTGCATCCAAATTGGATGCAAGCATAAGATGCCTATCATCAACAATAGTTATTGAGGCTCGAATTTCTCCGAGCCTCTGAATTTCTCTTTGGATGTCTGAATGTGCATCCATGGTCATCACTGTAATAAAAAAAAAATCATTAGAAATGTATACATGTGCTATAATGACATCTCTCAAAAATGGAAAATGTACAAACTTTGTGCAAGAACGAATACATTACAAACATAAATATCATCTCAGGCATACATTACAAACATAAATATAATTTCATATGACCATTGCAGGCATACATTATGGGTCCTTATGGGCATAAGGGTGGAGACCATGCAGGAATAAAGACCATGATGACGTGGAAAATATATGTATTTTTATTGGTTAAGGATAACATGAAAATAAAAATATCATTTGACTTATTTGAATTAATAAAAACAAAAAGACAAGTCGGCCTCCTAAATACATGGAAAGGAGAAGTATAAATGAAGAACAAGATGGTTGTGTTTTTTGTGTGGTGAGTGTGGAGAATTCGGGGGAGAATTTGAGAGATAGAGGAGAGCTATAATCTTGGGGATCAGGAATATGAGGACAGTTTTTGGTGAAGGAGCAGTAGCAAGTGGAGCAGTAAAACAATCTCTCTTTCTATCTTTTATCCTGGGTTAAACTGAGGCATCCTATTGATGGACATAATGAATACATACTGGTAGAATGATGAAGAGATTACTGATGATATGGGAAGAATGTTGTAATGTGCATATGGACAGTGTAAAGTGTATGAATGGAGATATGGAAGCAGCTTGATATGACATGAATAATGATGACAAAATGAAGATGTGATCTAATTGGTGATATTTGTTGATGGACAGAATGAAGTTATATTGAATAATGAGTGCTTGATGAGAATGATGAAGTGCTTTGGAAACAAATAAGGGATTCTGGTTGATGATGTATGTAATCTGCAGACTTAAGAAGAGTCTGAAATATCATTTGTAAATCTATGGTTGTTGGGTTGTTGGTGCATCCCTGTCAGTTGCACCTGATAGAATTATCTTGTGGTTGGTGCCACTTTGGGTTGTAGCCCATTCTGGAGATTAAAGTCTCCAATTATAAAAAAATTACAAATCTTATATCTTGTCTCTTGTAATGTGTTGATGATAATGTGTCTTTCTTAATGAATGACATGTGATATAGCTTATTGATGAATATGATATTGAAGTGAATTTTCAATTATTGATATACGATTTGAGAGAAGAAGTTGAAATTGTTAATAAGTGAAAGATCACTGATTCACCCCCCCCTCTCAATGATCCATTGTGTCTAACATCTTGGTGGTGAAGGAGGTCAAAAAAGATGTGGTGGTTCATCTTAGCAACAAAGTAAGCGGTGTGTCAGCAAAGGAGGGGAACCTACATTCTTGGGGTTTGGGGGATGATGTAAAATACATCATGCCATTGGGTTGGCTTCACAAGCATTGGTTGGAAATTTATAGGGTAAGATAATGTGTGGGAAAAAAACATAGGGTTTGGTTGAGTCAAGTCTAGAAACCAAGCCTAGGTTATAGTCCATAGTTCCTCCTCCTAGCCAAATGGTGGATGGTTTTTTTTTCCAATTTGCAATAGATGTGAAAACAATATTGGTGTTGAGATTCAATTTCCAATTTCCATTTTAGTTTTTTTTCAAATCCCTTATTGCTTGGGTGGATGTAAAATTCATTAAGGGGATTGATAATAGGGAGGAATTAACATATGTTAAATAACAAATTTAAAAAATTTTAGTTTTGGAATTTCATTTACAAAGATTTTTAATTTAGGGCAACATAAAAATTTATATTTTTAATGATGAAATGAGGCAAGGATTTGGATGCTTACCTTTCCAATCCTCCTTGCAAGATGAAATCTCCCTTGTTGAGCTTCGAATTTGGCCTCCCTTAACTTCTCCAATGCATTTTTTCAATCCACAATCACTCGAGCATTCCGGTTTTGAGTGGGTAAACAATGGTCGTGGTCCGCAGACTATTTCTTTTTTTTGGTTATATTAACCAAAATGCGCGTGCATTATAGTGATACATAACGCGTGTGCATTATGTATCACTATAATGCCCGTGTGTTTTGGAATCCCATCCTACATGTTATTTGGCATGGCAAGGTCGGAGTCCACCCATGCCTAGTTCTAAGTAATGCGCACACGTTTTGAATTTACTAAATTCTAGCACGTTTTGTGAATGCACGATTGCACCTAAAGGGTCCCTCAACTTCGTGCGAGGGCCCCTTTGTAAAGGAAGAAGTTGCATAACCGGGAGGATAAGAGGCTAAAGCAATACACAAGAAGAATATGATCAAGGATAAGAGGATCTTAGCTGACTCTATCAAAGATCACTTGATTCCTCAAGTGTCATCAAATAAGAATCCAAAAGAAATGTTTGATTCTTTGACCAATCTGTTTGAAGAAAAGAACATTAGAAGGAAGATGAGCTTGAGGAATAAACTCAAGGGTGTGAATATTTAGAAGTCAGATATCATGCATTCATATTTCACTAGAGTATCTCAGATCAAAGAACAATTAGAAGCTATTGGAGACATGATAGAAGTAGCAGAAGTGGTGATGACCACCTTGAATGGTCTTCCAAGAGATTGGGAACCTTTCGTTCATGGCATATGCTCTAGGAAGACATTGATCAAGTTCATAAAACTATGGGAAGAGTGTGTGCAAGAAGAAGAAAGGATAGCAGTAAGAGAAGAGAAAGTAAATGATAATGAAGATCAAGATTTGGAAACCCATGCCAAAGGAAGAAACAAAATAAATAATGATGTACGTTCTCATGACCACTCTCCCAGAATATCTCAAAGATCTCAAAGGAACAAAAAGGTCAAGAGAGACTTCTCCTCCTTTGAATGTTTCTATTATCACTATATAGGACACACTGCAAGAAGTTTTCCTCTCAAAGAACAAGTTATACAACTTGACTAGAACCCGACATTATTCTCATTTTTCGGGGGGTCAATTTTAGTAGTTGTTTTTACCTCCATTTCAAAAAGTCTGTATATTGGCAGCACCATTTTTCATTTTGAGCCATTTTTTGTGATTTTGAAACTTCTTGGTCATAAGAAAACTATAAATTTTATTTACAACGGCCATTTTTCAAACTTTACAAAAGAAACTACATTTAATAGCTAGTTATAGGAAAAAAATACACACATTTTTGAATTTTTGTAAGATTTAGAAGCTAGTTAGAACGAAAAATATATGCATTTTCAAAGTTTTTTCATTAAAATTTTATTTTAAAGAAGTCATTTTTTTGGGCAATTTCTAAACAAAATAAGAAAAAGAGACATTTCAAGCCATTTTTCAACGTATTTTATGCTATTTGATGTATAAAAATGATACTCTTTAACATTATTTTCCATAAAGTAATGATTCACATAAAATCAACAAAACGTATACCATATATTTCTAAATAGCATATTAAAAAAATAACAGTTATTCTCAAAATAAAATCTTCAATTCAAAACATTACAAAAATATCTTATCAAAAAATTGTCAACTTTGACATTTTCCTCAACGATGTGAAACTAATCAACAATATCATGCATCACGAAATCTTCATTGAAATTGAATTTTTTGTTGGTTGGCTCTCTTCCTGGACTTCAATGTGTTCATCCATTGGGTCCTCTACTTCTGCAAAATGCCCAAAGTGATCTTTTCCGAAAATCCCTTTTAAATGAGGCTGAGGCTCTTTTGACATCTTTTCCACAAGTGACTCACTAAATTCTCCTTTCTTCAAACCAACTTCCTTAATTTCATTTGGAAGAAATTTCATAGCATTAATTCTTTGCTTGATATAATTGGACTATAGTAGATCATTTTCAATGGATAAGCAATTTCATCCTTTTTGTAACGAACATGCTATTGTTGTACCTAATCACCACATACAAAACAAAAAAAGTTAAATAACATAATGAAACATAAATTTAAAAAATATATATTACTGAATTTAGATTACGGCACTAGTTTCATATGTAATATAAAAAATATTACTTGATCCCAAGAACAAATCTAAAACCCAATCTCCTTCTTTCGAAAAAGTATCTATGAGATAATTAATCAATGCATGTGGCTTCTGGTAGATATTTACAGTCTCTCCTTTCAAATCTCTTTCTTCATATGTCAACTTGTTAATCGCAGCATTATACGACAATATTTGACTATATTTTCCTTCACTCTTTACATTGATTACAAAAGTTTCATAGGTCTCATCTTTTTTCCAACATGCAAGATGTATGTTTTCAATATCACTCATAAATGGATCAGTGTTGGATCTGCGAATGTTAGGATTATTCCTGTAATAGAAATATATAAGAATCTAAGTAACTTATAGAAAAATAATTTTGGTTTATAAATTCAAATGTTTAATAATATACTATAAATATCTTACCAATACAGTTGTTTCCTTGAGTTTGCTTTATCCTTGAACTTTGTTAGCACTGCTCCTCCTTGCACATCTGAATGGAAAACAAGAAATCTCCATAGGGGTGATGTTGTGATGTCCAAAAATATCGAAACCACTTTATTGAATGACTGGTATCTATAAGGCTCACAATCATAAGTAATGTTTTTGATATTGTATCCATGAGGGATATCTGCAATAACTGGGGAGTAATCCTTTTTGGCAACAAGATTTGCAATGCTTGCACAATAACCCAAAATAACTTTATATTGCACAATGTCGATCCCATCCCAAACGTGATGATCAAGAGTGTCATCAAGTTCAACATTTGCAAGACGTCGTCTTCAAGTTGTCATTCTAGTTTGGCTCTTTGAATATGAATTTTGAAAGACTCTGGTATTGTATTTTTCTTTGACATCTTTGAAAACAAAATTATATATATAAGTAATAAAATATAAATGAAATCACTAAGAAATAAATAAAATAGAAAATAGCATAAATCATCATACCTTTTTGTACGCAACAAAAAAATATTTTAAGTTTTCCATGGATCTTGAATCTGGATAGTTGCATCTGACATCATCCCAACTCTTCTCACCCAACATTATAACCATATCCTCTTGTATTTTCATGTAAACCTTATGACTACATGATGTAAAAATAAATGGCATTTACAATGACATCTAATAATAGCACAATGGTTATTTAATAAAAAATCTTAAACTCAAAAAATAAACTTTAAAAAAAAAAACCCTATAAAATTAGTTTTCAAATTCATTTCACATTTCCTACATGGATAATTAACATGACTTTACATGTGAAAGTATTGTAGATATAAGTGTTTCATCCTTCACACCTTGCAATGATCTCCAAGGTGTTATAGTCATATCTTCTGACAAATTCTTGACATCAGGGCCTCCTTGACCACTGCTCTATGCAACTGCTTTACTTTTTTTTACCTTTTGATTTTTTACGCCAATATTCTCCCACGTGATAAATATGTCATCAATCAAATCCCATATGGGACCCATTCTAAATGCCAACTGAAAATAGTTATCTACAGCTCTAAATGCATCACTTCCTTTCAAACCTTTCTGTTTCACATTGTCCTCTTTAATAGGGCTACGTATTTCCATACAACATTATTTCCGGAAATCTGCATCAACTTTCTATTTATCCCCACCACATATTTGTTCAAATTCATTTTGGATAAATATAACCCTTTGAACTAATTTCATGGAAATCCTATAGTCATTATCTATGTTGTGATCCCATGCTAATAGTTTTGCTTCCACATCTGTTAAACCAACGTAAATGATGCATTTCACTGTCTGAAAAATAGGGTTTTGGGGAAACTCTTGCATCAATTCTCTTCTAGCCTCCACAGAATGATTTCCCCCCAAAACATAGTACTTGTAATCAAAACATATTGATTCTTCAAATGCATCTCTAACATGAACATATTTTGGGTCAACAAGAACTAGGTAGTAAACCACATGTGCATAGGGATTGTGCCTCATCAATGCTTTCAAGTTATGGACATGCAATCTATGTGGTTTCCTAATTTGATAATTCTCTTGGCCTTCTACGTGTCTATAAAGTTGCTTTACATTTAAATCAAATCTATTCCCATTGTGAACTAACATATCCCTCCGCAATCGATCTTGAATAACATTTTTTGTTGTCTTAACAAAACCATCATCTAGATCACCACCTAGAGTGATTATTTCCAAACTGTCCCTCGAGTTTTCATTATGATTTTCAACATTGGATTGAACATCTTCTCTCCTCCTTTTATGTATTGAAGCAGTTGTATCTAAAAGAACAACTTGTTGATCAGGAATGGAAACATCCTAATCCATAGGTATTTTAGAAGAGTGTTTCTTACTCTTACCAGCAGAACTAACATCGTAATCACAACCAATTCGTCAATCATGTTCAGTTGGGAGAGATATCCTTTTGAATGTAACCTTCCTAGGTACTTCATTTAATTGTTGGATGTCGTTTCCTTTATGTGCTTGTAATTCTTTAGGAACATTTTGAACTCATTGTTTCTTTGGTATTTCTCCCTTATTTAGTGCTTCTCCCTTATGAAGAGGGGCATTAATGAAATCCATCGGATTTTCTTCTGTAGAATAAATTCCATTCAGAATATGGGAAAGTGGCATAGCGAAATCCTGCGAAATAAAAACATTTTTGTATTAAATCTATTACATGGTCATATAATTCAAAGTGTAAGAAATTTAGAAAGATATAAAAATATAAAAACTTACACTCTTGTCCTCAATATCATGCATGACTCCTACATAAAATTCTGTGAAAATGTCCTTGATCTTATAGTTTGAAACCTTCAAAGAATATCAGATTTTGACAAAGTTTTTAGGTTGTTTCACTAGTGCATAAACAATGTCTTTACTTGACACCAAACAAATATCTCGTAACAATCCCAATGGTTGATAATCATTTTTATGATATGCAAATGAAACACAATATAAGTGAATACTGTCTAGGTTTCCTTGATATTTCTCCTTCAAAAACCAATAATAGTCCATTTTCTCTTCATCTTGTCCGTGTTTCCATTCTCTAGAATTCTTGGCTTTTAAATCATCACTGGATACAACTTCATCATGTGCAACATTGTCATATGGCTCAACTATTTTTTTGATGGCTTCATCGACGATATCAATCCAAATTTGTTTACAATTACCTTTCTTGATGCCATTTTCCCTATAGTTAGAGACAAAAAAAAAACAGTAAATGTTTAAAAAAAAATAGTTGCACTTAAAAAATATTTTAAAATATAGTTTTACAAAGCATAAAAAAAATTTAAATGTAGAGGGGGCTTGATATATATATATATATATATATATATATATATATATATATATATATATTAAATGCATAGCCCTTGGGCTATGCTACGGGAGACCGTAGCATCCGTAACATAGCCCAAGGGCTATGCAAGGGAACCCATTGCATAGACTGTGGGTTATGCAATACCCCATGGCTATAGACATGGGCTATTGCATATCCCACGGGCTATGCATTGAGCGCCCCAATGGCGCCTAGGGGGAAGAACTAAGCTCCTCCCCGCTGCCAAAGGGGAAGGCTTGACCCCGCTCCTCCCCTCGGGCACCATTTGGGTGCCCACAACTCCCAATGGGTGGGCGTTGTGGGAGCCCAAAGGGGTCCGGGGAGGAGCAGAGCTCTGCTACCGGTCCCCATTTGGGCACCCACAATGCCCTCCCACTAAATTGTGTCTCCCGCTAGGGCAGGCACTGTGGGCACCCAAAGGGGTCCCAGGGGAGAAGCTCTGCTCCCCCCCCAGCTCCCTTTGGGTTCCCATAGCGCCCACCCATTGGGAGTTGTGGGCACCCAAAGGGAACTCGAGTGGAGGAGCGGAGCTCCTCCCCACTGCTTAAGGGATGGGTCAAACCCGCCCCTTTGGCGGAGGGGAGGATTTCTTCTCCTCCCCCCAGGCTCCCAAAGGACACCCATTGCATATCCCATGGGCTATGAAATATTCCATGGCTATAGCTATAGCCATGGGCTATTGCATATCCCACGGTCTATGTAATGGGCCGCCCATAGGGCACCCAATGCCTATTCAAAGGATGTTGGTGGTAGGATATTAGCTCCTCACTCATGTGCCCAAAGGAGCATGCCCCAAGGCCATCCTTTGGGTGCATGAGCCCTCAGGCCACAATAAAAAAACAAAAATTTATCGAGGTGTTTACAGAGGGAATTCCGAAGCTGAAATAAAAAAAAAAATTACATTAAAACATTCGAAATTTAAAGTATTTAAAAACAACATTTACATTCGAAAAATAATTTAGCTAACCTTGGCAATGTTTGAATCTCTTTGATGGTCTTCAGAGCCTTGTGGATCGTTGTTTGCAAAGGGTGAATGTCGAAAACCAAACTGCGTTAATATAGCATAAAGTAAGTTTTTTTCTACCGCTTTATGAAAGTGGGATTAAAAAAAAATGACAAAAGCACTAAACAAACATTTCCAAACGAAATATAAAATAGAAAGATTTATTTAAAAAAAATAGAACTAACCTTCAAAGAACTATTAAATTACCCAAAATTTCAATTGTGAAGAATAAAAAACCATAATAGTTTATATGGCTAATATTAAGTTTAACATTATTCATTTTATGAATGCGGGATTAAAAAATGTATAATTCGTTAATGCATTATTTCTAAATTTTCACAAGAAGGAATTAACTAAAATTTGACTAGTATTATGACTTTTGGTTTAAAAAATTAATGTAAATAACTAATATTGTATTAAAAAGTTTGGAAGTAGCATTGTTTACATGTCATTTTATTAGTATTATTACAATTTTTTTATGATAAATTAAATTAATTTTAATAGTGTTTTGATTGTGTTTAAAATGTGTGATTTATTTTGCAGGGAAATTTTGGAGGGAAAACTTTGAAGGGAAATTTTGGAGGGAATGCTTGAGAGGTAAAATTTTGAAGGGAAAAATTGCGAGGAAAATTTCGTTCTTTTAGCTATAAGATTGTTGGGGGTTGACAGTTGCACCCACTACTACATTTTTGGCCTTTAGGGGGGGTTGTCTTCCGCCCCCAAAAGTGACCTACGGGGGGGTTTTGGCTTTGGGGTCGGTTTTGGCAAAACCACCCCTAAAGGCACCAATGTTAAAAGTTTTTCCCTTTAAGGGTGGTTTTTGACGAGATTGGAACGGCCCCCAAAAGTGAATTTTGGGGGTGGTTTGTGACCCCCCTCGTAGAGGTCTACGGAGGCGGTTTTAAACCCCCATCATAGACCCCTTCATAGAGACCTATGGGGGCGGTTTTGCACCCCTTCATAGAGACCTACGAGGGTGGTTGTGAACCCCCCTCATAAGCATCCTCTTACAAACCTACAGGGACGGTTTGGAACCCTCCTCGTAGAGGACTATAGGGGCATTTTCAAATCCCCCTCATAGAGGCCTATAGGGGCAGTTGTGAACCCCCCTCGTATAGTCCTATAGGGGTGGTTTGGAACCCCCCTTGTAGAGGCCTATAGGGGCAGTTTAGAACCCCCCTCGTAGAGGCTTATAGGGGTTGTTTTAAACCCCGCTCGTAGAGGACTATAGAGGCAGTTTGAAACCCCACTCGTAGAGGCCTATAGGGGCAGTTTGAAACCCCCCTCATAGATTCCTATAGGGGCGGTTGGTAACCCCCCTCGTATATTCCTATAGGGGCGGTTTGGAACCCCCCTCGTAGTGACATATGAAGGTGGTTTAGAACCCCCCTCGTAGCAACATACAAAGATGGTTTGAAACCCTATATAGCCATAATAAATCATAATAAAATATATTTTATTAAAAATACTAATATGTCCATATCAATAGGGCATGGAGGAATCGAACCACCAGCCTCCTACTTGTAAGGCATGCACTCTTCCATTTAGCTAGAACCCTTTTAGAATTGGGGAATTCCAAGTTAGTCAAGAATGTAATATAAGTGCTAAAAGCTACCATGCTACAACAAAAAACAAAGAGAACTCACCCATAATAACTACTTTGGTTTGCATAAAGTAAAGATAAATTGTACCATAAAGGATGACGATGGAGGCATTCTCAAACCCCATACACTAGCAATAGTAGGCACATTGACAGTTTGGGAAGGTAGATTCTCAGTAATCATAGGTCTTGGCTGCTAAGAATATGTTAAATAAAGAACATGTGATGAAGATGTTGGTTGAGGCTGCTGAGAATAGGATGCAGAAGAAAACTATGATGAAGGTGCTGATAGAGGCTGCTAAGATAAGGTGTGAAAAACACTTTTGATAAAGAAGCTAGTGGAGGTTGCCGAGGTAAGGGAACATAAATCACTTGTGAAGAAGGAGTTTGTGGTTGTTTCCCTTCAAGAAGATGAAACTGATGAACTTGTGGAGTGTACTATGCAAGTTGTGGTTGAACTGATGGAGATATGCCCACGGTTGTCTGTAGTGTACCTTGCCTATTGGAAAAAAATTCTAGGTGAATCTGTTGGCTTGCTGGTGGAATAGATTTATGCCCTGCCTGTGGTGAAATTTCAGGCCGAGCCTGCAAAATGTCAAAGTTAGACCATGGGAAAGTATTAATAATTTCCGTGTATGCAAGGAAGAAAACAAGGAAATGGACGTATAGTAAATAAATACATTTAGATCCTACTAGAAATGGTGGTGGAGCCCCAAATCTCTGATGCGATCAGAAAAATCCAAATTAGACAACAAGGGCAGGTCTGATTAGCCTAGGAGGATTAGTTTCTTTGTTAACATCCAAAGAGTATTCATCTCTAGTCCCTTTGCCACCTCTAGTACTAGCAGATGCAAGCGTAGCCATGGCCCTGCTAAGGAAGAGAGGGAGTTGGGTAAGAGTTCTTGGTCTTCATTCCTATATTCCCTTGCAAATGATGATTGGATAGTAGTAAATACTCTTAGATTCTATAAGTCTGCTACAACCATTGGAAGTGTTGCTCTTTGGAAGAGGAATTTCTACTTCAACTAGCTGAACTTTGTGATAAGCTAGTCATGGTCACATACTTGTTGGAACATCAGGACTTGCACCTCCTCCCATTGCAAGCCCATGAACTATTGAGACCTAGGATATAAAGAAAAAAATATTATGCATGCAATGAAATATTTATAACCATGTGTGTAGGGTATTCCTTGTCACTATCCTCCATAATTGCAGGTTTGTGTCAAGATGGTTTCAGATCATTGTTTACAATTCGCAACATATTCATTAGTCCTAGATTTGCTATACTGTCACACAAACATCTAAAACCTGCATTAAAACATAGAATAAAAATTCAACTCGTCAAAATAACCTAAAAAATAAGACAAATTAGAAGTTCCAGTTCCATATTGAACATTGATTATGTTAGCTACATGCTCAATGGCCGCATGTACAGGTGCTAGGGAGTGAGGTAGAAAAGAAAGCAATGCATCTACTAGTACGTCCATTAATGCACACAAATGAGATATTTGGAGGCTTATAGTGGTTCAATACATAATGAGAAAATAAGGATAATTAAGGGGTTCTTTAGTAAGCATTCAAATTCCTAGGACTTTATGTTTCCTTTTGAGCCTCCCCAAAAGGGTAATTATGGGAAACAATGCTTATAATATTTTCAAAGAAAATTAATAAATGGATTTTGAAGCCTTTATCTCTTGTAAGAATATTTCAAATTTGCACCAAGGGGTTCCATCAATCCATGCCTATGCTAACTTGGATAAGATTCTATTCAAATTTTTGTATGCCAATTTAATGGACATGAGGCTGCCTATGTTGTACCCCGAGGGAGAAAGGATGAATGATTATTTTGGCCACCCGAACACAGGAAAAAACTTTACTTGCCAAATGGATCAATAGAGTTGTAGAATGTAAGGAATCGTAGAAATACTTTTGTAGAAGGTAAGGAATCCTAGAAATACTTTCTCAAAAATTGTATTATTTCAAGAGAACAATAGACCAAAAAACTAGAAAAAACTAAATATACAAACCATATTGACCACACCATCCCCTATTCCAATTGTGGAGGGTTTTTTTCAAAAAATATTTGGAAATATTGGGAAGCCATAAAGTATAAGTTGGTTTGGAAAATTGACTTACTCAAGTCCAGGCTCTCCTTTAATGACCATTTCCTATGGGGGTCGCCATTGGTGCATTAGGAAGGGAAGCCATTGGTCAATATGTAAAATACCAAGTCAAACTGACTGAAATTTTTCCTCACTGACTACGTAACTTGGCTAAGAATATTTAACAAATGTTTGGAAATATACTGACTTCAAACCCTTGTATAGTGTTATATTGGTTAACTGGAAGTCCTTAGTGTTTTTCTTGGGTCTTGTACTCTTATAGAGCACTCCTTTAATACTGATTTTAGACTGCTGGAAGTGTCCCTCTTCTCAAATACTGAGTATTCGATTTACTGTATGAGTGGAATGGTTTAAAACTTTGGTCAAATACTTTGTTTCTCACTGGTGGGTTTGATATTTCATATTCTCATTATGGAGTTGTGCACATAAAATTATACAAACAGATCTTAAACATTCATGTAAATAGAAACAGTAGTAAATAACTAAACTTTGAGTTGAAGGTTCTTTCGATAACCAAGGATATTCTGGGTTTCTCAGGGCTGCTGATCTAGACAGAGGAGGTCCAAAACAATTATGGGTCAGACAGAGGTTGTCCAAAAGTTACAACAATTCTCAGTTCTAGGTTCTCACTACAACTTAAGACTTTAAAATTTAACTGGGACTCATACATATACAACCCTATGGGAAATGATAAATATGAAAAAATGAAATATCAGTAGAATAGAATCTGAAATTAAACAAGAGATTAACTGGTACCATGAATGGAAGTATTGGATAAAATCAACCATTACAAAGGAGCAAATCAGCTGGAAATCATAAAAAATAAAGGTTCTACAAACAATTAAACTTGAAAGGGTTGCGTCCGACTGAAAATGAAAATTCCACCACCACCACGTGCACGACCCAACTAGCATATCGCGATCCAAATACGAACGGTAATACAGTCCATCGGGTGAAGCCCTAAAAATAAATAAATTTATAAGTAAAACCTAATCAAATAATGGGCAAGAAATAAGGGACACCACTTCTTCAGACATGAATACACTTGAGTTGATGACCAAATACTATCATGCAAGCAAATTTTTTGTATCTATAGATATAACATAAAGGTACCTCCACCTCTCAGCTTGATCATCACTATTCCCAAGAAGTGGGATCTTTGTTTCAAAACTACATAAAAATTGCAAAATCTGTAAGAGGTCCAATATCCTAATCAGGAAGCTACTTTAATGCTTCAATCCAAAAGAGACTAATTCAAGCTATTGTCATCCATTATGGGAATGTTTCCTGATGTCGTACATTCTTTTCCCTAGAATCCATTCCAAAAGTTATACAAATTTCATAATTGATGAGTTCAACTTCAATATCATGCAAGATGGCTTGGAGTTCTTCTATGGTTTCATCAAGTGAAATGATATAAACATACAAGTTAATATATAAAGCTACAATCTAAGAGACAGGTGCAGACAAAAACATAAACCACACAGCATGCTCAAATAAATATTGTTCATACCTCCATACTCAAAGATGTTTGTGGCAAAAATGATGGAGCTATTAGTGCTTGTAATTGTTCATTGATCCTCAAGTTCCCAACTGCAACCTGGCCATTTAAAATTTATTTTTGTAAAAATGTGATGTATTACTGAAAATACACAATCATCTGTGCCATTATAAAAATTTGGAAAAAAAAGAAACAGATGTCTATAGATTCTGATATTTGGGACTCAAACCACGGTTCAAAATAATGATTATCTATAATAAATTGAAAGAATTAACCAGATACAATAAGTTAGTAAAACATTTCTTGCTCAATTATGAATTAGAATGTAATTTTTTATTTTTCATGTCTCAAATCTAGACATTGATTAATTTAAGAGCAATGACATTAATTTTCCCTTCTCCACATGTAGTTTTCAGTCCTTCTGACTATTTTCATATGGGACATTAATAGAAACATTTTTATCGATTTTAACTTCATGCAGTTCTCAGTGATCATGACTATTTTCATATGGAAAACCTTTCCTCCCAGGTGCCATCCCAATTTCCAATCATCATACTCAATGTGATTTTCTAAGACATGAAATCTATGGAGAAAGGGGCACACCTTCAAAAGAAACATAAACTCTAAAGAAGAATGCCAAAAAAGCTAGACTTAATAGTCATGGTTGTGAAGCCTAAAAAGACTGAAATTGGTCAAAGAATTGGATCTATTCCTTTTTTCAACATGAAAATGACATTTTATCATTATCTTTTCGCATGAATGTAGCTTAAAGCTGTAGCCACTTCAGATGTCTCTCTCAAATGTGGCCTACTAAAATTTACAAACTTGTCTAATGAAAAACCTTGGGAACAATGGCAAGAAAGAACATGACATCTTAGAAGAAGAGACACATAGGTCATTGGGCATGAGATTGAATTCTTGAAATGATTGCAGCTCACATGTGCCAGTACAAGGATAAGATTAACTATGAAAAGCAGTGTTTGATAAGCTAAAGAGACAATCAATCAAGCCACCTCCAAATCCTTTGCCAATTTGATCCTAATGTATCCAAAGAATCATTTTAGTATAAACAATAATATTTTTCCTAGTTTGGCATAAAAATATGTTTCTAACTGTTTAAACTACAACTTCATGAAAATTTGTTTCTAACTATTTTAACTACAACTTTTCTAGCAGAAGGAAGGATGCCCAAATAGGGCTTTGTAAAATTTATTGTGGGATTTGACTACAAATAAATAAAAATGTGTTGCACTTAAAAACCATAGTACCAGGCATATCTTTTGATGGCAATTATAGAACGTGCACATAGTTTTTGGATTCATCCCAACATAGATTTTGAGGCCAATACCATGGGATAGAAACAATATATCGCTATAGGTAAATATTTTGCCACCTTCATGCTACAAACAAAATTGATTCATTTGCTCTGCAATATATACAGTGCATGAAATTCTTCAAGAGAATATATCCCCGATTCTCGGAGTGATGACAAAATTAATGGGAACATTTCCAATGCATAACTTGAATGACAAAACTAAGATTCTGGTTTCCACATGCATATAGCATCTAAGTCACATGGTATAGGTTCGAATTGGAGTTTGGCGATGATGAAATTTAGTTCAAATTCAAATTTACCGATGAGATTTGGATAAGATTCACCATTAGATTCGTTTGTATACATATTTCAAGATTTTTTATATATAAAAGATATTCAAAAAATGTTTTTTTTTTAGTTTTTTCGATTAAAAAACACGGTTAATGAATACAAATGTTTTTTTTTATAATTTTCCTTCAAATTTGTCTTGAGATTCGCCTTGAAATTTGGCATAAGATTTACCTATAAATTTTCCTTTGAAATTCGGTGAACTCCAACCAATTTCAATTTTTTTTTAGATTCGACAAATTTCGAACATCAATGGTCATCAATAAAATTCG
This sequence comes from Larix kaempferi, assembly GCA_027924585.1. Lineage (NCBI taxonomy): Eukaryota > Viridiplantae > Streptophyta > Pinopsida > Pinales > Pinaceae > Larix > Larix kaempferi. The sequence continues at coordinate 1,692,674 of BSBM01000926.1, read as the reverse complement.
CCCAATCTTGTGACTTAGTCTAGAATGCATATAGAGAGAAAAAAAATTGGTTGTGGTGGATGGGTAACTACTTTAACTTTTAGTTAGAGTGGTCATAGATAATTTCCCACCCAATGTCAAAACCAAAAGACTAAATAGATCTGGCTTGGAGGTAAATGGATGGTACAATCCAATGTTGTATGACTCGGACTTGACAAAGACTCGGTTGGCATATGACTCGTCAACTCGGGGAAGACTCGTTAAAGACTCGGGATAGACTCGGGAAAATAGGAAAAGACTTAAAATATGGTAAATTTTGGTCATAAAAAAGAGGTTAATCTTTATATGATATATATAATATATATATAATAAAATTTGAAATATATAATATATATTTAAATTATTAATACAATAAAAATGTTTAAATTTAAAACCTTTATATGACTCAGTTGGCATATGACTCGTCAACTCGGGGAAGACTCGACAAGACTCTAGCAAATAGGAAAAGGCTTAAAATATGGTAAATTTTGGACATAAAATAGAGGTTAATCTTTATATGATATATATAATATATATATATAATTTGAAAAAATATTATATATATATATATAAAATAATAAAATTTGAAATATATAATATATAATATATATTTAAATTATTAATACAATAAAAATGTTTAAATTTATAACCTTTATACTTCATACTTTATAAATGATATTATCATTATGTAAACAATAAACCTACATATCTTTGCGATCTTACCATAAAAGTAAGATATTGTCAGAGGGAAAATTGGAAATGAATACAGGCCGCAGAGGAGAGGAAAGTAATTCGTGCTACATGGACATCATCCAGTCTGGAGGGAAATTAATACATGCAACTGAGGACACCGCAGAAGGAAAGTAATGCACAATTTCTACAAACTTCAGTGTTAACAGGCCGGCCGAGGGGAAAGAAACACACAATTTATAGTTAGCAAGCCGCGGCCCGCGGGGATGGAAACAGTGCGGTGTTGTCCACGTGCACCATGGGGGGTTCACTTAGTGAATTTGTTACATAGCACGATTGTTCGCAGGATATTAAAGAATATCCCTAATTTCACTAAATATTGGAAAATTCCTCTTAACATTTTATTGTTGAACTTCCCTCTCAATATACCTTTCCAATTAAGAAAACCCCTAGTTTCACCATATATTATATGTATCCATTTTTATCAACCAATTTTTAATACCCCCTTTATATCATATTATCAAGTTGTAACAAATAGGATCCCTAACACATATTAGTATAAGCAAACATAATGCTAAATAAAATAATAGTATAATTCTAATAATGATCCAACCAGGATTGCAGGGGTGACTAATCAATTTGCAGCGTTGGATGGTGGAAGACCCAATAAAATAGTATTGGGAAGGAAAATGCGTAAGAGGAAACCCAGTCAAGAGATCAACATAACAAAGAATGTAAAAGGTTGATAGTTTAATAGTTAGTGCAATGCTTATAAAAGAGCAGAATTGCAAATGTTTCACACCACAGTTTGCCAATATACCAATTTTATATCATGTAAATATAAGTATAGACATAAAGAGCTCATGTTTTCTATAATCTTAATAAATTAAACTCCATAAAAATTCAAAATTGAAACCCTTTCATGGATGGACTCCCCTACCTTCCTATCAAAACAAACATCATTTATGTTTGAACCCAAATGAACATAACAAAATTCCTCTTACTTTCCAATAACACCATATGATCATGTGCATAGCTTGGATTTGGATCATTCATAATATGTAATGAATTTCCTCCACTTCCTCTACATTTATTCTTGCCATTAAGGAAATTAACAACATTTAGTTACCTTTTCTTGGGTTATATATAGTTTTTTTTTTATAGGAGAGGGAAAAATATCCATTGCTAGGTTTCAAGCATACAATAGTTATAAAGATACACAGATGGAAAAACTTATATGATACCATTTCATGGTAACGATAACACATAGGGTATGTAAATATGGATTTATATTTTCACCTATGTTCATGTTAGTTCAAATACAATATTAAGACAAATTCCTTGCATATTATATAAATTGAAATTACAATTATGAATGTTCCAAATATAACTCAATCTAACAACTATTCATAACTGGAAATGTGAATATGTTAAAGAAGAATACAAAAAGTTGAAAGAAATAATTGGTCAAGAAAGATTGATCTAACTTTTCTTGGTTCGAGTGAGCCAAGAAAGATTGATCTCACTTTTCTTGGTTGTCATGGAGCAAGGTTTGATTGAATCTCAATACCCACCTAAACCCCAACCTAGAAAATGAAGAGTTAGATCTTTTACTCGAATGCCTATAAAAAATAAAATACAATTGTTGAACTATGAAACTCCCAATTAGCTACATCTCTTAACTTAAAGATGAAAACAAATATAATGTATCAATTCAAACCAATCCTAAATAATTTATTAAATGAGTGTGGATCAAGGCCAGTAATTTGAAGAGACTTCCATTGATCTTATCATTGGTACAATATTATCAGATTTATGCAAAACTTAGGATCATAAGCAATATCAAATAAAAATGGAGGGTCCTTAAATTTTAGGTGGGTATGAATTGAGCCCATGATTTGGAGATATGAATCCATCCCACGACTTGGAGGTTATTCCTCAGCCCACCCAAATAAAATAACCCACAATATTTATATTACTATGTCAAATTAAAAACCCCCCTTGACCCCTTAATACGGGGCAATATATTTTTGAGGTTTTAAAGAGTATTCAATCCCCCAATATGAATGGACGTGATATGATATTGCCTCACTAGTGAACCCCCCATGGCGTGCACTTGAATACGATCTAAATTTCTTCAGTGAACCCATGTCAGAATCCATTTGAACTTATTTTAAGTTCGGCAAACTGGATCCACATTTCTACAATGAACTGAACCAAATTTAATTTTTTGGTTGAGATTTGGTAGGGTCTTTTTGCCTATGCGTTGGCGAGTCCTGCCGATTATATGGCAAGTCAGGGCGATTTCAACTAGTGATCCGAGTTTGACAAGTTTTCCAATGAGTATTGTCTGGTTACTCATCCTACGTGCTAACCCAAGCAGACTCACGAGTACCCGCGAGTCTCCACCTAGTTGTGCTTCATTGGTTGGTGTTGCCTTCGGGTAGATTACTGTATGGAAGTGATAACATACCAGCAAAACCTTATCACTGAAGTGTGTGGGAGTGGATCAAGCTTATTTATAGGTTTGTCGTCCGTTAAAACTTAAAAGACAGGTTCCCATTTAAAAGATAGATCCTCTTCTCCATAAGCAGTGTAAAGAGTCATTGTCAGTGAGAGAAAGTGTCTTTAACAAGAATTGAACCAACACAAGTTATAGTTTAAAACTTTAAACAGTAAGAAAACATGGGCACCTCCAAGGAATAAGTGCAAAACATAGCCGTCAAAGAAATAGGAAAAGACAAATCTGTATAGATATAATGTTATCTATTTGTTAGCAGGCAACCAAGTTAAGTTTATGGTGACAGATCGTGCAACCAATCAATGTGAACTTACACTGATAATGAACAAATTTATATAAAATGTTCTGATGTCAAAGAAACTCACTATAGGGGTCCGCCAAATCATAGATTTTGAACTTGTGGTCTGAACAAGAAAAGAGATTGAACTGGTGATCATTTGAGTTCAAGGAAAAACATTATCTATGGCTAAAAATAAGTGCTTTTTAAATAGCATTGTGTGCCCAACAAAATCTATCCTAGATCATAATAGACCAAATAATAAAAGGATAACACAATTTGTACCTTAGCAAATCAAAGCACAATTTTGTATATGTTCCATCTTGTATATTTTTCTGGTAAAAGAATGGCTCTAGAGTCTAAATAGTTATAGGTAAAGTAACACCCGATAAGTTATAATGTGTTACCACATTTTATAAGGTAGGATTGCAGTGTAATTAACACTCAATATAAGTAGTGTGGCAGTCACAGTACCTTCATCAACCTTTAAAATCACTGCTCGTGAGTCTCCCACATTAGCAACATACAAGCGATCCCCTACTAACAATTCAGTCGAAGCTGTTGAACCATCATCTCTGTAAATACTAGTTTCAGCCTTCAAGAATTCAGAATCAGTTTGCTGATAGGTTTCAGCTGCAATTTTAGACAAAATGAAGCCATTACGAACTGAAACTCAGCAGACCTAAACTACACTCTTTTTGAAACACTAAGTTGTATGAAACCACTTGCAAATGAACACACTTATAGCTATTTGGTGTCAGAAATCAACACGCACATAAAGCCAGCTTGGTGTCTGTTGCAAATTGGGGATGATTTATCAGATTCTCAAAAAGGTGTTGCTTCAAATATTCAGCAGCACAAGAACCACCATGGCCTACATTAAATAAATCGGCATGAAGATATTAGAAAAATCTAGATATAGTTGCAACCACACATATAGTGATAAGACAATGGGCATTATATAGTATAAAGTGGTTTTCTGATGAAAGAAGAGCATTTACAATTTAAGAACTAATGGACAAGAATTCAACTTTCTTTAAACCTGCTAAGACCTCCGTCAGGGAATACACATGTATGAATGAAGACTACTCTATACCTATGAGGTTACTCAGGCCTATATAGCATAAAGAGTAGGAAGAAGATAATTACCATCAAATACACCAAATAAGCCAACCATTTGGTCATCAACCTTTGATATTTTTGCATCATAAAAGTATTCCATTGTTTCTCTCTTTCCTTGAAAGCTGGAGTATCCAAAAGTAACTCACCTATCATCACTGCAGGTTTGAAACCCATAAAGACTTTAGTTGAGTAGCATATGAAACAGTCAATTTCCCACATCAGCAGATTTTACTGTCAAAGACTAAATGAAAAAATATCCAAGGTGCAACCAAAAAATACAAGTGAAAAACTAAATAATGGCGCAATTGCCTAAGACATGGGTATTAGGTTGCAAAGCATGACATATGACCAAAAATTGCCCTTCCATATAGATTGTATTGAACAACCTTCAATAGACTTTTACATAGGTGAGACATCTGTCAATAATGGGACATTGATATAGGTGAGGACTAATTGATAGATAAAAAAACTATGGACTATCACCTTTTCAGAGGTTTAGAAATGTTTTTGACATATTCAGTAAATTAGAAACCAAAAACAAGCAAACCAAGCATCATCTGGACATATTCCTCACATTTAAAAATGCCAATTATTCACAAACTAGATAATGCATCCATAACTCAGATCCTCTCCCTAGTTTAGAAATGTGTTAATACTTGAAAAATATATTTCTTGGAAAAGCTAAGGTAAAATATTTTAGAAAATTGCACAAAAACATATCTGGGCATCTACTATTACCAGTGTTGAAGCCTGTGAAAATATGGACCCTTCTAAGATGACACAAACTAGATGTAGCTTTAATATTTTATTTTCATGTATTGGTAGTGAGACTTATATTTGGGCCTGGGGGGGGCAGCATACTCAACCCGGGGGGGGCAGCATACTCAAAGTATGGACCTCGGTAAAAGACTAGGATTCCACTTCAAATCCAAAATTTCTTATTTTACTTAGCAGTGATAAAAATCTACATCACAACAAGTGTTCTCTTTATTTACTCCATTTGCTAAAAATATTGCTACGGATCCACAATTTTCATGGATACACATTCTGAATTGGTTTCTGCAAAATTCCAATGCTCAATATAGTAAATTCACAATACCAAAGATTAAATTGTAATGTGTGAACAATCTTTACTCACTTATAACCATCCATATAGTTTGTAGTCCACATATGCTATTGCCAAAAGTCTCGAGTCACTTCTTTGTCCTTCTCTATAGTTCTAAAATGAGTCAGTTCACCTTCCATCTCCTCTATAGTTCTCAAAGAATCCAAGTTTTCGTGATCTATGGTTCTTTGCCATCTTCCAGCTTCCACAGCTCAAACATTTTATCTTCCCTAGTTCATCTTCTCTCTACTTGATCCCATCTTTCAATACACATAAAACTTCACAATGACCTAACCCTTAAATTAGTCCTCCAACCCCAAATTTTCTTATCATTGAAAAACTCCATCCAAACTTCGTCACAAAATATTTCCATCAATTTAAACCCATATTTGTTCACTTTAAAATTATAGATTTTCCTATCTAGTTGCCATTTACATTTTTATCAAAATGTTTTAACCTTGAAAACATATACTTGGATTTATGGTAGAGTCGGAGACTCCACTGATGAAGGACAAACCTCAGGTAGTCCAAGACCAGGGGTCCCTCTGAACCCAGGCAAGTAGTCCATTCTAACACCCTATACAGGCTACAATTTGATGGGGATTCAAAGAGGAATCCTATAAAGGAAGAACAAAAAGCTTGACAAGCAATTTCCAACAAAGAGTGGCCTTAGCATACTTTGTAGTTACAAATGAAGCCACAAACAATGAATCTGGTTTTATGGCCTCCAAGAATCAAGATGCATTTAAGCTCAAACCACCGGATAACGGGAAGGAAATTGAGAGTGACTCATGTTAAAAGTTAAAATGATCATCATATTTAAAAAGTGATATTTAGACATGCCCCAAAAACACAAAACCAGTCAAACAGAAGTGACCTTAGCCTACTTTACAGCTTGGCATAAATCAAGCCCAAAAAAATGAAGCTGGGTTTATGGCCTTCAAAATACATTTAAGCACAAGCCTGGGAATAATTGGCCTCGAATTGAGAATGGTTCATGCTAGAAATTAATATGACCATCAAATTCAAAACGTGTAGTCTTCAGCCATGCCCCAAAATTCCAAAACCAATAAGTACCTATAGAAAAAGGTTTCAGTTCAAATAGAAAATATAATTAGTAAATTGACAGATGTCAGAGAAAGTCTTCCAGCCATCAAAGACTAAAATCATAAGGTAGCCAAACAATCCAGTGAAAATTAAGATTCCAATTGGAGTCTCTTTGTTTCTCTGGTTCAGTAGCTATTTTAGAGTTTAACAAAACCCGTGGTGCATTTTTCTCTTTACTTCATATTAGTAGTTAGAACTATAGTAACAATGGAAAGATAAATGGTAACTGACTCATCCAAGTCTCGGTGGCTAATTTTTTTTTTATTTCAAACTTTTGAGGAACCTATTAAATCAATGTCTAGAGAAGGAAAACTATTTATGTCAAAGGAGCCTTAGAAATACTTCAAAACCAGTGCTAAAGGTATCTTTAAGGGATCACTGGTTTCTACAAGACTAGATGAGCAACATAAAATGTGTACCTAGAAAAGGTTCCAGAGAATCTCAGATGGGAAAGAGAACATCCACAATAATCATTAAATGAAAGGTTCCTACCTTCTGATACATTCACTCAATTCAAAGTAGGTATCAACACTAACCAACTAGAGGGTAATTGTTGTAAAATTCATGTAAGTACATGCTTACGAGCATTGAATTTTTTTGTACAAAATAGAAACCTACATTGGAAAGATATTTAACCAAAGAAGTCTGTCCATAAAATTAAGTGTATTTTAGGACATGTTTCCTTTCACAATATAAGATGACTTAACACACAAAAAAAAACAATAAAAAAGAGTCAAAAGGCCCAAGATTGGATTCTTGAAAAGGAAGAAAAAGGTGGAACCAAAAGAAAAAGTAGTTCTACGGAGAACAAGGACAGAGAATATAATAAGTAGTTAACAACAAAGTGATGAAGACGAAGCTCCAAAAATACCAATCACTTTTGAAGAGAGGAAAGCAATTACTACCACCTAATAGAAAAATAAATTAACTACCTAACTTTTTAAGTTAAGCATGGCAAGAACTACTGCCTAGGAATGACAAATTTAACTTGTTCTCCACATATGGATCTGTGCAAGAATTTGTCTCTTCCTTCTTTGCATAGAGAGTAGGAATAGAAACAAAAAGTACACATCGGAAGCAAAGGGAAACTAACCCTATATGTGATGGGAAGTACACAAGCAATTGTAGCACCAAAAAAACTAAAGTAGAAAGACAAGAAATGATTACAAACCCATCCAAACTGAAACTAATCAGTAATAATAGATGGGATGACAGCTTGCCAAGCCAATGTATAGCATTTGAGACTAAAAATTGTGAATAAAATTGTGTCATAAATGTTCAATCTCAAATCTCAGCTAATAAACATGTAGAAAATGTTGATAGAATTACATGATAAGCTAAGGATTGAAGGATTTATGTATTTCATCAAAGCGGCACTAAACTGGAGAAGACTTGCCAATAACAAAGCATTCATGCAAGTTCCACTTACAACTTACAAAAAAATCTAACCTCCTCACTGGGTTCATACAAGTTTGATTATAGCTGTTGAAATAATCAGTGTAGAAATTACTTGTAATATATGCTAATTTACACAAGCTCATGGAGAGGGTGCATAAGATGTAGAGAAGAGTCTCCCATGTGGTTGTGGAAAGGGTAGATTCTAGGGGACAATGCCAAGGATTGTGAAATAGAGTCACGAGGGTAGCATGGGGTTAGTTATTAGGTTCAATCCAAACTTTAAAAGTACAGAAACAACATTCAATCAAAAGAGACATTTTTATTTTTCCTTTTCTTCTTTTCGGTGGCCCTAACACCTAGGCTACTTGGGGTAATTTTCCATACTTGGGATTGTTGATCCATCATTGAACAGTTTGAGGATAGTGGTGTTGGGCCTATGACCACTTGTTGAACTAGGAAAGTGGGCTACTACAAAATTTAAGAGGCCTATAACTTCAGTAAATGTTGAAAATAGACTAAAATAGTTATCTATATGCATGCATTTGTATATTCCAAACACTAACAGGAGTACTAACATATATTGTCCCACACATTGATAAACACACATGTCAAAACTACAATCTACAAAAATTTAAAATAACAATAATAAAATGGCATGCTATAAATAATAGCTCAGGGTATCCTTCTGATACAGTATCCCTAAATATTACACGGGAATAACATTCCTTAGGAGTGTGCATAGAAACAAGATTTTATTTAATTGCTTGAAATGAACATCTTTAAATTTTACAAATGAAGGAGAAATAATAGTCTCGAACATAAATAATTATAAATAGTAGCAGGCAGTTAATAACAATACTGGGTGGAGAGAGGAAAAAAATTTGGAGGCATATAAATAGGTAGATTTCATAGACTCAACATTTTTTAGGTTTGGATTAAGGAAATAGACAATGATATTGGTTACTTGATAGACTCAGAATGTTGCCCAACTTCTGTCATGATCTGATCATGATATAACAAAAGTAACATGGCAAAAAAAGGGGGGAAAAGGTGTAGTCACTGGATTTTTCCTTTGCAAACATCATCTCTCTCTTTCTCTTTCTTGCTAGATGCTCAAACAAATTGTTAATTCTTCAACTAAACTATCAGCAGAAACACCATTATTGTTTGAATCAAACAAGCCAGGAATTTGGCACATTCTCGCAACAACTGTATACAATAAAAACAGAGAATGACCTGGGAATAAGGTTGAATGTACTAACCTCTTCAAACTACAAATATATATTGCGCTGAGATAACAATGAAAATTTTGCAGTGACTAATAATGTTGCACCTTCATTTTCCTGTGACAACCACAAAGATACAAGAAAATGAAAGTCCATGCATGATAGGACAGAAAATGATGAATTGAAAAAAAATACAACATGGCCATAACCTTAGTCGGTTACAATACCAATAGCTTGAAATAAATCAAGTCCTTCAAGTTAGATACATAACTCTATCTTCATCTATATGAAGTTGAAAATTTGCCTGTAAAATACTTGGAACACTCCAATGAACTATGTTGTGAACAATTCCTCCATCATCACATCCTTTACATTCAAACTTTTGATAAATTTATCCAACCTAATCCAATGTTGCAGCCATTTGTTGGAACCTTTGTGACCCCCACACTGCAAAATTTAGAAAAATAATTTTTCCAACCCCCTCACTATGCATAACACTCTTATTAACATATACAGAGAAGCTAGAAGCATGTTTTGCATAGAAGGTATGAATGTTACCTAGTTAACTTGAACAGTTTGGAAGTTGAGCAGTGAAGTTGTCAATGACACCAAATCTTCATATAATAACTCGCTGAAGAAAAGAGCCCGTAAAAACAACAGTTTATTGGTCAGGGAAAGGTCCATATTTCATTCCAATCAGCCATCCACACCAAATTTCTTAGTGTGCTTGGCCTTCTTGGCCTATACCCAAAATTTTCCCAATTTCGTTTGCCTCAATTTTTCTTCCCCTTTGAACAAAAAGCCCCAATTTTTCTTTCCCTCTCTCTTTTTCCAATTTGGATTTCCCTCCCTCTTTTTCCAATTTGTCTTTCCCTCTATTTTAATATTAAATATGATATTAATACTATATATTATATATAACCCTAACCTAATATCTATATATCAAGCTTTTTTATGATTAAGTATTATTTTTCCATATGTGTCTATGTTATCTCATATGTTCTTATAGAACCCTTTCGTATTTGAAGGAGAAAAAGTGGTCTATGCAAGTTAAAATATATATCAATATTGGTTTTATGCATATAAGTTTGTTCTTTCTAATTATTCATTCTCCAAATTTTTATTGTCAACTAAAGATAAATGTTTATGCATCGATTAGTGACCTATGCCTACAACATGCACCAAAAAAACCCATGAACTTGTTAGCAATATAAGTATTTGGGGTTTATGTGGATCCTTATCTAGATCCAAGACCTATATATGGGGATTAAAACTTCCTAAAGGTGATCCTAAATCTCATAATGACAAAGATATCCCCATAGCTTGTAGGCTAGAGACACTCTTTGGAGATCATGGCTAGTGGTTCAAGGTGTCATTTAGCCTTGGATTCCTAGAAGCTTAGTTTTAGTGGTCATGGCTTTGGTTTCCATCCCTGTACATGTCAAGGACCTAAGGTCCATACCTAATGATGTGAACCTTCTAAAGGAGCTAACATCCCCACTCGGAGGGAAAGGATTATGTTGGAGGTCAAGTATGGTGCTTCAATGCATCCTTTAGGAATTAGATGCCTCAAAAATTCCTTTAGGATATAATACATGGGATTCATCGCTTGATCTCTAGGGCCCCAATAATTACAACTACTATTTAAAACCACCTAATTCCATACATATACCCACGTAGAGGCCGTGTGTGCTAGTTTGAGGTGTCTTATTTTCCTTAGGATATTTCCCAATGCCCTAGGACACATACATATTTCTCAAAACCACATAATGGAAAAAACATCATCAACCATAGGCCAGTGATACCCCCAAAATTCCACCTATTATTGGTGGAGGAAACCTTCTTAGCCTACATGGTTAGAAGATTCCTTTAGCACTTGAGTTGCATGTCTCCTACATTACCATGTCCAAGCCCCTAAGACCACACAACCTAGATACATAGAACGATGGATACCCATGGAAAGTCATGTGTGATTATTTGAGGAATTATGCATGGATATAGATGCCTCAATGGTTTATTTAGAGACAAAGGCATGGTCTTCATCCCTATAATGTCATTCTGAAGGCCCTGAGATGACAGGGATGGAACTACCACTATGATGATAGATTTGTTGCTAGCTCTAGGTAGGGATATTATAAAATTCATGGAAAGGTTGGCCTATAAGTGGTAGAGATAAATAGTGGTTGCAATGCCCCGAGGGGATTCACTATATGACCTTTGTTCCTTTGATAGGTTTCACATTCATCTACAAAAGTTATATGGATGTCATTTTTCATGCCTTCCCAAAAAGAGGAGTGCTTTTGTATGTTTTTGAAATCAAGAGTGGCGTGTGTGAGTAGATGAATGTACAATGCTCATAATACCATGTGTTCATATACGTGCGTGTGTGTGTGTGTGTGTGTGTGTGTGTGTGTGTGTGTGTGTGTGTGTGTGTGTGTGTGTGTGTGTGTGTGTGTGAGAGAGAGAGAGAGAGAGAGAGAGATTAATGTGCAACTTTACTAACACCCTTTTACTTTCAGTCGTGAAACCAAAGTATACCCTATATGCTCAAAGTTGTGTTTATATAAATTCCTCCTAGACCCTTTTGAAATCTATTGAGTTGGACTATATGGACAATGGATGGGTCCAAAATATAGACTATGAGAATATCCCCTTTCACTAACAAACAATGTCATTAGCATTTTCATTAACTATGGGACAGCCCCCTTTCATTAACTATTAGCCTTAATGTTAAACATGTGTGAGTGGAAGAGAACTGGAATAGGAACATTGATGGTTGTGTAGTAGTTTAGAGGGAAGGGACTAGGAAACCCAAACCAAGGTTCCTTGATTCATTAAACTCAAGCACGAGGTGAAGAAAATTTGTCTTTGGTTGTAAGTAGCTTGGCTTTATTATCAATCCCAATAATTATCGAACAGGGGACTGGAAGTGGCTAGTTAAAAAAGTAGAATGAAGAATCATTCGTTGGTGAAATAGGTGGATCTCGTGTGGTGGTTGGATTGTCATGATCATACTTGAAGGGGTGTCATTGGATGCCAATTATCTGAGCATACCACTTGGTTCTGAGTAGATGGATCTAGGTCAATACATGCTCGTGCATATAGGCACTATTTTCATTCAACATGTTGTCTGGTAGAAAAAATAGGCCCGATGGATAGTGGTTGCTGCAATATAAGATCCTAAGTCATATTAGTATTATTCCTTTAATCACCATGAGAATTTGGATGCCTCTTGAGCATGAAGGGATGTTTGAACCCTGTACATAAATGAAAACATAAACCTCAAACTACCTAGCACTCAACACACTTGGCACACGCATATTCTATTAAAAATTAACTCAATTAATTGCTCCACATAAAGCATAAAATAAAATAGTAGTAGGATTTATGCCCATGTTAAGCATTAAATGGTTATCTTTGTTTTTAAGGGATGAATATCCATGAAATTTAACAACAACATTAGGGTTTATAAGGATGGGCTTCCACTTGTAATCTTCTTGCTCGATCTCAAAGGATTCTTAACCTAGAAATAGCTAACCCAAAATTCTAGAACTTGTCCTTTTCGAGGAAAGAGGAAGAGGGAAGTTATGGCAGATCTCCAAGGGTTCATGAACGGCATAGACAACTTAGTGCTTATGCAAACAGTGTCATCATAATCATCATCATCATCGTCGTCGTCCACATCATCATCCTCATCATCAATTTCATCGTCATTTTCATCATCACCATCATCACCATGATCATAATCTTAGACAGTGTCATCATCACCATAATCATCATTGTCGTCATCCTCTTCATTGTCATCCTCATCATAGTCATCATTCCATGCATAGTGTAATTATATTTAAGAAAATCCATCATTGTTTGCTCATCTACAACAACTTGTCTTGATGAAAGAGTTATTGGACTATAGTGGCATATGTTGTACTATAATTTGGATTGGCCTAAATTGAAAGCCTAGATCTGTCCATACCCAACATTGTTGTTTCTCTTCCTTCATAATTTGGCCTTTCACTAGGCTACACTTTCCTAAAATACATGCTTGATTGATTACATATGTTCACCATCTTTACATGTTTTGTCAACAAGAAATAAACAAATATTTTCCTTCCAGACACACAAAAATCATAAACCATTTTTCAAGGAAGAGGGCAGATAACCTACAAATAAAAGAGCATTTTTCAATGAGTTTGAGGTGGGGATTTCTGTCATTTTTACATACATGTTTCAAGAATGCACATCCATTCTAAAATTCATGCATGTTGATAATGCACACGCACTCTAAAACACATGCATGTTCCTACTCCAATGGTACTAAACCTATATAACCTACCATACTTCCTACCTCAATACTATCAACCTTAATCCATAGCCTCTAACACCTAAACAATATCACCACAAATAGACTCTATAGTAAATTTCAATCCTCTTATTACATATATGAGAAGCATGCATAGTATTTTCATAGTAGGATTTCATATCAAGGTTAGGTATGGTGTTCAAGACATTATGTTTAGTGCTAGATGCCTAGAATTTCATTTAAGAGATAAACCATTTAGGCTGTGTTGACTACCATTTAGGTCCTTTTTGTAACCTAAAGTGACTAATTTGAAACCCTCGATAGGTTGGGTGGCATCATGTTTGGCCTTGGTTGCTCATAAGATTTATTTATATGATAAGGCTTGGATTTACTTCCTTGACTATATTAATGTCTTGAGACCAATATATAATGCTTAAAATGTTGACATGAAAGAACTAGCTGCATGATTTATCAGAGGCTAAGGATACCCTTGGTAAATCATATGTGGTGATTCGAGGAATTATTCATGGCTTTGTATGTCTCAAATTTTGTTTATGGATTAAGGAATTCCCTTATTCCCTATGTCATTTTCAAGGCCATAAGACACATACATAGTGTTGCATGCTCATATGCCTTCGTTGTGCCTATGTCATTGGAGTTTGCTCATGTGCCTTCGTTGTCATGCCTTGAAGAAAATGCATGGATATGATGTATGCAACTAGAATAAATAGCTACCTACAAGTTTTACATGGCTAGGAATTGAATGATAAATTTAATGACTTAGACTGATGTCACTACTTTAAATATTTTTGAACTCAGGTGCAAAGAGAACCATGTTAAATGAATGCTAGGGAAACTTAACTCAAACACGCATAATACCTATAGAAATGGTCACATAGCACCATCAATTAAAAACTCATTAGAATTACATTTTTATTGTCACTAAAAGTAACCAAAAAATGTATTAGTGGGGGCCATTAAAGGATCGTCACTAGAAGTGTCACCAAAGAGAGAATTTGTAACGTGCCCTTAACAACCCTCACCAAAAGTGTCATTGAAAAGGGATTTAGTGACAAACCTTAAAGGGATGTCTCCAAAGACAATTATAATGATGGTTCTTTAAGGTCCGTCATCATATGTGAAATTGGTGATGCCCTTTAAGGTCAGTAACAACCATGACCCTCACTTATGGATATTAATGAGGGCCATTAAAGGATCGTCACTAGAAGTGTCACTAAAGAGAGAATTGTAAACAAGCCTTTAATAACCCTCACAAAAAGTGTCACTGAAAATATTTTTGATGACAAACCTCAAATGAATGTCTCCAAATACAATAGCAATGACGTTTTTTTAAGGTTCGTCATCATTTGTGACATTGGTGACGACCCTTTAAGGCCTGTCACAAGAATGCCCCTCACCAATGTCCTGTTTTGTAGTAGTGTAAGGGAAATTGTATGGCCTTAGACTATGATGTTTGACCCTAGACCATGAGAACATTCATTGGCATAGTTATTATTGAAATGGCCACAGTATCATACAAGGTATTTGTGATGTCCTAGGGCTTCAAGTGTGGACCATGAACCCCAAAGGATAATGTTATTTCTTAAGGAATGTTATGTATGGTTAGGGAATTCAATTTTCTAGTTGGGTCTTGATGGTATATTTTTATCTAATAGAATTCAAGGTACATGGCCACATGACCTCTGGTATATGATTTTAATCTAGGATGGTATTACATTTGCTTCATAGTTAGGTAGGTCTTTTGATATCCTAAGTACCCTAGTGAATACAAGCATCATGGGCCTCATGGAACACTAAACCTCTTAAATTTGGCACATACATTTGATTTCTTCACAGTAGTACTTCACTTCAACTAAATGTTAATCTTCATATTTTTTACTTTCTTCTCCATCCAACTCTCATTTCTTAATAGAGCTTCACACACCTCTTGGTAACATTTTTCATCATTGGATCACCTCCTATCATTGTCCTTAAATTTTATTAAGCTTGGGATATTGCATATATATGGCATCTTCAACTCAAGGAATATGCCACTTGATTCTCTTCCCCTTTTATGTGAAATAACTTGTAATCATAGTTGGCCAAAAAATTCACCCATCACTACTACCTAGCAGTCAATGGTGGGTGAGTCTACAAGTATCTCAAGATCTCATGATATATTCATAACTCAAACTTTCTATCAATCAAATAATATTTTCATGCATTTAGGACATGGGCATCTATTCTTACTAAGAGATCCAAGTTGTCATGATCTGCTTACTTTTGTTTGTGAATGTTTAATTGCTTAGACTCATATTCCACCACTTTTCCTTCCTTCATGAACACTCCCTAAATGCTCTCACCACTCACATTTATGCATACCATGAAATCCTTATCAAAGCAAGGAAGTATCATTATAGGTGTTGTCATGAGAATTCTCTTTAAGTTCTCGTTATCTTTTGTCATGTATGGTTTTCCACATAGATTTGACACCTTTATCTTGTAACTTTGGCAAGGATATTATATTTTTTTAGAATCCTTTGACAACTCTATGATAATATCCAACTAATTCCAAGAAGCTTCTTACTTTGGTCTCATTCTTTGGGGTTGGACAACTAGACATAGCTTCGACCTTATTAGGGTGTATCTTTAATCCTTCTTTAGATATGACAAGATTGATATATTTAATCTCCTTCTTAAAGAATTTTCATTTTCTTTACTTAGCATATAGATGGTATTCACGTAGCTTCTACAACAATAGGAAGAAATGTGATAAGTGTTATGTTCCTCCTCATTTTGAGAATATATTAGGATGTCATCAATGAATACCAACATGCACTTGTGTAAATACTTTTGGAACACATCATTTGTTAATTAAATGAAAAGTATGGAGCGTTTGTCAATGCAAAGGGGAAATCTAGGAACTCATAATGCCAATATTCTAAAAGAAGTCTTTGGTACGCTAATTTATTCCACTCTCATATGAGATACCATAAACTTGAGTTGAACTTTGAAAAACCTTTTTCCCATTTGAGTTAATAAAGAGGACCATCAATTTGGGTAGGAGAATTTGGCTTTTAGGGGGGCTTTTCAAACAACCGCCTCCAAAATTTCAATTCTCATGACTTTTAAGGGGTGTTCCAAACAAATTGCTTCCCAAAGTTCAATTCTCATGACTTTTAGGGGGGTTTTTGACAAACCGCCCCCAAAAGTTATGAGAATTGGGCTTTAGGGGGGGTTTTCAAACAACCGCCTCCAAAAGTTCAATTCTCATGACTTTTAGGGGGGGTTTTGACAAACTGCCCCCAAAAGTGATGAGAATTGGGATTTTAGGGGATGTTTTCAAACAACCGCCTCCAAAAGTTTAATTCTCATGACTTTTAAGGGGGGTTCCAAACAAACTGCCTCCCAAAGTTCAATTCTCATGACTTTTAGGGGGTGTTTTGACAAACCGCCCCCAAAAGTTATGAGAATTGGGCTTTTAGGGGGGGGTTTTTAAACAACCACCTCCAAAAGTTCAATTCTCATGACTTTTAAGGGGGGTTCCAAAAAAACCGCCTCCAAAAGTTCAATTCTCATGACTTTTAGGGGGGGTTTTGACAAACCAGCCCCAAAAGTTATGAGAATTGGTCTTTTATGGGGGGTTTTCCAAAAATTGCCCCCAAAAGTCAAATTCCAGGACTTTTGGGGGCGGATTTAAAAAAACTGCCCCCAAAAGTCCAATTTCCATGACTTTTAGGGGCGGTTTTAAAAGACCGCCTCCAAAGGTCAAAAAAAACTTTTAGCGGGGGTTTTACCAAGACCCCTGCAAGCCAAAACCACCCCTAAAGGGCTATTTTGTTGTAGTGACCATTGTAAATTTTGGTGAGGAGTGTGAGAAAATTTCATTCTCTTATACTTTTTAGTGAAAATTCATAGACTCGTCTGAATCAATCTCAATGTGTGAAGATGTACATGAAGATGGTGGAAATTCTCATTCAAGTGGGGATTTCAAAGGCACCGATGATGATTTACCTCCAAGTAGGGATTTTAAAGGAATTAATTATGATGATGAAGAGCTTCCTCCATGTGGATATTTTAAAGACACTGAGGAAGATGATGAAACTTTTCCTCCAAGTGACGATTTTCAAGGCACCAATGATGATTTTTCTCAAGGAATCAACAATGATTTTCCTCCGAGCGATGATTTTCAAGGCACTAACAATGATTTTCCTTTGAAATCCAATATTTTCCTCCAAGCAAGGATTTTCAAGGCACAAACGATGATTTCCATCCAAGCCAATATTTTTATCCAAGCGAGGATTTACAAGACAAAAAACTTGATTTTCCTCCAAGTGAGGATTTTGATGGGATAGATAATAATTTTGGTGAGGATGAAGGCACTAATGATGGTGTAGATGATTTTCCTCCAAGCAAGGATTTTAATGGAACCAATCATGATTTTCCTCCAAGCAAGGATTTTAATGGGATTGATAATGTTCCTCTCCCAAGCAAGGATTTTGATGTCACCGATGGTGATTTTCCTCCAAGTGAGGATTTTAATGGGACTGATAATGTTTCTCCTTCAAGCAAGGATTTTGATGGCACCGATGATGATTTTCCTTCAAGCAAGGATTTTAATGGGACTAATAATGTTGCTCCTCCAAGCAAGGATTTTGATGGCACAAATGATGATTTTCCTCCAAGCGAGGATTCTAATGGGACATGTGATGATTTTGGTGAGGATAAATGAAACAACAATGTTGGAAATGGTTTTCCTCCCATCCAGGATCTTGATGGATCTAATGATGGTTTTCCTCCAAGTGAGGATTTTAATGGGACAAATGATGATTTTGGTGAGGATAAAGGAACCAATAAGGGTGAATATGATTTTCCTCCAAGCGAGGATTATGATGGTAGAGATGAATATTTTCCTCCAAGCGAAGATTTTAATGGCAGCAATGATGATATTCCTCCAAGCAAGGATTTTAATGGGACGAATGACATATTTGGTGAGGATGAGGGCACCAATAATGGTGAAGATGAATTTTCTCCGAGCGAGGATTTTGATGGCATCGATGATGATTTTCCTCCAAGCGAGGATTTTGATGGCACTGATGATGAATTTCCTCCAAGCGAGGATTTTAAAGGGACATATTATAATTCTGGTGAGGATGAAGACATCGATAATGATGAAGGTTATTTTCCCCGAAGCAAGGATTTTTATGTCATTGATGATGATTTTCCTCCAAGCGAGGATTTTAATGGGACAGATGATGAACCCGCCAATGATGTTGATTTAACCTCAAGTGATAAATTTGATATTGATGAGGATAACCATTCTCCTACTAATTTTGGTGATTATAATATCAATGAGAGGGATGATATTACTCACATTGATATTCTCCTACTAATTTTGGTGATTATAATATCAATGAGGTTTATGAAACGCAAAGGAAAATTGTACCAATGAGCAATATTAAGTGTAGGACTAGGACATTTTATATCAATCCAAAGAATTCTAGTTATACAAGGTCTAGGAAATATTTCTCACAAGTCCCAGTTCTATTACTAATTTTATTTCAAGTGAGTGTTGCCAAAAAAATTGTCTGAAACAAATACACTACAATTATTCGTTAGAGAAAAGGAGAGCATATCTATCAATGAACAAAAATGTGCAAAATTCATATTTGGCAGGGTGCATGATTTCTACAAAGGAAGGTTATGATTATCACATTTGAAGTATTTTGCTTTGCAGAAGAGAATTGAAAAGAATCCTCTCAATTGGTAATCTTAGACTATCAAGAATCCAAACAAGGCTAGAAAAGGATCCTACATTTTCTTCTAAATAATATCACGCACGAGCTAGTGGGACGATTGAACAAACATTGCAATGTCATGGATGCATGACTTATTTTCTAAGCATGGAGGGATTATGCCAGATAGAGAAACCATACACATTCCAGATAATTTCTCAAGGAAGGAAATCTAGAACTTGTACAAGGCATTTGTTTAAGATGCCGAAGGAAATAACAATTTCATTAGATATGCATATTATACAAGACTATGGAAAAAAATTTCAATAATGTCTGTATTCCTAAGAATTCAAGGATGACGGTTTGCAGTATATGTGCTTATCTTAAACAAAGAAGGGATAAATCATAAGGGATAGAGAGAAGTATGTCTCTAACAAATTTATATTTTTGGAATAAATATCTATTAGGAAAGCTCATCAATTTTTTGTTTTTATTTTATTTGTAGATTCTGTTGTTAAAGAACTTCAAGCACATCACATTCAACAATCAGTTGAACGAAAAAAGTTATACAAACATCGCAAGAAGTGTTATGATGAACCACATAAGTATTATTGGATTACAATACTATTCTAGAGGTTTCCAATGTAGACCCAGGTTCTTCACAATTTCAATGAACCAACAAAACCCCTTTTCATTGGCCCTTTCGGCAACAATCTGTGAATAGACTAAGGTCTCACCCGAGGCAACGTTAGGGGGGTGGTTGCAGAATTAGGTTTCCACAACCTGGCGATGCGAGTGTCAGCACACTGATGACCAGCGTGCTACAGACCGAAAAATGCGCGACGTAGGCGACTTTGCGGCTGATACTTCTACAAGTTGAGACACCTGCACAACCAACGCATCGAAGGACTGCGCGACTCGGATAGGTTTCATGACAGGACAGTGCAACTGACGAATACGCTTCCTCTTCGGGCTTAACCAACCCTGATGACTTTACTTAGTTATTTTTTCATTCATCTACTCTCTTAGATTATTTAGTCTTACGTCTTATGCAACGAGATGAAATACAATGCTCTGCGAACTTCTGGTGCTGCGCTTCACGGGAGTCGCATGACGCGATCTCTCCTACTTAGGTGTTTATCTAAATGAATTATGCATTCGTTAACTCAGAAATACTATGCATTCAATATTCATACATACATGTGATACTTAACATATTATTCCCATTCCATTATTTTGGCGAATACATATAAAAGTATGAACATATCAACTGATAAATGAGATTTCAAGCATTCATTGTAAGAAAACAGACAAGTGCAAACACACAAACAATCACACTACATAGGATTTAACATGATTCACCCCTGTAATGTCCCCTCCCATCATACTAGCATGATAGAGAGGACCGTGATGCTAAAACCGGGCATCTAGCTCCATGAACTCTTTGTTAAGCATTCACATAATACAAAAGAGATGTGGAAATGTATAATTATAAGAAAACATAGCGGAAGCAATTTCAATTACACATCCATCATACATTCAAGATATTCATCAAATAAATAAATGCAAAGTTAACACAAGAGAATACTTATCTTATAACAAAGTAGTCCCAAGCAACTAGCTGTGCAACAGCAACGTTCCACCTAACCATAGGCCAGTTGTGCTTATCAAGCTCTTGATACAACTGCCACCCCCCGAGCTGGGCATGATCTCTACAAGGAACCAGGGAACAACAGACTCACACATAGCCAAGCATACACCAAGATGAGCCAAGCCAATCTACAATTGGGTTTATCAGGCTGCTAGGAAATGGAAAGGAAGAGTGGTTAAGCTAGTGAGCTCAAGCACAGAGCCAGGGGTAACCTTACAAGATCTATATAGCTTGGCACCCACAATACCTACACACCCAGCACAAGGAAGTATTATTTTCACTGTTGTATAGTCCCTCAAGCCATACCTTCCCCATCTAGTGCTCTCAGGGTGTGCATAGAAGAGTAGCCAAAGCCCTCTTGATCTTCTTGAGAGGTTATCTTCCCCACTAGGTTTGTCAAGCCCTCTCTGTCCACTACCACTCCAATCTCTTGCTCACAGGTTCAAATAAAAACAGGGATGCACATAACAGTAGAACCACACTTATTGGGCATGATAAAAACGTTTCTTCAGTGGGATGCCCAAAGAGGGGGTTTCTACCAATTCAGAAAAACGTGGGAAAGCCCAAAAACGTAATGGCAATTGGGGAACAACCCTACAGAGCAGAAATCGTTTTCAGAAAAATGCCCATGGGTATTTTGGGGCAAAAACGACCTCCATCACAGTCCCAAATCGTGGCCCTTCTCTCCCAGCTGCTGTATAATGCAAAAAACGACTCCCAGGCATGGAAAATGCAGGAAAAATGGTGAAAAATGTGATGGGGAAAGACCCAGTAGTTCAAACTGCGTGAGAGAGGAAAGACTGATGGGTTTAGAATGGCTTTGGGAACCATTTCGTGGGTGTTTTCTTGCCCAAGGAGACAAAATACGATTTCCAAGGTTGATGGCTTGCCCATACACGAAATTGGCTGCCATACCTCTTCATTCCCAAGGCATTAACTGCCTCAACCAATTTCTGGAAGAATTAAATGATTGGGTCCATAACCCAAAATGGGTAGTTGGTGGTTTATGGGTTTTCTCATTGACACATGGATTAACACCATTGGCTCAAGGGTTTGAATAATTTCCCTCCCTATTCCTTGTAGAATCATGCCCACATCTCTGTGTTGCATTGTATAGCCAGTTGTGGGTTTTTCATTAAAATTTGTATTTACATGATGTCTTATTTACATTGTGCCTATCTAGCACAAGAACCATAGGCATCTATTTTAATTGCCGATACATAAAACGCTAAATCAATGGTGAGGCCTTGGCCTTGAGCTCCTCACCATGATTAAATAACAATATTTACATCATTTACGATTTAAATGCAAAGGGGGTCAAAATGGGGACATTACAACCCCCAAGATGGGAGCTATGTCCACAAGAACTGTTGTTGTATTAGTCTTTGGGAAGGGTACAATAGTTCCAGTCTGTGCACTCAGCTACAGACTCTCTTCTCTCTCAATAGGCCTCTGCGCAAACAGCTTGCATAGCCTTTACAATGGCTTTCAGTAATACACCACAGTATCACTTAGATTCAGCAATTACATTTCAGCATTAACCTCGATTAACCCTTTCCCTTACAAAATATGCCCCTTTTATAGATCATGCATGTAGGTCATGTCTTTACAATAGTTGGTAGAAACCCTAAGGGTTTCCAAAACTATCACGGTTTTTAACTAATCGGACTTGCTGGTTCTGGTAGCAAATATTCCGTCATGGCCATCCTCTGCGCATGGTGACGTCGTTATCAGCCCCCTATCACACGCACGCCAACAAGTCACTTTCACCAAGTCGTTCCTTCTATAACGAATTTATGCAATCGGTTCATGTAGTGGTTCCTTTCTTGTGCGATAGGTCGCTTTCTTCCCTTTACTCCTTACTCGCTACTTGGTCATCCTGGAGCATCTTTACAAAAAATAGACCACTGATGGTCTAACTGGAATACGTGTTGTCTTCCATCCCACATTATGCCTTACCGGATCTCCGTAGATCGGGCTCATCACAACGCTGACTCCTCCACGGTGTTGTACTTCGTAGCTCTTCTGACGCTGCGCTGCGCTCAACTTCACAGCTCTCCCAAAAATTGACTTGTTCAAAAAGTATTCAACTTTACTGCGCTTAACTTCGCAGCGCCAAAACTTGACTTGCACAAAAATGCCCCATTTGGTCCAGGTCCAATAGGCCCCTAACACTTACATGTGGCTCATACCCGAGACACCTTCAACCTCTACTTCTCGTAGCTGTTCTTCCTCCTGTGCAGCTAGATTCGCAGTGAACTCTTGATATCTTGTACTTAACTTTTTGACCGTTTCCTTGCTGTCTTGCTCAATCTGCTTGATTCTCTCTAGCACATCAGCTGTTATCTCATCGTCCACTTGCTCTTGTACTGAATCTTGTCCTTTGTGAGGTTCCCTCAATGCTTGTTCAAGTTCCTATGTTAGTCCATGGGCTTCTTCTTGGAGGGGTTGTGACTTATCTCCGACTTCAGTGTCCCTGTCTCTCAACACTTGCACTTCTTTTTTCAATTCCTTGACTTCATGATATCTGCGAAGGTGGTCTCTTGGCGGCAGAGCTTTGACTTCTACATCCAACAATTCTAATGTTTCCTGCCTATCCTTCCGGGTGTTCTTAAGTTCCAGCAAATCTGGGTCTTCTTCAAGCACAGTAAACGTTTTTATCGCCTCGTCCAGCAGAATCTGGCACGTAGCCACTTCACTGGCTATACTTTCTTCTGCTCGAAGTTTTTGCTGATCAAGTGGTGTCTTTGGCTGATTCTGCGCTTCCAACTCAACAATATTTTCCTGATAATTGATCTCCATATCCTTCATCCCCACTTTAATATTGCTAGCCACCTCTCCTATCTTAATGATAGTGTCCACAGTTTTTCGATGCTCATCACATTCAGATATCTCCGCGGCTACCGCAGTGACCATAGACTCTAGTCTCATTCGGCGGTCGTGATCATCTTGAAGTTGCATGGACCTATTCAAGCTTGACTCCTGCAACTGCTTATAGTTTTCCACTAACTCATGGTGCTAGTTCCTGGAAACTACATCTCTCTCATGGATCTCCCCCACAACCTGCAGGTGCAGATCATGTAGACCCTCCATCGGCAATACTGAGATGTCAATTTCCACATGTTAGATATCCTGCTCACCCAAAGTTAACTGTTCGCACGGTGGTAATCTTACACTTAGTGGATCAAGTCTGATGATGCGCGGCTTCATCGGAAAATTCAAGGCTAGTTGCGCTATCTTCGGTTGTGAAGTGTCTCCTGGCTTCCCTTCTGACTCTGAGTCTCGTGGCAAGGGTAATCTGCGCTGTACTTCCTCGATCTTTTCTGTAATGCCTTGCAGCGTGGTCAAATTCTTCTATAGACTCTTCTGAATTGCCTCATTCTTTTTATCTTTTTTGGTCATCAGGTCTTCCATCTGTGATTTTATTGTATTTGCGATCATCTCATAATCCTGCTCATGGAGTTTTTCTTTTGATGGGCCCTTGAATTCTTTCTGCTTCTTCTTATGTACCTTCTGTTGTACAGGACTCTTGACTTCCTTTCTTTTTCCTGTCCCCATCCACGGTTCTTTGACAATGGGTGTAGGAATGGGATTTCTCTCCGCAGAGTCACTTTCGATTTCCACAACTTCGACTCTAAATTCAGCAAGCCATCCCTTCATAATGGTATCAATGTCTTCTTCATTCATGTGGTATCTTCCCTGGAACCATTCAAGTTTCTTCTTCTGTTCCTTGGCCGAAATATGAATGGAACGCATGTCAACATAAAAATTGACAGTGCGAATATATTTAGTTGTTACCACTTTTGTTATCTGCGGTGTGGTGATAATGACTTTGCGTAGCTTCTCATAGTAAGTGTATAAGACTTCGGCTGTCGTGTGCTATTTTTTTGAATTCAAATTTTTCCAAAGGTTTGCATAACGGGATCCTCTGCAATCATTGTTGTCGGTTCTTATGCCAATGTAATCATTCAGGTCCTTCCATCCTACGAACGCAATCAGCACTATCAACCATGTATAGTGGAAATTACCACCATGTGTCTATGTATCATTCAGTTCCTCTAGGAACTCATTCAATAGGTACTGATACCAGTTGAATCTTCCTCCCTCTGCGGCTTTTGTGCCAAGCATCACTGCGCCCACGGGTACTTCTAGTGGCCTTGCTTTTCTTAGAATTTTACCGGCTAGCAGTTGTGTGACAAACCACATAGTGTCATCATCTATGTCATCCATGACAAAGCCCCTCTTTCCTTTGACAACGGTTTGCATTTTCTTCATCTTCGCGATGACCTCCTTGTCCTTGCTTTTTCCTTGAAAGAACTGCTTCAGATCTTCACCTCTCTTGCTTAATCCAGTGATCTGGTGGATCAATTCAATGTTCAGGTCGATATTACGATCAAGCCATAGATATCCTTGGTGAATGCGCGACATAAGAGTTTGCACCACCGCATTCAACTCCGGCGTTCTGTTGAAGTGCGGAAGTTGCAACAGGTTGAGTAGTCCTAATTCGACTACCCCGGATAACCAACTTTCTGCAACCAAGGTAGGGTTTCCTTTCACCCTTTCTTCTAGCACATGTACTGGTATGGCTGGAACTGTGGATACTTAGGTTCATTGGGGTCCTTCTTCATTTGAAGCAGGTCGTAATCTTCCCACTTACATTCCAGGATCTTACCCAACAGATTTCCTCCCATTTTGACATGCTTTGACATAAGTGAGAGAGGAATCTCATACTTGGCATTTTTCAATAGCTTAATGGTCTGTGCGTCCTGTGCATGTAGCGAGACATATTCAGGGGTTAGATTCAATGGTATTTCCTAGTCACCTAGCGGAACTTGTGGCACTGTGAAACTCATCATTTTTATCTTCATTTTCGGCACCACCAGTTCTTTTCCTTTATCTTGCATTGTTGTAGCATGTCTTCGTGATCTTTAGGAAGCATGAACTTGCTCTATTATAAGTTTCTTGATAGGGGTTCTCATCAACCCTTCGATTCCTCCATATCTAAACACCTTCACAGTATCCTGGACCGTGAACTCTTGCTCAATAGAGGACCTCTCAGACATTCACTGGATAGGTCTGGACAGAACGACGGGATTGCTGATAACTAGCTATAAACAATCGCAAAGTATCGCTCGCAAGAAAATTCAAAGGTTTTGATAACGCTCACGAGTCCAAATACAACGGTATTTATAGGAACAGCTGAGCTCCTCCGTGCCTCTCAACGGCTAGATAAGCATTAAATGCGGTATCCGTTTGCCAAATTCGATGAATATTTTAGTCCTTTCCTTCTTTAAGTCGTTCAGAACGGCTATTTCTGCGTTAAATGCTCCAGCGGTCGCTGGAAAAAGTACTGTATAACGGCTATATTTGTGACTGACATTCTAATGACTACTTTTCTAAAGTGTTTCGTTGAACTGTGTGGTGGGTCACCACTACTCCGGCGCTGTCACTTTGCGGTGCCTGATTTCTTGCTTCTAAACTTAGCCTCTTTTCTCATTCAAATTGATATTCACAGTTGCATCTTGGTCTTCGCAACTGCGTGGTTCCTCTTTTCTGTTTCTCTTTTTTTTTTTTACGCAACTTCAGTTCTTAACAAGTGCTGCATGGTATATACATTTTCTTCCTCACACTTCATGTACAAACTCTTTTCCATTTCTAGTGCCCAATTTCAACTGTACTTTGACACTTAGAAACTTCCTCCTTTCTTGATCATGAAGGGTTCTGCAAAGCAGGACTATCCCGATAGGGTTTTATTCTACTTCCATTGACTAGGCCGGGCAAGTTATCTCCTGCTAACGTGGCTAAATGAACTGCGCCACCATTAGTTACAGTAAACAGTATATGGGCCAAGCCAATGCATTTTAAACTTTCCAGGAAACTTGATAAATTTGTTGTCATACAGGAGCACTAGATCACCTACCTGAAAGGTCTTGTTTTTTATATGGCAATCATGCCATGCTTTTTTTCTTTCTTTCTGCACTTGTTGGTGAAAGCCTGCAATGAAGCGATCTTCCTCCAGACCAACCAAGTGTAGAAGCCTTTCCTCTATCATGTCGCGATATGCCATGCCTATGAATGCAACTATTTTTAAGCTGGGAATAATGTACTCCATTGGAATTATTGCTTCTTGTCCATAGGCCAGCCTAAAAGGTGTGTGGTCAGTCAACTTTTTGCAAGTAGTTATGTATGCCCATAAAACAGCTGGAATGCACAGGTCCTAGTCATCCCTATTGACATTGCATATCTTTGTCATCACATTTTCCAGTACCTTATTGAACGCTTCAACAGTTCCATTTTCTTGCGGATGATATGGAGTACTTCACTGATGGTGAATGTGGAACTCTTATATAAATGCCTCAATAGTTCTGTTAAGAAAATGAGTTCCTTGATCACTCATAAAAATATTCGAGCATCCAAACCTTGTAAGGATGTTCTAAAAAATGAACTACGTGGCAGTAACTGCGCTACAGTCCTTTACTGGCTTTGCTTCTGCCCATCTTGTGAGGTAATCAGTTGCAGTAATAATGTACCTCGCACCAGTTCTCTTCCCCGGTCGGTTTATAGGTCCCACAAAACCAATGGCCCATTTCTAAAATGCCTGTAATTTCAACTGTGGATTCAATGGCATTTCATCTCTTCGCGACGGCCTTCCTGTCCTCTGACATACATTGCAGCTCTGGAAATGTTCTTTCGAGTCTTTGTGAAGCGTAGGCCACCATAGCCCTGCCTGCAATATATTTTGCACAGTGGCTCGTCTCGCGTAGTGACCTCCTGTTGCTCCTGAATGTGCATCATCCAGTACAAATGGCTTCTCGTGCTCTAACACACATGTGCGCAACACTTCATCCAACCCCAATTTGTATAGTTGTCCGACAATTATGGTGAAGTATGCTACTCTTATTACCAACTACTTCTTATGCTGTGTAGTAAACTCTATGGGTTCCAACCCAGTAGTCAAGAAGTCTATGATATCTCTATAGTAGTCATCAACAATCTGAATAGAAAACAACTGCACATCAGGCAGATTGTCTTCAAGGTTCATAGGTTCTTCTCCTAACTCGATCCTTGAAAGATGATTAGGTACTAAGTTCAATCTTCTAGGCTTAACTACTATTTCAAAGTCATACTCTTGAAAGAGTAGCAACCATCTGCAGATTCGCCCAACTAACACTGGCTTGTTGACCAGGTATTTCAAAGCAGAATGGTCAGTGAACATAAAGGAGTCCGCACCAAGCAAATAGTGCCTAAATTTCTGCAGTGCGTAGACCATAGCTAGGCCTTCTCTCTCAGTAGTGGTATAATTCTTCTCAGCCGATGAGAGATTCCTGCTCGAAAATGAAATGGGATGGTCAATAACTCCCTCTCCCAGCTGAGCTAGTACAATGCCCAATGCTATACATGAAGCATCAAGATGGACATGGAATGGCTTTTCCCAGTCTGGAAAAACTATTATCAGCGTAGTTACCATTTTCTATTTACTAAATTTGGTGTTGGAAAGTTTACAATAACTGTGATATTCATAGGATCAACCATCAAGCCTTGCTTGCATATTATGTGTCCCAACAGGATTCCATAGGGTGCAAAAAAGAGACACCTTCAAATTCAATAAAATTTGATGCTATCTGCACTTTTCTAGCATCAATCTGAGGTTTGTGCAATGGTTCCTCAACAACCCAAATACTGTCCAATCATCAAAATAGGATTCTAGTAACTTATGCATGAAATATTTAAATGTCGCGACCACAACTCTAGAGAATATGGCAGGTGTGTTCTTCAGACCAAAAGGAATTATTGTATACTGGAATGACCCCCATTTAGTAGTAAAAGTGGTCTTGTGTCTGTCTGTGGGATCAATTCTTATCTGATGATATCCTGAGAATCCATCAGTGAAAGAGTATGCCTCATTTCCTCCAATGTTATCAAGCACCTCATCAGTGAAGGGAGTAGGAAATGGGTCACGCATCGAAGCATCATTCAATTTTATGAGATCCACGCAGATCCTGATCTCACCCTTAGTTTTCTTGTCTTGGATAACCATCGGGCTTATCCACTCTGACTCTTCAACCGGCTCGATGATCCCCACATCGAGCATCAACTTATCGAGTTCTTCGTTGACTCGTTCTTTGTATCATGGATTCAGTCTATAGGGTCTCTGCTTGACAAGATTCACTCCTGGCTTAAGAGGTATTTTCATAAGCCCTAAGTCACCCAGAATACCTTCCATCTTTGTAAACTTTGTCGGGAATAAATCCTGATACTCATGTAACAGGTCTACGATCTCCGTGACCATCTAATCATCCCAATAGTCTCCGATAGATGCGAACTTCAGCTCTTCGCTGGAGCCAATGTTCACTTTCCTTGTTTTCACAGGTCCACTCATGTATGGTATTTCCAGCGGAGGTCCCTCTATGTTGCATGCTCCCTCTGAATCAGGTATGTTTATGTTGCACGGGTCCTCCTCATGACTTTCTTCTTTATCTTCAAACTCTTCAGCTAGATTATAACATTCCATGACATGCTCTATCTGTCCAATGTACTATGTCTGTAAGTTTGCAGGTACTTCTATATCTCCAAATAATTCCTCGAAGGTCATGTTTCTATGTGGACATTCTGGTCTAAATATTCTCTCCTTAATAATCTGCAAAGCATCATTTATGCAAGGACTCTCATCTTCAAAACTGAAGGCATTCTGAAAGTTCACAGTCAGGGTTGGCCAATATGTAGTTCCCCTGCGCAACTCTGTATCCAGGTACCATTTTTTTGTAGTCGACTCTTCCAATGTATGTACAACAGGTGAAACCATTATGTCTGTGGTCTCTCCCCCCATGCTTGTGAACAGATTTCAATATGATCCTGTGGATCCATCTGTCCATTGTATTTTTTAAAGGATAGTGTAACCTTCTCAACAAACCTGATCTGCATCTTGATTCTGCACTGATCCCACGTTGTCAATGTTTCCTTATGTGCATCCCACCATCTGGCAGGTATCTCGTGTAGTGCCATGTCTAATGCTGGTAAGCGATGCTCAGCTGCAACTGAGACACTATATTCTTTGATAAAGGAATAAACATTAGATAAACCATCATAGGTAGGAATTGGACTTACCTCTTTTCCAATCCAGTGCAGTGACTTTGTTATCTGCACGCATCTTCTAAGGGATACTTCATGCATGCAGTTCTGCCACTTTTCGAGTCCTGCATCGGAATCTGAGATGAAAGAGCTATCACAGCACCAACTGAGAGTTCCATCAGTAGTAGGATTAATGTAATCAACATCATTCATAGTTGTTTTGTAAATGCAGTCCAAGTCTTGAGCTCGGGATTCTTCTTGAATGGGCTCATTGTATCTTTTTCCATCTGAAGGGTCCAATGGTGCGATGACCGTTATGTCCTAGCCTTCAAATATTATCTTCTTTGTCTTCAATTTTATGATGGCGAGGTTATCCATAGCCCATTCAATTCCCAACAGTGCAAGATAAGGCTGACTATCGTCCACAGTCTCGACAACCTCAAATTCTGCATAGCTTCTCACTCCATAAATGTCAACAATAACATTAGGCAGTCTCCCAAAAGGTATCACTGTGAGTTGGTTGGCCAATTTTAGTTCTATGGGTCTCCCCATTTGCTGCCTTTTCTTCTTTGTCAAGACATTTACTTCTGATCCGAGATCAAGGATGATCTCGTCCATCTCATAGTCTCCAATCTGCGCACTGAGCCGCATTTCTTGGCCTGATATTTTTTGTTTCTTGATCTGGTGAAATACGCCCTATGCAATCTCCATCTCACTGCGTGGCTCGTACTGGTTCAATAACGTTTCTAATTCTGCCACAACATCTGGGCTCTTCAGTAATTTCATGCAGCTCCTTAAGAATTGTGCAATAGAGGTGCCTATCTCTGCCATGTCACGCGTTTTGTCATATGCCACTGGAATATCTTGTGTCTGTAATACTTCACTGCGCAACGAGATTCTTAGTGAAGTGGGTGGCGGTTCTTTGAAAATATCCCGCGCTTCTTCAAATACTTCTTTATTTTTTCTAGATTGAAGGAAGGTTCCTTCCCAATAGCTTTTCTGATCCAAATTGTTTCGGCAGGCGTCTTCTTAGTATTGAATCCTCTAGAAGTCGAAGCTTCTGCTCCTCTATCTCTTCCTATTGTAGTGCCACTTCACGTCCCTACATTGATTCTCGGATCCGCAACTCTTCTCTGTGCTCCGATCAACTAAATGTTTGGGTTCGATGCATCTTGCTTCCATTTCTGCATCTATTCTACTAAGACTGGACATGCCTCAATGAAATGATCAAAGGATTTACAATAGCTACAAGTAGTGCATTCATTGGTATAGTCTCTAGACACATGGCCAAGCTGACCACAGTTATAACAGATTACTTGACCTCAGCCTCTTCGTTGCATTGGGCCCGCATTCCTTCCTCTCCCTCAGTATCCTCCACCATGGCCTCTATATGCGCCTTGATCATAGTGCACATTTTCTTGTTTCAACTGATTTTCTTCTTGGACTCTGTAAACTCCACTACCTCGCAGATGCTCCATATCTCACTTTCTTTCGTTCATGAGCTCATATGCACGACAATTGGATTCATCATGTCCAAATGACTTATAGAAGTTATAATATAGGTTCTTAGGGGTTCTGACATACTTCTGTATCAAATAACAGTCTTCGGGCCGATGTCCTCTAGTCCTACATATTTCACACCACGACGCCTGGTTTTGATTTAGTGGATTTGGTGCTCCACTGTTAAGGTAGTCCTGAAATAAAGGGCAGTGTTCTCTGGTGTGGCCTTCTCCTTTGCATCCTGTACACCAGACTTCTTATCTCTCTTGTTTCCCTTTCTTCATATCGTGTAGTTGTAATGTTAGGGTAGCTAACTGGGTCTTAATCTGAGACATCCCAGTGCTAGTCTCTCCAATTGGCGAAGCCTCTAACTTCATTGTGATTTCTAAGGCCCCTGCCTACGATGCAACCTTCTGTTGCATCAACGGTAGTTTGATATGAGGAAATAGTGCAGCTATGAACCATTACTGGTGCTGTTGCAGAGCTATGACAAAGCTCACTTGGTCCAATAGTGTCTTGAATTTCTGGTCAAATTCCCAGACTGTCTCATTAGGTTTTTTCTTAATCTCTTTTAACTCTATGATACACTACGATTCTGAATTTGGATTTTTAAATTCTACTAAGAGTGCAGCCTTGATTTCTACCACGGTTCTATTCTATCCCCGCGAATATTTCATGAACCAATGCAAGGCTCTGTCTCTGAAAGTAGTGATGAGCTTCGCTTGTTTCACAGCGTCATCCTACACATGCTTAACAATCCACACAGCTTCACATAAAAACCAATGTTGCTCAGGGTCTTCTAAACCCATTCCCTTGAATATCGACAACTTAATATCATCATTCATCCTCCTTCTAGGTGGCACGGTACTTTGAGTAGTGTTAGGGATAATATTTTGAGGAATGATATGAGGTTGGATGTTCTGAAGTGGAACAGTCTAGCCACCCGCTCCTGTGGTGTTACCAGTACTGACGTTCTATAGAATAGGAATACTAGCAACAGGAGGGTTTTGAATTTACGGATTATGAGATAGGGGAGGCACGGTACTTGCAACCGATGGATTTTGCGGTGTAACAGGCTGGTAAGTAGTTGACAGAGGTGCAGTCTGATGATTAAGCTCACATGGTATCTTGGTATCTAAGCAGAGTCCCTGCGGTCTAGGATTTTTCTCCGTGGTATACTTGTATCTTTTTCCACTTCTCAAATTATCGTTTTCTTCATCGGAATCACTATATATGCTATTTACCATGATAGATTCAAAAATTTCACTGCATTCTTAACACGCCTTTCTCTGCTAAAAGAATTTTAATGTGTAAAATGATATTGTTCAGGTACTTACCTCTGAACCCTTTGAAAAACTCTGCTGTGGCTGCGCTATAGGATTTCAACATGTCTACAGTGAACTCTGTCACGAATCCTTCCAATATGCTGTCAACCCAGAAGTCGACTTCTCACAATAGTGGACTATCTATCGCTTTGAGCCTCTCTGTGAGCTCTGGAGTCCACTCGGTCGGTTCTCCTGGCTAGAAATAGTTCTTTCGCTCTGCGAGCCTTGACAACCACTCGTGCAACTCGTTTCCAAATGATGCCCAGAAAATCTCGTGAATATATTTCCATAGGTATTTGTTCAACCACTGAACGTCGGAGAGACGTGGATGTCTATTCTCCTTCCTTGCGAAGTCTCTTTCTGTCTTATCACACCAGTCCCAAATCTCTTTCTTTTCTGGATGCCAATTTTGTGCAATCAATGGAATCTTTTATTAGTCATACATCACTTTTTTCAAATAAACTATCGCATCACTGGTCTTAGGGAGACAACGAAACCATTTGTTGGATTACAATACTGTTCTAGAGGTTTCCAATGTAGACCCAGGTTCTTCGCGGTTTCAATGAACCAACAAAACCCCTTTTCATGGGCCCTTTCGGAAACAACCTACGAACAGACTAAGGTCTCACCCGAGGCAAAGCTGAGGGGGTGGCTGCGGAATTAGGTTTCCACAACCTAGCGATGCGAGTGTTGGCAGACTGATGAGATGCGCGCTGTGGGGCTCGCGTTGCGGACCGAAAATTGCATAACATAGGTGACTTCGCGGCTGATACTTCTACAAGTTGAGACACTTGCACAACCAACGCATCCAAGTACTATGTGACTCGGATAGGTTTCACGATAGGACATCGCAATTGATGAATACGCTTCCTCTTCAGGCTTAACCAACCCTGATGACTTTACTTAGTTCTTTTTTCATTCATCTACTCTCTTAGATTATTTAGTCTTACGTCTTATGCAACGAGATGAAATACACTACTCTGCGAACTTCTGGTGCTGCGCTTCACGGGAGTTGCATGGCGCGATCTCTCCTACGTAGGTGTTTATCTAAATGAATTATGCATTCGTTAACTCAGAAATACTGTGCATTCAACATTCATCCATACATGTGATACTTAACATATTATTCCCATTCCATTCTTCTGGAGAATACATATAAAAGTATGAACATATCAACTGATAAATGAGATTTCAAGCATTCATTGTAAGCAAACAGACAAGTGCAAACACATAAACAATCACACTACACATGATTTAACGTGGTTCACCCCTCGGATGGGAGCTACGTCTATAGGAACTGTTGTTGTATTAGTCTTTGGGAAGGGTACAACAGTTCCAGTCTATGCACTCAGCTGCAGACTCTCTTCTCTCTCAATAGGCCTCTACGCACACAGCTTGAAGAGCCTTTACAATGGATTTCAGCAATACAACACAGTATCACTTAGATTGAACAATTACATTTCAGCATTAACGTCCATTAACCCTTTCCCTTACAAAATATGCCCCTTTTATAGATCATTCCCGTAGGTCATGTATTTACAATAGCCGGGTGAAACCCTAAGGGTTTCCAAAACTGTCATGGTTTTCATCTAACCAGACTTGCTGGTTCTGGTAGCGAATCTTCCATCATGGCCATCCTCTACGCATGGTCACGTCGCTATCAGCCCCCTATCGCGCGCACGCCAACAGGTTGCTTTCACTGAGCCGTTCCTTCTCTAACGTATTTGTGCGACCGGTTGATGTAGTGGTTCCTTGCTTGTGTGACTGGTCTCTTTCTTCCCCTTTACTCCTTACTCGCCTCTTGGTAATCCTTGAGCATCTTTACCAAAAATATATCACCGATGGTCTAATCGGAATACGTGCCATCTTCCATCCCACATTCTGCCTTGTCGGATCTCCGTAGATCAGGCTCATCGCAGCGCTGACTTCTCCCCAGCGCTGTACTTCGTATCTCTTCCAACGCTGTGTTGCGCTCAACTTCGCAGCTCTATACTTCGCTGCTCTTTCGACGTTGCGCTGCGCTCAATTTAGCAGCTCTCCCAAAAACTAAGTTGTTCAAAAAGTCTTCAACTTTACTACGCTTAACTTCGTAGTGCAAAAACTTGACTTGCACAAAAATTTCCCATTTGGGCCAGGCCCAACAAGTATATGGGTTTGATAATTGATGGCATGGATAAGAAAAAAACACTTTTGCCACATTTTGTTCGTGTACCAAAGACTTTAATGGAGGAAAATTTTATTTAGTTTCACTTGGTTGGTTGTATGGTTTTTAATGGTCAAATGTATCCAAGGGTTTACTTTACATCTCCCAATATTCATAATGATGCAAATATGACCATTACCATAATTCACCATGTGCTAACTCATTGGTCTGGTAATCTTCCTCAAGTTCTATATCTGCAATTGGACAACACTAGCCGAGAAAACAAAAATCAGATCATGTTTGGTTATCTGAACATGCTTGTTGAATTGGGAATTTTTCAGAAGGTTAAAGTTGGTTTCCTTCTTTTTGGGCATACACACGACCATATTGATAAAAAATTTAGCCATTTTTCAATGACATTGGGGAGGAAGAATGTTGGGAGCCTGCAGTCATTAACTCAAATTATTAGAAAAACATATTGTCCAAAGCCTATTGTACTAACATTGGAGGAAACTATTGACATGCAAAGATTTATTTTGGGATCACATGGTGAAGAAAGGTGCATTGAGAAACTTAATGACATTATCTTTCAGCATCAATTTCATATAAAAAATATTGATGGGAAAACACTACTATGGGGTAAGAAGTACTCAACAAGTGCCAAATGGCGGCCTACATCAGGTTTAGCATTTCTGAAATTCATCCCAAGTCGTCAAATGTATGCTTCAAATTTATCGTTGTTGCAATCAAATGTTGAGATTCAAAATGCACACCAACACAATAGAGATGTTGATTGTTCTCAAAGCTCAGAAGAAATCAAAAAGTCTATCAAAGATACATATGAATATTTTGATGTTGGTGATTTTGTTTGGTGGGAGTCATTTTTCATGGAGCAAAATGACATAATTTCAAACTCTACAAATGGATTTATTTTTTTGAAGACTCCATTTAGTTGGCCACAAAGTATGTCAAATGAAAATGAGGAGAGAAATGTTGAGCTTGAAGGTGTTGAGCCTTCTCAACCAGAAGAAAGGGAAATGTACATTGGGTCTAGAATATCATCTGCATGGCATGAGGCGATGGAAGAACTTTACAGGGGCTTAGTACAAGATATTAAGGAGGGTTGCATGATTGCAGTTTTGACCACATAAGATCCACGTGGTTATCCATTTTGGATTGCAAAAGTTATGAATATTAATAAAGAAAATGAAGAAGTTATATCTATTTAATACATTGGTATGCAACAAAAAACACCCATTTTATGGTGTGTACCATCCAGAGATGATGATCGAGAAAAAGGTTTGCAAAAAGAGAAAAAGAAAGGGTCAAAATGTAAATCATCGTTGCATAGACATTTTGAAATTAGAGGATGTTGACAAACTAGTTTATGACTTCTAGTTGACAAGGAAATGCACTCTTCTCTCCAAGACTATAGATATTATCAAAATATTGTTGGCACCAAGAATAGTTTCAATATGGGAGTCTGTTAAACCAAGGCATAGATATAGAAGGAATATGGCATATGAAATGTTGGGCATACATGAAGATTCAGATGGCGCACTCATTGATATTATAGAAGAATATGAGTCATTTACATCTTCATCAAGTCATTCATCTAAAGAAAATGTAGCTTCTGATGTTGTGTCAGAATCCATGTGTTGATTTGAATATTTGCACATGAAAATTTTTGTCTTTTTTATTAATATGCCATTGTTTGTATGGAAACTCTAAAGGAGTGCTTGAATTTTGATATGAATTACGTCTACGTCTTATGCTTTGAATATCATAAATTTTTTATTTTATATGAACAGAGTGGTCAAATTATTTCTTGAATAATTTGTGTTTAACTCAATGCAAGTTTTATATAGTGTTACTAAGAGATTAAATAAGCACAATTTTCAATTATGATAAAATCATATAAAAATGGCATTTTTTGAAAAAGTGTGCAACCGGTAGCATTAGTTTTAAATTTAGAGCTTGATTTTCAGGTTTTTGCAAACAACAATAACAATTTTTTTGGTTCATTTCTATATATTTTACTCCAAATAAAAGAGTGGTGTTACCAGTAGCACCACTTTTTGATTCGGGGTTGTTTTTTGGGTTTTTTTATGCAAAAATATGGGTTTTTATGGCTAGAGTTCTCATTTTGAGTATAAAGTTCTCGTCAAGTTGTATAGCATGTTAGAGCTTAACAATTCAAGAAGTAGAAGAGAATATTTCATGCCCTTGCAGTCGAGGATGATGAACATAATGATGAAATAAATACTAGAGAAGATGAAGATTCCAGTGAAGAATATGTTCTAATTTCAGGACCCACTCCTCAACCTCGTTGTGAATGTTCTTTAAGTTTTGGCTCATCACCGCCTCCTAGAGTTCCTTCTCCAAGATATAAATTTCTTCTTGAATCTGGTGGGGAATGCACTTACGGAAGAAATGGGCTTCTTGGAAAGATTTGGATTGCTCACGGGTGGCCTTCCTCACCTTGCGAGGGTTCCCGGACCGAGTCCCCTGTGAAATTAATCACAACAGATCTAATTGAACAAGTAAATCAATTACAAGAGATTAAACTCAGAAAATATCTGTAAACTATGCAAAAGGCTTGCAGCAGTGCTCTATTGAACTCATAAGTAGAATACAATACAAGATGCAGTCACAATGACTGAATGAATTCGAATTACCCAAGGAGGTCATTCGAAATACTACATGGAATAAATTGGCTCCAACTAGGAGTCCTCATCATCAGATCAGTGGAGTCATCAATGCACAAGTAATGGTCCACCAGGTGTCAAACTGAGTCTAATTGAGTGTTGTAGGTGTAACTGGCGCACGAGGCACTAATGTAGCAAACAAGGCTCAATGGAGGGCACATGAGGAGCTAATTGGAGTTAGAATAGGCAATCTAATCTCACTGGGGATCCAACGGAGTGATACAATCAGTTGAGGAGTCAAGCTAGCCTTAAATAAAGGAAACAAATCAAATAATTGAAGTGAACTGAGTGGTAGGTGAATAAGTGCACCTTTCTCAAGTGGTAGGTGAGAATGGGCGCCTTACTAACTAGGAGGGCTAAAAATGCAAGGAAAGAAGCTCCTGGGTGCTGAAAAACTGGGGACAAGGTGTTGGAGGCATCAAACTAGTGTCTTGGATGCATGCAAATAAATGGGATGCATGCAAATGCATGCATGCATGCAAAGTACAGAACTAAATGATGAGATATCCTAACACCCCCCCTCAATCTATACTATGATGTAAAAAATAATATATGAATAGGGCCCTGGTTACTGAGACCAAAGGTCACCCCGATACAATAATCCAAAAATGCTAGAAATAAATCTAAGTGAGGAAAGAGGGAAAACCCAATGGGAAGAAAGCCCCTCCTCAAGCTGAACATAGAAGGATCTAATCTATCTCCACCATGATGGAACTCACACCCAACAGTGAATGGAGGTAATATAACTTCTTCTCAGTGAAGCTCTTGGTGAAGATGTATGCAATTTGCTCGTTGGTAGGGCAATATTGCAAAACAATGGTTCTGTCATGCACAAACTCTCGGATGTAGTGCATGTGGATCTCAATGTGCTTGGTCCTCTATCTCTAAAATGGATCCGTCGAGATCTTGATAGAACTTTGATTGTCACAAAAAATGACAGTCGAAGTAGTGCTACTAATATCAAACTCTGACAAAATACCCTGCAACCAAACTGCCTGAATGCAAGCATTGATTGCTCCTCGATACTCTACCTCTGCTGAAGATAATGCAATGGCTGCTTGATTTTTGATTGACTAGCAAATAGGCCTAGTTCCAATCATGAAAACATAACTGGAAGTGGACTTATGATCAATACTATCACCCACCCAATCTGAATCAGTGTACCCAATCAAATCTAGCTCACAATCTGCAACATAGTGTATGCCAAAGTGTCGAGTACCTTGCACATAGTTTAAGATCCTCTTGGCTTCTCGCCAATGGAGCTCATGGAGCTACTACATATTTCTTGATATAACACTCATGTCATAAGATATATTAGGCCTTGAGTGTTTTAAGTATAGAAGAGAACCGATCAACTGTCGATACAATGTAGAATCTGCAAACAGTACTGTAGAATCTCCCTCCTCAAGACTGATTCCTAAGAAGAATGGGAATAGAGATGCCTTACAATATGAAATATTGAAATTTTTTAACAGGTCTGAAATATATTTTTGCTGAGATATGGTGATCCCATAAAAATTTTGAGCAATCTCAAGCCCCATAAATTGTTTTAGCAAGCCCAAATCTCTCATGTCAAAAGCTAGATTTAAAGCAGTTTTTAACATGTCGATTGAACTGAGAGTGCTACCAATTATCAAAATATCATAAAAATAAAGAAATATGATTAGAAAATTACCTTCAATTTTCTGTAGGTACACATTTGGATCTGATTTCCACCTTCCGAAGTTTTGGGAGAGAAGGAAGGAGCCCATCTTAGCATACCAAGCTCTTGGGGCCTATTTTAAACCATACAATGACTTCTTCAATCTGCATACTAACTTTGGATCTGATATATATCCTTCTATCTGCTTCATATATATTTCTTCTTTCAGATATCCATGGATAAATGCACTCTTCACATCCATATGATACACTTCCTAGTGCTTAGATGCGGCAATGGCCAAAACTAGGCGAATAGAATCCATCTTTGCAACCGGTGCAAAGGTCTCGGTGTAGTCCACTCCTTGGACTTGGGAGAAACATTTTGCTACCAACCTAGATTTTTATTTACATATTGAGCCATCAGTAGAAACCATTTTGCAGTAGACCCATTTACATTGGACTAATTTCCTCCAAGGTGGAAGAGAAACTAGCTCCCATGTAGCATTCTTTTGAAGAGAACTATACTCTTCATCCATGGCAGTTTTCCATCTCATATCTCGGTGGGCATGATAATATGATTTAGGATATGAACCTATCATAAAAAAAAATTCTCAGATAGAAAAGGATCAGAGAATGAAAGAGCCATACCTGCTCTTTGAAAGTTTGCTCGAGTCCTCCTTGGATCGGCAGGATTTCCAATGTTTTGACCAGCAGAATTGAGAGTATTTTGGGCCCACT
Source organism: Larix kaempferi (assembly GCA_027924585.1). Taxonomy (NCBI): domain Eukaryota; kingdom Viridiplantae; phylum Streptophyta; class Pinopsida; order Pinales; family Pinaceae; genus Larix; species Larix kaempferi. Next base: position 1,652,400 of record BSBM01000926.1, on the reverse strand, counting down.
TTGGAAAGTGTTGGGGAACAACTGGATCATCTTCTGAACCTGATATTTCATGTTCATCAAAGTATGATAAAATATCAGAAATATCAGAACCAATACTTTCATCATCTTCTTCAAATTCTTCTTCTTGTAGAGGCGGTAAATGAGCAGTTTCTTCCTCGACTAGTTCTAGATTTTGAAGCGGTTCTTCAAATATGACACTTCGCTCAATGAATATCTTTTTGGATCTGATATCCATGATTTTGTATCCTTTTGATTCATCATCATATCCCAATAGGATGCATTCAACACTTTGCGGATCCAAATATTTTCTCTTTTCAGTCGGAATTCTAGCCCAAGCAGTTGAGCCAAAAACACGAAAATTGGACACATCAGGTTTGTGACCAGTGTAAGCTTCGAAAGGTGTAATATCAGTCAAAGATGAATGTGGAACCCTATTTTGAATGTATGCAGAAACATTCATGGCCTCATCCCAAAGGTTTTTATCCAAACCTTTTGATTCAATCATATAGGTTGCCATCTCTTTTAGTGATCGGTTCTTCCTTTCCGCTGCACCGTTCATCTGAGGTGTGTAGGGAACTGTGTGATGGATTTGAATTTCGATTTCAACACAAAGTTGCAGCAGCTATGATTTGATATATTCACCTCCATTATCATATCTAAGATATTTTATCTTCCTCTCGGTGGCAGTCTCAAGAGAAGCCTCTAAAAACTTGAATTTTTCTAGTACTTATGACCTGGTTTTGAGAAAGAAAACCCATGTAAATATGGAGAAGTCATCGATGAATGTCAAAACATACATTGATCCATTCATGGATGTATGTTTCATTGAACCACTGATATCATAATTTATCAACCCAAAAATGCAAGAAGCTCTGCTAGCTTTGCCTCGGTCAAATTTGTGCTCGGGGTGCTTCCCAATGATGCAACCTTTGCATATTCCCTTCGAGAATTTGATCATCGGAAGGCCATCAACCATGTAATTTTTCTGTAGCAGCTGCAAATATTTATAATTTAGGTGTCCAAACCTCTCATTTCATAGCCTACTAACCACATTTCCATGAGTCAAAAGAGCAGTGGCCTTGTCATGCGGCAGAAAGTGTGAAAATTCATATGCTTTTGAAGCATGATTTGCTTTTCCGACTGCAGTAATTTTTCCACTTTGAATATCAGAAATTTCAACTTTGTTAGGGAATAATACAAATTTATTTGGTGAAACAGTGTGTGTCATCTGATAAATGGAAAGAAGATTCAAAGCTAAGGACAGAACATAGAGCACATTGTGAAAACTGCCATACTCTAAATGAATAGTACCTTTTCCCTTTGAAGAGATCTGAGAGTCATCTCCCATGTGGATGGAGATGGTGTTGTTGGGATCAAATGATGATAGAGAATATTTATTTGCATCCATGTGGTTTGAAGCTCCAGAATCAATGAGTAGAGTTGTGGAAGTCAAAACAGTTGCCATGAGTGCATGACCTCTCTCGGGATGATCATTTTTCTCCTTCTTCCTTGCACTATCAGAAAGGGTTATTTTGCTTTTCTATAAAATAAGGGCCATTTGATATATGGTTTTCTTCATGCATGATCTTTCAGGATGATATCCCTTGTTGCAATAAGAACATTTAGATTTCTCTTTTCCTTCTTTCCCTTTTTGCTTGTTTCTTGAATTGGATGGCTCATTCGATTGCTTTGTCTTCTCTCTTTGCTTGGACGGATCAAACTTTGGCTTCTCTTTCTTTTGCTTCCCTTTTCCATTCATAGCTTTGGATCCTCCAGAAAATAATGCATGGTATTTGGAGCATATGGTCCCCATTTGAATGAGTTTATCATGCTCCTTCATCACGGATTCAATGAAGGCACTTAAGGTAGGCATTTTCCAATTCGGGATTGTGAGCTTTGTCATATTGAAGGTTGAAACAAAAACTGAATAATCTTTCCCAAGTTTTGAAAGAATGCATAGGATCAATTGTTTATCTTCTTTTTCCACTCCACATTGCTTCAATAGCATAACCAAGCTTTTAAACTTAGTGAAGAAGTCATTGATGGTCTCAAAATTTTCAAGATTGAGGGTAGTCAACTCATTCTCTAGCTGATAAGATCTCATATCATCCTACTTGCCAAAGAGTGTGGAAAGTTTCTCCCATAACTCTTTTGGAGTAGTCAATCCATTGAGATGGAAAAGAAGATCCTTAGAGATGTCGAGACAAAGGAAACCATAAGATTCATCAAGTTTATTGAGATATTTTTCCTTCTCTACTGCTAATGTAGCTTCGACTTCTAGGCCCGTGGTAACTCTGTAGAAACCTTTAGAGCGCAGCAATATCTCCATATCAGCCTTCCACTGAAAATAGTTGAAAGGAGTGAGGAGATTTGATGAATAAGTATCCATCTTTCAAGAGGATCGAATGCAATAGAAGTGCAGAATAACCTGCAAATCACATGAAAAAAAGAACCATAAGGTCGAACAATCCACCTGTTTCAAGTCACTTCACACCCGGCATAAGACAATCAAGCAAGCTTGAAGATTCAATGATTCTAATACAGGAATTATGTGGAAGAATCTCGCCTTCTGGAGTGGATTGGAAGAGAAAATTTCAGCAATAGAGAATGCACAAGAGAGAATTCATGCCACAGCTGTGATATTTTTGAGCAAAAATCACTCAATCTTCATGTAGAACACCTGCAGAAAAAAAGTCTTGTCCCTGCCATGGCTCTGATACCATGTGAAATTAAGCACAACAGATCTAATTGAACAAGTAAATCAATTACAGGAGATGAAACTTAGAAAATATGTGTAAACTGTGCAAAAGGCTTGCAGGAGTGCTCTATTGAACTCAAAAGTAGAATACAATACAAGATGCAGTCACAATGACTGAATGATTTCGAATTACCCAAGGAGGTCATTCGAAATACTACATGGAATAGCTTGGCTCCAACTAGGAGTCCTCATCATTAGATCAGTGGAGTCATCAATGCACAAGTAACGGTCCACTAGGTGTCAAACTGAGTCTAATTGAGTGTGGTAGGTGTAACTGGTGCATGAAATAGTAATGTAGGGAAGGAGGCTCAGTCGAGGGTGCATGAGGAACTAATTGGAGTTAGAATAGGAAATTTAGTCTCACTGGGGGTCCAATGGAGTGATACAATCAGTTGAGGAGTCAATCTAGCCTTAAATCAAGGAAAGAACTCAACTAACTGAAGTGAACTAAGTGGTATGTGAAGAAGTGCGCCTTTCTGAGGTGGTAGGTGAGAAGTGGGCGCCTTACTGACTAGGGGGGATAAAACTGCAAGGAAAGAAGCTCCCGGGTGTTGGAAAACTGGGGACAAGGTGCTAGAGGCATCAAACTGGTGACTGGGATGCATGCAAATGCATGCAAAGTACAAAACGGAATGATGAGATATCCTAACATCCACACCTTATGAGTCCTGGGATTACACAGCTTAGGGGCCATGATTGGGACCAAGAAACAACAGGGGGGATGAAAACACATGAAATGCAAGAGGGTGGGGGTAGCTAATTTTGGGGAGCAGAAGGTATAGTAGTAAGAGAGGAGGGTAGCGACCCACAAGCACAAGGGGAAAATAATCAGCAGGATAGAAAGGAAAACAGGTTCAAGCATGGAAGCACGCAGTTGTGGAGCCTCCCATTTTATAGCACTCTTTTGTCGACTTGCCTTAATTTCCATCATCACTTTGTCATACTTTGGGTTAGATTGAAGTACTAAAGCACTCAATCTGCCATGGTTACCACTTTTACCAATCATTCTCTGCAATGCATGCTCGATGGTGGAGGACAATCCAACATCCCGGTCTCATTAAAACCCACTTCACTAATTAACTGCTCCGGACGGTCTTGGTTTCCATTGTTGTACTCCACACCTATGTCATGTGGATGGTCATAATGTTGAGAGGTGACGATGAGGCCAAAATCATGTGGAAATTTCAGGGGATCAATCCCATATGAGGTGTCGTTGCATCGTCGCCTCATGTCTTGATCATCTTTATTAGCTAACCGAGTACATTGCACAACCCAAGTCATATCCATAAAGAGTGACCTTCTCTAATACATTACTTCTAATACATTAGAAACCTGGTCTCCATCAAAACCTTCCATATGTGCTTCCCATATACATATCCAATATTCTGAGTGTAATACATTAGACTCAGATACCTCAATAATACCCTATATACTCCTTCGCAACAATCTCAAATATCCAATCCACGATTCATCAAGTTTCAACCATCGAAAAAATCCCTCTCAGGATCTTCCTCTTGCAACCCATATAATAATATCCAATACTTAGTCATCGATGAGGCCTTTGAACCTGACACATTGGGATCCAATACATCAGATTACTATACTCCATCACTATTTTCACCACACATACTTAGTTGTTTTTTCTTGATAGTTAGCCTCTAGTGAGGCCTTTCCAATAGGTCGGGCCAGTCTTGATGAACATTATCTGAAAGTCCCATAATACTTCATCATATTGGTTGATCCCTATCGGAGTTTCTCAACCCTATCACATGGTTACTTCAACAACCTAATTTTGATATAACTCCAAGCTAGGCCCTCTGATCACATGGTTGGCCCATGTCACTTCCTTTGTCCACATGGTTGGTCCATGTCACTTCCTCTATATATGTGGTTGATCCATAAGGCTATTGTGGGACCCACATCAAATTTCAAATTTTTCAAAAATGTTTCTAAGTTTCCTTATCTTCTAAAAATTGAATATGTGGTTCTTGTGCAGGTTCTTACACCCAACATGTCTCTCTGATGGAAAATTTTCTCATCCATTGACAGATTCATCAATTTCTACCACTGAATCGACTATGCATCCATGGCACTGGTTTGACTTCCTTTGACCCATGCAAGCCCGATCTTGTAAACCTTAACTCTAATACATATATGTCACGTCCCTAATCACCTCAATAGAATGTATGGGGTGGCGAGGAACTCCATATACACCCTCAACATCCAAATTCAGCTTCAATAATTGAATCTAACTTGGGCATGTAGAAAACCCAATATCGTATTAAGAGAGCTATATTGGTATTATGATATTAGGAAGAAACTACAATAGTGTGTGTGGAGAAATTTGAGGAGAGAAAGTTAATATATCATAAGTAGTGCATCGGGAAAGTTATATCGGGATTGTCATGACATAGATATGTCACAGAAACATATTCGGGAAAACATGATGGGCAAAATATGATATGTATCATACCTAACAGATTTAGGATTGTCTCAATGGAGTTGAGATATCGGAGAAAATGACTGACAAAGAACGCAAGGCATAGGACAAAGTCCAATAGGTGAGATCTAATGTGTATTGGATACTATGGTATCAAAAGGGAGTCATCAAAGGTAGGATGTTTAAAAGTTAGATTTGGAAATGAACCGTCGCAGGTTCAATTCAATGGTGCACATAAGGAATTCTGATAAACAAAATGTCAATGGATGAAAGGAAATAGATCGTGACACATGATATAGTTTAGGCATGGGACATCGAGGTGAATAGATTTAGGCAATGTAGAACAGGTTTGATGGGGAAAATATGATGCAATGGTTGATCTCGATGTGATGAAAAGTTAGGCCTGAAGTGGAAAGCTTGAAGCCAATACAAGAATCTACAGGAATGGAAGCCAAATGTGGAAAATTGAAATTTAAAAGGATGTAATTTATACCCCGAGGTTAGAATGAAACATTAATACCATCATTGGAATGTTGATTAATGTAAGAATACATGTGTACAACTATATTATACAAGAGGATTATAATTTTTTCCAAAAATTGATCAAGAAGGGGCTTGTGATTCTTATTCGACCAACTTGTCAAGCAAATGAATTTTCTAGAATTTTTAAAAATGTGAAATCTGGATTGAAATTTTGGAACTTAAACCCAACTAATAACATTTAATTCTATGAATACATTGTAGATATAGGTATTTTAATTTCATCAAGAACAATTACAAGTCTAATAAGTTCAGAAGAGCCATGAAGAGAATAATTAAAGAGGACAAGTTTCCTTACAATAACGAGGAAGCTAGGGACATAATGTTAGTGTAGGAACTGAAGAGATAGAATCAAATGGACACAGAGGAAATGTTGAACCTATGGTACTCATGGAGACAATGAGAAGTATTAGGGTGGAGATGTAGAGCTATAGGGAAGACAATGAGAGAATGATGAGAGCCCGAGAATATCATAATTGTTGGGCCTGGCCAAATTAAGCCATTTTTGGGCAAGGCAATTTTGATGCAAGCCAGTTTTGGAGATGCTAAGTTACAACGCGGATCAGAGTAAGGCACTTTTGAAAAAAGACAGTTTTGAGGAGCTGCGAAGTTGAGTGCAACGCAGTATCGATAGGATGGGAACTGCACAGCTGAGATCTGGATCCGCGAAGTAGTAGCACCGCAAAGTGCCAGCAAGGCACCTATTTTGGGTAAAGAAGGTAAGGGAAGGTCGAGCTGCGAAAGAGACGTATTTTGTTGAAATAATCCATGATTCCCAGTAGGTGGGTAAGGAGTGGTGCGGAAGGAAAGCGACTGGTCACATGGGCAGAGGCACAATGTGAACTAGCCGCACAAAGCCGTTAGAGAAGGAATGGCAGGGTGAAAGCGACCCATCGGCATGCGCTTGACACAAAGGGATGAAAGCGATGTGACCACGTGCATAAGGATGGCCATGACGGAGAAGTTGCTACCAGAGCTAGCAGTCCTGGTTAGCAAAGTAACCATGACGGTTTTGGGTAACCTTAGGGTTTTTGAGCCTATGCATTGTAAAGACGTGACCTAAGGGACCGATCTATAAAGGGGCACATTTTGTAAGGGAAAGGGTTAATTGTGAATTGCTAAATCTTGAGTAATACTTGTTTTGCATTGTTGAATGCTACTATAAAGGCTCTGCAGCTGCGTGCGCAGAGACCTATTGAGAGAGAAGAGAGTCTGTAGCTGAGTGCACAGATTGGACTATCGTACCATTCCCAAAGATAATGCAACAATAGTTCCTATGGACATAGCTCCCATCCTAGGGGTGAACCACGTTAAATTCTGTGTTATGCGATTGCTATGTGTTTGCATTTGTGTCTTTACTTATGATGAATGGTTGAGTGTTGTTTATGAGTTTATGTGCTTTGCTTTTATATGATTTTTCCATAAAGATAAGATGGGAATAATATGTTAAGTAATCACATGTATGAATGAATTCTGAATGCACCAGTATTTTACAGTTACATGAATGGACAAACTAGTCAGATAAAAACTTAGCGCAACACTGGAAGTGTGCAGTGATATTATTGTTGTTGTTATTGGAGTGTATAAGTTCACAAGGGATTAGTCTATTATGCTTGTAGAATTCCCATTATTACACTACGTAAGATCCATTAAAAGTATTTAAGTACCAAATAGGAAGCGCACTATATGTGGCGTTGTCCTGTTGGCGAAGAACCGTCCAACATTGCGCAGTCCTTGGATGCGCGATAGTTAAGTATTCATTGTGAAGAAGTGGAACTTCACATAGGATGAAGTCCACAGCACAAGTCCCTTAACGCGTTGCTCGCCAATCTGTTTAAAAAATCATCACCTGGTTGTGGAAACCTGATTCCACAACCCCCCATTACTTCGCCTCGGGTGAGACCTCAGTCTGTTCGCAGATTGTTGCTGAAAGGGCCAGTGAAAAGGGGTTTTGTTGGTTCCTCGAACCACACAGAACCTGGGTCTTTATAGAAAACCTCAAGAACAGTTATACAAACCAAAAAATGGTTCTGTTTCCGCACTAAGAACCAGTGATGAGTACAAAACCTTGGAATCCTAAGAAAAAGGAAATCTAGGATTGGTGCAACAAGACAAAAAGAGATTTTTCCAGAAAGGAGAATAGACATCCGCATCTCTCCGACGTAGATTGGTTAAGCAAGTACCTGTGGAAGGATATTCATGAAATGTTCTGGGAAATTTTTGGAAACGAGTTGCATGAGTGGATATCAAGATTCGTAGAGTGAAAGAACTGCTTCCAAGAAGGAGCACCTACCAAGTAGACTCCAGAGCTTATTCAGAGGCTTAAAGAAGTAAATAGTCCACTCTCACGAGCAGTCGAATTTTGGGTTGAAAGTACTCTAGAAGGATTTGTGACAGAGTTCGTTGTTGACACATTGAAGTCCTACAGTACAGTGAGGCAGATTTTTTCAAAGGTTTCAGAGGTAAATACCTCAACAATCTAAGTTTATACATTAAAATGATTTTAGCTGAGAAAGGAATTTTAAGAATGCAGTAAAAGTCCTAGAAGTTTTTGAATTTGTAATGGTCAATAGCATATATAGTGATTCTGACAAACATACACATAATTTGAGAAGTGGAAAGAGATATAAGTTTAATACTGAGAAGAGTGAACTCCGCATAGACACTGATTTAGAACTTGATCCTGATAGCCAGACCACACCTCCATCAGCCACCTATCATCCTATTACTCCACAGAACCCACCGATTGTGAACACCGTGCCTCCGATTACACAAAACCCACCAGTTCAGAACCCTCTAGTTGTTAATATTCCTAACCCTCAGAGCATCAATACAAGTAACACCGCGGGAGTGAGTACTCAGACCATCCCGACTCAGAATATTTCAATTCAGAACATTCCACGCAGTACCATTCCTTACACCACTCAGAACATTGCGTAGAACCCTGTACCACCAAGAAGAAGGACGAATGATGACATTAAGCTATCGATATTCAAAGGAACGGGTCTAGAGGACCCTAAGCAATATTGGTTTCTATGTGAAGCCATGTGGAGTGTCAAGCAAGTTCAGGATGATGCTGTGAAGCGAGCACAGCTCATCACCACATTCAGATATAGAGCCTTGAACTGGTTCATGAAGTAATCTCAGGGACATAATAGAACCTTAGTGGAGATTAAGGCTGCACTATTGAGCGAGTTCAAGAAGCGAAAGTGAGAATCCCAATCTATAACAGAATTAATGGAAATTAAGCAAAAACCTAATGAGACAGTCTGGGAATTTGTCTATAAGTTTAAGACATTGCTAGACCAGGTCAGTTTTGGCATAACACCGCAACAGCACCAAGAGTGGTTCATAGCCACACTGTTGCCCCATATCAGACTATCATTGATGCAGCAGAAAGTGAATTCGCAGGAAGAAGCCTTGGAGATCATGGTGAAGTTGGAAGCTTCACCTATAGGAGAGACTAGCACTAGAATGTCTCAGATCCAAACCTATCTAGCTACCTTGACATTACAATTGCACGACATGAAGAAGGGAAAAGAACAGAGACAAGAAGTTTGGTGTACATGATGCAGAGGAGAAGGAAACACCAGGGAGAAATGTCCTTTGTTTAAAGAATACCTTAATAGTGGAGCAACAAACCCATTGAATCAGAACCAAGTGCCATGGTGTGAGATCTGTAGAACTAGAGGACATCGAAAAAAATACTATTACTTAATTCAAAAGTATGTGCGAACTCCTAAGAATTTATATTGCACATTCTATATATCTGTTGGACATGATGATTCCAACTGTAGAGCATATGACCTCATGATGGAAAGAAAGAAAGATATGGAGAATATGCATGGTGGAGTATATAGAGTCCAAGAAGAAGCTCCACAGAACAAGGATAATGTGCAGCATGATCAAGGCGCATACAGAGGCCGTGGAGGATTCCGAGGAAGAGGAAGAAATATTGGCCCAAGACAAGGAAGAGGAAGAGGCCATATGATCTATTATAACTATGGCCAGCCAGGTCACTTATCTAGAGATTGTACCAATCCATGCACTACTCGCAATTATTGTAAATATTTTGATCATGTTATTGAAGCATTCCCAGTGTTAGCAGTAGAAATGTAGAAGAGAAAGCAAGATGTGCCTAACCCGAATATTCAGCTGATCACAACAGAGAAAAGGACTGCATATCCGAGCATTAATGTTGTGATGCAAAGTGGCGTTGCAATAGGAAGAGATAGGCAATCAAAAGCTTTGACTTCTGGAGATTTTGATACTAAGAAACCCCTATTGAAGCAGTCTGGATTAGAAAAGCTAATGGGAAAAGATCTGTTTTCAACCTGGAGAAAAACAAAAAAGTCTTTAAAGAAGCACGGGACATATTCAAAGAGCCAGCACCTATGTCACCACGAATCCCATTGCGAAGTGAAACAATGCATATGGAAGATATGCCAACAACGCATGATCAAACAAGTAACGCAGCAGAGACAAGCACCTCTGTTTCCCAGTTCCTATGGAGCTGCATGAAATTATTGAAAAGCGTAGACGCTGTAGTGGAATTACAAAAATTGTTAAACCAATATGAACCATGCAATGAGACAGATACTTCCCAGAGCGCATTTCATGACATCAAGATCCACAAAAGAACAGGAAGATAAATGAGGCTCAATGCGTAGATAAGAGATTATGAGATGGATGAGATGATCCTTGACTTAGGGTCAGAGGTAAATGTCTTTACTAAGCAAAAATGGAAGCAGATGGGGAGACCAAAGTTGTCATGGTCACCCATACAATTGATATTGTCCAACAAGCAGAAAGTCATACCTTTTTGGAGATTAGCCAATATTATTGTTGACATCAATGGAGTGCAAAGTCATGTAGACTTCGAGGTTATCGAAATTGTGGATGATAGTCAGCCTTATCCAACATTGTTGGGTATAGACTGGGTGATGGATAACCTCGCCATCATATACTTTAATACCAAGAAGATGATCATTGAAGGGTAGGATATTAGGGTCATCGCACCATTGGACCCTTCACAAGGGGAAAGATGCAGAGAGCCGATTCAAGAAGAATCTAGAGCAGACGACCTTGATCGCATTTACAAGATGACTGGGAATCAAGATGACTACATTAATCCTACAGTGGATGGAGCACTTAGTTGGCGATGTGATAGTTCTTGCATCTCAGACTCTAATGTAGGACTGGAGAATTGGCAAAGCCGTATGCATTAAGTATCTGCAAGAAGATGCATGCAGATCACAAAGTCACTGCGCTGGATTGGAACCGAGGTAAGTCCAATCCCCACCTATGATGGTTCGACTAATGTTCATTCATTTATTCAAGAATATACTATATCAATTGCAACTGAACACCGAATACCAGCATTAGATATGGCACTGCGCGCTATACTTTCCAGATGGTGGGCTGCGCATAAGCAGAATTTGACTACATGGGATCAGTGTAGACATATGATGCAAATCGGATTGCAGATAAAGTTGCACTGACATTTGGAAAGTATAATGGACAGATGGATCCGAGGGACCACATTGAAACCTGTTCACAAGCATGGGAAAAGAGACCACAGACAGAATGGGTTCATCTATTTGTGCACACACTACAGAAGATTCCAGAGGATTGGTATACAGACACGGATATTTGCAGAGGAACTACAGATTGGTCTATCTTAACTGCGAACTTCCAGAAAACTTCTAGTTTTGAAGATGAGATCCCAAGCATAAACAAATCTCTACAAGTTATCAAAGAAAGAATATTCAGAGAGGAATGCACAAGTATAAATGAGGCATTAGAAGAAATCAAAGAGAGGGTATTTGAATATGTAAAGGTACCTGTGAACCTACAACCAGAATGGGCAAGGCAGATAGAACATGCCTTTGAATGCTATAACCTTGCTGAAAATGAAGAAGAACAAGAAGATAGCGATTAGGAGGATCCGCACAACATAAAAATACATGATTCAGAAGGAGCACGCAATGTAGAGGGACCTCCACTGGAAATTCGAGATATGATTGGACCTGTCAAGACAAGAAAAGTGAACATTGGCACAAGTGAAGAGCCGAAGTTCGCATCCATTGGAGACTACTGGGATGATGCGACGGTCATGCAAATCACCGACCTTCTAAATGAATATCAAGATTTATTTCCGACGAAGTTTTCCGAAATTAAAGGAATTTTGGGCAACTTGGGGGTCATGAAAATACCTATCAAGCCAGGTGTGAATCCCATAAAGCAAAGGCCCTATAGAGTGAATCCCAGATATAAAGAAAGAGTGAAGGCAGAGATTTATAAGATGCTTGATGTAGGGATCATTGAGCTTGTTGAAGAGTCAGAGTCGATAAGCCCAATGGTTATCCAAGAAAAAAATACTAAATGTGAGAATAGAATCTGCGTAGATCTAAGGAAGTTGAATGATGCTTTGCTGCATGACCCATTTCCTACTCCATTTACAGATGAAGTATTAGACAATGTGGGAGGAAATGAGTCCTATTCTTTCACTGATGGATTCTCTGGATATCATCAGATTAGGATTGATCCAGCAGACAGGCATAAGACAACATTTGCTACTGAATGTGGATCATATAAGTATACCATTATGCCATTTGGTTTGAAGAATGCACTTGCCATATTTTCCAGATTTGTTGTGGCTGCATTCAAGGAATTTATCCATAAGTTATTAGAGGTTTATTTTGATGATTGGACTGTCTTTGGTTTGCTGAAAAACCATTTTGAAAACTTGAGAATGATGTTAGATAAGTGCAGACAACATCAAATTTCATTGAATTTAAAGAAATGTATTTTTTGTGTACCTTATGGTATTCTTCTAGGCCACATTGTGTGTAGACAAGGTTTGATGGTTGATCATGTGAAGATCGTAGTGATCGTGAATTTACCTGCACCAAATTCAGTGAAATAGTTTCACACCACATTGGGCCATACATGTTATTATATGAAATTCATCAAGGGTTATGTGCAGATAACCACGTCGATGGAGAAAATGCTGAAGAAAGAAGCGCAGTTCATATGGAACACAGAATGTGAGCATGGATTGGACATGCTAAAAGAGAAGATGGTAACTGCGTCGATCCTAGTTTTTCCAAATTGGGATAAGTCGTTCCATGTACATGTTGATGCTTCGTCCATTGCACTTGGAGTGGTGCTAGAACAACCAGGAGAGGGAGGCATTGACCATCCCATTGCATTTTCGAGCCGGAAGTTCTCATCAGATGAAAAAAATTATATGACCACTGAAAGAGAGGGTCTAGCTATGGTATATGCACTGCAAAAATTTAGGCACTATTTGCTGGGTGCGCACTTCTTCATGTACACTGACCATTCAACTTTGAAATATCTGGTCAATAAGCTAGTGTTAGGGGGAAGAATCTGCAGATGGTTGTTGCTCTTTCAGGAGTATGATTTTGAAATTGTGGTTAAACCAGGAAGATTGAACTTAGGACCCGACCATCTCTCAAGGATTGAGTCAGGCGAAGAACCCACCAATCTTAAAGACAGTATTCCTGACGCGTAGTTGTTTTCTATACATATCACAAATGACTACTATAAATACATTGTTGATTTCTTGACCACAGGGTTGGCACCTACAAAGTTCACTACGCAGCAGAAGAAGAAGCTGGTAGTTAGAGCAGTAGATTTCACTATAATCACAGGTCAATTATATAAGTTGGGACTAGACGAAGTGTTGCGCAAATGCATGTTGGAGCATGAGAAGCCATTCATATTGTTTGATGCACATTCAGGTGTATCGGGAGGTCACTACACGGGAAGAGATACCGCACATAAGATATTGAGAGCAGGGATATGGTGGCCTACAATTCACAAAGATTCAAAGGAACATTTCTAGAGCTGCGATGTCTGTTAGAGGATAGGAAGGCCGTCACGAAGAGACGAAATGCCATTGAATCCGCAGTTGACACTTCAAGCATTTGAGAAATGGGAAATTGATTTCATGGGACCTATTAACCCACTAGGAAAAAGGACTGGTGCAAGATACATTATCAATGCGACTAATTATCTCACCAGATGGGCAGAGGATAAACCAGTAAAGGACTGTAGCGCAGTTACTACCGCGCAATTCATCTTTGAGAACATCCTTACTAGATTTGGATGACCGAATATTTTGATGATTGATCAAGGGACCCATTTTTTGAATCGAACTATTGAATCCCTTACTGAAGAGTTCCGCATATATCATCAAAGGAGTACACCATACCATCCTCAAGCCAATGGAACCATTGAATCTTTCAACAAGGTACTAGAGAATGCACTGACAAAGGTATGCAATGTAAACAGGGATGATTGGGATTTGTGCATTCCATCTGTGCTATGGGCATACAGAACCACTTGCAACAAGATGACAGGCCGTACACCCTTCAGATTGGCCTATGGACAGGAATTTGTCATGCCTATAGAGTACATTGTACCCAGCTTGAGAATAGCTGCATTTACAGGCATGGAGGATGAACAAACAATAGAGGAAAGGCTTCTACACTTGGTTAGATTCGAGGAGGATCTCTTCGTCACAGGATTTCACCACCAAGTGCAGAAAGACAGACAAAAATCATGGCATGATCGCCATATCAAGAACAAGTCCTTTCAAGTAGGTGACCTTGTCCTCTTGTATGATAGCAAGTTTATGAAATTTCCTAGAAAATTTAAAATGCATTGGCTTGGCCCATATATTGTTATGCATGTTACTAATGGTGGTGCAGTTCAGTTAGCCACGTTAGCTGGAGAGAAATTACCAGGTTTGGTGAATGGAAGCAGACTAAAACCCGATCAGGATAGTCCTACTTCGCAGAACCCTCAGTGATTGAAAGAAAAGGAAATTTCTAAGTGTCAAGTTGTTACAACGTAATCTTCCATCCTATGAGCATCAACATTCTTTGGCCTGTAGGATCCATTTCACTGACTCATATCCACTTATATCCTTCAGAGATACTATTTTTCCCTATTTTTATTCCTACCCACTTGTTGAATCACTATAGCATGCGTACCCGTGAGTTGCATCACTATAGCCCATGGGTATCAAGTAAAATGGTAAAAATCACTAGTTTATTACTTTTTACTCTCAAAAGCGGTCATTCGGTGACCTTTGGCTCTCCATCTGCCCAAGTAACTTCTCGATGTGTCCTTTCACTTACCTTTGAGAGGACTATATATTGAGCACATATGGCTTATGGACAGGAGGAGAAAGAAGAGCAAGAGAACTCTAGTGGATTTTTTCCCTATCTTGAGTCTACACTCATTGATCCTTGTAGTTGTGAACCCTTTATGTTCACCTTCCGAACTCCTATCTAGTTTGAGTTTGCCATTCATGGAGGATTGAAGTGGTGGAGGCACAAGTGGATTGATCCAGATCTTGGTTCAGATTGGTTTTTGGCAAGAGGTCGTATCACTTTGTACTTCTTCTTGTTTATCAATAGAAATACTCATATTCTCGTCCATTAATGTTGTAAATGTTGTTTATCTTACATTGGGTTGCATTTACTTGTTATATCATGGGCCATATCTATTGATGATGTTAATGTCATTTATATATTATATGTACTTGTTGTATATTGGTTGTCAAGACTAATTTGCAGATTCAAGTGCATGGATTGAAAAGCTCCAATGGGGATCTACATCAAACTTTTGGATCGAGGTTGGTTATCTTCTTCCTTATCTTAGCATTGTCATTTATATAGCATAGTTTTGAGAATTGAGTTGACTTCTGGTAGTCATCTGTCTGTTGTGGTACACCCCAAGCCATAGTGAGTTTTCTCCAACACAGAAATGGCGACTGCGCTGGGGAAAACATCCATCTTGGGGATTTTTTTAGCATTAGTCGATAACTAGAGTTGCTATTTGTCGAAGCTCTTTGTCACTTGTCTGCCATTGAGATACACTATAGAAAAATTGCTTTTTTTTGAGCCATTGGACTCTCTGTTTTCCATTTTACCTTCCCTCACCGGCGGGCTAGCTTAGCTCTACCCGCGTACACCCGCTTCTGTTTACTCTACTGCTCACGGGTACCCGTAGGTATTCCTTCGACAGTAGTGTACAACTCCGGCTTTGGTTGATTCATGACCTTTGGTTGTTGCTAGGTTGGTTTTGGTTGATCCCGAGTCTTTTTTGGCCTGTTTATTGACTGTTCCATGCCTTGGTTGTGACCAGAACTCTTCGTTTCTCTTGGTTGAGCCTTGTTGGTTTTTTACCCATCTTTGGATTTAGCCTTGTTGGTTTTTTCCTTTTGAGCTCATTCCTTTGGCTGGCTCTTACTGTTTGGTATCTTCCTGGTTGTCTTAGTGATCTCCTTGGCATATCAGTGACTAGATAGTAGGATTTTGCTTGCATTTTTCATTTCCATATATTGAAAAATACAAAAAATACACATAGTTTTTGCATTTTCCTTTCGTTTATAAGAGAAAATACAAAAAAAAAAAATATTATTTTATGTATTGTATCTTGCATTGAGTGCTTTCTGCCTTCATTTAGATTCTGATTGTGCATTGAAAGAAATATAAAAGGATTGCATATTTATTTTGAAATCGTTGGTTTGATTGTGCATATTAGGGGCATTGTTTTCATTGGATAGATGAGTCTAGGATTTGGCGATTTTGCATACCATTGAGTCTTACACATCACTAGTTTCACGATCATATCCCTTGAGTAATCACAGCCATTAAAATTAACGCTTAATATTAAAATTGATTAGACCGATTTTATTTATAGGGTATACCAACTAGCATAGGTTTAGAGTCTTGGAATAGATCATTGTGAGTTAACAATCCAAGACTACTAGACGAAACATTAGGTGTCTAACCAGGGAGTGGAGGAATCCATGGTATAGATCGATGTTCTCAGGAATCTCTACTCAAGCCAGAGTTAAGAACGAGGTCACGGGAGGTTGGTTGAAGGGATATCCCTCTGATACCGAATGAACGTGGGAGATATTTCCAAGATTTGTTCGTATCTGGGGACTCTTGGGGGATTTGACCCTCATTGATTTTTGAGCTCAGCTACCCTGCCCATATGATGGATCCCACCTATGATTGTCCCCCTGAGCATTGGTTATATTGCGGTGACCATAGTTGCCTTACCTAGGTATCGCACAACGTACTTGCAGTGGTTATACTGTTCGTGTCCTGAGTCAGATAGGGATTGGACAACACAATTGTGTTTGTGCAATGGACTTGAACCTGTACACGCAGTGAAGCCTGGGTGTCTCTATAACTAATTATGTTACCTACAGCTATAGTTTGGGAGTCTCAAGCCTCTCCTAGGAGAGACATACCAGCTCTAGTGTCGGGAGGTCATTTAGCCACTCTGTTTGTCTACTCTTGGTTGTAGTTTCTCTAGGTGTGTGCTTTTGATTTACTGTTTTTGATCGATAGTTGTCCTTTAGGGGACATTTTGATTATATATTCTCTCCAGAGATATCATGGCGTGGAGCCCTATTCTCCGTCGGTCCCATCGGTTGGCTGGTTTAAAGCCGACTGAGGTTACATGCCGTATTGCTAGAGGACGCTAGAGGGCTCCCTCTGAGTCTTCAGATTCTTACGAGGCTTACGTCCAAGACGTCATGACTGCCACACATTCCGATACTGAGGAAAAACCTTCGACTCCATCTGGTAGAGTTGACCACACTTCCGATCCCCATACTCCCCGTGAGGAGTGGGGAGGTGATCCACCTGAGACTCAACCTGGTTCTATTTAGCCTAATCCACTTGAACGAGATCCGTTTGATCCTTCGAATCCAGAAAATTATCTTTACGGAATGCCAACCTTACCCGAGGACAAAGAACAGGACAACACGTTCATTCCTTCGTTTCCACACAGTCATAGACACAGGATGCCAGAGCTACATGATGACATTGGCCCTATGATCAACCCGATAGCACTCTCTTTTGGTATGCCTAGTCATAGTACCGTCGAACCTTCCACTACGTTTGGTATTCATGCTGGCACGAGTCATGGTGTCAGCCATACTATACCCACTGGGGGCACTACCCTTGCTGGGGGCACTACGTTGTCCACCCACACACATAGTATAGGGACTGGTCATGTTCCTCCTAACGATGCTAATGTTGGAAGACGACCACCTCCTAGGATTACCCAACCTAATAGAAATGTTGTTCGAAACACGACTCGCCATCCACCACCTAATACACATGCCACTACTCGTCAACCTAGGACTACTTTTACGGATGTTAATGCTCCTCCCAACCACGGGGGTGGACATATACCGCATACTTTCGCGTCCACTGCCGCCACTAGTAATGCTAATGTAGGGAGTGGAAATATCTCCTATCCACATGGACATCATGCCACCATCCCTGCTACTAGTCACACCAATATTAGGGCTGGGAACATCTCTCATGCTTCTGGTCACCACACGACTGCTCAAGCTAATCCTAATGCTGGGGGTGGGAACATACCATACCATTATGGTCATTACAACACGGTTCCCACTATGAATAGTACATATATGCCCCATACTCATGGTGTAAATCCTTACTACAACACAGTCGGTGCTAGCCATCAGTATAACCCACCACCCCAATATGGTGCCCAAAACACACACATACTTGCTTACTCTCAAATGGGTTAGGTAGGAGGAGGTTATCAATCCTATGGCCATGGTCAAGCTTACGGTCCATTAGGTCCTTATCATCAGCAGTTTAACACTCATGGTTAAGCTTTTGGTCCATCTTATAACACGGTTCCGTTTAACCAACCTTTTATGGGGGATTATAATCAAGCTTTCCAGCCTTAGCTCCTGTTCCTTGCACGCTTGAATCTTCCAGATCTTTCAAACCTCATGAATGATCCGATGTGTCACAACCCTCCTTAGCCCCCGGTCCCTACCAAGCTCCCTTCGAACATTCCTAAGTTTGAGGGGAAAGGTGGTGAGGACCCGGGAGATCATGTCACGACATTTCACCTTTGGTGCTCCTCCAACTCGTTGAATCACGATTCCGTTAGATTGCAAATATTTTAATGCACCCTCATGGGGGCAGCCGCGAAGTGGTACGTCTAGTTGCCTGGAAACACCTATAGGATTTTTAATGAGATCGCTTTGGTTTTCTTAGACCATTTCCAGTTACTGGTTCGCTATGATACTGGAACTGAACTTTTATCTACCTTCCGTCAGAACAAGGCCACACATATTTCTGACCACGTTCAAGAGTGGCATCGGTGGAAGAGGTTAGTGAAATCCAACATTCCTCCAGAGTTCCTGTTGGAATGGTTCCTCAAGTCTCTACTCCCATACATTGCTAAGGATGTTTTGATGTCTGGCATTGTGACTAAGGAACAAGCTATCTTGAAAGTCCAACAATTAGACTTATTATACTCTCAGTCTAGCATTTTGTATGACATCATCCCTGACGCACCGCGTACACGTCATGATCCCACGTCAGTTCCTGGATCGCATGCTGATGGCATCGTTGGATCTGCAAGCACTCGCCCCATAGATTTGGTAGCTAATCATATGCAAAATTTGTCGCTAAACTAGTCTACTCCCGGACAGGTTCACACCTTGTCCACTTCCACTCCATCGTCCGATGTACACAGTGTGCAAACGACAAACCAGTCAGGTAACCAACAACCTGGCGGTAAGAAAAATGGGAGAAATAATCGTAAGGGTGGAAACAATGGGAATAACAATAGCAATCGCAATACCCCCTGTAAGGATAATGCCAACCCTCTTCGGGAAGGCATAAATGCTGGTGAGGACTGTAAACCTAGGCGTAAGGTGAAGTTTCCTTACAAGGTCTATGGGGAAGACCATCTTACTCACTTATGTCCTCGTATTGAAGAAGCATTGAAGCACTTGGTACAAAGTCCAGCTATGTTGAAGGATCCCCTACCTCATCACCAAAACATGGCTTTGCATTCTCCCACCACCAGTTATGCACCTATTGAGACAGCAACGTCTTCTTCCAATACTAGTGGTTATGGATGTGTGAACATGGTTCAGTCAGAGGTTAGTGTTTCCACTCGTCAGCACGATTATGATGCACCACAACCCAATTTGGGGAGTGAGCCTCCCCCTCCTCCTGATAATTCCTTGCATATCGAGAATCCCTCTATTATGCCACGGATATCGAAAGGTGTTGTTAAGCGCTCTACACATAATCCTAATGCTCGAGCCACCCACAACTACTCCATCGTAGAATATTTGGGCCAAAATCTGTGTGCCATGTCGGCTCTTGAAGTTTTGCAAGCCTATCCTTCTAAGAAGAATGCTCTTTTGAGTGCGTTATGAGTTCAGGATGGGGGAAGTCCCACTGTTATCAAGTTCGATACTACTGATGTTCAACCTTGCTTACCCTACCACGTGGCTTTTCAAATCCAGGTGGTGTTCCTTCAGAGTTTTGTCAAATGTACTATGGTTGACGAAGGTGCTTCTACGTCAGTAATGCCGTTAGCTTGTTGGAAATCTCTTGGCTCTCCTCCCTTACTTGCATCTAGAACCACGCACACTGCATTCGACGGTCATTCATTTAAGCTGCATGGAATTATCCCTTCCCTTTTTGTCTCCTTGGGAGGTAATTGTGTGCCTATTGAAGTCAAGGTGGTTGATGCGCCCATTGAATACAACCTTTTACTGGGTCAGAATTGGATGTATAACATGAAAGTTGTCGCGTCCACTGTATTTAGAGTTATCTGCTTTCCTCAAGAAGGCAAGATTGTGACCATCAATCAGCTGGATTACGTTAACTCCTCTTCCACAGCATCCATGGGATCCATAGTCCCACAGGTTACTCATTCTCAGCCGGCAACTGGGAACATGGGTGTTGGCATGTACCCTTCATTGATGGGAACTTATGATTTTGCCGCACCTGTGAATTTTATTGGAACCATTATCGATGATGCGTCTCCTCCTTCGCGCAATATGTCATTCCGGGATTCTTATTTTGATGATCCATTGAATTTACCATCCACGAGTTCCACGTCTGGAAACATTTTGCATATCGGAATGTCTATGCCACTGTCTCTAGCTAAGCTTGCTTACCGACATATTCAACAAGCCACTGTAGAACCAGATCTCTCTTCTTCCTATACAGTCAAGGAAGATCCCGTTATGCTGCTAGTTTGGGAAGCCAACTCGTCTTGTTCCCATCATTGCCTCAATGATACTTTGCCTTCCAATGAATCTATTATGGAGCCCATGTGTGGTAGTGAGAGACCTTGGGAAGATATGCACCATCGCTCTTATTTCCTTCCCAAACTCGAGCTCGCCGAACGAGATGAGTTTAGGACGACTCTAGCAGAGATGGTTGGTTACCCCGTGGCTCTTTTGGAGTCACATGATGTTTTTTTGGAAGGGAATATGGCTAACATTTCCCCAACTATGTCAATCAATATCTCTCGTACTCCCGGAATAGTTGAGAATGTCTACATCGGTGACAATTGCACTCTTGAGGAGAATGCTATTTACACTGATTTGTTTACAGAAATCCGGGAATATTTCGCCTGGTCATATGAGGAGATGGCAGGAATAGACCCCCACATTGTTGAACACGAGATTAGAACGTATCCCAATGCTAAATCGGTTCAACAACTCTTACGTGCTGTGAACCCTAGAAAAGAAGCCACTATCAAGGCAGAGGTGGAGAAACTATTCAAGGCTGGTTTCATCTACCCCGTTCCCCTTACCGAATGGGTGTCAAACCCCGTTCCTATGGATAAGAAGTAGAGAACGATCCATGTATGCACCGAATTTAGGGATTTGAACCATGCATGTCCGAATGACAACTTCCCCACACCATTCATAGATCAAATCTTAGATGCTTGCGCCGGGAGTGAGATTTTTTCCTTCATGGACGGATTTTCCGGATATAACCAGATTCAAATCAAACCTGAGGATCAACATAAAACAACTTTTATTTGTCCTTGGGGAACATTTGCATATCGAAAAATTCCCTACGGCCTTAAAAATGTCGGAGCTACATTTCAACGTGCCATGACCTACGCCTTTCACGATCTTCAAAACATTATGGAGGTTTTCTTGGATGATCTTGCCGGGCATTCCCGCAAAAGAATGGACCACCCCAAGCACCTCCGTATGATTCTCGAATGATGTATACGATACAAGATTCTATTGAATCCTAACAAATGCATCTTTGTTGTAAGGACGGGCCGCCTGCTGGGCTTCATAGTTTTGAAAGAGGGTATTAGAGTCTATCCTCTCAAAGTTGAGGCAATACTTCAGTTGCCTCCTCCGCGTAATCTGTTACAACTTCAGAGCCTCCAAGGGAGAGCCACTTTTCTATGCCTTTTCGTGTCAATTATGCTAATCTTACCAAAGTTTTTGTGCACTTATTGAAGAAGGACACACCTTTTATCTAGGATGAGCGAGCCCAGCAGTCTTTCGATCCCCTTAAGAAAGCTTTGGTATCGGCCCCTATGCTTAGTCCACTAGACTTCGCATGAGATTTTATCCTTTATGTGGCCACGTCTCAAGAGATGATTGGCATGGTCTTGGTTCAGATGCATGATGCGCTTGTTGAGCATGTCATCTATTACCTTAGTCGAAATCTAGTAGACGCTGAGCTAAGATATACTCATGTGCAAAAGTTGGCGCTTGCAACTGTTCATTTAGTCCAGCGATTACGAAATTACATTTTGCTTAGAACCACCATAGTTGTCGCGCATATCAATCCATTTCAGTTTGTGCTATCACGACGCCTTATCGGGGAGAAGTATAATAAATGGATTGTTATCCTTTAGGAATTTGATCTCGATTTTGCTTCGGCAAAGTCGGTGAAATCATTGGTATTTGTTGAGCTTATGTCGGAACTTCCGAGACTTGATGAGGATGTCATTCATGAAGATTCCTTTTTGGATGAGCACTTATTTCTTATCTCGTCAGAGGATCCTTGGTATGGGGATGTCATTGTATATCTCCAAACTTTGAAGTTTCCTCCGCATTATTCATGAGATGAGCGACGGCGTGTAAAACATCATGCTAAATATTATACTATCGTCGGTGAAACTTTGTATCACCAAGGAAAGGATTCCATCCTCCGTCGTTGCTTAACTCATAAAGAAGCGGAGCGGGTGCTTAATGATTTCCATGCTGGGGCATGTGGCGGTCACTTATTCGGGCTCGCTACAACCCAACGTATTATGCGAGCTAGTTATTTCTGGCCTTCCATCTTTAACGATTGTGTTAAGTCTATGAAGAGATGTCACCCTTTCCAGGTGTTTTCTTGGAACATACACTCGCATCCAGCGTCCCTTCATCCGGTTGTCACCGTCGGTCCCTTCACTAAGTGGGGGGTGGATTTCATGGATTGCAAACTAGCTTCGGCTGGGAGGCATCACCATATCATAGTGGCCGTGGACTATTTTTCCAAATGGGCTGAGGCCATGCCTACCGTTAAAGCCAATGGTGCTACAGCAGCCCACTTCGTATTCAATCAAATTATAACTCGGTTCGGTATTTCGAAAGAGATTGTCACTGACCATGGCAGTCACTTTCAGAAAAAGATGATGGAGGATTTGTCCCTCAAGCTTGGGTTTCATCAAGAACACTCATCTTCTTATTATCCCCAAGGGAATGGTCAAGTAGAAGCAGTCAATAAGTCTTTGAAGACTATTCTCCAACGTACCATCCAACAAAGCAAGACCAATTGGCACATCATGTTATATCCTGCTTTGTGGGCGTATCGAACCGCAGTCAAGACTGCCACCGGGTTCTCACCGTTTCAGCTAGTTCACGGTGTGGAGTCACTTTTACCGATTGAATGCGATATCCCTTCGCTTAAACTGGCCATAGAAATCCTCCCTGATACGGCGGGTCTTGAGCAACGTTTAATCCACCTTGAGCAACTTGACGAGCAACGTCGAGATGCCGCTGTGGCTATAGATGCCAACAAATGTCGTATTAAGGTTCAATATGATAGGTCTGTCCATCCCTGGCAGTATGCTGAAGGTGACTTGGTCCTCTTATATGACCAAGCTAAAGAACCCCTGGGGGCAGGAAAGTTCAACCCCATGTGGCACGGTCCTTACATCGTGAGGCATGTCCTGGAAAAAGGAGCCTATGAATTAGTAGACTATGAGGGGACTGTCTTGAAGGAGCCTAGAAATGGGCTCTACCTCAAGCGGTATTACACTTGAACCTCTGGTTCAGGCTGATACTTTTGTATACTATTGTATAGTTGCTTCTGTACATAATTTAAATTTATTTTGGTTTTCGGGTATGCCGATTAGCTTCAGTTTGATTGACAGATGTCAGTAGAGTTTGCTACGTTCTTAGGATTCACAGATGGTGATAGCCGTCATACATAGCAGCTTGCTTCTGCTGCCTGGGTTATTTTCTCACCTGACCACCTAGTTGTGTCCTCAAGAGGGGCTTGTCTTGGTCCTACATCTAACAATGTGGCTGAGTATAGTGCCGTCATTGAGCTACTTCAGGATGCCATTTCCCATGGTATCTAGTCTTTAGAAGTCCGCCTGGATTC
Organism: Larix kaempferi; assembly: GCA_027924585.1. NCBI lineage: Eukaryota > Viridiplantae > Streptophyta > Pinopsida > Pinales > Pinaceae > Larix > Larix kaempferi. The sequence continues at coordinate 1,628,174 of BSBM01000926.1, read as the reverse complement.
ACAACTAGTTGTGTCTCAGCTGAATGGGCAGTACCATGTGCGAGACCCTACGCTATTACGGAAATTCCAAAGGGTAAGACTCTTGGAATGATATTTTGTTTCAATTACATACATACATGTTCCAAGAAGTGTTAATCACATATCTGATGCATACGCTAACTATGTATTAGATTGGAATTTGTCACATTCACCATGAAGCACACAAATATAAGAAGACATTCATACATTTGTACATACACACATAGTAGAACCAGAAAACCAAAGTTTTATATATATAAATATGTCCAAAAATAGTAGTGTCATACAAAACTGGAGCCTGTAGCCCTCAAAAATATACATATCGATACAAAAATGAGATCCTGAGATATCTAATATCTACGAGGAGACCTAGTTACTTCCCCAACAGGATGTGTCTCGTAGAAATACTGTACTGCATTGGCTACCCGCTGCAGTAGCCGCACCTAGTCACCCGGAACCCCCACTACTTGGCGCTGCATGGCCTCAGGTAGTCTCGCCACCTCTATCTATGGAAATCTCGCAACCATCCATGTGAGGTTGCGCCGCAAGGTCTGTAGTGTGCATCCTGCTGCAACATCACCTGCCTCCTCACCCCTGCCCCGACGACCATGTCTCGGGAAGCCATCAGGTCTCACTGGGCCTTTGTCTGCGAGCAAACAGTAAACCATTAGCATATGATATTACCACCAAAAAGATTTTTTCATTTGCATCTATTATAAAAAATCCATAAAAATTTAATACACGAAAACCAAAAAGAGTACTCACCATTGTCTCCGAACGCGGCGTCTGGTGGGAGTGGCATGTCCCTATCCTGGCTGAAGTCTATCGCTGCATAGGGGTAGTCCTCTATGGCAATGACCTGCTGGTCCCACCAGCGGAAGAACTCCTCAGTATATGGTGATGCCATATGGCCACCACCCTGTCGTGTCAATATCTCAGACCACCGGGTCAAGGCTAGATCCCAGAGAACATGAGGAGGGACATCCACCCTAGGACTAAGCCCTGGAACCCTCTCAGAGAAGAAGCTGCATAGGATACTACCATACCCAAAGTTTTTAGCCTTCCCCTCTTTGAATTCTGTTAGTTGAGTCTTCATAGACCCCAGGAATGTGGTACACCAGTCAAACACTATAGTCTGCATGCATTGTGATGCATAGAACATCACCGGCCTGGATGCCTGGTGCAGAGCTTTGGATCTTGTGATCCACACTAAGGTATCCACAATGATCTTCATGTTCAGATTCACTATGGCATTGATGGGCACCTGAATTCCCACCGTGCGTGTGTTTGCGGGGCAATACTGCGCTATGTAGTCAAGGACGGTGATCCCACCACCCACAGTACGAGACCGGAGACTAGCCTCCTCACCTCGACGGGACAAACCAGTAATGAAGTAGATGTCGTCCACTTCCAGTGTGAGGATTTTCCCATTAAGATTGAAGTTTTGTGCATCAACATCCCAATAGTCGATCAAGCGTCAGAGTAATAGGTTTTGGGCCCTCAAACCCCCTATACTCCATAATTTGTACAAACCACATGCTTGCAATGCCTGTTGTGCTTGCACATCGTTGCACACGGCCTCATCAACTTGGTCATGCTCCCTCTCCCTCCACTTTAGAACCATCTTGGAGTGAAGAAAAACAAGCTTTTTAGTCAAATTCTTTTAAAAAACCAACTACACGGTCGTACCCGCAGGCTAACTTGTATACAGGTGCGGGTACCCGTGGTCAACCTTTGAGTTGACTGCGCGTTTCATTCCCTACCCGTGACCCGCATAGCTACAGCCCGTGGGTAGTGCCGAAGCCATTTAGGGATTGGCCAAACAAAAAATCGCACCACTAAAAATCAAAATAAAAGCATTGAAATGAAAGGTATGGATGAGACTACCAACCTGCTCCAGACGGTTCAATGAACGGTCGCTCGTAGCTCCCAAAATCAGAAACTGAACTTTTAGGTGAAAACTAACCAAAAGCTCCAAATGGGTGAATAGTAAAAATGAATTATGAATTGTAATTTTTTATTACTATTTATAATTTTCAGGACCCACTTGTCTATAGTTTTTACCATTTTGTGCCGTTATGGACTAATATAATGTCTTGGAGTAGTATTTTTTAATCAGATTTCATCGACGAAAGCTGTTCTGGACCATTTCACACCTATGGCAGGTACGTTTCACACCTGGCATATAGGTTAGATGCCCTTTCCATGTGCATTATGCATTTGACCTATTGACCATTTTCATAAACCCTAGGTGCGACCCCGCTTCGTAACTGACACGGAACCTTCACACTGCTATAGAAGTGTCGTTATGCAGTGGTAGGGATTTTCCGAACATGGGTACCCTAGTTAGAACCCCTTTGTGCATTCTAGTGCCCATGCCATTGTTTTTCCTTAGGTTTGGGAGTCCTTTGTAGCTACGCCATGACATTGCGATAAAGACTCATGCTCTACTTTGTCTTATGTTGGCCATCTCCCTTAAGGACTCCCCTCAGTTATATCATGTTGTGATTGTTTTGCATCATCCTGCTTTCCGCTTGAGCCTTGTGCTGGCTCCCGCTTACTTGTTGCTGTATATGTAACTTCGGAATGTATTTCATATATGTATATTATATTCCTATAGAGATGTTATTATTCCTCTATACGGAAGTGTCGTCATTTATATTGTAAGTGTCGTAACTTATACTTGATGGGTTATTAGACCACCTTGTTGGGGTCGGCCTTGTATAAGTCATGTGGGTCGAAGGGTTATTAGACCACCCTATTGGGGGTAGGCCATGTGGGTCAAAGGGTTATTAGACAACCAAGTGTGGGGTCGGCCCGGATTAAGTTAACCATGGGTTAAGCTAGACATGTAGGCCCCATTAGATTATTGGGAAGGACACAACAAGTATAAATAGAGATCGGGAGATCTCTATTTGATCATTCATTTACACACTTCTCTCATTCGAAAAGTGGCGCACTTATGAGGAGGAGGCTCTACTGCTAGGAGAAGACTATCTCTTGTATTCTGGTTGTATCATTGCTCTATCTATCTCTGAGGAAGTTATTGGGGTTTTTCACCTTTATGGTTTTCCCCAAGTAAACTCTGTGTCTCTAGTGTGCTTGCATTATTGTGTCCATGATTGATATGCTATAGGTTTGCTATACATGTTGTTCTCTCAGTTAATATCCTAGTTAAGATTGAAGTAAATTCTGAAAATTTAACATGGTATTAGAGCTAGCCTGAAAGAAGGCATGATATGGCATGTATGACACGTGTTGCACTTATGATGCTAGGGCTTGATATAGCAAAAACCAGTCATCGTAGCACTTTCTCTATAAATCCATTTTGGAAAAGTTTTCGGATTTGAAACATTTAGAGGTCGAATATCAGATCCCCATGTACCTTGTGTCCAAAGGACAACTTCTAATTCGTTGTACTTTTTGATTTATGATCTGTACAATATGGGGTTTCTGCCTCTTCCAGATCTCAGTCATAAACATGTGACCATGGAAAAAATGTCATAACTTGGGATAGGAAACTCCAAATGAAATTTAGTAAAAAGTGACAGGTAGTACACAGAATGTACTATCTTAGGAAACTTTTTTAGAGGCCGAAGTTGAAACAGTGACACATGGCACGCCGTACAAGTTCGCTCTCCTGTTTTATCCCATAAAGAGGTTACGTTGCGACACTTGGCATAAATCTCTCTCAGAGAATCCAATTGAGGTCAGAACTATCGGGATGGAAAGATGACAGGTCGGGTTATCTCAGGAAAAGTTTTCAGACCCTGTGGATCGAAAAGTTATGAGTTACACCAGAAACAATCAGGTACATATTTCTGTCATAACATAATTTTTTTGAGCACCTTCATTCATGGATTCCGGAATTTAGGGTTTCAAAAAAAGTTGGAATTTTTGTAATCAGAGACTACGGTTGAATGCCACTGATAAAAATAGAAATTTAAAGACCAAGTTCAGAATTTTTGGTTGGGCAGAAGACTGAGCTTGATCAGACCCTAGTTCGGGACTTTGATTGGAAAAGTGGAAAATTAGGGCTTCTACAAAAATGGGAATTTTTGAAATCTGTGACCATGGCTGGAAGCTCCTCAGAAAAATAGAAGCTTAGAGCTTTGGATCAAAACTTTTGATTGGGCACAAGAGTGGGCTTCATCAAACCCTAGTTCGGGGTCACGTCCAGTGAATCCGAAAGTTTCAAAGGCAAAATTGAGGAGTGAAACTTTGCAGTTTTCAAATTCTGAATATACCATCTTGATCAGCTCATCAAGGCGCATATTTCTATCCTTTCGGAAGTTTGAATTTTTGGGGTTTTTCTAACAAACCCTAATCCAGCTCTAGGTCCAATTCTTGCAAATCAAGTGGATTGGGTTAATCCTGGAAGAAGATGGATTGGTCACCTGCATAAGTGAAGAAGTTCCTGTCTTAGAGGGAGATGAGGCAAAGGCCTTCCATAAGAAGATTACAAGCAATCTTGATAGGTATGGCTTACAGGTATGTTTGGAATTCTTTTCATGGTTAAGTTTATGATATGTTTGTCTTCATATCATTACAGTACAATCTTGATTAATTACTAAACTTGTCGTATCACCTTAATACAAGATATTCATTGAGTAAGGGTTTGACACTTATGATTATACTAATGCATTGTGATGTTGTATGAGGCTTATGTTGTTCGCTAACATAAAAGGTACACCAAGAAAGACAAATCATGTTCTACTTCAAGAACATATGATCATGGTGACATGAAGACAAAGATTCATCGATTTTCATGGATCACATAGAAGATCTACTTACGAGGTATGTATAACTTGGTTTTACAATGGTTAACTTATGAGACATGCAGGTTACTAGCACAAGTCATTGAAGAGAACTAGAAGACATTATGCGGGTATGTTAGACATAACTAGCTAGCATGCTAATCCAGGTATGTTTTTCCTATATCAAGCTAGAATCCTATCTTGCGTTAGGATCTTATACTATTGTGTTGTTGATAATGATTATTCATGAATTCATAGGTTTGAATAGTCATGGTTGCATGCATATTATGTTTCTTACCATAATTGATGATATGACTAACCAGAAGAATCATGAAGGTATAGGTTTGAGTAATCACGGGTTTATGCATTGATGATTTAATTAATCAGAAGAGTCCTATGATCAAATAAGAATATGCATGAGTAAAAGAAGACTTCTGTAAAACCTTGAATACTAATGTTTATTATCTGTGAATGATCATGACTATACATGTTTAAGATTATTGTGTTTTGATAGTATTAATATTATACTAATAAATGTGTGATTATGTATGAGACCTCAGGGATAACACAATGATGATACTAATAAGCATGCATAGTGATTAAGGATGGATATAAGTTCAAGGATAGGTAATCCAGGAAGCAAAGATCAAGAGGGAGAACACTCCAGTTGTTCCTGCAAGAAAGCAAAGGAGCACACTTCAGTAGTTTCTGCAAGGATGCAGATATTCAAAGGGAGTTGACCACTTCTCACAATCCACATCAGAATGGAGTTGCAAAGATTCAGATGGAGTCCACCCAGCAACCAAACAAAGATAAGTATTTGAATTGCCATTTCTTACATAATGTTATTCAATGATGTATATGCTTATGTTCCTAGAATAAGGTTGTGTATTATGCATATTAGAATAGTTGCATTGATGAACAGTATACTACTAATATACATGGGTAAGTGGCCTATGGCACTGTACAACATTCCATTGCTACTTAATTAGAATGAAACCTCTTTGTTGACACGTTAGGAGTTGTGCACACTCTTAACAATGTTCTGGTAGAGATTGGAAGGCATCTAGAAAGTTATGGAATATGGATAAATGTTGTATTGAAGCATTGGCTAAGATAATTGCATGACTGTATGACATATTTCTTTATGTGTAAGAATTTGTTTTGAAAACTATGAGATTTTTTCTAATCATGCAATTTGACTTGTTGTGTAGGAAACATCGTATACCATCACCTACAAAAGAAGGACTACAACATTTGTTCAGCAACAAAGTTATCTATTGAAAATATTGAAGATATTGAAGTTCCCAGGATCTGGGAAGAATTCCATGATCGAGGAGTACTAGTCGATCATGAAGATGTCTGGGATGCAGTCCCAAGACCTAAAGGGGAGTCTGTCGTGACTTCCAAGAGGATCTACAAGATCAAGCATGCTGCAGTGATCAAGAGGAAGATACACTTTCTTGAAAGGTGTAGTTGAAGAAGAAGTGTATGTGGTGCAGCCACTTGGTTCTGAGACACATGACAAGGAGTCATATATGTACAGAACTTGGTATGGTAGGATAGACAACTTTCTATCCAGTTTGGGATTTACCAAGAATAAAGCAGATTCCAACCTTTACTACATGGTTGAGGAAGGCAATCCAGTGATACTACTATGTGGATGACATGTTTGTAACAGGTGAGGATAGATTGATTGTTGACATGCAGTGGAAGCTTGCTGTCGAGTTTGAATTGAAGAACTTGGGGATGATGCACTATTTGTTTTTGGCATGGAGGTGTGGCAGAGTGCAGATGGAATCTTCCTTGGACAAGGGAAGTATGAAGTAGAGATCCTGAAGAGGTTCGGGATGATGGACTGCAAGGCTATGGCCACACCTATGGCATCGAACCTGAAGCTTCTGTGTCATGCTTCATCTGAGCCAGTTGATATCACTATGTATCGTCAGATGATTGGGTCCTTGATGTACCTGACGAACACCAGACCAGATATTTGCTTTGCGGTGAACACATTGAGCCAGTTCCTGACGGATCCGAGGAGTGTTCACCTGGTTGTTCTAAAGCATATTCTGAGGTACCTGAAGGGTACAGTTGATTATGGGCTCAAGTATGATGCAAATCAAAAGTTTAACTTGCAGGGTTATGTTGATTCAGATTGGGCAGGCAGTGCTGCAGATAGGGATCAGGTGTGATCTCTTGGTTTAGCAGGAAGCAGTCCTGCGTAGCACTAAGTACAGCCAAAGCAGAGTATGTTGTGACGGATGAGCAGGTTGCAGATGTATTGACCAAGCCGTTGTCTAGAGTGCAGTTTGAGTACTTCAGAGAGAGGCTTAGTGCACTTCAGATCAAGGTTCCTTCGAAAGGGAAGTGATGAGTCCGGAAGATGCAGATGCACATGAGCTTTTCTGACATGGTTGATGTGTTCTCCCTTGGTCGTGATGTAATTGCTGAGCCATTTTTCACATGGTGGTAGATGTGTTCTCCCATGGTGAAAAAGTAAGGGCTAGAGGCTTCCCCGAATGGTGGTAGATGTGTTCTTCCATGTCAGTGGTGTAAGTGTTCGATGATGTGCATCTGGGTTGTGCTTCGTGGACGATGAGATGATTTGAAGAGGACGATTCTATGATGATCGGGAGGATCATGGATGATAAGCATCAGGACGATGCTCCAGTTACTACTCTGTATATGTATATGCATCATGTTGGATGCTTGTTATGATCAGTTGGATCATTTATATGTATATATGCATCATGTTGGATGATGGATATGATCAGTTGAATCATTTATGTATGTATGCATCATGTTGGATGCTGGATATGATCAGTTGGATCATTTGTATGTATTTTTTATATGCATCATTTTGGATGCTTGGACCATGTATCTGTATATGTATCAGGTGGATACTGAGATCATGTATGTTGATATGTATCAGGTGGATACATTGTGTGGATCATGTATCTGTGTATGTATCAGGTGGATACATTGTATGATCAGGTAGATCATGTATGATGATATGTATCAGGTAGATACTTGGTATGCATCAGGTGGATGCATTGTATGATCACGATGATCGTGGATGACAAGCTTCTCCAGATGACATGCATCAGGATGATGCAGTGATGATGATCAGGATGATCATGTGTACATCAGGATGATGTATGGTGAGTATCAGGATGATACTTTGTGGCTGTGGATCAGGTTGTGAAGATGAGCATGTCTGGGAGATCCTATAGGTCGGAGTTGTGTACCCGTAACAGCATGGGATGCTCTTTCGAGACATTGCTCTGGGAGGACATGTAATTTGTGCCCTGGGAGATCTTCAGGTTGGATTTGTGTACCTGTAACATCCTGAGATGCTCTTGCGAGGTTTTGTCCTATGGCATGTAATTTGCTCCTAGGGGATCTGGACAGGATGAAAAAGGCCTCAGATGCTTCATCCAGGTTTTTCCATGACCACATGTAATTTGCTACTGGGAGATCTGGATAGGATGATAAAGGACTCAGATGCTTCAGCCAGGTTTTGTGGTGGACCACATGTAATGTGCTCCTGGGAGATCCGACAGGTAGAGCTGTGTGCTCGTAATAGCCTGGGATGCTTCAGCCAGGTTTTGTGGTGAGATCACATGTAATGTGCTCTTGGGAGATCCGACAGGTAGAGTTGTGTGCTTGTAATAGCTTGGGATGCTTCAACTAGGTTTTGTGATGGGTCACATGTAATGTGCTCCTGGGAGATTCGACAGGTAGAGCTGTGTGCTCGTAATAGCCTGGGATGCTACAGCCAGGTTTTGTGATGCACATAATAAGTCCTTGGGATTCCACAGTATGGCCAGTGATGACGAAGACCTGTAGGTGGTGGGCATACATCCAGTATGAAAAAGGACTGGCTCTGTAGAAATTCCTATGATGAGTAGATTCAGACATTGATTGATATAGCAGCAGCAGTGACGATGACGATGATTCGAGGATGATGATTCGCTGATGATGATCCAGAGAAGAAGACTTGTGCTAGCAAAACTGTGTCGAGAAATACCTTCCTAGTTAAGAAGGAGTGTTGATGTATATGTAACTTCGGAATGTATTTCATATATGTATATTATATTCCTATAGAGATGTTATTATTCCTCTATACGGAAGTGTCGTCATTTATATTGTAAGTGTCATAACTTATACTTGATGGGTTATTAGACCACCTTGTTGGGGTCAGCCCTGTATAAGTCATGTGGGTCGAAGGGTTATTAGACCACCCTATTGCGGGTCGGCCATGTGGGTTAAAGGGTTATTAGACCACCAACTGTGGGTTCAACCTGGATTAAGTTAACCATGGGTTAAGCTAGACATGTAGGCCCCATTAGTTTATTGGGCAGGACAGAACAAGTATAAATAGAGATCGGGAGATCTCTATTTGATCATTCATTTACACACTTCTCTCATTCGAAAAGTGGCACACTTATGAGGAGGAGGCTCTGCTGCTAGGAGAAGACTATCTCTTGTATTCTAGTTGTATCATTGCTCTATCTATCTCTGAGGAAGTTATTGGGGTTTTTCACCTTTATTGTTTTCCCCAAGTAAATTCTGTGTCTCTAGTGTGCTTTCATTAATGTGTCCATGATTGATATGCTGTAGATTTGCTGTACATGTTGTTCTCTCAGTTAAGATCCTAGTTCAGATTGAAGTAAATTCTGAAAATTTAACATTACTCAGTTGTTAGCCTGGTGCCCGAGCACTTTGCCCTGTCGAGCCCTTCAGAGCTTATATATTTTCCCTTCACAATTTGATCACCTATTGACCCTGAGGGAACATCCCCCCTGAGTGTCCACATCCTGCATGCACTTCCTTGCATTGATCATAGGTATGTTCCACTGCTTGGAACTAGTCTGCTCACTATTTGACACTCGTTCCCTCACTTGTTGTACTATAAGCAATTTTATTATTTTTCAAGCTTTTCCCAAATATGAAAAAGACCCAAAAAATCAAATATTCCAAAAAGTCGGACGAGAATATGGTTACTACTTCTTGTTGGCAGTTATTGTGTCGCCTTTGAACAGAGCATTCATTCCACTCCGTACATTATGAGTCGAGTGTTAACACCCAAAAAGTGTTCACTACCTCATCTACCCCATTACATGACTCATTTGTCCATTTTCCTACCATATTTCCCTTAAAAACCCTAAAAATCCCACTAAAAGGCCTCCAAAAGGCCACAAAACCATCAAAAAAGCCTCAAAAAGGCTAAAATACCCCCTTTTCCTCCAAAAATAGCAAAATCCCTCTAAAAAGGGAATAAAAAATATAAAATAATGAGGAAAAGGAGGAAAAAACCCTATACAGCTGCCCTAAACCATATGGTTCCCAAAACCATGGGCCAGCACTCCACCACCAAAAAACTATAAATAGGTGATGGAGACCCCTTATTCCATATCCACAATCAAGTATACCCTTACTCTGCCAAAATCTCTCTTGAAACCCTAGCTCACCATTGACCTATTTTCACCTTGAGAGCCCCTTTTGGCCCATTTCCACCATTGGAGAAAGAGAAGGAGCACATTGGAGCTTGGAGCAACCCTCTTGGACATTGCAAGAGCTTCACCAACCTTCACATTGGAGGTAATATTAATACAAAAACTATTATTTACATCTTGTTGTTTATGTTTCATGCACATGTTTTAGAGTAGTTTACATTTCTGTTTTAGCATAATAATTTACATTTACTGAACTGCTACTAAGGAGTCCATTCTCCTTAGTAGGTGCTCATTTGCACAAGCTAGGGGTAAAACCCTAGCTACAGTTTTGGCGACTCCACTGGGGAAGAATTTCTGGTTACAAATTTTAAATCTTTTTTCTATTCAGCTGTCCCTTTCGGCCGTCGTATACCGCGTTTTTTCCCCCCACAGTCGCGTTCCGACTGCGACTTTCAGGAACTTACCTGCGACCCAACCGCGGCTCTCAGACTATTTCCGGTGACCTGCCGGCCGCTTTCAGTCTGTTACCTACGATTCGGCCGCGGCTATTAGCCTGTTTGATCCAGTCTAACTGCGGCTATTTCCCTGTTTTCGGCGTCCCTCCTGCGGCTTTCGGGCAGTTTCCCGCAACCCACCGGCGCCTTTCGGTGTCTTTCCTGCGTCCCGCCTGTGGCTTTCGGCCAGTTTCCCGCAACCCGCCGGTGCCTTTGGGTGTCTTTCCTACGTCCCACCTGCGACTTTCGGCCAGTTTTCCGCAACCTGCCGGTGACTTTCAGCGTTTTTCCTGCGTCCCGACTGCGTTTTTCAGCCCAGAACCTGCAACCCGCCTGCGACTGTTCATTTGTTTTCCGCGGTCCGACCACCCAGATTTGCCCAAAACCCGCGGTCTGATTTCTACAAATTTTTCCCTGTTTTGAACCCAGAACTTTGCTGCACTATTTTCTGCACCAGCACAACCCTCTGTCCTTCTGCAACCACCCTTCCTTACAGCATTTTTCTGCAGTTTTTATTTCTGTTTCATTTACAGAATCGTTTTTACATTTTTAGCACTTTACATTGGAAAAAGAAAATTATGCATTTTAAAAGTTCATTTCTGTATTGTTATTGCTAGATAGAAGTTGCCCTCCCTAGTGGCACTTTCTACTTGGGTTTATCATTATCTCACGAGCACACACTCTGTCACATAATTCAAGTGAGCCTTAAAAAACTATCTAACTCAACCAATATTCTAACCCCACTTGGGGAACACAAAAGAATCTTTGTAGTTAGGTAGGATCGGGGGGATAGGATTCCAATAACACCCCTTGGTTACTTACACTTGAGACATAGTTGTTGTCCAATTAGGGAACCAAAATCCCCTAGTACTTTTTGGCACGGTCACAACCAGTTTACCAGAGGGCCTCTCCCCTAGGAGGGTTGAAGTCGCGAGACTGGTTCCGGAGGCCTGAGTGGAATACCGCACTCCATTCAGTAACCGAAGGGCTACCTTTCGCAGTTCTCGAGATATCCCTGTATTGGGGTATTGTGGTAAAAGGACCAAATGGCAGATTCACCTTTCTGGACGTGTCATGAACGGGGTATCTTAGTTGCCATTCTTCTAGGATTGAATACCCGGTCTCCCTCCTGGTAGGGGGACATCTTAGCCACTTGGATTTCCTATTCATATTGTCTGACTTGGATTTCATCACCTTGCAGAGGATATGTCTAGTTGAGTCAGAATACTTTTTAGTTAGGTGTTTGCATGCTCCTTTACCTCCTGGTCTAGTGAGTCCACCATTTTATGTTTTTAGGAAACCTGCTGCTTGTTGGTATTCTGACCATTTTGTTGGTACTCCACTTATTGTAGCACAACTGTTACAGTAGGTGTTTTGAGTTGGTTGTTGGCCTGAGTGCCTTGTTTTTGAGCTCTCCTTCTGCACACTCGATTGCATTAGGGTTTTTGAGCTGTGTTTTACTCACCTCAACCCACAGAGATTCGACACCATCTGTAACCATTGAGTCCCCGAGACATTCTCGGTGCCTCAGGGGCGAGCCCCCACAGCATGGTTCACTTGACACCACCCATCATCGCCATAGATCATCATCACTTGATACCACTTATCACAGATCTAGAGCCTTGTCACTTGACTCCACTCGTCAATGACATAGGACTCCATGACCAGATATTGACGCCCCTTACTTTACCTCCGATTCTGAAGAAGAGTCTGAGAACCCCATTTACACTGCCCCTACTAGCCCCATGGCTGGCGCGACTTCCACTCCTTTCGTTATAGGGACCATTGGTGGCACGTCCACCACTACACCAGTTACCACACCTGCTCTGGGAATGCCCTCGATGGCAGCCACGTCCACCATCCCGGTCACCATTCCCATTCCCATAGCTGGCATACATATCACCACTCCACCAGTGACTCACACTACCCACGGTGGTGCAGGACCATCCTATACTACCTTAGTTCCCCCACTTGTGGGAAACATTCCCAACCCTGCCCCTCTACTTGGCGGCATGGGCCCCAACTTGGTCCAACCCACTCCCGTGTCACATCCTTCTTCCAGTTTGCCATTCATGGCTAGCCTCAACCTACCTGATCTAGCCAGACTGACCAACGACCCTATCCGACACGAACCTGCGTGGCCTCATATGCCCTCTGACATCCCTAAGTTCGAGGGCAAGGCAGGTGAGGACCCACAAAACCATATCATGTCCTTCCATCTATGGTGTTCCTCCAACTCCATAGTGGATGACTCTATTCACCTACGTCTGTTACAGCGCACCTTCACTGGCTCTGTAGCCAAGTGGTATATCGAGCAACCCCATGGGACCCATGCCACCTTTACTTCCCTTGCCTCGACCTTCCTGCAGTTCTTCCAGTTACCTGTCCGCTATGACGCGGGCATTGAGATACTCCTATCTTGTAGACAAAACATGACTACCCACATCACGGACCACATTCATGAGTGGCATAGACGCCGAAGCTTATGCAAGATCAAATTAGATGACCGTATCTTCCTAGATTGGTTCCTCAAGTCCCTTCTTCCTGTCATTGCTAAGGATGTAGCTTTCGAAAGACCCCAGTCTGAAGAAGAGGCCATCCTTAAGGCACAGCAGTTCGACCTCATTTACGCCCAGTCGGGTTATCTCTATACCATTATACCTGACGCCCCTCGCAGCGAGTCCTCCCAGCACGATGCACCGGGGGCATCCCACGCTGTAGACGGCATCATTGGCCGTGTTTCTTCCCATCCCCAACCCTTTTCCATAGCACGTACTACCCCGGGCCCCGACCTTTTGCGGACTACCTCACAGTCTGGGGCTACCAACTCATATGCTCCTATGACACATCACCATCATTCGCATGGGCCCACCTGTCCACCTCAATGCTTCGGTCATGCGCCCCCTGCTTACAACCCCCTAGTCACACCTCAGCCCTATTACCACCAGCAGGCTGCACCGGCTCCTGCGCCTCCTCAGGCCCAACCCACTTATTACCACCAGCAAGCTGCCCCAGCTCCTGTGCTTTCCCAATCCCAACTAGCTTATTACCTGCCACAGGCAGCCCCTGCGGCCAACCCACAACCTGCTCCGCAGACATATCAGCAACCTCCTCAAGGTTCCGCACATGCGTAGCCTCCACCTACCTATCATCCACCGCAGCCTGCTCCTGCACCTGCACAACCTCAAAACCCACCTGCTGCTCAAGGGCAAGTTTACGTCCAAAACAACCCGCAGCAAAACCAGAACAACCAACGCAACCAGGGCCAGCAAAATTGCGGCAAGGGCCATAATCGTGGGAACAACCAACCTACAGACCAAGGTGGTCAACCGGCTAATCCCCCAGACAACAAAAACGCGGCCCCTGCTAACCAAAACCCTGATCGCCCGCCCAAGCAGGCTAAAAACCCTAATTTGCGAACGAACTGTGAGGCACCTGCAACAATTAATTAACAAGAATACGTGAAATAGCAGAAATGACAGAACTCAGAATCACTTTTGTATTGATCATAGGCCACTTCGAGGGGGCAACCTCCTTTGAGCAAGCTCAATACAAATAACTTCACCGTGCCTTCATAGGTCTCAACACACACTTATATACTAATTCTAGGCGCCAATACTATGGGTCGAAACCATGGGCCGTTACCAACTATGGATTAACAATACTACGGGCGGCTTACAAAGCATATGCGCCAACAACAATAACACAAACTATTGATTAACAAATACTACGGGACGACTTACAAAGCATATGTGTCCAACAACAACATACCAACAAGGTAAAGACATGGGTTCCTAACATCCCCTCCCCCTTAAAAAAAGCTTTGTCCTCAAAGCTTTAGATGTGGAAATTGTTGTTGAATCTGAAGGAGTGGTTCCCATGTAGCATCCTCGGGTTGCATGCCGTGCCACTAAATTAAGACCTCTGTGATAGAGCGAGAGCAAAGCTGATGCGTGCACCGATTGAGGATGGCCTCTGGCTCCAAAAGGATGGATCCTTCATTATCCAGTTCGGGTAAAATCGTTTGGCCGCTGATGTTGGTGCCAAGAACTTTCTTCAGACAAGAGACATGAAAGATTGGATGAATGCGGAAAGAAGGAGGAAGTTCCAATTTATAAGCAACGGACCCAATCCTCTGAAGAATCCGATATGGCCCATAGAACTTTGGAGCGAGCTTATGACACCCTTTGAGTTTCAAGGAGGATTGTTTGTACGGCTGGAGATGAAGAAAAACCATATCGCCGACTTGAAAAGTGCGCTCTGAACGGTGTTGATCAGCTTGTTGCTTCATGCGATTTCTTGCCATGTGAAGATTGTCCCGCAAAATGTGAAGAATCTGATCGCGGTTGCGAAGGACCTTGTCAACTTCCTGAACTGGTGAACTAGTGGGGGTGTATGGAAGAAGAGCTAGAGGTGCCTGACCGTAGACTGCTTCATATGGGGTCATTTTAGAGGCAGTATGGTAAGAGGTATTGTACCACCATTCAGCGAGAGGGAGCCACTTTGCCCACTGATGTTGTTGTTCTGAGGTGAAGCAACGAAGATAAGTTTCCAAGCATTTATTGACAATTTCAGTCTGACCATCTGTTTTTGGGTGATACCCTGAACTCATCTTCAATTTGGTGCCAGTGTGGTGAAATAGTTCTGTCCAAAAATGACTAGTGAAAGTCGCATCACGATCCGAGACAATGGAAGAAGGAATGCCATGAAGATGAAAGATATGGTCCATAAAAATTTGAGCGACAGAGGAGGCTGTATAGGGATGGCTGAGAGCGCAAAAATGACTATATTTGGAGAGACAATCAACCACAACGAGAATCACTGTCTTCCCGCCAGATTTAGGGAGCCCTTCAATGAAATCCATAGAAATATCTGTCCAAATCCGTGTAGGTATGGGCAAGGGTTCAAGCAATCCTGGAAGGAGTGTTGTTTCACCCTTATTGTGCTGACAAGTATCACATTCGGCCACCATCTGTTGAATTGTCCTTTTCATGCCCTGCCAAAAGAAGTTACGCCGTGCTCGTTCATATGTTTTGAGGAACCCAGAGTGCCCGGCCGATGGAGAAGCATGGAGTTCATAGAAGATAGCCTGTTGAAGATCTGTGCTCTGGGGAAGCACCAGACGACCCTTGTATCGTAGAGAAGCACCATCCCAAGAGTAATGTGGGACAGCAGAAGGATTGTTGGTCAATCGTTGGATGATCTGAGATAAGGAAGAGTCATTGACAGAACCCTGTTGAACAGATTGCAACCAATTTGGAACAAGCATAGAAATAGCTGAAAGAGAACCTTGGGCATCAAATGTGCGAGAAAGAGCATCTGCCACAATATTGTCTTTACCCTTCTTGTAAGTGATCTCAGAGTCATAACCCATGAGTTTTCTAACCCATTTCTGTTGTGCCGGGGAGGAGACATGCTGGTCCAAGAAATATTTCAGACTCTGGTGATCAGTCTTGATGCAGAAATGATTCCCTAATAGGTATGGACGCCACTTCTGTACTGCATGCAAAATAGCCATCATTTCCTTCTCGTAGGTAGAGGCAGCTAAATTCTTACCTGAAAGGGCTTTGCTGGTGAACGCGATTGGGTGTTCATCTTGAAGGAGAACATCACCAATTCCATTGCCGCAAGCATCACTCTCAATAGTGAAGGGCTTGGAAAAATCGGGCATAGCTAGCACAGGTGTAGTACACATAGCTTGTTTTAGTTTGTCAAATGCACACTGAGCATCAGGTATCCATGTAAAAGCATCTTTTTTCAATAGAGCAGTTAATGGAGCTGCAATCTTCCCATAATCCTTGACAAACTTGCGGTAGTAGCCAGTCAACCCCAAAAAACCACGAAGGCTCTTGAGTGTCTGAGGATGTGGCCAATTGTTCATGGCCTCGATTTTGGCAGGATCCACGCGAACCCCTTGTGCTGAGATAATGTGCCCAAGATACTCAACTTCCTTTTGTCCAAAAACACATTTAGACTGCTTGGCATGGAGATGATGGTCAGAGAAAAGTTGCATGACAAGATCCAGATGTTGGAGATGTTCATCCCATGTTTTACTGTAGATGAGGATATCATCAAAGTATACCAGAATGAATTTCCACAAGTAGGGTCGAAATATTTTATTCATTACGGCCTGGAATGTGGAAGGAGCATTAGTGAGGCCAAAGGGCATGACCAAAAACTCATAATGGCCATCATGTGTGCGAAAAGCTGTTTTAGGAATATCATCCTCATGAACCCGAATTTGATGATACCCAGAATGAAGATCCAACTTGGAGAAAAAGTGAGCCCCATGAAGCTCATCAAGAAGCTCATCAGCAACAGGAATTGGAAACTTATCCTTGATGGTGAGGTGATTAAGTGCTCGGAAGTCAATGTAGAGGCGCCATGACCCATCCTTTTGGCGGACAAGAATAACTGGAGAAGAAAAGGAACTAGTGCTTGGGCGAATAATACCTTGCTTCAATAAGTCCCGAACGAGCATTTCAATCTCCATTTTTTGGTGAAATGGGTAACGATAGGGCCTGATGTTGGGAGGAACGCTGCCAAGAAGGAGCTGAATACGATGGTCTTCTGGCCGGGAAGGTGGTAATCCCACTGGTTCAGCAAAGACACCTGTATATCGATCCAGAATTTGTTGTAGATCCAAAGGAGTAGTGGAGACCGCTGATGGTTGCATCTGGATGGAATGGATCTGAGCGATGACACCATGTGAACTCTTCTTGAGGAGTTTTTCCATGCGATGTGAACTGATGATGCTGAGAGAACCTGGTTGTAATCCTGTCAATGTTTGTTTGTGTCCATTGAGGGAAAACTGCATCCAAAGTTCGGCAAAATCCCATAAGATAGGGCCAAGTGTGCGTAACCATTGAGCGCCCAAAACCACATCACATCCGCCTAAGGGAAAGGCAAACATGTCAGAGCGCAAGATATAATCTCCCATAGAGATACGCACATTTTGACACCTCCCTTTGCAAGGTAAGGTACCCCCATTGGCAATCATGACTTCAAAGTTGGAGCAAGGATGGATAAAACAATCAGCTTGTTTGGCGATCCGAGGGTCAATGAAATTATGAGTGCTACCAAAATCAATGAGAATTGTAAGAGGAAGCTTCTTGAAGTAACCCCTGACCCGCATTGTTTGGGGGGTGGTGATTCCAGCTAAAGCATGGAGAGATATCTCTGGCTGGTCATCCTGTGACGGAGGGTCAATAGGCGGTTCCTGATTGTCTACCGGAGCATCCAGTGTTTCTGGATCTTCGTCACCCATTTCAGAGGCAGGCGGAGACTCCACATCCAGGAGATAGAGATTTTGTTGAACACATCTATGTCCCCGAGTGAATTTCTCATCACATTTATAGCAAAGCCCCTTTTCTTTGCGTGCTTGCATCTCTGTTTCAGACAAACGCTTGATAGGAGTCGGTCGAGGAGCCTGCGGTATAGGTGGTCGCTGAGCACCCATATTTCGGAAGGGAACAAAAGTGGGCTTGGAGCATTGTTGGGCTGCAAGCTTGTCTTCTGCCAACTTAGCCAACCCGAGTGCTTCCATCATTGTGTTGGGGTAAAACATTTTGACCTCAGAGCGAATGGCATCCTTTAGACCACTGATAAAACAACTTCGGTAAAATTCATCAGACAATCCTTCGGTGTGGTTGGCTAGATTTTCAAATTCGGTTTGATACTCTCTCACAGTTCCAGTTTGGCGAAGTTTAGTGAGGGCTCCTGTGAAGTCATCAAAAGCACTAGGACCAAATCGTTGCAAAAGGAGCTCGCAAAAGTCTGGCCAGTTGGGCTCTGGATGAGCCTTGATGTACCAGCGGTATCATTGAAGAGCTTCCTGTTCCAAATGAAAGGATGCCAGCGGAACTTTGTTGACATCAAAAGTATTATGCAGACTGAAATACTGTTCTGCACGATAGATCCATCCAGTTGGATCGGTACCATTGAAGCGAGGAAAATCAAGCTTCGGACCACGGAAATTGCTGGAAGCAGAGAACCCATTTTCTACTGAAGACTCGGACTGCCGTTTGTTGTTCATAGCTGAATGTTCAAGATGGAGACCGAGAAATTTTTCATCCAGATCCTGGAGTTTGGCTTGGATGGCTGCAAGTGCTTCCTCCATGGTTTTTGCTCCTGCACGGGTGACAACCATAACCAGGATTTTTTTTTTTTTCCAGAATGGAGCGACTACGGCTCGAAAGAGATCTGGAACAGCGTCGAATGGACTGAAAATGGCTGAATCTGGAACGGCTTGCAAAATAGATCTGAAACGGTGCAGCAATGATCAACAATAGTTCAGCTGAAAGTAGATATGGACCCCAGGTATGTGCGGCTTCCTAACAGTTCAGGGGTTTCACTCGGCCACCAATGCTGTCTGACGGCTTGCGTATTGGGGAAATACCCCTCACTCCACGGCTCAGGTAAAACTGATAACCGCTTTGCCACAAACGACAGCTCTTGGTTTACCTCACGGGTGGGAACTAGTCAATCAGGTAGGGGTCGTTGCCCTTTTCGCTGGCAGGTCCTCTCAATGGGCCAGCTACTTCGGGGTTCCTGTGGTACTCCTCACAATGAGTTTTAGGGCTTATGCCAAAGTACTTCCCACAGTTAAGCGGATGGGGATTATTCCCAAATCCGAACCTGCAACAGATGCGAAAAAAAATTTGGCAGAAATTTCACCCAGCGAGCCCAAGAAAGTGTTCTGATACCAGATGTGAGGCACCTGCAACAATTAATTAACAAGAATATGCGAAATAGTAGAAATGACAGAACTCAGAATCACTTTTGTATTGATCACAGGCCACTTCGAGGGGGCAACCTCCTTTGAGCAAGCTCAATACAAATAACTTCACCGTGCCTTCATAGGTCTCAACACACACTTATATACTAATTCTAGGCGCCAATACTATGGGTCGAAACCATGGGCCGTTACCAACTATGGATTAACAATACTACGGGCGGCTTACAAAGCATATGCGCCAACAACAATAACACAAACTATTGATTAACAAATACTACGGGATGACTTACAAAGCATATGCGTCCAACAACAACATACTAACAAAGTAAAGACATGGGTTCCTAACATGAACCATCCTTGTTCTATCTGCAGGGTCTATGTCCACTACACACATACTTGCCCACATTTGGAGCGAGGTCGACAACTTTGGGTTGATGATGCCCATCACCAAGGACATGCAGCTCCTCAAGCGCAACCCAACCCCCCACAACCTCAGCAGCCACCTTTGGTGCTGCAAAACCCCTTACCAACCCAAGGCGTCATGAACACTCAGCCGTTGGCCCCCCCCCAAGCCAATGCGCCACCCCAACAACAAAAAATCATGTACGTTGCTCCTGATCAACCCATGTTTGACTCAGGTACCCACCACTTGTTGATGATGTCATCCGTTGACGTCAACCTCCAAACCCATCGAAACCAATATGGCTCCACCTCTGAAGCCCCTCCCGCCGATAAAACCACTAACGCTCATCCCACTGATCAAGCATCACGTATCCCTCCGCCTCCCGTAGATGGCGCTTCCAAAGCAACTCATTTCCCACTTCGTCGTATCAACAACAACCCTAATGCGCGCGCTGCGTCCAACTACAACATTGTAGACGACCTAGCCCAATCTCCCGCAGCCATGTCTGTGTTAGAAGTCTTGAAGAACTGCCCTTCCCAGCGCAAGACTTTACTCTCAGCCATTGGGGCTATTGACCCAAATGATTCAAATTTGATGGCATTTGATTTGGACCAGTCTGAACCACGCCTGCCTTCCACCTTAGTATTCCAAGTTTCTGTTTCCGTTCGGAATCTTGTCATCCATCGATGCATCATCGATGAGGGTGCCTCCACATGCATTATGTCTACATTCGTATGGAAGAATTTGGGATCCCCTACCCTCCAACAGTCCACCACTGCGTTACACGCCTACGACGGTCGTTCAGCTCAGCCCCAAGGTCTCCTAGCCAATGTCCCTGTCTAGTTAGGTGGTAAAACCGTCCTCATCGATATCGAGGTCATCAACGCCCAGCTTGATTACAACCTCTTACTCGGTCGCAGCTACATGTATGCTATGCGGGAGGTCGCTTCCTCTGTCTTTCGTACCATGATGTTCCCCCATGATGGACGTGTGGTTAAGATCGACCAACTCACTTACTATGATCCAAATGCTCCCGCTGCACCCAAAAATGTTCACCCCATGTTTTAACAACTGGTCAATGGTGCTGCTACCTCATTTGTTTCCTCTTTGGGACCTGGAGTTTACTCAGACCCGCTGATGACATCCACCTTCCAATCCATTCCTCCCCCGTCATCTACGCCCGAAGTGTCTGACTTATGTACTCTGTCCCACGATAACCAAACACCTAACAATCAACCACCCTTATTTCCTAAACCACCATTGGTACCTAGCCACATTGGTGTTACACCTATCCATACAATCCCCTTTCTAGTCCCTCCCTCGGGAGTAGTAAGCGCCCCGGTCATGGCTACCCTTAGCCTCCCTGGGCTAACCTTGGGATTACCCGTCTGGTATCTTTTGCCTCCCGTTCCCCCGCCGACACCAAGCATCGTCCTCCAATCGGTGCAACCCATGGCTACTACCACTCAGCCACCCCCCGGTGTCTCTACCACTTCGTCCTCCACGAATCCTCCTCCTACTCCCAAACCCACTGGGGGCAGAGGTCCCCAACCTTACACTGCTGTAGCACCTCCCAAGACAGTCAAAAACCCCCAGTATTTCGTGCTCCTCCCAAATGCTCATTGTCCGATGAGTTAGGCCATGCAACTCACTAGTGTCCACAGTTACCTGCATTACAGGAACACATGCAGATGCTTGACGATGACCCCAGTTTCCCAGATCCTACTCCTAAGCCTCGCGACAAATCACTGCGCACTAACCACCCGTGTGCCATATGCGGTATTTACGGGCACTACTCACATCACTGTCCTGATCTCCCCGATTACAGAGCATCTCTCTATGAGATGAACAATCTGGATCTTGAGACGGCACCAACCACTATTGAAGAGATTCACCCCCCGATCTCACCCCCATCCGGGGAGGTCAACACCATTTACATGATCTCTTCCACTACCATTCCCACGTCAATCGATTTGACAGCCCAAACTTTTCGTACTGATGAGGAGATTCTTGAGGCACTCACTGCCCCGGAGTATCCCTGGGATGACATGCACCATCGTTCGTATTTCCTCCCAGAAGCATCTTCCTCTAGCACCGCTACCCAATTTGCGGTTGAATCCAAAGACTTCCTTCCCACCAAGGTCGACTAGTTCAAGGACCCTATTCCTGCTCCTGATGCCTTCGAGGAAGGTAACATGGCTAACATCTCACCTGTCATCCAAATTGATATCGCTGCCCCCGGGAGTGCCCCTGAACTCATCACTTTAGGAGCCTTCTGCAGTAAGCAAGAGATTGAGGAATACACAAACCTTTTCAGAGAGTTCTGTGATGTCTTTTCCTAGTCCTATACCGAAATGCCCGGTCTTGACCCCGCCATTATAGAGCACCACATTGACACATGGCTGGATGTACCCCCCATCCATCATAAACAACGTCCCATTCATCCCTCAAAGCTCCCAGCTGTCAAAGCAGAGATTGAGAAACTACGCAAGGCAGGATTCATTTATTCTATTGCCTATACCACATGGGTTTCAAACCTCGTCCCCATTAACAAAAAACAAGGCACCATTCGAGTATGCACTGAATTCCGCGACTTAAACCGTGCTTGTCCCAAGGACAACTTCCCCACACCATTTATTGACCAGCTCATTGATGCATGTGAGGGACATGAAGTCCTCTCTTTCATGGATGGTTTTTCCGGATACAATCAGATTCAGATCCGAAAGGAGGATCAGTACAAAACTGCCTTTACCACCCCATGGGGCACCTTTGCCTATCACGTCATGCCTTTCGGCCTCAAAAATGATGGTGCCACATTCCAGCGGGTCATGACCTATTGCTTTCACGATTTGGTCAATATCCTGCTAGTCTATCTTGATGACCTTACAACTCGTTCCCGGAAATGATCAGACCACCTTAACGACCTTTGGCAAGTTTTTCTGCGTTGTCGTAAATACCAAATCCGCTTGAACCCACACAAGTGTGTCTTTTGCATTCCAGTAGGCCGATTGTTGGGTTTCATTGTTTCCCAGAAAGGAATTACTATTGATCCCCTGAAAGTCCAAGCCATCTTAGACCTTCTAGCTCCTCGCACGCTCCGGCAGCTCCAAAGTCTGCAGGGGTGATCCAATTTCGTTCGATGCTTCATACCTGATTACGCCACTACCGTTCACAGTTTCTTGCGCCTACTTCGTACCCACATACCCTTTGTCTGGGATGAGCAAGTAGAAGCCGCATTCGACGCCCTCAAGAAATCTCTCACGCAAGCTCCCTTGATCTCCCCTCCGGATTTCTCTCAGGACTTCATCCTCTACGTCTCGGCATCTGAGCATGCTGTGTCCGGAGTCTTGGTTCAAGAAGACGCTTCTCACCAGGAGCATGTCATTTACTACGTTAGCCAGACCTTGTCTGGTCCACCCCTACGTTACCCATATGAAGAGAGACTAGCCCTAGATGTGGTCTTTTCCATCCAAAAACTGCGACACTATATCTTACTTAGTCATACCACAGTAGTTGTTGACTCCAACCCCATGGTATATCTCCTAAATCGACGGCTACTGCAAGGTCGTGTCGCTAAATGGGTCATTATCCTCCAGGAATATGACCTCACTTTCCGAACACCTAAGAGCACTAAATCCCTTGCGCTTTCCCAGCTCATCACTGATCTACCTTCCCTTCTCCCGGCCCCACAAATCTCCGACGAGTTACCTGACAATCACTTGTTCACTATCTCGTCTGATGACCCATGGTATGGTGATATTTTGTTATACCTGCGCATGTAAAATTTCAGACCCAAATTCACCCGTAATGAACGCCGTCGCATCCGTCACCAGGCCTCTCGATATCTCCTCTTAGGCGATGTCCTTTACCGGCGGGGGGTTGACACCATTCTTCGTCGTTGCCTTACACACGAGGAAGTTGAACACGTCCTTAATGACTGTCATAGTGGTGCCTGCGGCGGCCTTTTATCTGGGATGGCCATTGCCCAAAAGGTCGTCCGCACTGGATATTTCTGGCCCACACTTTTCACCGACTGCATCACTGCGGTCAAGCATTGCCATAATTTCCAACTTTTCGCCCCCAAGGCCCGGACACCTCCTGCTCCGTTACACCCAGTCGTCACCGTTGGTCGCTTTTGTAAGTGGGTGTAGCTAGGGTTTTACCCCTAGCTTGTGCAAATGAGCACCTACTAAGGAGAATGGACTCCTTAGTAGCAGTTCAGTAAATGTAAATAATTAAGCTAAAACAGAAATTAAATTACTTCTAAAACATGCATGAAACATAAACAACAAATTTAAATAATGGCTTTTTGTATTGATATTACCTTCAATGTGAAGGTTTGATGAAGCCCTTTTCAATGTCCAAGAGGATGCTCCAAGCTTCAATATGCTCCTTCTCCTTCTCCAATGGTGGGAATGGGCCAAAAGTGGCTCTCAAGGTGAAAGTAGTTCAATGGTGAACTAGGGTTTCGAGAGAGATTTTGGCAGAGTAAGGGTGCTTGTGATTGTGGATATGGAATAAGGGATCTCCATCACCTATTTATAGTTTTTTGGTGGTGGAGTGCTGACCCATGGTTTTGGGTAACACATGGTTTTGGGCAGCTGTATAGGGTTTTTTCCTCCTTTTCCTCATTATTTTATATTTTTTATTCCCTTTTTAGGGGATTTTTTCTATTTTTGGAGGAAAAGGGGGTTTTTTAGCCTTTTTGAGGCTATTTTGATGGTTTTGTGGCCTTTTGGAGGCTTTTTAGTGGGATTTTTTGGGTTTTTAAGGAAAAAATGGTAGGAAAATGGACAAATGAGCCATGTAATGTGGTAGATGAGGTAGTGAGCACTTTTTGGGTGTTAACAGATTGCCCCCTGATGTGCGAGGGTAGGAGCTCATCGTATGGCCGATGGACATCATAAGTCATGAATGGTTTTCCTGGGATGTGGAGAGAAGAAAAGAAACAAACTGAAGCCCGGAACAACGATCCCGAACAACTGCAAGAACTGAAAGTACATAACCTCAATAATGGATGAGGAATCATCTGATCATATGGACGAGGCGGGCATTCCCATGCTCGTATCAGGATATAACATAACAATAAAAATGGGGTCCAAAAATGGGGACCTGACATATACATGACCTCAAAAACTGAATGAGGAATAATCTCAATATATGGACGAGGCGGGCATACCCATGCTCGTATCAAGATACATAAACATAACTGTGAGGCCCGAAAAAAGGGGGACCTATAAGATACATAACCACTGTGTACATCATAAGAGTCCAGAGGGGACACAAAGCGGGGACGTACTGCTGGGATGATCATGTGGGAACTGAAGAACTGGTGCACTGGAACATCAACAGTGCTGCTGACTGGGGTACCAGAGGAACTGATGAGCTGCTGAATCATAGGGACTGGGAGCAACAACCTCAATGGTACACTGAACTGGGATAAAACCTGGGTACTCAAGGAAGCATATAGCTGTATGGCTTTCGAATACAATCACCAACGCAGCCCGGACATCCACGGGAACATATAACTGGGCGTTCCAAAGTGACTCACCAATGTGCTAGAGTCAAGGGAAATCCGGGGTCTTCGACTAAAAATTGATGGGATATAATCCTACGCGATCCTCAACGATGCGATCAAGGTGCTGAAGTCGAGCATGTGAGGAACAATCACTCGGAGAGGCAATGATGACTCCTCTCAGAATGATCCATAGGCACTTAACACAGATGGTGATAAGTTCAAGGCGTAGGGACCTCTGGGCCTATCCTCTGGAATAGAGGAGCTATCGTCGACAGAGGGAGACCTGCAACTATCAAGGCAATGATGTTTCCTTGACAGGAGCGCGAGGTACAGGACCAAAATGTGATAGTACTGATGGCAAGACGGACAAAACTGTGGGGGGACAACTGGGCAAGTAGAGTGGGTGAACTCAAACTTCCTTTGTTCAGAGTATGATAATGGGGATGATCTGGCAGCATATGAAACTGACTAAGGGGAAAGGGATCATAGATGTATGGGATCTGGGAAGGTTACTGGGCTGAGGGAGACTCAAGCTGGGGTACAATGGCAGGAGACTGCAAAATACTCTGAACAAAGGCGACCTGATTGGGGGTGCTGCCGAGATGATTGATCAAAGTGCTAAGAGGCACGGGAGGGGACTTCTCCATGGGTTAAGGAACTAGAAGAAGTGTGTGTAAAATGATACTGTCGTGTGGATTTTGCAAGCCCAGGACAGTTCATGCTCGTGGTTGCTTTCAATTTTAAGGAGTCTGAAAGCGATAAGAAGACTCTGAAGTAATGGAATGGTACTGTCGTGTGGATTTTACGAGCCCAGGACAGTTCATGCTCATGGTTGCTTTCAATTTTAGAGAGTCTGAAAGCAAGTAAGAAGACTCCAGGGGGTTGCTTTTTCATAGATTTAGTCTCCAAGGCCCAAAGAAGCATAAAAGGATGCAATGAAGAACTCTTCTAGCCGGTGTGACTAGAGTATTCCTTTTTCGTAATTAGTCTACCAGGTCCGGAAAAGGGTTAAACTTATACCAGATAGACGCCCTTTCAGGTACTTTAGCGAGCATGAAAGGAAGCAAGATTGCTCGGCGATCTTTTCATTCTTTTAGGAGTCAGAAAAGAGCTTAACAGAAACTCCCTAAGTGCCTTTTTCGTAAAGGACTTGTCCATCCCGAAAAAGGGATAAAATTATACCGAACAAAAGGAATGGCCAGGCAAGGAGGAAGTGTTCAATCAAGGATCAATAATGGTGACCAAGAATGAGGGTGTTGGGGAACACTGATGGGCCTCCTTGCGGGGTGAATGAGATGGTGGCAAAATAATGAGACATTTGCAGTATGACAGGAGTGAATGGCTCATGTACAAAAGTGGAACAATCCGATAGCGGCCGATGTGGCACACAAACCGAGGCAGCAAGGTGTCGGGACACAATGTTGAAATTGTACCAAGTGAGAGCGAGAAATGATCTCAAGCATCATCACGAGTTCGGAAAAATGAATCCGGTGATATAAAACATGCAAAAAACGGAGAGCGGCCGACGTGGCACGCAAACCGAAGCGACTAGTGGCGTCTGAAAAACTACCCAAAAAATTGGGGGGTGAGAGCGAGAAATGATCTCAAGCGTCATCACCAGCTCGGAAAAATGAATCCGATGATATAAAATACGTGAAAAATGGAGAACGGCCGATGTGGCACGCAAATCGAGGTGACTAGTGGTGTCTGAAAAAATGGGCAAAAAATGACGGGGTAAACATGATGCAACGAGGTGACCATCATGAGGGTCTCGTCGTGCTGATTCCAGTGGTGGAAACGGTTCGAAAAATGGACTCCGTATGGGGTCAGAATGGCCAAAACAAGAAAAAGTCAACTGACTATAAATAGTGGTGGGCCCAACATGACATGTGTCATTTGTACGTTTTGACTTTGACTTGTGATCAGAGTGGACCAGAGCTTAGGTGGCATTTCTGGACGATCCGACCGGCCGATTACAGATTCGGGAGATACAGGTATTCCGTCAAACTCATACCTGCATATTTTTTAGGGTCGGGGGTTGGGTAGTGGGTCCCAGTTTTTAGTTGTATGGTCCACGTGGGTGGACCACGGGTTAGGGGGTCGGAACCGCGGTTAGCGACCGCGCGTTTCGAGGTGAACCACGCGGTTGGAGACCGCGGGTTTCTCGGTGAACTACGCGGTTGGAGACCGCGTGATCCCGTGATGGATACGCGGTCGGGCACCGCGAGTTCCAAGGAGGAACACGCGGTTCCCAACCGCGGGTTTGGAGCTGACAGGCGCGATTATGGACCGCGACCATAAGCCTGACAGCCGCGGTTGGAAACCGCGGCAGGAAGCCCGAAAGCCGCGGTTTTGGGCTGAGCTAAGAGAGTCTTCCGGGTGAGGGAAAAAATATTTATTTAGTTGTCATGAGTCTAATGAGTCTGTTGTGTGATTGACAGGATGCCGCAGGTGCTCTGGAGAGAGCGGGAGATCCCTGATGAGATCATGGCTGTGATCCGACGGGAGCGCCATGTGCGATCTGTGCTGGGAATGTGTGGACTTCTGAAGTTCGCACAGATTCCCATGATACGGTCAGCAGCCTTGCTGCTGAACCGGCTGATCGACTTCTGGGAGCCGGACATCTAGGCTTTCCGGGTACAGGGTGAGAGGGTGGACCTCACCCTGACCGACGTGTACTTTCTGACGGGGTTGCCCTGTCTAGGCAGGGTAGCAGACACACAGCCGCGGGTTGCCACAGACGTCGACATGGAGGACATGGTGGAGAGATACTGTGGTCCTGAGGCGAGGGTGCATAGGAATGCACTCCTGGTGAAGGACCTACAGGAGCCGGCAGTGCGGGCTATGGCAGCATGTGTGGTCCGGGTATTGGGGTCCCAGTCACCTGAGAAGGTGTCTGGGGGTCAGATGCAGATGATAGAGCGCGTACTAGATTGGGTGTACTACGCGTGGGGCCAGATGTTCCTGACCTGCGTTCAGCGGCAGCTGACGGGCAGCGAAGGAAGAGGGCAAGGGCTTTTGTTTTGGTTCCTTCTTGTGTGCCTTCTTTATGGAGAGGGTACCCACACTGCGGCCACGGGTGCCGATCAGGGCAGGAGGTATGAGGGAGCCGCGGATGGTGCGATGGGGCGAGATGATGCGTCGCCGTGGTGGCGGCGACGTGGGCAGGTATTTTACACAGGAGTTGTACCTGCAGTGGCTGCAGATACCATTGACACTGGACGACTTCCCGTATCGGGATATGGACTTCACGGGAGATCCGGAGGCGCCGCGAGCACCAGGACAGGCATGGGGGTCCCGATGGTACGTATGTGTTTTTATTACATGTTATATATGTCAAGTTTTATTTATATGATAGGACATTGATATACTGTGACTGACATATGGGTGATTTTGCAGATGTGGGCCCGAGACCGCCTCCAGGACATGTGGCACGGAGGGGTATTGTGGCCGTCCCAGCTCTGCCGGGGCGAGGTGAGGTCCGTCGCCGTGATGCGGAGGGGACACTGGAGTCGGTGCGGGCACTTCTAGATCGGTTGTTGGTAGGGGTGACCGACGAGGGATGGTGGGATATTGATCCTGCGGTAGTGCAGGATTGCATGATGGCACCCCGAGAGTTCAGATCCATCGTGATCTGGGTGGCGGTCCTAGTGGACCAGATACAGGCACAGGAGGCCGGAGGAGGGGAGGACTTGCCGGAGGAGGAGCGAGGGGAGGACTCACAGGCAGCCGATGCAGGCAGTGATGCAGGATACGACTCCCATTAGGGAGTACAGGGGACTCCCCCCGAGTTTTGTAGCTATGGCATGTATTTTGATGAGGCTTTATGATGTATAGCCATTTTTTTTGTATAGCTGAGGCAGGGGTACTCAGGACATGTATGGCACTGAACATGTATATTTTTTGATATATATATATATATATATGCACGTGGATGCACCTTTTGTATGATGTTGTTGTATTTGTACGCACGTGGATGCGCTTTATGAGTTGTGATATGTTTACATTGCACGTGGATGCAAGTAGGCTAAGATGTTAGGCACGTGTATGCCCCTTGTGTACTTTATGGAGGTTTATGATGTATGTATGATTTAGGCACGTGGATGCCCTTATGGATATGCATGTGGTTTATGTACATGGATGCAAATGTGGATGTGATGCAATCTTTTTGGGTTTTTATATATGTTTATGAGATGCTATGGGATTGTGATGCATGATGTTACATGGTGTGATTGATATGCCAATCGAGGATGTTGTTTGCCATTTGGTCTGCGACACTATTTTGGGCTCGTGGGACATGTGTGAATGTTATGGATTCAAACTGTCGGCTGAGTTGTTTTGCGCGCAGGAATTTTCTAAAAAGGCATGGATCACGCACCTGGTAGCAGTTGTTGAGCTGGGAGACAAGTAGCTAGGAGTCAAGGAACACATGAAGGTTACTTATGCCCATTTGGAGGGCGGCAGTCAGGAGACCGGTCATAGCATCATACTCTGCCTGGTTATTGGTAGCAGCGCCTATACATATTCCATCAAGGTGAATCATCTCGTTGGAAGGGGAGTACAAGATCCATGCTGCAGAAGCCAGGTTGGGAGACCAGCGGCTCGCGCCGTCAGCGAAGCCAGTGTAACAAGGTGGAAGATGGTCCATCTGTGATCATGCAAGAATGATGAATGTAAGATGATGGTAAAAAATGTGAAAAACAAAAAAGAGAGCAAACTGTACAGTGCGGACCAATGAGGCCGCGAGTTTCATTTATGGGTAAAAATGTTTGAGATACAACCCATTGCGGGGGTTGCGCAAAGGGTGGCCTTCGGAATCGGCTAAAATGTATGCCCCCTTTCCGAGACAAGTCTTCACAATGTAAGGGCCTTGCCACATGGATTCAAACTTCCCTTTACCAGTTTTATCGTGGGCTTGGTCATATGCAAGGACAAGGTCCCCCTTCGTGGAAAGTTCGAGGGTGAACATGTTTATCATAACCGGCTTTGGAGCGGTTTTTGGCAGCTTCGATGTTCTGGAGAGTGGCGCGACGGTCTTCATCAGCTTGTTCGAGTTGCAGCAAACGCTGCTCGAGGGGGGAAGTGTCAGGGAGAAGCTCAACGACGATCTGTAAGGCAGGAATCTGACACTCGATGGGGAGGACAGACTCTACACCGTGAACTAAATGGAAGGGGGTAAAACCGGTGGGCGGTCTTAGTGGATGTGCGGTAAGCCCATAAGGCAGGGAACAGCATGTGGTGCCAATTGGACTTATGCTTGTCAACAGTTCGTTGGAGGATGGTTTTTAGGATTTTGTTGATGGCCTCTACTTGACCATTCCCTTGGGGGTAGTAAGCAGAGGAAAATTGGTGTTCAAATTTGAGAAGGGTGGATAACTCACGCCAGACGACATCTTCGAAGTGTGAACCGTGGTCGGAAACTAACTGCTTAGGAACCCCGAATCGAGTGATGACATGGTTGAAAAAGAAACGGGCAGCAGTGTCGGCGGTACAATTAAAGGTAGGCATGGCTTCCGCCCATTTGGTGAAGTAATCCACGGCAACAATGATATATTTGTGGTCGTTGGCAGAATGGGGTCTACATTCCATGAAGTCTATGGCCCACTTACAAAAGGGACCAACGGTGACAACTGGGTGTAACGGAGTAGGAGGTGTCCAGGCCTTGGGGGCGAAAAGTTGGCAGTTATGGCAGTGTTTGACTGCAGTGATACAGTCAGTGAAAAGTGTGGGCCAGAAGTATCCGGCGCGAACGACCTTTTGGGCGGTGGCCATCCCTGAGAAATGGCCTCCGCAGGCACCGCTATGACAATCATTAAGGACGTGTTCAGCTTCCTCGTGTGTAAGGCAACGACGAAGAATTGTGTCAACCCCGCGCCGGTAAAGGACATCGCCTAAGAGGAGATACCGAGAGGCCTGATGACGGATGCGACGGCATCCATTACGGGTAACTTTGGGTCTGAACTTTTGTGTGCGCAGGTATAACAAGATATCACCGTACCATGGGTCATCGGACGAGATAGTGAATAGGTGATTGTCGGGTAACTCATCGGAGACTGGTTTGGCCGGGAGAAGGGAAGGGAGATCAGTAATGAGTTGGGAAAGCGCGAGGGCTTTGGTGCTCTTAGGTGTTTTGAAGGTAAGGTCATATTCCTGGAGGATAATGACCCATTTAGCAACACGACCTTGCAGGAGTCGCCGGTTTAAAAGGTATACCATGGGGTTGAAGTCGGCGACGACTGTGGTATGACTCATTAAGATATAGTGTCGCAATTTTTGGACGGAAAAGACCACTGCTAGGGCAAGTCTCTCCTCATATGGGTAACGTAGGGGTGGACCAGACAAGGTCTGGCTGACATAGTAAATGACGTGCTCTTGGTGAGAAGTGTCTTCTTGAACCAAGACTCCAGATACAGCATGTTCGGATGCCGAAACGTAAAGGATGAAGTCTTGTGTGAAATCCGGAGGGGAAATCAGAGGAGCGTTTGTGAGAGCCTTCTTGAGGGCTGCGAATGCAGATTCTGCTTGTTCATCCCAAATGAAGGGTATGTGGGTACGGAGTAGGCGTAAGAAACCGTGAACGGTAGTGGCGTAATCAGGGACAAAACGTCGAAGGAAATTGGCTCGCCCCTGCAAACTTTGGAGCTGCCGGAGCGAACGAGGAGAGGGGAGGTCTAATATGGCTTGGAATTTCAGAGGGTCTACAGTAATTCCTTTCTGGGAAACAATGAAACCCAACAATCGGCCTGCCGGAACGCAAAAGACACACTTGTGTGGGTTCAAGCAGATTTGGTATTTGCGACACCGCAGAAACACTTGCCGAAGGTCGGTAAGGTGGTCTGATCGTTTCCGGGAACGAGCTGTAAGGTCATCAAGGTAGACTAACAAGATGTGGACCAAGTCGTGAAAGCAATAGGTCATGGCCCGCTGGAAAGTGGCACCAGCATTTTTTAGGCCGAAAGGCATGACGCGATAGGCAAAGGTGCCCCATGGGGTAGTAAAGGCAGTTTTGTACTGGTCTTCCTTACGGATCTGAATTTGGTTGTATCCGGAAAAACCATCCATGAAGGAGAGGACTTCATGCCCCGCACACGCATCGATGAGCTGGTCAATAAATGGCGTGGGGAAATTGTCCTTGGGACAAGCACGGTTTAAGTCACGGAAGTCAGTGCATACTCGAATGGTGCCTTGTTTTTTATCAACGGGAACGGGGTTTGACACCCAAGTGGTATAGGCGATAGGATAAATGAACCCTGCCTTGCGCAGCTTCTCAATCTCGGCTTTGACAGCTGGGAGCTTTGAGGGATGAATGGGGCACTGTTTCTGACGGACGGGGGGTACATCAGGCCATGTGTCAATGTGGTGTTCGATAATGGCGGGGTCAAGACCAGGCATTTCAGTATAAGACCAGGCAAAGACATCACGGAATTCTCTGAAAAGGTTTATGTAGTCCTCAATCTCTTGTTTACTGCAGAATGCTCCTAAAGTGATGAGTTCAGGGGCACGTCCTGGGGCAGCGATATCAACTTGGATGATAGGTGAGATGTTGGCCATTTTACCCTCCTCGAAGGCGTCAAGAGCAGGAACAGGGTCCTTGAACCAGTCGACCTTGGTGGGGAGGAAGTCTTTAGATTCAACCATGAATTGGGCGGCTGTGTTAGAGGAGGATTCTTCTGGGATGAAATAGGAACGGTGGTGCATATCATCCCAGGGATAATCCGGAGCGGTAAGGGCCTCAAGAATCTCCTCATCGGTACGGAAAGTTTGCGTCGTCAAATCGGTTGACGAGGGGGTAGTGGTTGAAGAGATCATATAGATGATATTAACCTCTCCAGAAGGGGGAGAAACTGGGGGGTAGATTTCCTCAATGGTGGGTGGTGCCGTCTCAAGATCCAGATTGTTCATCTCATAGAGAGCTGCTCTGTAATCCGGGAGATCGGGACAATGATGGGAGTAATGCCCGTAAATACCGCATATGGCACAGGGGTGGTTAGTGCGTAGGGACTTATCTTTAGGCTTCGGAGTGGGATTTAGTTCGACAGTTGGGATGTTAGGGTCATCGTCAAGCATTTGCATGTGCTTCTGTAATGCTGGTAACTGTGGGCATTGGTGGGTTGCATGGCCCAACTCATCGCACAGCGAGCATTTGGGAGGAGCACGAAATGTTGGAGGGTTTTTTACTGTCTTGGGAGGTGGTACAGCAGTGTAAGGTTGTGGCCCTCTGCCCCCAGTGGATTTGGGAGGAGGAGGGGGAGTCGTGGAGGATGAAGGGGTAGAGACGCCGGGGGGTGGTTGAGTGGTAGTAGCCATGGGTTGCACCGGTTGGAGGACGACATCCGGTGTCGGCGGGCAAACGGGAGGTGAAAGGTACCAGACGGGTAATCCCAAGGTTAACCCCGGGAGGCTAAGGGTAGCCATAACCGGGGCACTTACTACTCCCGATGGAGGGACTAGAAAGGGGATGGTATGGATCGGTGTAACACCAATGTGGCTAGGTACCAATGGTGGTTTAGGCAACAAGGGTGGTTGATTATTAGGGGGTTGATTATCGTGGGATAAGGTACATAAGTCAGACACTTCCGTGTGGGATGATGGAGGCGGAATAGATTGAAAGGTGGAACTCATCGGCGCGTCTGAGTAGACTCCAGGCCCCGTAGAGGAAACAAATGAGGTGGTGGCATGAGAAACAGGTTGTTCAACCATGGGGAGGACATTTTCAGGGGCCGCGGGAGCACTGGGATCATAGTAGGTGAGCTGGTCAACCTTAACCACGCGTCCTTCATGGGGGAACATCATGGTGCGAAAGACGGAAGAGGCAACTGCGCGCATGGCATACATGTAGCTGCAGCCAAGTAAAAGGTTATAATCCAATTGGGCATTGATTACCTCAATGTCGATGAGGACGGTTTTGCCACCTAACTGGACGGGGACATTGGGGAGGAGGCCTTGGGGCTAAGCCGAACGACCGTCATAGGCGCGTAATGCACTGGTGGACTGCTGGAGAGTGGGGGATCCCAACTTCTGCCATACGAATGTAGACATA
This sequence comes from Larix kaempferi, assembly GCA_027924585.1. Lineage (NCBI taxonomy): Eukaryota > Viridiplantae > Streptophyta > Pinopsida > Pinales > Pinaceae > Larix > Larix kaempferi. The sequence continues at coordinate 1,593,748 of BSBM01000926.1, read as the reverse complement.
ACGCATGTAGAGGCACCTTCATCGATGATGCATCGATGGATGACAAGATTCCAAATGGAAACAGAAACTTGGAATGCTAGGGTGGAAGGCAGGTGAGGTTCAGACTGGTCTAAATCAAATGCCATCAAATTCGAATCATTTGGGTCAATCCCCCCAATGGCGGAGAGTAAAGTCTTGCGATGGGAAGGGAAATTCTTCAAGACTTCTAACGCAGACATGGCTGCGGGAGATTGGGCTAGGTCGTCTACAATGTTGTAGTTTGACGCAGCGCGCGCATTGGAGTTATTATTGATACGGCGACGTGGGAAACGAGGGGCTTTGGGAGCGCCATCTAATGGAGGTGGAGGAATACGTAACGCTTGATCTGTGGGATGGGCGTTGGTGGTTTTATCAGTGGGAGGTACGTCAGTGGTGGATCCATACTGGTTTCGACGGGTCTGGAGATTGACGTCAGCAGATGACATCATCAGCAAGTGGTGGGTACCTGAGTCAAACATGGGTTGATCAGGGGCAGCGTACGTGATCTGCTGTTGGGGTTGCACGTTGGCTTGAGTGGGAGCCAACGGCTGAGTGTTCACGACGCCTTGGGTTGGTAATGGGTTTTGCAGCACCAAAGGTGTCTGCTGAGGTTGAGGGGGGTTAGGAGGCGCCTGAGGAGCTGCCTGCCCTTGGTGGTGGGCATCGTCAACCCAAAGTTGCCTAGCTCGCTCCAAGTGTGGGAAAGCATGGGTGTAGTGGCCATAGACCCCGCAAATAGAACAAGGGTGGTTTGTTCGCAGATTAGGGTTTTTAGCCTGCTTGGGCGGGCGATCAGGGTTTTGGTTAGCAGGGGCGGCATTATTATTGTCGGGGGGATTCGCCGGTTGCCCAGCTTGGTCTGCAGGTTGGTTGTTCCCCCGATTACGGCCTTTGCCGCGGTTCTGTTGACCCTGGTTACGTTGGTTGTTTTGGTTTTGCTACGGGTTTTGTTGAGCGTAAACTAGCCCTTGGGCAGCAGGTGGATTCTGAGGTTGCGCAGGTGCGGGAGCAGGCTGCGGTGGATGATATGCAGGTTGAGGCTGAGCAGGTGCAGCAACTTGAGGGGGTCGCTGATATGGCTGCGGAGCAGGTTGTGGGTTTACCGCAGGTGCTTCATGTGGCGGATAATAAGCGGGTTGGGATTGTGAAGGCGCAGGAGCTGAGGCAGCCTGCTGATGGTAGTAAGACTGAGGTGCGACGGGGGGGGGCATAAGCGGGAGTCGCATGACCGAAACACTGAGGAGGACATGAGGGTCCATGGTGGTGGTGATGTGTCATGGGAGCATACGATTTGGTTGCTCCAGACTGGGAGGTAGCCCGTGAAAGGTCGGGGCCAGGGGTAGGACGTCCTATGGAAAATGGTTGGGGATGCGAAGAAACACGGCCAATGATACCGTCTGCAGCGTGGGATTCCCCCGGCGCATCATGCTGGGAGGACTCACCGCGAGGGGCGTCAGGTATAATGGTATAAAGGTAACCGGACTGGGCGTAAATGAGGTCGAACTGTTGGGCCTTAAGGATGGCCTCTTCTTCAAACTGGGGTCTTTCTGATGCCACATCCTTAGCAATAATAGGGAGAAGGGATTTGAGGAACCAATCTAGGAAGATACGGTCGTCGAGTTTGATCTTGCATAAGCTTCGGCGTCGACGCCACTCATGGATGTGGTTCGTGATATGGGTAGCCGTGTTCTGTCTACAATATAGGAGGATCTCAACGCCCGCGTCGTAGCGGACATGCAACTGGAAGAACTGCAGGAAGGTCGAGGCAAGGGAAGCAAAGGTGGCAGGGGTCCCATGAGGTTGCTCGATATACCACTTGGCTGCAGAGCCAGTGAAGGTGCGCTGTAAGAGACGGAGGCGAACAGAGTCATCCACTATGGAGTTAGAGGAACACCATAGGTGGAAAGACATGATATGGTTTTGTGGGTCCTCACCGGCCTTGCCCTCGAACTTAGGGATATCAGAGGGGAGCTTGGTAGGCATATGAGGCCACGTAGGGTCGTGTCGAATAGGATCGTTGGTCAATCTGGCCAGGTCAGGTAGGTTGAGGCTAGCCATGAATGGCAAACTAGAAGAAGGATGTGACACAGTAGTGGGTTGGACCAAGTTGGGGCCAGTGCCCCCAAGTGGAGGGAAAAGATTTGGGGTGGTGCCCCCAAGTGGGGGAACTGAGGTAGTGGAGGATGGTCCAGCACCACCATAGGTAGTGTGAGCCACTGATGTAGTGGGGATAGGTATTCCCATTGCGGGAATAGGTACCGTGAGGGGTACGGTAGATGAGGGTCCCATGGAGGGCATACCCAAAACAGGTGTAGTAACTGGTGTAGTGGTGGATGTGCCACCAATGGTCCCTATAACAAAAGGAGTGGAAGTCGTGCCAGCCATGGGGCTAGTGGGGGCAGTGTAAATAGGGTTCTCAGACTCTTCGTCAGAATCCGAGGTAAAGTAAGGAGCGTCAATATCTGGTGACGGAGACCTACGTCGCTGACGAGTGGAGTCAAGTGACAAGGCTCTAGATCTGTGATGGGTGGTATCAATGGATGATGATCGGAATCTATGACGAGTGGTGTCAAGAGAACCGTGCTGTGGGGGCTCGCCCCTGAGGCACCGAGAATGTCTCGGGGACTCAATGGTGACAGATGGTGTCTAATCTCTGTGGGTTGAGGTGAGTAAAAACAGCTCAAAAACCCTAATGCAACCGAGTGTGCAGAAGGAGAGCTAAAAAACAAGGCACTCAGGCCAACAACCAACTCAAAACACCCACTGCAACAGCTGTGCTACAATAGGTGGAGTAACAACAAAGATGGTCAGAATACCAACAAGCAGCAGGTTTCCTAAAAATAAAAAATGGTGGACTCACTAGACCAAAGGGAGGTAAAGGAGCATGCAAACACCTAACTAAAAGTATTCTGACTCAACTAAACATATCCTCTGCAAGGTGATGAAATCCAAGTCAGACAATATGAGTAGGAAAGCCAAGTGGCTATGATATCCCCCTACCGGGAGGGACACCGGGTAGTCAATCCTAGAAGAATGGCAACTAAGATACCCCGTTCATGACACGTCCAAAAAGGTGAATCTGCCGTTTAGTTCGTTGACCACAATACCCCTATACAGGGATATCCCGCGAACCGCGAAAGGTAGCCCTTCGGTTACTGAATGGAGTGCGGTATTCCACTCAGGCCTCCGGAACCAGTCTCCCGACTTCAACCCTCCTAAGGGAGAGGCCCTCTGACAAACTGGTCGTGACCGTGCCAAAAAGTACTAGGGAATTTTGGTTCCCTATTTGGACAACAACTATGTCTCAAGTGTAAGTGACCGAGGGGTGTTATTGGAAGCCTATCCCCCTGACCCTACCTAACTACAAAGATTCTTTTGTGTTCCACAAGTGGGGTTAGAATGTTGGTTCAATTAGGTACTTTTTAAGGCTCACTTGATTTATGTGACAGAGTGTGTGCTCGTGAGGTGATGAACCCAAAATAGAAGTGCCACAAGGGGGGCAACTTCCAACTATCAATAATACTGAAATTGAAACTTTCACTTGCAAAATTTTCTGAATTAAAAAAAAACTGAAATTTTAAAAGAATTCTGTAAAGGGAACAAAAATTGTGTTGCAGAAAGGCTATAAGGGAGTGAGGATGCAGGTAGGACAGAGGGCTGTTCAAATGCAGAAAATATTGCAGCAAAAGGGGCTGGGCTCAAAAAGTGCAGAGGTCAGACCGCGGGTCGGTGGCGAATCGGAACAGGCAAACCGCAGGTTTGAGGGAAACAGACGCGGTCAGATCGCGGCTTTCGGACCAACAGATGCGGTCGGGACACAGGAAATAGGGAAAAAGACGCAGTCGGGTCGCGGCAAAGAGGCTGACAGACGCGGTCGGGACGCCGGAACGAGGCTGAAAGCCGCGGTCGGGACGCGGGAAAATGGCCGACAGGCACGGTCAGATCGCAGCAAAAAGGCTGATTAGCCATGGTCGGATCGCAGGTAACAGACTTGAATCCACCGGCAGGGCGCCGGAAACAGTCTGAGAGCCGCGGTCGGGTCGCAGGTAAAGGCCTGAAAGACGCGGTCGGGACGCGACTGCAGATGGAAAAAATGCGGTATGCGGCGGCCGAAAGGGACAGCCGAAAGGGAAAAAATTATAAACGGAAACCAGAAATTCAAAATCTAGCGGAGTCGCCAAAACTGTAGCTAGGGTTTTACCCCTAGCTTGTGCAAATGAGCACCTACTAAGGAGAATGGACTCCTTAGTAGCAGTTCAGTAAATGTAAATAATTAAGCTAAAACAGAAATTAAATTACTTCTAAAACATGCATTGAACATAAACAACAAATTTAAATAATGGCTTTTTGTATTGATATTACCTTCAATGTGAAGGTTTGATGAAGCCCTTTGCAATGTCTAAGAGGATGCTCCAAGCTTCAATATGCTCCTTCTCCTTCTCCAATGGTGGGAATGGGCCAAAAGTGGCTCTCAAGGTGAAAGTAGTTCAATGGTGAACTAGGGTTTCGAGAGAGATTTTGGCAGAGTAAGGGTGCTTGTGATTGTGGATATGGAATAAGGGATCTCCATCACCTATTTATAGTTTTTTGGTGGTGGAGTGCTGACCCATGGTTTTGGGTAACACATGGTTTTGGGCAGCTGTATAGGGTTTTTTCCTCCTTTTCCTCATTATTTTATATTTTTTATTCCCTTTTTAGGGGATTTTTGCTATTTTTGGAGGAAAAGGGGGTTTTTTAGCTTTTTGAGGCTATTTTGATGGTTTTGTGGCCTTTTGGAGGCATTTTAGGCCTTTTGGAGGCTTTTTAGTGGGATTTTTTGGGTTTTTAAGGAAAAAATGGTAGGAAAATGGACAAATGAGCCATGTAATGTGGTAGATGAGGTAGTGAGCACTTTTTGGGTGTTAACAGTGGGCCATCGACTTCATGGAGTGTAGACCCCCATCTGCTAACGGCCACAAATACATCATTGTTTCCATTGATTACTTCACCAAATGGGCCGAAGCCATGCCTACCTTCAATTGTACCGCTGACACAGCTGCCCGTTTCTTTTTTAACCACGTTATCACTCGATTCGGGGTTCTTAAACAGTTGGTCTCAGACCATGGTTCGCACTTCGAAGATTCCGTTTGGCGCGAGTTATCCACCCTCCTCAAATTTGAACATCAGTTCTCCTCTGCTTACTACCCCCAAGGGAACGACCAAGTAGAGGCCATTAACAAAATCCTCAAAACCATCCTTCAATGCACCGTTGACCGACATAAGTCCAATTGGCACCACATGCTCTTCCCCGCCTTATGGGCTTACTGTACATCCACCAAAACTGCCACTGGTTTCACCCCGTTTCACTTAGTTCACGGCGTAGAGTCTGTCCTTCCCATAGAATGTGAGATACCTGCCTTACATATCGCCGTTGAGATTCTCCCCGATACCTCCGCACTTGAGCAACGTCAGCTATCCCTCGAACAAGCCGATGAAGACTGTCGTGCTGCTCTCCAAACCATTGAAGCTGCCAAGAAATTCTCCAAAGCTGGTTACGAAAAACATGTACACCCTCGAACTTTCCACGACGGGGACCTTGTCCTCGCCTATGACCAAGCCCATGACAAAACTGGCAAAGGGAAGTTTGAATCCATGTGGAAAGGCCCTTACATCGTGCAGACTTGTCTCGGCAAGGGGGCATACATCTTAGCTGACTCCGAAGGTCACACTTTGCACAACCCTCGTAATGGGTTGTATCTCAAATGCTTTTATCCCTAAATAACTCGCGGCCCCATTGGTCTGCATTGTACAGTTTGCTCTCTTTTTTGTTTTTTACCTTTTTTACCGCGATCTTACATTCCTCATTTTTTGCATGACCACAGATGGACCATCTTCTACCTCACTATACTGGCTTCGCCGATGGAGCAAGCCGCTGGTCTCCCAACCTGGCTTCTGCAGCGTGGGTCCTATATTCCCCTTCCCATGAAATGATTCACCTTAACGGAATCTCTATAGGCGCTGCTACCGATAACCAGGCGGAGTATGATGCTGTGACCGGTCTCCTGACTGCTGCCCTCCAGATGGGCATACGTCACCTCCATGTGTTCCTTGACTCCCAGCTGCTTATCTCCCAGCTCAACAACTACTATTAGGTGCGTGATCCCTGCCTCTTTAGAAAATTCCTGCACACAAAACAACTCAGCCGACAGTTTGAATCCATAACATTCACCCATGTCCCAAGAGCTCAAAATAGTGTCGCATATCAAATGGCTAACAACATTCTAGATTGGCACATCAATCACACCATGTAAAACCTCCATCATGCATAGCATCTCATAAAAATATATAAAAAACAAAAAATATTGCAAGGGGCATCCACGTGCCTATCATCAAATAACCATTTGCATCCATGTGCAATAAAAAATACATCACATAACATACACAAGGGGCATCCATGTGCCCAACATCCTATGCTACTTGCATCCACGTGCAATGTAAAACATATCACAACTCATAAAGCGCATCCACGTGCGTACAACTCAAACAATATCACAAAAAGGTGCATCCACGTGCGTACAACTCAAACAATATCACAAAAAGGTGCATCCACGTGCATATATATATATATATCAAAAATACAGGTTCAGTGCTATACATGTCCTGAGTACCCCTGTACTCAGCTATACAAAAAATGGCTATACATACCTAAAGCCTCATAAAATACATGCCATAGCTACAAAACTCGGAGAGAGTCCCCTGCACTCCCTAATGAGAGTCATACCCTGCATCACTACCTGCATCTGCGGCCTCAGAGTCCTCCCCTCGCTCCTCCTCCGGCAAGTCCTCATCCCCTACAGGCTCTTGTGCCCGTGCCCTGTCCGCCAAGATCGCCACCCGGATTGCAATGGATCTGAACTCTCGGGGTGCCCTCATGCAATCCTGAACCACATCGGAATCCACATCCCACCATCCCTCGTCAGTTACTCCAACTAGTAACTGATCCAGCAACACTCGAACGGACTCCAAAGTCCCATCCGTGTCCCTCCAACGCACCTCGCCTCGGCCAGGTAAGGTTGGTGCCGCCACATGTCCCCTACGTGCCACATGTCCTGGCGGCGGTCTCGGACCCACATTTGTAGATCACACATCAGTCAGTAACAGTATATATCATACCACACATCATATATAAAACTTGACATCCATAACATGCAAGTAAACCAATACGTACCGTCTGGTCCCCATGCCTGTCCTGGTGCTCGCGATGCCTCTGGGTCTCCCGTGTAGTCCATATCCCTATACGGATAGTCATCCATTGGCAGTGGCATCTATAGCCACTGCAGGTATAACTCATGGGTAAAGTACCTACCCACCTCCCCGCCACCCCGGTGGCGCATCATCTTTCCCCACCGCACCATCCGCGGCTCCCTCAAACCTCCTTCCTTGATCGATACCCGCGGCCGCAGGGTGGGTACCCTCTCCATGAAGAACGCACATAGGAAGGAACCATAGCAAAACCCCTTGCCAGATTCCTTCACCGCTGTCAGCTGTCGCTGCACACAGGTAAGGAACATCTGGCCCCATGCATAATAGACCCCGTCCAGTACGCGCTCCACAAGCTGCATCTAGCCACCAGACACCTTCTCCGGTGACTGGGACCCCAACACACATACCACGCATGCTACAATCGCCCGTATCACCGGCTCCTGTAAGTCTAGCACCCAGAGTGCGTTCCTATGCACCCTAGCCTCTGGAGTACAGTATCGCTCCAGCATGTCCTCCATGTCCACATCGGCGGATACTCTCGGCTGCGTATCTGCCACTCTACCCAGACAGAGCAACCCTGTCAGGAAGTATACATCAGACAGGGTAAGGTCCACCCTCTCACCCTGCACCATGAAAGCCTGTATGTCTAGCTCCCAGAAACTCACTAGCCAGTTTAGCAGCAACCCTGCTGAATGCATCATGGGTACCTGTGTGAACTTTAGCAGTCCGCACATCCCTAACACTGCCCGCACATGACCATCATCCTGGATGTAATCCACTATCCCATCTGGGATCTCCCGCTCTCTCCATATTACCAGCAGCATCCTGTTAAAAACGCAAGGCAAACTCATCAGACTCATGTCAAAGAAATAAACTTTGCCCCCCCCCCAGGAAGTCCTAAAAGCTCGCTCCAAAATGTAGCTTTAAGCCCCCTTGCCGCGGTTTTTGACCGCGGCTGTTTGACCCACAGTCGCGGTCCACAACTACGACTGTCAGTCCCGAACACGCGGTCCCAAACCACGTGTTCAGCCTCGGAACAGACGGTCCTAGACCGTGTGTTCCGCATCGGACCTCGCGGTCTCCACGCGTGTCATTCACCGTGGAACCCGCGGTCTCCGACCGCGGCTCCCCCTAAGAAACCCGCGGTCCACCCCACGTGGACCGTACAACTAAGCCCTGGGACCCACTACCCACCCTCCGAACCCAAAAAACATGCAGGTATGAGTTTGACGGAATACCTGTATCTCCCGGATCTGAAATCGACCGGTCGCATCATCCAAAAATGACACCTCAGCTCTGGTCCACTCTGATCATTAGTCAAATTCAAATAGTACAAATGACACTTGTCATGTTGGACCCACACACTATTTATAGTCAGTTGACTTTTTCTTGTTTTGGCCATTCTGAACCCATACGGAGTCCATTTTTCGAACCGTTTCCACCATTGGAATCAGCACGATGAGACCGTCCTGATGGTCACCTCGTTGCATTATTTTGTCCCCATCATTTTTTACACATTTTTTAGACGCCACTAGTCGCCTCAGTTTGCGTGCCACATCGGCCGTTCTCCATTTTTCGCATATTTTATATCATCGGATTCATTTTTCTGAGCTGGTGATGATGCTTGAGATCATTTCTCGCTCTCACCCCCAGATTTTTTGGGTCTTTTTCCAAAACACCCCCAGTCACCTCGGTTTGCGTGCGACATTGGCCGTTATCCGTTTTCGACACTCTTTATATCGCCGGATTCATTTTTCCAAGCTTGTGATGATGCTTGAGATCATTTCTTGCTCTCACCTGGTACAGTTTCAACATTGTGTCCCAACACCTTGCTGCCTTGGTTTGCACACCACATCGGCCGCCATCGGATTGTTCCACACTTTTAGATGAGCCATCCACTCCTGTCATACTGCAAATGTTTCATTATTTTGCCACCATTTCATTCACCCCGCAAGGAGGCCCACCAGTGTTCCCCCCCACCCTTGTTCTTGGTCATCATACATGTTCCTTGATTGAACACTTCCTCCTTGCCTGGCCATTCCTTTTGTTCGGTATAATTTTATCCCTTTTTCGGGCCGGACAAGTCCTTTACGAAAAAGGCACTTAGGGAGTTTCTGTTAAGCTCTTTTCTGACTCCTAAAACAATGAAAAGATCACCAAGTATCTTGCTTCCTTTCATGCTCGTTAAAGTACCTGAAAGGGCATCTATCTGGTATAAGTTTACCCCTTTTTCAGACCTGGTAGACTAATTACGAAAAAGGAATACTCTAGTCACACCGGGTAGAAGAGTTCTTCATTGCATCGTTTTATGCTTCTTTGGGCCTTGGAGACTAACACACGAAAAAGCAACCCCCTGGAGTCTTCTTATCGCTTTCAGACTCTCTAAAATTGAAAGCAACCACGAGCACGAACTGTCTTGGGCTCATAAAATCCACCCGACAGTACCATTCCATTACTTCAGAGTCTTCTTATTGCTTTCAGACTCTTTAAAATTGAAAGCAACCACGAGCATGAACTGTCCTGGGCTCGTTTCAATCCACATGACAATACCATTTTACACACACTTCTTCTAGTTCCTTAACCCATGAAGAAGTCATCCCGTGCCTCCAGGCACTATGATCGATCATCTCGGCAGCACCCCCAATCAGGTCGCCTTTGTTCCGAGTATTCTGTAGTCTCCTGCCATTTTACCCCAGCTTGAGTCTCCCTCGGCCCAGTCACCATCCCAGATCCAATACAGCTATGATCCCTTTCCCATCAGTCAGTTTCATATGCTGCCCGATCATCCCCATTTTCATACTCTGAACAAAGGAAGTTTGAGTCCACCCACTCTACTTTCCCAGTTGTCCCCCCAGTTTGTCAGTCCTACCATCAGTACTATCACATTTCGGTTCTCCACCTCGCGCTCCTGTCAAGGAAACATCATTGCCTTGATAGTTGCAGGTCTCACTCTATCAACGATAGCCCCTCTATTCCAGAGGATAGGCCCAGAGGTCCCTGCGCCTTGTACCCATCACCATCTGTGGTGAGTGCCTACGGACCATTTTGAGAGGAGTCATCATTGCCTCTCCGAATGGTTGTTTCTCACATGCTTGACTTCAGCACCTTGATCGCATCGTTGAGAATCGCACAGGATTTACATACCTACCATTATTTGTCGAAGACCCCGGATTTCCCTCGACTCTAGCACATTGGTGAGTCACTCCGGAACACCCAGTTGTATGTTCCCGTGGATGTCCAGGCTGCGTTGGTGATTGTATTCAGAAGCCATCCAGTTATATGCTTCCTCGAGTACCCAGTTTAGTCCCAGATCAGTTCCACTTAAGTGTACCATTGTGAGTGTACCCCTTGTCACTCTGATCCAGCAGCTCATCCGTTCCTTTGGTACCACACTCAGTAGCACTGTTGATTGTTCCAGTGTATCAGTTCTTCAGCTCAGACATGGTCAGCCCAGCAGTATGTCCCATATTTGTGTCCCCTCTGGACCCTTATGATGTACACAGTGGTTCTCTATGTATCTTACAGGTCCCTCTTTTCGAGCCTCACAGTTCTTTTTATGTATCTTGATATGAGCATGGGTATGCCCGCCTCGTCCATATATTGAGATTCTGCCTCATTCAGTGTTTGAGGTCATGTATATTTCAGGTCCCCATTTTTTGGACCCCATTTCTATTATTATGTTATATCTTGATACGAGCATGGGAATGCCCGCCTCGTCCATATGATCAGATGATTCCTCACCCATTATTGAGGTTATGTACTTTTAGTTCTTGCAGTTTGTTCGGGATCATTGTTCTGGGATTCAGTTTGTTTCTTCTCTTCTCCATACCCTAGGAAAACCATATATGACTTATGATGTCCATCGGCCATACGATGAGCTCCTGCCCTCACACATGAGGGGGCAATCTGTTAACACCCAAAAAGTGTTCACTACCTCATCTACCCCATTACATGACTCATTTGTCCATTTTCCTACCATATTTCCCTTAAAACCCCTAAAAATCCCACTAAAAGGCCTCCAAAAGGCCCAAAATGCCTCCAAAAGGCCACAAAACCATCAAAAAAGCCTCAAAAAGGCTAAAATACCCCCTTTTCCTCCAAAGATAGCAAAATCCCTCTAAAAAGGGAATAAAAAATATAAAATAATGAGGAAAAGGAGGAAAAAACCCTATATAGCTGCCCTAAACCATATGGTTCCCAAAACCATGGGCCAGCACTCCACCACCAAAAACCTATAAATAGGTGATGGAGACCCCTTATTCCATATCCACAATCAAGTATACCCTTACTCTGCCAAAATCTCTCTTGAAACCCTAGCTCACCATTGAGCTATTTTCACCTTGAGATCCCCTTTTGGCCCATTTCCACCATTGGATAAAGAGAAAGAGCACATTGGAGCTTGGAGCAACCCTCTTGGACATTGCAAGAGCTTCACCAACCTTCACATTGGAGGTAATATTAATACAAAAACCATTATTTACATCTTGTTGTTTATGTTTCATGCACATGTTTTAGAGTAGTTTACATTTCTGTTTTAGCATAATAATTTACATTTACTGAACTGCTACTAAGGAGTCCATTCTCCTTAGTAGGTGCTCATTTGCACAAGCTAGGGGTAAAACCCTAGCTACAGTTTTGGCGACTCCACTGGGGAAGAATTTCTGGTTACAAATTTTAAATCTTTTTTCTGTTCAGCTGCCCCTTTCGGCCGCCGTATACCGCGTTTTTTCCCCCCACAGTCGCATTCCGACCACGTCTTTCAGGCACTTACCTGCGACCCAACCGCAGCTCTCAGACTGTTTCCGGCGACCTGCCGGCCGCTTTCAGTCTGTTACCTGCGATTGGGCCGCGGCTATTAGCCTGTTTGATCCAGTCTAACTGCGGCTATTTCCCTGTTTTCGGCGTCCCGCCTGTGGCTTTCGGGCAGTTTCCCGCAACCCGCCGGTGCCTTTCGGTGTCTTTCCTACGTCCCGCCTGTGGCTTTCAGCCAGTTTCCCGCAACCCGCCGGTGCCTTTCGGTGTCTTTCCTGCATCCCACCTGCGGATTTCGGCTATCTTCTTTTGGTTTAGCCAAATCCATTTCTTCTTTAGATTGAATATCATTATAGAATATGGAAGAGCCTAAATTTGTATCTACTGCATATATTTCATGACTGCCAGGATCACCTTTATCACTTAACATATATTGAAGTCTTTTTTCAGAATACAGCCTCTTATGATTTCCAAGAACTGGAATAGTAGCAAATGACATATCCATCTACAAAGTCCCTTTCAGCTTTGATGCCCAAGATCTATATAACAACATTCCAAATTTTGGTGGAACGTCAACAACAATTACATCCATGACAACACCTTTGACTGGGATTTGAGTAAGATTAACCACCAAATATTTGATCAATCCCAAACATTTTACTTTCTTTGAGTCAAAAGAAAATAAATCTTTGTATGCTCTAGTTATTTCTAAACCCAAGCTTTCCACTACAAGTTTTGGCATCCGATTATGCAATGTGCCTGAATCAAGCATACAATTGTGTACAACCTTATCATGAATATTGAGTTTTATATAAAAAGGTGGTACAACATCTACGCTATTATCTTCCATCCTTGAGCCTAAATGAATGGTTGGTATGTCATCATTCAATTCTAATGTATCTGGTTCCACTTGATTTTCACTTCCAATCATCTTAGAAATTTCTTCTTTGTACTCAGTTTTTTTCAGAATCTCATTAAATGGTATGGAAATTTTGATTTTTGTTATCTCACTCTACAGATTGAAAGGAACTAAATTTCTATCCCCTTCTTTAATCATTTCTCTTGTGTTCTTTGGGGTTTTCTTCATTGTATCTTCTCTTTATTTATTATTCTTGTTCTGACTAGTTGAAGGTTTATCCAATTGGCCTTTACCTTTATCTACCATTACATCCATGTTCCTAAGGCTAATCTTCCTTTGAAGATCATTTACTGCATTTTGATATCCAATATGGTACTATTATGTTTCTGCTTCAAAATTGTTACATTCCCCTTCCGTAGAAAACATGTCATGCTCCATCTTTGTTAGATAAACTTTTGAGTCTAAATCTCCGAAAAGATGAATTTCACTTTCCACCAATTCCGCTTCATTTTCCTCATCAACATAATTTCCAGGAAATGGAGGCCTTACAAGATTGTCTTCTGCATTTATTGGGTTTCTTTGATCTCTCTCATCTCTTTGATCTCTTTGATCTCTTTGTCTGATTTGTGGGGGTATTGGTCTCCTGAAATTAGGGTTTCTAATAGGTGGTTCTGCTTGTTCTCTGTTTGGAGGTCTATTATCCAATGCTAACCTATATATTAATCTTTCAATAGTTCTTTTCATAGCATCAAATTTCACATCATTAGAAGAAGAAGTTGAAGGTTGATTTTCTTCTCTATTCTTTCTTCTATCCATATCAATTTTTTGCTTTATCTTTCTAGAATCCATCAAATTTTCTTCTACCTCCACTGCATCTTTCATCATATTTGATAATGTAGCTAACCTTCTTTCTCTCAATGTATAAGAAAAATATCCTTCAAATGCATCTGCATAATGTAACTTGGCAGCCCCTACCAATGGTTTAAAATCAACGGGAATTGAATTATAAACCCTCATGAATCTAGCAGAAAATTCTTGAACTATTTTAAAACCCCCCTTTTTCAGATTATTATACTGTGTCAATATTTGTGAAGGATTATTTTTATCTTCCCATCGCTCAATCAAAAGTGTTACAAAATCATTATATGTAGCAATAGATCCTGCACCTAAAGTCCTGAACAATTTCTTGACCTCCCCTGAAAGACTTTGAGCTAACAACTGCATTTTTGCATCATCATGGTCTACTACTTCAAGATCAATAAAATAATTGAACTTATCAACATGTTGTTGTGCTATAAAATATCCCTCCCCATCAAACGGTGGAATTCTCTGTGCATAATTTTGGGGAAGATCGTGTAAAGCGGATGATAAGACAAAAGGAGCAAACCTAACAACCATTGGTCTTGGAGGTGGTACTAAAGGTGGATTTTGTGATGTGGTGGTTTGGTTTCTTATTGGCACTCTTTGGACTTTAGGTTTTTTAGATTCAGCTCTTGCAGACCTTTGTAAACCTTCCCAAACTGATTGTAAAGAATAATTCCAAAAACTATCTTGATCAACCTCAGTTTCTTTTAAATCTGATTCTGACTTAGTTCTAGAGAAAGGTTTTTCACTTATATCAACATTTTCACCATTTAACAATTCTTATTGAAAAATAGGAAAAGAGTTTATTGTTTGAGAAGTACCTTGTTTTTATTTTCCTTTGTTCTTTTTCAAAAGTCTTTCTGGACTTTCAACACCGAAGAATAGCTGTAAATTTGGATTTCCCCTCGTATGGATTCTTCTAGAAGCCACAATGTCTTTCTTGGAGTTGCCTTTGTAAAACTGAAACATTTGAACATGAAGTCGTTAGGGAAAAATACAACCCACTGAAAATATCAAACTTCTTTTCCCACTGAAATTTGACTGCAATGTCGTTCTTCCCAGGGAAAATGAAACCTTCGTTCCCCGACAACAACGCCAAAATGTTATCACTCAGATTTTACCCTTTGGTTGTGGAAGGATAAACCTAAGGTAACTCTTTAAAACCAATCTTTAGGATGGAAACTAGGCTTTTTCCTACCAGAGAGGGCTCTCTCAAAAATATGTAAATGGCCAAGGATATATGAAAATGACTGAGTTTTTAAAATGAATACTTGGTTGAAGTGTAAACAAGAATCATTGGGCATGGAGTCAAAATTAGGAGTTCTTGTACTGGAGGATAAACAACAATAAATATTTTTTACAGAGTTAAGGTAGCTATCAAATTATGGTCAAATCTTTTTGCAAGTGATTTAGAAAGAAACATAGACAGTCCATCAATAACGGGCACCAAATATTAGATGAATTTGCTATCCATTTTCAAGAAGCAAATGGATACTCAAATGCAATAAATCAAGGCATACAATATATGAATCCTAATTTATTTCAAACTTTCATTTGAGCATAGAAGACATCTTATCATGGAAAGTATAACAAAGAAGGTAAACATGCACATATGAGAAGAGAAAAATACATAGTGTAATAATGATCAACACATGAATCTCTGGTTCTGTAAAAATATGTTATTTCTTGTGTGGCTCTTTATATCAAAAATATCAACTCGATACAAAAGATATTGTCTCTCAAAAATTTTCCAACCCTTTCAAAAACATCTTTCATTATCTTTTATACAAAACTCTTGGAAGCAAAACCTAACTGCTTCTTTTAACTAAAAACTAAAATAACTTAACTAAACTTGCGACATGTCATTTGAGTCAAAGTCATAAAAATATTACAGATTTCTTTTGAATAAATATGTTTTCCAGTTTTCACTTGACGTCAAGTCCAACGGACATTTTCAAGTACGAAGTGTGTACTTCATTTTCCCAAATTTCTCCACATTAGTCCACTGATCAGGAGTTGGAAGATCATAGCTTGTCATCTCTTTTACCATAACTCTTATTGCAATATGATCTGCAAGGGAAATTTGTGGAAGTCTTTCACTAATTGAAACTAACTTATTTAGAATTTCAAAGTCTTCTGCAATCTTTTCCATTAAAATCTTCCCTATAAGTAAATGATTTAAATACTGAAACTTCCCATGATCCATTCTTATGTCAAACAATAACTTCTTATATCCATCTTGGGGAATCAATTCTTGATTTTCATCCCAAAATGAAGGTTATCCTTTTTCAATCAATTTCTCAAACTGTCTTTTGAATCCTGCTACTTGTTTCTTCATGGCTCCAGCTTTGGCTTCAACATTCTCAACGTGTGCATTCTTTCCTAAGATTCTCCTTTCCCATGTAATGACTGCAATCCTGTTCTTAATAACCATAAATCTCATTTCTTCTTCTGTTAAACTGTTTAAAAAGGTAATTGCATTTTGTGCTATCTCCTTGGGATTCCTATATAGATTCTCTCTGATGGCAGTACAACTTGTGAAAGCATCTCTAATCACTTTTTCTTTCACTCTTATGAAATCCAAATAAGGTCTGAAATTTTCAGCTTCTTTTATAAGGAAATCCCATACCATGTGCTTACATCCCTGCATAGTTGCTTGCCCTGTCACTTGGTGTGCCAGTTTTTTATTTGTTTCAATTAATTCTTTGTACTTCTCTTGCAGAGATTTTGTTTCTTCATCTTTCTTATCACTTTCTTCTTTTATCCTTTGAGTTTCCTCTTTTAACTCCTTTATTTCAACGTCTTTTAAACTTACTTGAGACATAGCATGCAAATGGCTATCAACACTATTCCCATCTTCAATCTGATCTGTACCTGTTTGTTGTTGGTCTAGATTTGACAACTTGTTTTTCAAATCTTCAACCCAATTTTTCAAACTTGTTTTTTCTTTTTCCCAACTAGCTTCCTTTTCAACCAATTTTAATAATTTAGTGGTGACATCATTCACCTCTTTAGACAGTTCTTCTTTTTCATGCTCCAATTTGGTCAATTCAGGTCCTCGAATAAGTTGATTATCTGGGACTTTCAACCTCTTTCTCAAGTCTTGGATTAATTTTTCTTTCTCTTTCAACAAATTTTTCCCTACATCTCCTTCAGTTCCACTTCCAACCAAATCAATTTGCAACTTATTAATTTGCGTTACTGTTGGCGGGATTTGTTTTCTATATTTTCTTGTTTTAATTGATTATTCAGCTTATTTACAACAATTCTCAATTTTTCAGCCTCCAAACAAAGTTACTTCCAAAAAATCCGCATATATCACCTCCCCTGTTTGCCCATGCAAAAGAATTTTATCAAGTGCAGTGATCTTCTTTAAGTTGAACTTCATTTCTGTAATTTTATCAGTACTTGATGATATTGCCAAATTCAATGTATTCTCTTTCACATCTCGACTAGTAACCAAATTAACATATGACTTAGCCAAGCTTCTGACTTTAGGGAATAATTTGAAGGTTTGCTGAGACGAAGCTTGATTGTCTTGGTTGTACTTGCTAAACATATCTGCTCTGCTTTGAAATTTATTTACACCTCCTGCTTCTGTGGCTTCCTGAAATGTATACTCTTGAATTCGTAGTTCTGGTACTTCCTCATTTGTAAGTAACAACAAATCCTGTTGTTCATCTAACCTGGATTTTTTCTCTTTTTCTTGTTCTCCACTTTCTAAATCAGCTACATCTTGAAAACCTCTTTTCCCTTCAATGACCATTGTGCTTGCTAAAGTCTCTGTTTCTCCTGTACAATCTGTCAACACCAATTCTCCTCGTTGTAAAGTTACATTTTCTTCACTCTCATACTGTAACCAGTTTGTTTTTTTTGTCATTCCTTCCACTTCTTGATTATTGAAAGCTTTAGTGTGGTTGAACTGTCGCCTTTTCGATATGACATGAAAAGGGTCATAATCAATAGCCACATCCTTTTTAAAATTCATTTCTTCTAACAACTTCTTTATGTATAGGATGGCATATTTATTTTTTATGGTGAATGGACCCACTGTAAAAGGATACTTGATATTTGTGGCTTTCTTAAAAAATAAAAAATGATTATCTTTTACAATCCGTTTCTGCCTAACAAACTCAAGGGCAAAGACCCTTGTCATGTACCCACCTGCTGACCCAATGCAAGGCAGGAAACATGATGCCAATACTCAGGGCTTTCACATGATCTCAGCCCATTGTTAGATTCATATAAATAATAAATGGGTGTGCAGATATAAAACAACCAATTATGCACAACGGAAACAACATTCACACACTCTTCATATGCATTCAACATATCAATTTCAATCATTGATAAACATTTTCAGAAGTAATTACATAGACAGAAACACTTATCTTTATTGCAATCGTCCCCAAGCAACTAGCTATGTCGCTGCAACGTTCCACCCAGCCATAGGCTCTTCGACAGCTTGTACTGAGTCTGTCCGAAGGCCACCCCCGAGCTGGGCATGATTCTCACAAGGACAAAAGGGGACATTCACGTTCACACACAGCCCATTAACCATTTTATTTTAGCCAAGCCAGAACAAGAGATTACCCATCACCCATATCCCACATACTCTGCTCTCACACAGTAAGCACAAACAGGGGGCAGGGATACACATTTTAGACAATGCATTTTTATAGTGAGATGGCCATGGGTTTTCTTAAAACGTTCCCAACCAAAAACGGATTTGTAGGATGGGGCAAACAACCCCAGGGAGGAAAAACAATTTCTTCCCCAATATCTCAGCCTTCAACAGCCCAAAATGGTCTCTATTGAACCCCCATTCGTTTTCCCTCTTCCCCACTGGTATACAACACAGAAAAAACGCCCCTCTCTGCTGGGGAAAAGAAGAAAACGTTTTTCCCATGCTTGGAAAACGCCCAGGAAGCTAGAACTCCGTGAGGGAGCAAGGCCATGGTGAATAATCGCTTGGGCAGCCATTTCGTGCTCTCTCTTCTTGCCCCAAGAGGCCAACACGTTTTTCCATGGAGGGTGGCTTGCCCATACCCGATTTTGGACAGCCATACCTCCCCATTCCCAAGGCATTAATTTCCCCAACCAACTCTTGGGAGAATTCAATGGTTGGGTACAAAAGTCAACATGGGTAGCTAAGGGTTTGAATGTTTTCCCTCCCAATTCCTTGTGAAATCATGCCCCCATCTCTTTGTTGCATTGCATAGCTAGTTGTGGGTAAAAATGCATATTACATGCTATTTGAATTTCCACTGTGCATTGCTAGCACGCAAACCATATGCATCACGAAATCGATGGCGGGGCCTTGGCCTTGAGCTCCTCACCATGATTTCCTAACAATATTACATCGTTTATAATGTTAATGCCATGGGGCCAAACTGGGGACGTTACATTCCCCTCCCCTTGGAATAACACCGTCCTCGGTGTTTCAACACTTCGGACTATATACCCTCTTTATACATGATTCATAGTTCACAGACAGTGGCAGGTCTGTCCTGCAATTCGTCCCCTCTCCTTGACCTTTCACGATCAAGTCCTTTGGCTTCCACCAGCTGCTCCTGCTAGATTTGGTCTTCCATCTCCACAAGTGGGCATTGCTCCAGAGCAATCCCTTCCATTTGTTTACGTTCCAGCTGATCTACAAGTCTGGAATTTCATGGATGCCATCTTTCTTGTTGTCCCAGCAACTATCTGTGAGGCTTATCATGGCAATTCCTGTTAGGACAAGCATAACACAATAATAAAATTAGTCAATTAATTTCCTAATTGACTTAGAACGTCCATGCTTTACCCATGAGACTTCCACACATTTCATGGTTTCCCACACACACACGAACTCACTCACGTTCATCCTTTCATAAGAAAATAACTATTTCAGCATTCTCAATTCATTTCAAGCAACGAAACACAATTTGGTTTCATTTATGACATGCACTCAACAATCCTTTGTTTCTAAGATGCATCAGTCAAAGAAAGAGAAGAGTAAGAGTTTCCCCCCTCTTAGTCTTGTTCCAATCCGGAGCCACACCATCATTGGTGGTTCTATGCTCCTTGGTCTCTTTCACTTCAATGTGAATGCTTGACTTGCCCTTTCTTGGCTATGACACTTTAGTGTCTAAGGTCTGTTGAGTAGATTTCAACTAGGGAACCCTTCCCCATTGTTGCTTACAGAACCTTTGGCTGCTAGGACCCACACAGTTCCACTAGCACCATCTTCCATTACTGCTCATATTGAGCTCTTTTAGGACAGTCATATGTCCACATGCATCCTCCGGATGCTTTCATAGTCTTTGCTTCCAGCAATACCTACACTCAAACATTGGGTTAATTCACATGTTTAGTGTATTTCCATAGAGTTTATCTCCAAATGAGAGTTTAAGAAATCATAATCAAATCATATACACATGTATATTCATAAGCAAGAGTTGCAAGATAACCAAATACTTATCTTTATTGGATGTCTTCACTTTACTCCACAGGATCCTTCTTCGCTTTCCAAGCATTGGATTTCCCGTGGATACAACAATGAATGTTGGGCCAGCACGTAGGCTACTCCACAACCATTCAAATAGGCAATGCCATGCCAATACGCCGACTGGTTTTTATCAATTAATTAAGGAATGTTTGGACAGCACGCCAGCTACTCCACAACATCAAGTGGTTAATGTTCCCACCAACTTATTCTCTATATTTTTATAGCTCCAACCAGTTACTCTCTGGCTTTACCAAGCATTTATAGCTCTTTCAGGGTCCTTGCTTCCTGCAACGGCCAAGGTTTCCAACAAAGGAACGACAGTGTATTAGCTCAGTTGTCATAAGACTTGTACCCGAAACCTTCATTATTCCAAACAAGAAATAAATGAGAATGAATACTTATCTGTATTGTGCATTTCCTCGCTACTCCACAGGTTTCCTTCTCTGCTTTACAAGCCTTGGATTACCTGTGGGGTGGATGCTTGGCCAGCACACATGCTGCTCCACAACATCATCCGAATAGGCAATGCCAAGCCAGTGCACCAACTGGGTTTATCAGGCATCCCAAAGATCAGTATGCTAAGCCAGTACGCCGACTGGGTTTATCAATCATTTCAAAATCAGTATGCTAAGCCAGTATGCCGACTGGGTTTATCAAGCATTTCAAAATTAGTATGCTAAGCCAGTACGCCGACTGGGTTTATCAAGCATTTCAAAATCAGTATGCTAAGCCAGTACGCCGACTGGGTTTATCAAGCATTTCAAAATCAGTATGCTAAGCCAGTACGCCGACTGGGTTTATCAAGCATACAATAACCATTTCCAAGCCAGTTCTCCGACTGGTTTTATCAGGAAATCACACCCTTCACCAATACCTCCACAACATGCAAATCACCAATGCCAAGCCAGTACATCGACTGGGTTTGTCAGGCATTAATTTAACAACATGCCAAGCCAGTACACCGACTGGGTTTATCAGGCATCCAATAAGCTTTTGCCGCAACACCCAAGTAACCAATGCCAAGCCAGTACACCGACTGGGTTTATCAGGCATCCAACAACCATTGCCAAGCCAGTACACCGACTGGGTTTATCAGGCATCCAATAAGCTTTTGCCGCAACACCCAAGTAACCAATGCCAAGCCAGTACACCGACTGGGTTTATCAGGCATCCAACAACCATTGCCAAGCCAGTACATCGACTGGGTTTATCAGGCAATATGAACAACATAATATGATTACGTGGCTCTTTCTCTTGTGCAACCAGCGGTTCCCTCCAGGAACTCCATAGGTGACTCACTTGACTGCAGGCTAGCATGGCCCCACAATACCCACTCACACTACACAAGGATGATACCCCTTTTCTGCAACACAGCTTCCCGGGCCTATCCACCCCTTCTAGTGTGAGCGTAGAAAAGTTACCACTGCCCATACAGTCCTCTTGAGCACCCTTTCTTCACTTTGCCTCTTACGTGCAACACCAAGTTGCATCTGTGTAAGCTGATAGCACAAGAAGGATAAGCAGACTCATCAGTATTGTTGCTCAAAAATCGTAATCATACTTCATATCATTCGCTATCAAGTATTGAAACACCAGGAATGCGTCCATTCCCTTAGGGTGTAGTCAATATTGAAAACCCTATCATGACCCAGCACCAGAAAAGGTGTGCACCCCCTTTCCGATGTGCGTCATGTAGGCCCTAATCATACTCAAGCAGTCTGTAATGATATAAATAAGATAGAGCATGCTAGTAATTTAGACATGAATGTTCTTGTCTAGGGTCACAGAATACTCATTCATTTTGCAGATGTGTCTCTCATGCCTTCTGGCATAGCTTTACCATCTCACTTTCATGGTTTACCGTCATGCGGTTTGGACGAGACATTATCAATGGCGTTTCACCCGAAACCCATTTCCAAAGCATGGGATCCTTCCCATCTAG
This sequence comes from Larix kaempferi, assembly GCA_027924585.1. NCBI lineage: Eukaryota > Viridiplantae > Streptophyta > Pinopsida > Pinales > Pinaceae > Larix > Larix kaempferi. The sequence goes on along the minus strand of BSBM01000926.1, from coordinate 1,571,581 downwards.
TTTGGCTTCTGCAGGCCATCACACATGGTCTTCCTGCAATGTGTCATCCTGGCACACCTTATCAATAGCCAAACAGTCAGCAACATTTAGCAATCAACTTCAAATATGATTGTTTCATAACCGATCAATAACATTAATAATTAAATTCAACATGAATTTTACAATTCTGTCTCCTACAGAAATTGATTGCTTAACAATGAGGCTCTCCTCATATTGTTTGGCTCTTGTAAGTGGTATCACTCTGCCCATTATGGTTTCACCCTTGCTACCATACCTGAACAACCACATACAGCATGTCCTCCCGACACAATTCTATATAAGCCAAACAGTCATTAGCAATTATTAGCAAAATTTCAAATCCGAAACATTTACAAATCTGAGTTTTACAACTGTCAGAACTTAGAGCTCTCAACCATGAGATTCCTTCTCATAATCTCTAGATCAAACTTTAAAATCCGTTTCTCACAGAAAATTGATTTGCAATTGTGATATTATTCTCATAGTCATATCATTCATACAACTTTGTCCTTCCACAGAGCATTCTAGCAGCCCATCGATCATGATTGGGCTCTTCATGCACTTACTATTCTGCATTAATAACAACCCATGATATGATCCTAGAATTATCATCATCAATTCATCATTTCATTCATTATTTATTTTGCAATAACATATGCATTCCTACAATGCAGCACAATATTTATAAGATCTCTTAATGCACATCTACTCAATGCTACTTTGCATTGTTTCATGAGTACTATGCATTCAAGCATATTATGATCGAAACATGACTATCTCATATAACTTGCACTACCATAATCAGGACCACCAGTCCTCACTTGCTTTGGTTATCAAGCACATAACCAACATACACATGGCATGATATAAATTCATATGAATGCATTGAGATTTCTAAATAGTCATAGGGTGTAAGGACCATTTCCTTCACTTACCCACACCTTACCAAGCTGGGTAGGTTAACAGTCCCAATATCACATGCAATTTGGCATCAATACTCATTACCTGCATGGTTATCATTAACATCGCCTGATGTCACCTGATCCGTTGGCCTCTTACCAAGGCTGCTAAGTCCTTTTCCAACTTTATGGTCATAGATTTGTTGCACCATCCTTTCTGCATAAGGTTGTTGGCTTCGTGCAACAACATCCTCAGCACATTTAACCATGCCCTTTGTTATCTTTGGTCCTACAACCAATACCGACATCAATAGTGATTATCAACCACAATATTCTCCATCAGTGGTTCATTGCATATACAGACTTCATTACTCTACCAATATACAATATCCTATTTATGCACAAGCATTTCCATATGCATTATGCACTGTTTGTTAAGATGCCATCTAGTGCATATACATCTATGTAATCCTTTACATTTTTAACATTTTTATGCCATACGTCAATTTCATAATTACAAGTATGATAACAAACAGAGGTTTAAGAAAATCTTCCCTTTTCGATTCCCCATCGTAACATGGAATTCCTCTTCCATATCATGCAATTGTAGAAATTGCCCATATTGACAACAAAATTTGTTTGTCAAGACCGCCGCTGGCACTCTTCTGCACTAAATATCCATGATAGATGTAGACCTCATTCAAACTCTGTTCATGTATCATTGTTCCCTACTGGACAAGCTTTCCAATGCCTGTCCCCATGCTCCATTCTGACATCAGGTGCAGAAACTGCATCTCTTAAAAAATGACAACTTTTACTACAATTCTGCCCATTTTGCACAGCTGCATTTTGGTCCAGAATGCCAACTTTAGGCACCTGTGGAAGAAAATCTATGAGGAATCATAGAAACTTATCTATCGGGCGAAGTTAGTCCATATAACAAGGAACACTCAGCAATTCACGGATTTCAATTCCGATGCACCATTCATCTTCTATGAATTTCTGGATTTTGCTACTTCTCATTTTTTCACATTTTTCCAAAATTCCAAATTTTGGGCCAAAAACGGCTATCTCCCAAACGGTGCATTTCTGGAAAATCTTCGTCTAACGGAAGTTGTCCATCTTAATGAGAATATGAAATGTCTAGTTCAGTAAAATTTCTGATTCCCACATCTAGGGTCACTTTTACTGCCCACAAGCTTTTCAAAATCCCGAAAAAGTGGCCCGGAACAGTGCTTTTTGGCCTTCTTGCTCACCCCCGACTCCACATCCCTTGGAGTTTGGCTCCAAGATTCGGAACTTAACATTGTGCCTGCTTCATGACTGCCTCGTATCAATTTCAGCTCAAACCGGCCTTCTGTCAAGCCTCGGGACTCTGTCCTTCAGAAGTCACTATTATCCAATTTCTTGTCAAATCGGGGTGTAATGGGCTAGGGGTCTTCACTGGTCTTTTCATGGTCCTCGCCAATGGCCTCCGAGCCCCACAGGAATCATCGCATTCTGAGTTCGGATGCTCCTGCTATCCAAAAATCGAGTTTTAGTCACTTTACTCTTTTTTTTTTTCTTTTTTTTTTTTTTTTTTTTTTTTTTTTTTTTTTCGGTTCGGGCGCGCGGGCCGGTTCTTTTTTTTTTTTTTTTTTATCGGTTCGGGCGCGCGGGCCGATTCTCCGAACGCTTCCGCAATGCGGAGCAGTTCGACGAACGCTTCCGCAATGGCGGAGCGATTCGCTGAACTCTCCCGCACTGCGGAGCCATTCGGCGAATGCTCCCGCAACTGCGGAGCCATTCGGCGAAGGCTTCCGTTGCGGAGCCATTCGGCGAATGCTCCCGCAACTGCGGAGCCATTCGGCGAATGCTCCCACAACTGCGGAGCCATTCGGCGAAGGCTTCCGTTGCGGAGCCATTCGGCGAAGGCTTCCGCCGTTTCGGAAGACTTTCCCGAAGCCTCCCGCGATTTCGGAGTCCTTCGCGGAATCCTTCCGCCGTTTCGGAAAGCTTTCTCGAACCCTTCCGCAATTTCGGAACCGTTCGCGGAATCCTTCCGCAGTTTCGGAAGACTTTCCCGAACTCTTCCGCAGTTTCGGAACCGTTCGCGGAATCCTTCCGCAGTTTCGGAAGACTTTCCCGAACTCCTTCTGAAACAAACTTTAAACAAAATTTTCGAAGACACTTAGAAAAATTTTCTTCTTTTCGGAGCATTTTGCCGAATTTTTCCGCGTTGCGGGACAACTCGTGGAATCCTTCCGCAAATTTCGGAAGAGAATTCCTTCCGCAATTTCGGAAGGGAATTCCTTCCGCGAATTTCGGGCGACTTCCCGAACTCTTCCGCGTTGCGGAAAAACTCGCGGAATGCTTCCGCAGTTTCGGAGCAATTCGCCGAATGCTTCCGCAACTGCGGAAGTCATTCGGGAATTCTTTGCGAAACAGACTTAAACGGATTTTCAAAAACACTTAGGAAATTTTAACAAACAGAGATCATTATTTTTGCAACAACACAGTATTCCAAGAAACGAAAATTGCACTTCTTTAAGCATGAAACAGCAATTCAAAACAGCATAAGATGGCAGAGGTTGCCCATGTTCCTTTCTCTATTTCATAGAATGCACTCAATGCAATCAAATGCAAGCAATTTGCAAAAATCCCCAATAGTGATGCGATCTTAAGGTTTTTCTAATGCATTTTTGTTTCAAATACAAAATGCATGTACACACACAATGACTTAAATTTCTGTGAAGGGCCCAACAGCCGTAGTGTTGAACCTAGGGCTCTGATACCAAATGTCATGTACCCACCTGCTGACCCAATGCAAGGCAGGAAACATGATGCCAATACTCAGGGCTTTCACATGATCTCAGCCCATTGTTAGATTCATATAAATAATAAATGGGTGTGCAGATATAAAACAACCAATTATGCACAGCGGAAACAACATTCACACACTCTTCATATGCATTCAACATATCAATTTCAATCATTGATAAACATTTTCAGAAGTAATTACATAGACAGAAACACTTATCTTTATTGCAATCGTCCCCAAGCAACTAGCTATGTCGCTGCAACGTTCCACCCAGCCATAGGCTCTTCGACAGCTTGTACTGAGTCTGTCCGAAGGCCACCCCCGAGCTGGGCATGATTCTCACAAGGACAAAAGGGGACATTCACGTTCACACACAGCCCATTAACCATTTTGCCAAGCCAATCTAACTGGGTTTATCAGGCTACACTTGCACAATGGATGCTTATTCCCAAGCTCAAGCCAGAACAAGAGATTACCCATCACCCATATCCCACATACTCTGCTCTCACACAGTAAGCACAAACAGGGGGCAGGGATACACATTTTAGACAATGCATTTTTATAGTGAGATGGCCATGGGTTTTCTTAAAACGTTCCCAACCAAAAACGGATTTGTAGGATGGGGCAAACAACCCCAGGGAGGAAAAACGATTTCTTCCCCAATATCTCAGCCTTCAACAGCCCAAAATGGTCTCTATTGAACCCCCATTCGTTTTCCCTCTTCCCCACTGGTATACAACACAGAAAAAACGCCCCTCTCTGCTGGGGAAAAGAAGAAAACGTTTTTCCCATGCTTGGAAAACGCCCAGGAAGCTAGAACTCCGTGAGGGAGCAAGGCCATGGTGAATAATCGCTTGGGCAGCCATTTCGTGCTCTCTCTTCTTGCCCCAAGAGGCCAACACGTTTTTCCATGGAGGGTGGCTTGCCCATACCCGATTTTGGACAGCCATACCTCCCCATTCCCAAGGCATTAATTTCCCCAACCAACTCTTGGGAGAATTCAATGGTTGGGTACAAAAGTCAACATGGGTAGCTAAGGGTTTGAATGTTTTCCCTCCCAATTCCTTGTGAAATCATGCCCCCATCTCTTTGTTGCATTGCATAGCTAGTTGTGGGTAAAAATGCATATTACATGCTATTTGAATTTCCACTGTGCATTGCTAGCACGCAAACCATATGCATCACGAAATCGATGGCGGGGCCTTGGCCTTGAGCTCCTCACCATGATTTCCTAACAATATTACATCGTTTATAATGTTAATGCCATGGGGCCAAACTGGGGACGTTACAACCCTTAACATCAAAAATTATGGTAATTGTGAAAATCCTCACAGCAGATCTAAGAGATGATGTATACCTCATAAGAGTAATTATGATTAAGCAGGAAGATAGAAGAAGAGTGCTCAATGCAATGTAATGAGCAATCGAATAATAATACAGTAGAACTCGGATAGAAGCAAAAATACTTCACACACACTAATTAATTAATCACAATATGGACAAATAAGTAGTACAATGCATGAGGATTCGAATGCCTAAGGTGGAAATTCGAATTAGCATTCATGGAGTGATCAAAAGATCACTAGAGTGTCATTGTAGCACAACTAGTAGTCTAGCTCATCATCGGTGAAGTCATCAATGCACAAGTAACTGTCAACCGTCAGTCAAACTGAGTCTAACTGAGTGTGGTAGGTTTAACTGATTGTAACTAGCACATGGAGACACTAACTGAATGAAGGAGGCTCAGTGGAGGGCGTATGAGGAGCTAACTAGAGTCAGAATGGGCAGTCAAGTCTCATTGGAGGTCCATCGGAGTGATACTGTCAGTTGAGAGTCAGTCTAGCCTTAAATTAACGAAAGAACTGAAGATAACTGAATGGTAGGTAAGGAAGGGCGCCTTTCTCATGCAGTAGGTGAAAGGAGGGTGCACTAAGCACTAGGAGGACTGAAACTGAGTGGAAAGAAGCTCTGGGGGATAGCTAACTAAGGGCTAGGTGCTGGGATTGATGACTGGGATGCATGCAAACCCTAAATAATGCATGCAAACCCTAAAAGTGCATGGATGACTGAAAATGAAAAGGATGAAAATGCTAGTAGGACTAGGATGGAGTATAGGAATATCCTAACACCCCCCCTTAATCCATCCTGGGCCCTGGTAACTAAGACCAAAGGTCACCCAATACAATGAATAATAACAATCAATAAACCAAGGAAATGGGGAAAACCTCATGGGAAAAATACCCTCCCTCAAAATAGACTGTAAGGCACATACAAAAAAATAAATGCTCCAAACTCAAGCAGGTGTGATGCTTGGTCATATGTCTGGAGGTATCTTCTTCTTGGGATGAAGTGGATCATGCTCATAAAGCATGTGCTTGTACTTGCTTTTCAGATCGAATGTGATGAGAACAAATCCAAAAGTATGAGGATGATCCTTGAACCTGTGATTCAAATCAGCTGAGGTAGGATCAAATCTATGAATGTGTAGATAGTATTTTTTCTTCTCCTTTGAACCATCATGGGTGATATTATTCCAAAAAGAACCATCACATGATTGCTTGAAATCCAAATCAACTCCAAGACTTGATAAATGGTTTCTTGAGACCTCCTTTGAACCAGCAGCGGTGAGATCAAAACCATCATATGCATGGGAAATTATCCCAAGTAGTGATTGATTAGAATCCAAATTAGATCCAAGACTTGAATCATGGTTTCTTGAGATCTCCTTTGAACCATTAGAGGTGACATCAAAACCAATAAGTGCATGAGAAATTATCCCAAGCGAATGGCAATGGCCATTATCTTCAATAAACTTCTGAACGCATGAAATAATGATCTTATAGAAGTACATAAGAGGTGAGTGATCAAGGAGAGCGAATGCATTACCTCCAATGGCTATTTGACCTCTGAAACATTCAATAGATCATGATGTAAACCAACAGACTCTCGTGCAAGAGAGGATTTAGCATTTTTTGCAATTTCTAGAGTGTGAGCTGGCACAAAATTCAAAATAGAAGAAATTTGGAGCATGATTGTAGAATCTGCAAGTTCTTCTTCTTTGTGGCTAACTTCAATATGAGATATGTTTGATATTGATTCATGATCAATGAGATGATCGAGGAGGGAGAATGCATCACTTTGCTTGCTCTCGAAAGGGTTTGGACCAATCCCTTCATTCTACTTGCCAAATCTTTCATCCAGTTGGGCCCATAGCTCTTTTGGAGATTCATCAGCAAAATCAATGAAGAGGGGTCTCATGCATCAAGACATAGCAAACATCATTGTTGCAAAGACATTGTCACCTTTATTTAACTAGTCAATCTCTTCTTCAGAGGCTTCAAACTCTCTTTCAAAACAATAATCAAAGAGATCATGGCTCTTCAAATGTGCTATCATTTTTGGTTTCCATTCATCATAGTTGAATGGAGAAAGAGGAGGGATTTCTTATTAATTCATGGATGTTGTAGAAGACCTGCAAAAACAATAGAAAAGTCTGCAACTACTACTGCTGCAAAAGATGCAGAAACTGCTACACTCGAAATCTTGATAATAACTTGCAAAAAACTCTCAGGAATAGAGATAAACAATACTCTCAACATGCTCTGATACCATGTGAAAATCCTCATGGTAGATCTAAGAGATGATGTATACCTCACAAGAGTAATTATTATTAAGCAAGAAGATAGAAGAAGAGTGGTCAATGCAGTGTAATGAGCAACAAAATAATAATACAGTAGAACTCGGATAGAAGCAAAAATACTTCACACACACTAATTAATTAATCACAATATGGAAAAATAAGTAGTACAATGCATGAGGATTCGAATGCGTAAGGTGGCAATTCGAATTAGCCTTCATGGATTGATCAAAAGATCACTAGAGTGTCATCAGAGCACAACTAGTAGTCTATCTCATCATCGGTGGAGTCATCAATGCACAAGTAACTATCAACCGTCAGTCAAACTGACTCTAACTGAGTGTGGTAGGTGTAACTGATTGTAACTGGCACATGGAGACACTAACTGAATGAAGGAGGCTCAGTGGAGGGTGCATGAGGAGCTAATTGGAGTCAGAATGGGTAGTCAAGTCTCACTGGAGGTCCATCATAGTGATACTGTCATTTGAGAGTCAATCTAGCCTTAAATCAAGGAAAGAACTGAAGATAACTGAATGGTAGGTAAGGAAGGGTGCCTTTCTCATGCAGTAGGTGAAAGGAGGGCGCACTAAGCACTAGAAGGGATGAAGCTAAGTGGAAAGAATCTCTGGGGGATAGCTAATTGAGGGCTAGGTGCTGGGACTGATGACTGGGATACATGCAAATGCATGCAAACCCTAAATAATGCATGCAAACCCTAAAAGTGCATGTATGACTGAAAATGCAAAGGATGAAAATGCTAGTAGGACTAGGATGGAGTATAGGAATATCCTAACATTATTATGTATGGTTGATCCTTGAAACCATACAATCTAAGAACAGTAATTTCTTTCGACAAAAACCAATCTCCCATGGTCAATTAAGTATTCAACTGCATCAATGTCTTCATTTCAGGTAACACTCTGGGTAGCCTTTCTCCAAAAATCATGCTGTAAATCTCTGATAACATGTAATTCATATAATTGAACATATTATCCTCTACTGGATTTGTGAAAATTATCTTTGGAAAAAGTATTTCTTCTCAACTGGAAAACATAACCATCTTCATGAGATGGGATTGAAACCTAAACTTAGCATATGAAAATTTGCCATCTACAAATGAATTCTTTCAGCCAAAAATTCCTCAAACTTAAGATAGGGTATCTGACTACCTTCAGCTTTAGGTGAACCGATGTTAATCCTAAACGACAAACTTAATTGAAGTTGAGTCACCCATGCATCTGTATCAAAACCTAAAAACAATGCCAACAGGGAAAGGATGAGTTGGGTATTCTCATTGAAAAGACTGACATCTAACAGATAAAGAGTTTTAGTAACTTCTAAATCTGGTTTGAGGCAAGAGGCCATGAAAATCTATTTAGTCTCTCAGGTGACGATTGGTGAAATAGGTCAATAATTGACCTTTCAGAAAAAATCTCAGGTTCAAGTATCTCAGACGCAGGGGCTTCTAAGGCATCTCTTACGAACAGGGTTTCTATCCGATAGACAATTCTATTTTTACGGCATTCATAACAGTTCGTTCAACTTCTTATTAATTTGATGCACACCACGAGAGAAACTCTGGAAATGATACAACTTGGTCAGGGAAAAATGACAACAGGGATGACTGATAAACTCTGTGCATGTCCAAACCCCTTTCTAATAAATTCATCGACCTCATTTTAATTTATGTCGCTGATAACCTAAGGGAGGTATCATAGATATCCCTATATCTATCCTCCATAGCATCTTTAACCTTAGCTTCATCTACGTCGCGAACTGTTTCCATTCTTACCCCTTATAAACAAACTTAAAATATTATTAGTTTGAAGTTATAAGAGCCTACCTGTCGCTGACAACCATGTGCTTCGTCCTGCTCTGTCACTTTCTGTCCTACCCACTTGTCTGGAACCTTCCAACACTGACAATAAAAAAGACAAATGTTAGCTTTCTCGGGTTTCTTTGCTATATATAACCCACTTTCTTTATCTTCCGAGAATCTTTCCCAACTATTGATGTCACGTGCTACACTCTCGACTGTCAGATTATGTGTCCTTTTTTATGATTGATAACTTCTTTATTCTTGCTATCTCATCATTCTCATCCTGCAAATATCGACCGTCGGATCTTCAGCAGTAATCACATGTAATACCACTTCGCAACCTAGAAGGTGGTTTTTGGAATCATCTTAACCAAAATCAGACCAATCTTTTTCTTCCACGTGTATAGCAGTTTTCATTTTTGCATCCGCTATCTCTCCTATCCATCATGCAACTTTGTTATGCATCGATCATTTGGGACTGTTGATCAACCACAAAACAATCTGGACCATTCCTTTCCTTATTGCATTTTCACCTTTTTGAAAAATTGACTTTTGAACAACTGGATCTCTTTCCACCTACCATAGCTATCCACGTGGTTAACACGTTATCCCTTTCACTTCAGTGGTACCTCATCCTTCCCAAGTGGTTTTTCATACCACCTTTCCCTTTCGTGGAGTGTTGTGGTGTTTCCTTTTGCAACCACTCACATTATTTTTCCCCTGCACACTTTGGCCATGCGACAATCAATGAGAACCATTTATCTCCCTCACGCGCACAATCAACGGTGGATCTTGCATGATCGTTAACACTTGAAACATTTGCTTTCGAACTATGGTTTTTTTACCTCTTTTTTCCCATTTTGGTCGATTTTTTTATACTTTCTTTGGTTTTTTCATCTTGAGTGCTTCCACTTACAATGTTTTTGCATACCTTAGCATCTAGTCATGAAAACAAAGACATTTTAAACTTTTATCAAGAAATTTTTCAAGATCTCTATTCATTACACATTAGTACTTGAGCTGTAAAAACTAGGTGCTAACAATCCCAACCTCAAATTGGGCTGCAGTGCTTGGTGACCAGATGGCTCCTTTAAAGTTGGGTTTTTCTCCCAAAAGGAAACACGATCCTAAGAAATTCCTTGATGCATATTTTAAACAATATCATATGAAGATGGACTATGTCCATGAAGAAGTCCCGGATGATTCTATCTACCAAGGAGTGAATACCTTTTCTGAGGTCCTGGATAGGGCCAAGAGCACAGAAGAGCAGCATCAGGTTATGCAATATCGGAGAGAAATTAAAACTAAAGTCTTGAGCTATAGAACAATGGAATTAAACCTGATTGAGAAAATGAGAAGGGATAAAGAATAAAAGGAGGTCCAATAGGCTAATGCCCCTCTAATGCTTACTTATCCAGATGGGAATAAATGCAAAGCCCCCATGGAGAATCCTCCTTAGGTAAAAACAGTTGAATAGGTCAAATTCTTGTTGCAAACCCCTCATCATTTGAAGCAGGAGTTAGCACAACTGAATTCAGTATTGGATACTCAAACAGTTGAACCTCCTAAGCTTACTATGGATATTCAAGTGACCTCTGTAGCTGCACAGGTATGTGATGATCTAATAATAGTTGATGCAAACCCAGCTAATAGACAAAAAATCTTGATTCCTACCTCACAAGTTCCTACTTTTGATATCATTGATAGTGATGTTGATGACAAAGCACATCATCCAGTATCTGTGGCTATACAAGTGACTGAAGATTCACAAGCATTTACATATTTGTTAGACACTATTGAGATGGATCACTCTTTTTCTGATCAATAGGTATTGGAAGTTACTACTGCTCTTGACATTACAACTTCAACACTTTTATTGTCATCTATTCAATATTTTTCTATTTTTTCCCCAGGGGTGATGCCTCCATTTTCCATATCACAACTTTTTCATACTTTGACTTCCAAAGCCACTCCATTTTCAGACAGCACAGTTCCATTTTCCAATCCCCCATCTATTATTGCAAAGATCCAGTCTTCGACTGTCCCTCTGCAATTACCCATATCTACTTTGTCATCATCCACCAATGATGAGATAGCCTTAATTATTTCTTCATCATCACCTGCTAATGATGATCATGTTCCACTTTTTGAAGCCTTCACTTCAATCTTGTCTCCAATCCATGTTCCATCAGTTGCTCAGATTTTCACTACCCCTCTGACTACCCCTCAAATTACCATGCCTATACCTAGTCCCACTGACACCCAAAAGTTTCATTGATCTCAATAGTGAGTGTCACTTCAACTTCTACAGAACTGGTGACTGAGTATGAAGATGTTGCTGTAGTTCTTCTTGGAAATTATTTTTATAGTAAAAAAAATAAAGCAGTGATCAAGAGGGGTAAGAAGAGAAGCAAGGATCAAGGTGGATTGGAGGCACCTATTCCAAATAAAATAATATGGGCTCAGCAAAGTAATGATCCTCAAACATAAGCAATTGAGACGGCTGCAGACTTAGGGGCATTCACTGGTGCAAATTTTGATTCAGTTCAGGTGCTAAATAGGGAGGTTAATCAGAAGAAGGAAGAATTGAAAAGGCTTGAGGAAGAGTTAGTTAAGACCAAATAATAACATGAGGTTTATGTTGTTGATCTTAGAAAGATATGGGGAGATAGGTTAGAGGATTTGAAGTGAAGGAACACCTCTCTTCAGACTGAACTTCATGATGCACAAGCTCATAATTCTGCCAATGTACAGAGGATAGATATGCTAGAAAAGCAATCTGAGGATGGAACTACAAGTGCAACCTCTTCTAATTTCTCTAAGTTCACACCCGGGGAATTTAAGGATCTGGCCCTTCAGGTCAATGAAGAACATCATAAGTTACTGGAGAATTTTTGAAACACCCTAGATGAGATTAGGGAAACTCATATGGATTTTGGTAAGATGTCTGTTGTCCTTGAAGGACAGAAATCCAAAAGGCTGCAAGCTTCTAAGGAAAATCAAAACATTGTTGAATGGTAGGGTTATATCAAGAACATACCAGAGGACATCCCCTTTCTTAATAGTTTTCAGTTAAAAAAATTAGTGCTGCATTGAACACTTGGCTTGATATTAATGAGTCAGTTGAAGACATTATTCAGAAAGCACAAGCTATGTGTAGTAGGCGATGGTATGGAGTAGATAATATCATGGAAATTCTATAGTTTTGTGCCATGGAGCTCATTGAAGATGCTTTCCCACCTAAGTTGATGGTTGATAAAGTTGAACGTAGGTCTGAGGAAGCCAAGCAGAAAATTCAATGCCTTGAGGAGGTCAAGATTGATGATGTGGATCAATTAATTAGGAAACCAGTCACCATGGAAGGAAAAATCCTCCTTTTCATCTATATTTGGAATAAGTTAGCTAAAAATGAGATTGAAACATTCACATGTAATTCCCAGTTGGGGATTGAGTCAGCTAACTATCCGAATGTAGATGAGTCGTTAGGAATATGGGACAAGTGGCAAGATTTTTTGGACCATTAACCCAATTCGAATTGTGTAATCCCTATTGTGTGGGAATTTTCTATTGTATTATTTTGTAACTCGTATTTAAAGGGTTGTTTTCTCATGGAGTAGGAGGATATATTTTGGAGGAAAAAATCAGCAGGAGAGACTGGAGATACCCTGTTTGATACAAAGCTTGTAATTTCTTACAGACTTTCATTAATACAGTAAAGTTTTTCCAATATTTTCTTTTGTCTATTGATCAAGTTTATTTGATGAATGTTGATTTTACTCTAGATTGCTTATCAATGTTGTTTAAGTCTTTTGCAATTTATTAAGCACAGTGATCTATAGTTCTGGTTTATCTTTGCTAATGATCTGTGTGTTCACGATGTTTTGAAAGAGTTTATTCAATTAAAAATTATCAGTTTCTGCAAATGGTTTTCTCAGAAAGTTATAATTGATGTTAATTTTTAAATTGACATATCAGTTACAGGTTGATCTTGAATGCATGTAACCCTCAATCTGCTGTTGGTTAATTTTAATTGATTAATGGTAATTTGGGCAAATAAGTAATAATTCTTTTAACATTTATGTTAATTCGATGAACAATACTTATTTACTTTTACATCAAGATGACCTGCACCTATCTCAAGACACTTTCTTAGAGTATATCTAACTTAGTTTAGATTCTTTTAAGTAGATTTGTGTTTATAGAATTTATAGACTTTTGTTTTTATTCATTGGAAAACTGATCCCTAGGATCAAAACTCACCAACTCATAGAGTGCTAGCGGAGGCCGAATATCCGCGAGAGATTACTATACAAAAAAAAGCTGGGGATAGATCTGTCCTTGCATAGGATCTTTTGAAGCCTTTCAGTCTGGGTTTTCCCCCTCTGCTGGGAGTCTTGGAACCCATTCCAGCACCTTGCACCTACCCTTCACATCCGAGGCCTCAACAAATGGTGCTAGAAGGAGGGCAAGTAGTAAACTATGCCTAAAAAAAATACTCATAAACCTCCTCTAGTAAGAACATCATCAGTTGTCACTCGTAGCCAATCACATGCATCTACATCTTAACAACCAACTGCAATTCCTGCTACATCTGAAGCTCAACGGGAAAATAAAATGGATATCCTTATCATATCACCTACTAAAGGGCCCTTTTCACTTGAAAAAATACTGAAAAGTTCTAATGATAGTGTTGCTAGAGTACAACAAAGAATCATTGATCTACAAACTGGGGGACTAGTAGCAATTCAACATAACACTATTCTGCAGACCAGTAACCAAGAAGATCAACAAATAGTAGAAAAAAATGTTGAAAATCAATATACTCCTGATCATCCAAGATCCCCTGAGTACAACCTTGATTCACTCTTTCAAGAAGTACCACAAGATCAACCTAACGTTACAATTGGTGGACCACCACCTTCTCCTCCTTCATCATCATCTTCCTCATCTGAAAGTGAACACTTTTCTAGTTCTTCATCTAAAGAAGAGGAAGAAAAACCAATGGGTGAATAAGGCCAGAATAGACCTTGGCTTGACCAAGATGTTGTGTTGATACTTGGAGATCAACATAGGATTCCTAAAAATCCTGAGATGTGGGTCCTTAAGTTCAATCCAGACAATAAATCACCTGCATTAGATCACATCAAAACTTTTATTTAGGCCATTAGACTTAGCAGTGTTGTCTATGAATATGTGGTGTGAAAATTTTTTCCTTATACCTTTGAAGGAAAGGAATCCACATGGTACTTTTCCTTAGAAGCCAGATCCATAACTTCTTAGGATGAGTTTGAAAAATTGTTTATCTAGAAGTTTGGGGATGATAAAACCCCACAAGATCTAGTCTTAGAATTGTCTTCTATGAAGATGAGAGGTAAAGAAAGGGTCAAAGATTACAATTAGAGATTTTCTTATCTAAAAAATAGGATCCCTGCCACTCTTATTCCTGCAGAAGAACTGTTGGTTGCCTATTATGAAAAGGGTCTATCTGTTCCTATTGCAATGTGGGTCAAAAGAGTACATAAAGACAACTTGTTTAAGGCTTATGCTGAAGCCATTCAGGTTGAAAAGGATATCTATTTTCTAAAGATAATCCTGATGCTTTAGAAGAGAAACCTTCCACATCTAGAAAGAAAATTGATAATGCTCCCAAACCCAGTACTCAAAAAAAAGATTCCTTTGAAATGACTGATATTAAAAATTTTCTCCAGAAAATGTCCAATGAGATGGTTGATTTAAAAAAGAATAATAATGAGAATCAAAACAATAATAGAGGTTTTGCAAGGCCACCTTTCAGGAGACCTTATCAACCTCCCCAAAATACACCACCTCCTAATCCTAATGAAGCGATAACATCTAAAGAAATTTATTCTATCTTCAAAGCTTTGGCCACATAATCACAAAATGTCCTTGAACCTTTTGAAGATCAAACAAACCAAGATCCATAGTTACCAGGACAAGGAGAAGCAGAAGAGGATCCGCAGATTAATACTGTAAGCTATTTTTCTGAACTCCAAATGAATGATGAGGAATAAGAACCTGAGACAGTGTTCAATGTTCAACATCCTTACAATACTAGATCAAGAGCACAACCCTCTCAGGAACCTTCATATTCAACATCACGTCGCAACAAAAGTAAAATTGTTCCTCAAAAGGATACAGTCATTCCCTAAATGGAGTACAGTTTGGCTGAAGATTTGAAAAGAGTTAAAGCAAACATTTCTTTGTTTGAACTTCTGAAAATCCCTTCTATGAAGGATTCTCTACCTAAAAGCATGATAATCAAACAACCAAGGGAATCACAAAACAATAACTTAGACTCTTTTACCAAACCAGAAGATCATAAATCTGGAAGCAAGAGGACTCCTCCTTTCTTGCTTACCTTTGAAATCTTCAACATGAATGTACACAATTGCATGATAGACTCTGGTGCTTCTTCCAATATGATGCCCCTGTCTGTCTGCAAAATATTAAATGCCACTTGGGAACCATTTCCTACTCAGATTGTCTAGATTGACAGATCTAAATTAAGAGTAGTGGGGAGATTAAGAAATGTGTTGTTGACATTATCTGCTAATCCTCGGATTCATGAGACCATAGATATTAATGTAGCTAACATCCCTGAAGCCTATCGAATGTGTCTGAGAAGAGACTAGTCAGAGAATCTCAAGGGCTACTTTTACACTGATTGGTCTCACCTATGGCTACTCTACATGGACAACCAAACAATATTAAGATCAGTAGGGAACCATTTATGAAGCAAACAGTCACTGACCTTAGCAATTCACGTGAACCTAGTTGTTATTTCAGTTCACATATTGAGCATTTCACATTTGATACCTTCTTTGGGGACTTGCCAGCGGATTCTTCACCAGATAAGAATGTACAAAACGAGTCACATATTACCAATGTTACTTATGTACCATTCTCTAGAACTATTGTACATAATGTGTATAATGTTAATTTGAATTTTAGGATTGATCCTATTGCATGGACTTTATTCTTTGATGGCTCCAAATCCAAGGATGGAGCTAGTGCAGGTTGTGTCCTTATTGATCCAAAAGGGACGAAAACCATGATTGTTTATAGACTTGAATTTGAATGTACCAATAATGTAGCTGAATATGAGGCCCTGGTGCAGGGACTCAAGAAGGCTATTGATATGGGTGCACAAGTGATATAATGTTTTGGAGATTCTGAAATCATAGTTAAACGGGTAAGAAATAAGATACATTGCTTGTCTCCACGCTTAACTAATTATCAAAAAATGGTTAGAGATCTCACAAATTCTTTCACTGCATTCAACATCAAGTTTGTCCCTAGATCACAGAACTTTGATGCTGACCTATTGGAAAACACTGCATCTAGGCTGATCCCACCAGAAGGCCTGCCACCTCAAACCTTTTCAATAGAACTTATGTATATTCCTTCCATCCCTGATAATGTAACAAGCTGGAAAGTGTTTGATGATGACCATCAAATCCTATATTTTCTCTCAGCTCAAGATAAAGACATGGCAATAGATGAGGCTGAGCATGAAAAATATATGTCTGATCCTTCCAACATTATCCCAAAATCAATGATCAACCTAGAGAAGTTTTATGACTTGCAACATAAGTTTAAACAAAAGACCAACTACAAGACCCAGAGTTCTTCTCTGAATTATGAGCTAGTTAACCTAGGTATTGAACAGAACCCCTGATTCATCAACCTTGGGGTTGACTGCTCTGTTGATGAAAGAAGAGCTTTCATCAGATTGTGTAAAGAGTACAAAGATGTTTTTGCATGGACCTATGACTAACTAAAGACCTTTGATACTAGCATTATGCATCATAACATACCGATGAAGCCAAAAGTGAAACCTTACCAACAGAAACTAAGGAAGATGCATCCTTGTTTGGAACCCTCTGTAAAGAAAGAACTTGAGAAGTTGTTGATAGCTAGAATCATATTCCCTATTAGAAACACACAATGGATAGCTAACTTAGTACTTGTTTGGAAAAAGAATGGGGAAATTAGACTTTGTATTGATTTTAGAAATTTGAACAGAGCTTCCGAAAAGGATAACTACCCTATTCCTCCCATGGAGTAGATTCTACAAAAGGTAGCAGGGTCAGAGATGTTCTCTCTCCTGGATGGTTTTTTGAGATACAACCAAGTTATGGTTTCCCCTGATGACCAACTAAAAACAACTTTCAGAACCCCCTAGGGTACCTTCCCCTACAGGAGAATTCCTTTCAGACTGATTAATGCAGGAGCCACATTCCACAGAGCTATGGATATAGCTTTCAGAGGTTTGATGCATAATTATGTCGTAATATACTTAGATGATATCACTATCTATTCAAAAAGACAACATGAACATATGTGTTCTCTCAAACAGGTTTTTGAACGCTGCAGGAAGTATGGAATTTCGTTGAACCCTAAGAAGTCCATATTTGCAGTAACATAAGCTAAGCTTCTACGTTTCATTGTTTCTAAGGAAGGTATGATTATTGATCCTAAATGTACTGAAGCTATTTCAAAGATCGATTTGCTTGGTTCACGCAAAGCCATGCAATCATTCCTCGGTAAGATCAATTTTGTATGTAGGTTTGTTCCAAATTTTGGACAAATTGTTAAGCCATTACATCAGTTAGTTAAAAAAGATGTACATTTTAGCTGGTCTCAGGAATAGAAAGATGCATTTATTGAAATTCGAAGGGCCATTGCAAAATACCCTGCTCTGATGTCCCCTGATTTCAACAAGGATTTTATTTTATATACTTTCGCTACTGATTTTTCTTATGCAGCTCTCTTAACGCAAAAGCATGATAATGATACTGAGATTCCAATTTTGTTCATGAGATCAACGCTTAAGGGGGCAGAACTTAACTACTCCCAAATTGACAAGCATGCCTATGCAGTTTACAAGTCTATGAAACATTCCAGACCATACTTACTAAAATCTCGAACGAAGGTGATTATGCCATACGCAACCATCAGAAACGTGTTGGTCCAGAATGAACTAGCCAAGAAAAGAGCCCATTGGATGACAGCTTTGCAGGAATATGATCTGTAAATCAGGCCAGCGAAGATTGTAAAAGGACAAGGTTTGTGCCTTCTTACTGCTCATTCAAATGATCCTGTTCAGCAGCAGACTGAATGGGAGTAGGAGGAAAATGTTCCTACAGGTTCTGTCAATGCCATAGATACTCCAACATCTGAATGGTACGATCATATCAAGTTTTTTCTAAATCATGGGTTTGTTCCTGAAACCCTAGATTTCAAAAAACACAGAGCTTTGAGATTAAAGGTTGCCCCTTATCAATTTATTAATGGAGTTCTGTTTAGAAAAAATTAAGATGGAGTTTTCCTTAGATGTTTGGAGAAAAATGAGACTTATGACATTCTTTTACAATTTCATGCAGGACCTGCCGGAGGCCATTTTTCAGGAGAAAACACAGCACACAAGATTCTTAGAGTAGGATATTATTGGCCTACTCTATTTAAAGATTCCCATGTCAAAAGTGTGTAATTAAATTCAAAAAACTTGCTTTTCCTCTGCAGCCAGTGACAATTCAGTTTCCATTTCAGCAATGTGGACTAGATTTTGTTGGACCAATTAATCTTGCCTCGTCCCTTCAACATAAATATATCCTTACAACAATTGACTACTTTACCAGATGGGTCGAGGCAATCCCCCTTAGGCATTGTAACACAAACCAAGTAATTTCATTCCTCGATAGTCAAATAGTTACAAGGTTTGGTGCTCCTGAGTATCTTGTCTTTGACAATGCATCCTACTTTTCCTCAATTGACTTGACACAATATGCCCTTGAAAAAGGGATCAAACTAAAATTTTCTGCCAATTATTATCCACAAGGTAATGGGCTTGTTGAATCTTCTAACAAGAACTTGATAAACATTTTGAAGAAGACAGTAGCCTCTCATCACAAGGATTGGCATACCCAGCTTTATAATGCTCTTTGGGAAGTGGGAAGATTGAATTACCCCAAAGGCAGTTATCGAAAACTCTCCCTATTGTCTAGTTTATGGCAAAGAAGCAATCCTACCATCTAACCTCACCATTCCCTTATTACAGCTAGCCCAATCCATTCAAGAAGATGATTCCTCTCCTCTTCAACAGAGAATTGATACCTTGCTTAAGTTGGAGGAAGACAAGGAAATGGCTAAAATTAAATTATATCAACATCAGCAAATGGTTAAAAGATGCTTCGATGAGAAATCCTCTTCTGACAGAGAATTTTCAGTAGGAGATTTGGTATTGAGATGGAATAAGAAACATAAGGATAAAAATGATTATACCAAATTTCAGCGCCTTTGGTTAGGACCTTTCATTGTTACAGAAAATATTGGTCCTAGTACTGTTCGATTACAGACACTAGAAGGAGTCATTGACACTTATCCATTGAATGTTTCACTGCTCAAGAAGTATTTTGTCTGAACAATTTGATGCACTATGTACATAAATTTGGTGTGTTCAAAGTTCTTTTTGTTTTGATTGGTTTTTGTTTTAATAAAATCCATACATTTGGTAATGGGTAATGGTGTTAGGATATTCCTATACTCCATCCTAGTCCTACTAGCACTTGCATTATTTTCATTTTCATCCTTGCATGCATTTCTGCATGCATGCATGCAATTGCATGCATCCCAGTCATCAGTCCTAGCACCTATCCCTCAATGAGCTAGCCTCGAGAGCTTCTTCTTGATCAGTTTTGTCCCTCCTAGTGCCTAGTGCACCCTCCCTTCACCTACTGCATGAGAGAGGTGCACTTCTTCACCTACCAATCCAATTATGTTCAGTTAACTGAGTTCTCTCCCTGATTTTAGGCTTGACTCACTCTTAACTTACATTATCACTCTGATGGACCTCTAGTGTGACTAGATAGCCTATACTGACTCCAGTTAGCTCCATGAGTGCCCTCCACTGAGCCTCATTCACTACATTAGTGCTTCCATGTGCCAATTACACATACCACACTCAATTAGACTCAATTTGACTCCTGGTTGACTATTACTTGTGCATTGATGACTTCACTAATGATGAGTTGGACTCCTAGTTATTTCTTGATGACACTCCACTGATTATGGATCTATCCATGTAGGCTAATTTGAATCACACCTAGTGTATTCGAATCCTGAGCATTGTATATTTATTGTTTTACTATTCAAATTAATGTAACATGTGTAATTATTCTGCCTCTATCTGAGCTCCTTTGGAATTATGTTCTTCTGCTCTATTCTTCTTCTGTTATTCCTAAATTCTTTCATTGTGAGGTTTATATCATCTCTTTGGATCTACTGTGAGCATTTTCACATGGTATGAGAGCCATTTGAGAGTGTATTCTACCTCCATTCTTGAGAGTGTTTTGCAGGTATTTCGAAGTTCCAGTAGTTGCAGCAGCAGTATCAACAGTTTAACTTTGCACTCGTTCTAGCAGTCAAGATGAGCAATTCGAATGCTCCTTCCCCTCCTATAATTCTCACTCTCTTCAATTACTTCGAATCGAAGAGTAAGATGAAATTACACTTCTGTAATAGACATCTAAATAGAATGGTATTTTAAAAAGATGCCATACCACATTCAGCTATAGAGAGAACCAAGCATCTAAATAAAATGGATGAAGCTTTTGGATTCATATGCCTTCATATGTCTGAAGATCTATTGTTTCATGTTGAAGGATTGAAGTATCCAAATGAGTTATGGACAAAACGAGAGAGTCTTTTTGGCAAACAAGATGGTCTAAGAGGCCACATTCTCGAAAATGAATTGGTTGCCCTACAACCCAACAATTTCGAGAGCATTCAAGAATTCTTCTCAAAATTTCACAAATTGATTTTACAATGCAAGCATTGTGGCATCACTAAAAGTGATGAGCAATTGGTGCTCTCCATTTTGAGAAAACTTGGATCTCAATTTTATGTCTTTGTATCTACCTTCCATTCTAGGCGAATGTCAATCCTTGGATGGATGTTTCTCACCTCAGTAGTCTTTGTTGAATCTCTCATTCAAGAAGAGGGCAAATTGATTCAAATGGGTGCCATCAAGGCCTCCAAAGATCTAGCTCTTCTAGCTGGAGAAGCAAGTGGGACAAATGTGAAAGGGAGGAAAAATGACAATCATAAGAAGCCATCTAAGTCCAAGCTGAATGATAAGTCAAGTCCATCAAAAGGAGCCTCCAGATCCAAGAGGGACAAACACAAGAGACCTGCATGTTCCTACTGCAAGAGAGGAAACCATCCTGAGAAAGCTTGCATGCACAAGAAAATAGACCTACTTACCAAGCTTCTTGAACATAACAAAATTGCTATTCCACAAGATGCAAAGATGTATGATTCTATAAGTGGATCTGATGGTCATGGGGATTGCCATGCATTGATGGCTTGTTTTTCAAAATCTAAATCCCTCCTCATAGATTCTGGAGCCTCCAATCACATGGTTACCTCTAAAGAATCATTTTCTTCTTTATATCTCATTGATGGGCCTACTATTCACATGGGAGACAACTCTCAAATTTCTGCCAAAGGATTGGGTACAGTACGTATGGAGCATGGCAAGTTCAAAGATGTTCTATTCATTCCCTCCTTGACATCAAACTTGTTATCTGTATATTAGATGACTCACACTGGATCACCTAAAGAGGTGACTTTTGTTCCCAAAACAGTTGATATTACAGAGATCTCCACTAGGAAGACTATCGAAAAAGGGTTTGCAAATCATGCCTCCAAGGCATATGAGTTCTCTCATTTTCTGCCCTTCTTTCTTCCTACTTCCTCAGAATATGATGAAGATTCGAGTGACTCTTCTTCTGATGAAGACATAGAACAAGATCTTGATGTTGAGATCAAAGTTCAAGAAGTTTCAGATCCAGAACCAACACATGTTCTCAATCCAGATTCAAGGCCTATATGGGCTCACACAGTCCTTGCAACTACTGAGAACACAGTTGAGGATTCATCTGTTCACAAAACTACCAGACTTCAGCATCATGCCAACCTTGTATTATGCCATCTACCTCTGCATGAGAGATGCAGCATGATAATGGGGTTCTCTCTTCCATCACTTGGGAAGACTCCTCATGTTCCATTTGCTCCAGTTACAGAAATAATTCCTGAGAGACTTGCTTCATCCAATACATCCTCTACAGAGTGGAAGGCACATCATAAGACTAGATCTAGATCTAGCACCTGTTTTGGCATCCTACAGGGGATCAACTTGTCAAGTTTTTTGAAGAAGTTTTCACTAATGAAAGCTTCCTTCTTTTCTGCTTAGTATGATGGTTCTATGAGTTATTTATTGTTCTTTTGAGGGGGGGTATTTTTCCCATGAGGTTTTCCCCATTTCCTCATTTTATGGACAGTTCTTTATTTTTCTATCATTTATTTTTGTATGGGTGACCTTTGGTCCTAGTTACCAAGGCCCGGGATGGATTAAGGGGGGGTGTTAGGATATTCCTATACTCCATCTTAGTCCTACCAACACTTGCATTATTTTCATTTTCATCCTTGCATGCATGCATGCAATTGCATGCATCCCAGTCATCAGTCCCAGCACCTAGCCCTCAGTGAACTAGCCCTGGAAGCTTCTTCCTGATTAGTTTTGGACCTCCTAGTTCCTAGTGTGCCCTCCCTTCACCTACTGCATGAGATAGGCACACTTCTTCACCTACCAGTCTAGTTATGTTCAGTTAATTGAGTTCTCTCCCTGATGTTAGGCTTGACTCACTCTTAACTGACCTTATCACTCGAATGGACCTTCAGTGTGACTACATAGCCTATTCTGACTCTAGTTAGCTCCATGAGCACCCCCCACTTAGCCTCCTTCACTACATTAGTGCTTCCATGTGCCATTTACACCTACCACACTCAATTAGACTTAGTTTGACTCCTGGTTGACTATTACTTATGCATTGATGACTTCACTAATGATGAGTTGGACTCCTAGTTATGCCTTGATGACACTCCATTGATTATGGATCTATCCATGCATGCTAATTCGAATCACACCTAGTGTATTCGAATCCTAAACATTGTATATTTATTGTTTTACTATTCAGATTAATGTAACATGTGTAATTATTCTGCCTCTATCTGAGCTCCTTTGGATCTATGTTCTTCTGCTCTATTCTTCTTTTGTTATTCCTAAATTCTTTCATTGTCAATTTTACATCATCTCTTTGGATCTACTGTGAGCATTTTCACAGATGGTCAACTTGTCTCAAGGATAAGTTGAACTGAAGTTTTGGAATGCTCTGTCAATCTTGGCTTTTCTCAACCTATGTCAGAATTTGTTTTACAAAGAATAGACAATCATTAATTGCAGAACTTTGATTGATACCTTTCCACCTTGGTCATTATCTTATACATGCTTTATTTGTTTGATTGAGGTTGTGGAAAGTGACTGTCTTTCTTTCCCTATGCTTCATTAGTGTAATACAACATATCTTAATAGCCTGGTCAACCTTTATCTACTCTGGATCCTGTCACAGTCACCTTGAGAAATGATATTACTTAATAATTGTGGATTACAGGATGGGGGGTCTTATTATAAGCCAACCCATTAGGTTCATAGATGTGAGTGGAATGACATCTTCACACCAAGCCACAAAACTTGGAAGATGAATTTCAGTTTATTGAAAGGTGGAAGATCCTATCACAAGTCGGTTTATTCATGATCTGCAAAGCATCAGTGAGTAATGCCACTATCATATGGTCACCAAGCCATGGTGGTGTCTTGTAATTCACACCCTAATAAATTTTTTGTTTTAGTTTTTCTTTATAAGACAATGTTGAATATAAGGATAGGGGGGTCTTATCACAAGCTATCCCTGCCATGATCATGGGTTTGATTTTGGACTAAAATTATCATTATGTGGTCACCAAGCCATGATAATTGCTTTCAGTGTCACAGTTGGAAGACAAGGAGTCTCATTACTGAGATAGCTTGTTCATTTTGCAAATCAGGTTTGTGAGTGGCATTGCCATAATGTGATTACCAAGTCATGGCAGTGGTCTTATGTCAACGCGGTCTTATGTACGGATTTTTTGTTTTTTAGATTAAAAAAAAAAGTAGAATAAGAAAATGAATAGATTGTTAATAGCGCATCTTTGTGTAAATAAATCAATTAATAAGCCAAGGAGATTTATGATTTGGATCTCCAGAGTAGTTTTAATCTTACCCCCAGGTTCATCTAAAAGCTGTCTTCCTATGATTACATAATGGCAAAAGGTTCATGTTGTTTCTTAAATCTCCTTATCAGATTTGCATTATCTTTAAATTGATCATGGATGGGAGTATATCAATCTTATGTTCAATTCTTCTTATTGCCTATCCTTTTATAAACATTTTCTAAAATTCAGGTTGAGAAATCAGTTGGCTGACATACTTTCTTTAACTGAAGTTTTGTTTGCAGAGATAATTGGTTCTTCCCAGCCAATCGCCATTTGTTGTCGGTACAACAGATCCCATGCTTCATTTGATCATGGGAGCCCCAATTTTTGTAAATACAAAGGTATTTGGGTAAGTTTCTTATTATAACGAGGTTCTTAAACCTTGTTTGTTATGATCTCATACCTTTGCTTTTGGTTTGTGTAATTACCATTTTTCCTTTGAAAATTTTCTAAGTTTTGGTTGTTTTCTTCACTTGCGGAAAGCCTTCAATTTTTTCCAAAATGTTATTTTCTACCCGCAAATTTGCAATTGCAGATTGTGGGAATTGATTGTTCTTTCTTTTTGGAATTATGCCATCCCACAACCCGCAACCCAAAATTGCGTGCTGCGGGAAGGCTTTGTTAATATTTATCGGGAAATTTCCACCCCGCAACCTGCAATTGCGGATTGCGGAAAGTTGTTATTTTAATAAATCGCGTTGTGTGTTTTCGCAACCCGCAACCCGCAACTGCGGGGTACGGAATGTGGAAAAATTTATTTTCGTTTTTAAAGTTTGTTTTCGTTTCTGCAACCCGCAACCCAAAATTGCAGATTGTGGAAACTCTTTTGTCCATTGTTTTGCAAAGTTGTAATCCCTCCACCTGCATCCCGCAATTGTGGATTGTGGATTGCAGGAATTATGAATAAAGTTTGAAAATAAAACTTGTGATTTGATCCCACATCCCATAGGGGTTAATCTCCACCATTCATTTCTTTTAATCCTACGATCCACATTTGACCCGACGAAAAATCGATAAATATAATATTTTTTCTATTTTTCTTTATCATTTTCATTGTCGGAAATTTACTTTGCTACGTGGATTTTACTATTAATTTCTTACCAGGGGTCAGAATTTTCATTCATTCTCAGGTTGGTTTTTGTCATTTTCGCATTTTCTATTTATGGTTTTCTTGTTTATGGTTTAGTTTTGATTTATTTACCCGAATTTCGGTATCTTCTCAGATACTAGTGAGATGGTTACTGAAACTTATCAAATGGAATGGTCCAAAATTTATTCAATTTTTGATAATGACGACCTTTTAGACATTAAAGAAGACCGACCTGCATATGAGAATATTAGGGATTCTCAATTGCATGCCATTGCTTCCTGGTTCGCTATCCTTCCTTACACAGACGCAGTTAAATGGATAGTAGACAATGTTAACCCTAAATACCGGTCATTCAATGACAGTACGTGGTCATAGTTGACAACTTTCTGCCCTGAATTCTTTATTAGATATTTTGATCTTAAGCTAACTATGTAGACCCTTATCCCTAAATTCATACAATCCTCTAAAACCAGGTACAATTTCAACGAGATGTGAAAATCATGGATGATTAAACCTAGTAGTTTCATACCTAAAGCTGACAACCTCTATCTGATTTCCTAGTTGAAAGAGCCTTATTCTTTACTGGAGGCCATGCTCTGCAGGCTCTTTGGCCTTTTGAATTGTTGAGTCTTCAAAGATGAATCATGGGATCCAATAGCTCATCATGTCTTAACAACGAGTGAATCCTTCTCCTGGGCATTTATCTCGTCATTGGAACTTAAAACAACTATCCAAGACTATCAAAAGGCACTTGCCTTGAGGAAGCCACACTTCTTATTTTCAGCCTTCATTATCGATGTATTTTGCTCAGAGTTCTAATATCCAAACTTGGGATGGAATTAGACCCCTTCAGATCCACCAGTTCATATCTATCACTCAGCACTATGGGAGAGGAATTTTGTGCCCTTACTCTATGACATTTGTGACCATTTCCTGGGTACTATTTATTTCAAGATATTCAAACAAGAGGCACCTTCCTTTTCAGCTGATGCCAGGACCTTCATCAATACAATTGGTGATTGGTATGTCTGTGAGTCCTTTTCATATATCAAAGTCTGGGGAAGTAACACTGTTCATCTTCTTCCCAGAATAGTTCTTGACAGATTGGTCATTCAAGAAGTCTCTTATCAGAATGTTACTGATGGTGTGTACAAGAAGCTCACTGGTCCCAAAAATAAAGGTTGGCCTAAATTATTTTTAAACCTTGGGCCATTAGTCATCCCAACCTCAAATTGGGCTGCGGTGCTTGGTGACCAGATGGCTCCTTTAAAGTTAGGTTTTTCTCCCAAAATGAAATATGATCCTAAGAAATTCCTTGATGCACATTTTAAACAATATCATATGAAGATGGACTATGTCCATGAAGAAGTCCCAGATGATTCTATCTACCAAAGAGTGAACACCTTTTCTAAGGTCCTGGCTAGGGCCAAGAGCACAGAAGAGCAACATCATACTATGCAATATCAGAGAGAAATTAAAACTAAAGTCTCGAGCTACAGAACAATGGAATTAAACCTGCTTGAGAAAATGAGAAGGGATAAAGAACAAAAGGAGGTCCAGTAGGCTAATTCCCCTCTAATGCTTACTTATCCAGATGGGAATAAAGGAAAGGAACCCATGGAGAATCCTCCTCAGGTAAAAACAATTGAACAGGTCAAAGTCTTGTTGCAAACTTCTCATCATTTGAAGCAGGAGTTAGCACAGTTGACTTCAGTATTGGATACTCGAACAGTTGAACCTCCTAATCTTACTATGGATATTCAAGTGACCTTTGTAGCTGCACAGGTATGTGATGATCTAATAATAGCTGATGCAAACCTAGCTAAGAGACAGAAATCCATGATTCCTACCTCACAGGTTCCTAATTTTGATATCATTGACAATGATGTTGATGATGAAGCACATCATCTAGTATCTGTGACTGTAGAAGTGACCGAAGATTCACAAGTGGTTACAGATTTGTTAGACACTATTGAGATGGATCACTCTTTTTCTCATCAACAAGTATTGGAAGTTACTACTGCTCCTGACATTACAACTTTAGCACTTCTATTGTCATTTATTCAAGATCATTCTGTTTTGTCCCCATGGGTGATGCCTCCATTTTCCATATCACAACTTTTTCATACTTTGACTTCCACAGCCACTCAATTTTCAGACAGCTCATTTCCATTTTCCAATCCACCATCTATTATTGCAGAGATCTGGTCTTCAACTGTCCCTCTGCAATTACCCATATCTACTTTTTCATCATCCACCATTGATGAGCCATCCTTAGTTCTTTCTTCATCATCACCTGCTAATGATGATCATGTTCCACTTTCTGAAGCCTTCACTTCAATCCCTTCTCTAATCCATGTTCCATCAGTTGCTCAAATTGTCACTACCCCTCTGACTACTCCTCAAATTACCATGCATATACCTAGTCCCACTAACACCCAAACAGTTTCATTGATCTCAACAGTGAGTGTCACTTCAACTTCTACAGAACTGGTGACTGAGTATGAAGATGATGTCATAGTTCCTGTTGGAAATTACTTTTATAGTAAAGAAAATAAAGTAGCGATCAATGTTTTTTTTTTAGCATTTAACTCAATCTGATCTATGATCTTAACTGAGAGAACAACATGTACAGCATATCAAACACAAGAGACACAAAGCATTTCACTAGGGAAAACCAAGAAGGTGAAAAACCCCACAACTTCCTCAGAGATAGAATAAGCACCAATACAAAGATCACCAAGATGAAACCCCAAAACAAGAGATAGTATCTTAGAAGCATCTCCTCCTCAACTTGTGCGCACTCCTCCTCTCTCTCACTAATGCAAAGTGACCGAGTGTGTGAATGAACAAATGAGAGAGTCACACTTTCTATTTATATATTACTTTCACTTGACCTTTACTCAACTAGGTCGGCCCCAACTTAACCACTTAACATAATGTTGACTAGGCCGACCCCACTAGGGTGGTGTAATAACCCTTTAACCCACATGACTCATACAGGGCCGACCCCACCAAGGTTGTCTAATAACCCATCAAATATAAGTTGTGACACTTACAATAATACTTGCGACACTTGCAAATACAAATGACGACACTTCCAATCGAAGGAATAATACATCTCTATTGGGGATAAAATAAAGTACAAATGTAATACATACAATATACAAGTGAATATCTTTCAAAGTTACAAATACATCAACACTCCCTCTTAACTAGGAAGGTATTTTCTTGACACAAATCATCAATACATATAGACATAAGTCTTCAATACTAGCGCTGGATCATCCTCACTGGATCATGAAGCATCAACGTCACTCTGTTGTACTCGTCATCTCGATCATTGTTGCTATCTCTCAATTCTTCTCGTCATAGGAAGTTCTATAGAGCCAGCCCTTTTTCATGCTGGGTGTAGGCCTAGCCTCCTATAGGTATTCATCATCTATGCGAACAGCCTGATAGAGGTGGATTCTCAGGACTAATGATGTGCTGATGCAATACCTGAAAAGAGCATCCCAGGAACATTTTACATGCCTAAGCATGACCGGAAAGATCTCCTACGACTGATTAAATGCATCCCTTAAAAATACCTTTAAAGAGCATCCCAAGATCAGTTTATGTGCCGCAACACGACCGTCAAGTTCTCTAAAAAGCATCGCAAGACTTATTACGAGCACACAGCTCAACCTATTAGATCTCCAGGACTGATTACATGTGAATAGGCAATACCTTAAAAGATTATCCCAAGAACATTTTACATGCCTAAGCACGACCATAAAGATATCTAAAGAGCATCCTGGGACTTATTATGAGCACACATCTCAACCTATTGGATCTCCAGGACTGATCACATGCCACTACACAACCTGACACATATCATCCATGACCTCGAACTATCATCCTGATACTCATGATCCAACTGATCATGATTGCACGGTGCATCAACCTGATGCACATCATCATCACATGATCATCCTGATCATCATCATAGCATCATCCTAATGCATATCATCCTGATGCATATCATCCAGAGAATCATCATGATTCTCATCATCTGGAGCATCATCCTAATTCTCATCACACAGCACTTACATCGACATACATGGGAGGATCCTGCTACCATCATGCTTGGAATGGCTCCTGCAAATGTGTCCCATCACTTCTTCCTCAGAGTATCTTCTATTTCAAGAACACCAAGCCTCTCTCTGAAGTACTCGAACTTCACTCTGGCTAGTGGTTTGGTCAACACATCTGCAATCTGCTCATCTGTTGCAACATATAGTAGCTTCACTACTCCTCTCTGGGTGATATTTGATCTCGATATACTTCGACCTGTCATGGAACACCGGGTTCTCAGACATCTTCACACAACTCTGGTTGTCATAAAAGATACAGGTAGCATCCAACGGGAGATCAAATAAATCAGACAGTAGCTTCCTTAGCCATACTGCCTCAAAACAAGCTGAACAAGCTGCGACATACTCTACTTCGGCTGTACTCAGTGCTACGCAGGACTACTTCCTACTAAACCAAGAGATCACACCTGATCCCATACTGAAGCAGCACCCCAAAGTGCTCTTCCTATCTGCAGCACTGCTTGCCCAATCTGAATCAACATAACCCTCCAGTTTAACCTTTTGATTCACATCATACTTGATCCCATAATCAACCGTACCCTTCAGGTACCTCAGGATATGCTTTACATCAATCGGGTGAACATGTCTAGGATCCGTCAGGAGCTGGCTCAAGGTTTTCACCACAAAGCAAATATCTAGTCTCATGTTCGTCAGGTACATCAAGGACCCAATAATCTGACGATACATCATGGCGTCAACTGAATCTGATGAAGCATCACTTAATAGCTTCAGGTTCGATGCCATAGCTGTGGCCATGCCCTTCCAGTCCATCATCCCGAACCACTTTAGGATCTCTACTACATACTTCCCTTGTCCAAGGAAGATTCCATCTCTACTCTACCACACCTCCATATCTAGAAAGTAATGCATAGTACCTAAGTTCTTCATCTTGAACTCGACAACAATATTCCTCTTTGTGTCAGCAATCAACCTATCCGCACCTGTCACAAATAGATCATCCACATACAATAGGAGTATCACTATATTTCCTTCCTCAACCTTGTAGTAAAGGCTGGAATCTGCTTTACTCTTGGTAAATCCCAAACTGGACAGGAAGCTGTTTATCCTACCATACCATGTCTTGGGTGCTTGCTTTAAGCCATACAAGGATTTCTTTAACTTGCACACATATGACTCCCTGCCATGTGTCTCAAAACCGAGTGGCTGCTCCACATACACTTCTTCTTCGACTACACCATTCAAGAAAGTTGTCTTGACATCCATCTAGTGTATCTTCCACTTCATCACTGCAACTAGAGAAAGTACTGTTCTAATGGAAGTGTATCTGGATACAGATGCAAAAGTTTCTTCATAATCTATCCCTTCTTTCTGGGAGAAGCCACAAGCCACAAACCTTGCCTTGTATTTCTCTATACTGCCATATGCAACTTGCTTGATCTTGTAGATCCACTTGGAAGTCACAACAGACTTCCCTTCTGGTCTTGGGACCATGTCCTAATCATCATTCTTCATGATCGATTGTATTCCTCGATCATGGCATCCTTCCATTACTGCATCCCTAATGCTGGGAACTTCAGATTCTTCAATATCTTCATTAGTTAGTTTTCTTGAACTTCATTGCTGGAATAAATGTCATTTTCCTTCTTTTGTAGGTGATTAAACACGATCTTTCCTACATGTCAAATTCAATTTCATGATTAGAAAATTATCATAGTTTTCAGAACAAAATCTTACACATAAGAATATATGTCATACAGTCATGCAATTATTTTATACAGTGCTTCAATACAACATTTATCCATATCCTGTAACTTTCTAGATGCCTTCCATCTCTACCAGAACATTTTTAAGAGTGTGCACAACTCCCAACATGTCAGCAAATAGGTTTCATTCTAGATAAGTAGTAATGCAATGTTGTACAGTACCATAGCCCACTTACACATAACTATATTAGTAGTATCTTTTTTACTAATGCAACCTTTTCTAAAATGCATAATATACATCCTAAATCTAGGAACATATTTATGTACATGACTGGAAAAAATTCATATATACAAGAAATGACAATTTAAATACTTATCTTTGTTTGCTTGTAGGGTGGACTCCCTCTCAATCTTTGCTTCCTTGCAGGAACTACTGGAGTGAGCTCCCTCTTTATCTTTGATTCTTGGATTATCTGTCTTTGAACTTATATCTTTCCTAGACCACTATGCATGCTTAAGTGTGCACTAGTGTCATCCTCAAGATCTCATACATAATCATACAGGCATTAGTATAATCTCAATACTATCAAGATATTATGATTCTAAATAATCTTAAACATCTATGGTCATGGTCATTTCATACACATGTAATTTGTCACAAGTGTTAGTATTCAAGGTTTCAGGGAGTACTTCTTTTACTCATGCATATTCTTATTTGACCATAGGACTCTTCTAGTTTGTCATATCATCAATCAAAGTAAGAAACATAATATGCATAAACCCTTGATTACTTAAACTTCTAACTTCATGAATAATCACAATCAATCATACAAAAGTATACTTATATGAGATCCTAACACAAGGTAGGATTCTAACTCGACATAGGAAAGCATACCTGGATTATCATATTTGTTAGTTATGTCTAACATACCCAAACAATGTCTTCTTTGTTCTTGTCCATGATTTGTGCTAGTAACTTGCATATCTCACAAGTTAAGCATTGCAGAACCAAATTATACATACCTCGTAAGTAGAGATTTTGTGTGATCAATGGCTATGGATGATTCTTTGTCTTCATGTCACCATGGTCATGTGTTCTTGATCTAGAACTTGATTTGTCTTTCTTGATGTACCTTTCATGTTAGCAAACACCATCATCCTCATACAACACCACAGTGCATTAGTACAATCATAAGTGTCATAACCTTAATCAATGAATGTCTTCTATCATTCACATGCATTCATACTTTTACTAAGGTCACAAGACAAGTCTAAAATTAATCAGGCTTGTAATAACCTCAATAATATGAATACAAACATATCATAAACTTAATCATGAACAAATTTTAAAACATACCTGAATCTCCTCAAGTCATACCTATCGAGATTGCTTGTAGTCTTCTTATGTAAGGCCTTAGCCTCATCTCCCTCTAAAATGGGAATCTCTTCACTTACGTAGGTGTCCAAATCATTCTCTTCTAGGATTAACTCAATCCACTTTGATTTGATGAAGCTGGATCTGGAGTAGGCTAGGGTTTGACAGAGAATCCCTAAAAATCAAAACTTTGAATTTCAAACTTCTGATTGGATGAAAAGATGCACCTTGCTGAGATGATCAAGATAGCATACTTCAATTTTGAAATCTCCAAGATTTGACCCCTCAAAATTGACTTTGAAAGTTTCAGATCTGCATCTTTTGTCAAATTCTAGTTTTCTGGTTTTCTGGTCAAGATCCCGAACTAGGGTTTGATAGAGCCTGGGGTTCTACCCAACCAAAAACTTCGATCTTGGTCTCTAAATTTCAATTTTTCTGAGGTGCATCCAGGCGTGATCTTAGATTCAAGAAATTTCAACTTTCTATGAAACCCTAATTTCCCACAACAGTGACAAACCAAAAATGAAAGTGCTCAGAATCCAATTTTGTTTGGACAGAAATATATGCCATATTGTTTCTGATGTATCTCTGAAATTTCGCATCGTTAGGGTCTAAAACTTTGGCTAGTGATAGAATGAACTGTCATATTTCCAACCCCACATATCTGAGCTTTAATGGATTCTATGAGAGAGAGATATGCCAAGTTTCAAAACGTGACATGTTTATGGGATGAAACAATATAGAAAACTTGTACGTCGTGCCACATGTCACTATTTCAAATTCATCCTCTGAAACCCAAACCTATGAAACTACAGTCTGTTCCCTAACTATCACTTTTTATGGAATTCAATTTGGAGCTTCCTAGCCCGAGATATGACCTTTTTTCCTAGGTCACCTGTTTAGGACTACATTCTGGAAGAGGCATAAACCCTAACTTGTACGGATCATATCTCACAAAGTACAATGAATCTGTGGCTTTCCTTCGGACACAAGGTACATGGACATTTCATATTCGACCTGTAGAAGTTTCAGATCTTGAACCTTTGTCAAAACGGATTTATATTGAAAGTTCCACGATAATTGGTTTTAACCATACCAAGCCCTAGCTTCCAATTTGTCGCAAGTGCAACAGGTATCATAAATGCCATACCATGCCTTCCTTCAGGCTAGCTCTGATACCATGTTATTTTTTCAGCATTTAATTCAATCTATTCTATGATCTTAACTAAGAGAACAACATGTATAGCATATCAAACACAAGAGACAAGAGACACAAAGCATTTCACCGGAAAAAACCAAGAAGATGAAAAACCCTGCAACTTCCTCAGAGATAGAATAAGAACCAATACAAATATCACTAAGATGAAACACCAAAACAAGAGATAGTCTCCTAGAATCATCTCCTCCTTGAATTGTGTGCACTCCTCTTCTATCTCACTAATGAAAAATGAGAGAGTGTGTGAATGAACAAATGAGAGAGTCACACTCTCTATTTTTACTTTTACTTTCACTTCACCTTTAGTCAACTAGGTCGGCCCCAACTTAACCACTTAACATAATGTTGACTGGGCTGATCCCACTAGGGTGGTCTAATAGCCCTTTAATCCACATGACTCATACATGGACAACCCCACCAAGGTGGTCTAATAAGTTATCAAATATAAGTTGCGGCACTTACAATAATACTTGCGACACTTGCAAATACAAATGACGACACTTCCAATCGGAGGAATAATACATCTATGTTGGGGATACAATAAAGTACAAATGTAATACATACAATATACAAGTGAATATCTTTTGAAGTTACAAATACATCAACAATCAATAGGGGTAAGAAGAGAAGACAGGATCAAGGTGGATTGGAGGCACCTGTTCCAAATCAAATAATATGGGCTCAACAAACTAATGATCCTTAAACATAAGAAATTGAGATAGCTCCAGCCTTATAGGCATTCGCTGGTGCAAATTTGATTCAGGTCAGGTACTAAATAGGGAGGTTAATCAGAAGAGGGAAGTATTGAAAAGGCTTGAGGAAGAGTTAGTTAAGACCAAAGAAGAACATGAGGTTTATGTTGCTGATCTCAGGAAGATATGGGGAGATAGGTTAGAGGATTTGGAGCGAAGGAACACCTCTCTTCAGAGTGAACTTCGTGATGCACAAGCTCAGAATTCTACCAATGCACAGAGGATAGAGATGCTAGAAAATCAATTTGAGGATGCAATTGCAAGTGCAACCTCTTCTAATTTCTCTAAGTTCTCACCCCAGGAATTTAAGGAACTGGCCCTTCAGGTCAACGAAGAACATCATAAGTTACTAGAGAAACTATTTAACACCCTAGATGAGATTAGGGAAACTCAGATGGATTTTGGTAAGATGTATGTTGTCCTTGAAGGATAGAAATCCAAAAGGCTGCAAGATTCTAAGGAAAATAAAAACATTATTGAATGGCAGGGGTATATCAACAACATACCAGAGGAGATCCCCATTCTTAACAGTTTTCAGTTCAAGAAAATCATATTTGCATTGAACACTTGTCTTGACCTTAATGAGTCAGTTGAAGACATTATTCAGAAATCAAAGGCTATGTGTAGCAGGCGATGGTATGCAGTAGATAATATCATGGAAATTCTATAGTTCTCTGTCGTGGAGATCATTGAAGATGCTTTCCCTCCTAAGCTGATGGTTGACCAAGTCGAATGCAAGTGTGAGGAAGCCAAGCAGAAAACTAAGCGCCTTGAGGAGGTCAAGATTGATGATGTGGATCAATTAATTAGGAAACTGGTCACCATGGAAGGCAAAATCCACATTTTTATCTGTATTTGGCATAAGTTAGCTAAAAATGAGATTGAAACATTCACATATAATGCCCAGCTGGGGCTTGAGTTAGCTAACTATCTAAATGTAGTTGAGTTGTTAGGAATATGGGACAAGTGGAAAGATTTTCTGGACCATTAGCCCAATTCAAATTGTGTAATCCCTATTTTGTGGGAATTTCCTGTTGTATTATTTTGTAACTCTTATTTAAAAGGTTGTTTTCTCATGGAGTGGGAGGATAGATTTTGGAGGAAAAAATCAGCAGGAGAGACTAGAGATACCCTGTTTGGTACAAAGCTTGTAATTTCTTACAGACGTTCATTAATATAGTAAATTTTTTCCCAGATTTTCCTTTGTTTATTGATCAAGTTTATTTGATGAATGTTGATTTTACTCCAGATTGCTTATCAATGTTGTTTAAGTCTTTTGCAATTTATTAAGCACAGTTATGTATAGTTCTGGTTTATTTTTGCTAATGATCCATGTGTTCATGATGTTTTGAAAGAGTTTATTCAATTAAAACATTATTGATTTCTGAAAATGGTTTTCTCAGAAAATTATAATTGATGTTAATTTTTAAAATGGCATATCAGTTATAGGTTGATATTGACTACATGTAACCCTCAATCTGCTGTTGATTAATTTTAATTGATTAATGGTAATTTGGGCAAACAAGTAATAAGTCTTTTAAAATTTATGTTAAGTCGATGAACAATACTTATTTAATTTTACATCAAGTTGAACTACACCTATCTCAAGACACTTTCTTAGAGTAGATCTAACTTAGTCTAGATTCTTTTAAGTAGATTTGTGTTTATAGACTTTACAGAATTTTGTTTTCTTCATTGGAAAACTAATCCCTAGGATCAAAAATCACCAACTCATAGAGTGCCAGCGGAGGCCGAATATCCGTGGGAGATTACTATACCAAACAGGCTAGGGATAGAACTGTCCTTGCATAGGATCTTCTGAAGCCTTTCAGTCTGGGTTTTCCCCCTCTGTTGGGAGTCTTGGAACCCATTCCAGCACCTTGCACCTACCCTGCACATCCGAGGCCCCAACAAGGTGAAAAGGACAAGTTTATTGTTATATATTTATACGATATGACATTATTCTCAAAATATGATGAATATCACCTTCAACATCTAAAGCAAACCTTTAGGACATGTAGAAAATTCGGTTTGTCTCTCGATCCTAAAAAATATTTTTTTGCAATGAAAAATGGAAAATTGTTGGGACATATTGTCTCCAAAGATAGATCCTGACAGAGTGGACGCTATAAAACTTATTGATCTTCCAAGGAATAAAAAGGAGGTACAGTATTTTATGGACAAAATAAATTTTCTACGAAGGTTCATTCCCAACTTTGATGAAAAAATGAAATAAATCACTGATATGTTAAGAAACAATTTTGAAATCAAATGGACAACAACTGCAAGGAATTATTTTAAACAAATAAAAGATGCCTTAGGAGAATCACCTATTTTAATCAGTCCTGACTACACCAAGGATTTTCTTGTATTCTCATTTTCCTCTGAGGTTACCATTGCAACAGTCTTCCTATAGAAAAATAGTGAAGGACATGAAAAACCCATTTCCTTTTTCAACCGAGCATTGAGAGATGCTTAGGTAAAATAAAACACGATGGAAAAACATGCATATGCACTAGTCAAATCCCTTAAATCATTCAAGAACTACATCTTGAAATCTAAGATGATCGCCTATGTTCCTGGGACAACCATTAAGGATATATTGTGTCAATCAAATAGTGAAGGAAGAAGGGGAAAGTGGATCTCCAAAGTCCAAGAGTATGACATGGAAATCAAGCCTACCAAGTGGCTGAAAGGAAAAGTAATAGAAAAACTCTTGGCCGAATCAAACTATCAAGCTCTCGAGATAAATTTGATAGATCAACGTCCTAGTCAGGAAGAAACATGTATTCAACAAAATCTCCCTGTTAATGCTTATGAAATTTTTTCTTATTTGGTATGGTACAAATACATTGTTTACTACCTACAACATCCGACTTGTCTCCCTCGCTTGGATAAATCCAAAATGAGATCTCTTAAACTCAAATCTTTCAAGTATGGCATTTTAGATGCATACCTCTAATGGAAAGATCGTCTCGGGATTCTACTAAATTGTGTAATTGAAACAGAAACCGAAGGAATAATAGTAGAGGTTCACAAAGGCATGTGTAGAGGACATCATG
The DNA here is from genome assembly GCA_027924585.1 of Larix kaempferi. Classification (NCBI taxonomy): domain Eukaryota; kingdom Viridiplantae; phylum Streptophyta; class Pinopsida; order Pinales; family Pinaceae; genus Larix; species Larix kaempferi. The sequence goes on along the minus strand of BSBM01000926.1, from coordinate 1,533,939 downwards.
CATGGAGAGCCATTACCTATAAGGTCCTCTGAGCCAGTTATTTTTGGCCTACATTATTCATCGATGCCAATAAGATTGTTAGGGAATTCAGAGAATGTCAAATATTTTTTGGAAAGCAGAAGCTTAGACCATTTCCCCTCAAACCAATCAAGGTAGAAAAACCTTTTCAATAGTGGGGTATTGAATTTATAGGGGAGATAAACCCACACTCCAGTGGCCAACACAGGTGGATTCTAACGGCTACTAATTATTTCACAAAATGGGTGGAAGCAATTCCAACAAGAAACATTATTGATACAGTCATAATAAATTTCCTGGAAGAAAATATTTTATCAAGATTCGTTTGCCTGAGAAATATCATTACAAACAACGCTCGGGATTTTAAATCTTCCAAAATGACAAGTTTCTTCCAAAACTACAACATTGAATTAAGTCATTCAACAACTTATTACCCCCAGGGAAATGGCTTGGCAGAATCCTCTAATAAAAGCTTAATGACCATCATTAAGAAGATTATGGATACAAATAAAAAGTCTTGGGACTCCCAGCTAAAATTTGCACTATGGGAAGATAGAATCAGTGTCATGTGCTATAGGAAATTTACCTTCCCAGCTTGTTTATGGAAAAGAAGCAGTCCTTCCTATTTAGTTTGGTTTACCAGTGATGAAACTATTATAGCCAGAGTATGAGGAATGAAATTATATGTAGATAAGGATCCATCAACTGATCGAAATTCAACATGTTAGGGAGTAGCTAGATGACACAACGAAGATACACCAAGATAGGATAATGGAAACTTTTGACCGAAGAGCCATAGCTTGAGATTTTCAGCATGGAGACCTAGTTCTGAAATAGAATTCTATAAGGGAGGAGAGATCCAAGCACAAAAAGTTTGACATTTTGTGTCTAGGCCCATTTAAGATTGTTGCAATCCATGACAATAACACCTATGAAATGGCACAACTCAACGATGAAATATTCGAAAACCTTGTAAATGGGAGATTTCTGAAGCGTTTTTTCTAGTATTGATCTCTATCCCGATCTACCAATTAATCCTCAATATCATTTATGTAATATATGTCTCTTTCCTTTCAAGAATTTTTGTTGTATTTACACATTTTCTTTTCAGTCTCAAGTTCTCTGTTATTTTTTCTCAAAAGTTAGGACCAGATATGATTCCACAACCCAATGGAATTAAAGGCACTAGTCTACAGTTCTTAGGATATTCCAAAGAAAAATACCGTCCCCACTAAAGCCAATGTTAGTACTAATATTGACGATATAGTTGGTCGAAGACAAGACCACATATTACAAACAAAGCCCCCTTTTTCTCGCCAATAATCAGAGTCGTTTTTCCACGAGAGGATGGAAGGATAGGTTGGCCGCCTAGATTTTTTATAATTGATCAAAGGATAATCAACTTGATCTCCATCCAAAATCATGACCAGGAGCTATATCAACAGTGGAAATATCATCCAGGGGCCTAAAGTGCACACGGTTTATGGAACCCGGGGTGACCCTAACTGAAAAATGTCGCGACCACATGGAGGCCTCTAGTTCATTCAAGGCCCAAAAAGTGGTTTCCCCATACCATTTTTTACGAGCCGTAAAACCACTATACATGCCACCATGGTAATGCCGCTGGGACCCTTCTAGCATGTCATCTATTAGGAAAAGGGGAGCCCAACGCTTACACGACTGGGAACAAATATCAAATAGTAGGGGAAATATCAATGACCGATATAGGATTCAGGGGCCCAAAGCGCGTGAAATTTAAAGATCTCGTTGTGTCCCTGACTGGAAACTGTCGCAACCACATGGCAACCTCTGGTTCATTCAAGGCCCAAAAAATGCTTTCCCCAAACCACCAACCGAGAGCCCTAAAACCACTCCCGAATTTTTTTTTTCGCCCCTCCTCCTCAGCATTTTCATTAACCCTCACCTTACGGTCATTATCGCCGCCGTTTAAGAGATAAATGTTCCCCTCACATTTAAGAGCTACCAACCTCTCTCATAAAGAACCAATCCTAGAGTGCCATGTCCACCTCACATTAAAATCCACCATTTTCAAATTCTTCCCTATATATACGTCTTCGAAGAGTTTGTTGGAAACCTTATTTCTATCACTCTGCGTTCCTCCACTAGCAGTATTCATGCCATCCTTTTCATAGCCAAAGCCAAGCATTTACCACATCTTTTCCCCCTACCAACATCGCTATGGCTTCTACTCCTACCCCTGAAGCATCTCCCTAAGCATAAACATCTCTCAATCAAGAATATCACCTCGGAGACGAGATTTTCGACGTTCAAGATCTAGTGTCTTCTTTCCATACCTTCACAAATTATCCAGAGAGGCCGAAGAGCAAGCCAAGAGAAAAAAGGACCTAGTCAATTTATTGAGCTCAGGGTTAGCAAAAATGATTCTACCATAGGCCAGGACCTTCCTATAATGGGTACAGTGGTGCACAGAAAGGTACAATCCTCAAAGAAGAGAGTTTGTGTCCAAGTTGGCAACAATCATCTCCTCAATCACCAACGAGCTCATCTTGGAGCTAACAGACACTAATAAAAATGACACTGGTCTGCAGTTTGATGAAGAATTTTTGGTAGGGAAATTTCGAGAACTATCATTGGAAAGCAGAGATGCATTCATTCTCATGATAATTCTAGTGGAGATAACTTTCCCAATACCCATTTGATGTTCATCCTGGAAGTATTCACAGAGCCAACCAAACCAGTATTTCCCATGATCTTCCAGGTCCTCAGGTATGATCACAATCGGTTAATTAACAATGTCTCTCTAGGTTTTCTTTTCTTTATAAACTTGTCTCAGCAAGAAGCTCTTATCAAGTTGGATATGTCTCCTTTTCTTACACAGTCTATTCACCTTCAGTTTAAAAGTTTTGCATCTAGAAATATTTTCAGATATAGTTCCTTGCTTGTCTATATGATCATTTATCACAACAAGGACTTCTTTAACCCAGAGGACCTCTAAAATTTTGTGACCCCTGCTCTGCCCCATGAAGGTTTCTCTTTGTTCATAGATACCTCCATAGCTAAAGTATATGCTTTGTTGTTCGATTTTATGACGCAAGTTTTCCCTGTTGCAACAAGGTTCTTGCTTAACAATACACATGACACAAACACAAGTGTTCACATAAACAAGATGCAAACAACATGCCAGAAGCTAGATTATATTACTTCTCTGAATCGGTTACAATGCAAAATAACTGTAAATACAAATAACTAACTATCTTTCGGCCTCAACCGTTACAATATAGAAGTAATTGCGGCATGCTCTCTCACTATGTTGACCTCACCCTCTCCTGCTTCGCTACTGAAATCTGAGCTATGGCTCAATCTTCCCTTTGGCTCTGCTTAACTCTCGAAAATGCCAAGTCCCTCCACTGATCCAAACTCTCTCATCTTCTACTCTATTGTTGTTGTTCTCGGGACAAATGTGATCCCTGAGACACGCATCCTCCTGTCAACTGATCCTTCCAGGATCCTGCAGACTTGCAACTATCAGCGCCCCTGACATGCTGTACAACCTCATGTCTTCACCCACCTACAATAACTGCTATTAACTTCCTTAGAAACCCCGAACTGCTGCCAAGTGCACTCCTTGACTTCTACGCTTCCTCTGACATGCTACAGTAAACCATCCCGCCGGCCATACTATCCTCTATCATCTTCGACTCACCTGTCGGATTTCACTCTGCGCTTAGGCTTCGCCAGTCCTCTCCTTCCTCCTCACTTGGCTCATGCCCAAAACCTATCGATGTCATGGTTCGACAACATGTTTACCTTTCCACGACTCTATGACAACTTGTCGCCCACTAACACCTACATGTCAACTATCAATTGTCGTATGTCGACACTGGTATGTCGAATCTCAACCTCTTCACTCCTGTCGACTGCTTCGACAGCCTCTGATCAAATTATTGACTTCGATGAGTCAATCTGCTTCACGCACCAGCGGTTTTCAACACTCCCTCTGGTTGGATCCCTTATGTTCATCAACTTTGAGTGATCTGCCTAGGCTCCGATGCTCCTGCATTAGACTTCCCAGGTGAAAAAGAACTCGACTACTCCATCAATATCCTGAACTCTTCTTCGGAAATTTATGTTGCCTCCTGCAACTCATCATCTGTCCATCACACCAAGTTTTCCTTCCTTCACGAACTGCGCATACACCTAAATTCTCATTCCTCTATTACTTCTGCAATCTCCTCCTTGTCTCGATCTGGAATCTGCATTGTCCAATCGATGTTCGACACTCCTGTGCTTCCGCTGCTTGAACCTTCTTCGAACTTGTATAGATCTGAGACATTGAACATTGGTGAAATGCTCAAGTCATTCGGAAGCTCCAACACATAAGTGTTGTCCGAAATCTTTCTCCAGATATTACATGGTCCAATATTCTTCAGCTTCAGCTTGTTATAAGTCTCTGTCGGAAATCTCTCCTTCTACAAATGAGCATAGACCAAGTCTCCATTGTTGAACAACTGTAGTCTCTTCTTCCTATCGGCCCTCAAATTGTATGTTGCATTTCTCTTTTCTATGCACTTGCGCACATCCTCATGAACTTCTTTCATGTGCTCTACGAATGATTCTGCATCTACGCTCTTCCTGGTTTCTGTCGGTAATTCGACCAAATCCACCACTCCATGTGGGATTCTTCACAGAACAATATGGAATGGGTTCAAACCTGTTGAATGATTCACATAATTGTTTTATGCTAACTCTGCTTACGCCAACACATTCTCCCACTGCTTGTGTCTGTTGGATGTCAAACATCTTAGAAGGTTTCCCAAACTTTTGTTCACCACCTCGGTCTATCCATCTATCTACGGATGATATGCCGAGCTAAACTGCAACCTCGTGTCCAGTTTCTTCCATAGGGTTCTCCAGAAATGACCCCTAAACTTGGAATCTATGTTCGATGTGATACTCTTTGGAAACCCATATAATATGACTACTTATTCGAAGAATAGTAGAGTAATGCCTGTGGCGTCACTTGTCTTCCGGCATGAAATAAAGTGTGCCATTTTTGAAAATCTGTCGACTACAACAAATATTGAGTCGCTTCCTTGCTGTGTCTTCGACAATCCTAGCACAAAATCCATGCTCGGGTGCTCCCATGGGGTATTTGGTACCGACAACGGTGTATACAACCATGTGTTCTGACTTCTTCCTTTTTCCAACTGGAAAACTCTACAATGTCACACCCACCTTCTGACATCTATCTCCATTCTTGGCCAATAATATTTCTATTCGACCAATGCCTTAGTCTTGTCGATGCCAAAATGACTTGTTAATCCGCCACTATGCAACTCTCGGATTAGGTTCTCTCACACTGATCCTCTGGGAATACATAACTATTGTCCCCTGAATAGGTAGCCTTATTGGAAAAAATAATCCAAATATGGAGTTCTATCAACACTCCATGGTTCACAAAAAGCTTCCCATGCTTTCGAAAAATCTCTGTCGGCTGCATACTCTGTCTTCACTGACTCTATTCCTGTTTCCTGAACTGTCGCTGTGTTCAGTAATGCAACTATTCTACTTTGCGCGTTGGAAACCTTATTGGACTTACTTGACCTATGTCGCAACATGAACGTATATCCTTGTATGAATTCGACCCATTTCATGTGCTGTTGATTCAACTTCGACTGAGTATTCAGATACCTCAACGCTTGATGATCTATGTACAACACAAATTCCTTGGGAAACAAATAATGCCTCCACTTATTCAATGCCTAGACAATAGCATAGAATTCCTGGTCATAGACCGAATATTTCTGCTTCACATAATCCAACTTCTCACTGAAGAATGCAATTGGTTGGCCCTCTTAGCTCAACACTGCTCCAATTATGATTCCACTTGTGTCGCAATCGACCTGGAAAAATTTGTCAAAATCTAGGAGCGCCATCACTGGGCTCTCAGTGACCTTTTCCTTCAACCTGTCGAAAGCTTTCTAGGTTGTTTCTGTCCACTTAAACTCTCCTTTTTGCATACACCTTGTCAATAGTGCGCAAATACGACTAAATGCCCTGATGAACTTTGTGTAGAAAGTGAAAAGTTCATGGAAACTCCTTACTCCAGTCGCGCTTGTCGGTTTAGACCAATCGAATATTGCCTTCACCTTTTCCGGTTCCATCACCAACCCTTTACTTGATATTATGAATCCCAAGTATACCAGTTCTCGCTTCATGAAGAAACACTTCTCTAGGTTCACCATCAGCTTCTCTTCCTGCAATTTCTGCAATACCTGTCGAATGTGCCCCAAGTTTTCTGCCTTGGTTCGAATGAAAATCAGAATGTCATCTAGATAGAATACGACAAACTTTCCCAAGAATGGTTTCAATACTTCATTCAACAATCGCATGAACGTACTAGGTGCATTAGTCAATCCAAACGGCATGAATAACCACTCATACAACCATTCCTTTCTCTTAATTGTTGTCTTCCATTCATCTCCTTCTCTAACCCGAATCTAGTGATAACCGCTCTTCAGGTCTGTCTTCGTAAAGTACTTCTCTCCACTCAAACAATCCATCAAGTCGTCCATTCTTGGAAATGGAAAACAATACTTGAATTTGATCTTGTTGATAGCTCTGGAGTCTGTACACATCCTCCATTATCCACCTTTCTTCGGTGCTAATACTGCTGGTACTGCGCATGGGCTCAGACTCTCTTTGATCAACCCTCTTTCCAATGACTCTTGGACCTGTTGATTGAGTTCCTAACCTTCTATCGGTCGCATCCTATGCGGTGCCTTGTTTGGCAGACTTGACCCTGGAATCAAGTCAATCTGATGGGATATGCTCCTCGTCGGTGGAAATCACGTCGATGTCTCATCGACCACTATTCTATGGAACTCTTCCAGCATCTTTCCAACTTTGACCATAATTTTATCCACTATCGGACTCTCGACACATGGTCCCTTCGGAATGATAGCATAACACCCCGACTGCCTTTCCTCTTCCGCAAGGAATTCTTTCACTGAACACATCAACACGCGCTTCTCCCAAAAGTTTCTCTCGCCATGCTCACCATCAATTTGCTCCTCCGGTTTCGGCTTAAGAGTCCTTTTCACACCATTTTTCCACACTATGACTGTGTTGGCTCAATCATCATAGTTCATTTTCTGATCATATTTCCATGGTATTCCTAACAATAGATGGCACACGTCCATTGGGATTACGTCGCACAGTACACTGTCCTCTAACTTCCCAACCTTGAAGTTAATCAAGCACTGTCTGGTCACCTTCACATGGTGTCCTTTCTGCAACCATGAGAACTTGTAAGGGTGTGGATGTTCTCGACATCTCAACTTTTCTTTCTCGATCACCTCTGTCGATACAAGATTCTCAGTGCTTCCTCCATCAACTATGGTCTTGTAAGAAAATCTCCCTATGGATAGGTAGATATCCCCTTGGGATTAGAAAAGGCCCCTAGTTTCCTACCCAAGACAGAGATGAAACAAATATACACTATAGTCCTCCTAGATCTAGCTCACACATCAGCTAACAAGCTATGGAAATACAAAGCAAGTAGATGGCATACCTTACTTTGATGGTTGTCCTGCTGCTCCTAAGTTGCTACAGCTCCAGCCTTTGATTATGGACTTATGAACCTATTCACAAAGGAAACACAACACCTTCTCCAATGCATTATATGTATAAACAAAGATCTAACTATATAAATAGAAACAATTTCATGCATTCATCATTAAAGACATGAAAATGAGAGGAATAGGCTAAGTTATATTAATGATAAGAAAGCCAAAAGAAGCTGATTACAATGTTATACCTTGACGTCCAAAGTAGCAGCACCTCCTTCCAAGCTCTCCAACATCAACCTTCCAAGACTCATAGGATCATAGGTTTAGTGTTTCCAAGATCACCCTTACCTAGCTCATGGATGGCTCTCTTTAAGTAGGATTTGGGCGGCCAACCACTAAGAGGAGATTATGGATTTAAGTGAATAATATGTGGATCAAAGATCTAAATCATGCCAAGGAGGGAAAGTGAGATGGGATTCGAAGGGGTAGCTCATCCCAAGAAAATCTCCATGAGATCCAAGATCAAAAATAAAAGGGATAAGCCTAAACCAAAAGTACCACTCCCCTATAACTAAGCAAAGCGCGGTAGTACCACTCCCCCATAGGCATGCAGAACGCAGCAGTTTGACACTACCACTCTTCCATAGGCATGCAGGGCACGGTAGTTCCAAAAGATTTAATTTTTGGAGGTGGTTAATGTGGGTTTTGACCCCTTTCTTGTTGGATTTTCTTCCAACTGTGACTAGGGAAGGTACCAACATTAGAATGAAGGGTCCTAACACCCTTAGGAGGCATAAAAATCATGTTTTCCATGGTAGTGAAACATGTATATTCTCACTTACACATGGTGTGGCAATTTGAGGTATAACAAATGCCTCCTAAAGTGTGAGGTCAGAAGGAATCTGACGGCCGAAACACTTTACAAATAATAAGTCTACAAGTATATCTGAAGGAGAGTTGGAGAAGAGCTGCAAGCAAATATTGACAATATGGCTAACAACCTCGAGGTGGGCATACCCATGCTCGGAACAACTGACTGAAATCGTGGCTGTTGACCAATACATTGCAGATCCATGATAATACTGACTTAACAATGACTGGAGACAAATCATGGCTACTAGACTACAAGCGTAGATCCATGAAAAGACAATGACACAACCACGACCAATACAAGAGTGGATCTCTGTGACAGTACATCAATGAAGTGACCAACATAATATATATGTGGGAACCTACTCAAAAAATCTCCATCGCAACCTGGATGTGCTAAAAAGACTTTAGAACTATCCAGGGTCTTCTACTTGATCCCAAATCGATACGAATATAACCATGTGATTACAAGGTGTTGAAGTCGAACATGGTAGAAACCACTTGATTACCAGTCAATGATTGAAACTGTTAACAAGTGAGAGGGAAATCACCAATAATGAAAATGACTCCCAATGTATCATAGTACATCGCGACGAAATGTGAATAGATGAGTTGATGTTGAACATCTGCGAGATCATTTGATCAGAGGTCAATGATGAAAACCTAATGTCGAATACGAGGAAACCTGTCATTGAGGCATGTAGGTACCAAGGTACTAAGGTTGGTTTCTAAGACTAATTCCTGGATAATGAGTTGAAGTCGATAGGAATAGACTCATCGAAGGAGGGCCATAATGGATCCCACATCATCGACACGAAACCGACATAGGAAAGTGATATGAAGTAATGAATAAGATGAGTATGGACTGACACAGGGATGTAAAGGTTAACAATATTGCAAAGTATGACTAAGGTAAAATTCCCCTGAACATGAACGGCACAACAATAATGACTCGGTAGCATTGACTCAACGAGGCAGAGACCAAGACGTAATGCAATGATGAATGAGGCATTCTTCAGATGATTTGAAGGAGCGGGACAACTCATAGAATTTGCATGACTCAAAGATAAGTAGATTACCCAACTATATGATGAGACGCAAAAAGGTGCCATGTTCAAGGGCGACACAAGCTGCCATGAAGCTTTCTAAAAGAAACTTAACTTATTCCTCCCCAATCCCCATCATGTTTGATGAGTACCTCTTTGTTTTTCAATGAGCTTGAGGAGGAGAACAGATGCCCAGTATAGCTCATCCTTTGGACGAGTCCAATCCCACATGTTTTACAAACCTGAGAAAGGAGGGGTTCAGTCCCAAAAGGGTCGTTCGATGTTTGATTTTACGAGTCAAAGGAAGGAAAACTCGGTAGTTTTTCATGTTTAGAAAGTCTGAAAAGAACTAAAGAAGACTTCAACAATCCTTTTTTGTAAAGTTAGCCTCATTGCTTGAAAAAGGGTAAAACCACGCGGGAGAGGACTCTTCCAGTCATGATTGGCTGGAGTATTCCTTTTTCGTAAATAGTACTTCCTGGTCCGAAAAAGGGGTAAACTATCACCAGAAAGACGATCATTCAAATGCTTTTACAAGCGTGAAAGCATCAAGTTCGCTTGGCAATATTTTCCTATTTAGGGAGTTTGAAAAGAGCTTAAAGAGGACTCCATGTACAACTTTGCCATGGTTGATGACCAAGTACGACAAAGGAAAAGTAAACTCGACACAGTTTCTTTTCCATAAATAGTCTAGCGAGACCGGATAAAGTGATAAACCTATACTCGTTAGACACACCTTTTTGATCAATTTTTAACGAGCACGACAATGGTATCAAAAGCACTCGGGATCTTTTTCATTTTTGGATCCAGAGCACGAAAAGGGAAAAAGTAAGCTCAAACCACTTTTCATATTTTAACCAGAGCACGAAAAAAGTGAAAAGTAAGCTCAAACACCATCTTACTATTTTTAACGAGCTCGAAGATAGGATGGAAGAATGCTCATGATGTCTGCTTCATTTTTTAACGAGCTTGTAGCAGAAAATGAACTATGCTCAGGATAATTTTCATGGTTTAATGAGCTCGAAACCTAAAAAGGAAAGTATGCTCGAAAATGTTCCCAATGGTGAACTTCTTCCCGTCATGAAATCCAAAGGTTGGTACATGCCCCCCAGCATGATTACTAGAATTAAGTGACTTAGATCCAACGTGGTGTGGAGAGGCGATCAAGTTGAATTCAACGTAACTTCTAGAGTTTGAAGACATGCCCCCAAGCTTCATTTCATTCGCCTAAAGTATAGGCGGGTGAAAAGAAGGTCCAGGCACTAAGTCTACGAGGAGACTCGACTCAAAGGGAAAGTATGTGTTTCATTTTTTAACAAGCTTGACACAGGAGTAGAACTTTGCTCAAACTATTGGTTTCATTTTTTAATGAGCTTGAAGCCAAAGGTAAACTTTGCTCACGGTTAAGGCCCATTGATGAGTTCCCTCCCAACATGATGACCAAAGGTTGGTAAATTCCCCCAGCATGATTGCTAACGGCTAAACATGTCCCCCAAGCTTCATTTTGTCTAACTACTCTTTTTCCTTACCCAAAAATCCTGGCTACTAATCCAAATGTGTTCACCAGGGGAGGTAGGGAGAACCAGGACCAAGTGACCTAGGTAGATGAAATGAAGGTTCAAATCCTAACTCTAGCGAGAGACTCGAACAAATGAAAGGGAGATCTATTTCATTTTTACACAAGCTTGAAATAGATAATAACAATGCTTGAAAGGGTCCTTTTTATTTTTTAATGAGCTTAAAACAGAAATAAATTATGCTCGAAGGTAGTTTCATTTTTACGCAAGCTTGAAACTGAAAGTAAACTATGCTTGGGATTGATTTCATTTTTTACACAAGCTCGAAACCAACGGTAAACTGTGCTTGGGGGTCAGTTTCATTTTTTAACAAGCTTGAAACAAATAATAAACTATGCTTGTGGGAACCTATTTCATTTTTTAACGAGTTTGACATAGAAAGGGAACTATGTTCATGGTGACCTGTTTCATTTTTTAACGAGCTTGACACATAAAGGGAACTCTGCTCAAAATGATGGTTGGTTTCTTTTTTACACAAGCTTAAAACCAAAAGTAAACTATGCTTGGGATGATGGTTGGTTTCATTTTTACACAAGCTTAAAACCAAAAGTAAATTATGCTTGAAATGATGGTTGGTTTCATTTTTACACAAGATTAAAACCAAAAGTAAACTATGCTTGAGAAAATGGTTGGTTTCATTTTTTAACGAGCTTGACACCGGAATAGAACTTTGCTCCAACGTCCCCCCCTTAGGGGGAAGAAACCACTAAAACATGTGGAACATTTAGGGAAGTCTAGTGACTAGGATTCATGCGATGAGTGGGCGTCACAAAGGAAAGTTGATTGATGGTCACAACATTCCCATGATGGGGAAAATACATCACTCAGAAGAGTGAGGACACTACAGCCTTCATTGCATAGACGTAATCATGTCCAAGGAGTAGATTAAAATCTAAGGGACCTTGGACGACCATGACATCAATACAGACAGTTTTCCATCCCACAGTGATAGGTAACTGAGGAAGGGACCCTAAAGGTCTAGTAGGCCTTCTATTGAAAGCCAGTATCTGGTCAGTGACAGGCACAAGCTGAGGAGAACCTAAGGCTTTCCAAGCAGTCGAGGATAGAATACTAATAGAAGCTCCTTCATCAACTATTGTACGAAAAATTTCTTTATCGAAAACTCCTACAGATATTTGAAAAGGAACAATCGAAGGAAGACGAGATTTTGTTAGACCATTCCAATCAAAGGAAATGACCTCAGTACTTGGAGGGGGTCTCACAGAAACGGACAGGGTTTCCCCTTGCCGAGGACATTTTGAACCGATAAGGAAAACATCAGCGGTTTCCTATTCACTCTCTCTTGGAAGATAAGAATGAGACGAAGATTATGTCAAGATGACTGCTTCAGTCTAAAGTTTCTTCAATGAAAGAGTAGGATCGAGTGCAGATGACAACGACTCGATCACTTCACTCTCGGAAGGGAGAGTAGGATCAATTGTAGATGAAACTGAATTGATCACTTGGCCAACCAGTGGGGGGTTGAGGGACAACTTACTATCATTTGTTGGAAGCACTGGTTGAGAACTAGTAATATCTTCCAACTATCGCGAGGCTTCGTCCATGCTTTGACAAAGGAAAGTATGGTGCATACCTTTGCATATCAAACAGGGATATAGGACTTTACCCTTCCGACCTTTCACCAAGGGATCACTGGTTGAGGGAGTGTCATCAACATGATGATCAGAGGTCGACGATACAAGTGGTTTGGGGTTTTTAGACCACACTTTTGACACACGGGAAAGACCGGGACAATCCTTGAGAAGGTGATCACTTTTGCAGAGTTTGTAGGGGAACTTGGGCTTACGAGGTGTTTTCGTAGAATGAGTGCCATTAGGGGCAACCAGTTTATGCTTGGTATTTTCTTTATCTTTCTTCTTCTTAACTTTCCTTTTCTTCTTCTTCTTATCCTCCCTATTACTAACACTATTGCTTTGATCAGGCAAGGAAGAAGGAATGGAAGAAGATTCATTCGACGAAGAAGGGGAAGGATTAGTTTGGGATTGACTCTCTCGTGGTGGATAATTAACATTCGAAACATTGAGTACAACCGGAATCATCAGATTGAATAACCATACCGGTAATCCTATGGTTAATCCAGGAAGATTTAACGTGGCAATATAGGGAGGACCAATATCTCCAGCTGTAGGAAAAGTGAAAGGTACCCCTTGAAAAGGGGTCTCCGGATTGGTAGTCCCAGAAGGAGCATGGGTGCATGGAGGTATATTCTCCATGGAACAAAACTAAGTGATGTGGACAAAGTCTTGTTAAAAAGAACTCAAAAACCCTCAGGCAACCGAGCATGTGAAAGGGGAGCTAGGAAAAGACAAGGCTCACAGGCCAAAAGAGCAAGCTAAAAAAACTATACTGAGGTCACTGCCACAGTAAGCGAGTTGTACAACAAAATGGCCAAAATGCCAACAAGCATCCCTACAAAGAAAAAGACCCTCTACAAGATAGCAAGCAAAACCTCTTAACTAAGACCTGGAGACCTCAATAAATTGTATCCTTCGCAAGGTGATGAAATCCAATTCAAACTGTTAACACCCAAAAAGTGTTCACTACCTCATCTACCACATTATATGGCTCATTTGTCCATTTTCCTACCATATTTTCCTTAAAATCCCAAAAAATCCCATTAAAAAGCCTCCAAAGGGCCTAAAATGCCTCCAAAAGGCCACAAAACCCTCAAAATAGCCTCAAAAAGGCTAAAAAACCCCCTTTTTCCTCTAAAAATAGCAAAAACCCCTAAAAAGGGAAGAAAAAATATAAAATAATGAGGAAAAGGAGGAAAAAACCCTATACAGCTGCCCTAAACCATGTGTTTCCTAAAACCATGGGCCAGCACTCCACCACCAAAAAACTATAAATAGGTGATGGAGATCCATTATTCCATATCCACAATCACAAGCACCCTTACTCTGGCAAAATCTCTCTCGAAACCCTAGTTCACCATTGAACTAATTTCACCTTGAGAGCCACCTTTGGCCCATTCCCACCATTGGAGAAAGAGAAGGAGCATATTGGAGCTGGGAGCATCCTCTTGGACCTTGCAAGAAGCTTCATCAACCTCCACATTGGAGGTAATATCAATACAAAAAGCCATTCTTTAAATTTGTTGTTTATGTTTCATGCATGTTTTAGAAGTAATTTAATTTCTGTTTTAACTTAATTATTTACATTTACTGAACTGCTACTAAGGAGTCCATTCTCCTTAGTAGGTGCTCATTTGCACAAGCTAGGGGTAAAACCCTAGCTACACAAACAATACAAAATGAGAGACCAATAATAGAAGTATATCCCTCTACTGAAAGGGATCCTGGGTAAAGAGCCCTAGATGAAAAGTCACTAAGCTACCTTGTTCATGACACGTTGGAAAAGGTTTTCGGTGCTTCTGCCTTATCACCCTTGCATTACTATGAATACAAGGAAGACAATGATCGATGTTTCCTTAGGGCTAAGTGGAGTGCGGCATTCCACAGAGTCCGTACAGTTCTCAATCTCATGGCAGTTTAACCCCTAAAAGTGTGAAACAGTCAGGAGGCCCCTCCACAAACTGGTGTATGACCGTGTCAACAAATACTAGAGGATTTTAGTTCCCTAAAGACAACGACTATGTCTCAGATGAAAAATGACAAGGGGGAATTATTTTGATCCTATCCTCGGTGTCCTACCTAACTACCAAATTCTTTTGATTTCCTCAAGTGAGGTTAATATTGGTTTAGTTAGGGAGATTAATTTTAGAGGCTGTCTTACACAATCAGGTAAATGGACGTGAAACTTGGTGGTGTTGTGACGACCAAAACCATGCAAATGAGAATGAATCGAAATGAGCCTTTTTATTTGATGAAGACTAGCTAAAGTAAGGAAGAATTCTTTCTGTTCCCAATATGCACAACCCAATGCACATGCAATTTTATTCCTTTTCAAAATGATAGAAAGAAGTAAAATATGTACCCAAAACTAACCCAAAGCAATGAAAAAGTTCTTCATATGAACACCAAACGTAACGATTCTAATCCATTTCTTATCTTTTCACACTTGAAAAAGACACATCCAAGCTATAGAAAGAAATATTCTACAAACGTTTCCAATTAGATGGAAGACAAAGAAAAGCACTCAACAATTCTATCTTTAACTCGAATGTACACGAATCTGAAAGAAGCCTTTCTTCTTCTTATGAATTTGAGACCAAGAATTGCAAATGATCAAATTAAAGCAAGAAGAACATATGTTTTTTCCAGTTTCGTGAATATAGCAAAAGAGTGACAAAACCAAGCTTCTCTTTGGACTAAAGCAGAGACAAGGAATCAATCTTTCCAAACAATCATTAGATAGGATGTAAAGGAAATAAGATGCCAAGCAATCCAAACACACCAAACCAAAAAATGATCTCAAAACCTTAATATGGAATTTTTTTTCAAAAATAGAACTTATTTCGCTTAAAAATGCAAGAAAAACACTAGTGTTTACTCAAAGGGCCAACATGGATCCAAATCTCGAAAAGACCCAAAAAATAACCAAACAAACCAAATAAAAACACTTTCTAGGAACTACCGCAGTCCTGCAGGCCACCTAGGAGCAGTACTGATAGACTACCGCGCTCTAGACAGTGGTTAAGGCGTGGTACTTCTAGACTACCGTGATCTAGATAGTTGTTAAGGTGCGGTACTACCGCTCTGTAGGCAGTTACGGGGGCACGGTAGTGTGTGAACAGGGGGAAAGAGGCGGACTTTTGAGAAAATATTTTGACTTTTCAAGGGTTTTCCAACCCAAAGGACTTACTGATCTGTAACAGAAGTCTAATGCAAAGAATAGGGAAGTGAATGAGCGTGAAAGAACCCAATTCTTACAATCAATGAGTGAAATTGAAAGCAAACTTCACAAGCAAAGAAAATGGATTCTGATTTCCCCAGCGGAGTCGCCAGTTTCTCTTGTAAGAAAATCTCCCTACAGATAGGTAGATATCCCCTTGGGATTAGAAAAGGCCCCTAGTTGCCTACCCAAGACATAGATGAAACAAATAGACACTATAGTCCTCCTAGATCTAGCTCACACATCAGCTAACAAGCTATGGAAATACAAAGCAAGTAGATGGCATACCTTACTTTGATGGTTGTCCTGCTGCTCCTAAGTTGCTACAGCTCCAACCTTTGATTATGGACTTATGAACCTGTTCACAAAGGAAACACAACAATTTCTCCAATGCAATATATGTATAAACAAATATCTAACTATATAAATAGAGACAATTTCATGCATTCATCATTAAAGACATGAAAATGAGATGAATAGGCTAAGTTATATTAATGATAAGAAAGCCAAAAGAAGTTGATTACAATGTTATACCTTGATGTCCAAAGTAGCAGCACCTCCTTCCAAGCTCTCCAACATCACCCTTGCAAGACTCATAGGATCATAGGTTTAGTGTTTCCAATATCACCCCCACCTATCTCATGGATGGCTCTCTTTAAGTAGGATTTGGGATGCCAGCCACTAAGAGGAGATTATGGATCTAAGTGAATAATATGTGGATCAAAGATCTAAATCATGCCAAGGAGGGAAAGTGAGATGGGATTCGAAGGGGTACCTCATCCCAGGAAAATATCCATGAGATCCAAGATCCAATATAAAAGGGATAAGCCTAAACCAAAACTATCTCTCCCCTATAACTAAGCAAAGCGTGGTAGTACTGCTCCCCCATAGGCATGCAGAATGCGACAGTTTGACACTACCGCTCCCCCATAGGCATGCAGGGCATGGTAGTTCCAAAAGATTTAATTTTTGGAGGTGGTTAATGTGGGTTTCGACCCCTTGCTTGTTGGATTTTCTTCCAAGTGTGACTAAAGAAGGTACCAACATTAGAATGAAGGGTCCTAACACCCTTAGGAGGCATAAACATCATGTTTTCCATGGTAGTGAAACATGTATATTCTCACTTACACATGGTGTGGCAATTTGAGGTATAACATATGGTCTTGCAACTCCATTTTCCAATTCACACCTTCATTTGAAATATCGCCTTCCGTTGTGCCGGCTCTTGCTCGTCGCATCTGTTGTCCAGAACCAGTGTCATGCTGGTTGTCATGGCCCGACTTTTCTTCTTACCTTCTCCACTACTGTCAGATGTCGATTCTTCCCTCTCATCAACTTGTTCATCTCTTCGACGTCTGGGTTTCGACTCCTCTGCAGTATGTACATTCTCTATGTTGATGTATATGTAACTTCAGAATGTATTTCATATATGTATTTTTTATGTACTCCTATAGAGATGGTATTATTCCTCTATAAGGAAGTGTCGTCATTTATATTGTAAATGTCGTAACTTATACTTGATGGGTTATTAGACCACCTTGTTGGGGTCGGCCCTGTATAAGTCATGTGGGTCAAAGGGTTATTAGACCACCCTATTGGGGGTCAGCCATGTGGGTCAAAGGGTTATTAGACTACCCTATTGGGGGTTGGCCCAGTCAGCATTATGTTATGTGGTTAAGTTTGAGCCTACATGATTATTGTAAGAGGCAAGTCAAGTCAAGTATAAATAGAGTGCGGGAGGCACTCTATTTGATCACTCACTTCTCACTCATGCACTCAAGGAGGAGTGGTGCACTTATGGAGGAGGAGGATTTGCTACTAGGATATGTCTATCTCTTATGGTTGGGTTGTATAATTGTTCTATATATCTCTGAGGAAGTTATTGGGGTTTTTCACCTTTATGGTTTTCCCCAAGTAAATCTTTGTGTCTCTTGTGTGCTTGCATTATTGTCTCCATGATTGATATGCTGTAGATATGTTGTACATGTTGTTCTCTCAGTTAAGATCCTATATCAGATTGAAGTAAATTCTGAAAATTTAACATGGTATCAGAGCTAGCCTGAAAGAAGGCATGATATGGCATGTATGACACTTGTTGCACTTACGATGCTAAGGCTTGATATAGCAAAAATCAGTCATTGTAGAACTTTCGCTATAAATCCGATTTGGAAAAGTTTTCAGATCTGAAATCTTTACAGGTCGAAGATTAAGTCCCCATGTACCTTGTTTCCAAAGGACAACCTCTAATTTTTTGTACTTTGTGATTTATGATCTGTACAATATAGGGTTTTTGTCTCTTCCAGATCTGAATCAAAATCAGGTGACCTTGGGAAAAAGGTCATAACTTGGGCTAGGAAGCTCCAAACAACATTTCGTAAAAATTGACAGGTAGTACACAGACTGTACTATCTCAAGAAATTTTTTCAGTGGCTGAAGTTGAACTAGTGATACGTGGAGCACCATACAAGTTCGCTCTCTTGTATTATCCCTTAAATAGGCCACGTTGCAACACTTGGAATAAATCTCTCTTAGAGAATCCAATTGAGGTCAGACCTATCAAGATGGAAAGATAACAAGTCGGGCTATCCCGGGAAAAATTTTCAGACCCTGTGGATCGAAAAGTTCAGAGTTACACTAGAAACAATCAGGTACATATTTCTGTCAAAACAAAATTATTTTTGAGTACCTTCATTCATGGCTTCCAGAATTTAGGGCTTCGGAGAAAGTTGGACTTTTTGTAATCAGAGACCATGGCGGGATGCTACTCATCAAAATAGAAATTTAGAGACCAATATCAGAATTTTTGGTTGGGCAGAAGGTTAGGCTTGATCAGACCCTAGTTCGGGACTTTGATCAGAAAAGTGGAAAATTAGGGCTTCTGTAAAAA
The DNA here is from genome assembly GCA_027924585.1 of Larix kaempferi. Classification (NCBI taxonomy): domain Eukaryota; kingdom Viridiplantae; phylum Streptophyta; class Pinopsida; order Pinales; family Pinaceae; genus Larix; species Larix kaempferi. The sequence goes on along the minus strand of BSBM01000926.1, from coordinate 1,515,173 downwards.
TGGGAATTTTTGAAATCTGTGACCATGGCTGGAAGCTCCTCAAAAAAATAGAAGCTTAGAGATTTGGATCAAACCTTTTGATTGGGAAGAAGAGTGGGCTTCATCAAACCCTAGTTCAGGGTCATGTCCAGTGAATCCGAAAGTTTCAAAGGAAAAATTGAGGAGTGAAACTTTGCAGTTTTCAAATTCTGAATATACCAGCTTGATCAGCTCATCAAGGCGCATATTTCTATCCTTTCGAAAGTTTGAAATTCAAAGTTTGAATTTTTGGGGTTTCTCTGACAAACCCATATCCAGCTCTAGGTCCAGTTCTTGCAAATCAAGTGGATTGGGTTAATCCTAGAATAAGATGGATTGGTCACCTGCATAAGTAAAGAAGTTCTTGTTTCAGAGGGAGATGAGGCTAAGGCCTTACATAAGAATATTACAAGCGATCTCGACAGGTATGACTCATCGAGGTATGTTTCGATATTTGTTCATGATTAAGTTTATGGTATGATTGTCTTCATGTTATTATGGTTAGTACAATCTTGATTTTAGATTTGTCGTATCACCTTAACAAATTTATGAATGCATAATAGAAGATATTCATTGATTAGGGTGTTGACACTTATGATTGTACTAATGCATTATGGTGTTGTATGAGGTTTATGTTGTCTACTAACATGAAAGGTACACCAAGAAAGACAAATCATGTACTGGTTCAAGAACATATGATCATGATGACATGAGGACAAAGATTCATCCATTGTCATGGATCTCATAGAAGATCCATTTACGAGGTATGTATAACTTGGTTTTATAATGGTTAACCTATGAGATATAAAGGTTACTAGCAGAAGTCATTGAAGAAGAACAAGAAGACATCATGTGAGTATGTTAGACATAACTAGCTAGCATGCTAATCCAGGTATGTTTTTCCTATATCAAGATAGAATCCTACTTTGTGTTAGGATCTTATACTGTTGTGTTGTTGATAATGATTATTCATGAAGTCATGGGTTTGAATAGTCATGGTTGTATGCATATTATGTTTCATACCATAATTGATGATATGACTAACTAGAACAATCATGAAGGTATAGTTTTGAATAATCACGGGTTTTATATATCTCTTCTCTTGATTGATGATTTAACTAATCAGAAGAGTCCTATGATTAAATAAGAATATGTATGAATAAAAGAAGATGTCCTTGAAACCTTGAATACTAATGTTTATTATCTGTGTTTGAATTGATCCTGACTATACATGCTTGAGATTATTGTGTTTTGATAAATTATACTAATGAATTATGTATGAGACCTAGAGGATAACACAATGGTGATACTAACAAGCATGCATAGGGATTGAGAATGTATATAAGTTCAAGGACAAGTATTCCAAGAAGCAAAGATCAAGAGGGAGTACACTTCAGTGGTTTCTGCAAGGATGCAGATATTCAGAGGGAGTTGACCATCTATACCTCTATATTTCACAGTGTCGCATCTGCACCATAAAAAGAGTTGACGACACTTCCCCTACTTCCTTAAACCACTCAGAAGAGAAAAATGATGAGTGGACCTTGAAGGCAAACTTACCTTGAAAAGTTTTCACCTAGCTGAGACTGTATTTACCCTAACTACCGTGCCTTGCTCAGTTATAGGTGCGCGGTAGTCTACACTACCGCGCTATTCTTTGTCCCTGCCACGCGGTACTACTGCGTTATGCTCAGACTGCTGGGCGCGGTACTCTTTTTATAGCCCTTTTTCCATGGCTTTTGGGAATTTGGATTTTCAAGAGATATTAGAGGATTGGGATCCCTGATTCGATCCTAACTCATTTTCTGTGATTAGAAACCCTGATCCACTAAGTTCTCCCTAGATCCACCCATCTCTCTTGTTGGTTAACCCTACCATACACTATAAAAGAGAGGTATTCCATGGGAAGAGGGGGAGGACTCTTAGAAGCATCAAACCTATGATCTTGCAACCTTGTGGAGATAGTTAGAGGAGGAAGCACTTGGAGCTAGAGGATTGGCTTGGACATCAAGCAACCTTTGTAAGCATTCTTCAAGTTTGTAATAAAGATAACTTGTCTTGTTTTTCCCATTTCATGTGTATTGTACTAGTATTTAGCATGGAATGTATCTAATCTGGATTTGAATCTAATCTTTACTTCAAGATATTTGGAAGCTTGTATGTTTGTTCTTTGTTTGATCTTAACAGGTTCTACATTGGAGCTTTGGATCAAGAGCTAGAAGCGGGACAAACATCAGATTGAAAGGTGTGTCATATCTCTCATTGTTTCTGAATGCATATAATCTGGTTGTGAAAGTTAGTTCAGGAATTTCAAGGTAGCATTTGTTTTGTCTTGTTTCTTGCTTTAGAGTTAGTTGAGAATCTGCTTTAAAGTTAAGAGAATTTTGACTTATCCGTAGGGAAAAATTCTACCAAACAAGAATGGCGACTCTGCTGGTTTGATTTCTGTTTGATTGATTCAGTTCACTGTCATCCATCCATTGATTGTGATTTGTTTTATTGCACTTCAAACCAATTTTGAATCTTTGTCTTTTTGACCTTTATTCACCCCTCCTCTCTATATTTTTTCTCCCTATGTGATCACTGAGTCCCCTGGGTTAGCAGCAACCCTGAAAACTCCATTTTCTTTTCTAAAGTTGTGCTTTTTTCTTACCTTGCCACAGTATCGCACCCTCTACACTGGTTACAGCGCGGCAGTACCGCGTTCACTGAGTTAGCACCAGAGCGGTAGTTTAGCAGTATCGCACTTTAGCCTCATTCTGCCACGTGGTAGTGTTTGCAAATTTTTAATTTTTTTATCCTTGCTTGGTTTCCTGAGTCTCTCTCTGCCTTAGGTAGTGTTTGTTGTTGCCTGTTGTCATTCTAGTCATTTTACAGTCTGTGTGGGGTGCTTATTCCCTGTTTGTGAGCTTGATTATTGTTTGAATTAGTGGCATTTTTGACATATTGGGTCACTTTTCCAGTTTGATTGCATTAGCTTGATTTTTTCACCACAACCAACCCAGCATTACTGTTTTCTTTTACTGAACCATGTAGCTTTTACAGTCACATTATTTCCATCATTTTCAGTAATTAAAAAATTATCATTTGAGAACAATTCTGTTGTTTGAATTGAAAAAGTCTAGTAGTATCATTGTGCATTAGGAAATGAACCATTGAATTTGCCACGAAAAATTCTCATATTTGAAGCATCTTAGTTATAGGATCAATGAATTAAAAAGAGTGTTTATTTCAGTTTGGCTCTATTTACAGAAAGAAAAACAAAAATTTCTTGTTTTGGTTTTTCATTGCTTGTGAAAAATTTCATGCATTTTTTATCGAAGAACTCTCTCTCTCCCATAGCTAGATTTCATCAAAGACAAAGGCTTATTTTTTATTCATTCTCATTTGCATGGTTTGAGTCGTCATAACACCATCAAGTTTCACGTCCATTTACCTGATTGAGTAAGACAGCCACTAAAATTAATCTCCCTAATTAAACCAACATTAACCTCACTTGAGGAAATCAAAAGAATTTGGTAGTTAGGTAGGACACCGGGGATAGGCATCAAAATAATTCCCCCTTGTCATTTTCATCTGAAACATAGTTGTTGTCTTCTAGGGAACTAAAATCCTCTAGTATTTATTGACACGGTCACAGCCAGTTTGTGGAGGGGCCTCCTGACTGTTTCTAACTTTCAGGGGTTAAACGGCCACGAGATTGAGAACCGGACGGACTCTGTGGAATGACGCACTCCAATTATCCCTAAGGCAACATTGATCATTGTCTTCTTCGGAAGGCTGAAGTGCCCAAAACCTTTTCCAACGTGTCATGAACGAGGTAGATTAGTGACTATTCTACTAGGGCTCTTTTACCCAGGATCCCTTCCGGTAGAGGGATATCCTTCTTATATCGGTCTCTCATGTTGTATTGTTCGACTTGGATTTCATCACCTTGCGAAGGATACAGCTTGTTGAGGTCTCCAGCTCTTACTTAGGAGTTTGCTTGTTATCTCATCTTTGTAGAGGGTCATTTTTTCTTTTTAGGGACTGCTTGTTGGCATTCTGGCCATTTTTTGTACCAGCTTGCTTATTGAGACACTGGTCTTAGTATAGATTTTAGAGCTTGCTTTTTTGGCCTGCGAGCCTTGCTTTTTCTAGCTCCTCTTCTGCACACTCGGCTGCATTAGAGTTTTTGAGTTCTTTGTTACGAAAATGCCCCTGATTTTCATTTTCCTGTCATCATGTCAGAACAACCACGGATATCATGAAGAATACAGGGCCAAAGCCCTCGACCACCACCACCGCCACAGACTTCTGGTCCACCTGCATCATGCATTCCCGCTCCTCCTAGCCGTGGTGCTGGTCGAGGGAACATTCCACCGCTGATATGTACAACATCTTTAGTTCCGCCTGTAACTGCTACTCACAACACAGTCTCAGAATCTATTGCAGCTTCTGCAACCACTAGCATATCTGAGACTTCCACTGTCACTTCACCCACTGTTATTCCAGATATATCTGCCACAGTGGACACCATTACAGTGGCTGAACCTAGTACAGCCCCAAGTACTAGACCAGAGTTCATCCTTCTACCTGATGTCAGCACTTCCCGTCCATTAGACACTTTTCATGATGACACAGATGAATCTGTTGGCACCACCGAAGGGTCCGACCATGACATACCTGGCTTGATTTTAGTCCCAGGCAGGTACATTGAAATCGTTGAAGATACTCAACTTCCTGACACACCTTTTGAACCTGATTATGGCTTCATCACTTCCCAGGCGGAGCTTCCGCCTATTATCACTATGTCACCCACTGTTCATCCGTAGGAAACCAGTTCTTCTAGCAACGTACCTCGTACTATATCTCTACCCAACCTCCCTCTGGGACATGAAATCATGGCTTCCATCCAGTCTAGTATGGTTAGTCTAGTGAACTCCCCATTAGCATCGGGACGATTTAGACACAACACAGAGCAAATGCTCTCGACAACGTCTAGATATCCCCTCGTTACTCATCCTTCTGACTATCGGGATCCTAACATCCCGTCTAGCATAGAGTTTCACCACTTCTATGCAGACGGCTCAGGACCTTCGAACTTTACTATACCTAGGTTCCCGCCCGATCCCCAAAACCCTTTTCAGGACATGAACCCGGACCTAGTTTTCGATGGTCCTCCTATCATTGAACACGTTATGGACGACATCGATACCCTTGGACTAAATTCCCCACATTTGCTTCCATCACCCATTTTTGGCGCACATTCTATGAGGGATAACCCAGTTTTTTCTCCACCCTCGCCTGTGAGATATGGATGACCCCCTCCGCAAATCGGTACTTTTGGCGTCGTTGGCCAATCCACACTATCATATTTGGCTAGCGGTGGAAGAACACCTAGTCATACTGCTGGATCTTCCGTTTTGACCGGAGGATCACCTTTAGCCACCATTTACACTATCTCAGGAGGTGGACAACCAACTGCAGTGGTCCATAACTCCAACATGAAAACCCCCTCTGGTGGGCCATCAACCCAACCAGCTGGGGGACAACCCTTTGTTGGGAACCCCATTGTTAGTCAACAACCTCCTCCTATAGGGCCATCAACCCAGCTAGTTGGAGGACAACCTTTTGTTGGGAACCCCGTTCCTAGTCAACAACCTCCTCCTATAGGGCCATCCAACCCATCTGCTGGAGGACAACCCATTGGTTCCATCCAACAACTCTCCCAACCAGCAGCATCTGCTTAGTATGGTATGTACAACACACCTGGCAGCGGGAAACCTTATTCCGGTGTTCCAACCGGACCTCATTCTCAACCTCCCCCGTCAGGTATGCTTCCTTCTTGGGACCCTCAAATCCCACAGAGCAGGGGGTACTCACTTTTTGGAAACTGGAACCAAGCTGGGGGGTAATCTCACATTCCCCCCAACTTGAATTCTGGCTTCCCTTACCCTTCAGCTGCTACAACTCCATGGAACCCATCCCTTCAATTTTCACTCGCTCCTCAAGTAGGAATGAGCATTCCATGGACACCACCGTCGCAGCCACCCACCAACCCTACTATGGGAAACCCTCCACTTACTCAATATAGTGGTAACATTCCTGGAACACAACAATTCCAAGGAACTTTTGCCCAACCAGGAGCAACAACTATTCCTGGGTTTCAGCAACCCCAGGGTACCATACCCACCCAGCAGAATATCCACCAACTGGTTACCTACAATCAACCAGTTAACCAGATGTCTCACTACCCACGGAACTTCCAGTAGTACCCCCCGGGAAACACATATGGGTATAACACACAGCAGTATGCTATGCAGGGCCCTCTAGGTTTCTCTGCACCGCACGATTATTACTCATACCCGCAGACTAACCGTCAACTTCCCTTTTTGGCCACACTTGACTTACCTGATTTGTCGAGGCTTATTAACGATCCTATATGGCATGAACCTCACTAGCCACCTATTCTAGCCAAACTTCCATCGGACATTCTTAAATTCGATGCTAAGCCCGAGGAAGACCCCAAGAACCACGTGATGACCTTCCATCTTTGGTGTTCATCCAACTCCTTGATGGATGATTCCATCCGACTTCGGATATTCGAACGTACGCTTACCGACATGGTATAAAAATGGTACATCGAGCTGCCACAACACTCTTTTCGTGATTTCAACACTTTGGCTATGCAGTTTCTGACTCATTTCTAGCTCCCCATCCGGTATGAGACTGGAACAGAACTGTTAACCTCACTGGGTCAAACCACTTCTACACACATTTCGGATCACATCCATGAGTGGCGACGATGCAGTAGGATAATTAAGGCACCCATTCTAGATCAGCTACTCGCTGATTGGTTCACAAAATCCTTTTTTCCTCCCATAGCTAGAGATATCGGTATGCATGGGCCGGTTACAGAAGAACAAGCCATCTCGGCAGCCCAGTACATGGATTTAGTATACACTCAATCTGGTACTTTACATGAACTTCTTCCTCATGCCTCCCGCGTTAACACTGATCCAACCAAACCTACCACTGAACCTCCTATTGATGGTATCGTCGGTTCAGTCAAGACCCATCCTACCTCCAACTCGATGGGACAACAAGCTTCTGCTTCCCCCGTTTTACCTCAGACTGCTTCAAAAACAACTACGTCTCCTGCTATTTCCTCCAAAGTGAACGCAGTTCAATCTACGTCACAACCATCCGAGGGAAAGAATAAAAACAATCATGGTAAACCCAAGAAAAACCAACAGGAGAACCCCAAGCCACAACCCAACCAGAATGACCAGAAACCACGTCGAAAGGCTAAGTTTCCCTGCCTAATTTGTCAAGATGATCACTACACACATGACTGTCCCTACAAGGATGAAGTCAACAAGTTCGTTAAAGGATCCTCTCGCCCAGCAGTGTTAACTGACCCTTTCCCCCAACAGCAATAGCAAATGGTTTCCCAAGAAACCCCACAAGGGGGCAACCTGACCAATCCCACCTGCGGAGAGACGTCCACAAACCACGAAATCCTGATGACGAGTAATGAAGAGATTCATATAACCACTCGTTCAAAGACGTATGACAATCCTCCAAGTTCAAACAAACAATTGGAGATAGCCAAAGGCAAATCTCCCGTTGAAGATCTGACTCCTATTCCCCCCCCCTACCAGCCATCTCCATATCGAGAGACCGCTTACGGATAAAGTGCTACGCCCACCCAAGGGCACCATATGAAAGGCGACATTTAATCCCAATTCTCGAGCCTCCCAAAATTACATTATTGTTGAGGATCTAGCTCAAGCACCTTGCGCCATGTCGACTCTCGAGGTTCTCCAACACTGCCCCACGCATCGTAGAACCCTACTTTCAGCACTGGGGGCAATGGACCCAAATACTTCAAACTCTATCATGTTTAACTTGGAGCACACTAAACCTCGGCTTTCTCATCAGTTAGCCTTATAGGTTCACACAAAAATCCATGGAAATATTATCCATTGCACTGTGTTAGACGAAGGTGCTTCCACGTCGATCATGTCTTTGAACTGCTGGAGAGCCTTAGGCTCACCCAAAGTCACAACTTCTCCCACTACTCTTAGGGCATTTGATGGACACGGTTTTCAACCTTATGGACTCATTCCCTCAATTGGTGTTGAACTGGGGGGCAAAACAGTATCCGTACATATTGAAGTCGTAGATGCACCATTGGATTACAATCTCCTCCTTGGCCAGAACTGGTTTTACGCCATGACCGCCATAGCATCTACAGTCTTCCGGATTGTGCAATTTCCTCATGAAGGGAAAATTGTCACTATTGATCAACTGGATTACTGTATCCTAGGCTCTCATTCAAACTCCGCCAACACTGTCCCGTTATTGGATCAACCTCGGTACCGGTTCCAAGAAATTGGTGTTGGTCTCATGAAGGATTCATCCCTTATTGGATTTTTTCCAGAGCTGGGAACCCATGTTCAACCAGTCAACATGATATCATCAAATGTCACCCCTTCCAATGATTCATGGGTGATTCCAAGTCCCTCTTAGATTGAATACTACGGCAACTCCATGCCTCTCAACAGAAAACTCGCAGCATATCAAGCGATCCAATCAGCCACCGATTGGGTCGACTGTCCTACTCATCACACCGTGGCGCAGCTCTCGGCTGAAACTCATCCAAACCCACCACTTATCGATCCTCTCAATTTGATTTTTCCTACCAACGAATCAATTATGGAGGTTATGTGCGGTGATGAGCTACCATGGGGAGATTTTCATCATCGATCTTCTTTCCCCATCATTCAGGCACTTGAGCCTGATACAAAACCCAGTACTTCACTTGGGATGGTCGAAACCAAGTTCCCACTTCCCTCGACGAGGTATTTTCTGAAGGAAACTTGGCTAATCTCATGGCAACCACTCCCATCGATATTTCAGTGAATCCTGGTATCGTGGAAAACATACATATCGGCAAAACATTTACTCCCCTCGAAATGGAGTTATATAGTGCCTACTTCAAAACTTTTCGCGATGTCTTTGCTTGGAGTTATGAAGAAATGCCAGGAATTGACCCCTCGATCGTGGTCCATGAAATTCCAACATTCCCTGGCACCCAACCGGTTCGGCAAAAACTTCGACCTGTCCATCCTCGTAAGGCAGCCGCTATTAAAGTAGAAGTTGAAAAACTTTTGCGTGCTGGTTTTATCTATCCTGTCCCATTGACAGAATGGGTATCCAACATCGTTCCTGTATCCAAGAAGCAGGGAACGATTAGAGTCTGTGTCGATTACTGCGACTTGAACAAGGCTTGTCCAAAGGACAACTACCCAACGCCGTTTATCGACCAGATCATCGATAACTGTGCCGGGGAGTGTCATCTTTTCATTCATGGATGGCTTTTCTATCTATAATCAGATCGATATCCTCCCAGCCGACCAGCACAAAACGGCCTTTATCTTCCCTTGGGGGATTTTTGCATATTGAAAGTTACCTTTTGGCCTTAAAAATGCTGGGGAAACTTTCCAACGGGCGATGTCCTACGCATTCCACGACATCAAACATATTATAGAACCATATCTTGATGATATTCCCGCTCACTCTCGGACCCGGGAAGACCATCCCGACCACTTAAGTGCCATTTTTGAAAGGTGTCGTCGCTACAATATACGTTTGAACCCACATAAGTGCGTCTTTTGTGTAGAAGCCGAAAAACTGTTGGGCTTCATAGTCTCCAAAAGTGGGATCCATTTGGATCCTGCAAAGGTAGCAGCTATCTTAGCCCTGCCTTCCCCCACCAATATTCCAGAACTTCAATGTTTGCAAGGGCATGCAAACTTTGTATGTCATTTTATCTGCAATCTGTCCGAGATAACAAAAGGCTACATGAGGCTTCTCAAGAAGAACATTCCCTTTATCTGGGATGATGAAGCCCAATGCTCCTTTGACAATCTAAAGGCAGCCTTAACCAAAGATCCCATGATCCAACCCCCCGATTACACACGGGACTACATTCTTTATCTCGTAGCTTCGACTTCCACCATCGGTATGGTGCTAGTCCAGGAAGACCAAAACGGCATAGAACATGTGGTATACTATCTTAGTAAGAGTCTTCTCGACTCCGAAACTCGTTATTCACATGTTGAAAATCTGGCTCTGGCAACAGTATTTGCTGTCCAGAGATTTCGTCATTACATTCTACTCCGTCGGACCACTGTTATAGCCGATTTCAATCCAATGTATTATATCCTCACACGTCAAGTGCTTGGGGGAAAATATTCTCATTGGATCGTCATCCTTCGGGAGTTTGACTTGGAATTTGTCAAAGCCAAATCCAAGAAGTCTCTGGTCTTCGCGGAGTTGATTTGTAACTTGCCCTGTGCTACTGAGCAACCCAAGCCCATCGATTCTCTTCCTGATGAATCGTTGTTCCTCATTAGCACGTCTGATCCGTGGTACGGGGATATTCTTTTATATCTCCAAACCCAACGCTTATGTCCCAACCTCACTCGCGATGAATGGTGATGCATCCGACATCATGCAAAATACTACCTCATAGTCAACGATACTCTTTATCGACGTGGTGTTGACACTGTTCTTCAATGCTGTTTGACCTTAGATGAGGCGAAACGCGTTCTTAATGACTGCCACACTGGGTCATGTGGTGGTCATCTCTCTAGGATGGCTACGGCCCAGAAAATACTGCGAGCAGGATACTTCTGGCCCTCAATTTTCAAATACTGCATTGAAACAGTCAAGAAGTGTCCGCCATGTCAATTCTTTCATAGTAAAGCACGCTCGCACCCTGCTCCACTCTATCCTGTTATTACCGTCGGCCTTTTTTCCAAATGGGGCATAGATTTCATGCACTGTAAACCCACTTCAGCCGGGGGGCATAGCTATGTCATAGTAGCTGTCGATTATTTCACAAAATGGGATGAAGCAATGCCTACGTATGCTGAGGATGGCAAAACAGCAGCGCAATTCATATTCAATCATATTATAGCTAGATTTGGTGTCCCACAATCCATTGTGACCAATCATGGCTCCCATTTCAGGAACCATATGATCGAAGAACTAAGCGCCAAGCTGGGTTTTCGCCATGAAAACTCAACCCCGTATTACCCACAAGCTAATGGTCAAGTTGAAGCCATTAACAAAGTCCTGAAACGAATGATTCAGCGTATTGTGGGTACCTAGAAATCCAACTGGCACTCAGCTCTATTCTCAACGCTATGGGCATACCAAACCTCAGTGAAAAGTGCTATTGGGTTTACACCATTCCAACTGGTGTATGGCCTAGAAGCCATTTTGCCGATTGAATGTGAAATTCCATCACTTAATATAGCCATAGAGCTACTTCCTCACACCACTTCCGAAGAGGAACGGTTTCTATACCTAGCCAAGCTAGATGAAACCCACCGCGACGCTGCTTTAGCTAATGAAGCTCATAAAAAATGCGTCAAAGCTCAATATGACAAATTCGTTCAACCTCGGATTTTCAATGAAGGTGACCTCGTACTTACATATGATCAAATGCACGATAAGCTTGGAAAAGGAAAACTTGAATCTATGTGGTACAGCCCCTTTATTGTAAAACATGTCTTGGAAAAAGGAGCTTATGAACTAATCGATTGTGATGGTACGCCATTGGCACGGCCCCGCAATGGGCTATACCTAAAACGCTTCTACGCGTAAGGTTTCCCTACGCGGGTTACTTGTTGTACATAATGTACTTAGTTTTCTTTTATTCATTTTTTGGTGTGCGCGTGGACCTCATGTATCCACTCTTACTTTGACTCGTGATTTTATGCGTAGATGTCTGCCTACTTCGGATTCGCCGACGGTGCAAGCCGACATACTCGGAATCTCGCTTCCGTAGCATGGGTAATCTATTCTCCCATTGGCGAGTTGATTTCTTCAGGAGCCAATTGTTTAGGTCCTGCAACCAACAATATCGCGGAGTACCATGCAGGCATTGGTCTCTTGACAGAGGTTGCTTCACTCGGAATTGACTCCATATCAGTCTTTTTAGACTCCCAACTTGTGGTTTCTCATCTAAACTGTGTTTACACAGTTCGCGATCCTATACTACTTCGTTTATTTCAGAGAGTACGCCTCTTGGAACGATCATTTAATTTCATTACATATCAACACATACCGAGAGAATTCAATTGTATAGATGATTCATTGGCTAATTACATTTTGGATTGGCTAATTACATAAACACATCATAAATGATAAAATGCACAAGTCATTGTAAATAAATAGATCATGAAAATAGGTCCATATCACTGTATATAAGAGTGTTTTTCCAAAATACATAAAGTTTGTGTCAAAGACAAAATTTGGGACCAAATCCCATACAAAAATTTGGCTCTCAAAGCCTACATATCGTATACATGCCACAAAAGACAAAAAAGACCATCTATGGATATCTGGGAAATCTATCATGTCCCTCGTCAGAATCCTCCCGTTGCTGGTGTTAACACACTACAGCTCGAGCCACCCTACGAAGAAGTCGACCAATACGTCTAGGCACACCCACAGTATGCCACTGGAGATGTAAAGGGACGTCATCCATCCTCATAGTAGGGATACCATGAGTCAACCTTTGTAAGTTCCTCTCTATGTCCCGGACACCTCCTGCTTCGTCTTCATCCTCCTTCTCGTCAAGAACAGCTTGGCGATCAACACCACCGCGACATAAGGGTGAGTACCCAGCTGGTCTCTATGGTCCACGATCTGCGACATGCATGTGAACGTACATTAGAAGTATTTTACACATTCTAAAAAAGAAACAAAAATTATATATTCAAAAAAGAAAAAATATATATCCATGAAGGTCATACCTGAGTTGTCTCAATCTTCGTCCTTTGGCAATGCCAAGTCGATGTCCTCGCGGAAGTCCACCCCTGCATAGGGGTAGTCATCGATCATAACTATCTGCTCCTCAAGCCAGGAGAAGAAATCCTCACCAAATTCCAAGCGCTGAGGTCCCCCAAGACGCCCTGCATAATCACTCCATCGAGCCATCCATGGCTCGGTAGGTGGACGACGGGGCATAGATATCTATGGATGCAGTAATGGCACCCTCGCCAAAACGAAGGTGACTAGGATACTCCCATAACCAAATTGGGAGTTCTATCCAACTCTACACTTGTGCACTTGTTCTTTAGGATTGGTCAACACTGCCTCACACCAGTTAAAAACTGTTCTGGCCATACAATCCACTGCCAGCTTCATCTGTGTACGGGACGCCTGATGCGGTCCCATGCTCCCTGCTGCACATGTGATGGTGAACAAAATAGTTTTTAAAGGAAGTTCTGTAACATATTTTATGACCACTTTGCCGCTTTTCTTACTAGAACCCTGACGGCAATACCGAGCAATAAGAGCATCTGTGCTCGTCTCTGAGGCTGTGTGTCCAGTAAAGTTCACCCGGGCCCCTCTTTTCGAGAGGCCCGTGAGGAAATAATTATCCTCGAGTTGAATTTCGAGAACACGCTCTCCCACTCGAAAAGCTTGAATGTCAGGGTCCCACAATTGAATAAGATGGGTAAGAAGTTTGTCTTGCTGACGAATGCCTTTGGTCTTAAAGAATTTAAACAAACCGTACTCCCGTAATGTAGCCACGATCAGTAGGTCATTTTCGGCCGCCAAATCACCCGCTTCATGTTCTCTTTCTTTCCAATGGACCATTTTGCTCCAAATAAGTTTCAAACACCTGCAAAAGGGCTGAGGTGGATTTCAACGTTGTTGAGCTTGTCATGCCTAATGTACCAGCGTTAAAACTGAAGGACAAAGTTGAAGCAGAAGCTATCTGTGACGAACTCGGTGTAGCAGTGGAAGAAGGATTTACAATCCTTGTATTCATACCCATTGTGGGAGTCTGTGGAACTTCCTGTTTGTCTCCTGGGTTAGTCATAATATGCCCAGGTGTGAAAAGATATGCACTATACTCAGGTTGTTGGAAACCTACAGGAACCAGAAGCGGATCACTAGGTCCAGTGAGAGGAGGGTTGAAAAGAGTGTTAAACTCGCTAGAAGTAATATCCTCAACCTCTACAGTATTAAGAACTTGTCGATCCGGGGTTCTGGGTTGTGGTTCACCAGGAACCTCTATTTCACCAGTAAGTTCAAAAATACCACTCGAGTCTGTCCTCCATCGTCGAGGTGGCGAGAGTGGCTCCACACTGAGTGGGGGAAGGTTTTGCAACCTCCGAGACCTATGAAGCTGTTGTTCTTCCACAATTATATAAAAATAAAACTAAGTTAAAACCTAGTAGCCACTAAGACTAAGGGGAAAACAACATACCACTAAAAAATCCTAAGTAATCAAACCAATCAAATGGATAGCAAATACTCTCAAAAGTGAGTCTAGGATGATTAGGGCCCAGAATAAACTAACAGAGTACCGATGGTCAATTTCGTGGCGTCCACCAGAGGTTCACTAGGTGCAAGTGCTTGAATCACCAAACCGCTTTCCCGGGATTATTGCCAGAGGGTTACCGTCCACGCCTATCTGAGGTGAAGTGGGAATAACCTCCCACTCTACCTGTGTAGAATCCTAAAGGTTTGATACTAAGGCTACCATAAACACAAAATAACCTAGGGGGATAGTCATCAGCCTATCAGAACGCATGGGCAGGGTAGCAAAGCCCGAGGTCCGGAAGGACCCCAGTACGCAATTCGACTCTAGTTTATGGTCAAAAGGAAAGTGAGGGGATATCCTCAACAATTCGAATCTCCCATGGCCTCATGCTTAACTCTGGTTTGAGTAGAGCATCCCCAGGACTATTTGATATATATGGGTTTACCTAAATGAAAGTTGTACTACGATTGTTGTGTAATGAAGTCAGTTGGGAGTATTTTAAGGTGATTTAAGCTCGTAACTCTAGCCTAAGCTAGTTGATGTCCTGTATACCTAAAAAGAAAATGTTTCTAATTGATTTTATTAAAATTTCTTTTTAAGGCAACTTTTTACTCAACGGGGTAGTGCATTGTGTGGAAATGGTTTGAGAAAGTAAAGTGCAAAAGAAATAACTTTCAAAGCAACAAAAGACTCTTTTTTTCTTTCATTTATGCTCTTTCCAAAATGAAAACTAAGCAAACCAAAACAAATATCTTTTTTCTTTTCTTTTCAAATTCAAAACAAAGTAAACTACGCTACTTTGAAATGATTATAAGCCTTACTACTTTAAACTACCAAACTCATTTTTTGCTTTTTCTGATATACGTAAAAGAAAAAGAACTCGAAAATGGAAGCAAGTAAGACCTAAAAGAACAATGTAAGTAAGGAAAAGCAACTCTAAGGTTCACAACAATCAACTTGATTACTTGACAACGACTTGTCCTACGAAGTTTTTAAAGGGAAAAAACCTTGGGCTTGGAAAACAAAGTGAAAAGAAAAGAAGGATAAGAGATGCTTAAAATGAAAGGGAAAACCTCAAAGGTTGCTCCAAAGCATCAAGAACCCTAAAAAAGCACTAAGCCAAGCTAACGGTAGGAAAATGAACCAAAGGTGGCCTTACAATCACAAAGACTCAAATGAAAGTAAACTGAAAGACTTCAAATTACTTGAAACTGAAACTGACGAAGCAATCAAGAAGTGTCTAGACTCAAAAAGCTTCTGAAAACACCCTAAGGAATCCAACTAGGGGTCAAACCCTAAATCAAAGGTCACGACACCATCAAAGTGTGCTTGGTGTTGCCATAGACAACAAATGTTACAAAACAAAGGTTTGTATACTTGCAACAAGCATCTAGGGTACAAAAGTGTAGCTATGTCCAACTAGGAACAAAGCATGGTCTTCAAAAAGAGTCACAAACAACAAGACACCTCAAAAGTACTCAGGCAAGCAAAATATGACCTAAGGGACTTAGGATAGGCAAACAAGACTCAACAAGGGCATAAAGACCTCAAGGATCAGTTAAGAAAGCAAGGCAAGAGATTGGGCATCAAACCAAACAAGTGGAAGTAAAAAACCTATAGCAAACAGAGAGTTACAGGGGTATGCGCTACTGTGTAGTGCATAAACCAGTGCACACTGTGAGATGTGCCCTAATGTATAGTAGTAAAAGCAGCACTCATCATCAGGTATGCGCTACTTTGTATAAGGAAAACTACCGCACATGTTAGAGGAGGTCTGAAATAGGATCTAAAACTTCAAACTAGGATGAGTCAAGCAATGGAAACAAGCTACAGTAACCTACAGAGCCTCTTAGAGGATCAAAAAGATCAAAAAGTATTGGAAGGAAAACTAACTATGTCTCCTAAAGCAAAAACCAACCGGTCCCCAACGGAGTCACTAGTCTGTTGTTCGGGAATTCTACCCTATAGCGAGGAGAGGGACACTACCAACTTCTGGGATGACAGGTAAATACATTAATCATATCACATAGGCTTCTACAAAAGTAAAGAGATCAAGGTTCTTGAAGGCATACCTTATTAACAACGTTCGATCCTAGCTTTCGCTTGCTCCTTCGATTGATCCTCCACTTGATCTTCCGTTTGATGAACCTGCAAGACAAATATACCTTCCTCAACGTATCTTGACTGATATAACTATGATGAAATTGAAATACAATTTAAACATCAAATACAATCAAGCATTTAATCCAAACAGATATGCAATCCATTAGACATTTGATTGGGACAAGAAGGGCATCTCAACCTTTATTGTCAAAAGCAAATAATCAGTACATTTATACCTGATCATTCAGAGTGATTGTGCAACCAGATCCTGGGCTCCTGCTCTTCACACTAAATTTGGAATTCCTCCAGTGTAACAACCCTTAATGCATAGTTTCTCCTTCTCTCTCTCATCTATCCCCCTTGTATTTATGGGACAAGTTAGGCAGTTTGGATTGAGAGGTAGTTTGGTTAGGAAGTTGGGGAAGTTGCAAAACCAACTGCAACTAATCCCAATTTGTCAAATTAATATATTTTTTATTACTTTTTAAGATGTGCGCAAGTATTTCACAGTAGAGTAGTGCACAATATGCAACTTCACTGCTTTACAACCAGCATTTGCATGATTTTTTAAGGCGTGCGCTAGTTTGCTTAAGCAAAGTAGGGCATACTAGTAGGTGTGTGCTACTATTATGCTTGTGGAGTAGGGCACACTTCAAGAAATGCGATACTATCATGCCTATAGGGTAACGCACATGTCAAAAGGTAGGTTAAAACAGGGTTTTGTTAGCTGTTGAGGGGCAAACCAAGTCCATGTATCATCTAGGGAAATATTGCTCTTCAATCCATGTTGTCCTTTTGTGTGATCGACAGTTTAATGTGATCACGAATGGAGAAGTGCAGATTTGACCTATAACAAACAGCTTCAAGGCAGTACAGATTTAGTGGAGGCTGATACTAGCCTATTTTTGGGGGAAGTGTCTCTGCAATTCGTGGGCGAAGGGTATGGAATGACACGTTGGTATAGAAAAAGGACCTATCTCCTTAGTAAAATTGAAAGTACTAAGGACATCTAGGGTAGTTGGAGCAATTAAGGAAAAAGTGACGGCCTAACAGCTACATTTATGGAATTGAAAGGAGAGAAGTGCTAACGATGCAAAAGGGTACTGTCAGCACTGCACGGTCAGAAGAAGCACCTATTAGTGGAAGTGGATGTCAGAAGGGTGTCAGAGTCAAGGAAGTGATAGAAAAGACGTGTTGTCAAGCTATTCGATGGGGAAATGTCACGGTACCGTTGACGCTGCGACACATCGGATGAGGGCGCGAAAGGAGTATTTTGTGTTAAAGGATACTGCAGTTGGCGGGTTTTGGGTCACTTGGACCATATGTTATGTAATAGTGAGTCAATTTCATCACGATATGCAGGTTTTTGGGTCATTTGGACCGAGTCAGTTAGATATTGAGTCAATTTTCCATAGTGTCAATTGGGAAGTCGTTTGTAATTGGAAAAATATTGTAATGGCAGAAGCCTATAAATAGATGAGAAGTTGTAAGTGTTAGAAAAAGGGGAAGAGACGGAGATAGAGAGAAGACAGAAAGAATAGTAGGCAAGAGAATAAGGAGATCTATGTTTTGCTTCTGGTATATGACTATGACAGTAATATAATGATGTTTTGGTACGATCTTTGTGCAATGATGCGGTATATGAATGTTGTTATATTTTCTTGATGCAATGTCTTCTTACTGTTGCTATGATGATAATTGCTGCGATTAAGTAATATGTTATTGTGAAAATCCTCACAGAAGATCTAAGAGATGATGTATACCTCACAAGAGTAATTATGATTAAGCAGGAAAATAGAAGAAGAGTGAACAATACAGTATAATGAGCAACAGAATAATATGGTACAGTAGAACTTAGATAGAAGCAATAATACTTCACACACACTAATTAATTAATCACAGTATGGACAAATAAATAGTACAATGGTAGAGAGGATTCGAATGCCTAAGGTGGCAATTCGAATTAGCCTCTCAAAGTGATCATAATATCAATAGAGTGTCATCGGAGCACAACTAGGTGTCCTCATGATCATCAGAGCGCAACTGTAAGTCTTCATCATCATCAGTGGAGTCATCAATGCTCTAGTAACTGTCAACCATCAGTCAAACTAACTCTGGTAGGTGTAACTGAGTGTAACTCAATGTAACTAAGTGTAACTGACTGTAACTGACTATAATTGAGTGTAACTGAGTGTAACTCAATGTATCTAAGTGTAACTGAGTGTAACTGACTATAACTTACTATAACTGAGTGTAACTAAGTGACAACTGGATTGGTAGGTGAAGAAGGCGAGTTTCTCCCTGAAATCAAGGAAGAAGGGCGCATTAAGCAACTGGAGGGCTAAAACTGAATAGTGAGAATCTCCTATGGGCTGGATAGCTGAGGGCTAGGTGCTGGACTAATGACTGGGATGCATGCAAAATGCATGCAAACCCTAGAATGCATGCAAACCCTAAAGGTGCATGCATGACTGAAAATGTAAAGGATCAAAATACTGGTGGGACTAGGATGGAGTATAGGAATATCCTAACAGTTATAACTCCTTGTCAAATGTTTAAAGTTTATGTTTAAGTACCGCAATAGAGTTAGTCCATGCAGCCACAACTCTCCCGCTCCCTCGACAGAAACATGGTTCCGTCTGCTCTTCCTGGATTCCTCGGGTGAGACCTCATCCACTCTGCGGGTGTTGTTGGGTGGGATCAAACCTACCCGGGTCGGTGCCCAGGGAGATTGCTGTATGTGTCCACAGTGAGGTGAACCCCTGTCGACTAAGGTCGCGTTGGTCAAAAAATGGTTACATTGCCGGGACTGTGTGCAAAGTAAAAGGAGGTCATGTTGTGGCACCCGATGAAGTTGGAGATACAGAGCTGGTTTGATCATAAATTGCGGGAGTTTGCTGAAGAAGAAAGCCGGAAAACGCGATGGACAGTAGATCACTGGCTGGGAGGATATATTCACGACAGTCTGCACAAATGGTTTTTCTGTGAATTCCCAGTCATTTTGTACGAATGGTTATAAAATTTGACCTTCCAGAAGAGGAACTTCCAGGGTGGTGAACCGACGGCTTGGACCCCGGAGTTGATTAAGGAGCTGCAAGAAGTAGATAATAAGGCATTGCGAGTTTTCAAAGTTTGGCTTGATAGCATCTTGGAGGGCTATATCACTGAATTTGCAGTCGACACGAAGAAATCCTATAGTGAAGCTGAAAGATACTTCTTCCGAGGACCAAGGGGAAGGTTTCTGCTGTCGCTCCAATTGTCGATTAAGATGATAATTTGTGAAAAGGGTATATTAAAGATTCAGCTTGATCAGTATACAACCTGGTGGGTGGAGGCTGTGGGTACCATGACTGCTGAAAAACGGTACATGGAATGGTAAGGGGTAGATGGGTGCAGACCATGAGGATACTGTGAGTGAAGCCGAGGAAGAAAGTAGTATTACAAGAGGAGGAGCGAGTTTTCAATAGGAGAAGAGGCAAAGGACATGAGAAGGTTCTGCTGTGATCAAACCACAAAACTACGAAGGAAGACTACATGGGACGAAGCGACCTCACAGTCCTGATAGGGATGACCAGGCTACGCCCAGGATAGAGGCAGGACCAAACCCCGGCACCAACATACCCACACCTCTGCTCACTGACTCACAAACAACCAAAAATACCACTTCAACACTGCCAAGTTCATCAATTCCACAGAAGTTAAATGGTAGTAGCAAAGTGATAGGAGGAAGGAAGGCCAGAATGGTGGGCGATGATGCTAAGTTACCGTTGTTCCACGGAAGTGTGACAAACAACCTGTAATAGTATTGGTTTTTGTGTGAAGCGGTCTGGACCATGAAATAGATCACTAATGCCGATGCTAAGAAAGGACAGCTAGCCATGACTCTATGAGGTCCTGCATTAGATTGGTTCATGAAGTTTATTCTAGTCCCTACGGGGGCCCCAGAGAAGTCACTAGATGAGATTAAGGATGGGATGATTGCTAAATTTAGACGCCCTAAGTTGGAGGCTCAATATATTACTGAATTGAAGGAAATTAAGCAGTATCCCAATGAGACGGTATGGGATTTCGACCAGTGATTCAAGATGCTGATGGAAAAAGTTAGTTTCGATATGAGCGCCATCCAACATAAAGAATGGTTCATTGCGGCACTGCTACCCCAAATTTGGTTGCCGCTGATGTAGCAAAACATATCGATGCCTAGTGAAGCTCTAGATATTGCAATGCACCTAGAGGCGTCATCGATTGGAGATACAGCAGCCGGGATGTCGCAGATACAGACACATCTCACCAACTTGACTATACAATTGCAAGATTTGAAGAAGAACAAGGAACAACACGATGAAGTATGGTGTACATGATGTCGAGGAGAAGGGCATATGAAGGATGATTGCTCAGATTTTCTTAATTATTTGGTGTCAGGTGCGCCAAACCCATTGAATGGTGGCAGTATGTCATGGTGTCGCGTTTGTCAGGTGTTTGGGCACAGTCACGATAATTGCCCGTATATGCAGAAAATTGTCACAACCGCGCGAAATATTTATTACACATTTTGCAAGTCGGTGGGTCACGATGACAAGGATTGTCGTGCATATGGGTTCCTATAGGTGAGGATGTGTGATGCATTCTACTTCAAGGACGATCAGCGCATCGTACAACAACCACTACTGCAACCACAGGTAGCCCAGCCGCTACCGCAACCACAGATATAGTTTGCACCACAGCAACAGCAACCGTAGCAGTTCATGCCTCAATACAGTCCAATGTAGATGACTCCCCCACTACCACAGTATGTACAACAACCATAGTATGCACCACAAGGGCAAGGGATACCACCAGCACCGATGTAGCAATAGGGCGGCTACTGAGTAGGATACAGGGGCGGACGCGATGGCAGATTTTGTCGTGGAGGAGGAGGCCGAGGTGGTCATGGACCTGTTCAATGTTACCACTGTGAGGTGTGGGGGAATTATCAGCGCTACTTCCCACTACTACAGAATCAGTGTACGTACTATTTCGGTAATGATCATATGGTTGAGAATTATCCACAGTTGATTGCAGGATGGCAGGCTGGGAATGCTCCGTAGCTACAGAATGAGGCCCAGCCACACCAACCAGTACAGAACCAGCCCCCGTGACCATCGTCGAATGCCAATCAAAATGTCAATCAACCAGGGAGTCTGCAGCAGAACAACATGCAGGGTGCAAATATTGTGACCATTTCTGTAGAACCACGACCACAAGACGGTTCGGTGGCTGTTGTCACTCATGGAGGCAAGATGACTAGGGAAGATGGCTCGCGACCACTGATTCAGTTGGTTGGTCAGAAGACGGTACCTTTTGACATTGATATGGAGCGGGAGGCATTCCTGGAGGCATGTCACACCTTGGAGAAAGACCGCGATAAGGCTGTTGTTTGTGATATGCCGCCTGTATTTGATACTACATCAGACGTTGATTGGTCGCCACCACCAGGGACATTGCAAAAGTTTCTTGAAAGCTGTCTGTTATTGGCCCGAGACCCACCTGCCCTGGTTGAGATTGAGGGATGGTTGCAGCGTTTTCCCAAAGGATGGTAGGAGTCAGCAGTAAACTCCCTGCAGCGACGGAAGACTGGCAAGGAGATGCGAATGAATATTTAGATTGGTGAATATGATGCTGACTCTATGATTCTTGACCTTGGTTTAGATGTTAACATCTTAACCAAGCAGGCATGGCAGAAGATGGGGAGTCCCCCATTGAGCTGGTCTCTTGTACAGCTCCGGTTGGCCAACGATGCGAAGGTAACACCCATTGGGCGAGTTCCGCAGATCACGATTGATATTGAGGGCATGAAAACTTATGCTGACTTTGATGTTATTGAAGTGGTTGAGGGAGGAAGCTCTTATCTGGTGCTCTTGGGGATTGAATGGGCTAACGATAGCGGAGCTGTAATCAACTTCAAGAAGTGCATGATGACCTTTGAGAATCGCCATTTCAGCCCTATTGGATCCGGCTGAAGGACGCCGCTACGTGGAGCCTGTAAAAGATGATGATCCCGCTAGATGGGACCATGCATTCAATATTTCTGAATATTATATTCATCCTACTACCTACGGTGAGTTGGAGTTGTGCAGTGAGAGCTCTGCGTCTTTCGACTCTGATGATGCCTTGGAACATTGGCAGAACCGAATGCATGAAGTACCATTCCAGAAATGTGGCTTAGTTACGCAATCCTTATGTCGTGTTGCGACAGAAACGATCACATTGCCTGTCTGTGAGGGGTTACATGGCCTAACCACCTTTTTAACAGAATTTGAAGACCATGTCTAAGAAACACAACGATTGATGGCATTGGAGGAAGCACTGAAGGATGCTCCAGTACGCTAGTGGGCGACACATAAGAAATTCATTAATGGTTGGTCACAATGTCGAAGGTTGATGATGGTTCGGTTCACCAATACTGAGGTTTATCACACTGGAAAGTATGATGGCCAGACTAATCCCAGTGATCATGTGATGGAGTGCCAACGATTATGGGTAGCGTGACCCAGAGATGAGGGGGTCCATGCTTTTATCCATACTTTGGATGAGATGTCGTGCTCGTGGTACACTGCAGCTGAGTTGCACCGAGACATTACAACATGGGGAGAGTTGATAGTTTGTTTCACTCATACATTCACTTTTACGGATGCCAACCCTAATGTCCATAACACCCTACATCTCATTTGTGACATGGTACTTCAGGTTGTTCTGGCAACCTACCCTATCGAACCTCACACATATTGTCAGATGCAGTCTCTCATGGAGTGCTTCAACATTAGCGGTGGGCTAGAGGATGATGATGATCCTTGGAATGTTAGCATTCCCGAATCTGACGAAAGTAGCGATGTGGTCCCACCTGCTGTGCCAAGTAATCCGTTTAGTCAACCATTCCAGCTCCGCAAGACGAATATCGACACAGAGTCTACTCCCAAGTTTGCTAATGTTGGGGATTATTGGGATGATGAGATGATGAGTAAGGTTACTAAGTTACTTCATGAGTTTCAAGACGTGTTTCCCATGAATTTTTCCAAAATGAAGGGAATCCTGGGTGATTTAGGAGAGATGAAGATTCCATTAAAACCAGATGCTAAGCTCGTCCGACAGCGATTTTATCAGCTGAATACGTGACATAAAGAAAAGGTTAAGGAAGAAATTGATCACACGTTGGATGCTGGTATTATTGAACCTGTGGAAGAGTCCGAATGGATCAGTCCCATGGTGGTGCAGGACAAGAAAATAGGCGAAGTGCACATTTGTGTCGATTTGCAGAAGTTGAACGATGCCTGCTTGCATAACCCTTTTCCGACCCCATTTACTGATGAAGTACTTGAAGGAATGGGTGGCCAGAAGATGTACTCATTCACTGATGGATTCTCTGGATACCATCAGATTCGCATTGCCAAGGAAGATCGCCATAAGACAACTTTCGTTACTGAATGGGGTTGCTTTCAGTACACGGTAATGCTGTTTGGTTTGAAGAATGCACCTATGATATTCCCCCGGGTCGTTGTTTCCACATTCAAAGATTTTATTCAAAAATTTTTGTAGGTCTATATGGATGATTGGACCATCTATGGATTGATTCGTGATCATCTGGCCAATCTGCGGTTAATGCTTGAGCGATGCTGATAGCACCAGATATCGCTGAATTTGAAGAAATGTATTTTCTGTGCACCGTTTGGGATATTGCTGGGTCATATCGTGTGTAAGAAGGGATTGGTGGTTGATCCAACCAAAATTGCGCTTATTTTGGGGTTGCAACTGCCAACCACTGTTAAGCAGTTGCGTATGAACTTG
Organism: Larix kaempferi; assembly: GCA_027924585.1. Lineage (NCBI taxonomy): Eukaryota > Viridiplantae > Streptophyta > Pinopsida > Pinales > Pinaceae > Larix > Larix kaempferi. The sequence continues at coordinate 1,490,890 of BSBM01000926.1, read as the reverse complement.
GGTCACACAGGATATTATCGCAAGTTTATCAAGGGTTATGTTGCGATTACTGCCCCTATGGAAAAGTTGTTAAAGAAGGACGCGGCATTCCAGTGGAGCCTGAAATGTCAGGATAGCTTCAAAACGCTCAAGGCAAAGATAGCATCGGCACCAATCTTAGTCTTTCCAGACTGGAGTAAGGAATTCCATGTCCATGTTGATGCTTCATCGATTGCATTAGGTGTTGTGTTGGCTCAACTTGGAGAAGGCGACCTTGATCATCCCATTGCTTTTGCCAGTCGGAAGCTGTCCTCTGCGGAACGCAATTACACTACCATAGAACGAGAAGGTCTGGACATGGTTTAAGCACTGCAGAAATTCAGGCATTATTTGTTGGGTGGCCAATTTAAAATGTTCACTGATCATTCTGCATTAAAATAATTGGTCGATAATCCTATGTTGGGGGGGAAGATCTGCCGTTGGCTACTTTTGTTTCAGGAGTTTGATTTTGAAGTCATTGTGAAACCCGGGCGGTTGAATGCTCGACTAGATCATTTGTCATGGATTGACACAGGGGAGGAACCGAGTAATATTGAAGACGAGTTGTCGGATGCCCAACTATTTCAAGTTGCCACCGCTAATCAATATTTTGATGACATCCTTTAGTTTCTGGTGACCAGCACCACGCCCGCTGACTTTACCACTACTCAGAAGAAGTAGTTGGTTGTGAAGGCTACTGACTTTCAACTAATCACAGGAGAGTTGTATAAATTGGGCGCTGATGAGATATTGCACCGATGTGTCTTGCCACATGAGCAAGTGTAGACATTGGCTAAGGCACATGGTGGAGTAGCGGGAGGACACTATGGCGGTCGGGCAACTGCCCGAAAGGTACTACGTGCAGGGCTTTGGTGGCCCACATTACATAATGATGCCAAAGACTAAGCGTGGTCTTGCAATGTTTGTCAGTGAACTGGAAAGCCATCCAGACGCGACGAGATGTCGCTGCTACCTCAAGTGACATTGCAATCATTTGAAAAATGGGCTTTGTATTTTGTCGGGCTGATCATTACACCAGGGAAACGCACAGGTGCGCGGTATATTGTCACAGTGACAGAGTACTTGACCCGATGGACTGAGGTGGCACCTGTAGTTGATTACTCCGCTGCAACGACTGCTCCAGTTTTGTTTGATCACATTATCACTTGCTTCAGCTACCCCAAGATATTGCTGAGTGATCAAGGTAGCCACTTTCTTAATCACACTATCAGTGCATTGACAGAGGAATTGCAGATACAACATAAGAAGAGTACACCCTATCACCCACACGAGAATGGAATGGTGGAGGCGTTTAACAAGGTATTGGAGCATACACTGACAAAGGTGTGCAATGCGAACCGCGACGACTGGGATTTGAAAATCCCAACAGTGTTGTGGGCCTATCACACCACATGTAAAAGGTTGACAGGTCAGACACCTTTTAAGCTGGTATATGGGAAGGAAGCAATTATGCCAATGGAGTACATTGTTCCAAGTCTGCGAATTGCAGCTGTTACGGGCATGGATGATGTCGCAGCATTAGATGAACGTCTAGAACAATTGGTGCAGTTGGAAGAGGATCGATTTATTGGTGGCTTTCACCAAGGGGTGGAGAAGGATCGCCAGAAGGCATGGCATGATCGCCACATCAAAAGTAAACAGTTTCAACAAGGTGACTTGGTATTATTATACGACAGCAAGTTTATGAAACATCCAGGAAAATTGCAGATGCATTGGCTGGGTCCATATCACATCAATAGTATTACTTCAGGTGGCGCGATTCAGTTGCAGTGTTTGGCGATGCTCCCCAAGCTAGTAATCAGTCACAAATTGAAGCCCTATCGATCGGGCTTGGCACAGTGCGATGTCTGAGTCGCATCGAACAAAAAAAAAAGTGTGTTGTAGGTTGCTTGGTCGAAGATGGCGCACCAACAGAAGAAGGTATGCGCAAGCAAGGAGGCTTGTGCCGCAAGTTTGGAACAGTCGGAGACTCATGGCAGCATTGCGACTAGGATCGACGGCGGATTCTGTTGAGTTAATAAAGGATTTTGTGATGATTATGGAGGATTTGGGGGGTACAGGGAAGTGTTGTGACTACTGTCGCGCTAACAACTTGTGACCACTGCCCACCACTGCTATACATGATTGCACCTGACAAATTCGGTTGGGTTACCACATGACGACAACATGTTTTGTACATGGCACAGTGAGCCAGTATGATCAACAAGATATGAGGAGATTGCTCACATGTCGGCATGTGGGATATTCGGTGGAAGCATGATCACCCCCCTGCTGTGTCAGTCGATCGGTTCATACACGCAGATGAGAGGTAGTGGGGCATCATTCCCACCATTGTGACCCAGGAATGGTCTGGCTATAAGTAGCCGAGGCAGCTGGTAGTTCGCTACAATGAAGTTGTTCTGAAACAGAGTGGTTATGCTGGTTGATCAATTTGCGATTTGAGTTGTGAGGAATTCCAAGGAGGTTGTGGAAATGCTTCACTTCATTTCCTGTGGCAGCACCCCAGGGGCCCTGCAAGCCTGAACGACGAGTGTCCCTAAGCGCCTTGATACGGCAAGTGCACTTACACTGTGTTATGACCAAGCCAAGGGTCGATCCAGCATGTTTAAGTATGCAGTATTTGTTCAAAGAATTGTGCTCTTCTTGACCAATGTGATGGTTGGGATGGTAAGTCCCCGACCATAGTAGGAATTGTTTGCTGGTGCGAAACAGATGTGCTAGAGTCATCTACTAATTTTGCACCTTGGTAATTTTCGTCCTCTTTTCCTTCTCGTTAGTACCATCCACAAAGACTGGAGGATGAGTTTGAGAAGTACATGACAGCAAGTCGGGAAATGACCATTGTTGGGTTCAAAGTACATGGCAATGAGTCGAGGATCAGTGTAGCCGAAGAAGTAGGACAACACCACATGATCTAGACAGTAAGAATAGTTATCAGAACATAGTTCAATTCGAATGCACTATGTCCAGCAGTTGATGTGGCTCGAGGGCGAGCCACAAGATTGCGTTGGGGGCATGTTGGCAGGCGGTTTGATGGGGAAATGTTGTGGTACCTCCAACATTGCAACACATCGGATGAGGACGTGAAAGGAGTATTTTGTGTTAAAGGATACTATAGTTGGTGGGTTTTGGGTCACTTGGACCATATGTTATGTAATAGTGACTCAATTGTACTACGGTATGCGGGTTTTTGGGTCATTTGGACCGAGTTAGTTAGATATTGGGTCAATTGTCCATACTCTCAGTTAGGAAGTCATTTGTAAGTGGACAAATATTGTAATGGAAGAAGCCTATAAATAGGTGAGAAGTTTTAAGTGTTAGAAAAAGGGGAAGAGACGGAGATAGAGAGAAAACAAAAAAATAGTAGGCGAGAGAATAAGGAGATCTATGTTTTGCTTCTGGTATATGACTGTGACATTAATATAATAATGTTTTGGTATGATCTTTTTGCAATGTTGCGGTATATGAATGTTGTTATATTTTCTTGATGTAATTTCTGCTTACTGTTGCTATGATGATAAATGTTGTGATTAAGTAATATGTTATAACTCCTTGTCAAATGTTTAAATTTTCTATTTAAGTACCACAATAGAGTTAGTCCGTGCAGCCACAACCCTCCTCCTCCCTCGGCGAAAACATGGTTCCTTCTGTTGTTCCTAGACACCTCGGGCGAGACCTCATCCGCTCTGCGGGTGTTGCTGGGTGGGCTCAAACCTGCTCAGGCCGGTGCCCAGGGAGACTGCAGTATGTGTCGACAGTGTGGTGAACCCCTGTGGACCAAGATCGCATTGGTCAACAGGACGCAAAGGAAAAGAAGAGCAGCTGAGAATTTATGATGAAGTATGGTTAGCGAGTTAACCGCGCCACTTTTTGGGGTTTAAGGGTACTATGGGGGCTTGTTCCCATAACTATTGTAATGATGTGACCTTCAGACACGATCTATAAAAAGGGCGATTTTGTAAGAGAAGGGTTGGTATATTTTTGGTCTTAAGTATTTTGGAAAATACTAAGTATTGTAAAGAGAAAGAAGAGGGGAAAAGGCTCTATAGTTGTGTGCACAAATACCTATTATAGAGAAGAGCCTGCAATTGTGTGCGTGGACTGGAATTATTGACCCTTCCCTTTAATATAAAAAACATTTCCCATGGACATAGCTCCCATCCTGGGGGTGAACCAAGTAAATAAGCGTGTTGAATGGATGTATGAGTATGATTGGTTATGTCTATGCTTATGTTCATGCTTATATTTATGTATGTTTCCTCTTTTATATGTATTTTCACATGTATGATGGATGAGAATAATATGTTAAGTCGTGAACATGTATAACTAAATATGCAAGTATTTATGAGTAGGTTGAATGCATAAATTGTATGGATAAACACTAAGTCAGTGAAGTCTGTAATGTGTGCAACTCCTTGAAAGCAATGTCCTCGAGTTGCGTTGTTATGTTGCATTGTGTAGCTTCCTGTAAGTGCATCCCCATAGTGCATTGTAGGATATGAAGTAAATGCGAAGTAGGTGTGACTTCGCTCAGCTCACTAGTTATTATCTGCGCATCACCTAGCTATAGAAATGTGTTTCTGCATCCTCGTATAACTTCTCCTTGGGTGAGACCTCAGTCTGTTCGCAAGTTGTTTTCGAAAGGGCCAGTGAAGAAGGGTTTTGTATCTAAGTATTAACAGAAAGGGAGAGATACAAACAAATTGTTTCGTTGTCTCGCTTGAACTAGTGATGTGCTCTGAATATTGGAATCCCGAGAGAACATAAATATAGAACTGGGTGACTAAGATAGAAGAGGAGTTTGCAGGGAAGGAGAACAAACATCTGCATGTCTGATGTGGAATGGTTGCAGAGATACCTCTTTTCTGACATACACAAAATCTTCTTTGCATCTTTCGATAAAGAGCTACATGAGTGGCTATCGAGGCTCGCAGAACAGAAAAATTGTTTTAAAGGTGGAGAACCTATGGGTTGGACTCTAGAACTGATTCAGAGGCTTAAAGAGGTTGATAACCCAATCTTGATAGCAGTAGAATTCTGGTTGGATAGCTCTCTATAAGGCTATGTGAACGAATTTGCTGTGGACACGTTGAAGTCTTATAGCACAACAAAAGGTGATTTTTTCAAAGGATCCAGAGGTAAGTACCTGAAAAATCTCATCCTATATATTAAGATGTTTTTAACAGAAAAAGGTGTTTTAAGAATGCAATAAAACTCCTAGGAATTTGAGTTTGTGATGTTCAGTAACAAAAATAGTGACACTAAAGAAGAAATGTATACTTTGAGAAGTGGTAAAATATATAAACCTAGCACTAGAAAGAGGTCTCGAGGAGCAGAACCTCACATTTTACTAGAAACCTATACAGGAAGTGATAGAAACTCACATCGGGTTGAGTGAAATACTAAAATAGTACCCAGACATATTGTTTATCAACCTATCACTCTGCAGAAATTCAGAGTTGAGGGAATAAACCTTACTAGTTCACAAAATACTATCAGTAATAATACTATTGGACCGAAGACCCAGAATTAGTCAAGTAGTGATATACCCTCATCATCTCAAAACACTACGCATCCTAGAAGAAGGATGATGGATGACATCAAGCTGCCTATATTCAAAGGAACTGGTCTAGAAAACCCTAAGCAACACTATTTTCTCTGTGAAGCCATGTGGAATGTTAAAAAAGTACATGATGATGCTATTAGACAAGCACAACTAGTTACCACATTCAGGGCCATATCCTTAACATGGTTTATGAAGTATTATGTTAGACAAAATAGGACACTCGTAGAGATTATAACTGCACTCATTAAAGAGTTTAAAAAACCTAAGTCAGAATTGCAGTGTATCACAAAGCTAAAAGAAATTAAGCAAAAACCGAGTGAGATAGTATGGGAATTTGATCAAAAGTTTAAAGCATTGTTATATCAAGTGAGCTTTTACATAGCACCACAATAGCACCATGAATGGTTTATAGTTGCGCTACTACTCCATATCAAATTACCGCTCATGCAACAAAAAGTAGCATCGCAAACAGAGGCCCTAGAAATTGCGATGAAACTAGAAGCTTCTCCTATAGGAGAGACTAGCGCATGAATGGTTCAGATACAAAACCAACTAGCAAATTTGAAATTACAACTACAAGATATGAAGAAAGGAAAAGAAACCCAAGAATAGGTTTGGTGTACAAAGTGTAAAGGAGAAGGACACTCTAAAGAAAATTGTCTGGTATTTAGAGATTACATCACTAGCGAAGCTCCAAACTCGTTAAATCAACAACAAGGACCATGGTGTGATATTTTCCGATGTCGAGGACATTGTCCAAAGGACTGTTATATAATTCAGAAATATGTGCAAACACCTAAGAAATTGTATTGCACATTTTGTAAGTCAGTTGGTCATGATGATCCCAACTATAGAGCATACAATATCATGATGGAGAAAAAGCATGATGTCTACCGAGTACAAGAAGAAACATCACATAACAATGAAAATGTTCATTATGATCAAGGAACATACATAGGATGTGGTGGGTGCAGAGGTAGAGGAAGAAACATTGGTCAAGAAAGAGGCATAGGTCATATAGTATGTTATAACTGCGCTCAACCTGGACATCTATCCAGAGATTGCATGAATACTTGTACTACCTGCAAGTACTGTAAGTCTTTTGATCATGTCATTGAGGCATGCCCCGTGTTAAAAGAAAAAATGCAAGAAAGAAGACCAGAAGAAAAGAATTAGAATGTATAGATGATCGCAGTTGAAAAACGGAATACAGATTGCAACATTCATGTTGTAACGCGAAGTGGAGCCACGACAGGTGGAGATTAAACAACTAAAGCTTCGACTTCTGAGGATCACCAAGCTAGAAAGAAGCCTATTGAAGGGGCTTGGATAAGAAAAGCGACTGAAAAAATGCCTGCTTTCAATCTGAACAAAGAAAAAGAGGTCTTCATGGAAGTAAGAGAAACCTTCAAAGAATCATAACCTTTAAATCCGAGAATCAAATTGAGAAGTGAGACAATGGTTGTGATGGATATGCCATCTTCATATGATCGATCACGTACTGAAGCATACACGATGATTCATGTTGCACAGCTTTTACAAAGCTGCATGAAGTTGATAAAGCACGAGAATTCTTTGGAAGAACTAAAGATCCTAGTGATTCATTATGAGCAGCGTAATGTAGTGACTGAAGCACATAGAGTGGTTCACCATATTAAGAATCATAAAAGGACCGGAAGAGAAATGAGACTAATTGCGTAGATTGGGGATTTTGAAATGGACGATATTATCCTTGACTTAGGCTCAGAAGTAAATGTCCTAACAAATTAGTCATGGGAACAAATGGGGAATCCAAAGTTAACATGGTCACCAATACAATTGAGGCTAACCAATCAGCAAAAGGTTCTAACCTTTGGGAGGTTAGCAAATCTTGTTGTTGACATTGATGGAGTGCGAAGTAGAGCAAACTTTGAAGTGATTGAGATCGTATATAGTAGTCATCCCTATACTACACTATTGGGGATATATTGGGAAAGTGATAAACTCGCAATTATCAACTTGAAAAAGAAGCAAATGATATTCGAAGGATCAAATATCAGGGTCATCGCACCCTTGGATCCTTCATAGGGACCTAGATACACTGAACCAATAAGAGAAGACTGCAGAACTCAAGATCTGGATCACATATACAAGATGATGGTAAATCAGGCAGACTACATCAACCCTACTTATGATGGCACATTGAGTTGGAGATGTGATAGTTCTTGCATATCTGAACCAAATGCAGGACTAGAGAACTGGTAGAGAAGAATGCATGAAGTATCTGGAAGGAGGTGCGCACAGCTCACAAGATCACTGTGCTAGATTAAAACAGAGGTAAGTTCAATTCCTACTTACGATGGCTTGAGTAATATTCATGCAATTTTTCAAGAATATCTTATATTAGTCTCAGATGAACCCAAGTTAGCAGCATTGGACACAGCACTGCGCGCTACACCTGCTAGATTGTGGGTTGCGCATAAGCAGAATCTAACCACATGGGAATAATGTAAGCATATGATGGAGATTAGATTTATAGAAGCGACTGAACATGTGCAAGTGAAATACAATGGTCAAACTGATCCTAGAGAGCACATAGAGTGTTGTTCTGAAGCATGGATACATAAAACACAAACAGAGTGGGTTCATCTGTTTGTACACACATTAGAACAGATTCCAAAGAACTGGTACATAGAGACAAAACTTTCCAGAGGAACAATAGAGTGGTTGAGTATGACAAGAGACTTCCAAGCGACTTTCAGTTTCGAAGATGACTGTCCAAGTATAAATGAGGGATTGCAAATCATCAAAAAGAAGGTATTCAATGACACACTGAAACCTATGTATCAACAACCAGAGTGGGCAAGACAGATAGAACATGCCATGGAATGTTATAGCTTCACTTTAGACGAAGACAAAGAGGAAAGTGAGGGTGATGACCCGCGCAATGTTAACATACCTGAGTTAGAAGGAGAGCGCAAAGTAGAAGGACCTCCATTGGAAATTCTGGATCTAAACAATTCTGTAAAAACTCAAAAAGTGAACATTGGAACTAGTGAAGAACCGAAGTTCACTTCTATAGGGGATTATTGGGATGAGGAAACGGTATCACATATAGCAAACTTACTGTGTGAATATGAAGACTTATTTCCTACAAAGTTTTCTGAAATGAAAGGCATTTTGGGCGACTTTGGAGTTATGAATATACCTCTCAAGCCAAATGTGAAGCCTATAAAGCAAAGACCCTACAGGTTGAATCGAAGATACAAAGAAAGTGTGAAAGAAGATCTTAATAAGATGCTTGATGCAGGAATTATCAAGCCAGTTGAAGAATTAGAATGGATAAGTCATATGGTTATCTAGGATAAGAAAACTAAAGGTGAGATCAGGATCTATGTAGATCTCAGAAAGATAAATGATGCATCGTTCCATGACCCATTTCCTACTCCATTTACAGATGAAGTACTAGACAATGTTGGAGGGAATGAAGCATACTCTTTCACTGATGGATTTTTTAGATATCATCATATCAGAATTGATACAATAGACGGGCACAAGACCACATTTTCCACTAAATGGGGCTCATTTTATTACACAGTTATGCCCTTTGGTATGAAGAAAGCACCTGCTATATTTTCAAGAGTAGTTGTTGCTGCATTCAAGGATTTTATCCATAAATTTTTAGAAGTATATTTTGATGATGGACAGTATTTTTTTTACTAAATAATCACTATATGAACTTAAGAATGATGTTAGCAAAGTGTTGACAACATCAAATCTCCTTGAACTTGAAAAAGAGTGTTTTATGTGTTCCTTATGGAACAATATTAGGCCACTTTGTATGTAAACAGGGAGTGATGGTCAATCTAGCAAAAATCACAGTTATTGTGAATTTACCAGCACTTAATTCAGTAAAACAGCTACGCACTACATTAGGACACACAGGGTACTACAGGGATTTCATCAAAGGATATGCATAGATCACTGCGCCTATGGATAAATTACTGAAGAAGGAAGCGAAGCTCACATGGACTGAGGATTGTCAGAAAGGATTGGACACATTGAAGGAGAGGATATTTACTGTGCCTATTCTAGTTTTCCCAGATTGGAGTAAACCATTCCACATACATGTAGATGATTCCTCCATAGCACTTGGCATTGTGCTAGCTAAACCAGGTGAGGGAGGCATTGTGTAAGAACCCTAAAATTCATAAATTCCACTAAATAACAATTAATATTAAATATGCATGCAGATTTATGAACCAACACAAGAATATGATAACATGTAAAATCTTATAAAATCCATAAACAAATAATAACAACATGCATAGAAGATGTGACAAATAAAGTGGATCTAATCAATAATAACAGAAAAATATGCTATGAAAATTAAGGAGCCATACCTGGTTACATGACCTAGCAGCTACCATTACCTTGACAGCTCCAATAATGCAACTAAAGGTGGGGGGATGACTCTCCACCCAACCAACCCCCAGCCAATGGCTAAGGCCCCCGAGCCCCCAACAGTTAACCCTATGCCAGTTCTATCTTTCTTTCCTCTCCTCAAGAGATTCTCTTCCAAAATGAAAAAAGGCAAAAAAAAGACCCCCTCTCTTCACTTCTTCTCCTCCTTTTATCTCCTCCTTCTCCCAATTTCTTAATTTCTTATTTAATGCAATCTGTTTTCCCTTATTTTCTTTCATCTTCCCAATTATATTATTATCTTACATTATTTTATATTACATTTGGTTTATTATATTAAATATTCTCTATATTCGTATATGAGAGTTGTTACATACTCTCCCCCTTCAAGAAACTTCATCCCGAAGTTATAATATTCAAGCAATAAATACAATACTTATTCAATCAATCAATCAATCAAGTCATACTAGAATATATAGGTAGCTAGTACTATTGTGAAGCTAAGAGATTTATATGTGTGGACACCACATAGAAGTTTCCAAACCACACTAATACAATCAAACGCCTTGAGTTACAATATGCTCTTAATTAATTCCCTATGAGTCTAGTAAGCAACCATAACAACAATTATGCATCATACATACAAAAGAATTAGATCATTATTTAATAATTAATAGTTGTGTATTTGTTTACTTCCTCTTTCCTTACTCACCCTCTCCCTGAGAATCATACCATCCACCACCTCCATAAACCTCCCCTTCAACTCCGGATGGTCCCGCTCGCCATGGCACAGGCCCTCTATTGTAACCTGTCTGTGGATCATACAGTAGGCATCAAAAGTTCCCTGGGAAGTTACCGTGGCATTTCCACCTTCCCAACTTCTGGTAATAATACAGCCTCATTGGATTCTAACCGGAATCATCATATAGTAGTCATTAGAATTTATCCGGGAATTTATCGCGGCATTTGCCACCTTCCCAACTTCTGGTAATAGTACGGCCTCATTGGTACTAGCCGACATCTGTTTCCCGGTACCTCGATCCTGATACTCCCGGTACCCTGATCCTAATACTCCTGGTAGCCCGATCCTGATATGAGGATCATTATACCCCAGCCATCTCGGAAGGCTAGCCTAAACATATTCCACAACACCCTCAAGGCACTAGCCCCAGGCATCAGAATTCCTTCTACTGTGGACCCTGGTCACATCAGAAGTTATTCAGGAAGTATCCGTGGCATTACCAGCTTCCCAACTTCTGGTAAAAAATTCAAGTGTTGTTGGCATAGAGCTAATTGTTGGGATTTTTCCTCTAGCCCATAATTTATTGATAGTATCCATTCTCATTCGTGGTTATGGGCTCCAACGAAATCATAGAATACTTAGCCTCATCAAGCTATTTGAGTGGATCACCTAGAACAACTGGCACTTGCCATAATGAATAATCATTAGTAACCATTTCTCAATATAATAATATATCATGGATCAACCTTGAATCATGTGCTAACAAGAATGTCTAGCCACCAGTTCATACATTGCATCATAAGCCATTGTCATGATAAGTCATGCCAAGTTTAACATCTAATGCATTTAGGTGCTCTGTGCTACCATTATAACACAACTGGTCATGATACTTTCATAATTTCACTAAGCATCTCATAAACATGTCATCATAAGCTTCCATTTTTCAACATTAGTACTATCAACATGGAGTAACAACCAACATAATCCATCATTATGTCAAATATTCATTCTACGGGAGCAATAAGGGTTAGCATGAAACGATAACATGTCATACACATACCATGGTTGTAAAATACCAAAATTAATCACAACATGCTTTCATACCATTTATGTGCCAAATGCCATTTATCCCTAGATGCAATGATAAGCCATAATATCATTTTATTTTCTACACGTCATCTACCTTATATAGCACCATAATGTTATGAAATAACATCAAGAAGTATCACATGCACAACCCATGGCTATAAATATCATGGCTAGAATTAACAACCATAAAATTTCACATGAATAATGCATGACCATGAAGGCCTCATTCTAAGAACAACATGTAAAAACGCCATATCATGTACCACATAACTTTCATTTCAAGATGCCAAAATGAAACTATAAATTTCCAATCGAGTATCAACAATCAACGCATCATGTACCTCATGTCCTATACATCTAGAAACCATAATAAACTCAATATCAACATGAAGTATGCATTATGAAAACTAAGTAGCGACATGAAAAATGAGTATAATCACGAAATATGCAATATATTTTCTTTGACTTCAAAAACCATAAGAAACTATAAAATACTATCTTAGTTTCAACATGAAATATGTATTCTATGTCTCCTAAGTATAGATATTGTAAAATACTGACTTGATATCAACATGAATTAATAGAACCAATCCATGTGTCACAAGCTCAAGTCTACTCAGAAAGGTAAGGAAACTCATGATGCATAGTGTTTGCGTCCTCCCAAGTGGCTGACTATGGACTACAATGATCCCATTGGACTTTAACTTGGTCAAGGATGTTATCGCATAGTTGTCAACTTTCGTAATTCTCAAGAGTTTTTTGTTGAGTTACCATACTAGGATTAAGGGTTTCAAGGTCATGTCTCTCCCCAACCTCTAGAGTCCTTGTAGCAATGAATTCCTTTTTTATTCTTTTTCCTTTTTTTATTTTCAAACAACTTATCCATACCTCATCCTCCTTGTCGGTTCTTTAAATGCTTGGGTAAAAGAGTTGCAATTAAGATACAAGGTTAACCCTAATCCCTTCCTTCTATATGAATGTTACAAATAAAAGAAAATGAGAGCTAAGTGTAATTAAATACAACAAACCCTAAGCTTTGATTAGGAGGAGGGTTTGAAACCATGAAAAGACAAAAAAAGACCAGAAGGGATGGAATTTAAACATTTGTTTGTATACTTAAAATTAATTTGTTAACAATTGATTTTTCGGAATTGTGGTTAGACAATAACAAATAGGGATTATTATACTCTCTTTTCCCCATGAGATGGGGAATAGGGAACAAGCCCCTATAGCCGTGTTTGGAAAATTTTTAGGATGCCCTTTAATAAGAACAACATGCAAAATAACAACCACCAGAACACATTTGAAGGAACCCTCTGACTCAAAACATAAAAATCCCCAATTTGTTTCCACAACGTTGGCCAACTAGAACTATAACACCTACAAGCTTGAAACTTTATTTGAATGTCCCAAGCACAAAGGTACAATAGTTATCCACAAAGTCTAAATAGGACTTACCATAATTGACCATTCATAGAGTTTTAGGCAAGTTGTAATCCCATATGTGTTCATGGAGCAAAGATCCATTACAAGATAACTTGGAGAGCACAATGTATAGAGCATATGTAAGGACAAGACACTCGTTCATGTGTTGTCCCTCCTTCCCTTGTGGGAGTTAATTCAGATGTGACAATGCGTATATATATATATATATATATATAATCCCATAATCCACCGTAAATAATTACATTTAACACCAAGGCTAAATCTATATATTTTTATATAACATGCATCTATATGTATATAACAAACAAAAAGGAATCGACATGTACATTATATTATTTAATTTAGATATAGTTAATATACATGAAATGTCAAGGTCTTCATGCGGTAATATAAGGTATGTCCATACTCTAATCAAATCAATATTTAATTGAGTCTTCAACCCATCATTAAACAAGACTTACCCATTCCATGGTGCATGTGTATATATATTTATATAATATTTTAAAAACGTTTAGTTAACCAAAGGTAAATCGATTCAAATCATGAGCGAGATGATTCCCGGCTACGAATATTATGTGAGTGAGAATTATGAATGATTATAGCCAGCATTCCAACGAACAACTATGTCATAATTTGGCGAAGGTGGGAGAGACAACGAGGGATGATAAAGGACAAATAGTGCGGTGAACTGCAATCCGTCAAACAGAACTCACAGAGCATAATTCCATAAATATCGCAGATATAGAATTAATAGTGGAACGAACAAGGAGTGGTTTCTTTTGGGTGAGATACGGCAATAGTTTCAATGCTCGACTTCCCCCTTTAACTAAGTGTCACTCTGTCAACAGAATGAAGAGTGGCGTTCTGCTCCACTCCGACCAGATAAACTACCTCAACAGTAAGCTTTACGAGGACTGACCAGTAGAATCATATCACCCTCAGTAACAACGAGAAATTATATATAACAACGAGAAACAAAAGGAAAATGAAACTGTACTGTCAACCAAATCATCATAGAAAAAATGCGATTGGGAAAATATACGACAACAGAGATACGCAGTAAATCGAAAGAAAACTGGATTTTTCAAGTTTACACAAGCAGAAAGAGAACACCATTCACTGATCGGTTTGACTAAAACCACCAAGACACGAATTATCAGAGAAACTAGTTGTCAGGACAATAGATTCAAGGGTGAGTACAGTCTAAAACAACGATAAAATAAAAATAAAAGTTATCACCATGCCCAGGCATCACGCTTAAAGTTAATCACTCAATCAAGACCCCAAAAATATTGACCTGCATTGAAGCCTGGTTCTTTCCAACCATCGACATAGGACAAAATTTCAATGCGCATAAGTTTTCAAAGGTTACCGTGATTGCTATATCCTCATTCCATTAAATCAACAGTGTTTTGTAAAAGAAAAAGAAGTTTAATCAACTCGTATTCTTTGCAGTTCACCGCTTTTCTTCTTTTTTTTTTTTCTTTTTTCTATATTGTACTATTGTTTATGGAGTAGATGATGTATTTATTAGTATAGATGATGTATTTATTAATATAGATGATGTATTTACTAGCACAGTTATAAATAATTTTATTAATCAATTTAAGGAAGTTCAAAATCTCAGATAGAAAAATGAAATTGAACTGAATGATGTAATGTCCCCACCTGCTGACCGCTGTGAAGCAAGGAACATACTACCAATCGATGGGGCTCTTAATCAAAATTTAGCCCACTCATTTCATTACAAGAAATAAGATATGAATGTGCAGCTGTAGACAATCAATCATGCACAGCGGAAACAACATCCACACAATCATTCGAATACATTCAAGATTTCAGGCATTAATAAAAGCATTTCATAAATAAATATATAGGCAGAAACACTTATCTTCGTTTCAATTGTCCCAAGCAACTAGCTATGTCGCTGCAACGTTCCACCCAACCGTAGGCTCTTCGACAGCTTATACTGAGTCCGTCCGAAGGCCACCCCCGAGCTGGGCATGATTCTCACAAGGACAAAGGGGGCATTCCAGCTCAACCACTGCCCAATGACCATTTTTATCTCAGCCAAGCCAGAATAATGGATTACCCATCACCCATACCCAACATACTCTTCCTTCTCACAACAAAACGACTATTGACAGGGTTACACATTTACAACAGAGGTGTTCACAAAACAGGGTCCACATTGGTTCCCCCAGCTCGTGGTTCACCCAATAAACTGTGGAATTTCGTTTTCAACCCCATGGAGCAAAACCCATTTCTCTCCACTGGTTAGGATCCCTTCCAATGGCCTAAACGACCCCCAGGAAGACCCAAAACGTTCTGCTCTCTTTCCCCACGGGTAACCAACACAAAAACGCCCCTTCCCAGCTAAAAGATGAAGGGAGACACAGAAAAACGAGGGAGGAAAACGCCCAGGCAGCTTGAGCTGTGTGAGAGAGCAAGGCCATGGTGAATAATCGCTTAGGCAGCCATTTCGTGGCTCTATTCTTGCCCAAAAAGACCAACACGTTTTTCCATGAAGGGTGGCTTGCCCATACCCGATTTTGGACAACCATACCTTCCCATTCCCAAGGCAATAACTTCCCCAACCAACTCTTGGGAGAAATCAATGGTTGGGTACAAAAGTCAACATGGGTAGTTGAGGGTTTGATGGGTTTCCTCATTGACACTTGGCTTGACTCTATTGGCTCAAGGGTTTGAATGTTTTCCCTCCCAATTCCTTGTGAAATCATGCCCCCATCTCTTTGTTGCATTGCATAGCTAGTTGTGGGTATTTTTTATTAAAATGCATATTACATGCTATTTGAATTTCCACTGTGCATTGCTAGCACGCAAACCATATGCATCACGAAATCGATGGCGGGGCCTTGGCCTTGAGCTCCTCACCATGATTTCCTAACAATATTACATCATTTATAGTGTTAATGCCATGGGGCCAAACTGGGGACATTACAAATGAATACACAACCTATATGATGTTCAATTTTGAGCATTAAATCACAATATTCGAGGATCTTTACTGAGAGAATAACATGTACAATATATCAATGTATATCAATCATAACAAGCATGTCAATCATCACAAGAATCAAAAGCATGAGAGACAATAGACACACAGAGTTTCTGTGGGGAAAACCCTAAGGTGAAAAACCCCACAACTTCCTCAGAGATAGATGGAGCAATAGCTCAACCAAAGTACAACCAAAATACAACAGATAGACTCCTCCTAGCAGGTGAACCTCCTCTTCACAAGTGTGCCACTTTCCGAGTGAAGGGAGAATGAGTTTCTGAGTGATCCAAATAGAGATTTCCCGATCTCTATTTATACTTGTTTTGTTTGCCCAATAACCTTACGGGGGCCGACTTGTCTAGTTAGGTACATCAACCATATATTACATAAATCAGGTCCGACCACACACATGGTGGTCTAATAACCCATCGGCAAGTTAACACACTTGCGACACTTGTCAATACACATGACGACACATCCATATAGAGGAATGACACATCTCTATAGGAGTACAATAATATATAAATGAAATACATGGATGAAATACATTCCGAAGTTACATATACATCAACATAAGAAGCTCTAGAACAAAAATATTAATGGAATTTTCAATAAACAAATTGCAAAATGACATATTTTCCAACTATACCAACTTTATTGGCTATCGCACATCCAATATCCAATCCTAGAATGTTGGATTATATTCTCCCTTTGGGCGTCGATAAAGTCCAATAAACTCGCAACTCTCACAAGTTAAAAGTGTTGACCGGAATAACAAAATTCCTCTTTGCAAGGAATTCAAGGAAAAGAAGAAGTCGTTGGATGCTGTTATTTTCACATGGCTCCAAAATTGAAAAGAAATAGGGTTGGGTTAAGGAATAGGGCTTCGAAAATTAATTTCAGTCCAACTGACAATTAACCTATGTGCCAAGGAAGATTAAGAATTTTCTCTAGCCTATAACAAATGGATAGCAGTTTATATAGCATAGTATTATTATCATCAATAATATTATTGTGCAAGAAGGGGCTGTCTTCTGTCATTATTTTCTCCGTGCCCGATTGATTGTTGAATGCGAGGACTGTCACTTCCTAGTTGATTCATGAAGTGCTTGTTGATGCATATTTATTGCATAAGTAAATATTTTGAAATTCACGGGTGAGTTTGAGTCATTATTGGAGTAACTCAGCTCGTTTTATTGGAAACACTTAGTCTGGAGTCATCATTATGGCAGAAACATGGCAGTAAGAACGTTATGCCTCGAAGAATTATGGCTGGAAGGAACGTTATGGTAGGAAGAAACGTTATGGATGTCGTAGGATTTAATGATCAGCCAACTGATTGCTCTTTTTGAAATTGGATTTGTTTTCTTGTTTACAGTTTAGGGGTATTCATTTCCTGGATTTTGCATTATACTTTATAGAGATGGGAAACATTAGTTTACTGCAATCACCACATGATGAATAAGATGCATATCACCAATACTGGTGCACAAGGGAAGACATTTCTACCATGCCACCGAGATAGTGCTCCAATAATCCCCTATAGAAGCGAACTTCAGTTCTTCACTAATTCCAATGTTCACTTTTTGAGTTTTTACAGAATTGTTTAGATCCATAATTTCCAATGGAGGTCCTTCTACTTTACGCTCTCCTTCTAACTCAGGTATGTTAACATTGTGCGGGTCATCATCCTCTCTTTCCTCTTTGTCTTCGTCTAAAGTGAAGCTATAACATTCCATGGCATGTTCTATCTATCTTGCCCACTCTGGTTGTTGATACATAGGTTTCAGTGTGTCATTGAATACCTTCTTTTTGATGATTTGCAATGCCTCATTTATACTTGGACAGTCGTCTTCGAAACTGAAATTCGCTTGGAAGTCTCTTGTCATACTCAACCACTCTATCGTTCCTCTAGAAAGTTTTGTCTCTATGTACCAGTTCTTTGGAATCTGCTCTAATGTGTGTACAAACAGATGAACCCTCTATGTTTGTGTTTTATGTATCCATGCTTCAGAACAATGCTCTATGTGCTTTCTAGGATCAGTTTGACCATTGTATTTCACTTGCACATGTTCAGTCGCTTCTATAAATATAATCTCCATCATATGCTTACATTATTCCCATGTGGTTAGATTTTGCTTATGTGCAACCCACAATCTAGCAGGTGTAGCGCGCAGTGCTGTGTCCAATGCTGCTAACTTGTGTTCATCTGAGACTAATATAAGATATTCTTGAAAAAGTGCATGAATATTACTCAAGCCATCGTAAGTAGGAATTGAACTTACCTCTGTTCCAATCCAGCACAGTGATCTTGTGAGCTGTGCACATCTCTTTCCAGATACTTCATGCATTATTCTCTACTAGTTCTCTAGTCCTGCATTTGGTTCAGATATGCAAGAACTGTCACATCTCCAACTCAATGTGCCATCATAAGTAGGATTGATGTAGTCTGCCTGATTTACCATCATCTTGTATATGTGATCCAGATCTTGAGTTCTGCATTCTTCTCTTATTGGTTCAGTGTATCTAGGTCCCTGCGAAGGATCCAATAAGAGAAGAAAAGAAAATGCTATGTGGTACATGATATGGCGTTTTTACATGTTGTTATTCGAATGAGGCCTTCATGGTCATGCATTATTCATGTGAAATTTTATGGTTGTTAATTCTAGCCATGATATTTATAGCCATGGGTTGTGCATGTGATACTTCTTGATGTTATTTCATAACGTTATGGTGCTATGTAAGGTAGATGACGTGTAGGACATAAAATGATATTATGGCTTTTTATTGCATCTAGAGATAAATGGCATTTGGCACATAAATGGTATGAAAGCATGTTGTGATTAATTTTGGTATTTTACAACTATGGTATGTGTATGACATGTTATCGTTTCATGCTAACCCTTATTGCTCCCGTAGAATGAATATTTGACATAATGATGGATTATGTTGGTTGTTACTCCATGTTGATAGTACTAATGTTGAAAAATGGAAGCTTATGATGACATGTTTATGAGATGCTTAGTGAAATTATGAAAGTATCATGACCAGTTGTGTTATAATGGTAGCACATAGCACCTAAATGCATTAGATGTTAAACTTGGCATGACTTATCGTGACAATGGCTTATGATGCAATGTATGAACTGGTGGCTAGACATTCTTGTTAGCACATGATTCAAGGTTGATCCATGATATATTATTATATTGAGAAATGGTTACTAATGATTATTCATTATGGCAAGTGCCAGTTGTTCCAGGTGATCCACTCAAATAGCTTGATGAGGCTAAGTATTCTATGATTTCGTGGCAGCTCATAACCATGAATGAGAATGGATACTGTCAATAAATTATGGGTTGGAGGAAAAAGCCCAACAATTAGCTCTATGCCAACAGCACTTGAATTTTGTACCAGAAGTTGGGAAGCTGGTAATGCCACAGATACTTCTCGAATAACTTCTGATGTGACCAGGGTCCACGGTTGGAGACATACTCACCGGGAGGGAGGTTTATGTAGAAGTAATTCTGGTGCCTGGGGCTAGTGCCTTGAGGGTGTTGTGGAGGATGTTTAGGCTAGCCTTCCGAGATGGTTGGGGTATAATGATCCTCATATCAGGATCGGGCTACCAGGACTATTAGGATTAGGGTACCGGGAGTCTCAGGATTGGGGTACCGGGAACCAGATGCCGGCTAGTACCAATGGGGCCGTACTATTACCAGAAGTTGGTAAGGTGGCAAATGCCGTGATAAATTATCGGATAAATTCTAATGACTACTATATGATGATTACGGTTAGAATCCGATGAGGCTATATTATTACCAGAATTTGGGAAGGTGGAAATGCCATGGTAACTTCCCAGGGAACTTCTGATTCCTAATGTATGATCCATAGACAGGTTACAGTAGAGGGCCCATGCCATGGTGAGAGGGACCACCCAAAGTTGAAGGGGAGGTTTATGGAGGTGGTGGATGGTATGATTCTCAGGGAGAGGGTGAGTAAGGAAAGAGGAAGTAAACAAATACACAACTATTAATTATTAAATAATGATCTAATTCTTTTGTATGTATGATGCATAATTGTTGTTATGGTTGCTTACTAGACTCATAGGGAATTAATTAAGAGCATGTTGTAACTCAAGGCGTTTGATTGTATTAGCGTGGTTTGGAGACTTCTATGTGGTGGCCAGACATATAAATATCTTAGCTTCACAATAGTACTAGATACCTATATATTCTAGTATGACTTGATTGATTGATTGATTGAATAAGTATTGTATTTATTGCTTGAATATTATAACTTCGGGACGAAGTTTCTTGAAGGGGGAGAGTATGTAACAACCCTCATATACGAATATAGAGAATATTTAATATAATAAATCAAATGTAATATAAAATAATGTAAGATAATAATATAATTGGGAAGATGAAAGAAAATAAGTGAAAACAAATTGCATTAAATAAGAAATTAAGAAATTGGGAGAAGGAGGAGATGAAAGGAGGAGAAGAAGTGAAGAGAGGGGGTTTTTTTTTTGCCTTTTGGCATTTTGGAAGAGGAGCTCTTGAGGAGAGGAAAGAAAGATAGAACTGGAATAGGGTTAATTGTTGGGGGCTGGGGGGCCTCATCCATTGGCTGGGGGTTGGTTGGGTGGAGAGTCATCCCCCCACCTTCAGTTGCATTATTGGAGCTGTCAAGGTAATGGTAGCTGCTAGGTCATGTAACCAGGTATGGCTCCTTAATTTTCATAGCATATTTTTCTGTTATTATTGATTAGATCCACTTTCTTTGTCACATCTTCTATGCATGTTGTTCTTGTTTGTTTATGGATTTTATAAGATTTTACATGTTATCATATTCTTGTGTTGGTTCAGAAATCTGCATGCATATTTAATATTAATTGTTATTTAGTGGAATTTATGAATTTTAGGGTTCTTACACAATGCCTCCCTCACCTGGTTTAGCTAGCACAATGCCAAGTGCTATGGATGAAGCATCTACATGTATGTGGAATGGTTTACTCCAATATGGAAAAACTAGAATAGGCACAGTACATATCCTCTCCTTCAATGTGTCCAATCGTTTCTGACAGTCCTCAGTCCATGTGAGCTTCGCTTCCTTCTTCAGTAATTTATCCATAGGCGCAATGATCTGTGCATATCCTTTGATGAAATACCTGTAGTACCCTGTGTGTCCTAATGTAGTGCGTAGCTGTTTTACTCAATTAAGTGCTGGTAAATTCACAATAACTGCGATTTTTGCTGGATCGACCATCACTCCCTGTTTACATACAAAGTGGCCTAATAGTGTTCCATAAGGAACACATAAAACACTCTTTTTCAAGTTCAGGGAGATCTGATGTTGTCAATACTTTGCTAACATCATTCTTAAGTTCATATAGTGATTCTTTAGTAAACAAAATACTGTCCATCATCAAAATATACTTCTAAAAATTTATGGATAAAATCCTTGAATGCAGCAACAACTACTCTTGAAAATATAGCAGGTGCGTTCTTCATACCAAAGGGCATAACTGTGTAATAAAATGAGCCCCATTTAGTGGAAAAATGTGGTCTTGTGCCCATCTTTTGTATCAATTCTGATATGATGATATCCAGAAAATCCATCAGTGAAAGAGTATGCTTCATTCCCTCCAACATTGTCTAGTACTTCATTTGTAAATGGAGTAGGAAATGGTTCATGCAACGATGCATCATTTATCTTTCTGAGATCTACATAGATCCTGATCTCACCTTTAGTTTTCTTATTCTGGATAACCATATGACTTATCCATTCTGATTCTTCAACTGGCTCGATAATTCCTGCATCGAGCATTTTATTAAGATCTTCTTTCACACTTTCTTTGTATCTTGGATTCAACCTGTAGGGTCTTTGCTTTATAGGCTTCACATCTAGCTTGAGAGGTATATTCATAACTCCCAAGTCGCCCAAAATGCCTTTCATTTCGGAAAACTTTGTAGGAAATAAGTCTTCATATTCACACAATAAGTTTGCTATCTGTGCTACCGTTTCCTCATCCCAATAATCCCCTATAGAAGCGAACTTCAGTTCTTCACTAGTTTCAATGTTCACTTTTTCAGTTTTTACAGAATTGTTTAGATCCAGAATTTCCAATGGAGGTCCTTCTACTTTGCGCTCTCCTTCTAACTCAGGTATGTTAACATTGCGCGGGTCATCATCCTCTCTTTCCTCTTTGTCTTCGTCTAAAGTGAAGCTATAACATTCCATGGCATGTTCTATCTATCTTGCCCACTCTGGTTGTTGATACATAGGTTTCAGTGTGTCATTGAATACCTTCTTTTTGATGATTTGCAACGCCTCATTTATACTTGGACAATCGTCTTTGAAACTGAAATTCGCTTGGAAGTCTCTTGTCATACTCAACCACTCTATCGTTCCTCTAGAAAGTTTTGTCTCTATGTACCAGTTCTTTGGAATCTGCTCTAATGTGTGTACAAACAGATGAACCCACTATGTTTGTGTTTTATGTATCCATGCTTCAGAACAACGCTCTATGTGCTCTCTAGGATCAGTTTGACCATTGTATTTCACTTGCCCATGTTAAGTCGCTTCTATAAATATAATCTCCATCATATGCTTACATTATTCCCATGTGGTTAGATTCTGCTTATGTGCAACCCACAATATAGCAGGTGTAGTGCGCAGTGCTGTGTCCAATGCTGCTAACTTGTGTTCATCTAAGACTAATATAAGATATTCTTGAAAAAGTGCATGAATATTACTCAAGCCATCATAAGTAGGAATTGAACTTACCTCTGTTCCAATCCAGCACAGTGATCTTGTGAGTTGTGCACATCTCCTTCTAGATACTTCATGCATTCTTCTCTACCAGTTCTCTAGTCCTGGATTTGGCTCAGATATGCAAGAACTGTCACATCTCCAACTCAATGTGCCATCATAAGTAGGATTGATGTAGTCTACCTGATTTACCATCATCTTGTATATGTGATCCATATCTTGAGTTCTGCATTCTTCTCTTATTGGTTCAGTGTATCTAGGTCCCTGCGAAGGATCCAATAAGAGAAGAAAGGAAAATATCATCCAACCAATATTAATCATCGCACAATTTTCCTATGGGTGATCAACTGTAACAATTGATCTGCTTTAGGATTCGACAATGATATTCCCCCCCACCTCCACACTCCATGTTGGGAAACCTTTTGTGCGTGACTCTAAGGTGGTTGATCCACATCATGCCCTCTATCTACATGGATCCTCCACATCATCCATCCCTCTGGCATGGGTGGGGCCTGCTTAGAATTATCCAATTTTTTATAAAATTTTAGATTTAAATAAAATTACAATTGGGTCCTTGTCAGTCATTTAAGAGAACCTGACATCCACAAAATTATTGCATCTGCAACTGATTTCCTTTTCCTGTAACTGTGCATTTCTATCCCATAGAGATCCAGTATTGTAAATAGAAGCTCTGATACCACTCTGTAATGTCCCTGTCCCCCAATCCATCTAGTAGGAGGGGACATTAACTGAACCAAGGCCTCAATATTTTTTCCCATAGATATAATTATGAATCCATACAACTAAATGCATGTACAGACATAAAATAAAAACAAATAGTGGAAATAAAATGATCCACACACACATAAAATGCAATTCCAAGCACAATTGTTACAGGAATATGAATAAAAATCATTGCACGTCAAATACATCAGAATACTTATCTTTAAAGAAAGAATGTCAAAGCAACTGACTGTGTAATAGATATTTTACACCCAACCATAGGCACTATGTATAGCATATACTCTTTCTGTTGAGAGGTCAGCCCCAATCTGGGCTATGAGGCCACTAGGGTGAAAGGAAACACCTATGGGATTCTATCTCTCAACCCACAACCCATTTTGCTCACTGTTCTTAGACAAAAAGATCAACCAGAGCTCTACAGGGGTCTCACTAAACCATCAAATCCATGGCACTCCTTCTAACTTCCCCACACAACGCAGGGAAGGAATTCCCCTTCCCAAAAATCCATTTTTGTCTCCAAATTCGAATTTCCGAGTTAACACAATCTCGTAATGAACATGAACAACAATGGAGAAATATATGTAGTATGAGAACCTGCAATCAAGAATGAGAGAGTGTCCAAAAGAGTGTTGACTCCAAGGATATGAGGTAAGGTGAAAATACAACTAACATAGCTTTTGACCATAGAAGAAATAGGACTACTGGCAGCTGACATAATTGCCACAACTCCCATGCTTCAATAACTACATTAAGTGACTTTCCCCACCAATGTCACACATGCATTCAATGATTTCATTTAATATTCAAGAGAAGGTAATTAGCTCAATTAAAGCACATGGCATATTTTGGATGAGTTCTAAGGTTGACACATGGCATCATAGGATTTGGTTTCCCTGTGTGTTCCTTTGATTGCTAATGCCAATGCTCAAAGAAATTCTAAACTCTTACTACAAACCAAATTCACTATTGGGCCCTGAGCTAATGCAATCTTACAAATCAAATTGATCCTACAACTAATTAGACAGAGTTCTTTTTAAAAATGAAGTATTCTCCAACATGGTTCGAACATTGAAGTACTAGAATTACTATGACCTATTATTTGTTGACACCCCAGAGAACCAGCCTTATCAAATTGACTAAAATGAAAACTCACACATTTGCATATCGAGCTTCATACTTTGGAAAATGAAATAATAAAAAATATATGTATTCATTAAGCAAATTGATCAGACCATCTACATGAATTATTTTAACTACTCTAATTGAAAACCACATTAAATCAATTGTAACCAAAAGAAAAAGCTATGTTCATCATACAATCTAATTCTAATTACCAATTCAAAATAAATCATCAAACTAAATTAACACACACATAGCAGAGTGTCTGCGAGTGAAGGGGGCCCTCCTCTAGTCACAGGCATAGTAATTTAATTGAGATTCAACACTAACTTATCTAAACACAAAGGTATTCTCTTAATAAAAGTCTAAATAATAGCGAACTGATACACAACAACACAAAAATATATCCAAATGTGAACCCCTAATATAGTACATATCTTTGTTTTTATAATCAGTCTATACAACAACAACAACCTAACGATCTATCTATATTTAGTCATCACAATTTAAACTTTTAGTATAAATGGGAATATTCCATGCCAATAGGAATGGCATCTCCCTTTACAATTCGTTCAGAATTGATGACTACAACCGAAAGGTAACCAATATGCTAAATCGAGTCTCAAAGACCCGAAGTATCTGAGTCATAATGACATGAAAATAACATGAAAGTCACCCAGCAACTGGTACGACATAATGGTAAAATAAAATACATGCTACGAAAGGTGCATCATTGTTACAATATTATCTCATTACTGCAAGACTAGCCCGTTGCTCCAAGACTGGCTCGTTGTTGCAAGACTGACTATTTATCTACAAGAACAATCTCATAACACTACCAGCCAAGTCATCATGTTAGTCTGCATGAAATCTGATATTCCATTTCATTCAACATAAATAAAATAATTAATATGAACGGATTGAGATACCTGTAGCCTGAAGGCTTGAGTGGGGTTTAATAAGCTACATTTAGGAAAAATAAGCTGGGAGTAGGATAATAGTCAATCAAATTATTGGTGGGATAAGGTCCTTTCTTACAACAAAAAGTGTAAAACTAGAACCCTGCAATTACAACATCATTAAATCCTTTTTCCTTTCAATGGTAACATAACACTAATTTGCTTGCTCCTAAGAAACCCATGATTAACTTTTCTCCTAGTAATTTTTTTATGAATGAGTAGTCCTTTTCATCTTGGCCTTCAAACAAACAAGATTTCATCGGTTAGGGTTAAGGGAAAATTACTTGACTTGGAATATCTAGTTTCATTCAACTCCTTATAACTATTGAGAATGTTGTAATATTCATGTGGCCATGAAAATTTCATATTGTGCCATGAATAAAAAAAATTAAGCATTAATTACTGTTAAATCCAACTTAGTCAAATTCTATATGTAGGCTCCATAACCCGGTCTTGTGAAGTGCAACCTACTTATGTGGGACAATAACTCCTCTTAGGAGGATCCCCTTCTTGAGTTTTGTATAAATACACAACTCAAATCTCATTTGTAATATAATCTTGTGTGATATTTCTTTGTCCTACATTCTTTTTTCTTTCAAATGACTTAATAAACCTATGGGTACTATATGTTTGGAATTATCATGTTCTATGTTTGTGATTTTCTCCATCTAGTGCATCTTTTGGACAACTCCAATGCAGTTTTTAGTGTTTTTTCTCCTTTACTTTTGTATATATTTTTAGTTAAATGTTTGGTTCCATTTAATCCCCTCATACTAATTTCTCTTGCAATCTCAACATGTTATTATAGAGGGTGTTAACCTTTCTCTATCTATTTCACTACTGGTTACGGTTTTCTAATCTTGGTCGTTTCTATTGGTATACATTGTGATCAAACTAGCATACTTAATCATCTCTAAAAATTAGTTTTGGCATTGGTTTTCATGATGTTATTGTTGATTGGAAAAAGACACTTTGTTTGAGGCTATTTTTAGTCAATTTATACGTTTAAAACTTGTTACATTTTATTATCAATCTGGAGTATGTAAACTTGTGAAGTGCAATCACTGTAGTGTAGAATCGGTCATTTCATAGTATTCTAAAACATATAAAAAATCAAATGCACTAATTATGTCTCAAGAGAAAGATTAAATTATTTCAAATAAATTATAGAATTAATCCTCTTTGAGGATGGTTACTCTAAAATCCATGACAAGTCACGACATTATTTTGCAATTAATTATGCATTAATACGGAATTAATATTCATGCGATCACTAGAATAGTAACTGGAATAAAATCAAGCAAATATTAACCAATGCAGAAATTAAAATAATTAAAAAAAAAAATAGTAGTGTTACTTCTGAGACAAAGGGGTCCCTCCTTCCCCAGAAGCAAGCTATGAGAATGAACTCATGTGCTAAAGAAAACTAGTACACCACATATATGAAGAAGATATTTTCCATTATATTCTAAAAGTTACAGAATATATAAATGAAGAGTTATCATATCATACTACCAAACCCCCTGAGTTATGGTCCATACATCCTTTTATAATTGCTTCAAAATTCACAAGAATAAATAAGAAATATTGTATCCCTTGGCCTCAAATAAAATTGTTTCCTTATGAATCAGATCTTGCTAAGAAACATTATAGAAAACAACTTATAGTTTCAAATCGGTTACATTCAAATACTATTATAGATACATCTATTAAGATCAGATCAAGTCCCCAAGATATCACTCGAGGAAATTGTGATTTTGGTACACAAGATACCGTTCTTTGCTTTAAATCTAGAATTATGCTAATATACATGTCACAACTTTCTTGTGTTGACCTAAATGGTGTTAAATTTTCAGAATTTACTTCAATATGATCTAGGATCTTAACTGAGAGAACAACATGTACAACATATCTACAGCATATCAATCACGGACACAATAATGCAAGCAGACAAGAGACACATAGTTTACTTGGGGAAAACCATAAAGGTGAAAAACCCCAATAACTTCCTCAGAGATAGATAGATCAATGATACAACT
The DNA here is from genome assembly GCA_027924585.1 of Larix kaempferi. NCBI lineage: Eukaryota > Viridiplantae > Streptophyta > Pinopsida > Pinales > Pinaceae > Larix > Larix kaempferi. The sequence continues at coordinate 1,462,953 of BSBM01000926.1, read as the reverse complement.
AGAATACAAGAGATAGTCTTCTCTTAGCAGTAGAGCCTCCTCCTCCACAAGTGCGCCACTCTCCACAGTGTGAGTGAGAGAATAGAATGTGTAAAATGAGAGAGACACACTCTCTATTTATACACTAACTTGACTTGACCTTTACTCAACTAGGTCGACCTCAACTTAACCACTTAACATAATGATGACTGGGCCGACCCCCACTAGGGTGGTCTAATAACCCTTTGACCCACATGGCCGACCCCCAATAGGGTGGTCTAATAACCCTTTGACCCACATGACTTATACAGGGCCGACCCCAACAAGGTGGTCTAATAACCCATCAAGTATAAGTTACGACACTTACAATATAAATGACGACACTTTCGTATAGAGGAATAATAACATCTCTATAGGAATACAACCACTTCCGTATAGAGGAATAATAACATCTCTATAGGAATACAATATACATATATGTGAAATACATTCCGAAGTTACATATACATCAACAAATGGTTGATCGGATTCCACCTTTCTTCTGACGGATTTCTTCGATATCCAAAAGGAGCATAAGCAGCTTCAAAACTCATGGAACATGCTCCAAGTGTTGAATTTTAATTCTCCTTGATCTACAACTTGAACCAATCGTGTTTACAAGAACCTGGTATTCTCGTAAGAAATAGTAATTAACATATGTAAAGTGACTTATAGCATTATTTAAGTAATAAATAATAGGGATTGATGTTTGAAACGACCATAATATATGACTTCTCTTTAGATGAAATTCTTGCAAGAACCATAGGGATTTATTTTAAAAAGTGATAGTTTGGCCAAAAGGGAGCGATTTACTGAGTAAAAAGAATGCAATTATTAGTCAAAATAAGTACAAAATGGAGACTTGACATCTCCCCCATCCGAGGATGTTTCATGTCCTCATCCAACTGGTTAAACTTCTTTTAGTAATCCCAAATTTGCAAAAGTGGCATTCATTGAAGAGATGGAAAACACTTTCTTCCTTTTCCTTATACAAAGAACACATTCTAGGTCCACACCATGATCTCCTCTACCAGTTATCCTATATTAATGTTTTCTTTTAAAGGATGAGCCATAAGAAATTTTTAGTTTTCATTAGTGCTTTTAGTTCCCATAGATCTATCCATTACCATATTTTATCATATTCCTTTTTCCCAAGGAAAGGTTTGTACTCATCCAAGCTTGGAATTGTGGTATCCTCATGATGGGTTGTTAGTCAATACCAACTCACCCTCTTCCTCCCTTAAGTTGAAACATAATTTTATGAATGTTTGTATCAACCTTGTCAAATCATTTTTCCTACCTACCATTAAGGTCTAACTCTGCCCTTATTTTATTGTCCACATATTCCCTTCATCCATGTGGCATAAATAAAAAAGGTATAAACATCCATTATTTTCTATATTTCTCCTCGGGTCATCAAAAAAATTATATACTTCTATTCTTCCTATCCATGGATCTAGTCCTAGCATTACTGTTATACCATTACCAATCCTCCATCCAAGGAAACCGTCAACCAAAGAAAGGAATGAATTCAATCTTTCCAAAAATTAGAACCACTTAAGTGTTTGTTCTTCAATAGGTTGTGGTTCTATGTATTTCTTCACAGGTGCTTTATTATGGTGTAGTGAACCAAAGATCAAAATAACATAGTATTTTTGTACTTGTAAATGCTACACAATGTTGTTACCCTCCTTTCTTAAAGATTAATTGTCCTAAAAGCATAAGCATGGTTAGAGTAGTGTATTGAAAGTGAGATGTTTCATTCTAGGAGGATGCTTTTACGATGGGTATATTAGGCCACTAAAATTATGTTAGAAACCTAATATGTAGGGATTATGGTTTTATTATAAATAATGTAAATATCTAGAATCAACTAGATAGTCACACACCTTTGGGAGTTGAAGGCCAAAGGTCACTCCTCTTCATGTATTAATAAGTCATTCAAATATAATGATAATCAATCCATTTTGGAGTTTTTCCTGGTCCTATCATGGTATTATAGTTTTCACTTACCCAGTAAACTCTGTACACTATTGAGACCATAGGAAACTCAAATGTGTGCATGCAATTGTGTTGTTGATACAAATTTAAATTCCCCTACCATTCACATCCATTTCATAAATTTTACAGTGGAAACATACTTATATTTATAACTACCAACTATTCAAAATACTTATTCAATTTTATTGGATTATTCCTACCATTAATGCATTCAAACCATGCTCTAATAATTCATGCATATAAATAAATCATTAATATTAATTTAAGCTTACACATATATTAGGAAATTATAAACCATGACAATAATACAAATTTGAGCACTTATCTTTATAAATTTCCTCCAACCAGTTGTAAGCTAAGAATTTTCCTCCTAGTGGTAGGAAATTTGTCAATCCTTCTCTTTCTTTGACAAATTCCACCCCTAAGTTGGGGATATCAATCCACAAGGGGAGAATTTCCATTTCTCCCTCTTCAATTTATAGTCACAGTCCTCACCCAAGGGAACATATCCTCTACCCAGATCGTGTGGATAACCCCATGATCTACATCTAAACCCAACCTCTCACTCATTCCCCATCAACATGCACAATTTTGGGGAAGGTACCCACTTCTCAGCATTATAATCTCTCAATCTATCCCCTTCCCCTTTTGGCACTCTAGTATAGGCAAGCTAGGAAGTCTTCTTGACAAGGTTCCAAGGATGTCACATTATAGTCCAAGTTCCCTAATCATAAGCAGTAGTTTATCAAGCTAGTAGCTAGGTTGTTGTTTATCTAGGTGGGATCAAGTGTATCTTTTTTAAAACCAATATTCCCTTGGTTTACCAACCAAAACTACCATGGCATGGATGCTCTTCCTCCTTGGATGTTGGATTGAATGAATAGCGAATGAAGTGAGTTTCTAACTTTAAATATGCATGGTTTTGTATTGGCACATGGACTCCCTAGAAGAGGACACTTTTCCATCTTAATACTCAATTAAGATAAGTAACCCATGATTAATTAAAGTGACCCTCATAACTAAGGTTAAGGGACTTTGGGTTAAAAAGGTTATTGAAGGATAAGGCATAGTTAATGTCCACTAGGGTCATCACCCCTTTGCCTTTCTCACTTCCCCCACTTATAGATTCATAGACCCCATCTATTCTTCATCCTTCTTCACTTGTAGCTATCGGGTATTTTTATATTAAAAAGAAAATCTACATATTTACAATATATTCGGTTATCCTAGACCATTCATATCTAGATTTTAGACTTTACATAATTACATTATATTTACATCTTGGGGTAAAAAAAAAGGTGTTACATTCCCCTCCCCTTTAGTTTATGCATAATCCTCGATGCATATCAGCACTATGTACATGTACAAAATGTTACAACAAAATTTTTCAAAATAGTTATGGGTATTCCACATGCATCACAGCCTCCAATTCCCATTTCTCGCATGTTTTTCGACATTAACGATAAATTCTCCATCTGGTCTCAAAAGTGGCTATTTTTAGCTATATAGTTGAGGTTTAACTTGCTTTATCTAATAGAGAAAATTTGGGTTTTTCTAATGTATGAAGAAGATACTGTGTTCTTAGTCTTTAGGAAGGATGAAGAGTCTTCATGGGGAACGAGGGTGACTAGTTGTATTAGGAAGATGATGTGTTCTTAGCCTTGATGTAAAAGACCTCCTAAAATTCCTATTTAGTATCATTTATGGCCACTGTACCTACCTATCGGTACCCCTATATATAATCCCATAGCCTCCCCAAATGGTGTTTCCATGCCACCTATCGTCTATTTCAACTGATCCATGGGTGATTTCCCATTATGGGTGAAAGTGTCGATTTTAAAAACGAAACATAGCAAACTTTTCCCAGTGTACAGTATGCGTTACATGATGGAAAGAAAAAGTAATATGAACGAGGATATGGGATCAAGGGTTGAGATGACATTGAATGGATGGATATGTTCCAGACCCTCCCCTTAGGAAATGGAAGGATTGGACTGAGAATAGGCTTGAGATATCAAGATCACATATTGAGAGGACATGGATCCGGGAACGCTATTTTACCTATTTATGGGGACTTTGGGATACCAGGTTACAAGAACAACAGTTTTAGGATTCCTCCTACAATTTCATCATCCGGGTCTTATTCAACTTGATTTCTTTTGTTATTGATTTTGTTTCATCTTCGTTCAAGGGTGGTGGCAGGGTGAGCGAGAGTGAATTCCTCGGACCTGTTGTTAATTCTGTATGCGGTTCGGAACATTTCCAGCAGTTAAGAGTGTGGGATTTAGTACCCTCTTTTCTGGATGTATTTATGAGTTTTTCCAGATGCGGCTTCTAGTCTCATGGCATCTGGTTTAGAGTGTCTTGGTTTCTTAGAGTTTCTTGGTTTCTGGTTTTGAGTTTCAATTTTTATTAGAGGTTTATGGATTGTTAGATATGTTTATGTTTAGTTCTCCTTAAGCTTATTATATGATTATGAATAGGCTCATTGATTGGATTTTTAGAGGCTCAAGGAAAGGCTTAATTGATAATCAAGGTGTCCGAGATGCTTGTTAGAGGTTTGTTAGAGGCTGAAGGTTTGTTGTTCCATAGGCTCATTATCTCTAATATATAATCTCAAGGATTCCGGTTCAGAGTATCATGGTCTCATGTTCCATAGGTATAAGTTAGAGGATCAAGGAATAGGCTCAAGGTTTCAGGATCTAGAGGCTCAGTACTCTTCATACAGTTTCCTCATTTGGTTCAAGACAGGGATCTGAGAACATAAGGATACTAGGATGAAAGGGACTATAGGATACCGAGATTCAGGAACACCAGTCTCAAGACACTTCTTACGAGTTCCTCTAATGGTTCACTACAAGAATACATAAACACTAGGATACCAGGAGGATACCGAGATACAGTACACAAATTTACATGGATACGGTAACAACTAGATCATGACTCATACTACAATTTTCTCTTTTAGAAAAGGACAAGAATACAAGAACAACAGTCTCAGGACTCATCCTACAGTTTTATCTTTCGGTGAATTACAGGGATACAAGACTCAAAGGTTTGGACTCATCATACAGTTACCTCTCCCGTAGTAGGACTTTAATATAAACAGGAAAATCAGGGTCAATGCTTTTCATAAGGTATCCTCATTAGGGTCAAGACCGGGTTACGGGAACAATAGGATCATGATAGTGAAACGTTCTCATTTGTTTCTCTATAGGGATACATCAACTTTAGGATCAAACTCTTCTTACGTTTTCTCATCCTGGGAACAACAAGGCTCCAGGGATTTAGTTATTTTATCAGGATAGAGGTCAAGGGGATAAGATTATGTGTATAGAGGAACCATGATTACCGGTATAGGGAATATGATCTATTTACAAATTTAAAGGAAGGATACTGTTGGCATGGGCTTAGACCACATGAAGTGCGGAAGCCGATGGCAATGAAGAAGGACCATCCACAGAAGAAAGGACCATTCGCGGAGAACAAGGAGCCAACAGAAGTGCAAGATTAGTTTAGTTAGTTAGAAAGGGTCATTTGGACTATTTTGTACCGCCATAGTTGGCTATAAATAGGACTATGAATGTAAGCCTAAGGGAATCCTAGAATAAGATCATTAGTTGCTCTTCCTTCGACAAGTTGTCTATGGATCCGCGATAACTATTTAAACTGTCCCTGCTAAGGTCGTACCGCAGGTTTTTGATGAGTTAATGCATGACGATGTTCGACTATGTCTCTTTTGTATCTCTATTTGCGTTGAATGATGAATACTGTGATATGTTAAAGTGTTGCTATTTCTTTTGATGCAATCACCAGTTTTCCCATATTAATGTGAATGTCAAGTACGTATTGAATGTGCGAATGATCAATGTATGTTTAATTTGATATGATATATGCGAAGAGGAATCTCTGCTTTATGTAATGATAGAGTAAGAATAGATGCATGTCCTCCCCCCACTGCGGAAAACTAGTTCCTATAGCCCCCTTAATCATATCGGGTGAGACTTCACTCGCTTCGTATGTGTTGCTGGAAAGGGTAAAACCTTTCTGGGCTGGTGCTTAAGGGCGTCCGGTTGGTATTTGTTGACAGCAGTGCGAAGTGAACCCTCGTCGACAGAACAACGTCAAAAAATGGTTCCATTGATGGGAACCTGAAGAAGAAAGAAGAGGACATGATGTGGTACCCGACGAAACCGGAGATTCAAGATTGGTTTGACAAGAAGACAGAAGAATTCATGGAAGGAGAAAATCACAACCCTGGGCAGATGACAAGCAACTGGTTGCAAAATCATATCTATTCTGACATCCACATGGTGTTTTTTTGTAAATTCCTAGTATTGTTGCACGTGTGGTTGGCATAGTTGACATTTCAAAAGAACCATTGCCATGGAGGTGAACCTAACCACTGGACTCCAGAAATGATCCGAAAGTTAAAACGGGTTGACAATAGGTCTCAAGGGATGTTGAATTCTAGGTAGACAGTATCCTAGAGGGATACATCACTAAGTTTGTTGTTGATACAATCAAATCATACAACGACGCAGAAAGGAAGGACCTAGAGCGATATTCCTACTATCGTTCAAGTTGTGGATTAAGATGCTCGTCTGCGAAAAGGGTATACTAAGGATGAATTCCGACGAGTAGAAGATCAGTGTGTGGATTTTGTGGGTACCACATGAATGTGGGTCTGATAGAAATATGTGGGGTAGAAGGACATGAGTGATGAATAATTTCTAAGGGAGACTGAAGAAGATTGTGGTACCTTGAGGAGTGGGGCGATATTCCAGTGACCAAAGAAGAAGAGGAGGACTAAGAGAGAGTCTCCTGATGGGATCGAACTGAAAAACTGCGAAATAGGAACACAAGGGAGGAAGCGACCTTATTGCGACAAAGAAGGTGACCAAGCTACCCCAGAAGCCAAAGAAAGATGGATCCTAAGCTACAATGTATGTTCAACCCCGCACACTACCCATAATGTTGGAGGAATAAATACCACTTATTCGCATGAACTGTCCTAAGTGTTAGAACAGTAGTAGGAGTAGCGGATCAGTAAATAATAATAGTAGGAGCACAAGAATGGTAGGTGATGATGCAAAAATGCCGAATTTCTAGGGATCCTGAACAATATTGGTTTCTGTGTGAGGCGGTATGGACTGTGAAGCAAGTCCAATACAAAGATATCAAAAAGGGATAACTAGTGATGATCTTCAGGGGCCATGCACTAGAGTGGTTTATGAAATTTACTAAGGTACTGACAGGAACTCGAGATAAAACACTAGGAAAGATCAGGGAAAAACAGATTAATGAATTTAGAAAACCAAAATCCGAGTCGCAGTACATCACAAAGCTTAAGGAAATCAAGCAATTTCCAAACGAAATAGTATGGGAATTCAACCAGCGATATAAAACGCTAATGGAAAAGGTGAGTTTCAGGATGAGAAACATGCACATAAAGAGTGCTTTATCACAAGGATGGTTCCACACATTCGTGGTCTGCTTATGCAATAGAAGGTATCGACTCTAGCAAAAGCACTGAAAATCGCAATGAAGCTGGAGGCTTCACCGATCAATGAAACAGGCTTAGGCATGGATCGAATACAAGCGCATTTGGAAAACTCGACGATCCAGCTACAAGATATGAAAGAGGGAAAATAAGTCTGCGAAGATATATGGTGCAGTAGATGCAAAACATAAGGACATCATAAGTATAAGTTCCCAGAATTTCAAGAATATTTACAGTCAGGTGCACCAAATCCCCTCAATCAGGGAACGATTCCTTGGTGTCATGTTTGTCAGACGAGAGGACATAAACCAGAAGAATGTGTGTACCTACAGAAGATGGTGTTAAAGCTAGTGAATTTGTATTGCAAATTCTGTCGATCAGTTGGCCATGACGAAAAATATTTAGGGGATTACGCTACTCCAAGAAAGTATTGCGGATACATTTTTCATGAAGGGAGAAGAGAAATCGCTAGTACAGTAGAAACACTAGTACAGTCAATAGAATCCTCACTACCATCCACAATCACAGTATGGTCAATCGCAATATGGTCAAACGCAATATCCAAAACCACAATTTCAACCACCACAATACGGTCAACCAAAATATCCACAACCGCAATACCCGCAATATGGGACACTGCAAAGGGGGTTCATAGGTGGGTTTCATGGAGGACAATGTAACGGTTTCGGCCCAAGAGGAGCTATTGGAAAAGCTAGAGGACCAATCATATGTTACAATTGTGGTCAGCAGGGGAATTACCAAAGGGATTGCCTGAATGCAACCCTATAGTGCACTTACTGTGGCGCTGCAGATCATGGTGTCGAAGACTGTCCTCAGCTCATCGCAAAGTGGAAAACTAAGAACCTACCCCCACCTCCACCAAATCAGAATTAGAACCAAAATCCACCACCAGCGGTATAGAAGATATCAGCAGAGGTCTGAAGTCAAAATGTGACTGTTGGAATAGTGATCCGAGGAGGAGCTATGACAAGAGCCAACAAGTCATAGGCTAGCGTCTGCCCGACAGCAACAAAACAAGTCACATTTGATGTGGAAGTAGAAATGGATACCTTCTTGAAATTACAGGAGGCGATGAGATAGATGAGGCAGCCACCCCTTCACCAAAAAGAAGTCACTTATGATATGCCGCCAACATTCGACACAACGAATTCGCAGAAAAAGGTAGCAGCTTCAGAGCCTCCCTATAAATCTTCCTGGAGTTGGAAAAAGATCTGGACGCATTGGAAAAGATATCCAACATGTTGCATCGACGGGAGGATATATGACAAGAGAGAACGGTCAGTCGCATACATAAGAGGAAGACAGGAAGAGATATGAGAATGTTTGCGTAAATTGGAGCATTCGATGTCCATTCCATTATCTTAGACCTGGGTTCAAATGTAAATTTTTTGACAAAATAGACCTGGGAAATGATGGGGAAACCATAGTTGGCTTGGTCCCCAGTACAACTCGACTATCAAATCAAAGTAAGGTCACCCCAGTTGGTCGATTGTTCTAGGTCCCAGTTGAGATAGAAGGACTCAAAACATATGCAGATTTTGATGTGATAGAGATTGTCGACAACACAAGCCCTTATCCAGGGCTGCTAAGAATAGACTGGGCGATGGAGAATTAGGATATCATTAACTTCAAGAAAATAATTATGTTGTTTGAGAACCGCAAGATAAGGGTAGTCACACCTCTTGATCCCACGGAAGGGCAGAGTTATGATGAGCCGACAAGGGATGAATTCACTGAGGGATGGGACAGTCTATATAACATATCAGAAGACTACATCAATCCTACTGTAGATGGAGAATTAGTATGGTGCAGTAGCTGTTTGACATCGTTAAGTTCAGACGAAGCACTTGAAAATTGGAAGAATCAGCAGCATGAAGTATCATTTAGGAGGGGTGCACGGATCACTCAGTCGTTGCAATAGGTAGCTATAGAAGAGTGCAAACTACCAACGTATGAGGAATTTTCGAACTTGACCACATTTATCACTGAATTTTAAGAAAAAGTGGCAGAACCACAGCAACTATTGGCCTTGGAGGAATCCTTGAAGGCTACACCAGCGCGATAGTGGGTGGCGCACAAGTCAACTATAACTAACTTCCTACTATGTCGACACCTAATGGAGGTTAGGTGTGGTGACACTGAAGAATACTGCGAAAGGAAGTACATTGGAAAAGGGAATCCAAAGGAGCATTTGAACGAGTTTCAAAGCAAATGGGGAACAAGATCGAAACAGGACTGGGTCCACGCATTTATTCACACATTGGATGAAGTACCTCAAAATTGGTATATCGCAGCATTTCTGCGACATAGAATGACCTCATGGGAACAACTAACTATTAGTTTTAGACAAATATACATTTTCTCCAACGAGAACTCCTTCATCCACAACTCATTACAGGAGGTCTGTGAGAAATTAATTGAAGTAGTTTCGATAGGGAAATCAATGGGACTTCAGTGGACTGTGACACACCAAATGCTGATGGAATGTTACAACATAACAGGAGAACCAGATGATGAGGATGATCAAAGGGCCACATATATACCAGAATCGGAAGGAAGTCGCAGTGTTGAAGCACCGGATATGCCTTCCAACAAGTTTCAGCAGCCATTGCAAATCAATAAATTAAACATTGGGTCGGAAGAGAATCCCAAGTTCATGAGCATTGAAGATTACTGGGATGACTCCATGCAAAAATGCCGAATTTCTAAGGTAACGGGACCAAGGATCCTGAACAGTATTGGTTTCTATGTGAAGCGGTATGGACTGTGAAGCAGGTCCAAGACAAAGATATCAAAAAGGGACAACTAGCAACGACCTTCAGGGGCCATGCGCTAGACCGGTTTATGAAATTTACTAAGGTACCGACAGGAACTCGAGATAAAACACTAGAATAGATCAGGGCAGGACTGATTGATGAATTTAGAAAACCAAAATCTGAGTCGCAGTACATCACAGAGCTTAAGGAAATCATGCAATTTCGAAATGAAACAGTATGGGAATTCAACCAACGATATAAAATGCTAATGGCAAAGGTGAGTTTCGGGATGAGCGACATGCAGCATAAAGAGTGGTTTATCGCAAGGCTGGTGCTACACATTCCTGGTCCACTGATGCAACAGAAGGTATCGACTCAAGAAGAAGCGTCAAAAATCACAATGAAACTGGAGGCTTCACCGATCGACGAAACAGGCTTAGGCATGGATCGAATACAAGCGTAGTTGGAAAACTTGACGATCTAGCTACAAGATATGAAGAAGGGAAAATAATTCTGCGAAGATATATGTTGTAGTAGATGCAAAACATAAGGACATCATAAGGATCAGTGCCCAGAATTTTGAGAATATTTACAGTCAAGTGCACCAAATCCCCTCAGTCAGGGAGGGATGCCTTGGTGTCACGTCTGTCAGATGAGAGGACATCAACTAGAAGAATGTGTGTACCTATAGAATATGGTGTCAAATCCAATGAATTTGTATTGCAAATTATGTCGATCAATTGGCCATGACGAAAAATATTGTGGGGATTACGACCTACTCCAAGAAAGTACTGCAGATACATTTTTCATGAAGGGAGAAGAGAAACCGTTGGTACAGTAGTAACACCAGTACAGTCAACAACATCCTCACTACCATCCACAACCATAGTATGATCAATTGCAGTATGGTCAATCACAATATGGTCAAACGCAATATCCAAAACCGTAATTTCAACCACCGCAATATGGTCAACCACAATATCCACAACCGCAGTATGGTCAACCACAGTACCCACCATATGGGACATTGCGAAGAGGTTTAGAGGGGGGTTTCGCGGAGACCAAGGTACCTATGTCGGATGAGGAGGAGCTATTGGAAGAGGTAGAGGACCAATCATATGTTACAATTGTGGTCAGTAGGGAAATTACCAGAGGGATTTCCCGAATCCAACCCTATAGTGCACTTACCGTAGCGCTGTGGATCATGGTGTCGAATATTGTCCTTAGCTCATCAGGAAGTGGAAAACTAAGAACCTACCCCCACCTCCACCAAATCAGAATTAGAACCAGAATCCACCACCAGTGGTACAGAAGATATCAACAGAGGTCAGAATTCAAAATGTGACTGTCGAAATAGTGACCCGAGGAGGAGCTGTGATAGGGGCCGACAGGTGACAGACTAGCATTCGGCCGACAACAAGAAAATAAGTCACATTCCATGTGGAAGCAGAAATGGATACCTTCTTGAAAGCGCAGGAGGCGATGAGACAGATGAGGTAGCCACCTCTTCACCAAAAAGAAGTCACTTATGATATGTTGCCAACATTCTGTTGATGCCTCGAAAATCATAGCATCAACCAGCAAGGGATTATCCCTGGTAAGCAATCTCAATTAGATCGCTCACTATTTGGTGTGGGGAATCCTCCCGGTTAACGGTTCCATCTACCGTAAGATTTAAAGATTTATATCCTTTGCACCGGTTGTGGCCCGATCCACCATTTATGTATTTTATGTTAAAGATGATATGCAAGTGCCCTAAGCTAAATGCAGGTAATTAATCTAAAACTGTATAAGAAAATCTAATCTATCCTTGCATGGAGCAAACTGTAAAGATGAGTACTAAACAGAAAGAAACATCCAAAGATCATACAGATAGCTATTTAATCATAAAGATGCAATTTCAACAGAAGATAAAAGATATCAAAGATAGCTTTGATTTAATTAACACATTCCATTACTCATTTGAGATAAACATCTTTGCACAGGAAATTATGAGAACATTCATCACACAAAAGAAATTCATAATACAAAGGAATGATCTCATAGTAATGTATAGATGACAGAGGAATAATCTAGCAAACATTTAATACATCCTTCAAGCAAAAACGCAGCCTCGCAGGCTTTCTTTAGGAAAAATTCGAATTCCTTATACATGCAGTAAATTAGTTCACATACAAGACAGAAAATGTCTTTTCACCTCTCAAAAGTCCCTCTACTATTCTCTAATCATCTATATATAGATTTACAAAATGCTCCTAGAGCTGCCACATGTCTCTTTTCCCTATATCTTTTAATTTTATTTTAAATTCCTTTCACAAAATGGAATAATTCATGGCAGCCTTTCACAAAAGGCAAAGAGAAACAACTGTCCCTCTAACTTCACGACTTGATAATTGAAAGAGAAACTCTCAGCATATTGTGGCTTCCAAGTCAGGTTTCAGATGGTACCTCTGCTTCAGTTGGAACCTTTGTTCCAGATGGAATTCCCGCCTCTACTAATGATTTTTCTACTGCTTGTTTATTAGCTTCAGCTATATAGCTGAACTAGATGCTTGTGCCTCTTATAACAACATTTGCAGGGGCAGGGAGCAGGATTTTCTTGGAAATCACATTCTTGTCTAGTTCTGTGTCAATGTCCTGCATTTCTTCCACTGCAGTCTGGAGAATATCGTGGAACATATGCGTGTGTATGGAAGGCCGCATGATGCATTGATGGAGATCATCTATTGTTAAAACATCTATCCTCTTTACATAGTCCATATGGATGTTCAGTTCACCTTCAAAATCGGATAGGCGTTGCTCTTTAATCGGAAAATATTCAAGAGTCAGGGGAATTGATACTTTGCACCTCTCATGAACTTCTTAAACCTTCTGATACAGACTATTGATCTTTCCAACAGTTACCTGGATCACAGATATCAATTTTACACCGCGGTTCTTGTAGAATTCCATGAAGCTTATGTCCTCTTTAAAATCAACCACTGATTTGAAAGCGAGGTGCTTGGGGAAATCTGCCTTCCCTTCTCTCCATTCCACCTGCTCCATCATATCTTCTTTCACCCGTGTGTATTTTTTCCTGAGCCTAATATCTTCAGAGTTAATCTCCTTCATTCTGTCTACCATGGTCTTTAGCTTGTAAATCCCTTCACTAAGCAGTTCCTGCGACTCGTGCATTTGCTTTAGTATGTCGCAAGATTGTTCATGAAAGGGAGTCATGTCCATTTCTTTGCTTCTTGCTTGCTCCAGCTGCTCGGCCATCAACTCCTTCTCCTCTTCTATTTGGATGATCCTGGATTCAAAGTCATTCTATTCTCCTTACACTATCATCATTTGGACTTCCAAGTGTTCCTTTTCATCCTCCAGGTGCTGATATTTATCTGACAATTCCTTTTGATCTGACAAAAGGCGATTATATTTCTTCACCAAGAGATCCCTATAGGCATGCTCATTAACCATGTCGTGTTGCAACATACAAACCCTTTTCTTGGTTGCCTCAAACTCATTTACCATTTTGACCACATTGTCCTCACTTTCTTTCGCGACAGCTACAGTAGCAAATGCCAATTCCATAGGAGCCTTCTGCATGTTTTGCATAATAGTGGTTTCTCGTTGGGTAATGATATCCGGGTGAAAAGGTTTCTTCAACCTTGTCTCTGTCTTTAGCACAATGGACTTCCTCTTCTTATCAAAAACAAATTTATCCCACTGGGACACAGTATGATATTTCAATGGAGTGAAAGGGATCAATGGAAGATCTTGTCTAGGGATGTTCTCTTACGTGGGTGGAGTCTAAACCATCTAGGATGAATCTATATCCATGTCCTACATGATAGACCCCCCAGCTTGTGCATTTTGTTGGTTGTATTTTCTTCTTCGGCCATAAGCTATCTTTCCTCTTCTTCGGTCCTTAGTTGGTTCTCAACCGCCTCTCTTTCTTCTTGTGCTTTAGTAGCTTCCTCCATTCTTATCTTTTCTAGTTCTTCGTCTTGGAGCCTCTAGGCTTCTTCCTCTTGAAGCCTAAGAGATTCATCTTCTCAAAGCTTGTCCTCTTGCTTCTTTTTCATCTTATCGGCAGCTCCCTTTTGGTTCCTCTCAACTTCCTCTTTAAACCTTTGCTCTTCATTGGTAAAAGCTTCGCCTACTTCCTTTTCTTTCCATAGATTGGCCACTTTGGCGTCTTGGGTAGCGGTAGAGATAGAACTGGCTCCATCTTTGAGGTGATGGAAAATTTGAAGCTCGGTCATGTTACTGATTCCTCTATACACCTCTTCATCCTCATCATAGTAATGAGCATAATCAAGGTGAGCGTGGACCTCTCTGCAATGTTCTGCAGCCTTGTTTCGCCTGTCATTTCTTTAGGAGACCACTTCCCTGAAGTGAAAGTCTCTTAACTCCTGAACGAAATGTTTGGCTGATGAAACCTTTGAAAACTTATAAGCTCCAACATAGAAAGGAAAAGGTGGAAAATAAGCCTTTTTCAATCTATTCAAACATCCTCCAATTCCATCAAGAAAAACTTGTCTGGCTGCCTCCTTGAGGACTATGAAATCTATAGTATACTTGGGCAAGATATATGGTGGTTTGGAGCCTCCATACATTCTTATATAAGTACCCTTCTCTACAAAATAGAAATCGCCATATTTTTCCATAACCTCCATGGCATTCTCAGATAAGCAATTGGGTTCTTCATTAAACATTAGGTCATACAAAGGTATGATGAATTATTCACAAATGAGCTTGTACTATCTGTTGTAATTTTGGGCCCAGAGCATTTAATAGGAAGTGTACACTGGGGTATTGGCTTGGTCCCAAATGCAACCCAACTTTGGGAAAGAATGATTTTCCATAATACAATCTATGAGATAGGATGACATGTAAAATTCTGACTTCTTTAGGATTAGCCATTCTTTTGCAGCGGTTATGGTAGATGAAAGACTATCCGAGAGGATATCTTCCCAATTAAAAGTCATTCCCTTGAATGCCATGTAGTGAATTATGGGGACCCATTGTATCCTATAAACAGTTATGTCGGCCATGCCAAAACTTCTACTCAACATAAGGGCAATCATCCGGAAAGGGCCCCTCAGATTTTGGACTTCATATTCATCACTGTCCTTTTTCCTCAGTTGCTTTCCTAAGATTAACAATTTCTTAGCCACTCCAAATTATCCATCTTGAGCTGCCCTAACCATTTATCATTCAGCCGCTATTGAGGACATGGTAACTTGTAAGCTCCTACAATATAGGTTGGATGAAACGAAGCAAAATCCTCTCCCTTGCTATCGGATAATACTCTTGATTCAGCATATGCATGTTCCAGGATCCATCTGATCACTTATGAAAAGGGAAAGAGCTCTGGCCGCATGGAAGCTTTAAATATACCAGAGCTTCTGATGTTTTGGTATAAGTATCATTCTTCCAAGAGTGCTCCAGGGATATCTTGTTCTCTTAACATGCGATATATATCTCCCCACTTGGCTTCAGGAGGAACACCTATGACAAACTTGGTGTCCTCAAATAAAGTTTCGACTCTTGCCTCCATTGATTCTGGTTCATCCATTTTTGCTTTCCTTTCGCTACCATTTGGCATCGTGGCTTAAACCTACCCAAAATCATACATGATTAAATAAATGGAAAACCATAATGTAGACTAGGATTCGAATTGAAAATACATTACTATATCAAATATAGTCCTAACTGTTGAAGTATTAGTAAGCAATTTCACAATGTGACAATACGTTTCAAATGAAATGTAAGCAACAAAACAAATGAGCCATAATAAGCAGCTACTGGTTGGGTGCAAATTTCCCAATGGGCTCTAAACGCTAACAATGAAGCTAAGCAAACTGATAGGGGCCCGAACTCAGCTACGCCTTTTCCAATGGTTCTAGAAAAGAAATAGACGGGCTTAACTCTAACAAGGACGAGGGTGGCAAAGTCAACGAGTCTGCTAAAATGAAAAGCAGAAGGTCTTGGTGAACGTACCTACCTGGCAGCAAGCAATTAGATTGGGTGGAGTTGACGAATCGAGGACCTGGCTGCACCGGAGTGGTTGATGGCTTTCAAACGGAGTTGTCTCCAAAGTTCCAGCAATGACAAAAAGACAATAACAAAACGGCCTAAACCCACTTATTATATATGCAATAGGGCACGTGGGGGCATTTAACTTTGTGGGTGAGGTTTTAAAATGAGGTTATTGCGAGTATGACCGAGGTCTTTTCGGTGCTTTTAGCATTAAATGCGACCGTCAAAATTGGACAGAATCGACTCGGTGAGTTCTCCCGACGGTTGCGGTAAGAACTGGTGAGTTCCAAGCGGTGTTATGGTGAAACTCGATGAGTTTGTCCAATGTTGTGTAGAAACTCGATGAGTTCATTTGGGTGAAATGAATTCGTGTCTTAATAAAAAAAATCCCACCCATTGCGGCGAAACTTCACAAGTTTGTCCGACATTGCGGTGGAACTAGTCGAGTTCATCCGATGTTGCGGCGGGACTTGCCAAGTTCACCGGACACGAAATGACTTTTCATCTTAACAAAAATTATGCCTACCCATCGCGGCAAAACCTTGTGAGTTGTTCTGCCGTTGCGGCAAAAATCGATGAGTTTGTACATCATTTCGGATGAAAAGGATGAGTTTGAATTAGAGAAAAAGAGAAAAAAAAAACTCGAAAAAACCTGCTTCTCTAGAAAAACTAAGTACAAAAGACCTTCCAGGAAGTGTTTAGTTCCTAAGCAAACTTTTCTAAAAAAAAAAAAAGGAGGGGCCCCAAAATCACTAAAATTTTGGGGGGGATGTTGCAGCAACAACAATTGGCAATTCTCTGGTGAACATAGATCTCTGAAAAATAACTCTCCTTACGGGTAAATGGCTAATTTATATGGGCAACAAAATGTCTTCATAGTTCAATTTCCATGAATGCAGTGATCACTCTCATCATCATGGTCATTTTGGGAAAGGGAAACTTAGAATCATACTTCTTTACAACATTCTTAGGGCCTGAGTATGGAGTTCATTTTGGAACTATGCCTCTTAGATGTCATATGAAGAAGACTCCACAGGATTGTAACAGTACCTCACAGACATATTCGTTTGTTCCTCATTCCCATGCTATTTGCATCATTTTGGATGTTTCTTGATGACTTTTGTCATTTGAGTCTTCCAGAAATGATTTCTTCAACTTCTATATTTTATTTTGGTTCTTCAATCCACAATGTCCTTTTGTGTGAGCGATAATTTTGTTTTATTATCATGCTTCATAGACGGAGAAGAACCTTGGTGGGATGATTTATTTGAATAGCTTTCTTAATTGAATTTGCTTTATTTTTCTCTGTCATGCTTTAATTGAGGCGAGAATTTCTGGAAATCAAACTCCTTAGAACAAGCTCTTTTGGCTTTCATTTGTAGCATGGGATCATTTTAAGTACCATACATCTGTGAGACATGCTTCCTTTCCATGGGTCTATCATAGTGAACTCCGAGAGACAGGCATTTATGTTAGAGTGGATGGATCCCCAAGATAGTAGGAAAGAAAATGCCAAATCTTAGTTATTAAAACAGGGTTACTTTGACCAATCAGAAAAAAGGATATCTAAATTCCTGGAAACTCAACAATGAAAACAAAGTCGAAAATTTCTTTGTAAGTAGGTTTCAACCTTACATGATTTTGAATTTTGTTTGAAGATCTATCTTATATCTTCACCAAAAGCTGAGCTAGGCTTTATTAAAGAAAAAAATAAAGAAAACTCTGAACATAAAGCAAGGTGGAAAGAAAAACAAGCTGACTGAGGAAAATAATAGAAAACAAAACCAAACAAGCAAGCAAGAAAGAAATAAGAGTGTTTATTTACTAAGCAAAGTATTGCTTCAAAGCGAGGCCGTTGAGAGGTAGAGTTACTTCCTCTCCTTGTAAATCTTTTAGCTTGTATGTTGTCGGGCCAAGCATTTCATAAATTTGGTAAGGGCCAACCCACAAATGTTGAAACTTTGTATGCATTCCTTTACCTTTGTGTGGATGGTCCCATTTCAGAACTAAGTCACCTATTTCAAAACCTCTTTTTCCAAACTTCCTTTTATCAAACCACCCTTTGATTATGTCTTGTTGTTGGTGAAATCGGTCCTTGGCTTTCTTCCTGGACTCTTCAAGTTTCAGCAGGGTGTCAATTCTAGATTGTAAAACTTGACTACTGGAACCTCGGGAGGCTTGGTCCAATTGCAAAGATGGGAGTAGGACGTTGGGAGGGAGGATATATTTTCTACCATAGGCAAGGGTATATGGGGAAATCCCTAAAGCATTCTTTGGAGTAACCTTATCTGCCCATAAAGCATTTGGGAGAGCTATGTGCCAGCCCCTCTGATTTTCGATCACAGTTTTCTTAAGAATCTGGATGAGGTTTTTGTTTGAAGACTCAGCTAATCCATTTCCTTGGGGATAATAATTGGCCGAATAATGTAACTTAATATCTCTCTCATAAACAAATTCATTTATCTTAAAGGATGAAAAATAAGTTGCATTATCAAAGACTAGGAAAATTGGAACCCCAAACCTGGTTATGATGTTCTCTTTTAAGAAACTGATAACTGCATCCCCATTGATTTTGCGTAACAGAACAGCTTCTGTCCATCTTGTAAAATATTCGGTGGGTGTTAGGATATACCGGTGCTACAGAGAGGAATTCGGTTTTATTTCCCCAATGACATATATTCCCCATTGTTTGAAAGGTTCTGAGATAATAACTCGATGCAATGGTCCTACTGCTTTCGGTAATTTCCCAGCTCTCCTTTGACATACATCACAATTCCTTGCATAGGCATGAGCATATCTGAATAAGGTGGGCCAATAATATCCAGCCCTCAATATTTTGTGAGCTGTTGTATCTCCGGAATAATGTCCCTCAGCAGGGCCATCATGCAATTCCTTGACTACTTTACTTCCATCTTCATTTTCAAGGCATCTAAGAAAAATGCCATCATAATTTTTTTTGAAAAGTACTCCATCAATCATTTGATAAGCTGTTGATTTCAAATGGAGTGTCCTTCTTTGCTTAGAACTCCAGTGCTCTGGAAAGTACCCTTGCTGCAAATAATGCACTAAATCTCTATACCAGGATTCAAGAGCTATGAAAATAGGGCATACCTCAACCATGTTTAGTTCAGCTTCACTCCTCCAATCTATCTCTTTATCAACTGGAATTTCAGTAAGAAGCTTGCATAAACCTTGACCTTTATTTATGGTGGCTGGTTTAAATTCTAAATCATATTCCTGAAGAGCGGTGATCCAATTTCCTCTTCTTTCTCCCAATTCCTTTTGAACGAAAAGGGATCTGACGGATGGGTGAGGAACTACTAATTTAGTTATGTTCTTGAGAATATATGGCCTGAATTACTTTACCGCTTTGAATATGGAATATGCTTGTTTGTCTACAACAGGATAGTTCATTTCAGTACCTTGCAGACTAGTGCTCATAAAAGAAATCAGGTATTCATCTTCTGATTCTACCTTTTGTGTAAGCACAACTGCGAGAGAGTCGTCTAAGGCAAAGGTATACAAAATAAAATATTTTTCAAAATCCGGACTTCTTAGAGAAGGAGCATTAGCTATGGTTTCTTTGATCTTCTTAAATGCATCTTTTTCCAATTCGGTCCATTTGAACTGTACGCTCTGCTTCACCATTTGTTGCAAAGGTTTGACGGTCTGAGCGAAATTGGGAATGAACCTTCAAACAAAATTGATAGTTCCCATAAACAACTACATAGATTTTTTGTTGTGGGGCATGGGAATTTTTTTGATAACTTGCACTCTCTCTTGATCTATTGAAATTCCCTTATTTGAAATAATGTGACCCAAAAGCTTGCCCTCAAGAATGGAAAAAACACTTTTCTTGGGGTTCAAAGAGATACCATACTTCCTACACTGATAAAAAATATGCTTTAAATGGAAAAGATGGTCTTCTCTCTTCTTCGAGAAAGCTATCACATCATCTAGATAGACTACACCACAATGATCACCCAATCCTAGAAAGGCAATGTCCATTGCACGCTGGAAAGTACCTCCTGCGTTTATCAAGACGAAAGGCATTTTTCAGTATGCGAATGTTCCCCACTTAGTGCAGAAAGTAGTCTTCTTCTACTACCAACACTTGATTGTAACCGGAGAAACCATCTAGGAGAGACAAAAGTTTCGATCCTAATACCATCTGTAGAATTTGTTCCATTGAAGGCACGGGATAGTTATCTTTGTCGGAGGCTCTGTTCAAATTTCGGAAATCAACACATAATCTTATTTCTCCTGACTTCTTCCTCACGAGAACTAGATTAGCAACCCATTCTGAATGCCGGACTTTAAAAATGATCTTAGCATCTAATAATTTCTTCAACTCCTTTTGAATTAAAGGTTTGAGGGTAGGATGCATTCTTCTTAATCGCTGCTGAAATGGCTTAATGCCTACCTTCATTGGTATGACATGCTGAATGATGCGATTATCATATGTTTTCAAATCGTCGTAAGTCCAAGCAAAAACATCCTTATATTGCCGAAAAAGATTAATGAATTTATCTCTTTCTCCCAGTGAACAATATTTACCAAGATTAAGATACTTTGGTTCAGCCTATGTTCCTAGATTTACTAATTCATGATACATAGAGGAGCTATGAGTTTTAACATTTGTTGGCTTCTTGAACTTTCTCTGTAGATCGAACAAACTTTCAAGAGATCTCACTCCTTTGCATATGAAATTTCCTTTGACTGCATCCTTGTTTTGCATATTAGAATCATGCTTTTCTTCATCTATAATAGCTCCTTGGAAAACATTTTCATTTGTAAGGAAACTAATAACCTGGTCATCATCATCGAATACTCTGAGATTTGTAATATTATCTGGGACAAACAGCCTGAAAATCAATTCGATAGAACATTTATTATTAGTAGGCACTAACCTAGAAGCAGAAGTAGCTAATAAATCAGTTGCAGCATTTTGTAATCTAGGAGCAGATTTTATATTAAAAGCTTCAAAGTGCATAATTAAATCCCATACCTCAGACTGATAACCCTTCAAATGTGGTAAAAGACAATGAATTGTATCTCTCACTTGTCTGACGATTACTTCTGAGTCACTAAATACTTTCAGGTATTTAATGTTCAAACCGATGGATTTATTTAATCTGTGGACCAAAGCTTCATATTCAGCAGTATTGTTAGTACAATTGAACTCTAATCTACAAGACAAGAAGTGTTTGTTTTTTTCAGGATCGACTAGAACATAACCAGCTCCAGATCCTTCCTATGTTTTGGAACCATCAAAGTATACAACCCAAAAAACATTCTTTTATCTAACTGAGTTAGCATCTTTACCATCTAAGTCAGTGACTAAACTAACTATGTTACAGTCAATATTATCAGTCCGAGAAAATTGAAGGAGATCGGACTGTTCTTATGATTCATGGATAACATTTTCTGATTGATAATTACCCGGCTCGATTTCTAAGAAATAATTCCCCAAAACTGAAGATGAAAAGTCTACAGCTTAATTCTTTTCTTCTAGCTGAGTTACGTTCTGCTTCATGTGTGGTTCTCTTAGCACTTTAATCTGATTCTACCTATTTTATATGGTAACCATAAGTGAGACCAGTCTATCGCGAAATAACCATTTAGTTTTGTAGACCAGTCCCTGCTCAAGATCAAACCATAGGATTCAGGAATAAATACTACCATTATATTAATAAAATGACACACTCTAGAATCTGCCGACAGCCTAATATGCACATCTTTCATTTCCCTAATGACTTTAACAGCGGTTATGTCTAACTGTATGATCTAAGATGGGGATGGAACTGGATGCCCATTAATCCTTTGGAAAATTGAGATTGGCATGACATTGGAGGAAGCTCCCGAATCTACCAAACAGTTATGCACATTATGATTGAAGATTTCAAAAGTTAAAAGGAAAGGCAATGTTTCAGATTTGGATTTCCCACCAATGCTGGCTTCATTAATTTTTGGATCTTCCTGAGTGTGTGTTGACGGAGTGCTAGATTGGGGATCAAGAGCTTGTAACAGTTTCTTTTGTTTCTGAGGTAAACTACACATATCGAATATGGAAACGTTTTCTTTTACTTTCTTTATGTCCTCGATTATATCATACCCCATATCACATTCTTTTGCAACTTTTGGTTGATTGTCTGTTTTATTTAAAGTTACTTTCAGTTGTTTCGTTATTTCTATGTTTGGCTCTTTGGTAGGCACTCGGTTTGCGTTGGGATGTGATGGAATAATAGTAATGTTACTTTTGGGTATCTCCTTGGAGACTTTAGGCTTGGGAGCAATTAGAGTTGGATCAGCGATCGAACCCTTACTGCGAGTATTGATATTCATAGCTGAGACTTGACTTTGTTCGGGGTCATCCTCAACTAATTTGGTTTAAGGCACCCAATCCCACAGCACCATAGTGGTATCTGGAGCGGGCTCTTCCGCCTCCAAGGTCTGTTCTTCCTAAGGATCTTCTTGATTCGTGATTTGTGCATCAAGCATTTGGTTCATCACTAAACTCATTGAGTTTATCCATTGCAGACAACTTTTTTCAGAATGTGGTTTCTGATGAAAAGTGAAAAAATTATTCATTCCTACTTCATTTAAATTTAAAATAGGAGAGTTGTTTGTAGGTGGATGAGGCTGATAATTTTCTTCTCTCTTCTTGTATAAAGGTTTAAAAGGCTTCCTAGATGTGCTAGCCGCCTTATCCTTTTCAAGATCTACAATTTTATTGGACAACTTTTGCATCATTTTAACCACGTTTTCCATGTCTGTTGATGGTTCTTCTTTATTTATAGTTAGTAACAAGGTTTTTTTATTAGTTGTTGGTTTTGTTTTTTCCTCAAGAGCATGTTTAGCAATGTTGTCTACTTCTTCCTCCACCTTCCTAGCTTCTTCGAAATTTTCTATTAAGGTAGTTTTCTTGGTTCTTTTGACAAACATTACTATGGGAGGGTCGAGTGTTGTTTTGTAATATTCTATTAAAGATTCTTATGTGGGTTTAGCTGCCTCACTAAAATTGTTTTAACAATGTAGTGAATCTTTGGTTAAATTCTTGTTTTTCCATTCTCATAGACAACAAATCTTTCATGAGTGTAGCTACTATTTTCTGATTCCCATATTTTTTTTTAAAACATTTTTCAAATTCTTCCCAATTTGATATCGATCTAGATTGTAAGCTAAAGTACTAGGAAGATACCTTGGGTTCAAAAGTATAGGGAAAGAGTCTATAGACTACATCTTCGTGTTTCACATTCAAAAGGCTCAGAGCTAAATAAAATATCTTAAGGTGATCTTTAGCGGAGATACCTTACCCAGGATCATACTTAGGAAAAAATTTCTCGAGGTTCTTAAGTAGATTGTGAAATGGTTCAGCTAAATTTAGTGCTCCTCTAGCCCTCCATGCAGGTACAACCATGGCTCCACGTGTAGAATTAGGTGGATAATCATGTGGAGTATGAGGTGGATAATTCCTTGGAGTGTGAGGTTCTTCAATATCTAGAGGATTTTCAAGTTCAACTTCTCCAAGAGGCTCTGTGATTTCTTCCAAATATAAATCTACTAATTCTTCAAAGTTCTGAACAAGAACTGAATCATGTGTGTACTATCTTTCCCTTCTAGGAGCTCTTCTTCTAGGGAGAAATGGAATTGCATTCAAACCACCAAACTGCTTAACATAATCACGGGTATGTCTCCTTAATTTTGCTACTTCAGCAAAAGGTACAGGATACAGTGTTTCTTGTTGTTCAAACCCAGAATTAGGATCTTCTTGATTTGTTATTTCCAGATATGAATTATCTAGGATTGTTGTTTCAAGTGGGTTTCCAACAAGATCTCCTCTGACGAAATAATCTCCTCTACCAGCCATGCACTGGTGGCCGTCCTTCTAGCGCCAAAAATTGTTGATGCCTCAAAAATCGTAGCATCAATCAGCAAGGGATTCTCCCCGGTAAGCAATCCCAATTAGATTGCTCACCATTTGGTGTGGGGAATCCATCCAGTTAATGGTTCCGGCTACTGTAAGATTTAAATATTTATATCCTTTTCACCAATTGTGGCTCGATCCACCATTTATGTATTTTATGTTAAATATGATATGCAAGTGCCCTAAGCTAAATGCAGGTAATTAATCTAAAACAATATAAGCAAATCCAATCTATCCTTGCAAGGAGCAAACTGTAAAGATGAGTAATAAATTTAAAGAAACATCCAAAGATTGTACAGATAGCTATTTAATCATAAAGATGCAATTTCAGTAGAAGATAAAATATATCAAAGATAGCTTTGAATTAATTAACACATTCCATTACTCATTTGAGATAAACATCTTTGCACAGGAAATTATGAGAATATTCATCACACAGAAGAAATTCATAATAGCAAAGAATGATCTCACAGTAATGTATAGATGATAGAGGAATAATCCAACAAACATTTAATACATCTTTGAGGAAAAAATGCAGTCTCCCATGATTTCTTTAAGCAAAATTCAAATTCCTTATACATGCAGTAAATTAGTTCACATACAAGACAGAAAATGTATTTTCACCTCTCAAAAGTCCCTCTACTATTCTCTAATCATCTATATATAAATTTACAAAATGCTCCTAGAGCTGTCACATGTTTCTTTTCCCTAAATCTTTTAATTTTCTTTTAAATGCCTTTCACAAAATGGAATAATTCATGGCATCCTTTCAGAAAAGACAAAAAGAAACAATTGTCCCTCTGACTTCACAACTTGATAATATAAAGAGAAACTCTCATCATATAGTGGCTGCCAAGTCAGCTTTCAGATGGTGCCTCTTCTTCAGTTGGATCCTTTGTTCTAGATGGCATTCCTACCTCTAATGATGATTTTTCTGCTGCTTCTTTATTAGCTTCAGCTATGTATATGAACTAGATGCATGTGTCTCTTATAACAACATTTGCAGGGGCAGGGAGAAGGATTTTCATGGAAATCACATGCTTGTCTAGTTCTGCTTCAATGTCCTGCATTTCTGCCACTGTAGTTTGGAGAATCTCGTGGAACATATGAGCGTGTATGGAAGGTTGCGCAATGCATTGATGGAGATCATATGTTGTTAACACATCTATCCTCTTTACATACTCCATCTGGATGTTTAGCTCACCTTTCAAATCGGATAGGCGCTACTCTTTACTCAGAAAATATTCAAGAGTCTGGGGAATTGATACTTTGCACCTCTCATGAACTTCTTGAACCTTCTGATAGAGATTGTTGCACTTTCCAATAGTTACCTGGATCACAAATATCTATTTTCTTCTTCGGCCTTAAGCTCTCTTTCCTCTTCTTCGGCCCTTAGCCAGTTCTCAACTACCTCTCTTTCTTCTTGTGCTTTAGTAGCTTCCTCCCTTCTTATCTTTTCTATTTCTTCATCTCGGGGCCTCTAGGCTTCTTCCTCCTAAATCCTAAGAGCTTCTTCTTCTCGAAGCTTGTCCTCTTGCGCCTTTTGCATCTTGTTGATAGCTTCCTTTTGGATCATCTGAGCTTCCTCTTTAAACCTTTTCTCTTCATTGGTCAGAGCTTCGACTGCTTCCTTTTATTTCCATAGATTTGCCTCTTGGGCATCTTGGGCAGTGGTAGAGCTAGAACTGGCTCCATATTTGAGGTGATGACAAATTTGAAGCTTGGTGATGTTACGAATTCCTCTATACACCTCTTCATCCTCATCATCGTAATGAGCATAATCAAAGTGGGCATGGACCTCTTTGGAATGTTCTGCAGCCTTGTTTCACTTGTCATTTCTTTGGAAGACCACTTCCCTGAAGTGAAAGTCTCTTAACTCCTGAATGAAATCTTCGGCCTATGAAACCTTTGAAATCTTATAAGCTCCAACATAGAAAGGAAAAGGTGGAGAATAATCCTTTTTCAATCTATTCAAACATACGCCAATTCCATCAAGAAAAACTTGTATGACTGCCTCTTTGAGGACTATGAAATCTGTAGCATACCTAGGCAAGATATATGGTGGTTTGGAGCCTCCATACATTCTTATATAAGTACCCTTCTTTGCAAAATAAAAATCACCATAGTTTTCCATAACCACCATAGTTTTCCATAACCTCCATGGAATTCTCAGATAAGCAATTGGGTTCTTCATTAAACATTAGCTCATACAAAGGTATGATGAATTCTTCACAAATGAGCTTGTACTGTCTCTCATAATTTTGGGTCCAGAGCATTTTATAAGTAGTGTACACTGGGTAATTGGATTGGTCCCAAATGCAACCCAACTTTTGAAAATGAAGCTTTTCCATAATACAATCTATGAGATAGTATGACATGTAAAATTCTGACTTCTTTAGGATCAACCCTTCTTTCGCAGCGGTTATGGCAGATGAAAGACTATCCAAGAGGATATCTGCCCAATTAAAAACCGTTCCCTTGAATGCCTGTTAGGAACCCATGTCAACCCTTCTATTTACTTTGTTAGTATATTGTTGTTGGATGCATATGCTTTGTAAGTCATCCCGTAGTATTTGTTGATCCATAGTTGTGTTATTGTTGTTTGGTGCATATGCTTTGTAAGTCACCCATAGTATTGCTGATCCATAGTTTGTATTGGCCCATGGTTTTGACCCATAGTATTGGCGCCTAGACCTAGTATATAAGTGTGTGTTGAGGCCTATGAAGGCACCGTGAAGTTAGTTGTATTGAGCTTGCTCAAAGGAGGTTTGTTGGCTTGGTTTTGCAACCAAGCTTAGTGCAATGGGCACCTGCTAACTAGTAGCAGCAGTTTCAATAGAAATAAATAACAAACTAATATAAACTATATTAAACATGGATCTATGTGAAGTAAATAAACAAACAATGAAAATATTATAGAAAACAAGAACAAGAAATAGAATAAAGAATAACTTTGTATTAAGAATAAGGGCAAGCAAGTGCTTGCAATGGTAATACTTCCAAGTGGTGAAGATTGTTGAGTAGCTCCAAGGGTGAGTAGCTCCAAACTCCAAGGGTCCCTTCTCCAAGGTAGCTACAATGGCCAAAAGCTCATGGGAGATTTTGGCAGCATGAGGATAGGATGATGGATGGATGGAAAGTGAGGAGCCCCTACCACCTTTTTATAGTTTTTGGTGGTGGGGAATACCATTATGGTTTTTAAGGAAACCAATGGTATTGACCAACATGGTTTAGGTACCTTTTCCCTCCTTTTTCCTTTTTTGAATATTTTTTATATTTTTATTCCCTTTTTAATATTTTTGAGAATTTTGGACCCTTTTTGAGGAAAAATATTCATTTTGAGTGGAAAAAGGGGTGTATTAAGGTCTTTTGGTGACCTTCTGGTGGCTTTAGAGGCTCAAATGGTGGAAAAGTGGACAAATGGGTCATGTGAATAAGGAAATGAGCTAGTGAGCACTTTTTGGGTGTTAACAGATTGCCCCATGATGTGTGAGGGCAGGAGCTCATTGTATGGTCGATAGACATCATAGTTCTTTTGTGTTTTTTCTGGGGTTTGGGGAAGAGAAGAGACCGATTAGAGACTGGATCCACGGCCCTTGGAAGATGCAAAAATAAAAAATATTACATGGCCTCAATATGAATGAGGAATAATCTCTGATAATGGACGAGGCGGGCATACCCATGCTCGTATCAAGACATAACAATTAGTCCCAAGAAGGGGGACCTAAAAAATACATAAAAAATCTGTTGGTACATCATAATGGTCCAGAGGGGACATCATTTTGGGATGTACTCATGATCATAACATGACTGATCTCAATAACTGATACACTGGAATAAAGCAACAACCGTTCTGAATAAGGTCTCAGAAGGGTTGATGAACTGCTGAAACTGAAGGTGTCCAACATCTGTAGGGACTCAATGACTATGAGCCATCTCTGGGAAGTATATGTAACTGTATACTCGAGGGAGCATAAAACTGGGGTACATTTGAATACTGTCGCCATGTGCAACCCGGATATCTATAGAAAAAATGTAGCTGGTTGTTTCCATAAGTAGACTCTCAAATGTGGAAGAATCAGGTGGTATCCAGGGTCTTGAACAAATAACTGAACGGACCAATACCCTGTGCGAGTCTCAACGATGTGATCAAGGTGTTGAAGTCGAGCATGTGAGAAACAACCATTTGGAGAGGCACTGAGGACTCTTCTCGAAATGATTCGTAGGCACTCATCATAAATGGTGATGAGTTCAAGACACAGGGACCTCTAGGTCTATCCTCGGGAATAAATTTGTTTGTCGTCGACAAAGGGAGACCAAAAACTAACAAGGCAATGATGTTTCCTTGATAGGAGCACGAGGTGTAGAACTGAAGTGTGGTAGTACTAATGGTAGGACTGACATACTTGTGGGGATGGGAAGTAACTGGGGTCATATAGTGGGTAGACTCAAACTTCCTTTGTTCAGAGCATGATGACATGGTTGACCTGGAAGCGTAGGGAACTGACTTGTAGGTGTGGGGATCATAGCTTTTAAGGACTGAAGGGTATGTATTGACTCTAGGGGGGGGTCAAGTTGTTTGGTGCTGTTGAGGGGTTTTGAGGGTGACATACTACAGAATACTCTGAACAAAGGTGACCAAAATGGGGAGGCTGCCATATGAGTAGACATGATCTGTTGTGGCGTCGAGAGGCACCATTGGGTCCTTCTTCGTAGTTTTAATGAGCTCCAAGAAGGTATAAAAGTGTGCTCTGAAATGGTACTGTCTTGTGGATTTTGTGATCCCAGGATTGTTCGTGGTCATGAGTGCTTTCATTTTTAGGGTGTCTGAAAACAATAAGAAGACTCTGCAGTGGTTGTGAGTACAATCCTGTGGGTTTTACAAGCCCAGGATGGTGATTGCTCGTGGTCGCTTTCATGTTTAGAGAGTCTGAAAGCGGTAAGGGGGCTCCATTGGTGTTCTTTTTCGTAAGTTAGTCTCCAAGGCCCGAAAAAGCATAAAATGATGCAAATGGAGAACTCTTCTAGCCGATGTGACTAGAGTATTCCTTTTTCGTAACTAGTCTACAAGGTCCAGAAAAGGGGTAAACTTATACCAGGTAGACGCCCTTTCAGATACGTTTAGCAAGCATGAAAGGAAGCAAGGTTGCTCAGCGATCTTTTCATTGTTTTAAGAGTCAGAAAAGAGCTTAATAGAAACTCCCTAACTACCTTTTTTGTAAAAGGGATTGCTCGGACCGAAAAAGGGGTAAAATTATACCGAACAAAAAGGGATTGGTGAGAGCGAGAAAAGGTCTCAAGCATCATCATGAGTGCGGAATACTGAATCCAGTGACATAAAGATTGTCAAAAAGGTGCAACGACCAATGTGGCACGCCAACCGAGGTGATGGGAGGGTATTTTGAAACAGTGCCCAAAAAATATGGGCGTGAGAGCGAGAAATGATCTCAAGCATCATCATGAGCACGGAAAACTGAATCCGGTGGTATAAGGATTATCAGAAATGGAGAACGGCGGATGTGGCACGCAAACCGAGGTGACGAGGGGCCATGGGAAAAATGCCTGAAAAATATGGGCGTGAGAGTGAGAAATGATCTCAAGCATCATCATGAGCGCAGAAAACTGAATCCGGTGATATAAGATTCGTCAAAAATGGACGACGGCCGATGTGACACGCAAACCGAGGCGACGAGGGGGCATGGGAAAAATGCCCAAAAAATATGGGCGTGAGAGCGAGAAATGATCTCAAGCATCATCACGAGCGCAGAAAACGGAATCTGGCTATATAATACTTGTCAAAAATGGACGACGGCTGATGTGGCATGCAAACCAAGGCAACGAGGGCGTGAAAAAATGGTCAAAAAATGGACCTGGTGAAAACAGGAAAAGGAAAGAACTCTCATGAAGTTCTCCCTGTTCTGATTGCAACGGTACCAACGATTTGAGAAACGGACGTCGTATGACACTGAAATGGTTGTTTGAAATATGGTGGAATCTCTATAAATAGGGCGTGAGGCCCATATGACATGTCATTGTTACGTGTGAGTTTGGCAGAGCAGTCAGAGCTCTTTCTTGATTTTCAGGAGATTTCACCGTTGGTTTTCGATTCCACGAGTTTCAGGTAACTCTATTCGCCTTAGCCTTTTCAATTATGTCCTTTTTTGTTAGAGGCGGGCCCCCAAAGGCCACAAAATTCCATGTCGGCCTTCCAACATGGAATATCGCGGGTTTCGGCTCCTTTACCGCGATGGACATCGTGGGTTTGAGGCTGACAGTCGCGATGTTCATCGCGAGTATGGGGGAGACAGTCACGATGTTCATTGCGACTGTCTGGCCAATACCCGCAATGTTCATCGCGGGTTCTTGTATAGAAGCCGCGATGATCATCGCAGCTTTTGATGGAAAAGCTGCGATGGTATTCTTGAAATTTTTTTCTATGGTGCTAAAAGTTTCTTTGTTTTTTGGCAGGATGCTGAGGAGACCATTGACGTCATGGAGAGAGCGAGAGAGGGAGGAAGATTTGATGGTCCGGATTCATACAGGTTAGGGGGTTCGGCAGGCTTTGGCAGTGGGTGGACTGCTAAAGTTCGCTCAGATTCCACCAATGCGTTCAGTAGGACCCCTACTGAACAAGTTGGTGAGTTGGTGGGTACCTGCAGAGGGTGCCTTTGTTGTTGGGGGTGAGAGGTTGGAGATCACCCTCATAGATGTTTATTTTCTTACTGGGTTACCTCGCTTAGGGGAGGTGGGGGATCTTCTGCCGAGGATCCCGGCAGGTGTTGACATGGAGGATATCCTGGAGACTTTCTGTGTCGCTGGGGCGATTGTGCAGAACAGCGCGCTGAGTTTGAGATCACTGCGAGAGTGGGACATGCGCGCTGTCGGGGCTTGTGTTCTGCGAGTGTTGGGTGCCGCGGGGGGGACTTGGATTCTGTGCTGAGGGGGACTTATTATGCATGGGGTCATATGTTTTTAGCTGGTGTCCGGAGAGATATGGACAAGGTCAGTCGGGAGGGGGGAGAGTTCTGCTATGCCTCCTTTCTGTGTTCTTTTTTCTTTGAGCGGGTACCGACTTTGCGACCACGGGTGCCCATTCATGATGGTTTGGTGAGCGAGCCGTGGATGGTGCAGTGGGGGCAGATGATGCCTCGCGGTGGTGGTGGTATCCACGGGTTCTTCTCGCAGGAGATGTACAAGCAGTGGGAGAAGATCCCTCTGTTGATTGAGGATTATCCATATGCTGGTATGGATTACCGAGGAGATCCGGAGATGCCTCAAGCCCAGGGACAGGCCTAGGGTTTAGATGGTATGTTTTGTTCTCTACTATATCATGTGTTTCTAGATTTATTGGTTATGATTATAGTTAGATATGTATATGATGGTTTATTTGCATTGTGCAGATGTTGGTCCTGTTCCACCGGCTGACTATGTGGCTCGCAGGGGATGGGCAATGGTGGTTTCTCCACCTCCGGCAGCTGTACCGCCTCCACATGGTCGAGGATTTGGGGCTCGTGGTCGAGGGGCTGGCCCTCGAGATGATGTTGTCGCTGGTGTCCGAGAGACAC
This sequence comes from Larix kaempferi, assembly GCA_027924585.1. NCBI lineage: Eukaryota > Viridiplantae > Streptophyta > Pinopsida > Pinales > Pinaceae > Larix > Larix kaempferi. The sequence continues at coordinate 1,431,138 of BSBM01000926.1, read as the reverse complement.
TGGATATGATTCTAGCAGGATTCCCAGAGGATGGTTGGAGAGACTTAGATCGGGACATCGTCGAGCGATGTTTCGATGTGCCACGTGAGTGGCGCTCAATCCTGCTGAGGGCAGCATTGCTGGCGGCCGAGTACAGGGATGGTGGTCGGGATGATCCGGCAGGGCCGACGGAGAGGAGGATTCGTCTACGAGATGATTCAGCAGGGCCGACAGAGTGGAGAGTTCGGGCTCGGCATGATCCGGCAGGGCCGGCGGAGGAGGTGCTAGAGGAGCCCAGGGACCGTGATGATTAGATCATATGTATTTGCCCCCAAATGCTGATGAGCATATGGGGAAGCTCTTTTTTGTATGGCTGATGTATTTTTGTATATTGGGTGCTGAGGGAACCTATTTCATGTTTTGACTATACTATGATGTATATATATATATATATGATGTTGATATATAGTCGTGTATGCACATGGATGCATTTGTTGGCTTTTTGTTCGCCCATGGAGGCATGTTTGATTTTCTGTATGCCCGTGGAGGCACATGTTATGCACGTGGATGCAACATTTTGATTTTTTGTATATGCCCGTGGAGGCACATGTTATGCACATGGACGCACATTTTGTTTTGGTATATGCCTGTGGAGGCACATGTTATGCACGTGGATGCATTTTCTTTATGAAATGATTTGATTGGTGTGCCAGTCAAGTACGTTGTTGGCCATATGGTCTGCTACACTATTGAGGTTTCTTGGGACATGTGTGAATGAAATGGATTCAAACTGTCGAATCATTTGTTTAGTGCACAATTTTTTTTTGAAAAGACAGGGATCGCGTACCTAGTAATCATTGTTGAGCTGGGAAACAAGGAGTTGTGAGTCCAAGAAAACGTTAAGGTGATGTATGCTCATTTGGAGAGCTGCGGCCAGGAGACCGATCACGGCATCATATTCAGCTTGGTTGTTGGTGGCAGCACCTAAACACACTCCATCGATGTGTATCAACTCATGTGAAGGGGAATATATTACCCAAGATGCGGAGTCTAGATTGGGGGACCAACGGCTTGCACCATCAGCAAAACCGACGTAGCAAAGTGGAACATGTGTGTAAAAGGGATAAATGGCAGGGGCCGACCGGATAGAGGGGTATCTAGTGGAAATTGTGTAAATGGTGTTAATTTCTTCCGAGGAGGAAGATGGTGGGGGATGAATGGGTCGCCGTTGCTGACGAATGGGGGGGACATCAGGCCATGTGTCAATGTGGTGCTCTATAATGGCGGGGTCAAGACCATGCATTTCGGTATAGGACCAAGCAAAGACATCACGGAAATCGTGGAACAGTTTTTTGTATTCTCCAATCTCATGCTCACTGTAGGAGGCTCCTAATGTAATGATTTCAAGGGCACCAGGTGGGTTAGAGATATCGATGTGGATGACGGCTGAGATATTTGCCATGTTACCTTCTTCAAAGGCATCAGGAGTAGGAATAGGATCCTTAAACCAGTCGACTTTAGTAGGAGGGAAATCTTTGGACTCAACCGTGAATTGGGTAGCGGTGGTGGATGAGGTCTCTTCTGGGAGGAAGTATGAACGATGGTGCATATCTTCCTATGGGTAATCAAGGGTAGTAAGAGCCTCTAGAATCTCCTCATCATTGCGAAAACTTTGAGTGGTCGAATCGGTTGACGAGGTAGTAGTAGTCGAAGAGATCATATAAACGGTGTTAATCTCTCCGGATGAGGATGATACGGGAGGGTAGATTTCCTCGATGAGGGGAGGAGATATTTCTAAGTCGACGTTATTCAGCTCGTACAACGCTGCTCTGTAATCTAGGATATCAGGACAGTGATGTGAGTAATGGCCGTAAATACCGCATATCGCACAAGGGTGGTTGGTACGCAGTGATTTGTCACGAGTCTTGGGGTTTGAGTCGATTTTGACAACCGAGATGTTGGGGTCATCATCAAGCATTTGCATGTGTTCCTGTAATGCAGGTAACTGTGGACATTGATGAGTTGGATGGCCTAAATCATCACACAATGAGCATTTAGGAGGAGCACGGAAGACGGGGGGAGGTTTAACTGCTTTGGGTGGGGGTACCGCAGTGTATGGTTGTGGGCCTGATGAGAGGAGGGGGATTCGCAGATGACGAAGGGGTAGTGATACCAGGAGGTGGTTGAGTAGAAGTGACAATGGGTTGCACTGGTTGCAGGATGACATTTGGTGTCGGTGGGGGAACGGGAGGCGAAATATACCACACGGGTAATCCCAATGTTAACCCGGGGAGACTAAGGGTAGCCATAACCGGAGCGCTTACTACGCCTAAGGGAGGAAATAGAAAGGAGATTGTGTGGATGGGTATAACACCAATGTGACTAGGGACCAATGGCGGTTTAGGTAACAAGGATGGTTGATTGTTGGATGTTTGTGTATTGTGTGAAAGAGTACAGAGGTCAGCGATGTGGGTCTCTGGTGACGGTGGTGGAATAGATTGGAATGTAGAAGTCATCGACGCGTCGGAGTAAAGTCTGGGTCCCACAAAGGAAACAAATGAGGTAGTTGCACCACAAACAGGTTGTTCAACCATAGGGAGAACATTTTCAGGTGCAGCGGGGGCCTTAGGATCGTAATAGGTGAGTTGGTCGACCTTGACCATGCGTCCGTCATGAGGGAACATCATGGTACGAAAAATGGATGAGGAAACAGCCCGCATGGCATACATGTAGTTGCGGCCAAGTATGAGGTTATAGTCAAGTTGGGCATTGATGACCTCTATGTCAATGAGCACGGTTTTACCATCCAGCTGGACGGGGACATTAGCGAGGAGACCTTGGGGTTGAGCCGAACGACCGTCGTAGGCTCATAATGCGGTGGTGGACTGCTGGAGAGTAGGAGATCCCAACTTCTGCCAAACGAATGTGGACATAATGAATGTAGAGGCACCTCATCGATAATGCACCAATGGATGACAAGATTCCGAACGGAAACAGAAACTTGGAATGCTAAAGTGGAAGGTAGGCATGGTTCGGACTGGTCTGAATCGAATGCCATTAGTTGTGAATCATTGGGGTCAATAGCGCCAATGGAAGAGAGCAAAGTCTTGCGCTGTGAAGGACAGTTTTTTAAGACTTCTAAAAAAGACATGGCTGCGGGAGACTGGGCTAAGTCATCTACAATGCTGTAATTCGATGCAGCATGAGCATTGGTTTTATTGTTGATGCGACGAAGTGGGAAGCGAGGTGCTTTAGAAGCGCCATCGAGTGGAGCTGGAGGTATACATAACGTCTGATCTGTGGGATGAATGTTAGTGTTCTTGTCGGCTGGAGGGGCTTTAGGGGTGGATCCATATTGGTTTCGACGGTTTTGGAGGTTGGCATCTGCGGATGACATCATTAGCAAGTGGTGGGTATCTGAATCGAACATGGGTTGATCAGGAGCGGCATAAGTGATTTGTTGTGGTGGCGCGTTGCCCTGAGGGGGAGCTAACGACTGAGTGTTCACTACGCCTTGGGTTGGAAAGGGGTTTTGGAGCACCAAAGGTTGATGTTGAGGTGGTGGAGGGTTGGGTGGCGCCTGAGGAGCCGCTTGCCCTTGACGATGGGCATCGTCAGTCCAGAGTTGTCGAGCTCGCTCCAAATGTGGGCAAGCATGTGTGTAATGGCCATAGACCCCGCATATAGAACAAGGGTGGTTTGTTATGAGGTTATTGTTTTTAGGCTGCTTGGGATGACGATCCAAATTCTGGTTGGGAGGAGCAGCGTTGTTATTATGCGTAGGATTGGGAGGTGGAGGACCTTGATGTTGTTGTTGGTTGTTTTCACGGTTACGTCCTCTTCCACGGTTTTGTTGTCCACCCTGGTTGCGTTGGTTGTTTTGATGTTGGGGCTGATTGTGTTGTGTGTACACTTGCCCTTGAGCAGTGGGAGGATTTTGGTTCGCCGCAGGTGTGGGAGCAGGTTGCGGTGGATAATAAGCTGGTGGGGCTGGAGGTGGTCTAGTTACCTGCTGGGGTTGTTGGTAAACCTGAGCTATTGGAGGTGTTTGGTTAGCTGTTGCAGCTTGTTGTGGGTAATACATTGGTTGAGGTGCGGCTAGGGGGTGTATGCAGGTGGTGCATGACCAAAGCAATGTGGTGGACATGAGGGTCCGTGGGTATGGTGGTGATGTGCCATGGGAGCATATGGATTGGTTGCTCCAGATTGAGATGTAGCCCACGAAAGGTCGGGGCCATGGCTAGGATGTGTAATGGAAAAGGGTTGGGGATGCTAGGCAATACGACCAATGATTCCATCTGCGGCATGGGATGCCCCCGACACATCGTGTTGGGATGAGTCACCCCGAGGGGCATCCGGTATAATGGTATACAGATAACCCGACTGGGCGTAAATGAGGTCAAATTGTTGGGCTTTGAGGATGGCCTCTTCTTCAGACTGGGGTCGTTCGGATGCCACATCCTTGGCAATGAGAGGGAGGAGGGATTTTAGAAACCAATCTAAGATGATACGGTCATCTAACTTGATTTTGCAGAGGCTTCGGCATCGATGCCACTCATGGATGTGGTCAGTGATGTGGGTGGTCGTGTTCTGTCTACAAGATAGTAGGATCTCGACTCCCGCATCATAGCGGACAGGTAACTGAAAGAACTGCAGGAAGGTCGAGGCAAGGGAGGTAAAGGTGGCATGGGTCCCATGGGGCTGCTCAATATACCACTTAGCTGCAGAGCCAGTGAAGGTGCGCTGTAACAGATGGAGGCGGACAGAGTCATCCACTATGGAGTTGGAGGAACACCATAGATGGAAGGACATAATATGGTTCTGGGGGTCCTCACCTGCCTTGCCATCAAACTTAGGGATGTCGGAGGGGAGTTTGGTGGGCATGTGAGGCCATGCAGGTTCATGTCTGATAGGATCGTTGGTTAGCCTGGCTAAGTCTGGTAAGTTCAGACTCGCCATGTAAGGTAAAATAGCAGATGGATGTGGCGTAATGACTGGGACATGACTATTCATGGTGGCATGATGTAGTGGTCCAGTAGCCCCTAAGGGTATGCTAGGTATTGAAGGTATGTGTCCTCCAACTGCTGTGGTTTGGTATGGGCCAGCGTTTCCAAGTGCAACATGGGTTACACCGGGGTTAGGAATAGTAGTAGGGATTCCTGGGATCTGGGTTGTGGTAATGAGAGGGGGTGTGACCCCTATGTTTGGCATACCCATAATAGGAGGTAGTCCTGTGTTGGGCATTCCTAAAGGTGGAGTGTCCCCCATATTAGGCATACCTAGGGGGGTGGTTGTTTCCATGGATGGCACCGCAGTAGAAGGGTTTGTGGATGTATCTCCTATGGTACTGGTAAAAAGTGGGTCGAATTGTGTTCCAGCCATAAACATGGTTGGGAATAACGCAGTAGGGTTTTCGGATTCTGCCTCAAAATCAGATGTGAAGTGAGGCGTGTCAGAATCGGATGACTGTATGTTTGGCCGATGACGTGTTGAGTCAAGGGATAAGGCTCGACATCGGTGACGTGGAGAGCCAAGTAGACTGAACTCTGGGGGTTCTCCCTGAAGATGACGATACCGTCTAAAATTCTCAATGGTGAGAAAAATGTTTTTTGTGTAAAAATCTTCAGTGTAAGATGGTAATGTATAAAAAACTCGAAACCCTAATGCAACCAAGGGTGCAAAAAGGGGAGTGAAAATAAAGGCTCTCAGGCCAAAAAAATCAAGCTCAAAAAGGTACTTATTATAGCAGCTGTGCTATAATAAGTGGAGGGATGCAACAAAAATGGTCAAAGTACCAACAATCAAACAGCTTCTAGAAAAAATAGGTGCTACTAGACCAAAGGTGGATTGTATCATGCAAACACCTAACTAGAAGTATTGTGAGTCAACAAACGATATTCTCTGCAAGGTGATGAAATCCAAGTCAGAAAATATTGAGTGTTGAATCAACGGCTAGATATCCCCCTACCAGGAGGGACACCGGGTAATCAATCCTAAAGAATGGCAACTAGGATACTCCGTTCATGACATGTTCAGAAAAGGTAAATCTGCTATTTGGTCCTTTTACCGCAATACCCCCATAAAGGGATATCTCAAGGACTGCGAATGGTAGCCTTCGGTTACTGAATGGATTCCGGTATTCCACTCAGGCTTTCGGAACCATCCTCGCGACTTCAACCCTCCTAGGGGAGAGGCCCTCTGATAAACTAGTTATGACCGTGCCAAAAAATACTAGGAGATTTTGGTTTCCTAATGGACAACAACTATGTCTCAAATTTAATAACTGAGGGGTGTTATTGGAACACCTATCCCCTCAATTCTACCTAGCTACAAAGTTCTTTTAAGTTCTCCCCAAGTGGGATTAAAAGTTGGTTGAAGTTAGGGTAAATTTTAAGGCTCAGTTTTAAATTATGTGTTGGAGTGGGTGTACTTGTGGTATTTTAAACTGAAATTGGAAATGTCAATGCTTTGCAAAGACTATTCAAAAACAAAGGATCTTTGATATAGGAAAGCAAATAATATGAATACTTCAAGAAATAAATGGATTTCTTTTTTAAACAATTGCTTGGGCAAAGTATCAAGGAAGTAAACAGTAAAAATTTTTATGTAGATAAAATGGAAATAAATCCTTCTTTCAATTTCTGAAAATTTTTAAAAAGATTTTTTAAAAGAGCATTCTAAATAGTAAAATATTTCTATGGCTGTAAAAAATGCAGGAATTTTAATACTGTAAAATGTGCTAAATGGGCAGAAAATATAGCAAAATATTAATTTTTTAACGGATTGGCCGAATTGAAAAAACTCGCATCGCAGGTTTTGGCAGAACAGCCGCGATGGACCGCGTGGGTTTCTGTCACATAGTCGCGATGGGAAGCGTGGGTTTCAACTATGAAGCTGCGATGTGCAGCGTAAGATTCCGTCACATAGTTGCGATGTGCAGCGTGGCAAATGGCCGCGAAGCCGCGATGTGCAGCGCGCAAATTGGCCATGAAGTCGCGGGGAGCCGCGCGGAAAAGAGCCGCGAAGTTGCGATGAGCCGCACAACTGTTGGGAAAAAAGACACGAGGCGAAAGCCGTACACGGACGCCGAAAAATGAACCCGAAAATTGAAAATTTCGGGTTGTTAATGCCAATAGAATTGGCCAAGATCTAGAACAACAATGGATCTGCTGTCTAGGGTGGCAGATCTATGAATTAAACTGACTAATACTAACAAAAACTAAGATCTAAAGCTAAAAATTGAGATCTAAGAATTCTAAGCCAACGGAGTCGCCAAAAACTGTTGGCTTGGTTTTGCAACCAAGCTTAGTGCAATGAGAACCTGCTAACTAGTAGCAGCAGTTTCAATAGAAATAAATAACAAACTAATCTAAACTATATTAAACATGGATCTATGTGAAGTAAATAAACAAACAATGGAAATATTATAGAAAACAAGAACAAGAAATAGAATAAAGAATAACTTTGTATTAAGAATAAGGGAAAGCAAGTGCTTGCAATGGTAATACCTCCAAGTGGTGAATATTGTTGAGTAGCTCCAAGGGTGAGCAGCTCCAAACTCCAAGGGTCCCTTCTCCAAGGTAGCTACAATGGCCAAAAGCTCATGGGAGATTTTGGCAGCATGAGGATAAGATGTTGGATGGATGGAAAGTGAGGAGCCCCTACCACCTTTTTATAGTTTTTGGTGGTGGGGAATACCATGGTTTTTGAGGAAACAAATGGTATTGACCAACATGGTTTAGGTACCTTTTTCCTCCTTTTTCTTTTTTTGAATATTTTTTATATTTTTATTCCCTTTTTAATATTTTTGGGAATTTTGGACCCTTTTTTAGGGTTTTTTATGCTTTTTGAGGAAAAATATTCATTTTGAGTGGAAAAAGGGGTGTATTAAGGTCTTTTGGTGACCTTCTGGTGGCTTTAGAGGCTCAAATGGTGAAAAAGTGGACAAATGGGTCATGTGAATAAGGAAATGAGCTAGTGAGCACTTTTTGGGTGTTAACAAGGTTGCCCCCTCGAAGTGGCCTGTGATCAATATAAAAGTGATTATGAGTTCTGTCATTTCTGCTATTTCGCATATTCTTATTAATTAATTGTTGCAAGTTCTTCACATCTGGTATCAAAGCACTTTCTTGGGCTCACTAGGTGAAATTTCTGTCAAATTTTTTTTTCGCATCTATTGCAACTTCAGATCTGAGAATAATCCCTATCCGCTTAACTGTGGGAAGTACTTGGGCATAAGCCCTAAAAATCATTGTGAGGAGTACCATGGGAACCCCAAAGTAGCTGGCCCATTGAGAGGACCTGCTAGCGAAAAGGGAAACAACCCCTACCTGATTGACTAGTTCCCACCCGTGAGGTAAACCAAGAGCTGTCGTTTGTGGCAAAGCAGTTATCAGTTTTACCTGAGCCGTGGAGTGAGGGGTACTACCCCAATATGCAAGCCGTTAGACAGCATTGGTGGCCGAGTGAAACCCATGAACTGTTAGGAAGCCGCACATACCTGGGGTCCATATCTATTTTCAGCTAAACTATTGTCACGTCGTTTCAGATCTATTTAAGATCCATATGTTTTCGATCCAGTTGGTGCCGTTTCAGATCCCTCTATTTCCGATCAGTTCTGCGCCATTGTAGATCTATCTGTTTGAGATCCCTTCCGCACCATTGCAGATCCATTCCTAAAAAAAAATAATAAATAAATAAAAAACTAGTTTTTGGCCATATTTCTCTTGTTTTCACTCTGTTTTCCCTGAAACTTCACTGACACCCCTGCAATCCCATTCTACATATTTCATTCCTGAGGACCCTATCCCAAATTCCACTTCCCAAAGCTCGAAATCCCACATTTGTCTATTTTTAGGGTTTGCCATAACTTCTTCGGATTTTACCCAATTGCCTTCAAATTTTTCCAATGAGTTCCTTTCTTAATTCTACTTCTTTGTCCCTCTCTGCCAAATTTTCTCATTCTTTCACCCCGCTTCTAAAATCCCCATTTTTTGCTTCCCTATCTATTAGAAAGTGTCCAAAACCTAGTCAAACCCCAATTACCCCTCCGAGTTTTTCCCAAATCCAAATTTCCCTTTACTAAATACGTTTTTTTGTGTTTTTCTATCCATTCCCCCCCCCACCCAAAAAAAAAAAAAACTAGTTATGGTTGTCACCCGCACCGAAGCAAAAACCATGGAGGAATCACTTGCAGCCATCCAAACCAAACTCCAAGATCTGGATGAAAAATGTCTCAGCCTCCATCTTCAGCATTCAGTCATGAACAATAACCGACAACACGAATCTTCTGCAGCCACTGGGTTCTCTTCTTCTAGCCATTTCCGTGGTCCGAAGCTTGAATTTCCTCACTTCAATGGTACTGATCGGACTGGATGGGTCTATCGTGCAGAATAGTATTTCAATATGCATAATACTTTTGATGTCCAAAAAGTTCCACTTGCATCCTTTCATTTGGAACAAGAAGCCCTTCAATGGTACCGTTGGTACATCAAGGCTCATGATGAGCCAAAATTGACAAATTTTTGCCAACTCCTTTTGCAACGATTTGGTCCCAGTGCTTTTGATGACTTCACCGGAGCACTCACTAAACTCCGTCAAAGTGGCACTGTGAAAGAGTATCAGACCGAATTTGAGAAACTAGCCAATCACATAGAAGGCTTATCTGATGAATTCTACAGGAGTTGTTTTATCAGTGGTCTTAAGGATGAAATCCAGTCAGAGGTTAAAATGTTCTGTCCCAACACAATGATGGAAGTCCTAGGGTTAGCTAAGTTGGTAGAAGACAAGATTGTAGCCCAACATCGCTCCAAACCCACTTTTGTTCTCTTCCAAAATATGGGTTCTCAACAACCTCCCATTCTACAAGAAACTCGACCAACTCCTATCAAGCATTTGTCTGAAATAGAGATGCAGACACACAGAGAAAAAGGGATTTGTTATAATTGTGATGATAAATTCACTCGGGGACATAGGTGTGTTCAACAAAAGCTCTATCTCTTGGATATGGGTTCTCCGCCTGCCTCTAAAATTGGTGAAGAAGCTCCAGATCCAATGGATTCTCAAGTCGACATTCAGGAGCCTCCTATTGACCCCCCTTCTCAGGATGAACAACCAGAGATATCTCTCCATGCTTTATCCTACGTCACCAGCCCCCAAACAATGCGGGTCAGGGTTATTTCAAGAAGCTTCCTCTTACAATACTCATTGATTCTAATAGCACTCATAACTTCATTGACCCCCGGATTGCCAAAGAGGCTGATTGTTTTTTCCATCCTTGCTCCAACTTTGAAGTCATGGTTGCTAATGGAGGCACCTTACCTTGCAAGGGAAAGTGTCACACTGTGCGTATCTCTCTAGAAGATTATAACCTACGCTCTGACATGTTTTCCTTGTCCTTAAGCGGATGTGATGTGGTTTTGGGCGTTCAATGGTTATGCAAACTTGGCCCCATCTTATGGGGTTTTGCTGAACTTTGGATGTAGTTTTTAGTCAATGGACACAACAAAAATTTACAGGCTTACAACCAGGGTCTCTCTGCATCATCAGTTCACATCGCCTAGAAAAGATCCTTAAGAAAAATTCACATGCTATCATCACTCAGCTCCATTCCATTCAGATCCACCTATCAATGGTCTCCACTACTTCCTTGGATAGAATTGCAGGTGTCTTTGCTGCACCAGTGGGATTTCTTCCTTCAAGAGACCTTTCCAGTAAGCATTTAGCTGTGTCTACATCTCAGCAGGAAATGATGTCTATTTTGCATGTAGTACCAACATGGAAGCCATCCCTATTAGGGAATTATTTATGCATCAAGACTAATCTCCAGAGTCTGAAAAATTTCCTGGAACAATGGGTCTCCTCCCCAGCACACCTGAAATGGGTTATCCACCTCATGGGTTATGACTATGCGATCACTTACAAGAAGGGTAAGGAAAATATGGTGGCAGATGCTCCTTCTCACACATTTGATGACACAGTTTCTCTTACAGCAATTTCTCTGCTTGTTCCAAACTGGTTGCAATATGTTCAACAGGGAAATCTCTTCTATGAACTCCATGCTTCTTCATCGGCAGGACACTCTGGGTTCCTCCAAAAGTATGACTGGGAACAATGTAACTACTTTTGGCAAGGATTGAAACTGCCAATTCAACAGATGGTGGTTGAATGTGATACTTGCCAGGTCAACAAGGGTGAAACGACACTCCTTTCGGGACTGCTCGAACCCTTTCCCATCCCTACATAGATTTGGACAACTATTTCTATGGATTTCCTAAAAGCACTCCAATGGTACAATACAATGTCTACAAAGACACCATATGAAGCAGTCTATGGACAGGCACCTCCATTTCTTCTTCCATACACCCTCAGCAGCTCCTCAGTTTAGGCAATTGACTTAGTTCTTCGAAACCATGATCAGATTCTTCTCATTCTGCAGCACAATCTTCACATGGTAAGAATTCGACTGAAACAACACACTACTCATCACCATTCAGAGCCCACTTTTTACGCAGCTGATATGGTTCTTCTTCAGCATTCCAAGCAATCCTCCTGAACCTCAAAAGGCATCAGTGGCTCAGAATGCAACCCGAAGATGCTACAAGGGAACCACTCCGTCCAATTCTGCATCAATTTCCACATCTAAAGCTCTGAGGACAAAGCTTTTTCTAAGGGAGAGGGGATGTTAGGAACCCATGTCAACCCTTCTATTTACTTTGTTAGTATATTATTGTTGGACGCATATTCTTTCTAAGTCATCCTGTAGTATTTGTTGATCCATAGTTGTGTTATTGTTGTTTGGCGCATATGCTTTGTAAGTCGCCCATAGTATTTTTGATCCATAGTTTGTATTGGCCCATGGTTTTGACCCATAATATTGGCACCTAGACTTAGTATATAAGTGTGTGTTGAGGCCTATGAAGGCATTGTGAAGTTAATTGTATTGAGATTTCTCAAGGGAGGTTGCCCCCTCGAAGTGGCCTGTGATCAATATAAAAGTGATTATGAGTTCTGTCATTTCTGCTATTTCGCATATTCTTATTAATTAATTGTTGCAGGTTTTTCACAATGCCACGTAGTGAATTATGGGGACCCATTGTATCCTATAAATAGTTACATTAGCCATGCCAAAAATTATACTCAACATAAGGGCAATCATCCAGAAAGGGGCCCTCATATTTTGGACTTCATATTCATCACTGTCCTTTTTCCTCAGATGCTTTCCTGAAATTAAAAATTTCTTAGCCATCTCCAAATTATCCATCTTGAGCTGCCCTAACCATTCGTCATTTAGCTGTTGTTGAGGACGTGGTAACTTGTAAGCTCCTACAATATACGCCGTATGAAATGAAGCAAAAGCCTCTCCCTTGCTATTGGATAATACTCTTGATTCAGCATTTGCATGTTCCAGGATCCATCTAATCGCTTCTAAACAGGGAAAGAGCTCTGGGCGCATGGAAGCTTTATATATACTAGAGCTTCTGATGTTTTTGTATAAGTATCCTTCTTCCAAGAGTGCTCCAGGGATATCTTGGTCTCTTAACATGCGGTATATATCTCCCCACTTGGCTTCAAGAGGAACACTTGTGACAAACTTGGTGTTCTCAAATAAAGTTTTGACTCTTGCCTCCACTAATTTTGGTTCAACAATTTTCGCTTTCCTTTTGCTACCCTTTGGCATCATGGCTTAACCCTGCCCAAAATCATACATCAGTAGATAAATTAGAAACCATAATGTAGACTAGGCTTCAAATTGAAAATACATTACTATATCAGATACAGTCCTAACTGCAGAGGTATCAGTAAGCAATTTCACAACGTGACAATACATTTCAAATGAAATGTAAGCAACAAAACAAACAAGCCATAATAAGAAGCTACTGGTCGGGTGCAAATTTCCCAACAGGCTCTAAATGCTAACAATGAAGCTGAGCAAACTGATAGGGGCCCAAACTTAGCTACGCCTTTTCCAATGGTTCTAGAAAAGAAACAGACAAGCTTAACTCTAACAAGGACGAGGGTGGAAAAGTCGACAAGTCTGCTAAAATGAAAAGCATAAGGTCTTAGTGAAAGCACCTACCTAGCAGCGAGCAATTAGCTTGGGTGGAGATGACGAATCGAGGACCTAGCTGCACCAGAGTGGCTAATGGCTTTCGAATGATGTTCTCTCCAAAATTCCAGCAGTGACAAAAAGGAAATAACAAAACGACCTAAACCCACTTAATATATATGTGATAGGGCGCGTGCGGGCATTTAACTCGGTTGGTGAGGTTTTAAAATGGGGTTATTGTGAGTACGACCGAGGTCTTTTCAGTGCTTTTAGCATTAAATGCGACCATCAAAATTGGACAGGTTCGGCGAGTTCGCCCGACAGTTGCGGTGAAAACTGGTGAGTTCCAAGTGGCATTGCGGCGAAACTTGATGAGTTCATCTAGCGTTGCAGCGAAACTCAATGGGTTTGTCCGGCGTTGTGGTGAAACTCGATGAGTTCGTCCAATGTGAAATGACTTTGTGTCTTAATAAAAAATTGCCCACCAATTGCGGCGAAAATTCACAAGTTTTCTCGACGTTGCGGTGGAACTAGTTGAGTTTATCCGACGTTGCGGTGGAACTAGCCGAGTTCATCCGAAGTTGTGGCGGGACTTGGAGAGTTCACCTGACACGAATTGACTTTGCGTCTTAACGAAAATTATACCTTCCCGTCGTGGAAAAACCTTGCAAGTTTTTTCGCCGTTGCGGTCAAACTCGATGAGTTTGTCCATCATTTCAAATGAAAAGGTTGAGTTTGTCTTAGAGAAAAAGAGATAAAAAAAAACTCGAAAAAAACTGCTTCTCTAGAAAAACTAAGTACAAAAGACCTTCCAGGAAGTGTTTAGCTCCTAAGCAAACTTTTCTAAAAAAAAAACGAGGGGCCCTAAAATCACTAAAATTTGGGGGAGGATGTTGCAGCAGCAACACATGACACAACGACTTTGCAGAAAAAGGATAGCACCTTCAGAGCCTCCCTAGAAAGCTTCCTAGAGTTGGAAAAAGATAAGGATGCATTGGCAGAGATATCCAACTTGTTGCATCGATGGGAGTATGCACGATAAGAGAGAATGGTCAGTCGCATACATAAGAGGAAGACAAGAGAGATGAGAATGTTTGTGTAAATTGGAGCATTTGATGTCGACTCCATTATCTTAGACCTGGGTTCAGATGTAAACATTTTGATAGAACAGACCTGGGAAACGATGGGGAAATCACAGTTGGCTTGGTCCCCAATACAACTGCGACTATCGAATCAAACTAAGGTCACCCCAATTGGTCGATTGTTCCAGGTCCCAGTTGAGATAGAAGGACTCAAAACATATGCATATTTTGATGTGATAGAGATTGTCGACAACACAAGCCCCTATCCAGGGCTACTAAGGATATAATAGGCGATGGAGAATCAGGATATCATCAACTTCAAGAAAATAATTATGTCATTTGAGAACCGCAAGATAAGGGTAGTCACACCTCTTGATCCCGCGAAAGGGTAGAGGTATGTTGAGCTGACGAGGGATTAATTCACTGAGGGATGGGACAGTCTATATAACATATCAGAAGACTACATCAATCCTACTACATATGGAGAATTAGGATGGTGCAGTAGTTTTTTGGCATCGTTAAATTCAGACGAAGCACTTGAAAATTGGCAGAATCGGCTACATGAAGTATCGTTTAGAAGGTGTGCACACATCACTCAGTCGTTACAATGGGTAGCTACATAAGAGTGCGAACTACCAACGTATGAAGGATTTCCAAAATTGACCACATTTATCAATGAATTTTAAGAAAAAGTGGTAGAACCACAGTGACTACTAAACTTGGAGGAAGTCCTGAAAGCTAAAACCAGCGCGATGGTGGGCGGCGCATAAGTCAACTATAACTAATTGGATACTATGTCGACCCCTAATGGAGGTTAGGTCTGGCGACACTAAAGGATACTTTGGAAGGAAGTACACTGAAGGAGGAGATCCAAAGGAGCATTTGACTTAGTTTCAAAGAAAATTGGGAACAAGAACGAAACAAGACTGGGTCCACGCGTTTATGCACACAATGGATGAAGTACCGCAAGCTTGGTATATCGCAGCATTTCTGCGATGCAGAATGACCTCATGGGAACAGCTAACTATTAGCTTTAGCCATATGTTTATTTTCTCCAATGAGAACTCCTTCATCCACAGCTCATTACAGGAGGTCTATGAGAAATTAATCGAAGTAGTTTCGATAGGGAAACTGATGGGACTTCAGTGGAATGCGACACCCCAAATGCTGATGGAATGTTACAACATAACAGGAGAACCAGATTACGAGGATGATCCAAGGGCCATGTATATACCGGATTCAGAAGGAAATCGTAGTGTCGAAGCACCGGATATGCCTTCCGACAAGTTTCAGCAGCCATTGTGAATCAAGAAAGTAAACATTGGGTCGGAAGAGAATCCCAAGTTCGTGAGCATCGGAGATTACTGGGACGACTCCACTATTTCCAAGATGACCAACCTATTGTACGAGTTTCAGGACTTGTTCCTAACAAAATTTTCAAAGATGAAAGCGATTTCATGGGACCTAGGCGAGATGAATATCCCACTGAAACCTGATGCGAAGCCAGTCAAGCAATGACCCTACAGATTGAATCCGATGTATAAAGAGTGGGTGAAGGCTGAAATTGAGAGAATGTTGGAAGAAGGAATTATAGAAGTAGTGGATGAATTGGAGTGGATTATCCCAATGGTGGTTCAAGATAAGAAAACTGGCAAAGTATGGATTTGTGTCGATTTAAGAAATTTGAACGGCGCATGCTTACATGATCCATTCCCTACACTGTTCACAGATGAAGTGTTAGAAGGTGTAGGAGGTAAGGAAATATACTTCTTCATAGATGGATTCTCGGGATACCACCAGATCAAAATTGTGAAGGAGGATTGGCACAAAACAACATTCGTCATGGAATGGGGATGTTTTCAATATACAGTGATGCCAATTGGCCTGAAGAATGCGCCTGCAATATTTTAAAGACTGGTAGTGGCTGCATTTAAGGATTTAATCCCTAAATTTCTTGTCGTATACATGGATGATTGGATAGTATATGGGCTAGTCAAGGATCACGTCGTGAAGCTGAGGTTGATGCTGGAAATAGGTCGACAACACCCAATTTCACTAAACATGAAGAAGTGCATTTTCTGTGCTTCAATTGGGATTTTTCTAGGGCATATTTTTTGGAAGGAAGAAATGTTGGTCGACCCCGCAAATATTGTGATTATCGTTGACCTACCACCTCCAACAATAGTAAAACAACTAAGAGTGATGTTGGGACACACGAGATACTATAATAATTTTACCAAAGGTTATGCAAAAATCATGACACCCATGGAAAACATTCTGAAGAGGGATGCCAAGTTTGAGTGGAACGAACATTTCCAAAAGAACCTCGATACACTAAAGCAAGTATGGTAGCAGCACCCATACTATTGTTTTCGGATTGGACGAAGGAATTCCATGTTCATGGCGTAGTATTGACCCATCCAGAAGAACTGGCGATCGACCACCTGATCGCATTAGCAAGTAGAAAGTTGTCTACTATGGAGAAGAACTATATGAACACAGAGAGGGAAGGTTGAGTGATGGTCTACACCCTACAGAAGTTTCGACATTATCTACTAGGAGGCCACTTTAAAATTTTCACTTATCATTTAGCCCTCAAATACCTAGTGAACAAGCCTGTGGTGGTGGGGGAATCTGTCAATGGCTACTACTCTTCCAAGAATTTGACTTCGAGATAATTGTAAATCCTTGGAGACAAAATGCAAGACCCGACCATCTATCGTGGATAGAATCGGGAGAAGAACCAAGGAATATTGACAAAGGACTCCCCGATGCTCAGTTATTCAGGGTCAGAATGGTCGATGATCATTACGAGCAAATTATTCAATTTTTGGCGACAGGGAAGGCACCAGAGGAATTCACTACGAACCAAAAGAAACAGTTAGTTGTCAGAGCCATATATTTCCAACTAATTGCAGGGAAGCTATATAATATGGGACCAGACGAGATACTTCGATGATATGTCCTTCCGCATGAACAGGAAAGGATCTTAGCAGAAGCTCATGATGGGATAGGAGGAGGACACTATGAAGGATGTGCCACTACTAGAAAGATGCTTTGAGCTATATTATTGTCGCTGATGATGCATGGAGATGCTGCAGACTATGAAAAAAGATGCGACGTATGCCAAAGAACAAGGAAACTATCACGAAAAGATGAAATGCCATTAGTACCTCAATTGACATTGCAAGCTTTCGACAAGTGGGAAGTCGAATTTGTGGGACATATCAACCCACCAAGACAAAGAACAGGTTCGCGCTACATAACTACTGCGAAAGATTATTTGACATGATGAGTGAAGGCTGCACCAGTCAAATACTGCACGGCTGTGACAGCAACAAGGTTTCTCTTTGACAACGTGTTCACCAGGTTTGGGTGTCCGAAGATATTGATGAGCAAACAAGGTACTCATTTTTTCAATCAAACGATCGCGGCAATGAGAGAGGAGTTTCAGATTCAACACAGGAAGAGTACCCCATATCACCGGCAAGCTAACAGGACAGTTGAGGTGTTTAATAAAATATTGGAGCATGCACTCACAAAGGTGTGCAACGCAAATCGTGACGATTGGGATTTAAAGATTCCAGCGATACTTTGGGCATACAGAACAACTTACAAACGACTGAAAAGACAGACCCCATTTAAGCTAGTCTATGGACAGGAAGCAGTAATTCCAATGGAGTATCTCATCCCCAGTCTGTGCATCACAGTAGCCATAGGAATGAGCGACGATGGAGCGATTGAAGAACAGTTGGTGCGATTAGTACAACTTGATGAGGATCCGTTTATCACAAACTTCCATTAGAAGGTAGAAAAGGATCTACAAAAGGGTTGGCATGATCGCCACGTCAAAGCAAAGCACTTCCAGCGAGGATATATGGTGTTATTATACGACAGTAAGTTTGCAAAGCATCCAGGTAAGCTGTAGATGCATTGGTTGGGTCCATACATAATAAATTTTATTACTAATGGAGGTGTGGTGCACTTACAAAGGCTATATGGGATAATATTGACAAATCTAGTAAATGGGAATCGGCTAAAGCCATATCGCCATAACCAAGCACATAGCAGCTCAGAAAGACGGCTAAAAAAAAAGCAATAATGAAAAAAAGTGGGAGACATGGCAAGACAGTCTCTTGTCAATTTTTAGCATGCGGGAGTCAAGTCAGAGCATAATTACTGCAACTAAGAATCCATGAAAGACAACAGAAGGCTATGATGACACACTTGAGGACAGAATCTTAGGAATACCTGAAATATTTTGCAATTATGCGTCAAGGTCATGAGGAGCGAGCATAAATACAGGTGAAGAGATCGTAAGATTAAGGATTATGAGCAGTATGAAGGGAGCCAGTAAGTCAACTGAGCGAGTTCAAGGAAGTTGTGGAAAAAAGAAGTGAGAGAGTTGCAATGGTGCATTTTGTTTCCAGTGGAAGCACCCAAGGTACACTAAGGGAAAGAACGACAAGTGGTCATGAGAAACCAGTCGATGAAGAGGCACCAAGTATCAGGAAGAACAAAGATGAGGTCTTAATCGAGATGTCTAAGTGAGTTCCAAGAGTTAGGAGAGAAGCGGTCCCTCTGACCACAGAAGTACAAAGAGGAAAGGAACGCTGGCACCACCACATGATGATCAAATGTGTGAAACATATGTGTTGGACCGCTACACCCTTTCCACAAGTTGGTTCTTTCGATAAACTTATGTCCAGTCTCAAGCCAGGGTCAAAGGTAATAGACAGTCATGAAGGAATAGATGATGAAGGTTCCAAGAGACTAGAGGATGAGTTCAATAAGTACATGATAGTGACCAAGAGACTGGAGGATGATTTCAAGAAGTACATGACAGCGAGCACCAGATGGAAGGATCATCGTCAGAAGTACAGAACAACAAAGGATGAGAACAGTTCCAACAGATCCCAACCGAGGTGGCTCGAGGACGAGCCACAAGTTTGTGTTGGTGGCCTATTGGCACGCAATTAGACTACATGAAGTGTGGAAGCCGACAGCAATGAAGAAGGACCATCCATGGAAGAAAGGACCATTCATGGATAACAAGGAGCCAACGGAAGCACAAGATTAGTTTAGTTACTTAGAAAGGGTCATTTGGGCTATGAATGTAAGCCTAAAGGAATCCTAGAATAATATCATTAGTTTCTCTACCTTCAGCAAGTTGTGTATGGATCCGCGATAAGTGTTTGAACTATCCCTGCGAAGGTCGTACCATAGCTTTTTGATGAGTTAATGCATGAAGATGTTCGACTACTGTGATATGTTAAAGTGTTTTTATTTTTGTTGATCCAATCACCAGTTTTCCCATGTTAATGTGAATGTCGAGTATGTGATGAATGTGCGTATGATGAATGTATGTTTAATTTGATATGATATATGTGCAGAGGAATATTTGGTTTTTGTAGCGATAGAGTAAGAATATATGCATGTCCTCCCCCCACTATGGAAACCTAGTTCCTGCAGCCCCCTTAATCATATCGGGTGAGACTTCACTCGCTTCATGGGTGTTTCTGATAAGGGTAAAACCTTTCTAGGATGGTGCTTAAGGGTGTTCGGTTTGTATTTGTTGACAGTAGTGTGAAGTGAACCCCTATCAACAAAACTGTGTCAACAAATAGTATCTATAACTGGATTTATGGGATCAAGACCCTTCTTTAGGGACAAGGATGGATGGGAAAAATTAGTTTTGAGAGTATGCAGGATCATCACAGATAGATAAGACATGTATTCATGACATCATGGTTCAGGATGTTGGCTACTTTTTTGGACAGACCCGGATTTTCAGGAGGCGCAGCAACAAACACCCCTTTGGTGCACTGGCCCTTTCGGCAACGAGCTGCGCAGCAGCCCGAAGTATCACCCGAAGTGGTTATGGGGGGGATAAGGAATCAGGTTTCCTTAACCTAGGTGATGTGGAGACTACAGTCTTCTCTCTTCCCTTCCAAGAGGATACTCCGGAGCGGAACGTCTTACTCTTCCATAGACCTCACCATGCTACAGCGCTGGAACTCACTCTTCCCAGCCTGGCTGCGCAGTAGCTCCGCGCCTGCGCAGGAAGTGTTTACCCGCTACGCTCGATACACTATGTATCACCTCTGGGAGTCCTTGCACCCCAGCGCAGCAACACACACACTTTAAGCGCTGTGACAACAGTGTTCTCAGACTCCTTCAACTATGCACAAGTACGCTTCTAAGGCCGCTTCGAGGATTTACTCTACATACTCATTCATAAAGATATCGAAACATTCATAGAAGCATAGACAGTAAAGAAAAGAAATGCAATCACATACAGCATCACCACGACAACTAGAATTAGGTAGTTCACCCCCAGGAGGGAATCTACGTCCACAGGACTGTATATTATCTTTAAATGGGGCTAACACAGTTCTGTTGCGTACACAACTGCAGCCTTAGATCTTTCTGGGAAACTCCATGCACACAGCTGGGAGCCCTTCTCTTAGATCTATTCTCTTCTTCTACAGATATTCCAATGACAAAGACATACAATTACATTCCTCAGTCCTCTTGCGACTGGTCAATACATACAATGGCCCTTACGCCAAGCGGTCTCCCTGCGAGATCGCGACCTTCTTACATACATACAATGATCATTAACATCTTTACATAATACAGTAATACAAAAGACTCAGACATCAGCTTAGACTGTCTGTGTAACCTTCTCACCTTCTAACCTTCTAACCTTCCCAATTACACATATATATAGGTGGCCCTAAGGGTCACACCTTTACAAAACTGTGGGCCTTTCCCAACAGTGATCCCCAAAAACCCTAACCACTGACACGACTAGGTGTACTGTAGGCACCTCTTGCAGTCCCGTTGCAGCTTTTTGCAGACCCCATGATTTCCGACGTAGATCGCGGGTATGGGCACCGCTTCATCGTTCTTTGCTCCTTGTCCTTTGCCTTCAATGCTTCGGCCCATTGCTCTTCCTTGGTTCGAGCAACCATAACTCCTGTACTTTGCCTTAATGAGGGTAGCTGAGCCCTCTTCCACTGCTTCATTTATTGTGGTGGTTGAGATTTCTACTCGGCCACCTTGTTTACTCTTTCCCTTGACGTGCAGGTGAGCTCTATGATTTCTGTCCCGCAATCTGCGGTGAGCTCGTCCATCTGGCGTCGTACCACCCATTGTTCATTTCTGCCCAAAAATGGTGCTTTTCCTCAAAATTGGCAGCTTTGCCATAGCTGCGGCCTATGCTCCAACAGGCCCCTAACACTTACTTGTGGCTCGTCCTCGAGCCACCCGCACTAGCTTACGGTCGCTTCAGTTGTTCATCTGACTTGGCTTGAGTCGCAGCGAAGGCTTGCTTCCATTGCGCAATAGCAGTGTCCATGTCTTCCACGCACTTCGCAGCTATCTGCACCATGTCTGCAGTAGCTTCTTCTCCTTCTACGCCATCGACCAACTCTTGAGACTCAGCAAATGCTTTGAACTTGGCCTCTGCTTGGGCAGCAAGTTCAACATACTCATCCATAAATGGTTGAATGATGTTAGTGAGAGTAGCATCTTTGTTCCTGAGCCTGTGCAGTTCTTGCTGGACTTTGTGGACTTCGCTCATCTTTCTCATTTTGGCTAAGCCTTCCAATGGCTTAGCTTCTTCGCTCAGAACAGTTAGAGACTGTTCTGCTGCTTCCACCTGTTCCAAAAGGGCAACTTTGGAAGGGAGCTTCTCAAGCTCAGCCTAAGCCTCCATAGCTTGCGTCATTAACTGCTCAGCTTCATCTGTTCTGTGCTGCATTTGGATAGAAGCTATGTGTAGTGCTTCAAGTCGTTCTTGTGTCTCATCTACGGGAGGCACTGCGACACGAGCTTCCAACTCGGGGAGTTGCTTTCTATGGTCCTCAGCCATAGAAAATACTTGCTATTCTAGGGCTTGTGCCCTTCTGCCGATGCGTTGCACTTTCTCAACTAGAGGAAGGTCTGATTGAATCTGGCAGGCTGGCAGCTCCTGGGTGATTTCATCGATGACATTCCTTAGTCCAGTGTCTTGCGCTTCATGAAGTTCAAGCTGCGCAGAGATCTCCTTATATCCTGCCCTTAACTCTACTTCCTGCGTCTGCAGTCTCTGATTAGCATGGAATGTGGAGAGCTCCCTAGCTCTCAGCTCAGTAGAGACCTGCTCCTGAACCAAATGTAGAGTTTCCAATGGAATAAGTGACAGATTTATTTCAATAGGGCCGACTGTGCTTACTTGCAGTGCAGCCAAGGGATCCAGGAGTGTCATGCTTGCAGGCGGGATGTGGACAACAGTGTGTATGTCTATGGGTACTTCAACCCGCTCAGTGCGTGTATATGGTTGCGGTGTCTACGAGCCGGATGCTGGCACATGGGTCTGCGTAACTCATCCTGTGAGACCTTTCAACTCCATGAGCTACAGGTCCAGAGCACTTCTGATATTGGCCTGCAAGGCACACAGCGCCTGAAATTGCTCCTTCAAGTAGTGGTCGAGCCCCGCAGAAAGGGTCTCAGAGGGATCTCCGGTCGCTTCTGCGGGGTGTGACAGCTTTTGCTTCTTTGCGGCCGGTCCTGGCGGACCTTCATCATTCTTTTGCGCGGCCTTTTCCTTTCCTTTATCTTTCTCTAGCGCCGCAGGGGGTGGCATCATGACAGTGATTTCAATGGCCTGCTTCCATTCATCTGGCCAGGACTTGATAGTGTCCTCTACGTCTTGGGTAGTCATTTGGTAGAGCCCTATGACCCATTCTTTCGACTGAATTCCACGAGGTTGGAAATAGATCTCATGCAAGTTGGTAGAAAAGACCAACTTCGCTCCATAGATTTCTATCGTCTCCTCAGTAAGCCTCGGCATCTGCAGAATGGTATCCTGGAGGAGATGGTAATACTCGAAGAACATGGCGCGGTTCATCTTGCGCTTCTTGGGATTATTAGAATCCCAAAGGTTAACATAGTGCATCCCTGTAACCTCTTCTGAACGGTGCAGAAGAAACTGGGTGTTGGGCGGTTCCTTCCACCCGACAAAGGCACACAAGATCAGGAGCCAAGAAAAATGGAATAGCTGATTGGCAGTGTCCTGAATGTTGCGGCAGTCTTCCAAGAATTTATTTAGGAGGAAGAGACACCAATTATACTGCTCACCCTTCACAGCTGCGACTGCGAGCTCTACAACAGCTCCAGGGACTTCTTTAGGTCGGCACTTCATTAAAAGTCTGCCTGCGAGCAGACTGCCTGTGAATCTGAGTGCTTCATCTTCAAGTATAGTGAGTTCATAGGCCCGACCTCCTCTCAACAATTTGTTTTTCTGCACCACATGTGCAGCGAGCTTTCGGTCCCTGTCTTTACCAACGAAATGGACGTTGGGGTCCTTACCAACCTTAGATAGGCCAGTAATTCGGTGAATCAGGTCCACATTCAGATCAATTGGCCTCCCTAGCCAAAGATAACCACCATGAACACAATTTAGCAGGACCTTGACTACCGCATTAACTTCATTGCTATGCCCGAAGTTAATGCGGTAGTAGTACATGTGGACAAGTGGCACTTGACTATGCACTAATGAAGTTATCTTCATGGTGCCACTTGACTATGCATTAACTTCAACAGGTTCAACAGTCCAGGCCTTTCAAGATTTACGGAAAATTCCTGCGGTACAAATTCGTCAACCTTCTTAGTAGGATTATGGACCACTGTCAGATAGTGATCTGGCGCAAACTGAGGATACGTTCTGCAATCTCCCAGGTTGAAGTCAGAAAACTTAACCAGCGGAAGATGTCCAAGTAGGGATCCTTCTTCTTGCACAATTTCTGCCATTGGTGGCAGCGGAATCGAATACTTGGCATTCTTGGGAATACGCACCTCGGGTGCATCATCTGGGCACGGAGGAATGTAGTTAACTAGAGTGGCCAAGGGCTTTGGAACGGGTTCCTCCGGCTGCTGCTGTTGCTACTGAGACGCCCGTGTGCCCAGGGATTGTCTGGGATTAGGAAGCTCGACAATATTAATCGAGGTACCCATACCGAAATCTAACCCTCTGCATTTGAAGTGACGGACGAATTCTTCATTTGACAGTTTCTCCGTCATGAACTTGCATACACGATGAACACTGAACAGCAAAGGGTAGAACAGCGTAGGATGTGAATTTTGAAAATGGGAAAACAGTCTGCATGACACGGCTCTGAAAATAATGACTTAGACTCTCAAATAGGGGAACTATACAACACACTAGCAAGGAAAAGTAACCCAAGCATATACGAATGAGGGGTATTTGTAGCTAAAGGCAGTATTACATGTGGACAAGTGGCACTAATAACCGTTGGCACCTACGCGGATGAGTTGACAACCCCCCTACCCCCGCGCCTCTTTGGTGCATTAAATGTGAGGGATGGGCTCTGACAGCCTTCGGGAGATGAGCTAAGGCCTTTGGCTCCTTAATTAAATGCGGATCTTAGGGAAATCAAGCCGAATCTGTCAGAGAAAATACAATTAAATGGTGGTCTCGTCCTTCATTAAGACTCAGACACGGCTACAGAGCTACCACAATTCAAATTTTCGACGGGTAACTTCAGCATGGGTAACTGTGCACATGGAGGGCTCCACGGCGAGGAGAACTCCGCAAGATCAATAAATAGACAACAGGGAACTCCGCAAGAGCAAGAGTTTGACAACCCGGGGGACTTCGCAAGAGCGAAAACAGGATCGCTCATAAAAGACTTTATTGACTGCGCGGATGCTTTGAGGAACTGCGCGGGAAGCCAGAGACTGAAACATGTATCACGACTTCCGTGTAGACTGATAAGTGCAATGCCTCTTTCAACTACACTGGACATCTGCACAACTTCAGCAACTGATTAGGTCGACAGGGTGGAGTGGCAGTCGCGATAAAGCTTGAGCTGACTCCCGTTGATCATTGTGGACAGCAACTCTCCATTAAGCTTCGCAAGCTGAACTGCTCCACCTTCAGTTATCTTCATCACTTGAAAAGGGCCTAACCAATGTACACGGAACTTGCCTGGAAACTTGATGAATTTACTATCATAGAGGAGTACCAAGTCTCCTTCCTGAAAGAATTTATTCTTAATATGCCTGTCATGCCAAGCCTTCTGTCTCGCCTTCTGCACTTGTTGATGGAATCCAGCTAAAAGCCTATCTTCTTCTAAGGCAACCAATTGTGACAGCCTTTCATTCATAGTATCAGTATCTGCCATTTCTGTAATTTGAGCAATTCTGAGACTGGGAACAATGTATTCCATGGGCATGACTGATTCTTGTCCATACACCAAACTGAAAGGTGTGTGACCTGTTAATTTCTTGCATGTGGTTCTATAATCCCATAACACAGCTGTGACTCTAAGGTCCCAATCATCTCTTTGTTGATTACAGATCTTGGTCAGGGCATTCTCCAGAATCTTATTGAATGCCTCCACCATACCATTAGCTTGAAGGTGGTAGGGTGTACTCTTATGTTGGCTAATGTGTAATTATTCAGTAAGGGCCTCTATAGTCTTGTTCAGGAAGTGTGTGCCCTGATCACTCATCAGAATCAGTGGACATCCGAATCTAGTGACAATATTCTCAAAAATGAACTGCACGGCAGTGACAGCGTCGCAATTCTTAACTGGCTTCGCCTCATCCCATCGGGTGAGGTATTCAGTAGTTGTGATGATGTATCTTGTGCCGGTTCTCTTTCCTGGTGGGTTGATAGGTACCACAAAATCAATGGCCCACTTATCAAAAGCACGCACTGTTATCTGGGGTCTTAGCGGCATTTCATCTCTTCTTGAAGGTTTTCCTGTTCGCTAGCACACATCGCAACATTTGCAGAATTCCTTAGTATCCTTGTGCAATGTTGGCCACCAAAGACCTACGGCTAAGATCTTCTGCGCAGTCGGCTTTCCTGCGAAATGGCCTCCTGTAGTTCCTGAGTGCGCTTCAGCGATTATGGAGTTCTTCTCATGCGGTAAAATGCATCTGCACAAAACTTCATCAAGGCCCAACTTATAGAGCTGGCCTGCTATCAAAGTGAAGTCTGCGGCTTTAACAACAAGTTGTTTCTTCTGCTGTATTGTGAACTCAACTGGTGCTTGTCCTGTAGTGAGAAACTCAAGAATATCGGAATAATATTCATCTGCTGCTTGAATAGAAAACAGCTGCGCATCAGGCAGATTGTCCTCCAAATTTGTAGGTTCCTCCCTTGACTCTATCCTAGATAAATGGTCAGGACCTGCATTCAATCTTCCTAGCTTCACAATAATCTCAAAATCATACTCTTGGAAGAGGAGTAGCCATCTGCAAATTATTCCCCCTAACACTGGCTTATTAACCAAGTACTTCAGGGAAGAATGGTCAGTATACATTTTAAAATGAGCACCCAATAGACAGTGTCTGAACTTTTGTAAGGCATACACCATAGCTAGTCCTTCTCTTTCTGTAGTGGTGTAGTTCTTCTTAGCTGTAGACAGCTTTCTGCTAGAGTAAGCAATGGGGTGGTCAATACCTCCTTCTCCCGGTTGTGTGAGTACAACCCCCAATGCTATGGAAGAAGCATCTACATGAACATGAAAGGGTTTTCTCCAATCTGGGAAAACTAGAATAGGCGTTGTGACCATCTTTTCTTTAAGTGTGTCCAAGCTCTGTTGGCATTCTTTTGTCCATTGGAATTTCAAATCCTTTTTCAGCAGTCTTTCCATAGGCGCAATGATCTTTGCATAACCCTTGATAAATTTCCTGTAGTATCCTGTATGTCCCAATGTAGTGCGCAATTGTTTGACTGAGTTGGGCGCAGGCAAGTTAGCAATGATAGAAACCTTCACAAAATCCATCATCAGTCCTTGTCTGCATACAATGTGACCCAACAAAATACCAAAAGGATCACAGAAGATACATTTTTTCAAGTTAAGGGAGATCTGATACTGTCTACATTTTTCTAACATCATCCTTAGATTCCCTATATGGTTCTTTAGTAAACAAAACACAATCGAGTCATCAAAATAGACTTCTAGAAACTTATGAATGAATTCTTTAAAAACAGCAACAGCGACTCTAGAGAAGATAGCAGGAGCGTTTTTAAGACCAAAAGGCATTACCGTATACTGGAATGAGCCCCATTCAGTCACAAAAGTGGTCTTATGGCGGTCCTCTAGATGGATTCTGATCTGATGGTATCCTGAAAATCCATCAGTGAAGGAGTAAGCCTCTTGTCCTCCAACATTGTCAAGCACTTCATCTGTAAAGGGCGTAGTAAATGGATCATGCGCTGATGCGTCGTTGAGCTTGCGTAGGTCCACGCAGATTCTTATTTCACCTTTTGTCTTTTTCTCTTGTACCACCATAGGACTAATCCAATCACTTTCCTCTACTGGCTCAATGATACCAGCTGGGAGCATCTTATCAATTTCTTCTCTGACCTTTTATTTATATCGCGGGTTCAACCAATACGGGCACTGTTTTACTAGCTTAGCGTTCACTTTCAAAGGTATGTGCATAACTCCTAAATCTCCTAGGATGCCTTTCATTTCTGTAAAATTGGTAGGAAAGATATCCTGGTACTCCTATAGTAAATATGCAATATGGCCAACAGTTTCATCATCCCAATAATCTCCTATAGAGGCAACCTTGGGTTCGGCCTCTGTACCAATGTTAATCTTCTTGAGCTTGATTTGTTCTATAATGGCAGGGATATCAAGCTGAGGGCCTTCGACTTTGCCCGTCCCTTCTGAATTTGGAATATTGATGTTGCGAGGATCATCATCCTCTTATCCAGCGGTGAAATTATAGCATTCCAGGGCATGTTCCATCTGGACAGCCCAATCTGGTTGAGAATACTCTAGTAAAGGACATTGTCCAAATACCTTCTTTCTAATACACTTTAAAGCCTGATCGATGCTTGGATGTTCTGACTCAAAGCTGAAAGTGAGTCAAAAACTTTCGATCATGAGAGGCCAAGTGATAGTGCCTCTATGCAATTCTGTTTCAGTGTACCAGTTCCTTGGAACTATATCCAACATGTGGATGAATAGGTGAACCCACTCATCTTCTGGAATATCCAACCATTGCTAAATACATGCTTCAACATGTGACCTAGGGTCACTCTGTCCATCATATTTGTGCAAAACTCCTACTGTAGTCTCTTGAAATCTGCGCAGTATCAACTTGCGACAGTCTTGCCATGTGTGGATATTTTCTTTATGCGCACCCCACCATCTTGCGGTTGTAGCGCACAGTGCTACATCCAATTCTTGTATGCGCTGCTCGTCTGGGATTTCTTGTTCATATGCATGCATGAATTCACTTACTCCAGTTAGAACATCAAAGATTGGAGTGTTATTCAATTCTGTGCCAATCCATCGAATGGATTTAGTCATCATGGCACAACGTCTTGCAGAAACCTCAGGTAAGCGATTCTGCCAGTTTTCCAATCCCGCTTCCGGATCTGATGTTCATGAGCTAACGCATCGCCAGCTGATATGGTCGTCCGCTGTGGGATTGACATAATCATTATGACTAGTAGTCATCTGATACAAACTTTCCATGTGGCGCACTTCTTCTTCTGCTTGAATGGGTTCAATATACCGTGGTCCTTGAAGGGGATCAAGTGGTGCAATGACCCTAATCTGGTCATCCTCAAAGGTCATCTGTCTTTTCTTCAAATTAATGACAGCCAGATTATCAAATGCCCAGTCTATGCCTAAGAGTGCTGGATAAAGTCTACTGTCATCCAGAATTATGATTACTTCAAAGTCTGTAGAACTTCTTACTCCCTCAATATCTATAAGTACATTGGGTAATCTGCCCAATGGAGACACTCGTTGCTGATTTGCTAGTCTTAGATGGATAGGAGATCTAATAAGCTGAGGGCTACCCATCTGTTCCCATGTCTGCATGGTGAGAACATTAACTTCTGAACCTAAATCCAAAATGACTTCATCCATTTCAAATGCTCCAATCTGCGCTGTGAGTCTCATCTCTCTTCCAGTTCTAGTATGACTCCTGATTTGATGAACAGCACGCTGCAGTGTATTCATCGAAGCAGATTGTTGACACTGATCCAACAGGTGTTGAAGTTCCAGAGTTGCTTTTTCATTGCGCAACAACTTTAAGCAGCTTCTTAGGAAAGCATGAACACTGCCTAGTGTATCCTCTTCATCAGGCCTTCCAGATGTAGTGGCCTACTCTTGTACCAGGTTCTCTTGTCGTGGCACATGTGGTCTAATATCATTGTGCAGTAATGCGGCAGAACTTGAAGATCGCGGATCTGAGAAATACTCTTGAGCTTGCTTGAATGCTTCTTTTTGCTTCTGTAGTTCAAGTGAGGATGGTTTAATATTAGTGCAGCGCACCCATTGTGTCACTGGCTTTCCAGTTCCCGACTCTCACGCACTAGTGGTTGCTCCACTGCGCGTCACTATATTAACTGTAGGGTATGGTTCTCTTTTTTCTGTTGAAATCAACTGAATATTCTGCTTAACCAGTGGCTTCTTTTCTTGTATCTTGGCCATCAACTAAGGGCATTCTTCAATGACATGATCATAATATTTACAGTACCTGCAGGTGGTTGTAGGGTTTTGGCAATCCCTTGCATAATGGCCTTGAGCTCCGCAGTTATAACAAGTGATCTGTCCTCTTCCATGACCAAACCCTACTACGCATCCTCGGCCCCTGTAATTTCCTCCTCGGCCTTCGCGAGCTGGGTCATACTGCAGACCTGCTGTGGGTCCTTGTGGTTCTGACTGTACTCTGTAAACATCATGTTTTCTTTCTATCATAAGCTCATATGCTCTGCACTTGTTCTCATCATGGCCTACTGATTTACAGAAGTTACAGTATAAATTCTTTGGAGTTTGTACATATTTATGTAACAAGTGACACTCTTGTGGTCTGTGGCCTCTAGTTCTACATATTTCACACCAAGGCCCCTGAGCCTGTGGTAAAGGGTTAGGTGCTCCACTTGCAATATAATCTATGAAAACAAGACAATGGTCCTTTGAATGTCCCTGTGCTCTACACTTTATACACCAAATTTCTTCATTATCATCATTTCCTTTTTTAATATCATGCACTTGCAAGGTTAGGTTTTCTATTTGGTTCTGCAACTGCGCAACATTGTTGCTTGTTCCAGCAATTGGTGAAGCTTCTAGTTTCATAGCCATCTCTAGAGCTTGTTCTTGAGTAGTGAGATTCTGTTGCATAAGAGGAAGTCTAATATGAGGAAGCAGTGCAGCAATGAACCATTCCTTATGCTGCTGCGATGCAAACTCAAAGCTTACTTGATCTATCAAGGCTTTGAACTTCTGGTCAAAGTCCCATACTGATTCTGTAGGTAACTATTTTATGTCTTTGAGTTCTGTTATGCACTATGATTCTGATTTAGGTTTCTTGAATTCCTTAATCATAGCACTTCTTACATCAGCAAGCGTCCTATTCTGTGCTGCTGAGTATTTCATAAACCAGGTTAAGGCTCTCTCTCTTAGTGTGGTTGCTAACTGAACTAGCTTAACATCATCATCATTAATTTGCTTAATCGTCCAAATGGATTCACATAGAAACCAATGCTGTTCAGGGTCTTCTAGCCCTGTTCCTCTAAAGGTTGGTAGCTTCAAGTAATCACCCATCCTTCTTGCGCTAGGTTGATGTGGAGGTGCTGTGGCACTGCCTCCAGGATGGTTAAACAAAGGTGGGGCTGAGGTACTAGAAGTACCGTTCGGGCTACTAGAGGGTGTTACTATGGGGTTATGCTGAGCCCCGTCTGGCTTTTGCGGTGTAAAAGGGTGATAAGGGATATGAGCACTCCCTTGTCTCTCTATATGGCTCACTCTACGAGCTCGACTATCTTCTGGGATAGACTCAAAAGAATGCTAGTCGAGGCCTACTTTATACCATTTTCCACTACGAGTGCAACCAATAGCTTCAATATCACTATCAGACTCTGTGGACATTACTTGTCTATGCTATTCATCGGAAGCTATGCATAGTTTTCCTTTTTCATATAAAAGCATTTTAATCCACAAGTTCAGAGAATTTAAGAACTTACCCCTGTATGCTTTGATGAAGATCCTTTCAGCCTCGCTGAAGCTCTTTCTCGTATCTACTGCAAACTCGGTGATGAAACCTTCCAGCAGACTGTTCATCCAAAAGTCTATTGCGCGGGACACAGGATTATCTACCCGCTTCACAGTGCTAACTAGCTCAGGCGTCCAAATGACAGGTTGATCAACATGCAAAGTGGGTTGAGTATCTGCTAGCTTGAATACCCACTCATGCAACTCGATTGCAAATGTTACAAAGAAGATTTCATGAAGGTCAGTATAAATATGCTTCTGCAACTAGTCCTCTGTCTGAAGCCTAGGGCTTCTATTTTCATGTTCAGTGAACTCTCTAGCCTTTGAATCAAACCACTCTTGAATTTCTTTAGCTATAGGATTCCAGCACCACATTGCCTTCAAAATAATAGGGTTAAAGCCGACAATGGAATCATTTGTTGGCTCCCTTTTTCTCTAGGTTTCGCATCAATCTTGCACATCGCCGGAATAACAAGTCTCAAGGCAATGGAACCATTTGTTGGCTCCCTTTTTCTCTAGGTTCCGCATCAATCTCGCACATCACTGGAATAACAAGTCTCAAGGCAACAGAACCATTTGTTGGCTGCTTTTTTGGACAGACCCGGGTTTTCAAGAGGCACAGCAACAAACACCCCTTTGGCGCACTGGCCCTTTCGGCAACGAGCTGCGCAGCAGCCTAAAGTCTCACCCGAAGTGGCTATGGGGGGGCTAAGGAATTAGGTTTCCTTAACCTAGGTGATGTGGAGACTGCAGTCTTCTCTCTTCCCTTTCGGGGGGATACTCCGAAGCGGAACGTCTTACTCTTCCATAGACCTCACCGCGCTACAGCGGTGGAACTCACTCTTCCCATCCTGGATGCGCAGTAGATCCGTGCCTGCGCACGAAGCATTTACCTGCTACGCTCGATACACTATGTATCGCCTTTGGGAGTCCTTGCACCCCAGCATAGAAACACACACACTTTAAGCATTGTGACGACAGTGTTCTCAGACTCCTTCAACTATGCACAAGTACGCTTCTAAGGCCGCTTCGAGGATTTACTCTACATACTCATTCATAAAGATAGCGAAACATTCATAGAAGCATAGACAATAAAACAAAGAAATGCAATCACATACAGCATCACCACGACAACTAGAATTAGGTAGTTCACCCCCAGGAGGGAATCTACGTCCATACGACTGTATATTATCTTTAAATGGGGCCAACGCAGTTCTGCTGCGCACATAGCTGCAGCCTTAGATCTTTCTGGGAAACTCCACGCACACAGCTGGGAGCCCTTCTCTTAGATCTATTCTCTTCTTCTAC
Organism: Larix kaempferi; assembly: GCA_027924585.1. NCBI lineage: Eukaryota > Viridiplantae > Streptophyta > Pinopsida > Pinales > Pinaceae > Larix > Larix kaempferi. The sequence goes on along the minus strand of BSBM01000926.1, from coordinate 1,398,679 downwards.
AGATATTCCAATGACAAAGACATACAATTACATTCCTCAATCCTCTTGCGACTGGTCAATACATACAATGGCCCTTACGCCAAGCGGTCTCCCTGCGAGATCGCGGCCTTCTTAAATACATACAACGATCATTAACATCTTTACATAATACAGTAATACAAAAGACTCAGACATCAGCTTAGACTGTCTGTGTAACCTTCTCACCTTCTAACCTTCTAACCTTCCCAATTACACATATATATAGGTGGCCCTGAGGGTCACACCTTTACAAAACTGTGGGCCTTTCCCAACAGTGATCCCCAAAAAACCTAACCACTGACACGGCTAGGTGTACTGTAGGCGCCTCTTGCAGTCCCGTTGCAGCTTCCTGCAGACCCCGTGATTTTCGGCGCAGATCGCGGGTATGGGTGTTGCTTCATCGTTCTTTGCTCCTTGTCCTTCGCCTTCAATGCTTCGGCTCGTTGCTCTTCCTTGGTCCGAGCAACCATAACTCCTGTACTTTGCCTTAATGAGGGTAGCTGAGCCCTCTTCCGTCGCTTCATTTATTGTGGTGGTTGAGCTTTCTACTCGGACACCTTGTTTACTCTTTCCCTTGACGTGCACGCGAGATCCGCGATTTCTGGCCCACAAACTGTGGTGAGCTCGTCCATCTGGCGTCGTACCGCGCACTGTTCATTTCTGCCCAAAAATGGTGCTTTTCCTCAAAATTGGTAGCTTTGCCATAGCTGCGGCCTATGCTCCAACACAGGACCATTCATAATTTTTCATCATATGGGTTATGACGGGGTTACATAAACATCAAAATAACAAGTTTATGTTCAACAAGTTTAGAACTCCTTCAATTGGTTCCTCCTCCTGATAAGGATAGGGATACAGTCACACATTGCAACTGGGTTACAGGTACAATTGGGTATAGGGACATAGTTCCAACATGATCAACTCTTTTCTTCCAGTTACCTATTCCTTTTTCTTCCAGGACTACAGTAACCAAAGGTTCGGGACATTTCATACGGTCTCTTCATCTAGGGATAGATTGGATATAGGGACATTGGGATCAGGACATTCATATTGTCTCCTCCTATTCATATTACAGGGGATACGATAACTTTAGAATTAGACTCACCAAATTTTTCCTCTTCCGGGGACTATCTGTTATACAGTAAGATCCAGATCATTACTATTCATTTTGTCTCATCATATGGGGACTTACCAGTTTACAATAACAATCGGATCATAACTATCCCCAATATATCCTCATCGAGGGTATTACTAGTTTACAGGGCCCTTGGAGACCTAGGATACAGGAAATAATTTCATTCCACCCAGGACTCATATACAACATATTCTAGACTCTTCCTATGGTTTCTTCCCTTGAGATTAAACCGGGATATGGTAACACAAGGTTATTGGGTTACATGGACAATAAGTTATCGGGCTTCAGTCACAACAGGTTCATATTATTCCTATGTTCTATTTTCCTCTTTATTTAGCATAAATGTATGGAATACTTTTAATATACTCGTATGATCTTGTTTTTTCACTAGTTTGAGATACTACATAATATATGTATAATAAAGTTGTATGGTAACTTGGCATAGTCAAGGTTACTATTATTGTTTAGTAATATCCTATTCATTTTATGGTTGACTATAAATATTCATATGGTGTATTAGTATCGTACCTTTTTAAAGTATGGTATACAATTAGGGTTACTAATCATAGTCTAGTATATTGGTATGGTATACAAGTTATATTAGTATGGTAATTAATGGTAGTATACTAGTAATATACTAGTTACTAGTAATTCTATAATATACAGGTAAATACTAATATATCATTTTGTTATCCAATTATTTACAGGTAATAGGTTTATACAAATGAATTTATTAGTCCTCCAGTATAATGGTATATAGATTTTTTTCTTCCAGTTATATACAGGATATAGGGATCTACCAATATACAATATGGGATTAACATATATTTAGGTATGGATACTAGGATATTAAAATAAACATGTACTTAATTGGATACAGTATTAACAGGATTACTTTGTCTTTCAGGGTTACAGCTAGATTACAAGTATACAAGGACTCAAGGTTCAGGTCTTGTCATAAGGTTTCCTCATCCGGGGACATGCAGGGTTACGAGAACGTTAGAATCAAGACTCTTATTACGAGTTCATCATCTAGGGAAGTATAGGGATCAAGGATGGATAGGAATTCTACTGGTCTTCCTAGTTCAAGGTGGATTTAACTAGGATTCTTCAAGAGCCTACAGGTTCTTGGATTGAGCTATAATTGTTGGTCTTCCTGGGATGACCTAGGTTCGGTGAATTTCTTGTATACACAAAAAAACCCTTTTCACTGGCCCTTTCGTCATCAACCTGTAAACAGGCTGACATCTCACCCGAAGCAAAGTATGGGGGGTTACAGAATCAGGTTTTTGTAACCATGGCAATGTGTGGATGTGGTTAATGACCTCGCAACATGTCCCTTCCTTAACATATACTTAACAAGACAATATAAACAGATGATATCGCACTTCGCAATTACCAATAGCCTACAGAACTATGCTAAATTGTTGTTTCCTTTATCCTTATAACTATGCATTCATCATACTTACTGTTACCTCGCAGTATTCATACACATGTGTTCTGTTACTTAACATATGATTTCCATTTGCATACACATGAAATAAAACACATAAACATATAATAACATGAACTCAAAACATGCCATATACTCATACATAACACAGATATTTGCGTGGTTCACCCCCGGCGAGAGCTATATCCATAGGAACTGTTCTTATATTACTTGGAAGGGTAACAGTTCCATTCTACGCACTCAGCTACAGACTCTTCTCTACAATCATATCTCTACACACTCAGTTGTAGAGTATGTTCTCTCTCAATCTAGATCTATAATCAAAACAACAATACTTGGTTGTCTGAACAAGTGACCAACCAACCCTTCCTTATACAAAAATACCCATATATATATATGTTCCTGAAGGTCACATATTACTATAACTATGGCTCAACCCCCATAGTACCCTTAAACCAAAAAACCCCATGGTTCTCCTATAGACCACACTTAGCTTTAACTTCTTTGTCCCTTCGGTGCTGCTTCTTCTGACTCTGACACTTCTTTGACAGGCGCAGTTTTGAATTCTGTAGTGGCATGTTCTTTAACCCATTTTTCTTCTTTACTTCATGCTCCTGTATCAGTCAGGTCACCGCTTGGTCTTCAACTTCTTCAACCACCTCTAGCTATCCTTAGTACTTCGTCTTTAATAATGAAACAAGTTATTTCTTGTCGACTGTACTTCACTCCATACCCTCTGCCCAGGATTTGTGGAGTCACTTATCTTCCAAATTAACCAAAGTCAGGCCTCACCTAATTGTGCTTTGCTTTCAAAACCTCCCTTACTTGGTATGTGTTATCTCCCCAAATAATTTTGTCGAGTTGATCAATTTTAGATGATGGGAGGTCATTTGAAAATTCATTTCTAATTTTTTTAAGGCTCATTTTTTATATCTTTATGCATGTAATAAAGTTTGAAAAACATTTGATTGGGTTTTCATTTCAGAAATTTCAAAAGACAGGTTTCGGTAGCTAAGCGCATATTTAAAACGGTCCCTAAGCTACCGAAAGGCCTACTTTCGGCAGCTTAAACGAAATTTTCAAGGTTCTCCTAGCTACCAAAAGTGAAAGGACATACAACGTAAGTCAGGGGGCAATTTTTGGTGGCTTGGGTGAATACGATGGTGTTCATTAGCCACCGAAAGGTAAGTTTTGGCAGATTACAAGTCAAAAGCAAAATTGTTCAAAGCTACCAAAGGCAGAGGCATTCTTAATACTTTACGGTACCTTATGTGGTCAAAGGTGAAATTATCGGCTACCAAAATTAAGTCGGTTTCAAATGGTGGAGATGTGTAATCAAGGGCTCAGATGTGAAATCTAAAGGGGATTCATCATTCCTTAACCACCAAAAAGAACAAAGAGCAGCGGATCGCGAGCTGATTAAGCATTCAGTGCAATCATGAATTGATCCCAGATCCACTAAAAACATCAAGTTAACTAGATAAATTGAGATACTAAGAGATAGGAGGACCTTTCCTAGAACTCAGAAATAGTCCAAGCTTGAAACCCTAGCAATGACAGCAATTAACATAGCTAACAGTTTGGATTCATCCCAGGACGAGGAAAGTAGCAGAGGGAGGATTAAATAGAAACCAGAAAACACAGTTTTGTTAAATTTTACAGGTTGATATAAAACAGAGTTTTCGGTAGCTTGGGCGAACATATTGATTGTTGATTAGCTACCAAAAACCCAGTTTTCGGTAGCTTATCTCATAAGAAAAATCCTTCAAGCTAAGGGAATGTCAATTTTTGCAGTTTTGGTGGCTTAGGTGAACATGTCAGATTCATTCATTAGCCACCGAAACAGAGCTTTCAATAGCTAACAGAAATCAAGCTCAGACCTACTAGCTACCGAAAGCCTAAAAACCACAGGAAATTGTCATTTTCGCATAGATCCAAGTTTTTTCATTCTAAAGGGAATGAGGATGGTTTCTAAGTGAAGGTTTTAATTAATAGGATATGTTTCAATGTGTTGTTCCAGTTTTGAAGGTGCCAGCAAGATGGAAATAATGAAGAAATGTGGGATTTTTTACTATCCCAAGTCATCATTTTCAAATGATGATTTTAGGTGTCTGGAGAATATTTTTACAAAACGCTCGGAGGTTTTTGTTCCTAACATGTCATAGAACAATAACCTCTCCCCGTTTTCCTACAGGTGTTGCAGATCGAGAGAATCAAATCCATCACTGAGCCCCAATGTTTGGATCCCAAAATCTGCCTGTTTGACACATGTTTTTGAAATGCAGATCTTGGGAAAACAAAAACGACTTTCAAAGATCTGAGAGAGGTGGCTGCTCACAACAAATAAATTCACAATAACCTATTTCAGTTTATACATAGGTGTCACATAGCTGGAGAACTGAACCCATCTCTGAGCCTCTTTTTCAGCAGTTTCAGCAAAAGTGGCGTTTTTACTGTGCAAAGTCATCATTTTCAAATGATGATTCTGAGCGACTGGAGAATCATTCTGTAAAATGCTCAAAGGTTTTTATTCCTAACACGTCAAACACCAATAACCTCTTTCAGTTTTCCTACAAGTGTCACATATTGGGATAATCGAATGCATCTATGAGCCCCATTTTTCAGCAGTCTGGCCAATTAAAAATGATTTTTCCTAGTTTGTTGAAAAACGTTTTTGGATTTTCCATCTGGAAAAATTTGACCCAGCCTCTTAGGATCTAGGGAGATGTTGTAAAGGCTAATCCTGGAACTCATATAGAACAAGGGTTCGATTTTGGAGAGACTTATTGATATTTGTATGCTCATACTTTTAGTGACTTCTCAGTTATATAAGCTTCTTTTACTATTTGCTTTCAGATTTCTTTTCCTCATATTTCTGTACTCGCAGTGGATGGTTTATTTCATGTATGTTCATTTGTCTATGCTAGAGAGCTGTAATCCTATCTTTTTAATTGAGAACTGAACATATATGTCATTTATTTGTTATGCTTGGCCACTTATATACATATTTCTGTGTATGAGTCTGCTAAACACGATAAGGATTCACTCCCTTTATCTTTTATCAACCCTCTGAACAGCCGTAGTCAAAGCCTTGTCTGTCTGAACGTCTCTATGTATGTTTTGAGCATGTAAATTTTGATCTCTGTCATCCAACTTGATCCAAATAAACCCCTTCTTTCAAGATAAGTGTAAGTTACCAGGTATCTCTGAAATACAACCTAGGAGAGCTTCCTGGAGTGATAACAAACTGGCGCTGTTGCTGAGGAAAGGAGTTCGAAGCTCAGCTTCCCTGGGAGACTGTTGGCTTGGTTTTGCAACCAAGCTTTGTGCAATGGGCACCTATCAACAATGTGATATCAGTTTCAATATAGAAGCAAAAACAATTATAAATATGAATCTAACATGTGCATATAACAATAAACTTGAAAATATTTAAGAACAAGAACAAGAAACAAAATAAAAAATGACTTTTGTATTATAATACCTCAAATGGTGAGAATGTTGTGGTGTTGAGCAGCTCCAAGGGTGAGATGCTCCAGGCTCCAATGGTCTCTTCTCCAAGATTGCTACAATGGTCAAGAACTCATGAGAGATTTTGATAGCATGAGGATAGGATGATGGATGGATGGAAAGTGAGGAGCCCCTACTACCTTTTTATAGTTTTTGGTGGTGGGGAATACCATTATGGTTTTGATGAAACCAATGGTATTGACCAACATGGTTTAGGTACCTTTTCCCTCCTTTTTTCTTTTTTGAATATTTTGAATATTTTTATTCCCTTTTTAATATTTTTGGGAATTCTGGACCCTTTTTTAGGGTTTTTTATGCTTTTTGAGGAAAAATATTCATTTTTTGGGGGGAAAGGGATATATTATGGTCTTTTGGTGACTTTTTGATGGCTTTAGAGGCTCAAATGGTGGAAAAGTGGACAAATGGGTCATGTGAATAAGGAAATGAGCTAGTGAGCACTTTTTGGGTGTTAACAGATTGCCCCCTGATGTGTGAGGGAAAGAGCTCATCGTATGGCCGATAGACATCATAGTTCTTATGTATTTTTCCTAGGGTTTGGGGAAGAGAAGAGACCGGTTCGAGACTGGATCCACAACCCTTGGAAGCTGCAAAACAAACAGTATTACATGGGCTCAATATGAATGAGGAATAATCTCTATTAATGGACGAGGCGGGCATACCCATGCTCGTATCAAGACATATACATAACAATTAGTCCCAAGAAGGGGGACCTGAATAATACATAAAAAATCTGTTGGTACATCATGATGGTCGAAAGGGGGACACTATTTTGGGATGTACTCATGATAATGACATGATTGATCTCAATAACTGATACACTGGAATAAAGCGACAACCGTTCTGAACAAGGTCTCAGAAGGGTTGATGAACTGTTGAATCTAAAGGTGTCCAACATCTGTAGGGACTCAATGACTGTGGGTCATCTCTGAGAAGTACATGTAACTGTATACTCGATGGAGTATAAAACTAGGGTACATCGAAATAGTGTTGCCATGCGCAACCCGGATATCTATAGAAAAAATGTAACTGGTTGTTTCCATAGGTAGACTCTCAAATGTGGAAGAGTCAGGTGGTATCCGAGGTCTTCAACAAATAACTGAATGGACCAATACCCTGTGCAAGTCTCAATGATGTGATCAAGGTGTTGAAGTTGAGCATGTGAGAAACAACCATTTGGCGAGGCACTGAGGACTCTTCTCGAAATGATTCGTAGGCACTCATCACAAATGGTGATGAGTCCAAGACATAGGGACCTCTAGGTATATCCTCTGGAATAAATTTGGGTGTCATTGACAAAGGGAGACCAGCCACTAACAAGGCAATGATGTTTCCTTGATAGGAGCACAAGGTGTAGAACTGAAGTGTGGTAGTGCTGGATTGTAGGACTGACATACTTGTGGGGATGGGAAGTAATGGGGGTCATAGAGTGGGTAGACTCAAACTTCCTTTGTTCAGAGCATGATGACATGGTTGACCTGGAAGTGTAGGGGACTGATTTGTAGATGTGGGGATCATAGGTTTTAGGGACTGAAGGGTATGTATTGACTCTTGGGGGTCAAGCTGATGGGTGTTGTCAAGGGATTCTCAGGGTGACATACTGCAAAATACTCTGAACAAAGGCGACCAAAATGGGGAAGCTACCATATCAGTAGACGTGATCTGTTGTGGCACCGAGAAGCACCATTGGATCCTTATTTGTTGTTTTAATGAGTTGCAAGAAGGGATAAAAGTGTGCTCTGAAATGGTACTATCCTGTGGATTTTGTGAGCCCAGGACTGTTCATGCTCATGGGTGCTTTCATTTTTAAGGAGTCTAAAAACGATAAGAAGACTCTGCATTAATTATGAGTACCGTCCTGTGGGTTTTTACGAGCCTAGGATGGTGATTGCTCGTGGTCGCTTTCATGTTTAGAGAGTCTGAAAGCAGTAAATGGACTCCATTGGTGTTCGTTTTCGTAAGTTAGTCTCCAAGGCCCGAAAAAGCATAAAATGATGCAAATGGAGAACTCTTCTAGCCGATGTGACTAGAGTATTCCTTTTTCGTAATTAGTATACAAGGTCCAGAAAAGGGGTAAAATTATACTAGGTAGATGCCCTTTCAGATACGTTTAGCAAGCATGAAAGGAAGCAAGGTTGCTCGGAGATCTTTTCATTGTTTTAGGAGTCAGAAAAGAGCTTAACAGAAACTCCCTAAGTGCCTTCTTCGTAAAAGGAATTGTTTGGCCTGAAAAAAGGATAAAATTATACCGAACAAAAAGGGATTGATGAGAGCGAGAAAAGGTCTCAAGCATTGTCATGAGTGCGGAATACTGAATCCGGTGACATAAATATTGTCAAAAAGGGGCAACGGCCAATGTGGCACGCAAACCAAGGAGATGAGTGGCATTTTGAAAAAAAAATGCCCATAAAATCTAGAGGTGAGAGTGAGAAATTATCTCAAGCATCATCACGAGCACAGAAAACTAAATATGGCAATATAAGACTTGTTAAAAATGGAGAACGGTCGATGTGGCATGCAAACCAAGGCAACGAGGGGGCATGGAAAAAATTGTTATGATATTCCTATACTCCATGCTAGTCCCACCAGTATTTTGATCATTTACATTTTCAGTCATTCATGCACCTTTAGGGTTTGCATGCATTCTAGGGTTTGCATGCATCCCAATCATCAATCCAGCACCTAGCCCTCAGTTGGCCAGCCCCCAGGAGCTTCTCACTATTTAGTTTTAGCCCTCCAGTTGCTTAATGCACCCTTCTTCCTTGATTTTAGGGAGCAACTCACCCTTCTTCACCTACCAGTCCAGTTGTCCCTCAATTACACTCAGTTACACTTAGTTACAGTCAGTTACACTTAGTTACACTCAGTTACACTCAGTTACACTGAGTTACACCTACCAGACTCAGTTTGACTGATGGTTGACAGCTACTTGAGCATTGATGACTCCACTGATGATGATGAAGACTTCCAGTTGTGCTTTGATTATCATGAGGACACCTAGTTGTGCTCCGATGACACTCTATTGATCTTATGATCACTTTGAGAGGCTAATTCGAATTGCCACCTTGGGCATTCGAATCCTCTCTACCATTGTACTATTTATTTGTCCATATTGTGATTAATTAACTAGTGTGTGTGTGAAGTATTATTGCTTCTATCTGAGTTCTATTGTACCATATTATTTTGTTGCTCATTATACTTTATTGTTCACTCTTCTATTTTCCTGCTTAATCATACTTACTCTTGTGAGGTATACATCATCTATTAGATTTGCTGTGAGGATTTTCACATGGTATCAGAGCATGTTGAGAGTATTGTTTATCTCCATTGTTGAGAGTTTTTTGTAGGTTATTACCAAGATTTCGAGTGCAGCAGTTTCTGCATTTTTGCAGCAGTAGCAGTTGCAGTTATTCTATATTGTTTTTGCAGGTCCTCTACAACTTCAATGTATGATTTAGAAGGAATCCCTTTTCTTTCTCCATTCAACTATGATGAATGGAAACGAAGAATGATAGCACACTTGAAGATCCATGATCTTTTTTATTGTCATTTTGAAAGAGAGTTCAAATCCCATGAAGAGAAGATTGATTGGTTAAATAAAGGTGATGATGCCTTTGGAGCAATGATGCTTTCTTTGTGTGCATACCAGAGATTCCAATTCAAATACCATGATGGTGTTGAAATTCCAAGAGAGTTATGGAATCCAAAAGAGTTATGGGCTCACCTGGATGAAAAATTTGGCAGAAAGAATGAAGGGATTGGTCCAAATCCATTCGAAATCAAGCAAAGTGTTCCATTTGCTCCCCTTGATGGTCTTTCAGATCATGAACTAGTATCATCTCATATTGAAGTTGTTGACAAAGAACTTGTAGATTCTCCACTCATGCTCAAACTTTCTTCTCTTTCTGTGCTAGCTCACACTCTAGATATCGCAGAAGGTCCTAAATCCTCTCTTGCACCAGAGTCTGTTGGTTTGCATCATGATCACATGATTATTTCGGAGGTCAAAATAGCTTTGAAGGTAATGCATTCGCTCCTCTCCAGCTATCTCCTCTTTTATACTACTATATGATCATAATTCCATGCTTTCAGAGGGTCATTGAAGAATATGGCCATTGACATTCACTTGGGATACTTTCTCATGCATCTACTAGTTTTGATCTCACCTCTCATGGTTCAAAGGAGATCTCAAGAAACCATGATTCAAGTCTTGTATCTAATTTGGGTTCTAAGCAGTTACTGCTTGGGAAAATTTCTCATGCATATGATAGTTTTGATCTCACCCCTGCTGGTTCAAAGGAGATCTCAAGAAACTGTTTTGAAAGTCTTAAATCTGATTTTGATTTCAAGAAAACATGTAATAGTTATTTTTGGCATAATCTCACCCATGGTGGTTCGAAGGAGAAGACAAAAGACTATATGCACTTTCACATATTTGATCCTACCTCGGTTGATTTGAATCACAGGTTCAAGGATCATTCTCATACTGTTGGATTTGTTCTCATCACATTTGATCTTAAGAGCAAGTACAAGCACATGATTTTTGAGCATGATCCACTTCTTCCCAAGAAGAAGATACCTCCAGACATATGAACAACCATAACACCTGCTTGATTTTGGAGCATTTATTTTGATGTGTGCCTTACAGTCTATTTTTTGAGGAGGGGGTATGTTTCCCATGAAATTTTCCCACTTCCCTTGTTTATTGACTGTTATTATTCATTGTATTGGGTGACCTTTGGTCTTAGTTACCAGGGCCCAGGATGGATTAAGGGGGGATGTTAGGATATTCCTATACTCCATCCTAGTCCCACCAGTATTTTGATCATTTACATTTTCAGTCATGCATGCACCTTTAGGGTTTGCATGCATTCTAGGGTTTGCATGCATCCCAGTCATCAGTCCAACACCTATCCCTCAGTTATCCATCCCCCAGGAGCTTCTCACTATTCAGTTTTAGCCCTCCAATTGCTTAATGCACCCTTATTCCTTGATTTTAGGGAGCAACTCGCCCTTCTTCACCTACCAGTCCAGTTGTCACTCAATTACACTTAGTTACACTTAGTTACAGTCAGTTACAGTCATTTACACTCAGTTACACTTAGTTACACTGAGTTACACCTACCAGACTCAGTTTGACAGACGGTTGATAGCTACTTGAGCATTGATGACTCCACTGATGATGATGAAGACTTCCAGTTGTGCTCCGATGATCATGAGGACACCTAGTTGTGCTCCGATGACACTGTATTGATCTTATGATCACTTTGAGAGGCTAATTCGAATTGCCACCTTGGGCATTCGAATCCTCTCTACCATTGTACTATTTATTTGTCCATATTGTGATTAATTAACTAGTGTGTGTGAAGTATTATTGCTTCTATCTGAGTTCTACTGTACCATATTATTCTGTTGCTCATTGTACTATATTGTTCACTCTTCTTATATTTTCCTACTTAATCATAATTACTCTTGTGAGGTATACATCATCTCTTAGATCTGCTGTGAAGATTTTCACAAAAATACCCAAAAAAGATGGGCGTGAGAGTGAGAAATGATCTCAAGCGTCATCACGAGCGCAGAAAACTGAATCCGGTGATATAAGACTCGTCAAAAATGGAGAACGGCCGATGTGGCACGCAAACTGAGGCAACGAGGGGGCATGGGAAAAATGCCCAAAAAATCTAGGCATGAGAGCCAGAAATGATCTCAAGCATCATCACGAGCGCGGAAAACTGAATTCGGCGATATAAGACTCGTCAAAAACAGAGAACGGTCGATGTGACACGCAAACCAAGGCAATGAGGGGACATGGGAAAAATGCCCAAAAAACCTAGGCATGAGCAAGAAATGATCTCAAGTGTCATCACGAGTGTGGAAAACTGAATCCGGCGATATAAGACTCGTCAAAAATGAAGAACAGTCGATGTCGCATGCAAACCGAAGCAACGAGGGCGTGAAAAAGTGGTCAAAATGGACTTGGTGAAAACAGGAAAAGGAAAGGACTATCATGAAGTTCTCGCTGTGCTGATTCCAATGGTACCAATGATTTGAGGAACGGACATCATATGATACCGCAATGGTTGTTTGAAAAATGGTGAAATTTCTATAAATAGGGTGTGGGGCCCATATGATGTATCATTGTTATGTGTGAGTTTGTCAGAGCAATCAGAGCTCTTTCTTGAGTTCCAAGAGATTTGACCGATGGTTTTCGATTCCGCGAGTTTTAGGTAACCCTATTCACCTTAGCCTTTTTAATTATGTCTTTTTTGGTTAGCGGCGGGCCCCCGAAGGCTGCGAAATTCCATGTTGGCCTTCCAACGTCGAATATCGTGGGTTTTGCGTCTTTTTCTGCAATGAACATCGCGGGCTCGAGGCTGACATTCGCAATGTTCATCGCGGTTGTCGGGCTGAAAGTCACGATATTCATCCCGACTATGGGGTTGATAGTTGCGATGTTCATCGCGACTGTGTGGTGAATACCCGCGATGTTCATCGCAGGTTCTTGGATGAAAGCTACGATGATCATCGCGGCTTTTGATGGAAAGCCGCGATGGAATTTTTTGAAAATTTTTCTCCAGCTCTAAAAAATTTCTTTGTTTTTTTGGGCAGGATGTTGAGGAGACCATTGGTGTCATGGCGAGAGCGAGAGATGGAGGATTTGATGATTCGGATTCGGACCGATCAGGGGGTCCGGTAGGCTCTGGCTGTGAGTGGGATCCTGAAGTGCACTCAGATTCCACCAATGCATTCAGTAGGACCATTACTGAACAAATTGGTGAGTCTGTGGGTCTCTGCAGAGGGTGCGTTTATTGTTGGGGGTGAGCGATTAGAGATCACCCTTACTGATGTATATTTTCTTACCGGGTTACCTCGCTTAGGGGAGGTGGGGGATCTTCTATCGAGGATCCCGGCAGGTGTGGACATCGAGGATCTCCTGGAGACCTTCTGTGTTGCTGGGGCGATTGTGCAGAATAGCGCTTTGAGCCTGAGATCCTTGCGGGAGTGGGACATGCGGGCTGTTGGGGCTTATGTTCTGTAGGTGTTGGGTGTCGCGGTGCCACATCATTTGTCGGGGGGACAAATGATGATGGTGGATTCTATGCTGAGGGGGACCTACTATGCATGGGGTCAGATGTTTTTGGCTAGTGTCTGGAGAGATCTGGACAAGGTCAGTCGGGAGCGGGGAGAGTTTTGCTATGCCTCCTTTTTGTGTTGTTTCTTCTTTGAGCGGGTAACGACTTTGCGGCCACGGATGCCGGTTCGAGAGGGGTTGGTGAGCAAGCCACGCATGGTGTGGTGGGGGCAGATGATGCCCCGCGGTGGTTGTGGTATCCATGGGTTCTTTTCATGGGATATGTATGAGCAGTGGGAGCAGATCCCTCTGCTGATTGATGACTATCCATATGCTAGTATGGATTATCGAGGAGATCCAGAGATGTCTGAAGCCCAGGGACAGGCATGGGATTTAGATGGTATGTTTTTGTGTTTTGTTCTCTACTATATCATGTGTTTTTATATGTTTTTGTTATGATTATAGTTAGATATTTATATGATGGTTCACTTGCGTGATTGTGCAGATGTTGGTCCTGTACCACCGACCGACCATGTGGTTCGTAGGGGACGAGCGATGGTGGTTATTCCACCTCCTGTAGAGGTACCGCCTCCTCATGCTCGAGGAGTTGGGGCTCACGGTCGAGGAGTTGGGCCTCGAGATGATGTCATGGAGGGTGTTCGATAGACACTAGGCATGATCCTGGCAGGATTTCCAGAGGATGGGTGGAGGGATCTGGATCGGGACATCGTCGAGTGTTGTTTCGATGCGCCTCGTGAGTGGTGCTCGATCTTGCTCAGAGCAGCAGCATTGTTAGCGGCTGAGTGGAGGGATGGGGCTCAGCATGATCCGACAAAGCCGGTGGAGGGGAGGATTCGTTTGTGAGATGATCCAGCGAGGCCGGCGGAGAGGAGAGTTCGGGCTCGGCATGATCCGGCGGGGCCAGCAAAGGAGGCGCCAGAGGAGCCTGGAGACCATGATGATTAGATGATGTTGTATCTGCCCCCAAATGCTGATGAGCATATGGGGAAGTACCTTTTTGTAATGCTGATGTATTTTTGTATATTGGGTGCTGAGGGCACCTATGACATGTTTGACTATATTATGATGTATATATATATATATGATTTGGTATATAGTCGTATATGCACATGGATGCATTTATTGTCTTTTTGCTTGCCCATGGAGGCATGTTTGATTTTCTATATGCCCGTGGAGGCACATGTTATGCACGTGGATGCATTTTTGTAATTTTTATATATGCCCGTGGAGGCACATTTGTGTTTACTATATGGTTTGATTGGTGTGCCAGTCAAGAATGTTGTTGGCCATATGGTCTGCTACACTATTGAGATTCCTTGGGACATGTGTGAATGAAATGGATTCAAACTGTCGAACCATTTGTTTAGTGCGCAAGAATTTTCTGAAAAGACAAGGATCGCGTACCTAGTAATCATTGTTGACCTAGGAAACAAGGAGTTGTGAATCCAAGAAAACATTAAGGTGACGTATGCTCATTTGGAGAGTTGCGGCCAGGAGACCAGTCATGGCATCGTATTCAGCTTGGTTGTTGGTGGTGGCACCTACACACACTCCGTCGATGTGGATCAACTCATATGAAGGGGAATATATTACCCAAGCTATGGAGGCCAGATTGGGGGACCAACGGCTTGCACCATCAGTGAAACTGACGTAGCAGAGTGGAACAAGATCCATCTGTGGTCATGCAGAGAAAACAAATATTTAGGTTTTTTGAATTTTTTGTGAAAAACAAAATAAGACTGTACAATAATGGATGGTGGTGTCCATCAAATTTGCTACGGGTAAAATCGCTTGAGGTACAACCCGTTGTGTGGGTTGCGTAGGGGGTTTCCTTCTAAATCGGTCAGAATGTATGCCCCCTATACGAGGAAAGTGTGTATAATGTATGGGCCTTGCCACATGGACACAAACTTTCCTTTTCCAGTTTTGTCATGAGCTTGATCATAGGCAAGGACAAGGTCCCCTTCAGTAAAAGTTCTTTGGTGGACATGTTTATCGTAACTTAGTTTGGATCGGTTCTTGGCTGCTTCCATGGTTTGAAGGGTTGTGCGCCGATCTTCATCGACCTGCTCCAGGAGTAGTAAGCGTTGCTCAATTGGGGAAGTGTCCGGTAGGAGTTCAACGGCCATATGTAGGGCTGGAGTCTAGCACTCGATGGGGAGGACGAATTCAACACCATGAACTAAATGGAAAGGGGTAAAACTAGTGGCAGTTTTATTTGACGTGCGGTATGCCCATAGTGGCATGTGGTGCCATTTCGATTTGTGTTTGTCCACAGTGCACTGGAGGATGGTCTTCAAAATTTTGTTAATTACTTCGACTTGGCCATTTCCTTGGGGGTAGTAGGCGGAGAAGAAATGGTGTTCAAATTTCAGTAAGGTTGATAATTCTCTCCAGATGGCATCTTCGAAGTGAGAGCCGTGGTCTGAGATGAGTTGCTTTGGCACTCCAAAACGAGCGATAACATGGTTGAGCAAAAAATGTGCTGCGGTGTCGGCCTTGCAATTGTAAGTTGGCATGGCTTCTTCCCACTTGGTGAAATAATCTATGGTACAATAATGTGTTTATGACCACCGACTGACATGGGATTACAATCGAGGAAATCGATGGCCCATTTGCAGAATGGTCCAACAGTGACGACTAGATGAAGGGGGGCGGGTGGGGTTCTTGCCTTGGGGGAAATCAGTTGGCATTTTTGACAATGTTTGACTGCGGTGATGCAATCAGTAATTAATGGAGGCCAAAAGTAACCTGTGCAGATCATCTTTTGGGCGGTGGCAATGCCGGAGAAGTGGTCTCCGCAGGCGCCTCTATGGAAGTCATTAAGGACTTGTTCTGCCTCATTATGAGATAGGCAGCATCGTAAGATGGTATCGACGCTGCGTCAATAAAGTACATCGCCTAATAGGAGGTATCGGGGGGCGTGGTGTTGTATACGACAGCGTCCATCACGATCGATGTGGGGTCAAAATTTTTGTGTGCGGAGGTAGATTAAGATGTCGCTGTACCATGGGTCGTCAGAAGAAATGATGAAAATGTGATCGTCAATGTGATCCATTTGGATAGTGGGTGATGACGAAGAGGAGGGGAGATCTGTGATGAGTTGAGTAAGTGCTAGGGCCTTGTTTCTCTTTGGGGTTTTGAAAGTTAGGTCGTATTCTTGCAGGATAATCGCCCATTTAGCTACGCGGCCTTGAAGGAGGCGACGCGTCAAGAGGTAAACCATAGGACTGGAATTGGCTACAACTGTGGTGTGGCTCAGGAGAATGTAATGTCGTAGCTTTTGTACTGAAAAGATGACGGCGAGGGCCATCTTTTCTTCATGTGGGTAGCAGAGGGGTGGGCTGAACAAGGTCTGGCTCACATAGTAGATGACATGCTCTTGGCGAGCAATATCTTCTTGTACAAGAACTCCAGATACAGCATGTTTGGATGCTGAAACATAGAGGGTGAAATATTTTGTGAAATCTGGAGGAGAGATCAAAGGGGTGTTTGTGAGTGCTTTCTTTAAGTCGATGAAAGTTGTCTCTGCTTGTTGGTCCCATATGAAACGGGTATGCAGACGTAATAGTCGTAGGAAACCGTGGACCATTGTGGCATATTCAAGGACAAAGCGGCGGAGGAAGTTGGACCTCCCTTGAAGGCTTTGAAGTTGTCTTAATGTATGGGGTGACGGTAATTCTATAATGGCTTGAACTTTCAAGGGGTCTACAATGATTCCTTTTTCTGAGATAACGAACCCCAGCAGGCAACCTGATGTAACGCAAAAGACACACTTGAGAGGGTTCAAGTGGATGTTGTATTTTCAGCAACGCAAGAAAACTTGTCGAAGGTCGTCTAAATGGTCAGATCGCTTCTTGGATCGAGTGGTGAGGTCATCCAGATAAACTTTTATGATCTTGTGTATATCATGGAATCAATCAGTCATGGCACGTTGGAAAGTGGCTCCAGCATTCTTGAGACCAAAAGGCATGACGCGATAGGTGAAGGTGCCCCATGGGGTAGTGAAAGTTGTCTTGTATTGATATTCTTTATGGATTTTGATTTGGTTATATTCGGAGAAACCATCCATAAAAGAAAGGACCTCATGTCCCGCACATTCATCGATTAGTTGGTCAATGAAAGGTGTGGGGAAGTTGTCTTTGGGACAAGAGAGGTTGAGGTCTCGAAAATCAGTACAAACGTGTATGGTGCCCACTTTTTGTTTACCGACACTGGGTTTGAAACCTAGGTGGTGTAGGCAATAGGATATATGAATCCTGCTTTTTGGAGTTTTTCAATCTCAGCTTTAACAGCTAGGAGCTTGGATGGATGGATTGGTCGTTGTTTCTATCGGACAGGAGGCACATTGGGTCAAGTGTCGATGTGATGTTCCACAATTTTGGGATCGAGGCCAAGCATCTCGGTGTAAGACCAGGCAAAGACATCACAAAACTCTTGGAAGAGTTTCTTATATGCCTGAGTTTCCGCTTGAGTGCATGATGCACCTAGCGAGATGAGCTCAGGTTTTCTAGGTGTGGTGGAAATTTCAATTTGTATAATAGGGGAAATGTTGGACATGTTCCCTTCTTCGAAGGCATCTGATGTTGGGATGGGGTCTTTGAACCAATCAACCTTAGTTGGTAGGAAATATTTCGATTTGACTGATAGTTGGTTTTCTATGGTGGATGTAGATGCCTCAGGGAGGAAGTATGAGCAATGATACATATCGTCCCAAGGGTAGTCCGGTGCAGTGAGTGTTTCTAGAATTTGCTCATCAATATGAAAGTAATTAGACCATAAATCAACGGGTTCTGGTTTGTATGTGGTTGAAATCATATAGATGGTATTGATTTCTTCCGAAGAAGATGATTTCGGAGGGTAGATCTCCTCGATGAGGGGAGGAGATATATCTAAGTCGGCATTGTTCATCTCGTACAAGGCTTCTCTATAATCTGGGAGATCAGGGCAGTGGTGTGAATAATGGCCATAAATGCCCCATATCGTACAAGGGTGGTTAGTGCAGAGCGTTTTGTCGCGAGGGTGAGGAGGTGGCTCAAGTCTTACCACTGGAATTCCGGTGTCATCATCCAACATATTCATGTGTTCTTGGAGTGCAGGTAATTGTGGACATTGATGAGTGGCATGGCCTACGTCGTCACACAACAAGTACTTAGGGGGAATGCGAATAGTTGGGTGGTTTTTAGCTACCTTGGGGGTTGCTGGGGGGGTGCGAGTTATGAGTCCAGTGTTATAAGTTGGTGGGCCTCTGCCCCCTATGTTCTGTAATGGAGGTGGGGCGTTTCTGGATGTTGATGCCGCAGTCACTATTGGGGGTGGTCTGTTTTGTAGATGAGTGACCGGAGGGGTTGGGTGGTTGGTAGTAGGGATAGGTTGTACCGGTTGTAAAATAATAGTCGGAGTCGGCGAGGGGCTCGGAGTAGGTAAGTACCATACAAGTAGCCCTAATGTTAAGCGAGTAAGGTTGAGTGTAGCCATTACTGGAAAACTGACAACTTCGAAAAATGGGAACAAGAATGGGATAGTATGAATTGGCGTTGTGCCAATATGAGTAGGCACTGTGGGTGTTTGTGGTAGTGACGAAGGCTACTGTGTGGTGTGCGACAGGGTGCACAAATCCGATGTTTTTGTTATCGGTAAAGGTGGTGAGATCGATGGAAATGTGGAAATCATAGGTGACTCGGTGTAGATTCCAGGACCAATTGACGACACAAATGATGTTGGTGCGTTTTGAATGGTTTGTTCAATCATTGGTAGCACATTTTGAGGAGCTGCGAGAACGTTAGGATCATAATATGTGAGTTGATCAATCTTGATAATGCATCCTTCATGTGGGAACATCATGAGGTGAAAAATAGATGAAGCCACTGCTTTCATTTTGTACATATAGCTACGTCCAAGAAGGAGGTTGTAGTCGAGTTGGGCATTGATCACTTCGATGTCGATAAGAACTAATTTGCCGCCTAGTTCTACGGGTACGTTCACTAAGAGGCCTTATGGTTGAGCTGAGCATCCGTCGTAAGCTCGTAATGCCGTGGTGGATGGTTGTAAAGAAGGGGAGCCAAGCTTCTACCACACAAGGGTGGACATAACGCAGGTGGAAGCTCCTTCATCGATGATGCATCGATGCACAACAAAGTTTTGAATGTTTACTGATACATGGAAAGCCAAATTTGATGGCAATTGAGGTTTAGCTTGGTCTAAGTCGAAAGCCATCATGTGTCTGTCGTCAGGGTCTACTCCTCCGATGGCGAATAGTAGTAGTTTTCATTATGCAGGGCATGTTTTCAGTACCTCTAAAGCAGACATAGCAGCGAGGGATTGTGCTAGGTCTTCCACGACATTATAATTGGATGTTGCGTGAGCATTAGGATTGTTGTTAATACTTTGCAAAGGGATGCGAGGGATTTTAGGTCCTTCGTCCAACGACATATTTGGTATGCGTAGTGGTTGATTTGGTGGAAGGGAGGTGGATGTGCCAGTGGGAGGAGTTTCTAGGGGTGGGCCGTACTGATTCCTGCGAGTTTGGAGGTTGATGTCATTGGATGAAATCATTAATAAATGGTGTGTGCCTAGATCTATATGCTGATAATTAGTTGCGGCATACGTGATTTGCTGTTGGGGTGCAACAAATCCTTGTGGGGGATCCATAGGGCAAGTATTTACTACTCCCTGGTTTGGTAATGGGTTTTGTAATATCATGGGTTGCGGTTGATTAAGTGGAGCTGGCTGCCCAGCGTGGCCCTGGCGTTGGGCATCGTCAGCCCAAAGTTTACGTGCTTTCTCTAAATGGGGGCAGTTATGAGTGTAGTGTCCATAGACTCCACATATAGAACATGGATGGTTTGTTCTCAGGTTATTGTTTTTTGGCTGCTTGGGATGAGGATCAGGATTGTGGTTGGGAGGAGCAGCATTGTTATTATTTGGAGGATTTGGAGGTGGTGGACCTTGATTATGTTGTTGGTTGTTGCCGTGGTTACGTCCTCTTCCATGGTTTTGTTGTCCACCCTGGTTGCATTGGTTGTTTTGATGTTGGGGCTGATTGTGTTGTGTGTACACTTGCCCCTAAGTAGTGGGAGGATTTTGGGGTGTCGCAGGTGTAGGAGCAGGTTGCGGTGGATAATAAATTGGTGGGGATAGAGGTGGTCTAGTTTCCTGCTGGGGTTGTTGGTAACCCTGAGCTATTGGATGTGTTGGTTTAGATGGTGTAGCTTGCTGTGGGTAATACATTGGTTGTGCCGGTAAATGAATTGGGTTCTGGGTGGTCGGTTGGTTATAGTATGTGGGTGGTGCATATGTCAATGGCACTTTCCCATAGCAATGTTGTGGACAAGAGGGTCCATGAGTGTGATGAGTCTGATTCATTGGAGTGTACGAAGTTGTCGCTCCAGAATTAGATGTAGCCCTAGAGAGGTATGGGGCATTTATGGTGCTCACCATGCTAAAAGGTTTATTTTGCATCGTGACTTGGCCGATAATACCATCAGCGGCATGTGATGCCCCCGGAGCGTCACCGCGTGAAGAATCACCTCGTGGGGTGTCTGCTATGATGGTGTAGAGATAGCCTGACTGGGCATAAATCAGGTCAAATTGCTGATCTTTTAAGATAGCTTCTTCCTCTGACTGGGGTTGTTCAGAAGCTACGTCTTTGGCTATGAGGGGTAGGAGTGATATAAGAAACCAGTCCAAAAATATACGGTCATCCAATTTTATCTTACAGAGGCTACGACGCTTATGCCACTCATGGATATGGTCGGTGATGTGGGTAGCTATGTTTTGTCTGCAAGACAATAGTATTTCAACTCCTGCATCATAGCATATAGGTAGCTGAAAAAACTGAAGGAAAGTGGAGGCGAGAGATGTAAATGTATGGTGGGTCCCATGTGGTTTTTCGATGTACCACTTGGCTGCAGAGCTAGTGAACGTTCGTTGCAACAGTCTCAGTCGAATGGAGTCATCCACTATGGAGTTAGATGAACACCATAGGTGAAATGACATTATGTGGTTTTGTGGATCCTCCCCAGGTTTTACTTCAAACTTGGGGATGTCTGAGGGGAGCTTTGTAGGCATGGGTGGCCATGTAGGGTTGTGCCTGATAGGATCGTTGGTCATCCTAGCTAGGTCTGGTAAGTTCAGACTAGCCATGTAAGGTAAACTAGCAGATGGGTGTGGCATAGTGACTGGGACATAACTATTAATGGTGGCATTATGTAGTGGTCCAGTAGCCCCTAAGAGTATGCTAGGTATTGAAGGTATGTGTCCTCCAACCGTTGTGGTTTGGTATGGACCAGCGTTCCCAAGTGCAACATGGGTTACACCGGGGTTAGGAATAGTGCTAGGAATTTCTAGGATCTAGGTTGTGGTAATGAGAGGTGGTGTGATTCCTATGTTTGGCATACCCATAATAGGAGGTAGTCTTGTGTTGGGCATACCTAAAGGTGGAGTGTCCCCTATATTAGGCATGACTAAAGGGGTTGTTGTTACCATGGATAGCACAGTAGTAGAAGGGTTTGTGGATGTATTTCCAATAGTACTGGTGAAAAGTGGGTCGTATTGTAATCCAACGATGAGGTTGGTTGGTGATATTTCAGTAGGGTTTTGGATTCAGCCTCAGAATCAGATGTGAAGTGAGGCATGTTAGAATCGGATGATTGTGTGTTTGGCTGATGATGTGTTGAGTCAAGGGATAAGGCTCTACGTTGGTGACGTGTAGAGCCAAGTATACCGAACTAAGGGGGTTCACCCTGAAGACGACGAGATCATCTTAAATTCTCAATGGTGAGAAATATTTTTTAAAAATTTCAATGTAAGGTGGTGATGTAAAAAACTTGAAACCCTAATGCATCAATGAGTGCAAAAGGGGAGTGCAAAAATAAAGGCTCTCAGGCTAACAATCAACCTCAAAAAGCACTTATTATAGCAGTTGTGCTATAATAAGTGGAGGGATGCAACAAAATTGGTCAGAATACCAAAAGTCAAACAATTTCTATAAAAAAGGGGTGTTACCAAACCAAAGGTGGGTAATGTATCATGCAAAACACCTAACTAGAAGTATTGTGAGTCAACAAATGATATCCTCTGCAAGGTGATGAAATCCAATTCATACAATATAGAGTGTTGAATCAACGGCTAGATATCCCCCTACTGGGAGGGATACCGGGTACACAATCCTAAAGAGTGGCAACTAGGATACCCCGTTCATGACACGTTTGGTTGGGTGAATTTGCAGTTTGGTTCTATCGTCGTTGTACACCCTCTTGGGTGTACACCGAGAACTTCGAAAGGTATCCTTCGGTTACTGAATGGATTGCGGTATTCCACTCAGACTTCATGAATCAGTCTGTCTACTTCAACCCTCCTGAGGGAGAGGCCTTCCCAATAAATTGGTTGATAACCGTGTCAAAATTATAAGGGATTTTGGTACCGTAGAGGACAACCACTATGTCTCAAATGTAATAATTGAGGGGTGTTACTGGAACACCTATCCCCTCAATTCTACCTAACTACAAAATTCTTTTAAGTGCTCCCCAAGTGGGGTTAAAAGTTTGTTGAGTTTAAGGTAAATTTTAAGGCTCAGTTTAAATTATGTGGCAGAGTGGGTGCAAGTGTGGGTATTTAAATTGAAATTGAGTTGCCTCGCTTGGGCGATTGATTACAAATGAAAGAAAAGACGCTTCCAGTTTTGCAAAAAAATAAAGGCATTTTTGAAATGTAAATGCTTGAAAAAACTATTCAAAAATAATGGATCTTTGAAATAATTTGAAGGAAAGGAAATAACATAAATATTTCAAGAAATAAATGGATCTCTTAGAAGTTGCTTGGGCAAAGTATCGAGCAAATAAACAATAAAACCTTGATCTAAATAAAATGCAGAAAAATCTCTCTTTCAATTACTGAAAATTTTTAAAAAGACTTTTAATGGAGCATTCTAAATAGTAAAAGATTTGAAGTGGTTGTAAAAATGCAGAAAAATTAATGTTATAAAATATGCTAAAATGGGCAGAAAATACAGCAAAAATAATTTTCAAAAAATTGGTCGAATTAAAAAAAACTGCATCGCGGGTTTTGGGGGAAAACAGCCGCGATGTGCAACGCGGGTTTCGGCCGCGCAATTGCGATGTGCAGCACAGGTTTCGGCCGCGAAGCCGCGATGTGCCACGTGGGTTTAGGTCACACAGTCACGATCTGCAGCGCGGCAAATGGTCGTGAAGCCGCGATGTGCAGTGCGTAAAATGGCCGCGAAGCCGTGGCGTGCCGCACAGAAAAAAGCCGCGAGGTCGCGATTAGCCGTGCGACTGTCGAGCAAAAAATCGTGAGGCGAATGCCGAAAAAGGGACGCTGAAAAACGAACCTGAAAATGGAAATTTCAGGCTGTTAATGGCAATAAAAGGGGCCAAGATCTAGAACAACAAATGGATCTGCTGTCTAGGATGGCAGATCTATGAATAAAAATGATTAAAACTAAGAAAAACTAAGATCTAAAGCAAAAAATTGAGATCTAAGAATTCGAAGCCAGTGGAGTCGCCAAAAACTGTTGGCTTGGTTTTGCAACCAAGCTTTGTGCAATGGGAACCTATCAACAATGTGATAGAAGTTTCAATAAAGAAGCAAAAACAATTATAAATCTGAATCTAACATGTGCATATAACAATAAACTTGAAAATATTTAAGAACAAGAACAAGAAACAAAATAAAAAATTACTTTTGTATTATAATACCTCAAATGGTGAGGATGTTGTGGTGTTGAGCAGCTCCAAGGGTGAGATGCTCCAAGCTCCAATGGTCTCTTCTCCAAGATTGCTACAATGGTCAAGAACTCATGAGAGATTTTGACAGCATGAGGATAGGATGATGGATGGATGGAAAGTGAGGAGCCCTACCACCTTTTTATAGTTTTTGGTGGTGGGGAATACCATTATGGTTTTTATGAAACCAATGGTATTGACCAACATGGTTTAGGTACCTTTTCCCTTCTTTTTCCTTTTTTGAATATTTTGAATATTTTTATTCCATTTTTAATATTTTTAGGAATTATGGACCCTTTTTTAGGGTTTTTTTATGCTTTTTGAGGACAAATATTCATTTTGAAGGAAAAAGGGATGTATCATGGTCTTTTGGTGACCTTTTTATGGCTTTAGAGGCTCAAATGGTGGAAAAGTGGAGAAATGGATCATGTGAATAAGGAAATGAGCTAGTGAGCACTTTTTGGGGTGTTAACAGAGATGCCATAGTTCCAGCTTTGATGATAGACAAAGCTTGGACATTATTTTAGTTGTAATCATCTATCTGGCAACTCCATGAAGGACGAATCCAGAGGCGACTCCATTGTTCAGAAATCTGTTGGCGACTCCATTGGTATGACATGAACAAAATCTTAGCTAAGAGATATTCTTTCTGTGATTTTTCAAAAATTGTTGGTTTCCCTAATCCAGTGCCTAGTAGAGATGAATGGGAAAATAGCCTTTCCAGATTTTCAAGGTGAAGATTGGGAAGTACCAGCGGAACATTTGCTGGACTTTCATGATTACATTCATCGGTTGCAAGTTGTGCATGAAGATGTTCAGATCCGACTCTTCTGTTTTTCATTAGAGGGGATTTCCCGTGATTGGTACCCAGGTCTCTTCCTATTGCCAATATAAGCTCTTTGGAAGATTTTCATGCTGCCTTTCATTTGTTCTACAAAGAAATATTTTTAGCTGACCTTTTATTTCCTAAGTGTTGTCATGAATTCAATTTATTGACTAAAGATTTGGATAATCATGAAGAGTATGTTGTTATTGGGGATACCTATCACTATGACCGAGACATTTATGACCTTCACAATGTTAGCCATAGTATAGCTGCTTTTGACATTGTACCAAATGCATCTATTGTCTCAGGCTGTCAGGAAGATCAAATTGTCCCCCTTTGAAGACTTGAAAGATGATGAGCAGATTGACAGATCAACAGATGAAAGTATTGGATCTATAGTAGATGTTGAGGGCAGCCCACATCTTCCAGATTTGCAGATCAGGGGAAGTTATCGTAACCATAAGGAACAAGGTGATATTTTTTCGGATCTATTTCAAGATTTTATTGCTAATCCTGTTATTCAAGAAGCTTCCTCTCTGTCATCGGGATCTTACCTTAATACTCCTACATTCGACCCATATAGTGATGAGGAAGAAGATGTTGAGGTTTGTGAAGACTTATTATTTACTCAAATTTCATCTAGTTATTCTTTTCAGCGAAGAGATGACAAAAAAATTTTGCATACTGTGATTAATGCTTGTCACGAATCTGTTGTTCAAAAGTCCAATGAAGATCTTTTTATTCTTGATATATCCTGCAAAGATATTATTGTTGGAGAGGAAATTTTTTGCTGTGATAAGCCAGCATATCATCATGATGAATTCAGACTACAGAGATATGTTGAAGGGGAGCATAAAGTTTCAGAATAGTGGTTCAGCTTTCATTTTTCTCTGACAAAGGTTGAGAAATCTTCATTCAACATTGAGACCAGTGAAAGCAATCAGCAGCTGCAATACAGGCGATTGGGACAACAACTTGAAGAGGTATTCCTTTATGGTTTTAATGACCCTTTTGCAAACTATTTGGAAACTATGAACAACATATACATTAAAATATTTTTGTCAGATGAAAATTGTCTTTATCCTCTGTTCAAACCTCTTTTTGGTATGATATGGCCTCCATTATTTTTGGGGTTAAGATCAAAAACAGTTTCAGTAAATCAGTTTCTGACATGGCTTCATTGGAAGCATGAGTTTACTTGATTAAGCATCAGTACAATGGTTAGAATAGGAGTAGGTAGTAAGAATAAGCTATCCCTATGAGCAAGTAGATTCTTTCAGTCATTTTTCAGTTTTTGTTAAATAAGCAGGGCATGCTACATGCATGCTACAGGTTTGCAGAAGTTTTGGTGGCAGTTATAAATACTCCATGCCCAATGGATAAAAGATACTATTGGCAGGGATAATTTGGCTTCAAATGATGAGCAGGGTTGCAGGATTTGGATCATGTTTTGAAAGTAGCTTTTGAGACTCCATAGCCCAATGGATGCAAGGCATTGCTAGCAGGTTTGCAGTTGAACATTTGTGGACAATTTGCAGAGGTTTGATGGCAGTTTAAATGACTCCATGACCAATAGAGCACTAGACTAGGTTCTATATTTTGTTTATCCAGAAAAGGCATCAGATCTGTGGTTCTTGAAACCTCACAGGGAGGCTTTCATCCCCGAGTAGGAGCCAAATGTTATCTCGCCGAGTTGATCAATTTTAGATGATGGGAGGCCATTTGAAAATTCATTTCTAAATTTTTTAAGGCTCATTTTTTATATCTTTATGCATGTAATAAAGTTTGAAAAAACATTTGATTGGGTTTTCATTTCAGAAATTTCAAAAGACAGGTTTCAGTAGCTAAGCGCCTATTTAAAACGGTCCCTAAGCTACCGAAAGCCCTGCTTTCGGCAGCTTAAACAAAATTTTCGAGGCTCTCCTAGCTACCGAAAGTGAAAGGACATATAGTGTGAGTCAGGGGGTAGTTTTCGATGGCTTGGACGAATATGATGGTGTTCATTAGCCACAGAAAGGTAAGTTTTGGAAGCTTACAAGTCAAAATAAAAATTGTTCGAAGCTACCAAAAGCAGAGGCATTCTCAATACTTTCTAGCAGCTTACATGGTCAAAGGTGAAATCATCGGTTACCAAAATTAAGTCGGTTTCAAATGGTGGAGATGTCTAATCTAGGGCTCAGATGTGAAATCTAAAGGGGATTCATCATTCTTTATCCACCAAAAAGAAAAAAGAGAAACGGATCGCGAGCTGATTAAGCATTCGGTGCAATCATGAATTGATCCCAGATCCACTAAAAACATCAAGTTAACTAGACAAATTGAGACACTAAGAGATAGGAGGACCTTTCCTAGAACTTAGAAACAGTCCAAGCTTGAAACCCTCGTAGCGGCAGCAATCAGCATAGCTAACAGTCTGGATTCATCCCAGGACGAGGGAAAGTAGCAGAGGGAGGATTAAATAGAAACCAGAAAACATAGTTTTGTTAAATTTTACAGGTTGATATCAAACAGATTTTTCGGTAGCTTGGGCGAACATATTGATTGTTCATTAGCTACCAAAAACCCAATTTTCAGCAGCTTATCTCATAAGAAAAATACTTCAAGCTAAGGGAAGGTCAGTTTTTGCAGTTTCGGTGACTTAGGCGAACATGTCAAATTCATTCATTAGCCACCGAAACAGAGCTTTCGGTAGCTAACAGAAATCAAGCTCAGACCTACTAGCTACAGAAAGCCTAAAAACCACTGGAAATTGTCATTTCCACACAGATCCAAGTTTTATCATTCTAAAGGGAATGAGGATGGTTTCTAAGTGAAGGTTTTAATTAATAGGATCTGTTTCAATGTGTTGTTCCAGTTTTGAAGCTGCTAGCAAGATGGAAATAATGAAGAAATGTGGCGTTTTTAACTGTCCCGAGTCATCATTTTCAAATGATGATTCTGAGCATCTGGAGAATTTTTTTGCAAAATTATCAGAGGTTTTTGTTCCTAACATGTCATAGAACATTAAACTATCCCCGTTTTCCTACAAGTGTTGCATATCGAGAGAATCAAAGCCGTCATGGAGCCCCAATTTTCAGATCCCAAAATATGCCTGTTTGACACATGTTTTTGAAATAAAAATCTCGAGAAAACAAAAATGAGTTTCAAATATCTGAGAGAGTTTTTTTCTCAAAAAAAATAAATGCACAATAAACTACTTCAGTTTATACACAGGTGTCACATAGCTGGAGAACTGAACCCATCTCTGAGCCTCTTTTTTCAGCAGTTTCAGCAAAAGTGGCATTTTTACTGTGCAGAGTCGTCATTTTCAAATGATGATTCTGAGGGACTGGAGAATCATTTTGCAAAATGCATGGACGGTTTTATTCCTAACATGTCGGAGAACAATAACCTCTCTCATTTTTCCTACGAGTGTCACATATTGGGAGAATCGAATGCATCTATGAGCCCCATTTTTCAGCAGTCTGGCCAATTAAAAATGATTTTTCCTGGTTTGTTGAAAAACGTTTTTGGATTTTTCATCTGGAAAAATTCGACCCATCCTCTTAGGATCTGGGGAGATGTTGTAAAGGCTATAAATCCTGGAACTCATGTAGAACAAGGGTTCAATTTTGAAGAGACTTATTGATATTTGTATGCTCAAACTTTCAGTGACTTCTCAATTATATAAGCTTCTTTTACTATTTGCTTTCAGATTTATTTTCCTCATATTTCTATACTCGCAGTGGATGGTTTATTTCATGTCTGTTCATTTGTCTATGATAGAGAGATGTAATCATGTCTTTGTATTTGAGAACTGAACATATATGTCATGTATTTGTTGTTCTTGTCCATTTATATACATTTTTCTGTGTATGAGTCTACTAAACACGATAAGGATTCACTCCCTTTATCTTGTATCAACCCTCTGAATAGCCGTAGTCAAAGCCTTGTATGTTTGAACGTCTCTATGTATGTTTTGAGCATGTAAATTTTGATCTCTGTCATCCAACTTGATCCAAATAAACCCCTTCTTTCAAGATAAGTTTAAGTTGATAGGCATCTCTGAAATACAACCTAGGAGAGCTTCCTGGAGTGATAACAGGATGCGTTTAATAGGCCCCTAACACTTACTTTTGACTCGTCCCCGAGCCACTTACACTAGGATTCCTTGACTTCGTAGCACTTGGTGTGTTCATCTTCGCTGCAAAATCTTGATATGTTGCGGTCAACCATGCAATAACCGCCTTAGTCTCTTGATCATATTCTTTCACTGTGTCAAGAAACATCACGTAAATTGGTTCTTGCATTTGGTCCTTTACTGTCCTCTCAGTCATGCGAAGTTCTTACAGCTTCGTCGCGATCTCTTCAAAAATTTCCAGTGCTTCTTCTTTCATAGGTTGCAACTTCGTTGAAATTTCAGCTTCCTTTTCTCTTAATGCCTTCAATCATTTCTAAAGCTCCTTTGTCTCAACGAACTTTTTTATTCTTTTCCTTGGCGGAAAATACTTCATAGCCACGTTCATTGTGTCGAGGTCCTTCTACTTTGTTTGGAATTCATCCTGAATTTTCTGTAAATCCGGGTCATCTTGTAGTGTGCCCATGAATTAGTCACTTCTAGAAAATCTTGACACCTCGCAACTTCTGCAGAGATGTTCTCAGTTGAAATATTCAATTCTTCAGCCCTTGCTTCCTTTATATCTGGTGGAGTTCCAGGTTGTTTCCTTGACTCTAAGTCAGAAATATTTTTTTGTAACCAATCTCCATATCTTCTATTTTTTCTTCGAAATTTTCTACTGCGGCACCAATTTTAACAATGGTTGCTTCAAGTTCGGGTTCTTCTTTGAAGTCTGATATCTTTTCCCAGACTTCTGGTACAACCTTCTTCATCTTCTTATCCTTCTCATGAGCATTTTCTAGCTCATTGGTATTCACTTTGCATTAATTCCCCAGCTCTTTATAACTTTCTTCTAGCTTGAGCTGCTGGTTGTATGAGATCATATCTATGTCCTTGATTTCTTCTACAACTTGCAGATGTATATCATATAGACCTTCAATGGGAAACATTACCACATTAATATCCAAGTGTGCAAGCTGCTTCACACCTTCAATGATTTCATCGGATGGTAATATCACATTCGTCGGCTCTATGTGGACTAACCGGGTCACATTGTTAGTGCAGGCACTTTTCTTTTTCTTCGGCTTGAATCCTCTAATTTGTCTTCGGATCCTGATTCTCTTATTAGATCACTCTGGACGCGATGCTCTCTACCATGCTTGAATGGAGTTTCTCTTGCTTGTTGTCTTCTATTGTGAGCGTCTCTTCAATATGCACGTGGAATCTGGTTGCGATGCAGTCATAATCATCATCATGCAACTTCACATCGAGCGGGGTCTTACTTGCTTTATGCTTCATTCTTTTCGGTCCTTCCGGCACATCTGTGTCAGGTTTCTTCCTCTTATCTGCTTCTGGAAAATCATCATCTTGGTTTTTTTCTTGTGCTTGATCTTTCTCTTCTTCTTTCTCTTTGGTGTCGCTTTCATTGACGCTCTCCTCAGATGTTGTGACCAGTGACTCTATGGTATCAATTTTCCATTTGGGCGACCAATATTCGATGATGAGGTCATTATTTTCTGCATCCAGTTGATATTGACCCTCATACCATTCTAGGTTTGTTGGTTCTCTAGGTTGTATGAAGATAAAGTGAAGGCCCACTTTGAATCTCATCTTCTGGATGTATGTTGTCATTATTCCCTTAGGAATGTGCGAAGTACGCCTGATTACTTCGCATAACTTCTCGTAAAATGTGTACAACTTCACATTATTCACTATGTGTCTTTCTGGCCTTGAATTGCTCCACATGTTTGCATATCTGGGTCCACGGCAGTCTCTAGTGAGCACTAGTACTCTTTGTTGATATTTTGGCTCTTTCCAGCCCACGAATGCGATTAGTACTATCATCCAACTATAATGAAATTGATATCCCTTGTCTTGCGCATCTGCCACATTGTCCAGGAATTCATTCAAAAGGTAACTTGCCCAATTGTATTGTAGTTCATCCTTAGCCTTATCAGCTAAGGAGATCGCAGCAGCTAGCACTTTTGTCGGTCTGCATTTCCTTAGTACTTTTCCTACGAGTACTTGTACCGTGAACTACATGGAAACATCCTTAATTTCATTTTATTGATAGCCACAGGTTCCTTTTACCAAGTTGAATTTTCTCTTCATCCTCCTTGCAAGTTCTTTGTCTTTACTCTTTCCTACAAACTTTGTTGCAGCGTCCGTGCCTCGTTTTCTTAAGTGCGTAATCCTGTAGAGAAGGTCAATATTGATATCAATCTTTGGTTCTAACCACAAGTATCCCTAGTGCATGCATGATGGGAATGTACGCACAACTGTTGTAAGCTCTGGGCTTCGGTCAAAATGCGGAATTCACAGTAAATTCAACAATCTTAAGGATTGCAATGTTGCAATTCGGCCTTCCGCTTGAATTGTGGTTTCCTTGGTGGCTTCATCATAGTGTCTACACATGTATTGATCCAGATCAAACTATGGATACTTAGTTGAATGCAACAAATCATGGTCTCAAAACTTGCATTTAGGAACCTTTCCTAGCAAATTCTCCTTCTCCCGAACATGAGTTGGCATCGGCGGTAGAAGGATATCCTATTGCATATTCTTCTTCAATATGACCACCGGAGCATCATCTCTTCTTGGAGGGATGTACTTGGGTATCAGAAGAATCATCCTCTCATGAGGTCGCTTTGGAGGATACTCTTTTGGAGTTTCTACAGTCTTCAGTTTCTCTTGCTCTGTAGCTTTTTTCTTCTTTTTTTTTCTTCTCTGGTGCATGCCGCAGTGAGGCTCTAGAGGTCCCACCTTTCTCTGGAGCTATTTTATTCACTGGAGTCTTCATAACTCCTTCTAGACCAGACTACTTGAACTCCCTTAATATCTCCTATAGGATTGCTTGCTCAGATATAAACTGTCGGAATGCTCTACTCTTAACTGATAAAAAGTCAAAAGTTACTTGTGGTAAAAATTAAAAGTCACAGTAAAACTGGTAACTATGTGATCCTTGTTATTTATATGAGACAAATTCACTAAGACGCACCCAAAAACGGATAAGTTAACATTAAATGCTATGTCTGTTGGCCAAATATTTCTTAGATCTTGGTTCTTTCCTTTCATTAAATGTGTCTTCAACAGACAAATATGACTTTAAAGTAGAAAAATATGGTTTCCCAAAAGTACTATATAATGGCTAGTTTTCTCTAGCTTCACTGATGGTTAGGTAAGTGGAGAGCCTCACTTCACATTTCCCATATTTTGGTTGAACTTCGCAACACTACCCTCTTCCTTTGACTGAAATTCACAACTTCACTTGCTATGTGTGCTTCGCAACACATCTTTAGATCTTGTAAACTTCGCATTGTAACAAAACTGTTGTGTGCAGAATCTCTTCTATGTTTTAGTGTCCAATTTCAAATGCACTTGACACTTAAACACTATTGCATTGTTTAACTTATGCCTATAGGAGTAGGGCCATCCCTGTAAGGCTTTAATCTACTCCCATTAACAACTCCTTGCAAGTTTTTTCCAAGTAATGTGGCTAATTGAACTGCGCCACCATTAGTAACATGTTTGACAAGTTGTCTTATATGCCCACAATATTGTTGGTATTTTGAGATCTCAATCATCCATGTTTGTATTTCATACTTTGGTTAATGCATTCTCCAATACTTTATTAAAGGATTCTACAGTCCTATTAGCTTTTGGATGATACGGTGTACTCTTCTGACGGTAGATATTAAATTATTCTTCTACGGCTTCAGTACTTTTTTTCAGGAAATGGGTTCCATGATCCCTCATTAATATATTTGGACATCCAAACCTTGTCAATATGTTCTCGAAAATGAACTGTGTAGCGGTAACTATGCTGTAGTCCTTCACTGGTTTTGCTTCTTCCCATCTAGTTAGATAATTTGTAGCTGTAATCATGTATTTCGAGCCAATTCTCTTTCCTGGTGGGTTAATAGGTCCCACAAAGTCAATATCCCATTTATCAAAGGCTTGCAATGTCAATTGTGGCATCAACAGAATCTCATCTCTACGAGATGGATTACCTATTCTTTGGAATACATTGCAATTCCTACAATGTTCCTTTGAATATTTATGTATGGTGGGCCACCATAGTCCTGCTCTTAAAAAAATTTGCGTTGTAGGTTTCGCTTCATAGTGTCCTCTAGATACTCCTGAATGTGCTTCAGTAAGTATTATGGTTCTCTCATGTTCCAATACGCATCTACGCAATACCTCATCTGGTCCCAATTTGTATAGTTGTCCTGCCATTAGGGTAAAATCAGTTGATCTTACCACTAATTATTTCTTTTGTTGTGTAGTAAGTTCTGCGGGTGCTAACCATGTAGCTCAAAATTCTACAATGTCTCTGAAGTGATCATCTGCTATGTGAATAGAAAACAACTGTGCATGTGGAATATTAACCTCCAAATTATTAGGTTCTTCTCCTGACTCAATTCTTGAAAGATGGTCAGGTATCGCGTTCAATCTTCTTGGATTCACTATGATCTCAAAATCATATTCCTAAAAAAGTAAGAGCCATATGCATATTCTTCCCCCTAACACTGGCTTATTGACCAAGTACTTCAAAGTTGAATGGTCAGTAAACATGCAAAAGTGTGAACCTAGCAAATAGTGTATGTATTTCTGCAATGCATACACCATAACTAATCCTTCCCTTTATGTTGTGGTATAATTATTTTCTACTGAAGATGGATTTCTTCTTGAAAATGCAATGGGATGCTCGATTCCTCCAGCACCCGGTTGTGCTATTACAATGCCAAGTGCTATAGATGAATCATCTACATGTACATGAAATGGCTTGTTCCAGTCAAGAAATACTAGAATAGGAGATGTAACCATCTTTTTTTTCAGTGTGTCCAATCCTTTTTGGCAAATTCAGTCCATTTGTACTTTGCTTCCTTTTTCGGTAGTTTCTCCACAGGCGCAATTATCTGCGCATATCCTTTAATGAATTTTCCATAATATCATGTGTGTCCCAATGTAGTACATAGGTACTTAACTGAATTAGGCACTGGGAGGTTTACTATGAGTGCTATCTTCGCTGGATCAACCATCAATCCTTGTTTACATACTATGTGTCCTAATAAAATACCATAAGGAACACAAAAGATGCACTTCTTCAAGTTCAAGGAAATCGGATAGTGTCTACACTTTGCTAACATCATCCTTAAGTTCATAAGATGGTTCTTCAGAAGACTGAATATTGTCCAGTCGTCAAAGTAAACTTCTAAGAATTTATGAATATAATACTTAAATGCAGCCACAACTACTCTTGAAAAGATAGCAGGTGCATTTTTTAATCCAAAAGGCACAATAGTGTACTGAAATGGTCCCCATTCAATAGCAAATGTAGTCTTGTTCCTGTCTTCTACAACAATTCTGATCTAATGGTATCCCGAAAATCCATCAGTGAAAGAGTATGCTTCCTCTCCACCTACATTATCTATTACTTCATCTGTAAATGGTGTAGGAAATGGGTTGTGTACAGATGCATCATTCAGTTTCTTGAGATCCACACAAATTCTGATTTCGCCTTTAGCTTTCTTGTCTTGAATCACCATGGGACTTATCCATTCTGACTCTTCTATTGGTTCAGTGATGCTTGCTTCAATCATTTTATGAATTCATGCTTTTACTCTTTCTTTATATATGGGTTCATTCTATAAGGTCTTTGCTTGATAAGCTTCGCATCCTGCTTGAGAGGTATTTTCATAAATCCTAAGTCACCTAAAATGCCTTTCATTTTAGAAAACTTTGTAGGGAACAAGTCATGTTATTCGCGTAGTAGGCTTGCGATCTGTTCTACTGTTTCTTCATCCCAGTAATCTCCAATAGAAGAAAACTTTGGTTCATCAGCCGTGCTAAAATTGATCTTTTTATTCGTAATGGGGTTACTCATATCTGGAATTTCAAAATCAGGTCCTTGTACATCGCATTTTCCTTCAGACTCGGGTATATTCACTTCACATGGATCTTCATTTTCATTTTCCTCTAGCGCAAAATTGTAACACTCAAGGGCATGTTCCAACTGTACTTCCCAATTTGGTTGATGATACACAGGCAATGGGACATCATCAATTTTTTTTTTTAATGATTTGCATAGCTTCATTAATACTCGGATAGTCATCCTCAAAACTGAAAGTTAGATAAAAATTATTTATCATTATGTGCCAATATGTTTTACCCTGACGAAGTTATGTTTCTATATACCAGGATTTTGCTACTAGATCCAATGTGTGCACAAACATATGTACCCATTCCGTCTTTGGTATATGCCTCCATGCTTTCAAGCAAGATTCTATATGATCTCTAGGATCAATCTGTCCACTATACTTTGCTTCTATATTCTCAGTTTGTTCTGTAAATCTAATTTTCATTAAGTGTTTACATTCTTTCCATGTGCTCAATTTATCTTTATGTGCATCCCACCACCTACCAGGTGCAGCTCGCAGTGCTATGTCTAGAGCTAATAGCCTATGTTCATCTGAAACTGATGCTAAATATTCATGAAAGAATGCATGGATATTAATCAAACCATCATAAGTAGCAATTGGACTTACCTCTGTTCCAATCCAGCGGAGTTAATTTGTTATATTCGCACATATTCTAATTGATACTTCATGCATTATGCTCTGCCAGTTTTCCAATACTGCGTCTAACTCTGATATGAAAGAACTGCCACATCTCCAACTTAATGTTCCATCCTCTGTAGCATTAATGTAATATGCTAAATTAATTGTCATCTTGTATATGTTATCAATTTATTGAGCTATGTAATCTTCTCTTATTGGCTCAACATACCTTGTTCCTTGTGAAGGATCTAGGGGTTCAATAACCTTGATATCATGTCCTTCAAATATCATTTTTTTTCTTCAGGTTAATAATTGATAGGTTATCAATTTCCTAGTCAATCCCTAATAATGTCGG
This sequence comes from Larix kaempferi, assembly GCA_027924585.1. NCBI lineage: Eukaryota > Viridiplantae > Streptophyta > Pinopsida > Pinales > Pinaceae > Larix > Larix kaempferi. The sequence goes on along the minus strand of BSBM01000926.1, from coordinate 1,362,867 downwards.
ATAAGTATTACTATCATCTATGATCTCAATGACCTCAAATTTTGCTTTACTTCACATTCCATCAATGTTAATAGGAACGCTTGACAATCTCCCAAAAGGTATAACCTTTTGCTGGTTAGCTAATATCAACTGTATAGGAGACCAAGATAACTTTGGTTTCCCCATCTTCTCCCATGTTTGTTTTGTTACCACGCTCACCTCTGATCCTAAGTCAAGAATGACCTGCTTCATTTCAAAATATCGAATCTACGTGCTTAACCTCATTTCTCTTCATGTCCTTTTATGTTTCTTAATGTGATGGACTTCTCTATGTGCATTGTTCACTATACTACGCTATTCATAGTAGCCCATTTTGTAATTCTCCTAAGGTGTGCTCATGCCTTTTCATTTTTATGCGACTCTGTAAAAATTGTGTTACGGGACTTGTCTTCTCTAGCATGGCTCATGACCCATCATACAAGGATGGAATACCCAGTACAGGTGTCTGCTCACTTCACAAAGGGATCCGTATGATCGAATATCCTAAGTCCTGAAACTCTTTTCTTGCTTGCATGAATACTTCATTTTCTTTGTTAGGGTCAATTGCAGGTATCTTCCCAACTGCTTTTCTTATCGAAGCCCCCTCAGTAGGATTCGATTCATTTATATGATTATCTGAAGTTGAATATTCATTTGTTCTATCATCTCCTATCAAATCTCCACTTTGCATCACAACATGGACGTTGCGATCTTCGTTTCTTTTCTCAGCTGCGATCATCTAAATATTCGGGTTCTTTCCTTCTGGTCTTTTTTCTTGCATTTTTCCTAGAAAAATGGGACATGCTTCAATGATATGGTCATAGGATTTACAATACTTACAAGCAGTGCATGGGTTCTGCAAATCTATTTCCAAATTTCTGGGTTGAGCACAGTTATAACAGACAATCTAACCTTTTCCCTATCCTTGTCTAGTATTACGTCCTCTTGCTCTAAATCCACCATGCCATCTATATGTTCTTTGATCATACTGTGCATTCTCATTATTGTTCTGTGTTTCTACTTGGACTCTGTAGACATCATGTTTTTTTTTCTATCATAAGGTCATATGCTCTACAGTTGGTATCATCATGGCCAACTGACTTACAAAATGTACAGTACAGGTTCTTCGGTGTCTATACATACTTCTGAAGTAGGGAACGGTCTTCTTGTCGATGTCCTCTACATCGAAAAATATCTCACCATGTTCCTTGAGGTTGATTTAATGGATTCGGTGCCCCACTAATGAGGTAATATCTAAATACAGGACAATGTTCCTTGGAATTTCCTTCTTCTTTACATTTAGTGCATCAAACCTTTTCTCTTACCTCTTTTCCTTTTTGTATATCATGTAGTTGTCATGACGAGTTTGCTAGTTAGGTCTGTATTTGTACCATTCCTGCACTGGTTTCTCATATGGGCGAAGCTTCTAGCTTCATCACAATTTCCAATGCTTATGTTTGTGAGGTAACCTTATGTTGCATCAATGGTAATCTAATGTGGGGCAATAGCACAGCGATAAACCATTCTTGATGTTGTTGCGGTGTTATGTCAAAGCTAACTTGATCCAATGAGGCTTTGAATTTCTGATCAAATTCCCACACAGTCTCATTAGGTTTCTTTTTTAGGTCTTTTAGCTTTGTAATGCATTGAGATTCTGATTTAGGATTCCTAAATTATCTAATTAATGCATATCTGATATCAGCTAATGCTATGTTATGTCCTATAGAATATTTATAGAATATTTCATGAACCATGTTAAAGCTCTCTCTCTGAATGTGGTGACTAGTTGAGCTTGCTTTATTGCATCATCTTGTACTTGTTTAACGTTCCATACTACATCATAGAGAAACTAATGTTTCTATGGATCTTCTAAACCAGTTCCTTTAAAAACAGGTAGCTTTATGTCGTCTTCCATTCTTCTTCTAGGAGGTGTAGGATTCTGAAATACTACACTACTTCCTGTGGAGTGAAATGGTTGAGGTATACCACCACTCGAATGATTCTTTGTACTTGTTCCAGTGGTATTGCTTCTACTAGTGTTCTACAAACTAGGACTATCTCTTTCAACAGGTATAGGTTTCTCGGAGTTATAGGCTGATAGCTAATATGTCTAGGTTATGTCTCACTATCAGACTTAGCTTGAGATGAATTTATATCACTTCCTAACACAGTTTGTAGGAATGTGCGAGGTGCAACTTATCGAAACCTCTTTCTAGTGATAAATTTATATATTTTTCCACTATGCAAAATGTCTATGTCTTTGTCTGTGTCACTATCTGTGTTTTTGAACATTACAGATTCAAACCCTAGGAAGATGAATGCATTCGTAAGACACATTTTTCAGCTAATAGCATTTTGATGCATAAAGTCGGGTTTTTCAAATACTTACCTCTGAATACTTTGAAGAAGTATCCTTCAGCTGTGCTATAAGACTTCAAAGTGTCCACAACAAAGTCTTTAATATAGCCTTCCAACAACCTATCTAGTCAAAATTCTACTGCTCTTGAAATCTGGTTTTCAGTTCCTTTAAGCCTCTTAATCAAATCTGGATTCCAAACTGTAGGTTCTTCACCCTGGAAATAGTTTTTTCTTTCAGCTAACCTGGATATCCACTCAAATAACTCGTTAGCAAAAGATGCGAAGAAAACTTCATGCAGCTCAGTAAATATATGTCTATGTAGCCATTGTTTTGTAGTAAGCCCAGGATGTCTGTGTTCTTTCTTCGCAAACTCGCATTCTATTTGACTCACCCAGTTTTGTATTTCCTTCTTCTCTGGATTCCACATCAACATAACACATCATCGATATGAAAGTCCAAATTCGGCGATGGAACCATTTTTTGGTCTTCCTAGGATGACTCGAGTTCAGCCAAATTCTTGTAGACACAAAAAAACCCCTTTCACTGGCCCTTTCGGCATCAACTTATAAACAGGATATGTCTCACCCGAAGCGAAGTATTGGGGGTTACAGAATCAAGTTTCTGTAACCATGGTGATATGTGGATGTGATTAACGACCTCACAACATGTCCCTTCCTTAACATATACTTAACAAGACAATATAAGCAGATGACCTCGCACTTCGTAATTACCAACATCCTATAGAACTACGTTGACTTATTGTTGCCTTTATCCTTATAACTACACATTCATCATACTTAGTGTTACTTCGCAAAATTCATACATGTGTTTTGTTACTTAACATATGATTTCCATTTGCATGCACATGAAAGAAAACACATAAACATAAAATAACATGAACTCAACACATGCCATAAACTCATACATATCACACAGATTTATGTGGTTCACCCCTCGGTGGGAGCTATGTCCACACGAACTATTCTTATATTACTTGGAAGGTTAATAGTTCCAGTCTATGCACTCAGCTAGAAAATCTTCTCTACAATCAGATCTATACGCACTCAACTTTAGAGTGTGTTCTCTCTCAATATATATCTAGAGTCAAAACAACAATACTTGGTTGTCTGAACAAGTGACCACCAACCCTTCCTTATAAAAAAATTCCCATATATATAGATGTGCCCTAAGGTCACATATTACAATAACTATGGGCCAACCCCCATAGTACCCTTAAACCCAAGAACCCTGTGGTTCTCCTGAAGACCACACCTAGATTTAACTTCATTATCCCTTTGGTGCCACTTCTTCTGACTCTGATGCTTCTCTGACAAGTGCAATTCCGAATTTTGCAGTGGCATGTCCTTTACACCATTCTACTTCTTTACTTCCTTCTCATGTACCAATTAGTTCCTCACTTGGTCTTTAACTACTGGCACCATGATGTTGGAGTTGTATCCCAGGATGATTGATCCCTAGGATTAGGGATTATCTACCTAACAGGATTATGAAGCCCCATGATGTTGGAGTTGTTTCCCCGGATGTCATCACCCAGGAGAAGAGAACCCCTGCCTTTCCAATATGACAGAGACTCCTTCTACCCAGGATAATGTAGCATTTTCTCCTGATGAGGGTTTCATTTTCCCAGATTAGGGTGTCGTAGCCCCAGATGAGGTTTCTTATCCAAGATGCTAGATCCATAGGATGCTTGAGTTGTAGCCTTGGATGTGGTAGTTGTAGTTAAAATTTTGGATCCTACGCCTAGGATGATAGAGTCTCACCCAGGATTTTGGAGCCATCCCCAATCCAACCCCATAATCTTATGCTTCTGCTTCAGCCTCCTATAGCTTACTTGTAGCCTCAACCCTCAAATTATTATGCTTCCTACTCCTCACCTTGCATCCTACACCTTTTAATCTTGAGCCCTTATACTCTTACACCTAAGCAGCAAACTTAGATTCGTATGCCTCTACTTCATCCCCAGTAGTCTAGCCAATGATTCAATCCCTTGTCACTTACGCATGTGAATTAGCCCCATCCTAATACACTTCTAACTCAACCCCCTTTTTCTTATGCCTCAGACTCATCCCCCTCATACTCTTACATTTTTTAATCTATAGTGTTTTTCGTATCATAACCAATACCTGAAGTAGTTTACCCATGACCCAATGCAGTGTAATTCGTTGTTGAAACAACACCAAAAACACGCTTATTAATCTATGCTTCTGATTTTGCACTTTTGAATCTACTCTTATGAACCTGCAATGTCTCGATTACGCTTATGTATCTGCCCCCATTTATCTATGCCTCTGAATCATCCCTGGTAGCCTATCCCTCATACTCATGTTTCCCCAACAGCCTACACCTCATGAGCATCCCCCCCTTTTTTTCCTCCCCTTCTCGCTACGCCTCAACCATTGGGATGTTCTTCCCTTGCCCTATCTCTTACCTGCCTTCTTGCCTACCGCTCTCCTTTCAGTCGCCTACCTCATCCCCAGGATACCCACTAATCCCTAACCATTAGCTTCCTCTTGATCTTTCCTTTTAGTATGATTTGTCTGTAAAGGAAGCTAATCTAGTGCCAACTTTAGCCATTTATGTAGTAGTAGTTGATCCAATAGATTCAACAGGATATTTTTTGTAGGATTCTGTCAATTATGTAGTTGATAGAGCATTTTATTATGGAGTTTATCTATTCAGCCGAAAACTTATTCTATGGTAATTTCCATGCCATTTATGGCCACTTTACCTACCCGTTGGTACCTGTTGATGTATATGTAACTTCGGAATGTATTTCATCTGTATATTTTATATATATTTATTATACCCTTATAAGAGATGTGTTCTTCCTCTATAAGGAAGTGTCGTCATGTGGATTGACAAGTGTCGCAAGTGTGTGTACTTGCCGATGGGTTATTAGACCACCATTTGGGGTCGGCCCGGAATTATATATAATATAATGTGGATGTATCTAAGTAGACAAGCCGGCCCCAGTAGGTCACTAGGGAAAAAGGTGAGTATAATTAGAGATAGGAGATCTCTATTTTACTCACTCGGAAAAGTAACTCACTCTCTCTCTGGAAAGTGGTGCACTTGTGAGGAGGAGGAGGATCATCTGCTAGGAGACTATCTCTGTGTTATTTGGTTGTATTTTGGTTGAGCCATTGCTCTCTCTATCTCTGAGGAAGTTGTGGGGTTTTTCACCTTAGGGTTTTCCCCACGGAAACTCTGTGTCTCTTGTCTCTATGCTTTTGATTCTTGTGATGCTTGTGATGCTTATCATATTATGATTGTCATGCATTGATATACTGTAGATGCTATTCTCTCAACAATGATCCTAGAGTATAATGAATTAATGCTCAAAATTTAACATGGTATCAGAGCTTAACTGAGAAGAAGACATTTTGCAGTGACGGAAGCTTGTATTCCTTGTTTATTGGGTTTCTCTCCACGGATTTTTGAAATTCAGTATAGTAGATTGGATCTACTCATCAAGGCGCATCTATCTGTACAATCAAAATTCAGTTCTGAGCATTTTCAGATTTGGCCCTAAAACTTAGGGTTTCCATAAAAGTAGGAATTTTTGGAAACTGAAGGCACAGTTGGAAGCTCCTTGCAAAAATCGAAGGTTAGAGATTTGGATCGAGATTTTTGGCTGGGTAGATCTCTGGGAAACTCAAACCCTAATTCAGGGCTCTCCCTAGTGAACCCGGGAGGACAAAATGGCAATTTTGAAGGGAAAGACTTTGCTGATCTCAAATTCTGAATGTACTAGGCTGATCAGCTCTCCAAGGTGCATCTTTCTATCCTTTCGGAATTTTGAAATTCACATTTTGAATTTTTAGGGTTTCTCTGACAAACCCTAATCCGGGACCAGATCCAGTTTTCAGCACTTCAAGTGGTAAGTCCTAAATCTTTTCTATTTCCATTTGAAGTACTCTTAAAGATGTTTCTCCACACTAAGCTTGAGGATAAGCTTGAAGGGGCTGATAACTTCCGAGCCTGGAAGTATAGGATTGGGTTAATCCTGGAAGAGAATGAGTTGGACTCATATGTGAAAGAAGACATCCCTGTCCCAGAGGATGAAGAGGCCAAGGCATTGCACAAGAAGAACTTGGTCAAGGCAAAGAGAATCATTGCTGATTCTATCAAAGACCATCTCATACCCCATGTGTCTTCTCTTAATACACCCAAGGAGATGTTTGAATCTTTGACCAAGCTATTTGAAGGAAAGAACATAAATCGGAAGATGACCTTGCAGAACCAATTGAAAGTAGTGAAATTTCAGAATGGAGAAACCATTCAATCTTATTTTTCAAGGGTCTCCCAGATCAAGGAACAACTAGAAGCAGTGGATGAAATGGTGGAGAATGGTGAAGTGGTGATGACCACTCTAAATGGCCTACCCAGGTCATGGGATTCCTTTATCCAAGGAATTTGTGCAAGGAAGAAGTTGATCTCTTTAAGTAGACTACGGGAAGAATGTTCACAAGAAGAAGCAAGGCTTGTGGCACGAGAAGAAAAGATGGGGAATGAAGATCAAGCTCTCACAGCCCACACCAGGAAAGGAAAGTTCAAGAAAGAGCCATCTCACTCCAAGAGATCTTCACATCACTTCAAAGAAAGAAGAGTATGCTTCACCTGTAATGAGAAAGGACATATTGCCATAAATTGTCCCAATAACAAGAAGGACAACAACATCTCCAACAAGAAGAAGAAGGGTGGCAAAAGAAGGTTTCATGCTCATGCTGCCGAAGATGATGAACCTCCAAAGAAGAAGGCTAGGGCAGAAAGTGATAGTAATGATGACTCATCAAGTGAAGAAGAATATGTTCTGATCTCTACTCTCACAGGTACCATCTCCCATGGTTGCAATGATTGGTTGATTGATAGTGGGGCTTCCAAACACATGACTGGGTTCAAAGAATCTTTTGTGAACCTATCTGAACATGAATCACCCCATAAGGTGAAACTTGGGGATGATTATCAATACCCAATCAAAGGAAGTGGTGAAGCCTCCTACAACCTAGGTTCTGGAAAATCTCTGAAGAAGAAGGAAGTACTTTATGTACCTGGGCTCAAGAAGAACTTACTCTCCATTTCTGCATTGGATGCAAAAGGTATGAGGGTTGCATTTGTGGATGGCCAAGTCCTAATGTGGCCAAAGGGAAAGACCATAGATGATGCAGTAGTAATTGGAGAGCAAGAGGGAGGCTTGTATAAATTGAAGGGACAACCTGAACATGCCATGGTGCATGAATCCATGGAGCCAAGTGAACTTTGGCATAGAAGACTTGCTCACATGCACTATAGAGCACTTCCAATTGCAAGCAAGGCAGTAGAGGGTCTTCCTGAAATCAAGACCAAAAATCAAGGTGTTTGCAAAGGATGTGCAAAAGGTAAGAACATTAAGAAGGCTTTCCCAAGTAGTGAAAGCAAGGAAAAAGACATCCTGGAAATCATCCACTCATATGTATGTGGCCCTATGTCATTCAGTTCCCTAAGTGGGTATGTTTACTATGTATCATTTATTGATGAATTCTCCAGGAAGACTTGGGTATACTTCTTGAAGGGAAAAGATGAGGTGCTTGATAAATTCAAGGAATTCAAAACCTTGATGGAGAATCAAACTGACAAGAAGATCAAAACATTCAGATCCGACAATGGTGGAGAATTCACCTCAAGTGACTTCAAGAAGCTTTGCAGTGATTCAGGGATTAAGAGGGAGTTGACTGCTCCTTATAATCCTCAACAAAATGGAGTTGCAGAAAGGAAGAACAAAACTATCATGGAAGCAGAAAGGGCAATGTTGCATGACCAGGATCTTCCTATGCACCTATGGGCAGAAGCAGCTAGAACAGCTGTATATGTGCAGAACAGAACACCCCACAAGATATTGGACAACAAGACACCAGAAGAGGTCTTTTCTGGTAAGAAACCTGAAGTCAGTCATCTCAGAATATTTGGTTGTCCAGTATACACTCATGTCCCAAAGGAAAAGAGGACTAAACTAGATCCTTCAGGAAAGAAGGGTATCTTTGTGGGTTACAGTGAAAGCTCGAAGGCTTACAGAATATACTTTCCAGGGTTCAAGAAGATTGATGTCAGCAGGGATGTAACATTTGACGAAAACTCAGCATTCATCAAATCAAGGAAGGCACCTACTGAAGTTTATGAAGAACCTAAGGAAACAAGATTTCAGGACACTCCCATGACTGAAGCAGTTCCAGAAGCTGTTCATGAGTTTGAAGATCCACAAGAACCTATAGATCCACCCCGTGAGGATAACTCTCACAAGAGGAAACCTGTATGGTCTAGAGAGCTCATTCAAGATGCAGAAAGATTTGGTATTCCAGAAGAAGAACACAGAGCAAAGAAAAGAACCAGATCACAGACCAGCTATGTTGCTTTACTCTGTGACATTATGAACAAAGAGCCTTCCAGTTATGAAGAAGCAGCAGAAAAGAAAGAATGGAAGGATGCCATGGTTGAGGAATACCAATCAATAATGAAGAATGAGGTTTGGGATGTTGTCCCAAGACCTAAGGAGAAGTCTGTTGTGACTTCTAAATGGATCTTCAAAATCAAACATGCTGCAGATGGCAGTGTGGAGAAATACAAAGCAAGATTCGTAGCTCGTGGATTCTCTCAGAAAGAGGGAGTAGATTATGAAGAAACTTTTGCACCTATAGCCAGGTATACTTCCATCAGAACAGTACTTGCCCTGGCTGTAGCTATGAAATGGAAAATACACCAGATGGATGTCAAGACTGCTTTCTTGAATGGTGTAGTTGAAAAGGAAGTATATGTGTAATAGCCACTTGGTTTTGAAATACATGACAGGGAGTCATATGTGTGCAGACTGAAGAAAGCCTTGTATGGATTGAAGCAAGCTCCCAGAACTTGGTATGGTAGGATGGATAGTTTCCTATCTAGTTTGGGCTTTACCAAGAGTAAAGCGGATTCCAACCTTTACTACAAGGTTGAGGAAGGGAATCCTGTGATTCTACTCCTGTATGTGGATGACTTATTTGTAACAGGAGATGACAGACTGATTGCAGATACTAAAAGGAAGCTTGCTGCTGAATTCGATATGAAAGATTTGGGAATGATGCACTATTTCCTAGGTATGGAGGTGTGGCAGAATGTAGGTGGGATCTTCCTTGGTCAAGGGAAGTACACAGTAGATATCCTGAAGAGATTTGGGATGATGGATTGCAAGGCCATGGCCACACCTATGGCATCGAATATGAAGCTTTTATGTGATGCTTCATCTGAGCCAATTGATGTCTCTATGTATCGTCAGATGATTGGGTCCTTGATGTACCTGACGAACACGAGACCAGACATTTGCTTTGCTGTGAACACATTGAGCCAGTTCCTGATGGATCCGAGGAGTGTTCACCTGGTTGCTGTAAAGCATATTCTGAGGTACTTGAAGGGTACAGTGGATTATGGGCTCATGTATGAAGCGAATCAAAAGTTTAACCTGCAGGGTTATGTTGATCCAGATTGGGTTGGCACTGCTACAGATAGGAAGAGCACATCTGGGTGTTGCTTCAGTATGGGATCAGGTGTGATCTCTTGGTTTAGCAAGAAGCAGTCCTGCGTAGCACTGAGTACAGCTGAGGCTGAGTATGTTGCAGCCTGTTCAGCTAGTTGTGAGGCAGTATGGCTACGGAAGCTACTGTCTGAGTTATTTGATCTCCCGCTGGATGCTACTGGTATCTTCTGTGATAACCAGAGTTGTGTGAAGCTATCCGAGAACCCAGTGTTTCATGACACGTCGAAACAAATAGAGATCAAATATCACTATATCAGGGATATGGTGCAGAGAGGAGCTGTGAAGCTCCTGTATGTTGCGACGGACGAGCAGATTGCAGATGTGCTGATGAAGCCACTAGCCAGGGTGAAGTTCGAGTACTTCAGAGAGAGGCTTGGCGTGCTTCAGATCGAGGATACTTCGAGGAAGAAGTGATGGACACATTTGTTGAAGCCATTCCAAGCATGTTGGAAGGGGGATCCTTCACATGGCTGTGGATGTAAGCACTAGATGATGAGCATCAGGATGATGTTCTGGTTTCTGCTTGGATATGATCAGTTGGATCATTATATGTATGTATGTATGCATCATGTTGGATGCTGGATATGATCGGTTGGATCATGTATATGTATTTTGTATACGCATCATGTTGGATGCTGGATATGATCGGTTGGATCATGTGTATGTATTTTGTATGTACGCATCATGTTGGATGCTGATGGATACATTGTGTGGATCATGTATCTTTGTATGATCAGGTAGATCATATGTGTTGATGGATACATTGTGTGGATCATGTATCTTTGTATGATCAGGTAGATCATGTATGTTGATGGATACATTGTGTGGATCATGTATCTTTGTATGGTCAGATAGATCATGTATGCTGATGGATACATTGTGTGGATCATGTACCTATGTATGTATCAGATGGATACTTGGTGTGCATCAGATGGATGCATTGTATGATCAGGATGATCATGGATGACGAGCTTCTCCAGATGACATGCAGCAGGATGTTGTAGTAATGATGATCAGGATGATCATGTGTACATCAGGATGATGTTTGATGAGTATTAGATGATACTTTGTGGCCGTGGATCAGGTTGTGCAAGTAAGCATGTAATTTGTGCCCTGGGAGATTTGCAGATGGTCTTTCGAGGTTTTGCCTATGGCATGTAATTCAGTTCCCTGGGACATCTGGCAAATGCTCTTGCGAGGTTTTGCTTGGAAGGACATGTAATTTGTGCCCTGGGAGATCTGCAGATAGTCTTTCGAGGTTTTTCCTATGGCATGTAATTCGGTGCCCTGGGATATCTGGCAGATGCTCTTGCGAGGTTTTGTCCTATGGCATGTAATTTGCTCCTGGGAGATCTGCACAGGATGAAAAAGGCCTCAGATGCTTCAGCCAGGTTTTTCCATGACCACATGTAATTTGCTCCTGGGAGATCTGGACAGGATGAAAAAGGCCTCAGATGCTTCAGCCAGGTTTTGTGGTGAGATCACATGTAATGTGCTCCTGGGAGATCCGACCGGTAGAGCCGTGTGCTCGTAACAACCTGGGATGCTTCAGCCAAGTTTTGTGATAGGTCACATGTAATGTGCTCCTGGGAGATCCTATAGGTAGAGCTGTGTGCTCGTAATAGCCTGGGATGCTGCAGCCAGGTTTTGTGACGCACGTAATGAGTCCTGAGGATTCCACAGTATGGCCAGTGATGATGAAGACCTGCAGATGGCGGGCCTACATCCAGTATGAAAAAGGACTGGCTCTGTAGAACTTCCTATGACGAGTAGAGTCAGAGATTGGTTGAGATAGCAGCAGCAGTGACGATGATGATGACGATGCATCGATGACGATGATCCAGAGAAGAATACTTGTCTAGCAGATCTATGTCGAGAAATACCTTCCTAGTTAAGAGGGAGTGTTGATGTATATGTAACTTCGGAATGTATTTCATCTGTATATTTTATATATATTTATTATACCCTTATAAGAGATGTGTTATTCCTCTATAAGGAAGTGTCGTCATGTGGATTGACAAGTGTCGCAAGTGTGTGTACTTGCCGATGGGTTATTAGACCACCATTTGGGGTCGGCCCAGAATTATATATAATATAATGTGGATGTATCTAAGTAGACAAGTCGGCCCCAGTAGGTCACTAGGCAAAAAGGTGAGTATAAATAGAGATAGGAGATCTCTATTTTACTCACTCAGAAAAGTAACTCACTCTCTCTCTGGAAAGTGGCGCACATGTGAGGAGGAGGAGGATCGTCTGCTAGGAGACTATCTCTGTGTTATTTGGTTGTATTTTGGTTGAGCCATTGCTCTCTCTATCTCTGAGGAAGTTGTGGGGTTTTTCACCTTAGGGTTTTCCCCACGGAAACTCTGTGTCTCTTGTCTCTATGCTTTTGATTCTTGTGATGCTTGTGATGCTTGTCATATTATGATTGTCATGCATTGATATACTGTAGATTTTATTCTCTCAGCAAAGATCCTAGAGTATAATGAATTAATGCTCAAAATTTAACAGTACCAAACCCCATAGCCCCTCAGAATGGATTTTCTTGATTTTTACAATGTATTTTACCACCCCCACAATTTTTTCCCATCCCCTTCTATTGTGCACTCTCTTCAAATGCTTTTAACAGAGGACTAAATTACCTTTTTAATATTCCTTCACTACATGTGTGTTTAGGTTTTTCCATATTTCATATTATAACAAGATCATGGGGATTGCATTATTTTTTGTAGAATACAAGATCATGTTTGGAAAAGATAATTTACTAGGTCTCTTAGATTAAGACTAGTCCCCACTTTATTTGATGGATGGACATAAGAAAGTGTTGTTTTTACATGTTAACGGCCTAGAGTATAGGTAAACTGGATGGATCAGTCTGGTATAATTCTTTTATTGCATATTCATGGGGAATTTACTATAATACATAATTTCTTTTATCCTATCCATTATTTCATCTAAATATCCAGGGGAGAACTGTTCACTAGATCTATAGGAATAGGATAGTCCCTTCACTCAACATCCATGGGGTCTCACGTAAAAGCCACATCATTTCTCAGGACATCTTCAATGAATTCTTCATCCTGGTTTTACAATTGTTACAGGCACACCTGGACCAAATCAATCATAAGGTTTCCTCTTTTGGGTAAGACTAGTTAACAGGAACCAAACAAACACCTAAATATTGGATCAACTATTTCAGTACTTTTCCTACATTTACTTCTTCAAGTATCTCCTCGGTCACAAGAACACAGGGATACCGCTTTACTAAACAAAAATCTACTGGGATAGAATAACAACATATCCATGGCTTCTCCAATAGTACCCTCCCCCATTTCAAAGACAGGGATATAGAACCACATTGTTTATAGGATATTGGTTCATAAGTGTACCAGGCTATGGTTACAATAGGTTTTTTACTGTTCATATATTTTCCTTTTCCAGTTCTTTACAAAACTACATAACTAAAGGTTCAGGACCATTCTCTATGACTTATTTTCTGAGGAATTCTCAAATGCATGGCCACAAGTATCAGGATTGTCATTTGTTCATTCTCCTTTGGTTTACAAGGATAAGAGACCCAAGGGATCAGACTCTCCTTACGATTCCTCCTCCTCCTGGGCCTTTCTGGAATACAGTAACTTCCGGTTCTTTATTTTTATAAGGGTCTAATCATATGGGGACTTACCCTTTACTATAACAACTGACTCATGATTATACCCTATGGTTCCTCATCATTTTTAGAACTTGTTTATGGTTTCCAAAGACTCCCTGTTATAGCAATTATAAGGATACACGATCTCGGGTTTAATACATTCTTTACTCCTCCTACTGTCTCATAATAGAGGCATTATAAGGGGTAAGGTTACATAATATACCTAGTTTTTAGAACCACAAGATCATACTCCCGTACAGATTCCTCATCCTGGTTTCATAGATTCACTGGTTTACTTAGCTTGGGACACCTCTTTAATTTTCATCAACTGGTGCTTATTTCTGATACTAGAACCAAAATATTAGGACTCTCATTTGGGCTACTCACTGTGTTTCACGGGACTACAAGAACACTTAGATATTATCCATTCCATAAGCCTCCCTTTCCTTTTTAGGATCGGAACTCTTATACATAATGTTTATGGGCTTCGGGTATTTCTGGGTTCTTGGTCTTCCACAAAAAGGTTATTCTTCAAGGGAAACCTCAGGAATACATAACACAAGAATTCCATGTTACGAAACCTTGGGTTTCTAAATACTTTAACCACAAGATCTGGACTCTTCTTAGGGTATCATCTTCCAATTGAATACTTTTCTTCGGGATTGCATCATCAAGGTACTACTCATAAATAGGTTCACATTGTTTAGGTGCTTTATGGTATATAGGTTCACATCATCTGGTTACTTCTAAAATACAAGAACAGTCCAGTCTATTACTGCAATATAGGAACACTTTGATTACATATTTTAGGATTGGATAATTTAATATTCCTACGGTTTCCTCGTCTGGGAACTAACAATAATACAGTAACATCTATATTAGGACTCCTCTGATTTTATTCTCCTCGGGGGGTATTTCGTTATATGGGTACACACGGATCAGTATCTGTCATAAGGACCTTGGATCCTACACTCAAACTCATCCCCAAGTCTCATACACTTCAGCTTCAACCCCTAATCCATTTGACTCCTTAATATACAGTGTATTGTAAAGCATAACATGAGAGACACTTATGAATCTGCAATGTTTACAGAAGAAACACCCAATAATCATATGTATCTTCTTACTCGGACAACCACCTCTCCCCTTACCTTCTCACTACATTTTTCCCTTAATGCTAATGCCTATGAGAAAATGTTCTACCGTGGGATTACTCGCACACATGTTCCACCAATTGATTACAAGGTACCCAATGCTACACCAGTATCAGTAGAAGTGGATCCCATCCCTATCCAAAACCTCCTAAAATTCCTATTTAGTGTCATTTATGGCCACTTTATCTACCCGCTGGTACTAAAACCCATAGCCTCCCAAAATGTTGCTTCTTCAGAATCGTAATGCATCCATTATACCTTTACCTACCCTGTGGCTCTATTCCTAAGCAATATAATCTTCTTGTTGATGATGCACACATTGGCTAAATTGGAAATTCTCCTTCTAGTTCCACTTGAATCACAAACCAATCAATAATGTGGTTAGGATTGGGTATATACTTTTGTAATAATCACACATGAAATGCATCATGCACTCTTATGCAAGCAGGAAAAGGAATCTCATATGCAACAAGTCCTATCCTAGCTAATATTTCAAATGGCCCACAATACCTAGGCACTAGCTTAGGACATTCTTAGTTTCAATGAACTATTTTTTGGCCTAAATTTCAAGTACACATGATCACCAAATCTTAATTATATTGCTACTATGCCTCTTTATACATAACTTTTATGTCTATCATGCGTCGTATTTAAATTTTTCCCGATCTTCACAATCTTCTCTTCCATTTCCTTAAGCAATTATGGCCCAGTTACTATTTTGTTTGCTAGATTATCCCAATTGATTAGATTATTGCACTTTATTCCATAGAAGGCTTCAAACAGACTCATATTCAAAGTAGTATGATACCCATTGTTGTATACCAACTCCACCAAGTACAAGTAATATTCCCATTTAGATTATCAATCCATCACATACATCCTCATCATACCCTCTATAACTTAATTGACTCTCTCAATCTTACTGTCAATCTGGGGATGGTATGATGTACTCAAATTTAGGTTCGTTCCAAATCCCTTGAATAAACCCTTCCAAAAATTTGAAGTAAACTTTGGATCTCTATTTGATTTAATGGACTTTGGTATCCCATGTAACCTAGAAATTTCCTTCATATAAATCTCTACTATGTTATTTTCCTTATGCATTGACTTTATTAGAATAAAGTGGGTATCCTTTGTTAACTTATCCACCACTACCATGATGGAATCATGTTGATTTATTGTTTTGGGAAATTTAGTGATGATATCAATAGTCACCACATCACATTTCCATTTTGGTATTGGCAGTGGTTGTAGAAAACCTCCTAGATGTTTGTGCTCCACTTTTACTCTTTTACATTCCATGCACTTTGCTATATACTCAACAACATCCTTCTTTCAGCTTCCTAGACAAAAGGATTAACTCTCACTGCTGCAATTGTCTTTTGGTATCCAGGGTATCCTGCATATGAAACCTTATGCATCTCATTCAATATAAATTTACTTAATTCCATAGAACCAGAAACATAAACTCTATTTTCATGCATAAGAACTCCATTGCATTCCATTCTGTAACCTTCATATTTATGCTATGCATTTTCCTACTGCAATCCTTCTTTTACCTAAAGATAATGTTCATCTGAGATAACAGCCTCAAGAATTCAGGTTCTTCCTTATTTACACATGTTAATGGTTGTAGCATGAATTACATGTACTCTCTTTTTGAGGGCATCTGCAATCTTGTTATCTTTCCTTTTTATATGTTTGATATCAAAATCAAATTCACAAATATATTCCAACCATCTTGTTTGTCTGACATTCAAATTTTATTTTTCAAACAACTAATTTAACCCACGGTGATCATCACTTAATTCAAACCTACTATCCATCAAATATTGTCTCCAAATTTCTAAGGCATAAACTATAGCCTCCAACTCTAAATCATGTGTGACATAATTTTTCCCATGTTCCTTCAGCTTCCTAGACTCATAACAAACCACATGTCCATTCTACTTTAGTACTTCACCAATTTCTTCTTTACAAGCATCTATGCATACTATAAAATCTTCATTTAGATAAGGAATTTTGAGAATTAGTGTATTGGTAATTAATATTTTGAGTTGTTGAAAACTTTCTTCACATTGTGGTGTCCATTCAAATTTGGCATCTTTCTTCTGTAATAAGGTAATTGGACATGCCACTTTTCAAAATCCTTGTATGAATCTTCTGTAATAACTTGCCAATCCCATAAATGACCTTTCCTTTGATAAACTGATGGGTTTCTTCCATCCCATGATAGCTTCAATATTCCTTGTATCTACAGCTATCCATTCTGTGAAAATCCTCACAGTAGATCTAAGAGATGATGTATACCTCACAAGAAAGTAATTGATTAAGCAAGAAAATAGAAGAAGAGTGGTCAATGCAGTATAATGAGCGACAAAATAATAATACAATAGAACTCGGATAGAAGCAAAAATACTTCACATACACTAATTCATTAATCACAAATGGACAAATAAATAATACAATGCATGAGGAATTCGAATGCCTAAGGTGGCAATTCGAATTAGCCTTCATGGAGTGATCAAAAGATCACTGGAGTGTCATCAGAGCACAACTGGTGTCATCGGAGCACAACTGGAAGTCTTCATCATCATCAATGGAGTCATCAATGCTCAAGTAACTGTCAACCATCAATCAAACTGAGTTTGGTAGGTGTAACTGAGTGTAACTGAGTGTAACTAAGTGTAACTGAGTGTAATTAAGTGTAACTGAGTGTAACTTAGTGTAACTAAGTATAAACTGAAGACAACTGGACTGGTGGGTGAATAAGGGTCAGTTGCTTCCTAAAATCAAGGAAGAAGGGTGCATTAAGCAACTGGAGGGCTAAAAATGAATAGTGAGAATCTCTCGGGGCCTGGCTAACTGAGGGCTAGGTGCTGGACTGATGACTGGAATGCATGCAAGCCCTAAATGATGCATGCAAACCCTAAAAGTGCATGCATGAATGAAAATGTAAATGATCAAAATACTGGTGGGACTAGGATGGAGTATAGGAATATCCTAACACCCCCCCTTAATCCATCATGGGCCTTGGTAACTAAGACCAAAGGTCACCCAATACAATGAATAATAATAGTAAATAAACCAAGGAAGTGGGCAAAATTTCATGGAAAAAATACCCCCCCCTCAAAACAGACTGTAAGACACACATAAAAAAAAAATGCTCCAAACTCAAGTAGGTGTGATGCTTGGTCATATGTCTGGAGGTATCTTCTTCTTGGGAAGAAGTGGATCATGCTCAAAAAGCATGTGCTTGTACTTGCTCTTCAGATTGAATGTGATGAGAACAAATCCAAAAATATGAGGATGATCATTGAACCTGTGATTCGAATCAATTGAGGTAGGATCAAATCTTTGAATGTGCATATAGTCTTTTGTATTCTCCTTCAAACCACCATGGGTGAGATTATGCCAAAAAGAACTATTACATGTTTGCTTGAAATCAAAATCAGATTTAAGACTTAAAAAGTAGTTTCTTGAGATCTCCTTTGAACCAGTAGGAGTGAGATCAAAACCATCATATGTATGAGAAATTATCCCAAGTAAGGATTGCTTAGAATCCAAATTAGATCCAAGACTTGAATCATGGTTTCTTGAGATCTCCTTTGAACCATTAGAGGTGAGATCAAAACCAGTAATTGCATGAGAAATTATCCCAAGCGAATGGAAATGGCCATAATCTTCAATAACCTTCTGAAAGCATGAATTAATGATCATATAGTAGTAAGTAAGAGGTGAGTAATCAAGGAGAGCGAATGCATGACCTCCAATGGATGAATTTACCTCCGAAACATTCATAAGATCATGATGCAAACCAACAGACTCTGGTGCAAGAGAGGATTTAGGACCTTCTGCAATATCTAGAGTGTGAGTTGGCACAGAAAGAGAATAAAGTTGGAGCATGAGTGTAGAATCTATAAGTTCTTTATGGACAACCTCAATATGAGCTGATACTAGTTCATGATCTGAGATATCATCAAGGAGGGCAAATGCAACACTTTGCTTGCTCTCGAATGGGTTTGGACCAATCCCTTCATTCTGTCTGCCAAATCTTTCATCCAGTTGGGACCATAGCTCTTTTGGAGATTCAACATCATCAAGGGAATAGAATGCCAAGCTTCGAGACATAGCAACCATGATGGCTGCAATAGCTCTTCCACCTATATTTAACCAATTAATCTTTTCTTCATAGGATTCGAACTCTCTTTCAAAACAATAATCAAAGAGATCATGTCTCTTCAAATATGCTATCATTTTTGGTTTCCATTCAACATAGTCGAATAGATAAAGAGGAGGGATTTCTTCTGAATTCATTGAAGTTGTAGAAGACTTGCAAAAACAATAGAGAATATCTACAACTGCTACTGCTGCAAAAATGCAGAAACTACTGCAACTGCTGCACTCGAAATCTTGGTAATAACCTGCAAAAAACTCTCAAGAATGGAAATAAACAATACTCTCAACATACTCTGATACCATGTGAAAATCCTCACAACATATATAAGAGATGATGTATAACTCACAAGAAAGTAATTGATTAAGCAAGAGAATAGAAGAAGAGTGGTCAATGCAGTATAATGAGCAACAGAATAATAATACAGTAGAACTCGGATAGAAGCACAAATACTTCACATACACTAATTCATTAATCACAAATGGACAAATAAATAATACAATGTATGAGGAATTCGAATGCCTAAGGTGGCAATTCAAATTAGCCTTCATGAAGTGATCAAAAGATCACTGGAGTGTCATCGGAGCACAACTGGAAGTCTTCATCATCATCAGTGGAGTCATCAATGCTCAAGTAATTGTCAACCATCAGTGAAACTCTGTCTGGTAGGTGTAACTGAGTGTAACTGAGTGTAACTAAGTGTAACTGAGTGTAACTGAGTGTAACTGAGTGTAACTAAGTGTAATTGAGTATAAACTGAAGACAATTCGACTGGTAGGTGAAGAAAGGCGAGTTGCTTCCTAAAATCAAGGAAGAAGGGCGCATTAAGCAATTGGAGGGCTAAAAATGATCATTGAGAAGCTCTCGGGGCCTAGCTAACTGAGGGCTAGGTGCTGGACTGATGACTGGAATGCATGCAATCCCTAAATGATGCATGCAAACCCTAAAAGTGCATGCATGAATGAAAATGTAAATGATCAAAATACTGGTGGAACTAGGATGGAGTATAGGAATATCCTAACACTCATAACAAACCACATGTCCATTCTACTTTAGTACTTCACCAATTTCTTCTTTACAAGCATCTATGCATACTATAAAATCTTCATTTAGATAAGGAATTTTGAGAATAAGTGTATTGGTAAGTAATATTTTGAGTTGTTGAAAACTTTCTTCACATTGTGGTGTCCATTCAAATTTGGCATCTTTCTTCTGTAATGAGCTAATTGGACATGCCACTTTTCAAAAGCCTTCGATGAATCTTCTGTAATAACTTGCCAATCCCATAAATGACCTTTCCTTTGATACACTAATGGGTTTCTTCCATCCCATGATAGCTTCAATCTTCCTTGTATCTACAGCTATCCATTCCCCATATATGATGTGTCCCAAATACTGAATCTACTTCTAGTAAAATGAACATTTACTCAACTTAGCATAAAGTTGATTCTCTCTTAGCACCTATAGTACCAATCTCAAATGCATATCATGCTCCATTGATTTTGAAAATAAGAATGTCATCTAAGAATACAATGACAAACTTATCCAAATACTCTCTAAATATGTTATTCATTAAGCACATGAAGGTAGATGGTGTGTTTGTTAATCCAAATGGTAGCGCCACAAACATGGTGAGAGATATGGCCATCAATGTGTCTGATGTGGAAAGAAAGGACATGAGGCAAATACATCCAGGATTCCTTATGAGAATATCACATAGAATAAAGAGTAGAAATAAGACAAAGGTAAAGCTTATGAGTCTGCTCATTTCATTGTTTCACATTGTAATGCTGGCATAAATGAAGTTTTGTTCAATACTTCATTTGCATCTTGGAGAGACACTTGGCTACTTGGAAATGGTGCAACCTAACACGTGACATTTAGAAACAACTTATTTGGAGTTTTGAATAACAAAGTAGATGGTGTAGTATATTTTTCAGATAAATCCAACCTAAAACCTAAGGTAATTGGCACAATCAAGATCAAATTTATTGGATTCCCTAATTTCTAATGCATAATGTTCTCTATCTTCTAGATTTGTACAGAAACTTGTTGTATATTGTGCACATTTGAAATCAAGGCCATTCCATCTAGATATGCAATGGGAGATTTGAGATAAGGCTATCCCTTGACAACTAGGTCATCATGATGAGATGGGAAGTTGAGAGAGTGTTGAAGATGAAAGGGAAATTTGCAAGGGCACATAATTTTGCACACCTCTCTCACCATGTTGAAGGTACTTTTTCATTAAATATCTTGTGGCATGCTATATATGGGAATATTAATTATGATAGTATTCCTTTGTTGAGGAAACTTGGTGTCTCTGATTTTCCCACCAATACAAAGAAATTGAAACAATGTGATGTTTGTATTCTCAGCAAACATAGTAAGTAGTTCCATGAGTCCAATTCTAGACCATGTAGAAAATTATATTTGATACACTTTGAATTGTGTGGCCACATGCCTATTGCTTCGACATATTGTCAAAAATATCTCATGACTTTTAATGATGATTACACCTTGATTTGTTGGGTTTATTTATTGAAGAAAAAATACAAAGCATTTGAAACATTTACAAATTTTCATTTGTGGATTGAAAATGAAGCTCAATCTCATATTAGCGCTCTTCGTAGTGGTAATGGAAAATAATACACTTCTAATGAATTTGAAAAATATATTCGTCAATATGGGATTATGCATCAAACCATTGTTCCATATAATCCTTGGCATAATGGTGTAGTAGAAAGAATGAATAGGACACCCTTCAATATGGTATGCTCCATGCTATTTTTCAAAAATGTTAAATTGATGGTGAGGATAATGCAATTTTGTGTGCAGACTATTTGAGAAACATAAGTTCATCTCATGATATTTCCAACAAGACTCTGTATGAAATGTGGTATGGCTACATTCCTTTGGTGAGGCATCTTAGGGTCTCTGGTTTACCTATTATGCCTTAATTCCAATTGAACAAAGTGCATCTTCTTGGGGTACTCAAACACCACCAAGGCATGTCATTTTTGAAACAAGCTAAAAAAAAACCCGTTATACTTTTAAGAGATGGCATTTTTCTTGAAATGAATAAAAATGACAAGACTATTGAGAGGTATCTTGAACATCTAAATAAATTTACCCATATACAGACATTTCATGAATTTTACAATGACTTCGACACCTTGAAGGAGGCATCCCTGTCTTGGATAAACCTTTGGAATCTTTTTTTGCAACACCATCTCCCCCTCATGAATAATTTCTTGCCAATTCACCATAATAGGAGGTTCAATAGGATGATGTGATTGGGAGGATTGGAATATTGAATCTTGAAGAGAATGAAGAACCACCAGCTTAGCAACCTAGTCCCTCACAAAAAGTTCCAAAGTGAGTCATGACGACACTTGAAAGTGCTCATCTTGTTGAAGTTGGAAAGAAATGAATGAAGTTCGAGAAGAAACGAATATGGAGGAGGTTTATATGATTCAAATTCAAGTGATGTTGATGATATGGATGTTTCATATGATTTTGAATTGAATTTATTTGCTAAGTTTGAACCAACTTACTTTGAATAAGTTACTTCTCATGATGAGTGGAAAGTATCCATGCATAATGGATATGATTCTCTCATCAAGAATGGTACATGGAAGTTGGTAGACCCTCCATTTGGAACCAGTACAATTGGTTGCAAGAGGGTTTACAAAATCAAGTACAAATCATATGGTACACTTGACAAGCATAAGGTGAGGCTTGTGACAAAATATTTTTCACAAAAAGAAGGCATTAACTATGAGGATACTTTTTCCTCCACAACAAAATGGGCTACCATCCATATTCTATAATGGGATACCATCCATTTTCCATCAATAATGGGTGGAAATTTCATCAAATGGAACTGAAGACTACTTTCTTAAATGGAGACTTGAAAGAGAATGCCTTAGATAGAAGGCTTTGTTGTGAAAGGACAAGAACATATGGTATGCAAATTCATCAAGTCTTTATATGACCTAAAACAAGCACTTTGTGCATTGTATGAAAATCTAACTAAGCATATTCTAAAATTAGATTTCAAACACTTTAATCTTGATGATGTGACACTGCTTGTCGAGAAAATTGGAAGATATGTTGTATATCTTGTAGTATATATGTAGATGATTTTTTTATGATAGGGAATAATGAAAGCTACATTGTACCCATAAAGAAAGAATTGAAGAAATACTTTGAGATGATAGGTTTGGGACACCTTCACTACTACTTGGGAATTTAAGTGACTCATAATCCAAATTACGGTTCATATCTCAAAAGAAGTATATTGGAAAGTTATTGAATAGGATTTTTAAGTTGAATTTGAGGATGCAACCAAGTATAGACAACTTGTGGGTAGTTTTATCTACCTTACCACCAGTAGACCATATTTTTCATTTGTTGTTGGGATTTTTTTTATATTTATGAAAAAACCTTGTGAAGGGCATTGGTCTGTTGCAAAAGGAGATATAAGATACTTGAAGGGGACTCGAGACATTCAACTAGAATTTTCTAAGGTGGATGAATTCAAACTGATTGGATAGTATGATTTAGAATTTGATGGCAACAACGAGAATGGAGTGTATACTTTAGGCTACATCATGAGTCTTGGATCAGTAGTTGTCTCCTGGAGATCATGCAAACAATCTATTCCAACATAATCCACAACAGAGGCAGAATATGTGGCTACTCATAAGCAACAAAGGAAATTTTGTGGATCAAAAAGGTATTTGGAGATTGCAGGAGAAACAAGTGAATTCTACTCCTCTACTAGTTGAGAATACTTATGAAATCAAGTTGGCCAAGAATCCTATATTCCATGATAAAATTAATCACATCAACACAAAGTACCATATGATTCGATATCATGTAGAATCCAAGACTATTCATTTGAGACATTGTTCCACAAATGAACAAATTGCAGACATATTCACCAAAGTGCTTGGAAAATAAAAGTTGAAAAATTATATATATATATATATAAGTTTGATTCACAAACACCCTTTTGGATTATGGAGGGGAATGTTAGAAACCTAATCCATAGAGCTTATGGTTTTTATTATAAATATTTACAATGAACTAAACAATCACGTACCTTTGGAAGTCGAAGGTCAAAGGTCACTCCTCTTCATGTATTAATAGGTCATTCATGCTGAATGACAATCAATCAAGTTTGGAGTTTTTTCCAAGCCTATCAATTTGATATTCTCTAATTTGTTTAGTATTTAATCTTTGATGGTTTATAAATCACCTAAGAGTTTAACATGTTTAGTTGTAAGACATGCACCACTATTGATAAAAAGAAATAAGCTTTTCGAGATTGGGACCTCAATAGGTTACACATATTTGGATACAAACTGAGTATCACAATTAAAGTCAAGGGGATCTATTCATTTTCCTGTTCATGGGTTATATACATTAAAACTACTTTGTTATATAAACATTGGATCATTCTCTATTTTGACACTTAACGTACATTATGTTTGTCTACATCTTATGTCGAGTTTAATTTTATAGATTTTTCATCAATGGGAAAACCCTTGAATTTATCTTATGAATTTTTTAATATTTATGCATTTTTTAATATTTAAATACATTTGCAAGCTTTTGTCAAATTGTTCAATTGACTGTCCAGAGGTGTGAAATATGAGTTTATCTCTAGTGTGACTTTGGTTCGACTTACATAAAAGTACTTGTATTGTGGCAACCATAATTTAAAGCTTTTCTCACTTTTTATTTTTCTTGAAAATTTATTTCTAAGAACATGTCATCAAAAACAAAATACGAAAATTCCCTAACCATGTTTTCTTAGCTTTGGATATCTAATCCTTCTTCCTGTATTGGATTGAAAGGATATTTTGGATCATTTTATTGGGATTTTTTAATCAATAATTTGTATTCACCTTAAAATTTTCTTCATAATTTGTTCATTCACTAAATTGAAAATTTTTTACGAACTAAGGGAAAAACTGTGAAAGAATGCAAAACATCCCATAAGTTTGGAATCAACCTAGTTGCACATCATTGTTTACATGTTTGAGATCATTCATACTAGTGTATTCATTAATAGGCACAATACCTTATGCAACACTTAAAAAATAATCAAAAATCCTTTTAAAGAAAAATAGGCCGGTAACTAAAATAGGGTTTCCGACAACAAAAAGAACAAACCTCTAATCGCAAAAGAGAAGAAACCATGCATTCATATTTTATGCAGTCCTCTTGTTTAGGAATAGAGTTTGGTCTCGAATGACTGGGAATCTTACAAATACTCTCTCTTCACTTTATCAATTCTTAATTCTTTTAAGTTTCAACATGTTATATCTACTCCGTCGAGTAATTTATAGGAATTAAAAATAGCCATTATAATAATTAATAGAAACACATTCACAAAATAAATTACAAACTAAGCTGACCTGATCCTGATTCTTATCTCGATTTGTAAATCATGTTAAATTAGCATTGTGAATGGACTGAACACATGCCTTAAAATACAAAACATGTTGTTGTAAGAAGTTTCCAATTATTGCATCCATATATTTTTATATTTTACAATTTGGAATGGACAAGGAAGAGTCCTCTCTTGAAATGTAGAAGATTAAACAAGACAAAGATCAATAAAAATAATAGACCAACGAATAATGGAAAAACACATAAACATGTACGCAGATATTTTACATGGTAAAACCCTCGAGAAGGAAACATCCACAGAGAAAGTGTATCGGTATTCTTATTCTTCAAATATGGAGATTACAACCTTCAACACAAAGACTTTTCTTCTCTAGTCAATTTTCTCATCATCCTTAATTTTTCACCTCTACGGGCTTAAGTATAGATTTTTATCATTCCTAACAAAGTTGTATACAACTGTACATATTCTATTTTTAGCTAACCAAAAAATAACATAAATCAGAATACCAAAAAACTAGATAATGCCAATCCATATCCTTGGAAAAAACATTTTTTGCTAAAATCAAGGATGCCAACTCGCATTCCATGAGAAATTGGTTGTCACCCTCATCAACAATCTCCACCTTGACAACAATTTTATCTGATACCTTTCTCTTTCTCTTTCATCATCTTCCTTGCAAGACTAGAGAATCTAAGCACCACCGCAGCTTCTCTAATGTGACTAGTTTAGTGAACATGTATGCATTATTCTTTTGAGTGTGGAATTTTTTCCAGAAGCACTCCACCTCCTCAATGGCTTGTCTTACAAAATGATACTTCACTGAAATGTGTTTTGTTTTACTGTGATAAGCTAGATTCTTATCTAAATGAATAGCAATTTGACTGTCACAAATTTTTTTTACCTTATTATGTATCCTTCCAAACTCACATAGTAGACCTTTCAACCAAATTTCCTCTTTGCAATCATGTGAGATAGATACATACTCTACCTCTATAGTGGATAAAGCAACAACACATGTAGCTTTGACATCCAACTAATAGGGCCTCCTACAAGAGTAAATAAATAACCTGAATTGGATATCCTCTTATCCAAGTCACCTACAAAATCCGAATCTACAAAACCGCAAAATTCATCACTTGATCCGTCAAAGGTGATACCATAATTGCTTGTACCTCTGAGGTACCTTAGCACCCATTTCACTACTTCCCAATGCTCTTTTCCTGGATTTTCCATGTATCTACTAAAAACACCAACCGCATGTGAAATGTCTAGTCTAGTACATACCATCAAATACATCAAAATTCCTAATGCATTAGCATACACTACATGAGACATATACCGCATCTCTTCATTAGTACTAGGACACAAACTCGAAGAAATCTTATAATGTGAAGACAAATGGATGTTAACTAGTTTCACCTTATCCATACCGAATCTTCGAGGTATTTTATATGCATACTTCCCTTGTGATAACTATAGTTTACCATCATTCATGTCTATGTGTATCTCCATGCCTAAGATTTGTTTTGTTGCTCCTAGATTATTCATGTCAAATGTCTTAGCCAATTGATCCTTCAACCTATTGATCTCAACCATGATCTTGCTTGCAATGAGCATATCGTCCGTTAAGCAACAAATTTCCAAAATGAGCATGAAAAGAGAATAAATAGATCAGAAAGAGTACTCCATGACTTTATTGAAGAAAATATCTTAATAACAAACCTCTTCGAGGGGGAAACCTCCTTATACAATGTACTAAGTACACAAGACAAGACAAGACAAGATACCCAAATGAAAAGGTCTCCTTCCTATATATAGGAGACTAAGGGGTACAATCCCAACTAAATGAACTAAGCCAACATAACTAATATAACCATACTAATGACAATTACCAGTAATGGACCAAAGCCAACATTAAAACTAATGTAATGAACCACAATATAAGGGGAAATGTTCCCATATTTAGGGCTTAACATGCGCTTCCCCTTCAAATAAGTGTTTTCCTAAACACTTGATTAGTTGTGGATGCCTTTGTATGAAGGACTCATCTTTCCATGTCGAATCATCAACTGGTAAGTTCTTCCACTTTATGAGATACTCAGTAATAGCCTAATTTCATAGTTGTTTGGTCCTTGTTTTAGTTATTTGTTCTAGTTCCAATATGAATTTTTCTTCTTCATTAAGCTCTAGCAAGATTGTTTGAATTGGGATCGTGTCTCCTATTACCTTCTTTAAACAAGAAACATGGAAAACTGGATGTACTCTTGAAGATGAAGGGAGCTCCAATTTGTAAGCCATACTACCAATCTTCTACAACACTTTATAAGGACCCTAATACTTGGGTGTTAATTTATTGTCCTTATTTAGCTGCTTGAGAGACACCTGTTTGTAAGGTTGTAGCCTCAGAAATATCCAATCCCCTTATTATAAAATCGTTTCACTACGATGTTGATCAACTTTTTGTTTCATCCTATTTTTTTACATAGTCAGGTTGTCCTTAAGTATCTGAAGAACTTCTTATTGATGCTCTATGTGATCTTCCACGTCTTGAAATTTAGATTTTCCTCTTAAGGTAGATGTGATAGATGGAGGATGGTACCCATAAAGGGCCATAAATGGAGACATTTTCTATGATGTATGGAAGGAAGTATTGTACCACCATTTTTCCAAATACATTCATTTCACCCACTGTGTTTGCTTATCATATGCAAAGAAACGAAGATAGTATTCCAAACACTTGTTCACCATCTCAGTTTTCCCATAAGATTGAAGGTGATAAGATGAACTGTGAGCCAATTGAGTACCCAAACAAGAAAATAATTCATTCCAAAATTTTCCAATAAAAATTGGATCTCTGTCACTTACAATAATCTTCAGATTTCCATGTAACTTTTGAATGGTTTCCATAATGGCTGCAACTACTGTACTTGCATTAAAAGGGTGAGAAATTGCACAAAAGTGTTGGAATATTATCCCCATCATTTTTTGGTTTTGCATGCATGCATGCATCCATGCAATTGCATGCATCCCAGTCATCAATCCCTGCACCTAGCCCTCAAATAGCTAGCCCCGGGAGCTTCTTTCAGATTAGTTTTATCCCTCCTAGTGCTTAGTGCGCCCTGCATGCAATTGCATGCATCCCAGTCACCCTCTCTCACCTACCACTCAATTGCACTTCAGTGAGTTGAGTTATCTTTAGTTATTTCCTTTATTTAAGGCTAAACTAACTCTCAACTGATTGTATCACTCCGATGGACCTCCAGTGAGACTAGACTACCCATTCTGACTCGAGTTAGCTCCTCATGTGTCCTCCACTGAGCCTCCTTCATTTAGTTAGTTCCTACATGTGCCAATTACACCTACCACACTCAGTTAGACTCAGATAGCCACACTTGACTGACTGTTACCATTAATGACCGATACATTGACTGGATGATGACTCCACTATTATCTAAGCCAAACTTTGAGTTAGGAATTCGAATGCCCTACTTGGCCTATTCGAATCCTATATTATGCACCTTACTGTTCTATTGTATTCATTCACTTACACTCTTATTGATTGTATAATACTGAGATATTGTTCTATTCTACTATGTTTATGAGTGATCATTGAGTGTCTCCTTCTCTTCTTCTTGCAACATATTTGTTAGTTTGATTGTGAGTTGATACAACTGCCAAATCTCTTGCATATTCTTACATGGTATCAGAGTAGGAAGCAGCTATTCGAATTGCAGCAGTTGCAGCATTTCTTTGAGCAGCTTTCTTTCACTTGTGCACCAGAAGCCTCTGAGTTTCCACAGCAAATCCTAGTGCTATTACTTGAATTCATTGGAGAAATCTAGTGATATCTAGCCAGGTGTGAAGGACTTAGTCCATGTGCCAAGTGTCCTTAAGGTAGTGTTCAATCGAAGTGTAGCATTCTCCATCAGCACATCTTTTATTGTTTGCAGGTTTACTCACCCATTCGGAATCTTCTTCAACTATTCGACTTTCTCTATTTAGATGGATCTAAAGCTTACATATTCCAAATATGTTGAGTGGAAATCCAAAATGTCTCTCTTCATGAGATCAAAGAGCTTCACCCGAATACTCAATGGAATGATGGTAGAACCAACTAGTGCAGTTGAAAAGTCCAAGTACTTGGATCGACTTGATGAAGCAATTGGTCTCCTCCTTCTCTCAATTTCTGATGATCTACACTTTCATGTCATCGATCTTACATCTCCTAGAGATTTGTGGGACAAGATTGAATCTCTTTTTGGGCCAAAGGATGATATGGAAGCACACAAATTGGAGAATGAGCTCATATGTTTGAGTCCTAGCAGCTTCGAATCTATCAATGCCTTTCTCACTAAGTTCAAAAGCTTGATATCCCAATTAAAAAGATATGAGATAGTAAAAGAAGACAAGCAGCTTATACTTCCATTCTCTCAAAGTTTGGGGCAAACTTCTCAATTTTTGTCTCTACATTCCAGTCAGCTAGGTTGTTCATTCCAAAATGGACGTTTCCCTCATTTGATGATTTCACACAATCTCTTACTCAAGAGGAAGAGAAGTTGATTTAGATGGGAATAATCAAACCCAAATCTGATTCATCTCTTACAGTTGCAGAGAGAGCGAATGGTAACGGCAAGCAAAATATTTCTGACAAGAGATCGAATGATACAAGGCCTACAGATAGTTCATACTAGTCAGATGGGGCTTCGAACTCAAGGAAGACCAAGCATTCTCAGAAGAAAAGATCCAAGTGCACATATTGTCTTAGAGGTTATCATCCTAAGAGTACTTGCATGAAGAAGACTATAGATTTGATGGATCAGTTACTTAAGAAGAACAATATTCCTGTACCTGCATGTATAAGGAAGAAAGATCCTGATACTAAACCTTCTGCATCCGAAGACAAAGAAAGATGTCATGCCTTAATGGAAAGTGCATCAACAAATTCTTCTTTCATCATAGATTCAGGAGCATCAAGACACATGTCTTCCTCCAAATATCTCTTCTCCAATTTCAAAAGCTCAGTTGTACATTCCATTAGATAGGGAAATGATTCAGAAGTCTCCTCCCAGGGGAGTGGAAGAATCAATCTTAACCATGGTTACTTTTTTGATGTGCTTTATGTTCCTTCTCTTGCAGCAAATTTACTTTCAGTGTATCAAATGACTCATATTGGAGAACCCAAAAGAGTGATCTTTTCTCCAAATCAAGTCGAGATACAATACATGGTTTCAGGGGAAATCATTGCAAAAGGAGTTGCAAATAATGAGACAAAACTCTATGAGTTTTCACACTTCCTACCTCTCTCAAAGGAGTCTTCTCTTCACTCTCATACTCATGAAGAGAGTAGACTATCTCATCTCAACTACAAGCTAGCTTGAAATGTGGTTGATGGTCTTTTAAATAGAAATATTGCTCATGACACCTGCAAAAGTTGCTTGAAGGGCAAGAATCGATCTAAGAATATTGAGAAAATGAGGACTCTTGAAGAAGTGCGAATGCTAGATCTAGATCCACAAGAACCTGAAGATCTAGCACCTATTGGTTCAACTCTTATGGTCAAATGGGCCATCACTACTACATCCACTAGTGATATTGTTGAAGATGCATCATCATCAAATTCAGAGTTTGGAAATGATGATGAGCCAGTTTTACTTGCTTCTCCACATGAGATTTCATATTCAGAGTTTGTATGTGATGATGAGCCACTTTTGCCTGCTTCTTCACATGATATTTCAGTTAGAGATGATGATGAGGGAATGCTAGACCCAGGTCCTCAAGAACCTAAAGTTCTAGCAACTAATGATGAATATGAGTGAATGAGAGATCCAGATCCACAAGAACCTGAAGATCTCTCACCTGATATTCCTCCTCTTTCTCGATGGGCAGCCACTACACTCCGATGTGCTAGTGATTTGGTTGGTGACCCACATGATTGTAGACCTATGATAAAATCCATGTAGACTTCCTCCCATAGCTGGAAAGGTATGTCTAATGGTTGTAGAAGTCTTGGGGTATTAACTGTTTCACCCTTATTCTATTGGAAAACCAAGCATTCCACCACGAACCTTTGAACATCAGATTTAAGTCCTTATGAAAAAAAATCCTTCTTGACCATGTGGTAAGTTTTCAGGAATCCGGAGTGCCCACCTATAGGAGAGGCATGTAATTTTGAAAGGACATTCTACTTGAGTTGGGAGTTTTTACATAAATATAAGCGATATGTATACCATAGAGAATCATTTTTCCACAAAAAAGTATCTGATACACTGGGATCATTCTGTAGCTTTTGAATGATCGTCCACAGGGATAGGTAATTTTTCCATTCTTCCCTTGCTGCTACTACCCAACCTGATTTTAGAATGGAAATGGAACAATCTAATTCCCCAACATCTTCATCTTTTCTGGAGAGTGAATCTACCACCACATTATGTTTCCCCTTTCTATGGATGATTTCAAATTCATGTCCCAACATATTGTTTATACACTCTTGTTGTTATTCCAAATATAGTCTATGTTCCAAGAATTATTTAAGACTATCATGATCTATTTTGACCTTGAAGTGCCTCCCTATTAGGTAAGGATGCCATTTCTTAAGAGCGTGTAGTATTTCCAACATTTCCTTCTCATAAATTGGATTTTGTAAGTTATTTCCCTTGATTGGATGACTTGTGAAAGCAAGTGGGTGTCCTTCTTACATTAGAACAACACAAATGCCATTTCTTGAAGCAGCACATTCCACAATAAAGGTTTTTATGAAGTTTGGCCGTGTGGCCATATAGGAGCTATGCACATTGCCTGTTTAAGTTGTTCAAAAGCTTGAGTTTCCTCTAGAGTACAAGAAAATGCATCTTTCTTCAATAGTATTGTTAGAGGCATTGCTATTCTTCCATAACTTCGAGCAAAATTGCGGTAGTACCCTATCATACCTAATAATCCTCGAAGATTCTTCAGGGTTTTGGGAATCGACCAATCTATCATGGCTTTAATTTTTTTAAGGTCTACCTTAACACCTTGATGATATACAATATGACCCAAATACTCTACCTCATTCACCCCAAAGAAACATTTGGAATATTTTGCATTACTAGAATCATTTCCTCTTGGAATATTCTTATTCATGGAAGTTTTCTCAACATGAGAATTGTCATCACCTGTAGGAAGAGTATCCCTTGAATTTTGTATGAGATTAGCAATATTTGTCATATTTCCCATCAACTTCTCCTCTAGATTGAGTAAATCGATTTTTTTCACCGCACCTTTCATATTTTCCTCCATTTTATTCAACTTCTCCTCTAATTTATCCAAATCAACTTTTTCCACATAACCTTTAATAATACCTTCCAACTGAGACACTCGAAAAGAGAGGTCTTCCCTTTCATCATACCTCGAGGATGGATCCTCTAGTGGTTTGGATGGAGTGTAAGTATTTATACTTCCTTTTGGTGGCATTTTGAACAATATAAATAGATATCACACCTTAGGTGTCACCACAATTAAATCCTTCTACTCAAATTTATTCAAAATTAAAAACGGCGTACCTTTTCAAACCCTCATTGGAAGGTTGTTTTAAGGCCGACTTGAAACCGATGTAAATTTTAAATTTCTACTCTTTGGCTCTAAAACTTCGTTCTGTTGTAGATTGATGTGTTCTTTTTCCAATTCCATGAATATGATCTAACTTGGACGTACCAATAATAAGTTATTGTGAATCTCCCAACACTTATTATTAGTGGTGCTTTTCCACTCCAACAGGTGAAAATGGGTGATCTATCGGCCTGAGGAAGCCGAGGTAGAGAGCATGCAAGAGGATATCTCTTATGGCTCTGTGTGTGGGGAAAGTGCAGTAAAAATAGAACTAAACTATGCAGATAGGAATATAACCTAAGGTGGGGTGGCTTATGAGCCATAAATGAAAAACTAAAATGCAAATATTATGCCATAATTGTGAATAGTAATAGTGAATGTTAAACCGTAATAGTAAAGACGATCAAGTAACTTTGAACTTTCCCTTTCAAAACACACACACAAATCATATGAAAGAATCTAATTTATTTTACTAAAAGAATTCGGCTTATACATTAATAGACAATACATCATACAATGGTGGCCCTTGCAACTAGGCTGAGTGTCACTCTCTTGGTTCGAGGTAGCCAAATGTATCCCACACTATGTCACGGAGGTGCCAAAGTTCAACCAGGGTGAAATGAGAGCAATAAAATAGGGTTAATGGCTCATAGGGAATTCCGGCAGAGTAACGGTGCTTAATGTGGAGATGTCATAAATGGGAGCCTTCATATCACATAAATAGGAAAATACTTAGGATTTAGGGTTTCCAAACCATGGTGGTTTTTCCATTTTACTGCTATTAATTTTTGAATTTGAGAGGGACATTGTTTTAATTTGGACTTTCCCCTATTTTGGTGGGATTTACTAACTTTGTGGGATAAATCCACTTTCCATGGTGTATTGAATTTTCTTAGGATTTTTTAGTGTATGAAGGTTCACCATATTGATTTTTTGGTATGGAAATTAATAATGTGGAAATGGTAAGTAGGCTATGATGTATGGACAATTTTTTTGTGTTAACAGATTGCCCCCTAATGTCTGAGGTTAGGAGCTCATCGTATGACCGATGGACATCATAGGACTTGGAAAATAATGTGACGGTAGTTTGGAGAACTGAGGACTGCACTGGAGAGGAGATAAAACACGTTATTGAGGATGCAAGGGAAAAATATTTAGATACAACACTCAAAATGGATGAGGTACATATAATCACAAATATATGGACGAGGCGGGCATTCCCATGCTCGTAACAATGTCTCAAGATATATAAATAGAAGGCCCATAAGGGGACCTAAACAATACATGGATCACTGTTGTGTACATCATAATGGTATAGGGGGGACACAGATCTAGGACATATTCATGGTCCAACCATGACTGATCTGAAGAGTTGTAACTGGGAATAATGGCATCCATCCTAAATGTTGTACCATAACAAATGATGCATTGTTGGATCTGAAGGGGTCCAACAACTATATGGACTCAATGTCTGCGAGTTGGAATCTCAATGGTACATGAACAACATCTGAACTAGATACTCTAGGAAGCATATAACTAGAGGGATTCCAAGCACTGTAGCCAACGCAACCCAGATATCTGCGAGAGCATACAAATAGAGGGGTTCCAAATAGACTCACCAATGTGTAGAGTCAGGGGACATCTGGGGTCTTCGACCAATAACTGAAGGGACCAATACCCTTTATGAATCTCAAAGGTGCGATGAGAGAGTTGGAGTCAAGCACGTGATAAAAAACCAACTGAGGAGGCACTAAGGACTCCTCTTGGATGATCCATGGGAACTCACCACTAATGTGGGTGAGGCCAACATACAAGGACCTAGGGTTCTATCCTCTAGAATAGATATGTTGGAATTGACAGAGGGAGACCTGCAAATACCAAGGAAGTGAGGTTTCCTTGATAGGAGCGTGAGGTATACGACCAAGATGTAGTAGTACTAGACTTGATATTGGGACACTATGGGGTGATATGAGGGTCGTAGAGTGATAGGACTCAAACTTCCTTTTTTTAGAGTGTGACAGCAGGGCTAACCTAGAAGCATGTGAAACCGGTCTTGAGGGAGAGGACCATTTTTTATCGGACAATCCACTCGAGCGGACACGAGCTGGATCTCCCTCGCTCAATGCGAGTCTAGAACAAATAAGACAGGCTACGAATGCATTTCCTAGATCTACTTAAGGATCGATTACTAGATGTCTTACCTTTCACTTCACTATCCTTTCTCCTGGATGTTGCTCCACGTCTCACGGTCATCAGATCCAAGCTGCAAGACCTGTCAAGACAAGAAATAGGAGAAACAAGTAAAGGGAATATATACAATAAGAGATCTAAGTGAATAGTTAAGCAGGTAAACTACTCAATATCATTACACACATGAACAATATTGGTGGAAAGCATTTGTATTACTGTAAAAATAGGGAAGTACATAGCAAAGATATAGAACTACAACTGAGGCTTAACGCTGCAGCCCTTCCCCAACAAATACATTTGCCATTTCCTCCTAAGGAAGCTTGATTCTCTCAAGGATGAGTAGGTATCTCTCTGTAATGTCCCTTATTAGGAATTTTATTAAAATTGCAATTTTCCACTTTTTTTTCTCTAGTTCGACCTTTGACTAGTTTTGATCTTTAGGTCCCAAATTTGCCCCAAATGATCCCAAATCTTCTGAGAAGGTATATGAATGATATTAGAACATAAATATGTGTTTCATGGATTCCTTTGGACCTTTAAAATACTTCTGCAAATCATCTTTCAATTCTGATCAATGTAGGTAACTTTACTAGTGATTTTCCTTTGACTAGTATTGGTCTCTAGGTCTCAAATTGACTCCAAATGCCTTCAAATATTCAAGGAAGGTGTATGAATGATATTAGAACTTTAATATGATTTTTATGGATGACATATTTCCACCAAAATACCTCTGTAAACTCTCTTAATATTCTAGACCAATGATGCAATTTTACTAGTAATTTGGGGTTCAAATCCCCCCGGGGTAAGTACTGAAAATGGCTTCCCAAATGCCTCCAAACCCACTCAAATTTATGAACATAGGTATGTAATGTGTTAATTATTTTATTAAAGTCTCATATGCACCATTAATGGATTATTACAACTGTTCTCACCCTCTCCCATTCAATTGCAAAAATCCTCAATTCGACCCTTGGGGGAATGGCACTATTTCACCTTTCAATAAAACTAAACTGAGTAAAAATGCTTCAAATGCTCAAGTACAGTAGATGAAAATTTTAGAAGACATCCATGGCAGTATATTGATCACAAATATATCATAGAATCATCCATTCATTCTAAATCATCATCAATACATTGGCTCACAACAAGGTAGTGGGGAAATGGCATTGTTCTTCCATTAAAAATGAGATTTATACATTTCTAATTGGAATTTCGACCTGAAACTTTTTGGAGATGAAGAAAATATTATTTACTTAATATTAAAAAATAAATGGAGCATTAAAATCTTCCCCAAAGAGTACAATAGCTCACCAAAAACGCCCTCCCTCAAGGATCAAGAATATGCCATCAAAACTGGAAATGGTTGAAGGAGTGAGCTGCAATAGAAGAAACCATGAGCTGCCCTATAGCTTACACCTGCAAATAAAGACTACATTAAAGCTCCAAATGAAAGGTCTGAATGGCCTTTCCAATTACCAACTTGGATGGGAATCTTTCACCCTCGAAATTGGCTAAGGCAAGAAACTAGTCATCCACTAGCCCTCCCTCTTCACAAATGCAATTGCAAATTCTACAAATGATCAAAAGCCATTCTCATACTTCATTTATAAATTTTATAACCAAAATTAGCCTTCTAAGGGTCGAAATCCTCTCAATAGATTCAATAGATTTCTATTTAGGAAATATTCCACATTTTCCACTTGTCTCCTAGTTCCAACCTTCCATCTTCTCCCAAATTCGATTTTGAGTCTCTTTGGCTTCTCCAACTCCCAAATTCGCCTTCCTTGAGCCTATTTTTGGGGCTGACATGTCATAGTGGTCAAATGTCAGAGGTCAGGTCTGCAATTTGTCATAGTTGTCATAGATGCTCCATCATTGGTGTCATAGGGGCTAGGGAATCTAGCCCAAGTGTCCACAAACTTTCACTTTGACTCTTTATCTTCCATGGAGGTTACCAATCCTTCCCAATTAGACCTAATATTCTCAATGACATGTGTTATGACTTACCAACTCACCCAATATTGTTCACATTCTTATTAATTCAAATTTGCAAAAGAGAGATACCATGTATTATGAAAAATCAAGCTAGTGTGGGTCCCACATCCTCCATATATCTCCAAAACCATTTGTCACCTATGATTTCTCTTGAATTTATTTATTTACTCTATTTATTAAATACTTGAACTCTTCTAATCTCTAAACATCATTTATTATCCCCCTTATTCCAAATCCCAAATCTTCCACCCAAACCTAGGAAACTAGTAATTTTCCTCCTTGGCAATTA
The DNA here is from genome assembly GCA_027924585.1 of Larix kaempferi. Classification (NCBI taxonomy): domain Eukaryota; kingdom Viridiplantae; phylum Streptophyta; class Pinopsida; order Pinales; family Pinaceae; genus Larix; species Larix kaempferi. The sequence goes on along the minus strand of BSBM01000926.1, from coordinate 1,325,458 downwards.
TTTGACCCTTAACATCAATTTTACAAACTCTAATGAATATGGATAATGTGATTAGGCCATTGTGACCCAATTCCAAATTTGGGACATGACAAATCCTCCCTTCTCAATATTGCTTGTCCTCAAGCAATTTCAAACATGGGTGTTGAAGAACCTACTTTCTGTATAATTCTTTGAAGTTGCCATCGAATTGCCAAACCTTGAGTCTTTGAGTTTCCATGAATATTTTAGAGAGGAACCACCATTCTTGCTGCTGCAATACTCTGATTAAAATCACTTTATTAAGTGGGGAATCCATCTCTCATACTGCTTGCTTCCCCCCAAAAAATGAAACCAATAAGACAAAAATTATTCCAGGGTCCCATTGGTTGTATTGCACCCCAACAATTAAGAGTTCTCTCCAACCTACACTATTAGATAAGAGGATTCCTGGATCCCATTTTCTTGTATGCATTCTTCCAAACATAATGAGTACCAAATATATATCATCAAAGTACATAACAACATAATGAAAATGTACATCAAGGATATGCTTCATCAAAGAGTCATGAAAGTGCTTATACCTCCAAGCAAGTAGACCACCATTTTTCAAGTGCATACAAGCTTCAAGTGACCAATCAAATCTCCTCCAATGACATAGGTGAGGATCCCATGTCCTATAATGCTGCTCCAAAAGGATGTGATATGCATCAAAATATTCAGCCATGTATTCTTTCATCCAAGAAGTGAATGAAGAATCTCCACTAAAATCTGAACCAAATAATGAGCAGAAAAAACAAGGAGACTTCAAATGACTCAAAGAAGTCTCACCCATACATCCATGAATGTGAGAATCATAAAAATATAACAAAGTATGTGGTTGCCAACAACAATGTTCTCCAATCATAAATATATTCTCCCAAGTGTTGGATGAAGTTCCTCCAACATCAAATGAATCAAATGTTGAGCAAGAAAAACCATGAGTCTTCAAGTGACTCAAATGCATATCATAGGTGCATCCACGTAGATTTGCATCATCATAAAGTGACAAATAATGTTGCTGCAAATGTGAATAAGAATGTGCTCCAACCATGTCATCATAAAAGGTAAATCTAGGAGTTCCATACTCCTCATGTGGCACCATAAAAAAGAACCCTTTCACCCATACTTCATTGAGACTAATACTGCAAAACATGGAATTGTAGGATGTAGGAGAATGAACTAACTCACCCAAATGATCAAAAAGTGCAGAAGTTTCATCATGGGAAGGATCCATGTGGGTAGTATCATGCATCTCCTTCAAAAGTGGGAAACCTTTGTCATAGATTGGTTCCCATGTAGAGGAATCATGCTCTTCTTTAAAAATTGCATAAGCTTCATCAAGAGACAATTCAAGTTCCTCTTCCACCACATCAAGTGTTTGGATATATTCAAGTTCATCTTCAAACACATTAAGCACATTCAAATTCCCACATTTCTCATGATCCACCATGTCATGAGAATCCTCCAAACAATCTACCATTTGACAATCTGAAACATAGGAGGAAAAACAAGTATCTTGCAACTTTTCAAGAAGTTGCTCATTTTGAATTGTGAGCTTATGAATATCCTCATTATTCTTCAAGTATGCATAATGTAACAATTCATTAAGCTCAAACAAATGGTTTCTAGAAAAAGCAAAGATATAAAATTACCTTTGATGTGGCACATTGCTCTTTGAATCTTCTCCATGTCTTCAAGGAAGGATGTTTCCTCCAATGAAGTAGCTCTCCAACAAGAATTTGACACCAATGCTTGAGTGTCATGGAGAATGTTGAGGGACTCTTGGATATTATTTTCATTCATCTTTAAGGATCCTTCAAGAAAATTAGGCTCTTGCAAATGAACCTCCTCATCTTCTTCAGTTTTGCTTGGACCAACTTCATGAAGCTCAAGTGGTGATGGGGAAGTTGATCTTGGTTCTTCTGCAACTGCTACAAGGTCTTCATTATCATGCTTAATGGAACTTGGACTTGCAACAGCACTTTCAAAAGTGATCTTTATGTCACCAACATAGAGGTGTGAGCACCCATCAGTAGGTACTCCTTCATAGTTTAAGCATCCATCAGTAGATGCTCTTTGGTTCATGTCTAATCTAAAAGGTGTCTCGAAATGATCTTCCATATTTTCAATAGAATCTTCTTCATGCTCTTGTGATGTCTCTTCATTTTTATCCTTCAAGCAAGATGATGCATTTTGCCCCTTGTTTTCCTTATGATCAATATCTTTGGGATCTCTTTTTGAAGAATTCCCAAACGCTCTCCTCAAGTGAGACATAATTTCATGCACACATGTATGATACTCACTCCAAGGTTCTTTACAAGAAGGGCAGAAACCTTTCTTTACTAACTCCACATCTTCATTTTTGGGCCTATTTTTAAAAACATGTTCAACAAAGTACTCAAAAGACATGGCATTTTGTGTATTTTTGCTAAAAGCAAGATATTCTTGATATTTTTGATATTGTTGGGGCAAGGTTTTATATTTTGCTCTCCATCTTTGGAAATCACTCATAGAATTATCCTTGGTTGGTGTGACACACTCATATTCATCAGATTTAAAGTCATAAGAATAATCATCATTTCTCTTGAAATTGTAAGAAGTGTTGCATAATGGCACCTCTTCCTCGTACCATTCACATTCTGCTTCATATTGCTCATAAGCATCTACATATTCCTCATAAGAATTGTACTCATAGGATTCATCATAATAGTAATACATGGCTGCCAATTATTCTTGAATGTATGTAAATAATACACAGGTGCAAGCACCATGCTCTAATACCACTGTAATGTCCCTTGTTAGGAATTTTATTAAAAGTGCAATTTTCCACTTTTTTTCCTAGTTCGACCTTTGACTAGTTTTGATCTCTAGGTCCCAAATTTGCCCCAAATGATCCCAAATCTTCTGAGAAGGTATATGAATGATATTAGAACATAAATATGTGTTTCAGGGATGCCTTTGGACCTTTAAAATACTTCTGCAAATCCTCTTTCAATTTTTATCAATGTAGGTAACTTTACTAGTGATTTTCCTTTGACTAGTATTGGTCTCTGGGTCTCAAATTGACTCCTAATGCCTTCAAATATTCAAATAGGGTGTATGAATGATATTAGAAATTGAATATGATGTTTATGGATGACATATGTCCACCAAAAGACCTCTGAAAACTCTCTTAAGATTCTGGACCAATTATGCAATTTTACTAGTAATTTGGGGTTCAAATCCCCTGGGGTAAGTATTGAAAATGGCTTCCCAAATGCCTCCAAACCCACTCAAATTTATGAACAGAGGTATTTAATGTGTTAATTATTTTATTAAAGTCTCATATGCACCATTAATGGATTATTACAACTATTCTCACCCTCTCCCATTCAACTGCAAAAATCCCCAATTCGACCCTTGGGGAAATGGCACTATTTCACCTCCCAATACAACTAAACTGAGTAAAAATGCTTCAAATGCTCAAGTACAGTACATGAAACTTTTAGAAGACATCCATGGAATTATATTGATCACAAATATATCATACAATCATCCATTCATTCTAAATCATCATCAATACATTGGCTCACAACAACGTAGTGGGGAAATGGCATTGTTCTTCCATTAAAAATGAGATTTATACATTTCTACTTGGAATTTTGACCTGAAATTTTTTGGAGATGAAGAAAAGAGTATTTAATTCATATTACAAAATAAATGAGGCATTAAAATCTTCCCCAAAGAGTACAATAGCTCACCAAAAACGCCCTCCCTCAAGGATCAAGAATATGCCATCAAAACTGGAAATGGTTGAAGGAGTGAGCTGCAATAGAAGAAACCATGAGCTGCCCTGTAGATTACACCTGAAAATAAAGACTCCATTAAAGCTCCAAATGAAAGGTCTGAATGGCCTTTCCAATTACCAACTTGGATGGGAATCTTTCACCCTCGAAATTGGCTAAGGCAAGAAACTAGTCATCCACTAGCTCTCCCTCTTCAAAAATGCAATTGCAAATTCTACAAATGATCAAAATCCATTCTCATACTTCATTTCTACATTTTATAACCAACATTAGCCTTCTAAGGGTCGAAATCCTCTCAATAGATTCAATAGATTTCCATTTAGGAAATATTCCACATTTGCCACTTGTCTCCTAGTTCCAACCTTCCATCTTCTCCCAAATTCGATTTTGAGTCTCTTTGGCTTCTCCAAATCCCAAATTCGCCTTCCTTGAGCCTATTTTTGGGGCTGACATGTCATAGTGGTCAGATGTCAGAGGTCAGGTCTGCAATTTGTCATAGTTGTCATAGATGCTCCATCATTGGTGTCATAGGGGCTAGGGAATCTAGCCCAAGTGTCCACAAACTTCCACTTTGACTCTTTATCTTCCATGGAGGTTACCAATCCTTCCCAATTCGACCTAAGATTCTCAATGACATGTGTTATGACTTACCAACTCACCCAAGAGTGTTCACATTCCCATTAATTCGAATTTACAAAAGAGAGATACCATGTATCATGAAAAATCAAGCTAGTGTGGGTCCCACATCCTCCATATATCTCCAAAACCATTTGTCACTTAGGATTTCTCTTGAATTTATTTATTCACTCTATTTATTAAATACTTGAACCCTTCTAATGTCTAAACATCATTTATTATCCCTCTTATTCCAAATCCCAAAGCTTCCACCCCAAACCTAGGAAACTAGTAATTTTCCTCCTTGGCAATTATTTGACCCTTAACATCAATTTTACAAACTCTAATGAATATGGCTAATGTGATTAGGCCATTGTGACCCAATTCCAAATTTGGGACATGACACTCTCAAGATTAATTTCACCAGCATGTAGACACCATAGAACTCCTCCCCTTGGGATGGGAGTGAGCTTCATTTAAATAGGACTAAGTGGATAGGATATGGATAGGATAGGTTGATATATGGTAGGAGAGAGATAGGGGATCCTCGCAAGGTGTTAGGAATCGAGTACCAACTCCCCTAGAGGTTAGGGATAATGTAATACCCCAATTTTGACCCTTAGGAAATATTGGCTCTAATGTAAATATTGTATACAGACAATGTATGTTTTCCTAGCGTGGAGCTCAAGGCCAAGGCCCCGCTAGTTTATGCTCGGATTTTATTTTAAATTAGACACGCTTGATATTTTGTTACCCACGTGCTATTAAGCCATGGGATATTGTAAATTGATGTAAATATTTAATATTGAAATAAAATACCAAAACAGGCTATGGAGGCAACGAATGAGAAGGGGTCACGTGTATCCACTAGGGAGTGGTGAGGGGGCTATGGGACTAAACCCTAGGCTTCCATTTGTCATTATGAGAACCCATTGACTTCCCTAGGTGACATTAATGCTTCTTGTAAGGAAGTGGTTGAGATTTCATCCCATGGCTTCAATGGAGCATGGGCAGCCCTAAAATTCGTATGGGTAGGTATGGGCTTTGTTTCTTGTACAAGAAGTCACTCAACCTCATGGGAGGTTGCTTCATTCTCACCCCCATTCCATTGTGAAAGGACAAAGCATCATTCTCCATCCAAAAAAAATGAGTTTCCAGCAGGGAGAGAACCAGAAATCGCGACTGTGAGAGAACCCACGTTTTGGGAAGCCAAAAACGTCAAGATTTGGTATTGGGTAGTGAAAATCCAATGGGGAATCCATTGGTAGGAACCTTGGGGAGAATTTGGGAGCATGAGCTACCCCGAAATCAATAGGAAATTCCAATTTTTGCAGCTCAGAAAACCAGTGACGGCTTGAGTTATTTGGTGAGCAGAATGGTGAGAAAACAAGTTGGGAATGACTATGCAGAGGTTGCGTGTGCTTGATAAACCCAGTGAAGGCTAGGATCTCAAGGAGTAGCAGCTGGACCTTTCTATGCCCATCCTGAAGAGCACTGGAGGGAAGAGTTTCCTGAGGGACTATGTAACAGAGAAGGGGATCTTCCTTGTGTTGGATGTGGTAGGTAATGTGGGTGACTGACTGTTGAGTTCACTTGAGATGCCTATAGCTCTGTGGTTGAGCTCACTGGCTTAGCGTTACCCTCCTCTATCTTCTGGTATGCTTGATAAACCCAACGGTGTGTTGGCTTAGCATAGTTGATGACCGAAACCAAGGCTGTGAGTGAGCCCAGCTAGTTCCTCCTTAGTGGATACACACCCCAGCTCGGGGGTGACCTCTCAGCTAAAAGAACACAAGCTGGATAGAGGTCTATGGTTGGGAGGAACGTTGCTCTTCCATAGCTAGTCGTTTGGACCGTTACAATTCAAGATAAGTATTCTTGTGAATTAATTTATATACATCCTGTGTTCTGCAATGCATTCAATCTGAAGGAGTAATTGTTCATGTTGACGAAATGAAAGCATCATTTTTTATGCAATATGATCACTAATGACTGTTACATGTATGATTGATATGGGTATGCTGAACGCATGAAGTAATTGTGTGTATGTACAGTGTTTAATTCTGTTGTGTTTGTGGAATATGAGTATGTATCTATAAGTTTTATTTGTCCATGAATTTCTTAGTAAAAATATTGAGGCTAAGTCTTTACAAAATCCCTGTGTGTTGTTAACGTTTCCTTCCCTGCATTTGATGATGGAAGGATACGTTACGGATAAGGCCCCAAGTCAACAAGTTTCGAGAAGAAATTCAAAGAAGCTATTTTTTCCCATTAACTGACTTCATTGCACCCTGCAATGAAGCAAGCTGCGACGTCGCATGTTGCATGAGTGCAACCTGAGATGACCTCTCAAAACTTGGTACAACTGGGTACAAATCCTCCTAGGTTAATTATTCAGTCAAGATATCTTCAAGGGTGTATACATTGAATCTCATGATGGGTAGATTTTGGGTGTAACAGAATGCCCCCCAAAGCATGAAGTTGTTGAAGATAGACATGTGAAGTGCTTTGATAGAAGAAATAGCAATAGACTTGTCGGATGAAGGACACTGTTGTAGTACAACTGAATCTGAACTGACAATCTCATATGAAGTACAACATGGCTGCCGACCAATACAATGTAGATCCATGGTAGTAATGACTGAATGAACACAATCATGGCTACTAGACACAAGCGTAGATCCATGATGAGATGATAACACAGCCACGACCAATACAAATGTGGATCCGTGTGATTTAACTCAATACAAACTCCATCGCAACCTGGATAAAACATGACTTCCCAGGGTCTTCAAGCTGAACCCGCAATGATACGAATCTATCCATGCGATTACAAATGTCTTGATGTCGAACATGGTAGAAACCACTTGATTCCCGACCATTGATATAGACCATTAACAAGTGCAAGGGAGATCACCATTGATGTCAATGTTTCCCAAGGTATCACAGTACATATCATCAAGCGTGAATAAATGAGTTGAAGTCGAATGCAAGACAAAACCTTTCAATCAAGAGTCAATGATGTAAACTCATGTTAAAAGCGAGGTAACCTGCCATTGAGGCATGCAGGGCCAAGGTACTTGATTTGTTTCTAGATTCAATCCTTAGATGATGAGTTGAAGTCGACAAGGATGAATCCGTCGAAGGAGGGCCATGATGAATCCCCCATCAATCGACGCGAAACACAACAAAAATGTATAGAGTAGATCAGATGGTACAGTAACATGCAAGACTGACTTAGAGGAGACCGACATGATGGTGGGTGTACTGACTATAGATGATAAATGATGGACATATTATTGAACATGGGCATGGCATGACTTGCCAGTATTGACATGACGAGTGCGACACAAATTCCTAAGGAGACTGATGATGGAAGATTTCTTTGAATGATTCAAAGGAGTAACAAGACTTAGGAAATAAGTGGAACTCGAGGACAAACGGATGATCCAAGTGTTGTATGCAAATGCAGATGAGTGCCATGTTCAAGAACAACTACATATTGCCACTAACAAGGTACGTAACACAAAATATTTCCTTTTTTCCCATCATGAACGATGAGTGCCTCATGGGTTTTTTATGAGCTTGATGAGGGTAACCAGATGCTCGGTATAGCTCATCTCATACATGAGTCCAATCCCAAATATTTTTCGAACCTGGGATAGGAGGAGTTCGTCCAATGGTGGGCCCTTCAATGTAAGAGTTTAACGAGTCCATAGAAGGTAGAATCGGTCATCATTTCATGTTTAGAAAGTCTAAAAAGATCTAAAGAAGACTCCAACAGTCCTATTTCGTAAAGTTAGCCTCATCACCCGAAAAAAGGGTAAAATAGCACAAGAGAGGACTCTTCCAGTCATGATTGGCTGGAGTATAGATTTTTCATAACTAGTGCCCCCTGGTCTGAAAAAGGGGTAAACTATCACCAAGAAGACGACCATTCAAATTCTTTTACAAGAGTGAACGCGACAAGTTTGCTTGGCAATCTTTTCGTATTTTGAGAGCCTGAAAAGGGCTTAAATGTAGACTCCAGGGGGTTCGTTTTCTATAGGAGTTTAACAAGCCCAAAAAAGTGATAAATCGTAACTCGGTAACGTATTCTCATAGTTTCAAGAGCATGAGAAAGAACAAAGAGTAAGCTCATTAATTGCAATCTATGAAAAAATGGGTAAACGAAAAAAACTCACAAGGGGTGTTCATACCTGAGATGATCGTTCCAATATGATAATGGAGTAGAAAGACACTTCACAGCTCCTGCACACTCGGAAACTAGGTCAAATAGTCAACTGAATGTTCAAATACAATAAAACTGATCCAAACTATAGCAAATAGCATAACGACATCAGATATTTGAAAAAGGAATATTCCATTTTGTTTTATAAATAGAAATAAAAACCAAATATAGTCACCATTGTTCTATTTGCCAAATTTGGGAGGAATAATGCCATTTTCTACCATATCTTCACTTGTCAATTCTAGGATCTACGATCAGCCATTTCACTTGTCGTAAGGAATAGGTAACCCTAAAGTTCAGCCAGCAAAATCGTAGTGGTTTACAATTTTGATTTTTAGTCTTTTTTTGGGCTTTGGCTTGATTTGGGAAGGGCCATTGCACCCTCAACTCGTCACAGTTGACCTTTTTGGGAACTGTGACGAGACCGAGTTGTCGCAAATGGAATATACATGGACTATAATGATGTTGCCCTGTTTGCAAAAATGGGGTTTGACGACGGCGATGCCCATCCCCAAACTCAAACAAAACTCAAAAGAAGGACTTCCAGTGGGTGAAGCAAGTCCTAACATTGTTAAAAAATTCCTATTGACAGGTTCCAAGCATCCAAAATTGTTTTGGAATGGCGGAAAAGGGAACATGAACTTGATGATGAACAAGCTACAAACAATCCACATTGTGTGGAAGCTTTGATAAACTGTGGGCTTCTCAAGTTCTTCCGCATTCAGGGGATGAGATCCCAACTTCCACTACTGGACTCTATGCTCCAATGTTGGGATGCGGCCCAGCAATACTTCCTTATTGGTGAGCATGAGCTTCACATAGATATCGAGGAAATCTATTTTCTAACTGGTTTGTCTCGATGGGGGGACAATGTGACACTCACTGGATCACGTGGGACTGATCAAACCGTGGCAGATTTGATCCGACAGCATTGTGGTCTCAATGCCTGTACATATAGCAGGAAGATTTGCATTAAAGATGTACGGGAACATGGTATGAGAAGCAAAAACAAGATCTAAATACACTCAAAAACAAGTGCGTCACACCACAAAAAAACACACAATCATGCCATGTAGAGTATATACAAGAAAATCTATGCATGAGAGGGTCAGGCATAGTACCTCTTTAGGTAAATCCCATTATGGAGTTTACCCAAATATATTCCGTCATAATCTTCAAGCTTGTAAGCTCCCTTTTCCAAAACACGTTTGACGATGTAAGGTCCGTGCCACATGGACTCGAACTTTCCTGCTCCTAGTTTGTCATGCGTATGGTCGTATGTGAATACCAAGTCACCCTCATTGAAGATACAGGGTTCAACTGACTTGCCGTATTGATCTTTGATGCATTTCTTTTGTGCTTCATTAGCAAGAGCAGCATCTCGGAAAGACTCGTCAAGTTTTGCTAAGTACATGAAACGTTCTTCCTCGGCAATAGTGTTAGGAAGAAGTTCGACAGCGAGTTGCAAAGATGGAATTTCGCACTCTATAGGCACGACAACTTCCAATCCATACACCAATTGGAAAGGAGTGAAACATGTGGCAGTTTTAATGGAGGTTCTGTAGGCCCATAATGTTGAAAAGAGCATATTATGCCAGTTGGACTTGTGCATACCTATCATCCGTTGGACCATATTTTTCAAGACCTTGTTAATGGCCTCGACCTGTCCATCAAACTGCGGGTAGTAAGGTGTTGAGTTTTCATGTCAAAAACCCAATCTATCGCTCAGTTCATCAACCATATGGTTCTTAAAGTGAGAACCGTGATTGGTAGCTATAGCCTGAGGAACTCCAAACCGCACTATTACATGATTGAACATGAAGAGCGCGGCAGTTCTGTCGTCATTTTGGTATGTAGGCATTGCCTCATCCCAATCCACAGCCACGATGATGTAACTATTGTTGAATATTGTAACTTCTAAGAATATTATATTTGTACTTTATTACTCTGGAGATGTTTCATTCCTCCATGAAGATCTTATTGTATATCCGGAGATGTTTATTCCTCCGTCGGAATGTGGTAACTTGGGTTATTAAACTTCCCTAGTGGGGGTCGGCCCCGTATGTGTTATGTGGGTCAAAGGGTTATTAGACCACCCTAGAGGGGTCGGCCCAGTCAGTTGTAATGGGGTGTTTAACCTAGTGGTAAAGTTGGGACCGACCTAGTTAATATAAAATACAAGTCGGAGATGTGTATAAATAGAGGAGGTGTGTTCCTCATTTAACACACACTACACTCACTTGTGAATAGCGCATAGGTGAGAGAGAGGTCTGCTATGGAGGAGAAGGAGCTCATGTCTAGGGTTTTCATCTTTGTATTTGCTGGTCATCTATATTGAGGAAGCTTTGCTGGGTTTTCTACCTCATGAGGGTTTCCCAGGATAAATGTGTCTCTTGTGTTTATGTTGTGCTTGTTGTTTCTTCAGTGATCATGTATATGCTATTGTTGTGAAATGAAATGTAATGCTGATATTTTATGTCTTAGCATATTGAATCTTAACATGGTATCAGAGCTAACCTGAAGGAAGGCAATGTATGGCACTTACGACACTTGCTTCACTTGCGACAATTTGAAGGTTAGGGTTTTATATAGCAAAAACGAGTCATCGTGGAACTTTCACTATAAATCCATTTTGGAAACGGTTCAGGATCTGAAAAGTTTACAGGTTGAAGATAACATCCCCATGTACCTTGTTTCCAAAGGAAACCCTTAGATTTGTTGTACTTTATGAGTTATGATTAGTACAAGTTAGGGTTTCTGCCTCTTCCAGATCTCAGTCATAATCAGGTGACCTAGGAGGAAAGGTCATAACTTGGGCTAGGAAGATCCAAATAAAATTTCATAAAAAGAGATAGGTAGAGAACGGACTTTAATATCTCATGAAATTTTTTCAGAGGCCGAAGTTCAACCAGTTACATGTGGCACGCCGTACAAGTTCTCTCTCCTATTTTATCCCATAAACAGGTCACGTTGCGACACTTGGCATAACTCTCTCTCAGAAAATCCAATTGAGGCCAGACCTATCGGTATGGAAATAGGACAGGTCAAGATACCACCAAAAAAGCTTTCAGACCCTGTGGATCGAAAAGTTTGGAGTTACACCAGAAACAATCAGGTACATATTTCTGTCAAAACAGAATTATTTTTTAGCACATTTATTCATGGCTTCCAGAATTTAGGATTTCGGAGAAAGTTGGAATTTTTGTAATTGGAGTCCACGGCTGAATACTCCTCATCAAAATCGAAATTGAGATACGAAAATAATAAAAAAATTGGTTGGTCATAATAGTGGGCTTGATCAAACCCTAGTTCAGGATTTTGATCGGAAAGGTGAAAATTAGGGCTTCTGCAAAAGTTGGAATTTTTGAAGTCTATGACCATCGCTGGAAGCTCCTCAGAAAAGTAAAAGCTTAGAACTTTGGATAGAACCTTTTTATTGGGTAGAAAGGTGGGCTCCATCAAACCCTAGTTCGGGATCCTGTCCAAAAGATCCAGAAGTTTCAAAGGCAATTTTGAGGGGTCAAATTTTGGAGATTTCAAAATTGAAGTATGCAAGTTTGATTAGCTCATCAAGACACATCTTTCCATCCATTCAGAAGTGTGAAAGTCAAAGATTGAATTTTTAGGGTTTCTCTAACAAACCCTAATCGAGCTCCAGATCCAGTTTTAGGGGGAGTTGAGGCTAAGGCCTTACATAAGATGAATACAAAAAATCTCGACAAGTATGACTTAAGGAGATACAAGTATGTCTTGAAATCTAATTCTTGATTAAGTTCATAATATGTTTGTCTTCATATTATTTAGGTTAGTACAATCTTGATTAATGTTAGAATTGTCTTATCACCCTAGTAAGAGTATGAATGCAAGTGAATGATAGAATACATTCATTGATTAGGGCTATATGATTGTACTAATTCATTGTGGTGTTGTATGAGGTTGATGTTGTCTGCTAACAAGATACAGGTACATCACGAAAGACAAATCAAGTTCCATGACCATGACAACATGAAGACAAAGACTCATCCATAATCTTTGATCACATAGAAGTTCTACTGACGAGGTATGTATGACTTTGTTCTATTATGCTTAACCTGTGAGATATGCAAGTTCTAGCACAGGATCTCTAAATCATTAAAGAGAACAAAGAAGATATTGTTTAGGTATGTTAGACATAACTAAGCAGGTATACTAATCCAGGTATGGTTTCCTATGTCAAGTTAGAATCCTACTTTGTGCTAGGATCTTAGTATACCCATGTATTGAATGATCATGACCATACATATTCAAGATTATTTAGAATTATAATGGTTTGATAATATTTAGATTATACTAATGAATGTATGTTTGTGTATGAGATCATAAGGATGACACTAGTGCACACTTGAGCATGCACAGTGGTACAAAATGAATAGATGTTCAAAATACATATAGAAGATCAAGCGGGAGGCAACCACACGAACATAAAAGATAAATTTTTGAATTGTTATTTGAAAAAGTAAATGACATTGCTTGTAATAGTTGTATGCATATTTGTATTCCTAAAATATATCATGTTGAGTGTAAACATTCATATAGCATTGAACAGTACACTACTAATATGCATATGATTGGTAAGTTGGACAAACATTCCATTGTTGCTTGTCTAGAATGAAACCTCTTTGATAACATGCTGAGAGATGTGCACACTCTCGATAGTATGTTCTGGTAGAGATGGAAGGCATCTAGATAGCCACTATATGCATACAGGATATGGAAAAGTGTTGTGCCAAAGTATTGGTCAAGATAGTAGCATAACTATGTAAATCATATCTGTATACATAATAGGTTATCATGTCAACATGATTTGATGATTATGAAGTATTACTAATCATGTACTTAATTTTGATTTGTAGGAAAGATCATGAAGAATGATGAACACCGAACAAGTGATGGATGTTCAACAAGAAGATTTACAAATCAAACATAATATAGAAGGCTTGTGGCTAGAACATTCTCTTAGAAAGAGGAAGAGAATCATGACGAGATGTTTGCTCCAAGTGGCTAGATAAGACCATTATCTTAATGATGTAATTTAAGAAGAAGTGCAAATAAAGGATTCAATTGAAGAAAGCTATGTTTGGGTACCCAGGATCAATAGTAAATTAACGAGCTTAATGATCACCATGGATGATGTGGATCTCAACCTTTGCTACAAGGTTGAATATGGTTTCTATATACAGATGGCATGGATGCAAGAAGGAACTCACCACAGAGTTCGAATGATCTCGAGGCTCATATCAGTAGACCCATCTGACGACAAATGGAACAGATAGATATGCAGAAGATCATTCAATGTAGAGTGTGAATGATGTTTAGTCACAGAGGGAGAATTGGCTGTTTCTTGACAAGATTGGATTTTACCAGAAGTAAAGCTATTCCTAACCTTTACCTTAAGGTTATGGATCATACTATTATTGTATGTAGATGATCTCTTTCTGACAGGGAATGAGAAACAAATCATGAAAAGCAAGAAGAAGCTAGCTACAAAGTTTGAGATGAATGATCTCGGATTGATACATTACCTCGTAGGACTGGAAGCATGAAAAGGTTCAGAAGGAATATTTCTCAACCAAGGAAAGTATGCTATGAAAATATTGAGAAGAATTGATTTGTTCAAATGTACAACCATGGCCACTCTCATGGGTTCCGACTTGAAGTTGTTAGCTGATGAATCCTCAGATTTAGTTGATGTGACTCTATACAGACATATTATTGGGTCGTTGATGTATCTGACGAATACCAGGCCAGATATATGCCTTGCTGTGAACACCTTGAGTCAGTATCTAGTTAAAACTAGATGTGTTCACCTGATAATTGCAAAGCATGTGATGAGGTATCTAAAGGGTATGATAGACTTTGATCTATGTTATCTTGGAGATCATGACTTTAGATGGATACACAGATGTTGATTGGGTAGGAAGTGTATCAGACAGGAAGACCACATCGTGAGGATGTTATTGTCTAGGATCGGCCATGTTCTCATGGTTTAGTAGGAAGCGGTCTAATGTGGCTCTCAGCACAAGCAGAATATATGGCTGCTTGCTCTGCTAGTTGGGAAGCGGTATGGCTTCAGGATTGTTTGACTTAGAGATAGACCCAACTGTGATCCTATGTGACAAACAGAGTTGTATCAAGATGGCAGAGAATCCAGTTTTCCATGATAAGTCAAAGCACATAGAGATCTAATATTTCTATATACAAGATATGGTGCAGAAAGGAACTATAAAGCTTGAATTTGTAGGCACTGATGAACAAGTTACCAATGTACTAACCAAACCTCTACTTCAAGTAAATTTTGAGTATTTCCAAGACAAGCTTGGTAGGACCCTCCTCGAAAGGGGGAGTGATGTGGTCACTTATGATGAGATTGCCTACATTGACAGTGAGGTCAATGATGTGGATACCTATATTGGTGATGCCGACAGAGAGGTTGGTGGATGGTCCTTAGATAGGGTCTAAGTTGATAAGGGGATTGCATCATCCTTGAACACATGTTCTAAAAGGATCCATAGACATATGTCTCCAAGAAATAAGAGGGATTGCATCATCCTTGAACACATGTTTTAAAAGGATCCATAGACATATGTCTTCGAAAATGAAGTCCTTGGTAGACAGGTGGGAATTGTATCATCCCTGGACTTTGGTCCCTTGAATTGATCTATAGACAGATGTCTTCAAGAATGAAGTCCTTAGTGGAAAGGTGGGGATTGTATCGTCCCCGGACTTCAGTCCCTTGAATTGATTCGTAGACAGATGTCTTTGAGAATGAAGTCCTTAGTGGACAGGTGGGGATTGTATCGTCCCCAGACTTCGGTCCCTTGAATTGATCTGTAGATAGATGTCTTCAAGAATGAAGTCTTTAGTGGACAGGTAGGGATTGTATCATCCACAGACTTCAGTCCCTTGAATTGATCCATAGATAGATGTCTTCGAGAATGAAGTCCTTAGTGGATAGCTGGAAATTGTATCTTCCCTTGACTTCGATCCCTGAATTGATCCGTAGACAGATGTCTCCAAGAATTGATGATAGGACTGCATCGTCCCTGGACTTTAGTTCAAAAAGTACGTGAGAGGACTGCATCGTCCGTGAACCTTTGGTTCAAAAGGTAAGTGAGAGAACTGCATGGTCCTTGAACATTGGTTAAAAAGGTATGTGAGAGGAATGCATCATTCGTGAACGTTTGGTTCAAAAGGTATGTGAGAGGATTGCATCATCCATGAACATTGGTTCAAAAGGTACGTGATTGGGATTGCATCATCCCTAGACATGAGACTTGTCTTAAAGTGATAAGGATTGATCATCCTGGAACTTGATCTGGATTGTATCATCCATGGACCTATGTTCTAAAGAGAGCGGGATTGATCATCCTGTAATATGATCGTGTGTATTGCAAAGTATGCTATGATGATGATCTAGATGCTGTAGATCGAGATGATGATCCAGATGCTGTAGATCGAGATGATGATCTAGATTATTTAGATCAAGATGATGATCCAGATGCTGTAGATTGAGATGATGATCCAGATGTTGTAAATCAAGATGATGATCCAGATGCTGTAGATCGAGATGATGATCCAGATGCTACAGATCGAGATGATGATCCAGATGTTGTAGATCAAGATGATGATCCATATGTTGTAGATCGAGATGATGATCCAGATATTGTAGATCGAGATGATGATGATGATGCTATAGCTGTTAGGGTGCTGCAGAAGATGAAGACTCAATACTAATGATGCTGGTGTTCCAATATTGACTATGTTCCAGTAACTGCTTGAGTTACTGATGATGATGTATTGAAGAAAGCTTCCAATGATTTATAGATGTATCATGTATGATGTAGTCGATGACTCCTTTCTCCTGCAGATGTTGTTATAATATCCTTCTCGTTAAGGGGGAGTGTTGAATATTGTAACTTCTAAGAATATTATATTTGTACTTTATTATTCTGGAGATGTTTCATTCCTCCGTGAAGATCTTATTGTATATCCGGAGATGTTTATTCCTCCGTCAGAATGTGGTAACTTGGGTTATTAGACTTCCCTAGTTGGGGTCAGCCCTGTATGAGTTATGTGGGTCAAAGGGTTATTAGACCACCCTAGAGGGGTCGGCCTAGTCAGTTCTAATGGGGTGTTTAACCCAGTGGTAAATTTGGGGCCGACCTAGTTAATATAAAATACAAGTTGGAGATGTGTATAAATAGAGGAGGTGTGCTCCTCATTTAACACACACTACACTCACTTGTGAATAACACATAGGTGAGGGAGAGGTCTTCTATGGAGGAGGAGGAGCTCATGTCTAGGGTTTGCATCTTTGTATTTTCTGGTCATCTATATTGAGGAAGCTTTGCTGGGTTTTCTACCCCATAAGGGTTTCCCAAGATAAATGTGTCTCTTGTGTTTATGTTGTGCTTGTTGTTTCTTCAATGATCTTGTATATGCTATTGTTGTGAAATGAAATGTAATGCTGATATTTTTTGTCTTAGCATATTGAATCTTAACAACTATGCCCCCCGGCCGAGGTAGGATTACATTGCATAAAATTGATGCCCCATTTTGCAATGGGGCCCACGGCAATAACCGGGTGTAACGGGGCAGGATGGGTGTGCTTCTTCGAATGGAAGTGTTGGCATGGAGGACATATTTTCACGGCCTCAATACAATCATTGAAGATAGTAGGCCAATAATATCCTACGCGCAAAATCTTCTAGGCTGTAGCCATCCCAGAGAGGTGACCGCCACACGCCCCAGTGTGACTGTCATTGAAAATGTGTTCAGCCTCATCATGAGTTAGACAATGTCGAAAATGGAATCGATGCCACGGCGATACAAAGTATCACTGATGATCATATAATACTTTGCATGGTGACGAATTTGACGACGGTCATCATGAGAGAGTTGAGGGTTGAAGTGTTGGGCTTGAAGATATAAAGAAATATCTCCATACCATGGATCGATCGTACTAATGAGAAACAGTGACTCATCTAGAAAGGAGTCATTGTGCTCAATTTCTACAACAGCACGAGGAAAGTCATAGATCAGCTCAGCAAACACTAAGGACTTTTTGGACTTGGATTTCTCGAAAAGAAGATCGAATTCTTGCAGTATCACCATCCAGCGTGAATACTTGCCCCCAAGCACCTGACGTGTCATTACGTGGTACATGGGGTTTGAGTCTGCAATGATGGTGGTGGTGTGGAGCAGGATGTAGTGTCGAAACTTTTGGATGGCAGTGATCACCGCGAAAGCAAGTTTTTCGACATGTGAATATCTAGTTTCAGTGTTAGTGAGACCCTTACTTGCATAGTATATTACATGTTCCTGGGATCTTCCTGTACCAAAACCATGACGAAAGTGGTAGCAGAAGCGGCGAGATATAAGATGTAATCTCAGAAATAATTTGGCGGTTGGATTACGGGGGCATGCATGATGGCATGTTTGATGCTGTCAAAGGATTTATGTGCTTGATCGTCCCAAATGAATGGGACATCCTTCTTAAGCAATCTCATATACCCCTTAGTATTTTCCGTGAAGTTGCAAACAAAACACCGTAAATAAGTCTCCTTCCCTTGGAGACTTTGAAGTTTCGTCACATCGGTTGGAGGTGGTAGGTTGACAATAGCCTCCACCTTTTAAGGGATCAATGCGGATCCCATTCTTCGAGATGATAAATCCTAAGAGACATCCAAATTCAATGCAAAAGATACACTTATGAGGATTCAAATGGATATTGTATCATTTGCATCTAAAGAAAATGGTCGTTAGATGATCAATGTGGAACTCACGCTACTTTGAATGAGAAGGGAGGTCGTCCAAGTAAGGTTCCACAAAGTCCTTCATATCATGGAAGGCATATTACATGGCCCGCTAGAACGTGGCACCAGCATTTTTAAGTCCAAATGGGAGTTTGCGATATGCAAATGTCCCTCAAGGACAGATGAAAGCTGTCTTATGTTGGTTGGTTGGGTTGATCTCAATCTGGTTGTAACCAGAAAATCCATCCATGAATGAAAAGATGATGCTTCTGGCACAATTGTCTATAATCTGGTCAATAAATGGGGTCGGGTAATTGTCCTTTGGACGGGCCTTGTTAAGGTCCTGATATTCGACGCAGACGCGAATGGTGCCCTATTTTTTGTTCATAGGGATGACAATTGAGACCCAATCCATCAACGAGACAGGATAAATGAAACCATCCTTTAAGAGTTTTTCAATTCTGCCTCGATCGCTACAGTCTTCCAAGGGTGTACCGATCGCAACTTTTGACATATAGGTTTGATGTTGGGATAGGTTTTTATTTCGTGAGAAACAATTGCAGGGTCTATCCAAGGCATCTCCTCATAGGACCAAGCGAATACGTCTTGAAATCGCTTGAATAAGGTCGTGCCCATAGCTATTTCTTTAGGGGAACACTTCTGGCCTATGTGAATGTGTTTCACTACACCAAGTTTTACCGAGATGTCTATCGAGGTGGTAGGCTCAATGTTGGCCAAGTTACCCTCAGTGTCCGAAAGACATGTAATTATGGGAGAATGAGGGAACGGATAGATATCCGAGAAAAAGATGGTGTGAATGTTGTTCTCTATGTACTCCAATGGTGGAAGAAAAGAGGACCTATGGTGAAGGTCATCCCACGGGCCATCATCAACATTCATAACTTCCATGATGGACTCATCTGAATGAAAAGTCTGAAGTAAGATTTCGGGTAGGGATGATGCCCATTGTAGAGAACAAGATAGGGAGGCCATGGGTAGGTGGTCCTCCGGTGCTGATTGGATAGCCTTGTAAATACGTTCAACGAGTGAAAGAGGCATTGCGTCTCCAATCAGGTGTGTTGTGGCTTCGTGCGGTACAAGCCAAGTATCAGTAGAGCGAGATGAAATCTCCGTGGAGATCATGTTCACCGAGGCAACATGATTTGGGGGGTCCGAAATGGGAAAAGTGCCCATGAGAGATGCATCTTTCAAAAATCCAACCCCTATACTCTCATACTGTTTTGACATTTGTCCAATGGAAGGAACATGGTCACTAGGATGAGTAGTAGTGTCCGGCATGCAAAAATCTAATTGGTCGATGGTAACAATTCATCCTTGGTGGGGGAATTGCACTGTGTGGAAGACTGAAGAAGATACTGCCTGCATGGCATAAAACCAATTGCAACCAAGCAAGCGATTATAGTCTATTAGGGTGGAGACCACTTCCACATTGATGGTTATGGTCTTTCCACCTAGCTCGACTGCGAGAGCTTGTAAGAGCCCATGAGGTTGAAAGCCACGCCCGTCGAATGATTTCAACATGGTGGGAGAATTATTCAATTTGAAAGAGCTGATGGCTCTCCAATAGGAGATCAACATGACAGATGTAGAGGTGCCTTCGTCCAGAAGGGTATGATGGACAATTTTCCTAGTGAGCTTTGCTGCTACTAGAAATGCGAGCTGATGGGAAAGCCTTGGCTTGAAATGGTCAAGTCGAAACATGATGGTATTCGAAGAATCAGGGTCAACTGCACCAATTGCTGCAAGTAGAGTTTTGCGTTGATTGGGAGAATTCTGCAAAACTTCCAGCATAGGCATGGCGCAAGGGGCTTGTGCCAAGTCTTCTACGATATTGTAATTCTGCACTGCACAAGCATTAGGATTAAAAACAGCTTTTCTAATCGTGCCCTTGGGCAGTCACAATATCGAATCGAAGGATGGCTACTCAATGGTGAGAGAAGTTGATGGTACAGTGACATCAGGTAAGGAGTTGGAAGCTTTTTCAGCATTACTCCCAATAGGTTCCTTCGAAGGGACTGTGTCGTATGATCGCGAGCAAGTGTTCAAATTGATCATCTCATTTCGCACCATGAGAACATGCACAGTATTGGATTATTCCCCCTGGGCTAGGGGAGGTTGAGCAATCATCTGTTGGTTTTGAGCGGGAAATGGGTCATTGAGGACTGCGGGAGTAGTTTTACCCCTAAGAAACTTTTGGACTTCGTCTCTATGGGGACACTCTTTAGAGAAGTGATCATCTCCACACAGTAAACAAGGATATTTTAGCTTCCATTTCTGTTTGGCATCATCAGGAGTGCTCTTTTGTTCCTGCTGGGAAGAAGATTTCTTAGGTTTTCGCTTGTTTTTCTTCTTACTACCAGACTTCTGAGGTGAAACTGATGAGACAGAATTCACTTCTTCAGTAGTAGCAGGAGCGAATGGCTTGGTGGTGCTGAGACTAGCCTGTGTTGGTAATGGGGACGAACCCTGGGGGTTTGAAGAACCAACAGTTTGATGAGGAGGCTGGGTGTGAAGGGATACTATGATGCCATTGTCTTGGGGTCCCTTAAGTGGTTTTGTAGGATTGTTAGTGTCATGGGGTGCATCAGGAAGAATATCAAAAAAAGTGCCAGATTGAGTTTAGACTAGGTCTAGTACATGGGCACTCACAATGGCTTGTTCTTCGGTGACAACACTTCGCATGGCAACATTTCTTGCTATGAACGGGATGAGTGACTTCATAAACCATTCTGCTAGGAGTTGATTTGGAATGGGAGCTTTGATGAGACGACGTCTCCTTTTCCACTCATGGATATGATCAGAAATATGAGTAGCGGTATTCTGACGGAGCGACGTTAAAATCTCGGTACCAGTTTCATACCGTATAGGCAGCTGGAAATGAGTCAAAAAGTTCATGGCAAGAGAGCCAAAATTAGGAAAAGAGTGGGGTGGCAACTCAATGTACCACTTGGCAGCCAAACCGGTGAGAGTCCTTTGAAACAATCTAAGACGAATCAAGTCGTCCATTAAGGAATTAGATGAACACCATAAATGGTAAGTCATCACGTGGTTTTTAGGATCTTCACCTGGCTTGCCGTCAAATTTTGGGATATCAAACGGAAGTTTCATCGCAATAGGTGACCAATTAGATCCATGGTAAATGGGGTCATTGGTTGAACGAGATAGGTCAGGTAGGTCCAGGGTAGCAAAAAAGGGCAGCTATGGACTAGGCTACGCATATTGATAATAAGATAAGGTGTGTAAGGACTAGTACTACCATAAGGTGTACCAGGATGAAACTGGTCATAGGGGTGTGTGCTTCCCAGACCATAAGGGGGTCCGCCACCATAAGGTGTTCCATTCCAATAAGGTCCGGGTCCACCTCCACCACCGAGAGGAGGTGGAGGTCCGCTGCCACCAATGGGAGGAGGTGGGGGTCCATAATCGTAATAAGGCAGCCCACCACTGCCTCCGCCTGGAGGGGGTGGTGGACCACCTCTGCTTCCAAAAGAATGGGGGCCCCCACCACCTCCGCTGCTAGAAGGATGAGGGTCTCCACCACCACCACCACCACCATAGTAATTAGGTCCTCCACTGCCTCCACCTAGAGGGGGTGGTGGACCACCTCCACCACCCAAAGGGAAATGTCCTCCTCAATCATAATAGGGTGGTCCCCCACAACCTCCGCCTGGAGGGGGTGGTGGATAATTCCCACCACTGCCGAAAGGGTGAGGGACATTGTTGGTAAAATGAGGTGGGCCTCCACCAAAGTTAGGTGGGGGCCCGCTGCCTCCAGCAAGAGGTGGGGGAGGACCGATCAGGGGTGGTGGTGCTTGAGGGATAGCTAGTTGGGGTTCGTGTTGCAACACAGGATGTTGTCCCCATAGATTGTATGGATTATTGGCATAAGGTATCCCGTATGGTGCGTTTCCGGGATTAAATTAGCCCAGCACAGGGTTAACAGAACCTGGATACGCTTGACTCCATGAGGGTAGGGTTACATTGGATGGCCCCCCAACATGAGATAATCCCATGGTGGATGGTCTAGCGGGTTGGGGAGGTCCAACATGAGGTCCGTTGGGGATTCCACTGCCTATGTTCTGGTTAGGAAACAGGGGTTTCCCCCCAACCACAATAGGCTGACCACTATTCAAATATTGAACCAACGTAGGTTGTTGATTAGCTACCGTAGTAATAACATTACCAATGAGATAATCCGGGGGAGTGGAGTATCCTCCCCTTGAATTTTGAGGTGGGGGGGGGAACTGGTAAAGTAACCGTGGTAGTAACAGGTGTGTTGGACTATTTTCCTTCCACTGGTTGGTTCACTTGAGGTGCAGGACTAGACTCTTGCGAGGGATGACCATTCTTGTTAATGGTCGCGTGGTGGGAAGATTGTTTCAGTGATCCAAAAGATATCGGATGAATTGAGGTATCTCTATACCTGGGTCTTTGCTCGAGACTTTGTCTTCGAAGTTCATTACCCTTAATATATAACTGATCCAAGCGTTCTTGAATAGGTGCAAATATTTTGTCGGGGTTGGGCATGTAGAAGGGTCTAGAGAGCTCTGGAGTAGTCCAGTTGGGTGGCGATGTGATGGAAAAATGAGCCACTGGGTGACCAGTAGAAGATGTCCAGTAAGCTGCTAAAGGACCAACAGCTGTAGGGTCGTCCTGGGGTCGGTTTATCCATTCCAACGACCCAGGTTCTCCTGGAATAACGGGAGGAAGAGCTTGCGAAGTGGGTATTTGTGCTTCTTCATCCTGTGGGGGATGACAGATAGGTGAATCTAGAGGAGTTTGTGGAAACAAAAGTCCTCCAACGTTCAGAGTGGGGTTTTCCACTTCAGTGACTACGACCGTGTTACGCTGATCCATCCTTACCCTCGAAATTACCTCCAGATTAAGGGGATATTTAGGTGATAAGGTTAAGATCCTACGGGATCTTCTCCACGGAAAATCCTCCATAGCATCAGGAAAGTCAACCAAAGTGGTTGAAACAGTGTTTCTCCTAAGGGTAAGCTAAAAATAAAAGCAGTGCAGAAAAACCTACTCAAACTAAGGCAACAAGAAAACTTATGTGACAGAGTGGATTCAAAAGTCTGGAACCTCACAGGATTATCAAGGCATCGCAAACCGTGATATACTGCAGGGTCCAACAATATGACGTGACAAGGAGGATTGGGACCGTACCCTTGCCTGCATACCCGATTACCTGGAGAGTATGTGCGTGATAATATCCTCGAGTGCTATTCTCGGTGTACTTCTTTGCCAATATGACCAAATGGTTAACTCAGTTGGTTTCAGGAATCCTAGTGGTGTCTCCTGATATACTCAAGGTACGTGGGAGCTCAAATCCGTAGTGGTGCTGTCTAATGCACAATCGTTTGGCAAGAGACCTTCCGATATACTACCGAGTACGTGATACACCCTTCAATATACGCCAAGTACAGATTATGGTACTTGGTGGGTATGTGAAGGAGCTCAATATACCAATAAGTACGTGGAAGACTACAATACCCCTGGGATACAGTGCTGGAAAATAATGATAGCTGCAACACTTAATGACGCTGGAACACGTCTCTAACTTACACACAAGTTACTAAATATTTTACCCTAGCTCTACCATTAATTTTATCTTGGACGGTTAGGTGAATGCATGAGGTGAGTACATAATCAGAAACATAATGAAAGCCCTATCTACATGCGAAAAAGTATGCTTTTCTTTCAATGAATGCTACCTATGGGAAGGAGAAATCTTCTTTTTCTTTCCAATGACTTTGACAAAGCAATGCAATGCAACACAATCCCAATTCTATCAAATCTGATACTGAAACATCCTTTTCCTTTTTCAACGAAACACAAAAAATCACAACACTACTATCCAAATCACAACATTTTTTTTCTTTTTCTTTTCAAAACGAAAATGATACTAGGTAATGGAAAGAGAGAATTCTCAGATGGAGTATGCAAGCTTTTCAATTTCACTTTCAATGGCCTAAAAGCAATGAAAAATAAAAAATGCACCTATCTTTCCCTAGCATGGAAATACTTTTGCAAAATTGGAAGTGTAGCTTGAGTCTTTCAAGAAGATGAGCGATTCATATTTCAAGAAAAACACAAATGATCATACATTCATTCAATTTTCCAAAAGATTGATAAACGAAACATTCCAATGCAAGAACGTTTTCTTTCAAAAACACTCAAGAAATGATGGGAAAGAAGCACTTTTTAACTTTTCGATAGATGCATCAAAGAATAAACTTGATAACAATTGAGATTTCAGATCTAAATGAACTAAAAGAAAACACTACTTGCAACACTCAATGCACTCAGAAAACTCAAGAAAAGACAAGCACTCAATCAAGCTGAAAGACACACTTAACTCAAAATCAAGTAGTAACAAGCAAAACAAGAAAGCAAAGCTCAAAAAATAATGTAAATGAGGTTTGGAAGCTAATCTAATGTAATGATCAGATTAGGAATGGAAGGAAGGGAATGCAAGGGTGAGCAGATGAAGATGGAGGAGACAAGAGTACCCACCACTACCGGTCCTCAAACTTGTCCAAAACGAAACCCAAAATCAATCCAAACAAAACCAAACACTCAATACACGAATCAAGGAATGGGATCTCTAGCTGGATCTTGCAGCACAGAGGGAGTTCATATGGAAAACCAAAGTTCAGAATTGGCAAATGGAGAGGGGATGCCTACATGCCATATTTTGACAAATCAGAGCACTCTGTGCTTGTACATAGTGCGACATCACAGTTCACCAATGCAGGGAAGTGCATCGACGTCGCAGTATACCAATGAAAAGGATGTGACGAGTGACTAACAGGTAAAGAAGAGAGACCAAAAATGACATAGTGCCGCTCTGTTTCCACTAACTAGGTGCGACGGGAGAGATCTAAGTCCAAAAATGAATTAGATCTCCAAGCAATGAACTATGGAATGGTTTGGAAATGAGTAGTATAAACTCAGAGGAAGCATATCAGAGTCTTCAAGACGAAGATATGATAGTGAAATCAACTCACTAAGCAAATGACAAATGGAAGGCTTGTGTCAAGCAATCAATTGAAAATGACTCTCAGGCGATTACAAGATCAGACATGTGACTCCCTAGTATGGTCACCAGATTTGTTTATTGAACAATCCACTCGATCGGATGCAAGCCGGATCTCCCTAGCTCGATGCGAGTCTAGAACAAATAAGACAGGCTACGAATGCATTTCCTAGATCTACTTAAGGATCGAGTACTAGATGTCTTGCCTTTCACTTCGCTATCCTTTCTCCTGGATGATGATCCACGTCTCACAGTCATTGGATCCAAGCTGCAAGACCTGTCAAGACAAGAAACAAGAGAAACAAGTAAAGGGCATCTATATAATAAGAGATCTAAGTGAACAGTTAAGCAGGTAAACTACTCAATATCATTACACAGATGAAAAATATTGGTGGAAAGCATTTGTATTACTGTAAAAATAGGGAAGTACATAGCAGAGATATAGAACTACAACTGAGGCTTAACACTGCAGCCCTTCTCCAACAAAGCCATTTTCCATTTTTTCCTAAGGAAGCATGAGTCTCTCAAGGATGAGTAGGGATCTCTCAAGAGTGATTTCACCAGCATGTAGACACCTTAGACTTCCTCCCCTTGGGATGGGAGTGAGCTTCATTTAAATAGGACTAAGTGGATAGGATATGGATAGGATAGGTTGAGATATGGTAGGAGAGATATAGGGGATCCTCCCAAGGTGTTAGGAATCGAGTACCAACTCCCGTAGAGGTCAGGGATAAGACCCCAAGTCAGCAAGTTTCAAGAAGAAACTCGAAGAAGCTATTTTTTCCCATTAACTGACTTCGTCACACCCTGAAATGAAGCAAGCTGCGACGTCGCATGTTGCATGAGTGAAACCTACAACAACCTATCGAAACCTAGTACAACTTGGTACAAATCCTCCCAGGTTAATTACTCAGTCAAGATATCTTCAGGGGGGTATACACTGAATCTTATGATGGGTAGATTTTGGGTGTAACAACCATCGCTTAGGGGGATAAGGAACTGTGGTTGCAATGGGGGAGACTTAGGTTGGGGGGGGAGGTGATTAGTGATATCAGGAGACTCCAAGGATGACTCATTCCATAATACTTTGAACAAAGGTGATTGTACTTCAAGATGTTTCCATAACATGGGGTTGTGCATGATCTGTAGGGGTGCCGAAAGGCATTGTTTCGGCCTTCTTCATGGTTTAAGGAGATCGAAGAAGGGGTAGAAGTGTGCTTGATATGGTACCGTAATCTGGAGTTTGTATAAGCCCAGGATGATGACTGCTCGTGGTTTCTTTCAAGTTTAGAGAGTCTGGAAGCAATAAGAAGAATCCAGTGGGTTCTTTTTCGTGTGTTACTCCCCAAAGCCTGAAAAAGCATAAAAGTATGCAATGGATATCTTCTAGCTGGAGAGACTAGAGTATTCATTTTTTGTAATTAGTCCATCTGGCCTGAAAAAGGGGTAAACTTATACTGAATAGACACCCTTTCAGATACTTTAACGAGCATGAAAGGAAGCAAGATTGCTTGTCTATATTTTCATTCTTTAAGGATTCAGAAAAGGGATTAACAAAAACTTCATGATGGGAGCCTAGGGAAAGGACAATGAGCGACGATGTGAGGAAATATATGCAGATTCAACTCAATATGTCAAACTACATGGGCTCCCAATCCTAAGAGGAGTTTGAACTACATAGGTGCCAAATGCAAGGGGTTCTAAAAACGGTCACCCATGTGGGGGAGGCTCTACTACTGAGCAGGGGAAAATGAAAGGGTGGCTAGGTGGGGACACCTACTCAGGAAGGGGGGTCCCTAGAGGTGCAAGGGAAAATACCAAGGAAATGCATCAACTCTTCAGAGTGAAAGGATTTCCTTTATGCCAGATAAGGGGTCATACATGTGGAGGCAGTCGGTACCATAAGGGGGCGCATGACCGTAACCTGCATTTGTACACAAAACAAGGATACCCAAGCATAAATGTGCGTCTGGAATATAAAAATTGTATACAAATACATAAAAACATGACTTATGTGATGACACGCAAATAGAGGCAGGCCTAAAAAATGGCCCGGAGGTGACTTCTCGGGAAAATCAAATGGATTCCATACTTGGAAAGAGCGTGAAATGTCGGTTCTGCTGGTCAAAACAGAACATCAAACAAACGTCGTGTGACTTTAGGACACACGAAAGAAGATCGGGGCATGGGACTATAAAAGGGGGAGGGGACCACTTGACACATGTCATTTTCACTTCTTGAGTTGTGGAGAGTGTGTGGAGGACCTCAGAGAGATTCAACGATTTATTTCGATCGGAGTAATCATTTGCGATTCCGCGACTTGTGGGTAAAAGATGGTCAAATTTCTCATTGATTGGTGGTCACTTTTCTGTGATTTGGTCCCCTGAGGGCCTAAATTGAGCTTCGGAGGGTTTGAGGAGGGTAGGGCGCACCTTTCAGTGAAGAAGGAGTGCCCTACGGCACTCTAAAATTCCTCCCAGGAGCTCGCTAGGGCACTCTTAAGTGCCTCCTAGGAGCACCCCAGGGCGCCCTCTTTCTCCAAATAGGACTACTCTAGGCCTAGAGGGAGGGTTTCATGCTTGCCAATGATGGGTGCTTGATTTTATTCCTGCAGGATGCCTCTGGTGGAGTAGCAGGAAAGAGATATGAGAGACCTCCATCACTAAGTGAGGAGGATCTGTCGATGAAGAGAACTTTGGCATGGCATGGTCGCCTGAAGTTGATGAGGAGTGACAAGTTCATGTTGAACAAACTAGTGGAGTTTTGGGATTGTGACTTAGAATCCTTTATCATCCATGGGGAGAGGATAGAGATGACTATGTAGGATGTGTACTTCATGATGGGGTTTATGATGTATGGTGTTATTGGTGACACGCAGTCGAAACACCAAAAAATCATTTCAATGGAGGATCTGGTAGAGTGTCATTGTTATGCCACTGCGATAGTGGATAAGACCTACATATTGGTCTGTGATATTGAGAGTCTAGAGACTTGTGCCATAGAAGTTGCAGTGGTGTAGGTACTTGTTTCTAATAGACCTCACAAGATCTCCGATGGGAAGATGTTGATAGCGGAGCAGGTGCTGAGGGGTACCTAATTTGGTTGGGCTCAGATGTACCTATCAACAGTTCGGCGTTCACTGAATCAGGTTAGTCAGAGGGGTGTCGATTTTTGTTTCCCATCGTTCCTATGCACATTATTTTTTGAGTGTGTGTCGACCTTGAGGCCACATCATCAAGTGGAAGATAATGGGCAAAGGGAGACCAAGATGAGGAGATGGTGCGAGCTGATGATTCACGAGTGAGGAGGTATGGTGGAGCATTTCTTTACATGGTATCCATTTTCCTAGTGGCGCCAGCTACCTATAATGATCATGGAATTCCCCTCTGCAAACATGGACTACATAGGAGATCTTGAGCTTCCACAACCAGCGGGTCAGGTTTGTGGTCCCAACAGTATGTGTACACTTGTACCTCATTATGATGTTATATTTATATTACTAGTTTAGATGGTAACCATTTTTTTATATGGTTGATATTGATGAACTTTTTGTGGTGTGTGCAGATGTGGGGTCGAGGCCTCGAGCGGGTTACCGTCAGTGTCGTCGGAGAGTTTTCAGGATTGACCCATTGGTAGAGTGGCGACGACATCGCAGAGATACTGATGAGGCACTGGACTCGCTGCAGACTAGGATCAACTCTCTTCTAGAGGTAGTTGTTGATGATGGATGGCAGGATATACATGATGATTTGATCGCCATCTTCTACCAGGATCCTCCCCAGTTGCGATCTATTATGCGTCACATAGTTGTGGTAGTTGAGTATGTATGGGATGCGGCTCAAGGGGACATACTGCTAGATGAGGAGAGCTTTGATGAGGAAACAGGCGACTATGAATAGTCACTTAGCAACTTATGAAGATGTAGAAGCAAGGTTAGGATACCATATACTTGCACCATCATAAAAACCAACATAGATCAAGGGAGCTGGATCCATCTGGTATCAATCAAGGAATCAAAACATGAGGCTCGAAAGGAAAAAAGTAAAAATAAAAAGAAAGAAAATTGTACAACTCAAACTGATGGGTTCGGTGGGGTTAGGGTTAAAAATGATTGAGGTACATCCCATTGTGAGGGTTGTTCAAGAGGCATCCTTCAAAGTCGGTGAGGAGGTATGCCCCCTTACCGAGGAAAGTTTTGATTACGTAGGGACCTTTCCACATGGATTTGAACTTTCCTTTGTCTTGCTTATCATGGGCCTGGTCATAAACAAGCACAAGGTCGCCCTCTTTGAAGGTGCAGGGATGGACACGGGTATTATAATGGGATTTGGATCTATGTTTGGAAGCCTTGATCATTTGTAAGGCTGCCCGACGATATTCATCCTCCTGCTCCAGCAAGAGTAATCGTTTCTCAAGAGGTGAGATATCTGGTAGGATTTCGACAGCAATGCGCAAGGTTGGGATATGGCATTTAATGGGAAGAACAGACTCCACGCCGTGGACCAAGTGGACTGGGGTAAAACCTATCGCAGTCCTAGCAGAGGTGCGTTGGTCCCAAAGCGCTAGGAATATCATGTGGTGCCAGTTGGACTAGTGCTTATCCACCGTACGTTGAAGCATGGTTTTCAAGATCGTATTGATAGCCTCAACTTGTCCATTACCTTGGGGGTAGGAGGAGGAGGGGGCATATTGTTGTTCAAATTTTAAAAAGGAGGACAATTCTCTCCAGATGACGTCTTCAAAATGTCTGCCATGATCTAACACAAGTTGCATGGGGACCCACAAACGTGTAATGAGGTGATTAAAGAAGAAACGTGTCACATTCTTGACTTTGCAGTTAATGTACGCATAGCATCAACCCATTTGGTAAAATAGTCAATAGACACAATGATATATTTATGACCACTGGTCGAGGTTGGATTGCACTCCATGAAATCAATGGCCCATTTGCAGAATGGATCGACAGTGACAACAGGATGGACTAGTGCGGGAGGTGTCCTTGCTTTGGGGGAAAAGAGTTGGCAGTTGCGACAGTGTTTGACTTCCATGATGCAATCAGTAAAAAGGGTCAGCCAGAAATAACTGACGTAGATGACCTTTTGAGCCATGGCCATTCCCAAAAAATGGTTGCCGCAAGCTCCGCTATGACAAGCATTTAACACCTGCTCAGCCTCATTGTGTGTAAGGCCTCTACTAAAATGGTGTCGACTCCCCGTCGATAAAGGGCATCGCCGATAAAGTGGTATCTTGAAGATTGATGGTGGATGCGACATCGATCATTACAAATGAGTTGCGATCGAAATTTCTACATACGTAGATACAAGAGAATTTTTCTGTACCACGGGTCATCTGACGAGATAGTGAACAAATATTCATCTGTTAGGTTAATCGTGATCGGAGTGGATGACAATGAAGATGGTAGCTTGGTCATGAGTTGTGCCAAGGAGAGGACCTTGGTACTCTTGGGTGTGACGAACTCGAGATCGTACTCTTGAAGGATTACGATCCATTTAACCACTTGGCCTTGAGTGAGGCAACGGCTCAAGAGGTAGACCATGGGGTTGGAATCTTCCATTACCATAGTTCAACTCATAAGTATGTAATGGCGTATTTTCTGAACCGAGAAAAACACGGCGAGGGCCATTTTATCTTCATGGGGGTAGCGTAGCAGTCGGTCGGATAATGTCTGACTCATGTATTATATAACATGATCTTGACGGGCACTATCCTCTTGAACTAAGAGTCCTGAAATGGCGTGCTCGAATGCCGAGAGATAGACAATAAAATCCTTCAAGAAATATAGAGCTGAAATCAAGGGGGTGGAAGTCAGAGCTTGTTTTAGTGTGTCGAAAGTGGCTTGTTCCTGATGATCCCAAATGAAAGGGACATTGGAGCAAAGAAACTGCAAGAAACCATGAACTTTCATAGCATAGTCTGGGATGAATCGCTAGACAAAATTATCCTTACCTTGGAGGATTTGCAATTGGCGTATGGTGCGAGGGGATGGAAGGTCAAGAATGGATTGTATTTTCAATGGGTCAACAATGATTCCTTTCTGAGAAATGATGAATCCCAATAACTGATTGGTAGGAACGTAAAATACACACTTAAGAGGGTTCAAGTGGATATTTTATGTGTGACATCGGAGAAAGAATTGTCGCAGGTCTTCCTAGCGATCTGAACGTTTTTTGGGATAGAGTAGTGAGATCGTCCAAATATACAAGGATAATCTGTGCCAAGTCCTGAAAGCAAAAGGTCATGGCCCACTAGAAGGTGGCTCCTGCATTTTTTACACTGAAGGGCATGACACGATAAGCAAAGGTGCCCCATGGGGTGGTGAATTATGTCTTGTACTGGTCTTCCTTGTGGATCTGAATCTGGTTATAACCAGAGAAACCATGCATAAAGGATAGAACCATGTGGCCTTTGCACGCATGAATGAGCTGGTCAATCAAAGGGGTAGGGAAGTTATCTTTGGGGAAGCCTAAGTGTTAGCACCTATTTTGTGCTAAGTAATTGAAGGGGGACAGACCATGAAGAAATGAGCGGCGTTTAAATTCCTTTAGCGATATGCCCAATGAAAGTGAAAATCAAACAAATTTCAAGCATTTGTTCCCAAGGCTAAGATGAAATAAAGATAATAATGCTATGTTCACCACTGCAGTAATGATGGATGGCCCAAATCAGCGAGCTAAGGAGATCCACAGTCCATAAAGGATTTGAATTTTTACATGCAGAAAGGAACAAAATCAAACACAATGTAATTTTATGTGAAGAATATGGGGGGGGGTTGATGAAAATAATTGTTTTAGTCATCATTTTGAAGCACCTGTTTTGGCCAAACCATAAAGAATTTTGGGAAACGGAGAGAGGTTTATCTTCAGAATGGGCCAATATCCAATAACCTCTCTTAGAATTTGCACATGTGTTACAGTTTGTGAGAATCGACGGAATCTTCAGAGGGTAATTTTCCATAAATTACGTTTTTTACGTGAGTCATCAACTTCGAAGCCCGATCCCAGCCAGCTAGAGGGGAATGGGGGGAAAAGAGGACATGGGTTTTGTCAAGAACGAGCCTGGATACAAAAACCTATTTTAGTTTTTTAACAAGTGTCTTCATTTGAGTTGTACAGCCGGGGCACCGAAGGCCATCTTTAGTAGTATGTGCCCAAACTGAGCAAAGTTTGTTGAAACCGATTTCTGGGTTATTGAATCTCTTTGTGCAGGTGTCAAATGTTGTAGTAGCAACTTCCTATGGAAGCATCTCGACCCTATGGCTGAGAATTCCTATAAATGCATTGTAATAGAAGTAAAAGGGGTTGCAAAATCAAGTGTTTGAGGCCTTGCGAGAGCTCTACTCTGTTTTAAACATTTTCTTAATAGAACAACAATGTTTGAAGCTGGTTTTTAATGGCTGAGATTCCTGTGTCATTCTCCTCACAGTCTGTTCATCTCTTTTCCCATGTGAATTTGTGTTTCCTTCATTGTTTATCCATTCTGTTATGCTAGTTTCATGCTTGAATAAGAGTAGCATTGGAATGGGATTCATAGAAATAATGCCCTGTTCCTTTCATTTCAATCATTCACCACTAATTTCTGCTAAAGTTACTATAGAATTCATCATTGTATGCTCTACATCGATGGACTGTTCATTTCTCTTCTAACTCACAAATTAAAAGCTCTTTGACTGTGAATCGGTGGCTACCTTGCCTCTGTTTTTACATTCCATGAAGCAACATTGTTATTTGATTTATGTTTTATGTTTTGACTCCATTGCCCATGTTTTCCTCATGATTTTCTCTCCAAACAATTTAAACAAGTTGTTCCTCTAAGAATCTGACCTGTTGAACAAGATTTGAACGAATATCTTGAGTTAGAAGGTTGTGTGTTTCCTCATTGATCAATTTTCAGTCTTCTATAGAATGCTGAGCATGTGTTTTATTTGTTAAATTGTTGATCATTTTCAGTGTTTTATGAATATTATGAGAGATCCCTCTCTGACTATGCTAGGTCAGTAGCATTAGTCTAAAGCTAGTTAGTGGTTACCCCAGATTTCCCTCTTCACAACCCTGGGGGTTAATTTGGGTGTTAACAAATTGGCGTTGTTGTCGGGGAACAATTGTCTTATCATCCCTGGGAGAACGACAAAGAAGTCTGATTTTCAAAGAAAGAAAAAATTTATGTGGGAAAAAATAGGTTTCCGGATTTTGATAAGGTTGTGATTTTTTTCCCTGGCGACTCCACTTATTGATGATTATATTCAAAGGAGACTCCACTGGAGAAGACCAATAGACCAAAGTCCTATTCTAAAGAGCTCTCAAAGGGCATCCTGGCCTCCAAGAAGATCCATACCCAAGGTAATCCTTTTTCAGAAATTTTGCTAGGTGTGGATAATCCAGAAAGTTTGCTCAGACATAAGATTGGAAAAGAGAAGGCTAATGTTTCTAGCAGCACAAGAATTGTGTCTAAAGAAGAATCATCTGTTTATCAAGAATTAGATATAGACCTTAGGGGATCATTGCCAAGATCAAGATCCGAATCATCTCTAAACCTAGGTGAAGAGGGTTTGAATGATACTGAGTTATATTTGCTAGATCCTGTGTGGTGCTTGAAAAGTACTGTCAAAGCTGAAAGTGCCAAACTCCATTCTCAAATTCCCCAGCCTCATAGCACTCAAGGCTGCTAGATTTGCACCTTTAGTTCTACCAACTATTCTGCATGACCTCCCTAAGAACTATTCCCAAGGGATTGTCTCTTATGATGGAGAAGGATAATTTTCATCTAGGCAACATGTAGACAGATTTGAGGATTTCATTGATTTGGAAGAAGTGGATTTTGATGATGCTAAGATGAGGCTATTTGCCCAACGTTTGTTTGGGGAACCTAAGAAATGGTTCAGGCAGTTTCCAAATGCTTCTATCCATGATTTTGCAACTTTTAAGGCATTATTCTTAGAGATATGGGAGACTACGCGGAGTCCTGCCATATTCCTATCTGAGTATAATCATTTGAAGAAAGTAGGTTTCGAATCTGTGCATGATTTTTCTGCTACGTTTATGAAGGCATACAATTCCATTCCCGATGATCTAAGTCCTTCAGAAGGCACTGCAAAACTTCATTATGCAGATGCCTTTGATGGAGTTTTTCCTGTACATTAAGAGAAAGAAAATCGGCCTCCCTGCCTGCTATGCTGAAAGATGCTACAAAGGTGGAGGCCAACATGATGGCTTCGAGAAAAATGAAAGGTAAAGATGAAGCAGACAAAAAGAAACAAGAGACCCAAACCTATACCTCCTCCTCCTCTAGTGATGCGAAGTTCGATACAATGATGAAGGCCATGGAAAAACTGATGGATAGGTTATCCTTGGATAACAAGCCTCCCATTAGTGATCAGCTTGAAAACCAAATAAGAAATCCTAATTTTAGAAGGCCACCCCCTCAAAGAAATTAGAGGAACCCTGATGACCAATAGATAAGGCCTCCTTTACCTAAAAATTTAGTAGATCAAGAAGGGCCTGAAGATCCCATGGGTGACCATATTCATCTCTTTGACACTCTAGACCATGAAGTACTTTTGACCGAAAAAGAGCATAATTTCTTCACCAAGGAAAGCACCAGCCAAATCCCTGAGTTGTATTATGAGCAGTACCAGATAGGTTATCAAAATGTTGTAGATGATATTCAAAGAAGGATGAAGCTAAGGAATCGGGATGTAACAATAAACGGAGGAAATCCTGGCCAAACTCATCCCTCTAATACTCAACAAAAGGCAGAAAATCCAAAGGAGAAGCAGCAGGAGGTTGCTGCAAAGAAGACACCGGAGGATAAGGGGCAGCCATCCAAAGAAGTTAGACATCCCGAAGTCACTGAAGTAGCGAAGCCAATTTCAACCTTTAGTCTAAAGGCAGAACTATCCAAGGTAAAGATCTCTATTCCCCTAAATGAGCTGCTAAGGAACAATGAATACAGGGAGGAGATAGCTAGCATTCTAAAGGGTCAAGGTGATTGTCCGCATGACATATTAGAGGTGACAGAAGATGCTCCCACCATAATTTTTGGATCCAAGATTGAAGACCCAAACAATGAAGAAGTTCCCCCATTTTATTTGAGTTTGAATGTCCATGGCAAGATCTTACACAATGCATTAATAGACTCTGGGGCATCACACAATCTGATACCAAAATATGTGATGGATCAATTAGGGCTAGAAGTTACCAGTCCATACAAAGACCTCTATTCTTTTGACTCCAAAAAGGTGCAATGCTTGGGGCTAATAAAGAATCTGGTGGTGACCCTCGCCCAAATCCCATCTAAAAACATTATGATGGATGTGGTAGTAGCTGATGTGCCTGCTAAATTCGGGATGTTATTGTCAAGGTTCTGGATTTCAAAATTGAAAGGGACTATGCAGATGGATTTGTCTTATGCCACTATACCTCTTTTTGGGAGCAATAGAAGACTGTATAGAGAGAAGAGGATGGATTATGCCATCAACAATGCAGACAAGCCTAAAAATCACCCTGTATACGCTGTGGACATAGACATAGGATCCTCTATCTTCTTCAATGATGGCCCCCATATTGATCCTAAGCCTCCCATGTATATTGAAGTTAATGAGGATAAAGAGTTTGAAGCAAGGTATGAAGCCTCGGAGAGGTAGAAAAATGAAGAAGGCCTATGGTCTATGTACTTTGATGGATCCTTGAGCAAAAATGGTGCTGGAGCAGGGGTTTGGATCATACCTCCTGACAAGGAGTCTAGAGCTTTGTCATATAAGCTAACTTTTGAATGCACTAACAATGTGGCCGAATATGAGGCTCTGCTCCTAGGATTACGAGCTCTGAAATATTTGGGATCCAAAAGGATAGAAGTGTTTGGAGATTTAGAGTTGGTGGTCAATCATGTGAATGACAGTTATCAAACCAAACACCCCAGGATGAGGGCCTCCAGGAATGATGTCTGGGATATGTTTGGAAATTTTTTCACATAACACAAGATCAGGGTGATACCCAAGTGCGAGAATCAGATGGCATGTTCCCTGGCCACTACTGTTGGTGGTTTTAAAACTCCTATCTTTTCTTAGGAAAAATATGAAGTGGAGGTGGTGAACAGGCCATCTATTCAAGATAATTCTAAATACTGGCAGGTATTTGAAGATGATTTACAAATTAAGAGGTTCTTGGAGTTGTTTGATGATTTTGCAAATGTTCAGATTGACACTAGGAATGAGAACTTGGAGGGGCTTGTAGACCAAGATCAAGCAGGAGATGAAGAGAATGAAAGCAAAGGGTGGAAAAACATGTTGGGCAGAAAGGATATCATTCAATTGAAGAGTAATTATATCCCTAAGGGTTTGATACCCCTAGAGAAGTTGTTTGACCAGAATGATGTAGCTAAAAACCCAAAGTTTGAACCTCATAGTGATGTTGTAGAATACCAGAACTTGGGTACTGAAGAAGAGCCTCGGATGGTGAACTTGTCCAAGAAGCTACATGCTAATAAGAAAGAGCGATATGTGGAATTAATGAAGAAATATGTTGATGCTTTTTCCTGGAGTTATGAAGACCTGAAGGAATATGATACTTCCATAATACAGCATTCTATTCCTATCAAACCAGGGGAGAAGCCTTTCAAGCAGAAGCTGAGAAGAATAAATCCAAAAATATTGCATATAATAGAGAAATAAATCAAAATACTTTTCAATGCTAAAATCATTGTCACCCTGAGGTTTTCCCAATGGATAGCTAATCTGGTTCCTGTGAGGAAAAAGAATGGTGAGATCAGAATTTGCATAGATTTCAGGAACCTTAACAGGGCTTCACTGAAAGACAATTATCCTCTACCTAACATGGAGCATATCTTACAGAAGGTGGTAGGGGCATAGAGGATTTCTACCATGGATGGATTTTCAGGATACAATCAGATTAAGGTGTGCTTAAAGGACCAAGAAAAAATTGTTTTCACCACTCCTTGGCGCACCTTCATGTATGCGAAGATGCCTTTTGGTATAATGAATGCAAGGGCCACTTTCCACCGTGCAATGGACATAGCTTTCGCTGAGGAGAAAGACAAATTTGTGGTGGTATATATCGATGATATAACAGTGTTCTCCAAATCTGATGAGGAACACCTGAAACATCTAGAACAGGTTTTTAGCAAATGCAGAAAATATGGTATTTCTCTTAACCCCAAAAAGTCACATTTTGCACTAGAAGAGGCCAAGCTCCTGGGGCATATTATTTCCAAAGAAGGTATCAAGATTGATCCTGAGGGGGTTAGTGCTGTCCATAAAGTTGGGGAGCCAAGAAGTAAGAAGGAAGTACAGTCTTTCATCGGGCAAGTAGGTTTCCTGAGAAGGTTTATTCCAAGTTTTGCATAAATAATGATAAACATCACTAATATGTTGAAAAAGGAGAATCAGATAAAATGGACTAAGGAGGCCAAGGATTCATTCAAGGGCATCAAGAAAGCTATCGCTGAGGCACCAGTATTGGACAGTCCATATTTCTCCAAGGATTTTATGATATTTTCCTATGCATCTGAACATACAATGGTAGGAGTGTTGTTGCAAAAGAATGCCCAGAATGTTGATCATCCAATTGCATTTTTCAACAGGGTGTTGAGGGATGGGGAGTTAAAATATGATATCATGGAGAAACAGGCCTATGCCCTAATTAAGTCACTAAAATACTTCAGGGTCTACATCCTCCACTCACACATCATTGCTCATGTTCCAAATAATGCTGTGAAAAGTATCCTCACCCAGGCAGACCCTGAAGGAAGGAGAGAAAAATGGATTGTTGTATTGCTGGAATATGACCTGGAAATAAAACCCACCAAGTTGGTAAAGGGGCAAGGATTGGAAAAATTAATGACTAAGGCCAACTGTGATTCCTTACAGCTGAATTTTTTGGAATACTATCCAAATCAAGCAGACGCAGGACCTCAAGTTAGACCAGAATTTTCCACATCCCCTTGGTACGCTGACATTATTTATACATTGCAAAATTTACAGGCTCCTGCAGGGCTAAGCAAAGCCAGGGCCTGGTCTATGAAGTTGAAAGATGCCAAATTTTGTATCATGAATTAGTTTTTATATTGGAAATATCCAGGGGACGTTTTGTTGAACTGTTTACTAGAGGATGAATCTCAACACACCAAGAAAGAATTCCACAAAGGAGATTGTGGTGGACACCATTCCTAGAAAGTGACAGTCAACAAAATTTTAAGGGTTTGGTTCTACCGGCCTAACATGTTTACCGACATGTATAAGGAGACTGCTACCTATCATCAATGCCAAATTTTTGAAGGAAAAAGAAAAGTTGTCTCACTTCCCCTTCATCCCATCATAGTAGAAGCTCCTTTCCAACAATGGGGACTGGATTTCATCGGAGAAATACACCGTAACTCCTCTGGCCAACATAGATGGATTTTAACAGCTACATACTACTTTACCAAGTGAATTGAAGCCATCCCCACCAAGAATGAAACTGAGACAGTAATCATGGATTTCTTAGAGAATAACATCCTTTCTAGATTTGGGTGTCCCAAGAGGATTGTGACTGACAATGCACCAGCATTTAAGTCTTAAAATATGATAAACTTTTGTCACAAGTACCATATCAGTTTGAACCATTCCACAACATACTACCCTCAGGGAATTGGACTAGCATAGTCCTCAAACAAAAGCTTGGTAAAGATCATAAAGAAGTTGTTGGAGGAAAATAAGAGGGCTTGGCACACAAAGTTAAAATATGCTCTTTGGGCCGACAGAATCAGTACCAAGAGGGCTATCGGGATGTCACCTTTTCAACTGGTATATGGGGCTAAGATGGTTTTTCCAGTATCCTTGGGTTTACCAGTTTTGAAGTTGTTACAGGGGATAGAGGAAGAGCCGAATCACATGCAAAGGAGGGTGAATCAGATAGTGGAGCTAAATGAGCTAAGGAATAGGGCATACGATAAGGTATGCACCAGGAGAAAATGAAAGACACTTTTGACAGGAAAGTAAAAGAAGAATAGCTTCAGGTAAATGATTTGGTCCTGAAGTGGGATGCTCCTAAGGAAGATAAGCATGGAAAATTTGACCACATGTAGGTAGGGACGTATGTTATTTCAGCAAACCGAGGGATAAATTCTTTCATCCTAGAACATCAGGATGGATCCCCTTGGTCAGGAGGTCTGGTCAATGGGAGATTTTTGAAGCATTATCTGTCCTAAAAGACAAGTAACTTTTGTCCCATAGCCTGTATATATTTTTGCTTGAACAGTCGTTTTAAAGTTTTGATGGTGAACCTAAGGATTTGAAGCTCAAAGTGAAGGCCCTAAGATCTGGAAGGGTAGCCAAGGTTTTAGTTTTATTTGCGTAGTCGACCCATATTTGCAATGGGTGCGGTTTTGATTTTCATCCCAAGGGTTTTCAGTTTCAGAGAGTGAAGCTTTGCCCAATGGATCAGGCACCGGTCTACCAGGGGTTCTTTGCTACCTTACAAGGAGGATAGCATCCCCGGTTGGATCCATTTGTTAGCACCTAACTATCTACAGCATAAATGTCGAAAATGAAGGGTGGAGGGTTAGAAACTTTACCTGGTAGAGGTATGAGGTCCCCTTGTTTCTCCATGGTTAGATGCTAAGGTATGAAAAGATTGGGGTAGAAGGGGTGAATATGGTGCATCATAAAGAAATTTGTAAAGAAATGTGTTAAAAGACCTTTTAAAGTACCAAATTAACCCTAAGTCCTATAGTCCATATATAAAAACATGCTTTGGAACATAAGAATGGATCATGCCAAATTCCAACGTTTGAGCCATCTACTCACTAGAAAAATTCTGATGGAAAAGATCGCAGAAGACTTTGAAATCCTGGACAGATTGGTCACTATTAACGAGAGACTCCCTCCAGTTTCTTATTCATATCAAATCAAGATAAGGATCAGGGTGAACGAAATGGTGGACTATGACCTCCCATCTACTGAGCTGTGGACCACCGTAGAAAGATATGGAAAGATGAAATACACACTCCATCCTGCACAGTATTCATTAGGATTTTTATTTTTCAAAAGAGTTGTTGTTCTTTTTAAAGACTTCTAAGACATTTTTATTTCTAAAGTAATTTGTAATATTTTTTGAGCTAGCTATTGGGAATAGCCAGCTGGTGCAACCCCTTTACTATCTCTAGTTTTTATCTTGACGTTAGTTGTCATTTAGTAAAAGGATGGGTAAATGTGAAAGAAAACAGTTAGGCCTGTTCGCCTATTTTTGATAATGGAGAATATGTCTTGATGAGGTGCCATTTTTGTTGTAACTGTTTTCTGGTCCAAATGATTCGAGCAGGAGGCCCTAGACAGCTATATATGCTATGTAATTGAAAGAAGAAGGGTTGAAAACTTTTTGGAGAATTCTATATTGCTCTGTGAAAGACATTTTGAGATATCTTGAATAAAGTTGACAGAGCCGAGTAGGTGTTTTTATCAGGGATTCCTGTGTTATTGGTCTTGCAGTCTATACTTTCTTTTTCCCATGTGAATTGTGTTTCTTTCTTTGTCAATCCATTTTGTAATTGCTTATTCGTGTTTGGTTCAGTGTAGTATTTGAATGGAATTCATAGAAATTATGCTCCGTTCAAATCATACCAAGCATTCCACTACTATTTTCTGCTAAAGTCAATATAGAATCCATGTTCCCATGCTTTATATTGATGGACTGTTCATTTCTCTTCCAAATCACCAACTAAAAGCTTTTTAACTGTGAGATGGTGGCTACCTTGCCCCTATATGAATGTATCTGCAAAGTATTTGTCAATGATGTTCATGTTTTGTTTAAAGTGACTCCATTGGCCCAATAGAAATACATGTTGTTTTCCAACCAACAATCTATAAAAATCTGTCCTAACAGAAGTCTAACCTTCTATGTATGTTTTAATTGGATATCTCAAGAAATGAATGCTGGTGTGTGTTTTCATTGTTGACACCTTTGATTATTTCTAGTTTTTCATAAATATGTAGAGAGAGCCCTCTGTGATTGTGTTAGGTCAGTAGCACAGATCTGAAGTGGTTACTGGTTACCCCAACCTTCCCTCTCCCGCAACCTAGGGGGTACGATTTGGGTGTTAACACTAGGTTCAACTCTTGAAAATCAGTGTAGACGTGAATGGTTCCTTGTTTTTTGTTGACTGGCACCGGATT
Organism: Larix kaempferi; assembly: GCA_027924585.1. Taxonomy (NCBI): domain Eukaryota; kingdom Viridiplantae; phylum Streptophyta; class Pinopsida; order Pinales; family Pinaceae; genus Larix; species Larix kaempferi. Next base: position 1,283,766 of record BSBM01000926.1, on the reverse strand, counting down.
GGACACCCATTTGGCATAAGCAATGGGGTAAATGAAACCATCTTGTCCCGGTTTTTCTATTTCGACCTTCACTGCTGGAATTTTGGATGGATGTATCAGTCATTGCTTCTGGAATACGGGTGTGAGGTCGGGCCAAGTGTCGATATGGTGCTCAACGATAGTGGGGTCAAGGACTAGCATCTCAGTATATGACTGAGAAAAGATGTCACGGAACCCTTGAAAGAGTTTCTTGTATGTGTCTACTTCTTTGGGGGCACAAGATGCGCCTAATGTGACGTTATCGACCACATCGGGTTTGACGGATATATTGGCTTGGATGTTGGGTGAGATATTGGCCATGTTACCTTTTTCTAAGGAATCTGGGGCAGGAATGGGGTTTTTAAACCAATCCACATTGCCATAGATAAAATATTTCATTTCGACCACAAATTGATCGGTTGAAACTGTTGTAGGATTCTTAGGAATGAAGTAGAATCAATGATGCATGTAGTCCCATGGGAAGTCTGGTTCGGTTAGTGCCTCGAGAATTTATTCATCGTTCCAAAAGCACCTACTGGATAGGTTGGAGGGTTCACTGGTTGACACCGTGTAAATGGTGTTTATCTCCATCGATGAGGATTCTGGGGGGTGGATCTCCTCAATAACAGTAATCGATGACTCTAAGGATGGTTGTCGCAACTCATTGAGAATCAACCAGTACTCTAGTAAGTTAGGGAAGTGATGGGAATAATGGCCATATATGCCACAAACTGCATAGGATTAATTGGTTCACAGTGATTTGTTGTGTTCCTGTTGGGGTGTTGACAGTTGAACAACTAGAATTTCCTCGTAATCATCCAATGACTCCATATGGGTGCGAAGTTCGAGCAGGTGCAGACAGTTATGGGTATCGTGACCCAAATGACATGGATGGGACAACCTGCATGCTAGCCATGGTGGCTATAGTGGAGCCACCTTCGTCAAATGCGGGTATATGGGCGTTAGTCATAATGGGAATAGATGAACTAACTATATGGGGGTATGGATCTGAAAGGAAGTGGTGGTGCCCCCAAGGGTAGTGCCAGTAATTGAGGGGGTTGTGGTTGTTGGGAAGGGACTACTACCTATGGGTATGGATGTAGCGATTTGGTGCACAGTGGTGCCAAGCTAGGGAGGTCCCGTGGCAGCAGCGATAGAGGGTCCCGTGGATCCCACGACTTGGATAGATGTTGTAGTGGAGGCAAGGACGCTATCGTGTCCACTGCCAACGATTCCTTTGTAGAACGGATTGGATTTCATGTCGGCCATGGGACTAGATGGTGTTGTAGGTACGTGTGACTTTGATTCAAAATCAGATGTGAAATAAGGTACGTCTGGATGAAGATATGGAGATGAACATGTGTGTCTCAAGGGAACATGACGAGTGGGGTTTAATGGACCGTGTTGTGGGGAATTCCCCTACAATATACGGGAGTATCTCAAGGGATAAATGATGACTGATGTCGTGAGTGTATAGGAGGTTAAATAAAAACACTCAAAAATCCAACTATCGCCATGTGTGCAAAAGGAGATCTCTCAACAAATTGGTGTTTAGGCCAAAATTAAACTCTAAAACTCTACTGTCATCGTGTGTCACAATAGGCGAGTAGCAAGGAGTGGCCAAAATGACAACAAGAAGCACTACCTAAAAAGGAAAAAGACTCACTAACCTTAAGGGTATCAGAGCATGCAAATGCCTAACTAAAAGATATGGAATCTCACACGAATCATATCCCCTGTAGGGTGATGAAATATATAGTTAGTGAATACGAAATGGAGAACTGAATAGGTGGGGGATATTCCTCTATCGAGAGGGATCCCCAGTAAAATAGCCCTAGAAGAATGGAAACTAGGCTACCCCGTTCAAGACACATCCAAAAAGGCAATTTGTCGTTCCATCCCTTTGGTCACTACACTCCTGGTATGGAGGCCTGGTAATGCAGTGAGGACTATGATCAGATGTTCTTCATAACTAAGTGGAGAGTAGCAGTCCACCTAGCCTTCTGAAACCAGTCTCATGAATTTCCCTCCTAAGGGAGAGGCCTTTCCGACAAATCCGCTTTTAACTGTGCCAAAAAGCCATAAGGGATTTTGGTTCCCTAATAGACAACTGCTAAGTTTCAGGTGTAAAGTGGCAAAGGGGGGTTATTTGGATGCCTACCCCTAGTGCCCTACCTAGCTAGAAGATTATTTGTGGTCTACAAGTGGGTTTAGATGTTTGTTCAGTTAAACAAATTTAGTCTCACTTTGATATTTAGGGACGGTGTGAGTGGGTGCACGAGTGGCGTGTATAACTATGCTATATGAAAATAAAAATATTGATAACTTGAAAGAAACTGAACTGAAATTCTTTATTTTAAACTGAAATATACTTCTAGGAATCAATAAGAGAGACTGATCATGTTAAAGCAAGAAGCAGAGGTAGTACAAAATGTGTTGCAATCAGTCGAATCTGCAACTAAACAATCAATCCAAATCATGAAAGGGAACAAACAGAGGGCTAGGAGGGTTAAAAGTCAGTCTTAGGGAAATTTTTCCTAAGGGACAGAGGCGTTCTAGGGCTCACACTATGAAGAAACAAGAGCGCAACCAAAACATAGAGTTCTAGATCTGGAGCGCACCTTCTAAGGGAAAAGGAGATCTCTGGAGCACTCTTAACTGGGAAAAATAGGTACCCCAGGGCGCACTTAACTGGAAAACAGTTACCACTCCAGAACAAGATTTGAAAAAATTGAAAAATAACTCAAAAAAAGATGAGCAGAGGGTCTAACAGTTGGTTTAGGCCGGTTTTGTAGGCTAAAAGTCAACTAAGGGACTAACAGTACCCAGAAACACTCTAACTAAGATATATAACAAGCAAAAAATATACAACACACTCAAACAAACATAAAAAATCAACTGTGGATCTGTAGGGATCGACCCAGTATGGTTGCCAGTTTTGTTAGTGGTGCTTTTGCACTCTAACAAGTGAAAATGGGTGATCTACCGGCTTGAGGAAGTCGAGGTAGAGAGCATGCAAGATATCTCTTATGACTCTATGTGTGGGGGAATTGCAGTAAACAGAAGTAAAGATCAATAAAAATAGAACTAAACTATACAAATAGGAATATAAACTAAGGTGGGGTGGCTTATGAATCGTAAATGAAAAAATAAAATGCAAATATTATGTCATAAATGTGAATAGTAACAATGAATGGTAAATTGTAATAGTAAAGATAAGCAAGTAACTTTGAAATTTCCCTTTCAGCACACACACATTAATCATATGAAAGAATCTAATTTCTTTTATTAAAAGAATTCGGCTTATACATGAATAGAGAATACCTCATACAATGGTGGTCCTTGTAGCTAGGTCGAGTGTCTCTCTCTTGGTTCCAGGAATCCAAATGTCTCCCACACTCTGTCACGGAGGTGTCGAAGTTCAACCAGGGTGAAATGAGAGCAATAACAGAGGGTCAATGGCTCAAAGGGAATTCTGATAGAGTAACGGTGCTTAATGTGGAGATGTTGTAAATGGGAACCTTCATATCACATAAATAGGAAAATACTTAGGATTTAGGGTTTCCAAACCATGGTGGTTTTTCCATTTTACCACTGGTAATTTTTTAATTTGAGCAGGAATTTATTTTAATGTGGACTTTCCCCAATTTTGGGTGCTTTTTCCCTATTTTGGTGGGATTTTTTAACTTTGTGGGATAAGTCCACTCTCCATGGTGTATCGAATTTTATTTGTATTTTTTGCTGTATGAAGATTCTCCATATTGATTTTTTGGTATGGAAATTAATAATGTTGAAATAGTAAGTAGGATATGATGTATGGACGAGTTTTTTGTGTTAACACTTATTTTTTTTGTCTTTCCCGAATATAAAACTTGTACGGTATGCCACATGTCCAATATTTTGTATATGAGTATGAAAATTCTACCACAAATATTGTGGCCTTTATTATTTCATATTCAATAGGTCTCACTCAATTTGGATCTTGCATTCCCAATATATGGCATTTTTCCCTAGAACACATGTTTTAGAGTAGTTTCTGGAGTAGTCAGAAACCCTAGCTTATGGAGTGAATATCTCTGAACCTGTAATGTTTCAAGATCTAAAACCTGTACCACAGTTAGCTCAGCCTTTTTTCTTATGGGTTTTAAGTCTCCCGCTCTGATCCCTTGTATAAAAAGTATTATGTAAAAAATTCCAAGATGACTCATTTTGAAGAAAACAATCCCGAGGAAAGGGATCTAATATCAAATGTTAAGAAAAAAATTCCAAAATGAGCATGAAAAGAGATGAAATACATCAGAAAGAGTAATCCATGACTTTATTGAATAAAATATCTAAATAACAAGCCTCTTCGAGGGGTAAACCTCCTTATACAATGTACTAAGTAGACAAGACAGGACAATACAAGATACCCAAATGAAAAGGTCTCCTTCCTATATATAGGAGACTAAGGGGTACAATCCCAACTAACTGAACCAAGCCGAAATAACTAATATAACCATACTAATGAGAATTACCACTAATTGACCAAAGACAACATCAAAATTAATGTAATGAACCACAATATAGGGGGGAGTGTGCCCATATTTAGGGCTTATCATCGTCAACATATAACACCAAGATAATGAACATGCCATTTTCTAACTTTTTAAAGTGAGACAAATGATCATACTCCTTTCTTGTAAAATTTTGACTCACCATGAAGGAATCAAACTTCTTGTTCCACTTCCTAGGATATTGCTTCAGGCCATACAATGACTTTCTGAGCTTGCAAACAAATTTATCTTTCTGATTTTGAACAAACCCTTTTGGTTGTTCCATGTAAATGTCCTCATCCAACTCTCCATGTAGAAATCCAGTTTTAACATCTAGTTGCTCTAAATCAAGATCAAGCAAAGAAACTAGTACTAACACCAAACGAATGGACACAAGCTTAACAAATAGTGAAAATATTTCATGGAAATCAATACCTTCCTTCTGTGAGTACCCTTTTTCTACCAATCTTGCTTTGTGTTTTGCAACCTTATCATCATCACCTTTCTTCAGCTTGTCAACCCACTTGCAACCAACCATTTTCTGTCCTTTGGAAGTTCCACCAGGTCTTATGTATTGTTCTTTTCCAAAGCCTATGTTTCTTCTCTCATTGTTGATTTCCACTCAGCACTCTTCATTGCTTCCTGATAACAACTAGGTTCCCCATTGTTAGTAATCAAAGCAACAGATGTAACAAAATCAGCATACCTCTTTGGAAAATTTTTGATGCATGTAGACTTTTGCACGGATGGATGCAACAACTCCTCAATTTCTTGGAAGTTTTTTGTCTCTACATATTCTTCTGTGGGAATTTATTCATGAACAACTTCATGAGCACGTCCATGTTCCTCCTCTCTTGTAGATGACAGATTTTGTAACTGAATTTGTTGATTCTGTAGTTTTTCTGCTTGTTTCATTTCACCATCTTCTACATTTGAATTCATGAGTGACTTCTCACCGAATACAACATATTTTTTAATTATGATTTTGTGGGCAGTAGGATCCCACAATCTGTATCCCTTTACTCCATCACCATATCCAACAAAGACATACTTTTTCGATTTTGGATATAACTTAGAACACTGATTGTTCATAACCAGAGCATAAGCATCACAACCAAAAAATTTGAGATTCGAATAATTACAGGGGTGTTCAATCCATACATATTAGGAATCTTACAATCTATTGCATTTGATGGTGATCGATTTACCAGATATCATAATGTAGGAACTTCCTCTTCCCACAATTCCTATTGCAACTTGGCATTACTGAGCATACACCTTGCTCTCTCTATAAGAGTCATGTTCATGCATTCAGCAACATCGTTTTGCTGCGGAGTATAGACCGTGGTTTTATGCCTTTTGATCTCAAATTCCTTGCAATAGTTATCAAATTCATTTGACGTTAACTCATCTCCATTATCAGTCCTCAAGCACTTGATTTTCCTTCCAGTGCTCTTCTCATCCAAACCTCTAAACTGCTTAAATACACCAAACACATCAGCTTTTCTTTTTAACAAATAGATCCAACTTTCCTGGAATAGTCATCTATAAATGTCACAAAGTATGATGATCCTCCATAGGAAAATGTAGGGGATGGACCCCAAACATCAGAGTGAATGTAATATAGGATACCTTTGCTAATATTCATCCCTACATTAAACTTCAGTCTAGCATGTTTCCCAAACACACATTCCTCACAGAATTTAAAATTATGGAATTTTAGGCTAGGGAGTTGTTACGGAGAAAAATTCCTATGGCTTGGGGCAGACCACAACAGACAGTTGACTACCAGAAAATGACTCAATTCCCAATGCAATGCTATATAAATGACAATGCTAAGATAATAGAGAAAAGACCAACCTTCAACCGGATGTTCGATGTAGATCCCCATTGAGCTTTCAACTTATACACTTGAACCTACAAATTAGTCTCAACAACAAGTACAAGCAAGTGCATATAATATGTGAAAGACATTAGCATAATCAATAGCACGATCCATGATATCATGAGCAAATATAACCCAATGTAATTTAACAATATTCACAACATCAATTGGACGAGAAAATGAGTATTTCGATTAATAAATAACAAGAAGTACAATATACCACCTCTTGCCGGCAACCAATCTGAACCAAGAACTAGGTCTCTCCACTTGTTCCTCCACCACTTCAATCCTCCATGTAATAGCAAACTCAAACTATGAAAGGAGTTTGGAAGGTGAATATAACGAATTCACAACAACTAGGATCAATGAGTGTAGACTCAAGTCACGGCAAAAATACCCTAGAGTTATCTTGCTTTCTCTTTCTCCTCCCTTCCATATGCCATAAGAGCTCAATATATAGCCTTCCAAAGGTAAGTGAAAGGACACATCGAGGCGTTTCAGGGAAAATGGAGGGACAAAGGTCACCCTAAGACCGCATTTTGGGAGTAAAAAGTAATTTTCAAATGATTTTTACCATTTTACTTGGTACCTGCGAGCTATAGTGGAACAGCTCGCGTGTACGCTGGCTATAATGGGATAGCAAGCATAGAGGAAGAAAAATAGGGAATGTTTCTGGAGGACATAATGTGAATCTGAGTCAGTGAAATGGATCCTGAATGCCAAAGAATGTTGATGCTCACAATGTGGAAAATTACGTTGTAATAGATCCCCCCTAATGTGTGAGGTCAGAGAATGGTGCTACGATGGCCGAAATACATTACAAATCTCAGAAGTGGAGTGATGAAGACACAACTTGAAGGAACAACTCACTCGTCATAATACAATAATATCTCCGAATACATGTCAGTATAGTACAACAATCTGATACAATGGCCGTGAACATGCATTACATAATGAATACATTGCGTAGGTGATCATAGCCATAACCATCTACAGTAAGAGATGGTCTCCTGCTGAAAGGAAACAACTCGTGCAAACTAGAGGTACAAACTGCTTATGTCTGAGATATGATATATCAGATGTAAAGTCACGATCTTAAGTAGCATACTGAATTCCATTATCATCTGGGGTCTTCTACACAAATCATCTATGGTGCAAGTCCCATCAAGTGAATAAAGGTGTTGAGGTCGAACCTGATGTGACATCGTTTGATTACCAGTCAATGATGAATACCGTTAACAAACGCGAGATAACCCACCAATAATGAAAATGGGCATCAAGGCACAGAGTACAATCATCAAAGTGCAAATAGATGTGTTGAAGTCGAACACTCGGATGAATCCATCGATCAGGGGACATTGATGTATTCCAAAAACTGTCGATGGCGAGAGAACCTACCACTAATGACTACAAGCCTCAAGGTACTCAATCGAACTGTTGGGCCTAGCCCAAATGGGGCATTTTTGAACAGGAATAATTTTGAGAACTACGAAGCTAAGCATAGTTAAGTTTGAACAATTTTGTGATAAGTTTTGGTATGTTGCGAAGTTGCGCACAGCACAGTGTCGAAGGAGCTACAAGGTCGGTGCTGCGAGGAGTACAGCGCCGTGATATGCCACATCAACGGAAATCCATCTAAGCAGAGCATGGACAGATGAAAGCAGTTATTTTGGTTAGGTCACAGAAGACCTATTTTTGGCAAAGATCGTCAATAACTACCAAGCAGTGGGTAGGTGCAGATCGGAGGTAGGTGACTGATCACAACAAACAAAAGACTACTACTACTCGAACCAATCATCTAAGGCCGTGAAAGAAGGAACAGCTTGGCGGAAGTAACCTATTAGAGAGCACATGACAGAAGATCCACTGCCAGATATCAGTAGTCCGATTTTGGGAAAACCGTGATAGTTTTGTAAACCTAAGGTTTCTGCCTTCGTAAATGTAAATACATGACCTACGGGTTTTGATTTATAAATAATGCAATTTTGTAAAGGAAAAGGGTTAACTCTCCATTTTCTTGATTATTATTGAATATTGTGAGATCTGTCTGATTGAAGCATTGTAAAGGCTCTGCAGTTGAGTGCGCAGAGACCTAATTTTGAGAGATAGAGAAAGAGAAGAGCGTCTGCAGCTGAGTGAGAAGATGAAGAACTATTGTACCCTTTCCTAAGATAATAAAAAACAGTTCTTGTGGACGTAGCTTCCCATCTGGGGGGGTGAACCATGTTAAAACAATGTGTTATGTGATTGTTGTGTATGATTGTCATTAATTTGTGATTTAATTTACTTACAGTGCATGCATGAAGTTACTATTATCTGTTATATGTTTACTATTATCTGTATTCACCGTGGAAAGGATGGAATAATATGCTAGTATGGAGGAATGTTAACAATAAAGCACCTATAAGTTCTCATATGAATGGATCTATGAGATAACCACACAACAAATGGTTAAAGTTGAATCGCGACATCAAGCACACAGCACTGCGCATATCACTCATTTGCATAAGTTATGGTGTTTATCAAGCTAAGTAATGATGAATGATTAAAGATTATCGAATAAGATTGAGTAGAAGTAATTAGGTCTCATAACCCCCACTGCGCAGCATGTGGACGTGCTGAGGGTGCAAATATCTTTGTTCCCGAAGATACTCGACGTGGAGTAGAAGACTCTGCGCAGTCATTGACCACAATGTGCAACCTGTACCGTGTTGTACATGAATCAGTTTAAACACTCACATCACAAGGTTGTGGAAACCTATTTCCCCAACCACCCCCTCGACTTTGCCTCGGTGAGACCTCAGACTACTCGCAGTCTATTGTCGAAAGGGCCGATGAATAGGGGTTTTGTTGGTATCTTGTACCGCAAAGTACCTGGGTCTAAATTGGAAAACCTCAAGAACAGTGAAGCGACCAACAAATGGTTCTGTTGTCGTGCTAAGACCAGTGATGCGATAGTGTATTCACAAAAGTAATGTCCGACAGTTGGCATCCAAAAAAGAAAGAGATCTGGGCTTGGTGCGATAAGATCGAAAGAGACTTCACAAAGAAAGAAAATAGACATCCACGTATGTCTGATGTATAGTGGTTGAACAGATACTTGTGGCGGGACATCCACGAAATTTGTTGGGCTTCGTTTCCAAAAGAGCTACACGAGTGGATATCACTCCTAGCATAAAGAAATAATTGTTCCCAAGGTGGAATACCTACAGAGTGGAGTCCGGAGCTTACTGAACAGCTCAAAGCAATCGACAGCCCACTGTCACGAACAATTGACTTCTGGGTTGATAGCATACTAAAAGGATTTGTGACCGAATTTGCTGTAGATACGCTGAAGTCCTACAGCGAGGCTGAACCATACTTTTTTGAAGGATTCAGAGGTAAGTTCCTGAAAAACCTCAATCTATACATTAAGATGCTTTTAATTGAGAAAGGTGTTTTAAGAATGAAACAATAGTTCTAAATCTTTCATGGTAGAGAACCATACATTTATTCTGACGAAGAAAACCATACTTTGAGAAGTGGAAAGAGATACAAGCTTACAAACAAGAAGAAACCCACATCATCTAGAAACCGTATAGATACCTAAATTCCATGTGATCTCAATAATATGAACACTCAGTTATCAGCCACAATCTAGCGTATTATACCTCAGATTCAATCAGTCCAGAACCCACCCGCTATGAGTGTCGTGTAGCCCATCCTACAGATCAGTAATACTAGTAACACAGCATGAGCGAGTGCTCACAGCACTATGACTCACACTATTCCGTAGAATACTGTCCCTAGCACAATCCAACAGTCTGTGTCTACTTTTGTCACAGCGAATCAATTCCAGAACAATACACAATCCGGAAGGAGAATGACAGATAACGATATAAAACTGCCGATATTCAAAGGAACGGGTCAGGAAGACCCTGATCAGCACTGGTTTCTATGCGAAGCCATGTGGAGTGTCAAGAAAGTTACGGATGATGCTATAAAAAGAGCGTAGCTCATCACTACTTTTATAGATCGAGCACTGCATTTGTTTATGAAGTATTCTCAAGCACAACCAAGAACCTTAGCAGACATCAAGACTGCGATTGCAGTAGAGTTTAAGAAACCCAAATTAGAATCACAGTGCATAACAGAGTTAAAAGAAATCAAGCAGAAACCTACTGAATCAGTCTCGAAATTCAACCAAAAATTCAAAACATTGTTGGACCAAGTGAGCTTTGTTATAGCTCCGCAACAGCATCAAGAATGGTTCATTGCTGCGTTGTTTCCCCATATCAGATAACCACTAATGCAACAGAAGGTTGTATCTCAAGCTGAGGCTTTGGAGATCGCAATGAAGTTGGAAGCTTCACCAATTGGAGAAAGTAGTTCTAGGATGATACAGATCCAAAACCAATTGGATACCTTGACATTAGAATTACAAGGTATGAAAAATGGAAAAGAGATGAGACATGAACAATGACATGAAGTTTGGGGCATAGGATGCAAAGGAGAGGGCCACACTAGAGAACATTGCCCCTTATTTCAAGAATATATTAACAACGGCGCACCAAACCCAATAAATATGAATCAGAACTAGGCACCGTGGTGTGAAATTTGTAGAAGCAGAGGACACAGGGCTGAGGACTGCTACCTGATACAAAAATATGTAAAGACACCTAAAAACTTACACTGTAATTTATGTAAGTCAATTGCACATGATGAGTCCAAATGTTGTGCTTATGAACTGATTAACGAAAGAAAGCGAGATATGGAAGCAATGCGAGGTGCGTGAATGTACTGCATCCAAGAGGAAAATCATCCAAAGAAAGAGAACACCCACTATGATCAAGGAGGACATAGAGGCCACGGTGGTGGATATCACGGGAGAGGAAGAAATATTGGTCAAAATCAAGGAAGAGGACGAGGCTAGGTAATATGCTATAACTGTGGCCATCTAGGTCATGTATCAAGAGAATGTACTAATCCATGCACCACATGCAACTACTGTAAATCATTTGATAATGTGATTGAAGACTGACCCATGCTTGAGGTAGAAATGCAGAAGCGGAGAAGAACAGAAACACCGAACCCTAACATCCTGTTGATCGCATCAGAGAGCAGACCTACGGGTCAGAGTGTCAATGCAGTAATGTGAAGTGGCACTGATACAGGAAAAGATAGCAGCGCAAAAGCCTCAACTTCTAGAACAACTGATCCTAACAAGAACCCTGGAGAAACAGTAGGGATTAGAAAAGCTCCTGGGAAAGCACCTCCATTGAACTTACAGAAAAATAAGGAAATATTTAAAGAAACGCGGGACATGTTTAAATAACCACCACCTACTTTACCAAGGATCTTGTTGTGAAGTGATGTGCCGTAAATAGAAGATATGCCAATGGCATATGATCATATGCGTGCTACACCAGAGATCTTTATTTTTGTTGTGCAGTTTCTACACAGCTGCATCATGTTATTAAAAAACAAAGACACTCTTATGGAATTTGAAAAACTGATAAATTAGTATGAATCATGCAGTAAGAAAGGAATAGCACATGGCGCAGTACATAAAATTAGGAGTCCCAAAAGAACCAGCAGGGAAATGCGGTTCACTACACAGATAGGAGACTATGAGATGGATGCGATCATTCTTGATCTCAGATCTGAAGTGAATGTCTTAACCAATCAGACATGGCAGGTGATGGGAAAACCAAAGTTACAGTGGTCACCTATACAGTTAAGAATGGCTAATCAAGGCATAGTTATACCTCTGGGAAGGTTAACCAATACTATTGTCGACATTAATGGAGTGCGAATTTATGCAGACTTCGAAGTAATTGAAATTGTGGATGATAGCAATCCTTATCCAACACTACTGGGCATCGATTGGGCAATGACGAACTCCACCATCATCAATCTAAAGACAACAAAAAATGATATTTGAAGGAAACGACATAAGAGTCGTCACACCATTGGATCCTTCGCAGGGGGAGCAATATCTTGAACCTATTCAAGAAGAGTACAAATTTCAAGACCTTGACCGTATCTATCAAATGACAACAAATGTTGCAGATTATATTCATCCTACTACGGATGGAATGCTTAGCTGGCACTGTGATAGTTATTCCATCTCAAACTCTGAGGCAGGATTAGAAAACTGGCAACACAGAATGCATGAAGTATCTGCCAGGAGATGTGGGACAATTACAAAGTCACTCCGTTGGATTGGAAAGCAGGTAAGTCCAATCCCCACTTATGATGGTACAGCTAACGTCTATTCATTTATCAAAGAATACACTGCAGCAGTTGCAGATGAACATCGCATCTCAGCATTAGACATGGCACTCAAAGAAACACCTGCCAGATGGTGGTCTACACATAAAAAGACATTGATAACTTGGGAACAGTGCAGAATAAAACTACAGATTCGATTTGTTGATAAGGTCACACTACCATTTCAGAAATATAATGGTCAGATGGATCTAGGAGATCATATCACAGCTTGTGTACAATCTTGGAAGGAAAGACCATAGAAATAATGGGTACATCTCTTTGTGCATACGCTGGAGGAGCCTATTCCAAAAAAATGGTATCTAGACGAGGCGATACGTACAGGAACCGCAGATTGGTCCATCCTCATTGTGACCTTCCAAAAGGATTTTAGTTTTCACAATGACCATCTGACTACCCATGATGTGCTGCAACTGACCAAGCAAAAGATATTTAGCCCACATCGCAAGGAGGAAAACATAACACTAGAAGAGTTTTTTGACACAAACAATGCACTTGTGAGTCTACAACCAGATTGGTCAGAACAGATAGAGCGGGCTTTAGACTGCTACAACATAGTTGAAGAAGTTGAAGATAGCGACGTGGAGGACCCATGCAACATTAAAATCTAAGAATCAGAAGGAGTACGCGAGGTAGAAGGACCTCCACTAGAAATTAGAGATTTGAGTGGACCGGTTAAAACAAAGAAAGTGAACATCGGCACTCTTGAAGAGTCGAAGTTTGCAGCAATAGGAGACTACTCGGATGATGACACAGTTGCAGAGATCGCAGCTATATTACAGGAATATCAGGAAGTATTCCCAGCAAAGTTCAAAGAGATGAAAGGTATCCTCGGAGACTTAGGAGTGATGAGAATTCCTCTTAAGCCAGGAGCGAAACCTATTAAACAAAGGCCATATAGACTAAACCCACGCTACAAAGAATGAGTTAAGGCAGAACTCGACAAGATGCTCGATGCATGAATCATTGAGTCGGTTGAAGAATCTGAATGGATAAGCCCAATGGTCGTCCAAGACAATAAAACAAAGGGTGAAATCAGGATCGGTGTTGATCTTAGAAAGATAAATGATGCATCAATGCATGACCCATTTCCTACTCCTTTTGCCGATGAAATACTTGATAACGTGGGAGGTAATGAAGCATACTCTTTTATTGATGGGTTTTATGGATACCATCAGATTAGAATTGATCCAGCAGACAGACACAAAACCACTTTTGCAATAGAATGGGGGTCATTCTAGTATACAGTGATGCCTTTTGGTTTAAAGAACGCACCAGCCATATTTTCAAGAGTGGTGATCACAGCATTTAAAGAATTCATACACGAATTTTTATAAGTTTACTTTGATGATTGGACCATTTTTGGGTTACTAAAGAACAATGCCGTGAACCTCGAGATGATGCTAGAAAGATACAGACAACATCAGATTTCATTGAATTTGAAGAAATGTATTTTATGTGTCCCTTATGGGATTCTACTGGGACATATCGTGTGTAAGCAAGGGTTGATGGTTGATCCTACGAAGATAGCAGTTATTGTAAACTTACCTACACCGAATTCAATTAAACAATTGCACACTACACTAGGGCATACCGGATACTATAGGAAATTCATAAAGGGATATGCATAGATAACCGCAGCAATGGAGAAACTTTTAAAAAAGGATGCACTGTACATTTGGAATGAGGACTCTGAGAAAGGATTCGACACATTGAAAGAGAAAATGGTCATTGCACCGATCCTAGTTTTTCTAAACTGGGAAAAGCCATTTCACGTACATGTTGATGCTTCATGTATAGCATTGGGTATTGTTCTTGCATAGCTAGGAGAAGGAGGAATTGATCATTCCATTGCATTCTCAAGCAGAACGCTGTCATCTGCTGAGAAAAACTATACCACTACTGAAAGGGAAGGACTTGCAATGGTATATGCACTACAGAAGTTCAGACACTATTTGCTTGGTGTGCACTTCTCAATGTTTACCGACCATTCTGCATTAAAATACCTAGTCAATAAGCCAATGTTAGGGGGGAGAATATGTAGATGGATCTTACTCTTCCAAGAGTATGATTTTGAAATAATAGTTAAAACAAGCAGATTAAATTTACACCTTGGTCATCTATCAAGGATCGAGTTAGGAGAGGAACCTACGAATCTAGAATACAATCTACCTGATGCGCAATTGTTTGCTATACAGATTGCCGATGATTATTATCAGGATATCATTGACTTTCTAACTACCGAGTTTGCACCTACTGAATTCACTATGCAGCAAAATAAGAAACTGGTAGTGCGAGCTGCAGAATTCACCATTATCGCAGGACAGCTCTACAAGTTAGTGTATTGGAGAAAACTCACTATGGCTTGGGGTAGACCACAACAGACAGCTAACTACCAGAAATTAACTCAATTCTCAGTACTATGCTATATAAATGACAATGCTAAGATAATGAAGAATATAACCAACCTCGATCCAAACGTTTGATGTAGATCCCCATTGGAGCTTTCAATCCGTGCACTTGAATCTGCAAATTAGTCTTAACAGCCAATATACAACAAGTACATATAATATATAAATGACATTAACATCATCAATAGCAATGGTCCATGATATTATAAGTAAATGCAACCCAATGTAGTATAAACAACATTCACAGCATTAATGGACGAGAATATGAGTATTTCTATTAATAAACAAGAAGAAGTACAATGTGATACGACCTCTTGCCGGAAACCAATCTGAACCAAGATCTAGATCAATCCACTTGTGCCTCCACCACTTCAATCCTCCATGAATGGAAAACTCAAACTATGGTAGGAATTTGGAAGGTGAACATAAGGGTTCACAACTACAAGGATCAATGAGTGTAGACTCAAGATAGGGCAAAAATCCACTAGAGTTATCTTACTCTTCTTTCTCCTCCCGTCTGTAACCCATATGTGCCCAATATATAGTCCTCTCAAAGGTAATTGAAAGGACACATCGAGGCATTTCTTGGGAAGATGGAGGGTCAAAGGTCACCCAATGACTGCTTTTTGGGAGTAAAAACTAATAAACTAGTGATTTTTACCATTTTACATGCTACCCGCGGGCTGTAGTGATGCAACTCGTGGGTACGCCTGCTATAATGATGCAACTAGCGTACAAGGGAAAAAATAGGAAAAAATAGTGTCTGAAGGATATAAAGTGGATCTGAGTCAGTGAAATGGATCCTGCAAGCCAAAGAATGTTGATGCTCACAAGGTGGAAAATTGCGTTGTAACAGTTAGGACCTGATGAAGTGCTGTAAAGATGTGTATTAGAACATGAGAAGCCATTTATATTAGCTGATGCCCATTCAAGAGTCGCAGGAGGTCATTATGTAGGAAGGGCTACTGCACAGAAGATATTGCGCGCAGGACTATGGTGGCCTACGATTCATAAGGACTCCAAAGAACATTGCCAGAACTGCAATGTCTGTCAGAGGACAAGGAAACCATCAAGAAGATATGAAATTCCATTGAACCCTCAGCTGACCTTGCAGGCATTCGAAAAATGGGAAATCAATTTTTTGGGACCTATTAACCCACTAGGAAAAAGAATTGGTGCGAGGTACATTATTACTGCAACTAACTACCTCACCAAATGGGTAGAAGCAAAACCAGTCAAAGACTGTAGCACAGCTACAGCCGCGCAGTTTATCTTTAGGAACATCCTTACACGATTTGGATGCCCAAAAATTTTGATGAGTGATCAGGTTACTCATTTCCTAAACAGAACTATTGAAGCTTGAACTAAAGAGTTCTCCATCCATCATCAGCGCAGTACACCTTATCACCAACAAGAGAATGGAATTGTTCAAGCATTTAATAAAGTACTTGAGAATGCGTTAACCAAGATATGCAACGTAAACCACGATGATTGGGACCTACGCATTCCATCTGTATTATGGGCGTACAGAACAACATGCAAGAAATTAACTAGACATACACCTTTCAGATTAGCTTACAGACAGGAAGCAATAATGCCAATGGAATATATTATACCCAGCTTAAGAATAGCTGCATTTATAGGGATGGCAGATCCCATAGCACTAGAAGAAAGGCTATTACACTTGGTTGGTTTGGAAGAAGATCACTTCATCGCGGGATTCCACCAACAAGTACAGAAAGAACGATAAAAAGCATGGCACGATCGCCACATCAAGAATAAGTCTTTTTAGGTAGGTGACCTAGTCCTCCTATATGATAGTAAATTCATGAAGTTTCCAAGGAAATTTAAAATGCATTGGCTTGGACCATATACTGTAATAGATGTTACTAACAGTGGCGCAGTCCCGTTAGCTACTTTAGCCGGTGATACATTACCCAATTTGATAAATGGAAGCAGACTAAAGCTTTACCGTGATAGTCATGCTTCGCAGCATCCAGAATGATAAAAAAAAAAAAAAAAAAAAAACAAGTTTCTAAGTGCCAAGTACAGTTGGAATTGGGCACTATGAACAATTTGTACACAAAACTTGTAAAGATAGATCTATGTACCCCGCAGCGTTGTTGAAGCTACGCGGGAAAAGAAAAAAAAATAAAAAAATTCATAATAATAATGTGCTGTTGCGACACTCAAAATGCAACACTGAGGAAAGAAACAAATCAGACACCGCGAAGTAACTTCACAGAACTAAATATAACATACCACGCAGTTCAACGCAGAGCTCCAGAAAATAGTCATTACAGTGTCAATCGAAAATATAGCCGTTATACAGTACTTTCTGACCGATCGCTCGAGCATTTAAAGAATAGATAGCCGTTCTAAACGACTTAATGACAGAATTGAATGAATCATCTACCGGAATTGGCTAACGAATACTACATTTAATGCTTATCTAACCGTTAAAGGGCATGGAGATGGATCAGCCGTGGCTATATGTAATGTAGCAGTTAGACTCGCGGGTGTTACCAAAGTACTTAGAAATTCTTGCAAATACGGTTTCCTAAGATTAGTCTATAAGTTATCCATTGGTTAGCTGAGTAAGTGTGCAAGTGAATGACACAGAGGTCTTTTGTTGACAAAGAGTTCACGGTCGAAGAGACTGTGAAGTTGTTCCAGCACGAAGGAATTGACGAGTTAATGAGAACCCCAAGCAAGAAAGTTGTCATGGAATCAGAACAACGTCCAAGGAGATCACCAATACATGGCCTCTCAATGCAAGACAAAGGAAAAAACCCAATAGCGCCGAGATCAAAGCTACCGAAGACAAGTTCGGTAGGACCAAATAAACCCATTGCAAATAAAGAGATGCCTCTAACTATGACACCAAACTATATCTCACCGTGTGCAGTGGATGCACCAGCCATTAAACTACTCAATAGTCCAAAGTATGAGATACCACTCTTGCCAATATCAAAACATGTTGAGGTGGACAAAAACCTATTGGGAAATATTCCAGAATGTAAATGGGAGAACTATGATTTGAGAGCAATGCAAAAGGACAAGCCCACTGAGCCAAGGTTCTCATAGTTCCAACCTGACAAATACATGTGCTGGAAGAATACTGCAAGGGGATACCTGACTTTGGTCGCCGAAAATTGGTTGTCCGGAGTATCCAGATCAGGGCTGCTCAACCTGCTTAGACTCCCACATTTCGATAGATCACCGGAGCTCAACGCAGTGGTGTGAACTCTTATGGTGTACATCCACTAGGGATATTTATGGATGGACCAGAATATCGACCTGACAATCGACTTAATCCATAGGATAACTGGATTGACAAAAATGGGAGCAAACCCAAGGAAGTTCTTTCAGGGAAAAACAAAGGATAAAGAGGTAGCTGCATTGATGAAGCAAACGTAGTCTGTTGTAAAAGGGAAGCAAGGCTTCCAGATAGACGAAATAAAGGATCATGCAATAAGATTTGTCACACAGCTGTTAGCGGGAAATATTCTAAGAAAATGTAGACGGCTAGAAGTCTCTGCGGGCACAGTACTACTTGGCGCTGCAGCCACCGAGGGAGAAGAATTCAATTGGTGTAAATTTCTACTAAATGAGTTCCTAAAGGAACTAAATGATACACAAATCAATGGAGGATACTTCCACTTCACCTGGATAATCATGATGCTCGCCTTCCTAGGCCGGAGGGAGCCGAAGCATTATGTTGGAGTGATCACGGACACTTCGGACTACAGAGGTGCTCGCTTTCAGAATCTGTGGGAAAATTTGAATCCCAACAAACAGCACGAGACAACAGTGGTCTTCTATACATATTATGACCATCTGCGTGGGGCCATCATGCTTAAACCTCGCATACCAAAGCAAGTAATAAGCAAATATATCCGCATTATCAATTTTTATGCTGCAATGAAATGCATCTCCATTTCAGCCAAAGCGTAGACGAAGAATGTTGATTGGTACCCAGGAAATTACCATATGTACAAGGAATATATTGAGAATATTATGAAAGAATGGCCAGCTGAATTCCGAGTTGAGGTTGTGGATATCCAAAGTGATTCTGGCGAAGAAAACCCTAACCCTTGTCCCATAGTAGAAGACAAAGAGTCAAGCAAAAGGAAGGACACTGGGAGTCCTTCGGGGCATAAGGAAAAAGGGAAGAAGCAGAAATCAAATAAAGACCAACTAGACACAGTGCTTAGCGAAGATGATTACTTAATGATTTCTGCGAAGGTCACTAAACAAATGGAGGAACTTTCGACAGACAAAGAGAAGAAGGAAAAGGAAATTCAAGACAGCTTAGACCAGAACCTAACTACACTTCAAGGGATATCCCAAAAATTTGATGCAGTAAGCAGAAGATTACCCTTGCACCATGAGACAATAGCTGAAAAAGGGTCTGCGGTAACTTCACAGCAGCAAATCACGGTTCCTGCGAGGTCCCATGATGTCCATTTGCAGCCACTATCTATAAGATTGCCATTACCTAATCAAGCAATGCTAGATACAAATAATGTAGAACATGTGGAGCTTGATCTTGCAAGGATACCATTTCCAGGACTACATTACTTACAGATGCAAGTCAGGGAAGAAATGCATGATAGAACCATGGAAGCACTAAAAGGATAGGTAGAGTTGCAAACAGCTAATAGGAAACTCGAGAAAGATAGCTCACAGAGTACTATGCAATCACAAGATAAAAGAGATCGTCGACTGAGATTGGAGAACACGATCACTGCGGTTGTAGATAATATAGATGAATTTGAAGTACAAATAGAACCAGCAGATACTATTGTCAAGATTGGCGATTTGGTCAATAGCCTTAAGACTGAGAAGGAAGACATGGAGATTCTCCATGAGTTTGAAATTGCTGCCCTGAAAGTGCAGATCAATCCACAGACTCCACCAGACGAATGGCAGTTAAGACAGGGAGTAGTGAAGGCTGCGGCACAAAATATTGTTATCGAAGTGACTAAGTGCCAGAGTCTACTGGAAGCAGCATTGAAGGCATTTAATGCCCTTGAAGAAGACCAACAATTACTGGAAGTAAAGAAGGAAGTGCAAGAAAATCAAGAAGCACTAGAAAATATGGGTGAGGAAGTTAAGGCGCTACCAACAAGAGAGAAACTCCTAAAATACAAAGAAATCAACACCCTAAAGAAGGAAGTTAAAGCTTTGCGTGAGAAGGAGACATAAACTCCATTACTAGAGGAATCTGGCATGATCTCGCAAGAGATCGAAGAAAAGCTAAAAGAACTAAGCCAGAATCAAGAATAGTTGGAATTCCAGATCAGGCATGAGATAACACTGGAGATGGTTGAAACAGTTGGGAAAATTGAACAAGATACAAAGACCACAGTAGAAAAATTGATTGACACATTCAAGGAGTTCGCTGCGAAGATCACTCCACAATCAGCGGAACACCTTCAAGGAGTTGCAAGTGGCTCAGGGGCGAACCACATGTAAGTGTTAGGGGCCTGTTGGGCCTAGCCCAGATGGGGCATTTTTGAAAAGGAAGAATTTTGAGAACTGCAGAGCTACGTGCAGTTAAGTTTGAACAATTTTGGGATAAGTTTTGGTAGGCTGCAAAGTTGCAAGCAGCACAGTGTCGAAGGAGCTACGAGGTCGGTGCTGCGACGAGTACAGCGCCACAATGTGCCACGTCGACGAAAATCCACCTAAGCAGAGCATGGACAAATGAAGGCAATTATTTTGGTTAGGCAAAAGAAGACCTATTTTTGGCAAAGATTGTCGATAACTACCAAGCAGTGGGTAGGTGCAGATCGGAGGTAGGTGACTGATCACAAGAAACAGAAGACTACTACTACTCGAACCAGTCATCTAAGGCCGTGAAAGAAGGAATGGCTCGATGGAAGTAACCTGTTGGCGCGTGCATGACAAAATATCCGCTGCCAGATATCAGTAGTCCAATTTTGGGAAAACTGTGATAGTTTTGTAAACCTAAGGGTTCTGCCTTCGTAAATGTAAAGACACGACCTACGGGTCTTGATCTATAAATAAGGAAATTTTGTAAAGGAAAAGGGTTAACTCTTCATTTTGTTGAAGTTAAACCAGTGTGTTATGTGATTGTTGTGTATGATTGTCATTAATTTGTGATTTAATTTACTTACAGTGCATGCATGAAGTTACTATTGTCTGTTATATGTTTACTATTATTTGTATTCACCGTGGAAAGGATGGAATAAGATGCTTGTAGTTCATGTATGGAGGAATGTTAACAGTAAATCACCTATAAGTTCTCGGATGAATGGATCTATGAGATAACCACACAACAAATGGTTAAACTTGAATCACAACATCAAGCACATAGCACTGCGCATCTCACTCATTGGCATAAGTTATGGTGTTTATCAAGCTAAGTAATGATGAATGATTATGGATTATCTATGCGGCTTGTGGATGCGCTGAGGGTGCAAATATCCTTCTTCCTGAAGATACTCGACGTGGAGTAGAAGACTTCGCACAGTCATTAAACACAGCGCGCAACCTGTACCACGCTATACTTGAATCAATTCAAACACTCGCATCACAAGGTTGTGGAAACCTGCTTCTGCAACCACCCCCTCGACTACGCCTCGGGTGAGACCTCATACTTCTCGCAGTCTGTAGCCGAAAGGGCCGGTGAATAGGGGTTTTGTTGGTATCTTGTACCGTGAAGTACCTGGGTCTACATTGGAAAACCTCTAGAACAGTGAAGCGACCAACACGAACTCTAAGTCTCAAATTCCAGAATAAATGAGTTGAAGTTGACGGAATGAAACTCGCTAGAAGGAGGGAATTAAGGTATCCCGAATCAACCAGCTCGAGGTAACAGCTATGCTGAAAGATTTGGAAGAACTTAGATGAAACGGACTGACTCAACAAGGATGGCCGACATGTAATACTCAAGAGATCTGAGGAGTGGCCGACTCTAGTTTCAGGACTTCCTTTGAACAAGAGCATGAGCAGATGGATAGAATTAGGTAGCATAGACTCGACATAACACTGTGCGATGTAAGAGGCATCAACAAAGGGATCCATAGTGACTGGAAGCTTAACCAATCGGTGGAGTAAAACTGAGAAACGAGTACAACTCCTAAGGTCCTACTATAGTCCTGACTCATAATGTATGGAGTGGAACAAATTCTTTGTTCAAAGGTGACACAACAGCTTCCAACAATAAGAAGTAAATATTCTCCCGTCTGGCTTTTTGAAATATTTGATTTTTTTGGTCTTTTTCATATTTGGAAAGCTTGAAAAAGAATAAAATTGCTTATAGTACAACAATTGAGGGAACAAGTGGCAAGTAGTGAGTAGACTAGTCCCAAGAAGTGGAATGTACCTATGATCAATGCAAGGAAGCATGTGTAGGATGTGGACACTCAGGTGTTGTTCCCTCAGGGTCAAAAAGGTCATCAAATTGTGAAGGGAAAATGGAATCTCTGCAAGGCTCGACAAGGAAAAAGCTTGGGCACCAAGATAACAAATGAGTAAGCGAGAACTGGCATAAGGCTCAAGAGGCAAGTAGGATGATGCAATGCAATCACAACTTGGTACAAATGGGAGGAGTTCTTATGGGAGATGGCCAGCATAAGACAAAGTAGAGTATGCGTCTTTATCACAAAGTCATGGCGTAACTACGAAGGACTCCCGATCCTGAAGAGAGGCAACATCATGGGCACCAAAAGGAAAAAAAGGGGCTCTAACTAGGGCACCCATGGTCGAATAGGCCCTACCGCCAAATAACAACACTTCTATAACAGTGTGAAGGCTCCGTGTTGGTTAAGAAGCGGGGTTGCACCTAGGGTTAATGAAAAATGGTCAAAAGGTCAAATGCATAATGCATGTGAAAATGACATCTAACCTATATGCCATGTGTGAAATATAACTGCCATAGGTGCAAAATGGTCAAAAAATAAACTCTCGTCGAAGAAATTTGTTCAAAATGCTACTCCAAGACATTACATTAGTCCAAAACAGCTTAAAGCAGTGAAAACTATAGACAAGTGGGTTTCCAAAACCATAAATAGTAATAAAAATTTACAATTCATTTTCACTTTTTATCCAATTTGGAGTTTTTGGTTAGTTTTCACCTTGAATTTCAGTCGTTGATTCTGGGAGCTATGGGCATCCATTCGTCGAGCCATCTAGAGCAAGTTAGCTATCTCATCCTCCTCTTTCATTTAGTAATTTTTATTTCATTTTTCAATGGTCAAAAATTTTTATTGGCCAAGCCCTATTTGGTCACGGCACTGTATGCAGGCTACAGATATACAGGTCGCGGGTAGGGCCTGGTGCCCGCAGTCAATGCATGCATTGACCACGAGTACGGCCGTGAGGTTTTTTTTTTAAATGAAAAAGACTAAACTCTTTGTGTTTCTTCCTCCAAGATGGTTCTATAATGGAGGGAAAGGGAGCATGACCTTGTGTATGAGGCCGTTCGCAACGATTTTCCTGCACAATAGGCATTACAAGCATGTGGGATTTTCAAATTTTGGAGCATTGGGGGTTTGAGGGCCCAAAACCAATTGCTCCATCGCTTGATAGACTAATGGGACATAGACACACAAAATTTCAACCTGGATGGTCAAATACTCTCCTTGGAGGTAGATGATATTTATTTCATTATTGGATTGTCCCGTCAAGGGGAAGTGGCAAGTCTTCGATCTCATATTGTGGGAGGTGGGATCACCATTCCCGACTACATAGAGCAGTATTGTCTTCCGAACACTCGTAAAGTGGGGAGTCAGATACCCATTGGAGCCATAGTTATTCTAAGCATGAATATT
Source organism: Larix kaempferi (assembly GCA_027924585.1). NCBI lineage: Eukaryota > Viridiplantae > Streptophyta > Pinopsida > Pinales > Pinaceae > Larix > Larix kaempferi. The sequence continues at coordinate 1,259,843 of BSBM01000926.1, read as the reverse complement.
ATAGTGGCTACTCTCATTAGGATTACAGGCTCGGTAGCTCTACACCAGGCTTCAAGGTCAGTGATGTTCTACACCTCACAGTGCATGTGGCCCATGATATATGACTCATGCACAACATTACTAGGGTCCATGAAGACCCAGTTAACAGAGTGCAAGCATGGGGAGGCAAAAAAATTTGGATACGACAGTATACTATGCAGCTTCTTCTTTGAGAGGGTTCTGGGGTCAGTCCGAGGGTGGAAGTCCCTCCTCGTAGTCTCCGCGACCCAGCCCTGACCCGGTGGGAAGAGGTCTTGACATGACAAGGTGGTGGCCGACAAGAATCACCATATATAGATGAGTTCCTTCACTGGTGGGACCGATAGGTCATATCCATTGACGACTACCCCTATGCAGGGATAGACTTTCGTGGTGATCGTCACATGCCACTTCCTCCAAGGGTAGCGTTTGGAGACATCGGTATGTTACTCTTTTTATCTTTTTGTGCATTAAATTTTTTGGGGGGGATTTTTGATTATATATGAAAATGAAAAAATATTTTTGGGGGTAGCATCACATATTAACATTCTACTGTTTGCTCGCAGAAACTGGTCCATGAAGACCTGAGGGTTTCTAGAGACATCATCGATAAGGAAGGGGTGCAGAGGTAGTCGGCGATGTAGCAGAGCGCACATTAGAGACCATGTGGGTCAACCTGTGCCACATGACCAACAGGGTACCCGTGATTGAGGTAGCACAGCTTCCAGAGGACATGCAGCGCCATGTTGTGGGAGTACCGAGTCCCTAGGTGCGACTATTGCAATGGATAGCCAATGCAGTACACTATTACTATTAGAAACATCCTGTCGAGGCAGCTAGGCCTCCTCCTAGGGCTTAGAAATCTGAGAGTCCCATATTTTTGTATCTATATGTATATTTTTGAGAGCTATGGGCTCTAGTTTTGTATTGTGACACTACCATTTTGGACATGTTATTTATAAAAAATTATGGTTCTCCAGTTCTAGTATATGTGTATGTACAAATGTATGAATGTATTTTTATTTGTGTGCTTCATTATGAATGTGACAAATGCAAATCTAGGACAGAGTTAGCATATGCATCAGATACATGATTAAAACTTCTCGGAACATGAATGTATGTAATGGAAACAAAATGACGTTCCAAGAGTCTTACCCTTGATAATCTTCGTAGTAAAGTAGGATCCCTCAAATGGTACTATCCATTCAACTGAGACACAACCAATTGTGAACCCAAGCGGACTTCTAAACACTGGATACCATGCGAAATAGCATCCTGAAGTAGCTCAACCACGACACTATACTCATCCATATTGTTGGACGTAGGACCAAGACAAGCACCTCCCGAAGACACATCTAGGTGGTCAGGTGAATAAATAACCCAAGCAACAGAAGCGAGCTACTACATATGACGGCTAGCACCATCCGTGAATCCTAAGAACACGGGAGACTCTACTGACATCTGTCAACCAAACGGAAGTGAATCAATAGACTGGAAAACCAAAATAAATCTAAACTATGTACAGAAGCAACTATACAATAGTATACAAAAGTATTAGCTCAAACTAGAAGTTCAAGCGTAATACCACTTGAGGTAGAGCCCATTTCTAGGCTCCTTCAAGACGTTCCCCTCATAATATTCCAATTCGTAGGATCCTTTTTCCAGGACATGCCTCACTATGTAAGGATCGTGCCACATGGGGTTAAACTTGCCTGCCCCTAGGGTTTCTTTATCCTGGTCATATAAGAGGACCAAGTCACCTTCAGCATACTGTCGGGGACAAACAAACCTATTATACTAAACCTTGACACGATGTTTATTGGCATATATAACCACGGCGGCATCTCGACGTTGCTCGTCAAGCTTCTCAAGGTTGATCAAACGTTGCTCAATACTGGACATATCAGGCAGGAGCTCTGTGGATAGTTTTAATGAAGGGATTTCGCATTCAATCGGTAAAATAGACTCCACACCTTGTACTAGCTAAAATGGAGAGAACCCGGTGGCAGTCTTAAATTCGGTTTGATATGCCCACAAAGCAGGATATAACATAATATGCCAGTTGTTCTTGCTCTGTTGGATGGTACGTTGGAGAATGGTCTTTAAGGACTTATTGACTGCCTCAACCTGACCATTCGCTTGGGGATAGTAAGAAGATGAGTGTTCTTGATGAAACCCAAGCTTGAGTGACAAATCCTCCATCATCTTATTCTGAAATAGGTTTCCATGGTCAGTGACTATCTCTCTCGAAATACCGAACCGAGTAATAATCTGATTGAATACAAAATGGGTTGTTGTAGCACCATCGGCTTTTATGGTAGGCATGGCCTCAGCCCATTTGGAGAAATAATCCACAGCCACTATGATATGGTGATGCCCCCCGGCCAAGGCTAGTTTGCAATCCATGAAATCCACCCCCCACTTGGTGAAGGGATCGATGGTGAAGACCGGATGAAGGGGCGCTGGATGCGAGTGTACATTCTGAGAAAACACCTAGCAAGGGTGACATCTCTTTACAGCATTTATACAATCCTTGAAGATCGAAGGCCAAAAGTAACCAGCTCGCATAATGCATTGGGTTGTTGCAAGCCCGGATAAGTGAACACCACATGCCCCAGTGTGGCAATCATTAAGAACACGCTCTGCTTCTTCGTGAGTAAAAATAACAATGGAGGATAGAATCCTTTCCTCGATGATACAAAGTGTCGTCGACGATGGTATAATATTTAGCCTGGTGTTTTACATGTCGTCGTTCATATCGTGAATAGTGCAAAGGAAACTTCAAAGTTTGAAGATATACAATAATATCCCCATACCAAGGGTCCTCAGATGAGATAAGAAATAAGTGCTCATCCACAAAGGAATCTTCATGGACAATATCCTCATCAAGTCACGAAAGGTCCGACATGAGCTCAGCAAAAACCAAGGATTTCAATGACTTCATCGAAGTAAAATCGAGATCAAACTCCTGAAGGATCACAATCCATTTATTGTACTTCCCCCCTATAAGATGTCGTGATAGAACGAACTAAATTGGATTTATATGTTCTATGACTATGGTTTTCCTGAGCATGATTTAATGTCGTAACTGTTGGACTACATGAACAGTCGCAAGTGCCAACTTTTCCACATGTGTGAATCTCAACTTAGCATCTACTAGATTTCAACTAAGGTAATAGATCACATGCTCCATGAGCACATCATCAACCTGAACTAAGACCATGCCAATCGTCTCTTGAGACGCAACCACATAAAGTATGAAATCTCTGGCAAAGTCGGGTGGACCAAGCAAAGGGGCCAATACCAAAGCTTTCTTAAGAGCATCAAAATACTGCTGGGCTCGCTCATCCCAGATAAATGGTGTGTCTTTCTTCAACAAACGCACGAAACCCTTGGTAATATTAGCATAATTCACTACAAAGCGACATGGAAAAGTGGCTCTCCCTTAGAGGCTCTGAAGTTGAAACAAGCTACGCAGAGGAGGAAACCGAAGTATTGCCTCAAATTTAAGAGGATCAACTCTGATACCCTCTTTCGAAACTATGAAACCTAGAAGGCGACCCATTTTCACAACAAAGAGCACTTATTGGGATTTAACTGAATCTTGTAGCGTATGCATCTTTCGAGAATTAAACGAAGGTGCTTGGGGTGGTCCACTCTCTTGCGAGAATGGCCAACAAGATCATCCAAGTATGCCTCCACTATGCGTTTAAGGTCATGAAAGGAATAGGTCATAGCACGCTGAAAAGTGGCTTCGTTGTTTTTAATGCCAAAGGGCATTTTCCGATACGCAAACGTACCCCAAGGACAAATAAAAGCAATCTTATGTTGGTCCTCGATCTTTATATGTATCTGGTTATATCATGAAAAGCCATCCATAAACGAAAAAACTTCGCTTCCCACACAAGCATCCAAAATCTGATCTATGAACGGGGTGGGGAAATTGTCTTTCGGACATGCACGGTTTAGGTCTCTAAAATCAATGCATACATGGATAGTTCTCGGCTTCTTATCCACAGGAACAGGATTTGAAACCCATTCGGTAAGGGGAACTAGGTAGATAAAACCAGCCTTAAGCAGTTTCTCCATCTCTGCCCTGATCGTGGCTACCTTTCGACGGTTCACAGCACGAAGGTGTTGTCGAACTAGCTTGGCATTAGGATATGTTCTAATATCGTTTTCGACAATGTTGGGGTCTATTCTTGGAATCTCCTCATATGACCGAGTGAAAGCTTCCCGGAGTTCCTTAAACAATTCAGTGTAAATGCGAACCTCTTCAGGAGAGAAATTAGCACCGATGTAAATGTTCTCAACCTTTCCGTGGGTACAATAAATGTTGATCGGTATGGTAGGGGAAATATTATCCATGTTCCCCTCTGTGTAAATCCCATGCAAATCCCAAGGAACCACAGGGTGACCAACCATCTCGGAAACAGTCATCCTATACTCTTCTTACTCGATAGGATCAAGGTTGGGAAGAAAATGGGAGCAATGATGCATGTCTTCCCAAGGTCCGCTACCAAACATGGCCTCAACAATATCTTCATCCGAAGGTAAAGTACTATCAAGACAATCATGCGAACAAGATGAGTCGACTTCCCATTCCGGCAGCATAACGAGATCTTCCTCCTATGTCCGTGAAGAGGAGAGATCTGGATCTACAAGGTCTTGTTGAATATCTTGATATGCAAACTCAGCAGCAGACAATGGCATATCCATTCCAACATGTGCAATGTCTCAAGACATGGAACTCGTTGACAGTAAGGTCCATGGATCATCAAAATACGAAGTCTGGAATAGTACATTATTCAATGGAGGAGGTGCATTATCAAAAATGGTTCCAATGAAAGCAATGGGTGAAGGGAAATCAAAAGATCCCAACAATGAGGGGTACAATCCAACACCCATGTTCCCAGTTGTCGGCTGAGAATCTGTGACTTGGGGGACCACAGGTCCCGTGGATGCTGTGGAATAAGGACTAACAAAATCTAGCTCATTGACCGTCACAATATTGCCTTCATGTGGAAAGAAAATAATTCTGAATGCAGTGGATGCGACCGCTTTCATAGCATACATCCAATTCCTACCCAGGAGAAGGTTGTAGTCGATGGGCGCATCAACCACCTCGACTTCAATAGGCACGGGTTTCCCACCCTAGCGGACAACAAGGGAAGGGAGGATACCATGTGGTTTAAATGACCGATCGTCAAATGCAGTGAGCATGGTCATAGACTTGGATAAGCGAGGAGAGCCAAGAGCTTTCCAACAAGCTAAAGACATCACTGACGTAGAAGCACCTTCGTCAACCACCATTCTTTTAACGATATTCTATAGGCACTCCACATGAACTTGAAAAGCCACATGGTAAGGTAAGTGAGGTTGGATGTCAGTAGTGTCAAACTGCATAACGTTAGGACTTCCCCCATCCTAAACTCCTAAAGCACACAAAAGGGCATGCCTTTGAGAAGGACAGGCCTATAAAACCTCGAGAGCCAACATGGCACATGGAGTTTTACCCAAGTCTTCTACAATAGAGTAGTTATGGGCGGCTCGAGCATTGGGATTATGCATAGAGCGCTTGAGAACACATTTCGGTATCCGTGGCATAGAAGTGGGCTTCTCGATATGCAAAGAGATATCAGGAGGAGGAGGAGGCTCATTCCCCATATTCGATTGTGGTGCATCATAATCATGTTGGCGAGTAGCAACACTAACCTCTGATTTAACCATATTCACGCATCCAAATCCACTAGGATGGGAAGCAGATGTAGAATTTTCATGAGTCCCATAACCAGTAGCGGTATCATTCGAAGCCATATTCTAATGATGTGGAAGGGTATATTTTAACACAGCTGGGCTCTGTTCTAGATGCTTAGATGCTTCATCAATCCAAGGACACAAGTGAGTAAGATGATCTTCCCCACAAAGCTAGCAAGGGAATTTCACTTTATGCATAGGTTTACAGTCCCCCCCCCCCCGCATTTATGCCTTCCCAAGGAGGGTTGGAATTCTCTTTCTGAGGAGTATTACGATTACTACCATTGTTCCCATTATTTCCATCCTTACAGTTGTTTCTCCCCTTATTCATTCCACCAGGCTGCTGGTTACCCGATGGGTTTGCCGATTGCATAGTGTGTACATCAGACGATGGGGTGGAAGTGGACAAGGTGTGAACCTGTCTGGGAGTATATTGGTTAAGTGACAAATTTTTCATTTGATTAGCAACCAAATCTATAGGTCAAGTACTTGCGGATCCAACAACCTCTTCCGTCGACGCCACTCTTGAACGTGGTCAGATATCTGTATGGCCTTATTCTGGCGGAAGGTAGACAAGAGTTTAGTGCCAGTATCGTAGCGAACTGACAGCTGGAAATGATCTAGTAAAACCAAGGCTATCTCATTGAAACCCCTGTACGTGCCCCTAGGAAACTCAACATACCACTTCGCGGCTACCCCCGTGAGGGTGCATTGAAATGGTCTCAAACGAACAGAATCGTGATTTAACAACTTTGATGCGCACCAAAGGTGAAAAGTCATGATGTGATCACCTGGATCCTCACCACCCTTCCCCTCAAACTTGGGAATGTCCTAAGGGAGCTTGGTAGGGACTGGAGGCCAATTAGGATCGTGACACACCGGATCATTTGTGAGCTTCAAAGATCCAGAAGATTCAATCGAGCAAGGAACGGAAGCTACGGATGAAAAGCTTGATTATAAGCTCCCATAAAAGGTTGATTATACGGACCTGAAGGATAAGAAGAACCATAACCATGACCCTGGCCATAAGGATGATAACCTCCTCCAACCGGACCTGTGTGAGGGTAAGTAGGTATATATGTATTATGAGCACCATAATGAGGTGGGTTGTAGTGATGACCAGCACCGACTGTATTATAGTAAGGATTACCACCATAATTATGGGGCATATAAGTATTACTCGTAGCGGGAACCGTGTTGTAATGACCATAATTGTTAGGCATGTTTCCACCCCCTGCATAAGTACTATTGGCAGTAGGAGCGGTTGTATAATAATAAGGTATATTACTGCCCCCTGCATAAGCGTTACTAGTAGCAGGAGCAGTCGTGTAGTGACCATGAGTATGAGGGATATTCCCACCCCCTACATTAGCCTTACTAGTAGCAGGAGCAGTGGTGTTGTGAACATAAGTATATGGTATATTCCCATCCCCTACATTAGCATTACTAGTAGCAGGAGAAGTCGTAAAAGTATATGGTAGTATACGGTATGTGTCCACTCTCGGTATTAGGAGGATTGTTAACATTAGAAAATGTGGTCCTGGGTTGACGTGTAGAGACATGTGTATTATACTATGGAATGTGAGCCGTATTGTGAACAGTGTTCCCACCAGGAGGGGTAGTCCTTGGAGGAGGCCTTCCTCCAAGATTTGGAATTTTTGGACGAATGTAGCACATCCCATACTGACGTGTGTGAGTAGAAGGTGCAGTGCTCCCTGCGAGGGTAGTGCCCCCGGTGAGTGCAGTGTTGCCAACACCCTGACTAGTGCTAGCATGACTATCAAACATAGTGAATGGATCAACTGTGTTGTAACTAAGCATACCATGATAGAACGAGCTAGTGTTGGTCATAGGACCTGTGTTAACATGTGACTATGGAATCCCATAGAGGAAATTATGTGGATTTGATGGATCGAACAGGTCATCCTCAGGTGGATCCAGCCCAAACAAGCTAGGTTGGGTCTCAGGTTGTGGATCACCCCCCCGTTCCTCTCTAGGATTAGGAGGAGTAGAAGCATCTTCAACTCTACCCGATGGAGTCGTGGGTATTTCTCCCATGCCAAAACCAGCGGTAATGTGAGCACGAAGCATTTCAAAAGAATCAGAAGAATCGGAGAGGGCCTTCCGGCATCCCCTCTGAACACGAAGTGTAACTTCGACGGCCGGTAAACCAGCCAACCGACGAGATCAGCGGAGAGTAGGAGCTCGCACCATGATACCTCTGAAAGGTCAATAAATCAAAGCGTCCCCTAACGGCCAAACTAACGATCAAAGAAAAAAGAGCACACACCTAAGAAACTATAGCCAAATGCACAAAAACAAGACTGGCTCAAGGGACCTCCCAACACTACAGTTGGTATGTCTCGCCTAGGAGAGGCTTGAGACTCCCAAAATATAACTGGAGGTAACAGAATTAGTTATAAGGGTTCCTAGACTTCACTGCGTGCATAGGGTCAAATCCCTATACAATAGGAAATTGTGTTGTCCAACCCCTATCTGACTCAGGATACGTACAGTATAACCACTGCAAGCACCCTATGCGATACCTAGGTAAGGAAACTAAGGTCACCACAATATAACCAATGCTCAGGCGGACAGTCATAGATGGGATCCGTCGTATGGGTAGGATAGCTAAGCCTGAAACTCAAGAGGTACAGATCCCTCAAGAGCCCCTGTACACGAACAAATCCTAGAAATATCTCCCACGTTTGGCCAATATTGGAGGGCTATCTCCGCAACCAACCTCCCGTGACCTCGTGCTTAACTCTGGTCTGAGTAGAGCATCCTAAGAACACTGATGTATATTACGGAATTCACCACTCCCTGGTCAGACACATAATGTTTTGTCTAGTAGTCTTGGATTGTTAACTCACAATTATCTATTCCAATACTCTAAACCTATACTAGTTGGTGCACCCTATAAAATAAAAATCGTTCTAATCAATTTTAAGATTAAGCGTTGATTTTAAATGGTTGTAATTACTCAAAAGATATGGTTGTGTAACTGATGATGTATGGACTCAATAGTATGCACAATCAACAAACTCTAGACTCATCTATCAATAAAAACAATGCCACTAAAATCACAATCAATCCAACGGTTCGAAATAAAATGCAATTCTTTTAAATTTCCAATGCACAAGCAGATCCTAGATGAAAGCACAAGCACTCAGATGCAAAATGCAGTACGGAAAGAAATTTTTTTTGTCTTTTCTCTTATAATAGAAAGGAAAATGCAAAACTGTGTTTTTTTATTTTTTCAATATGATGAAATGAAAAAATGAAAGCAAAATCTACCTATTTTGTCAAAGAAATGCAGAACTGATCACTAAGACAACCCAACAAATCCCAAATAGTGAGACTCATCCAATTCAATGAGCTAGAAAATAAAAAAAAATGGTGATAAACTAACAAGGCTCAAAACAAAGAGAAAGAAGAGTTTCTGGTCACAAATAAGGCATGGAACAGTCAGGATTAAGGCCAATTAAGACTCAGGAACACTCAAAACCAACCCAACAACAATCCAAAGCCATAAATCAATCAAACCCGGAGTTGTACGCTACTGTCGAAGGAAAAAATGTGAGTAGACTCAAGCTATAATGTAGATAGAGGCGGGTAGACACGGGAAAAACTAAGCTGACCTGCGTACAGGGAAAGGCAAATGAGAAAACAGGGAGTCCAATCACTGAGAAAAAACTTGTTTCCTATAGTATATCCCAATGGCCAATAAATGACACAGAAGCTCGACACACAACAACTCTAAATAAGGACAAATGCCTAAGAATCCTCAAAAATGGATGTTCTCCCCAGCGGAGTCGCCCTTTCTGTTACAGAGAAAACTTCCTATGGCTTGGGACAGACCACAACAGACAACTGACTACCAGAAAAGGACTCAATTCCCAATGCAGTGCTATATAAATGACAATGCTAAGATAATGGAGAAAAGACCAACCTTCAACCCGATGTTCGATGTAGATCCCTGTTGAGCTTTCAACTTCTACACTTGAACTTGCAAATTAGTCTCAACAACAAGTACAAGCAAATGCATATAATATGTGAAAGACATTAGCATAATCAATAGCACAATCCATGATATCATAAGCAAATATAACCCAATGTAATTTAACAATATTCACAACATCAATTGGACAAGAAAATGATTATTTCCATTAATAAATAACAAGAAGTACAATATACGACCTCTTGCCGGAAACCAATATGAACCAAGAACTGGGTCTCTCCACTTGTGCCTCCACCACTTCAATCCTCCATGTAATGGCAAACTCAAACTATGAAAGGAGTTTGGAAGGTGAATATAAGGAATTCACAACAACTAGGATCAATGAGTGTAGACTCAAGTCACGGAAAAAATCCACTAGAGTTATCTTGCTTTCTCTTTCTCCTCCCTTCCATATGCCATAAGAGCTCAATATATAGCCTTCCAAAGGTAAGTGAAAGGACACATCGAGGCACTTTGGGGCAAATGGAGGGCCAAAGGTCACCCTAAGACCACTTTTTGGGAGTAAAAAGTAATTGTCTAATGATTTTTACCATTTTACTTGGTACCCGCGGGCTATAGTGGAACAACTCACGTGTACACTAGCTATAATGGGACAGCAAATGTACAGGAAGAAAAATAGGGAAAAAGTGTTTCTGGAGGACATAAAGTGAATCTGAGTCAGTGAAATGGATCCTGAAGGCCAAAGAATGTTGATGCTCACAAGGTGGAAAATTACGTTGTAACAGGAGTAACTTACATTCAACAAGTACCTTTATCCCTCTCTCGCTCATATGTCCCAAGCTATGGTGCCATAAACAATCAAGGTCACTTGCAACTTCTAACACAACCGCTACTTGACTTATATCACTACTCCCTACAAGATTGTGCGGGTTCTCGTTTAGTCTTTTGGCCTTCTTAACAACTAAGATTCCCTTGGACACCTTCATAACATCACCTAGAACTGTAAAATTGTGACCAGCAGAATCGAGAAATCCCATATATATGAGATTCTTCCTCGGTTCAAGAACATGCCTCACCTCAGTTAATGTTTTCACAGTACCATCATACATCCTGATTTTGATGCTTCTGACCCCGAGAATTTTACAGGAAAATTCATTTCCCATATATTCCACCCCGTCATCAATTGATTGATAAGATGAAAAGAAACTTCTGTGAAGACACATATGGTGGGAGGCACCAGAATCCAAAATTCAACTATTTTGATGTTGGTAAACATTGGAAATAGACAGTACCTCATCAATCATTTATGAACTTGCTTTTGTGATGTTTTCTTCCTTCGTGGAACAATATTGGGATGAACACTCCTTAGATCCTTCCCTCTTCCCTTAATGTTTCTTCAAATGACATGATTTGTTGCAGAACCAACACCTGAGCTTAACCTTCTTTGTTTTTGACTTAGACTTGGATGTTTGTCTCGAACTCTGCTCTCATTCACTTGATCTACATCTAGTCTCTATCGATGCTGATGAAGAAGTTTATGCATTATTATTCCTTCGTGCCTCTTCTAATAACAGGGATCCAACAACAATGTCATACTCAAAAGATTCAGGATTACTGAATGACATAGAAGTAATAAGATGATCCCATGAAACAGGAAGTGTACATAGCAAGGATATTGTATGCTCTTTAGCATTGAGCTTCGCATCCATACTCGTTAATTGACAGACTAGATCATTGAAAATATTCAGATGATCCTATTGGTCAGGGCCTTGGTCATATACAGGATTTCCAATTTCACCCAGAAGCCTACAGTCGTTTCTTCGCCAGGAATGTTAAACAAGATTTGATCTTCTAAACACAACTGAATGGAACTCAGGGCTCTCAAATCCAAGCCCTCCCATTATTCATTCAACATGTCCACTAGTTTGTTTGATCTTCCCAATAGGGCGTTCTACATCCCTTTTTTCACAAGCAGATCTCTCATCTTGAGCTTCCATAACATAAAATTGATCTTCTCGTTGAAATTCTCCACTTCAAACTTAGAACTCTACACCTTTTCCATTTCTCAAACAACCAGATTAGGAAAAATTATCAAAACAGGCTCCCCCCCCCCCCTTTTTTTAAATTTACCTTCAGTTGACCACGACTTTTCTCTGGGATACATGCAGTCACAATGATGCTTAATTGTTCCTTACATGTGGACAACCCATGGTCGAGGAGGAATTCTTCGGACCTCCTAAGTTAGCCCCTCTTGACCACAACCCCCTTCAATTGTCCCGTGGTCTAAGTGCCCTGTGACCATGACTTTCCTTCTGTCAACCCGTGGTCGATGCCTTTGACCGATTCCATAGAAAAACATGCAATTCAGCTCTTGGAACCTGCATTCGAATTTCTTCCTTAACTCCAATCTCCACTGACTCAACCTCGATATCCAGCACCTTGGCTCTAATACCACTTGTTGAAATGCGGAAGCTTAAACAAGATAGAGATCAGTCAAAATAACAGACCAAATAATAATGGAAAAAACAAATAAACATGTACACATAGATTTTACATGGTAAAACCCTCGAGAGGGAAAAATCCACGGAGCAAGTGTATCAGTATTCTTATTCTTAAAATATGGATATTACAACCTTCAACATACATACTTTTCTTCTTTGATCAATTTTCTCATCATCCTTAATTTTTCACCTCTACAGGCTTACATATAGATTTTTATCATTCCTAACACAATTGTATACAACTATACATATTCTATTTTTAGCTGACCAAAAAACAACATAAATCGGAATACCAAGAAACTAGATAATGCCAATCCATATCCTTGGAAAAAACAATTGTTACTAAACTAGAGGATGCCAACTCGCATTCCATGAGAAATTGGTTGTCACCCTTATCAGCATTCTCTTCCTAAATTGCAGGAAGATGAGTATTGTCAAGATTTATTTCATGGCATTTGTTCCAAATTGGATATAAAACAATTATAAATATATATATCAAAAATATCTCATATTAGATTTGATTACTGATAGTTGGTTGTTGAAGCTTGGATAACATGCAGTTCTTACAAATTAAATAACTATACTAATTATGTGTTTGATTATATATTTGATGTGTTAAAGATAGAAATCTACCATATCAAATTTTGAATGAATTGTCATAACCAACTCTCCACGGACCCTCAATCAACTCTCCACGAACGCTCAATGCCTATGCGGTAACCTTGTAATATCAATCGCTGATAGTAGAGAGAATAGGACCACAAAGGGCTTGGGCCAAGATACCTCATGAATTCATGAGGCCCAAGCTTAGGCTAGGCCTTCACCATGTGGTGCTCAAATTAGAATTTGAACTTCTGCAACATTCAAAATTTGAGGTGCTCAAATTTTAATTTGAACTTCTGTAACATTCAAAATTTGAAAAAGGCAACAAATTTTAGGTGAGAGATTGATAAAGTGGAAGGAGAGAATTTCGCTTCTTTTGTGATAGACGTTGTGCTAACACTATATTCCGCTCCACTAACGTAGATCAAGATTTTTTTTGAGATAGACAAGGGACGGAATTTATCCATTAAGGGAAAAGAAAAAGGGTAGAATTTGGTGTATATATATGTCTAGAAGAATTATAATTGAAGCCCTTATGTTCACATCCTCCTCCTCTATCATTTGCATTTGCAGTGAATTTTGTTATGTTTGTAGTGGAAGTGCTTCCTCCTGTGTATGTTTCTGTCTATGTGGCTATGACTATGTCTGTGTCTGTGGTTCCTCTTAGCCTCAGCACATGAATAAAAAAGAGTCTATATAGAGCTCACTTTAGTATTACATCATGGTAGCTTAAACTATGGGTTCATGCACATGGGACTTTGAATGAGCCCTCTACCTCTGTACTTTTCTATCCATGGGTTTGATTTAGCATTATATGAATTGGAAATTTTAATCAGAATTCGATGTACTTTCTTATCAATTCAACATTACCCGTAGTACTTTTCCATTTACCTCATGTACTTTGTCGTTTTTCTATGACAGGTCCTTGGTCGAGCTAAGTTGCACCACATTTATTTGAAATTCCCTCATGATTACACGAAAGCGGGCTAAGAGCGTGCTCAAATCCCACTTTTTGTGTCCATGTGCGGAGGCCTTCTGTGTGGTTGTAATTGTGTTTGGTTCACATGTCTTCCTGTAATGTATATTTGCATCATGTTGTGTGTCTGTCCATAGCCTGTAATTTTTTGTAGAATACACTGTACATTATTTGAATTTGATCTCTTGGATTTGGACCAAAAGGGAAGCAAGGAAGGGATGTGTTTATTAATGAAGGACGTTGTTGCTCAATTCCATTGATTAAAGCAGTTGAATCGATAAAATGGAGGTAATTACCTGAGAGAGCAGAGGACTGGATCGTAACAGTAATATTTTATATAGCCATGATAGGTATGTGATTTATATTTACCTTATATTCATGGTTTATTTATGGCTTTCAGTTTTTATATATTAAACTAGTATAGACATTTAACTTGTGGCCGGTAAAGACCTATTGACCACAAGTGCCATGAACAAGTTCCATATATCAGCTACCAATTATTTTTTATATTCTTTTTTTATAATTGTTTATTTCAAATTTGTTCCACACCCATAAAATCAATCATAAAATAAATCTAGACAGTACACGTGTCTCATCCTCTTCAATCTAGGAAAATCATGCTTGCCACTCCACCCCAAATTCTAAAATATGAACACCTATATCAATGTAATGATAGTTTTCTTTTCTAATTAACAAACTCGGTGTCCTTCCTCATCAAATTCCATCACCCTCCCAATCAATCTGCCATTCTTTCCTTCGATGTGATTTTTCCTTCCATGTTTTGATTGCATTCCCCCTCCTCTCTCAATAACATGGAGTTGACATATATTTGATAAGCCTGGTAGAGTTGGTTTCTGAAGGTGCAAACAGGTATAATGGTTTATGAAGGTGAAGGTGCAAACAAGTTTAATGCCTCTATTAATCGCTCTGGTATATCTCGTGTAGTCTACTCGGTCACTAGTTTTTAAATTGTAATGTTTTTAAATATTTTTCTCTGTTGCAGCACTAGTTCTTGGTTCCCAATCCCATTAATTCCTCTTAATATTTTCACACCTCCCCTTAAAAGAATTCGATTAACCCGTAATGAAAAAGGATTCCATCCGCCCATAACAAATAAATCAATGTAGGTTTTGTAGCTTCCTTTCTTTCTTTCTCTTTTGCTCTATAAAAATAGTAAAACAAGAAAACCCTCTCTTGTAACATCCCGAAAATTCACAAAAATTTAAACATTTTAAGAAGTAATAATTGTTGTACTTGCTAATGCGGAAATAAAATAAATGCTAATCCTTTTACTAAAAACAAATTATGATAACGACAATTCATACTTCTTAACACAAAATATGACATTAGTTTTGCTTGTGTTAATTGTAATCTATATGCTGTAATTAAGTTTATCTTGTGATATAGTTTTTCTTAACAAAGTACTAACAGTTGCTCTTGGATGATGACGAAGGGGTCCTACGAGGTACTCTGAGATTTAATTAGCTGTTAGCTAAAGCATTTGAACATGTTTATTTGCGCAAATACGCAGGTAAGAGCATTATGACAATTCAAGTGTTAAGAGTAATTCTAATTATGTTTTCAATTAACCATCAATGCTTTATGATAACTCTAAGTACTTCTTTGCATGAGAGTTATTAATGGTATGGATCTTTGTCCTATTTCTATAAGTGTTACTTTGACCATACTTACAAGTCGCAGAAGTCGTAACTAGTAATATCTACACTAGACTCTTTAGTGAATCGTCAAAGAAAAGATACTTACACTATGAATTCTTAATTACGTGCTAGATTACAATGTATACGTGCTATTATGATCCTGTCATCATTTCTCCATTTTGCAAAGAGTGATATTATCATGTATATTTATTGTGTGAAATTTTCAACTGACATGATGCTCTACACTATAGAAACATGGACCGAAAATTGTTTAAATACGTGGATTAACTTGAAATCATCAATATAACTATATTAGCTTATACATTTCTCAATTTATAATTTATGAAGAATCATACTAATATAGCAAAGGGTATTATAATATTATCATCATAATTATGATGATACTATTGCAACATTATAGGATTTAGACCTTTCTAATTTAATATTTATACTTTATAATATGTTATGTAACTTTGTAAATAGAAATGGCAATGTACACAAATGTTACGATGTGCATACTATGGAATTCTAAACTATACACTAAGTATTTGAATACCTTTTATGAATGCGATCTACATAGACATGAAATCATTTGGTAAACTATGCAAACATATTACCTTTGCATTCTATGATTAAAACATTTGGAATGTATTACATAAACAAGTGTCAACTTTATACATGGAATATGCAAAGAATTGATATGCTGCAAGCCCTAATTGGTACTGAGATGTGATAATGATGGGCTTTGAATGTCTAGTGTGCTAGCAGGTTTTTGTTACAGGTCTTAGCATTAAATTCACCTGCCTACTGTGTTGAGTGGAATCCTTGTGGTTTCTAGCGTGGTTGTGATTCACGTGATAGTAATTCCAAATACTACCAATACGTCGAGCTATACACTGCTTTGTCCCTTGGTCTACTGAGTTGGCATCGTGGTGGATGTGATAATAAATATGGCATTCAAAGTGGTTGTTGCCTGAACTTCGACGTGCCTGGTTGGAAACTCCTCCATCATTGATCTCACATGTTCTTGGGCTTTGAAATGAAACCCTAGTCCTTCGTTATGAAATGCATCGAGTTGGTTTCTCGGCTTTCATTTTGTCTTAGTGGTGGCAAGGTGGAGAGGCCGACCGCCTGCTACAATGTAGGGTTTGGTAGTTGTTTATTCGTAGGACTCCTTCCTCAGTTTCGATCCTTGGACCTGTAGGGAAAACTTAGTAGCTTCAAGTTCATATTTTCTTGTAGAGTTGAGCCACCATGCAGCCTTGAATGGAGTGTTAAGGATAGAATTTGGATTTTTTCTGTTAGTCTTAGAACCTGGGTTCGATTCTCTTGCAAAGATAGACCGTTTTTCTCAGAAAATGGAACCCTCTGCTCTGTGTTTGGTAGATGGATCCGTCGTTCTCGTTTGCTTAAGGTGTCTCTTACTCCAGAAGTTGCATTGTTAAGGTAAAGTTTCAGTCAATGAAAAAGATAATGATAATCGTGTTGTTCCAAGTTAGACTCTTCGTTTCTTTGTTTAACCACTTAATGATTTTTATGGCAGGTGATACTTCGTCGAAATATTACTATGTTTGAATCTCGGTGGGAGGATGCTGCTCAACCACCCGGTAAGCCTCGATGGTTCTAAACCCTCGTAGGTACTTCTACACGGTTTGGCTGATGCTTACTATTTGATGAGAGTTGGTAACTATTCCTGGAAAGGGTTTATGGTCGAAGTTATGATGTTTTTAGAGCAATATGATGCAAGGGCAGAGGATAAATCCTCAGCCTAATTTTCTACTCGGCACAGTAGTGCTCTGTTGTGGCGTTTGTTTAAATGTGAACATGTTTACGATGTATTTGCTAAAGGGATGAACCCTATGTTTTTTACAGTGTAAGGAAACTTGAAATGTTTCAGTACAAAATCTGTATTTATCTGGATCAATATTTTGACTGAATTAATACAATGTGAATACTAGCCGAGAGCCGAGGGCTAACTCGTTTCTGCGAAAATAGAAATTCCTATGCTACAATGTTTATACTTTTGTTTGAATGGTGATATGGAACTGAGTTTGCATTGAAACATAACTTAAAATAGTTTTCTGAGCGGTTTCTATGTTTATATAAATTGATATTTTGGCTAGAAAATACAGTGTTGATTCAGGCCGAGAGACGTGGCTAACTTGTTTGATAAAAGTGAAACCCTGTGATCGTGTTGTTTAAGTTAAAGTTTGGAATGGTGTTAAGACTCAGTTTTGGTATTGAACCACCACTTAAGATAAATATTACGATTTATAACAATTCCTTGTCTGAGTTTGATTGTATAATAGATAGCTATCGTAAATGTAAAAGTTGGACTAGAACATTGTGTTTGGTTTTGAAATCTGATAATATCTGAGTTGCTATTTCGAAAATAAGGGTTGACCGTCGAACTAGTTATGAACATGTCATGATATTGTAAAATATTTGTTTCCCTGTTAAGGGTTTTCGATCCTATGTTTAACGTATTTCAAGACAATGCTATATAATAAATAGTGAAAAAGAGTTGGGGTTCTGCCTATGTTGAAAATGTTTGAAATTAATAACTGTAGTTGAAAACTAAATCAAGATATGAGATATGGATACTGAATGAAATAGTAATATACAATGATGCTATTATTTGTGAATGATAAATATCTATTTGTTGTTATATGTACTAAGTAGCTGCTCTGTGTAAAAATAATATTTAAATTGCAACTGTTAAATTTTTAGGAATGATGATGTCTGAAATAAGTGGAATTATAACACTTTACGGTTGGAAAGAGTAATAATAGAATGCATAACATTAGCTTTCAAAAAGGAAAATAGATAGTGATAATTGAAAACCTTAGTTTTGTGCAAAGATGAAATGTTTACTTTTGCTACTAAGTAAGAAAATGCTACAATATCTGTTTTATGATATGTTGATCTATATTCTGAGTTTAGATATATATAATTGATATTGCAAATTTAAAAGAAACATCACAGTGTTATTCTAATCATTCACTTGGCATTCTGCCCATCATTCATCTAACTTAATTCTACTTCTCTGTACTAGAGTACTATATAGAAAACAGTATGGGAAAAATACAGAGAAGATATTTAATCAATCATCTCATTTACTTAACCATCATTATACAAAATCATACCTAGGTCATAAATTGAAATAGTTACTTCTGTATACCATTAACTGTAAATACTAAATCTACAAATGTAGAAAATCATTTAACTGAAAATAAACAAGACAGAACAGTAGAACCTGATGAATGTAGGAGAAACAAACAACCCAAGGAGCCTGTTCCTACTCCTGAAGGAAGCCAAATTACTTGCCTTAAGACCCCCGAGCTTATTCACTGAACCATTGGGAAGAAGAATCTGTAGAAGATTTAAGTCATCAACTTGCAGCAACAATGTAGATCATTCAATCATATAGACTTAGCAATCAAAGAGACCTGCACCAGCACCTCCTGTTTCCTTCTCATAATAATTTCAGCAAACTCACAATGCATTTCCACTTAGCCTCCCTATTCGAATCTCTCAGTGATCACCTGATACACTTGAGGAATTATTTCTGCAAAAAATAATGATGGAGCTCCCCGCCCAATTCGAATTTCCTTTCTTAGGCTACCCAGGCCTTTTTTTAGTGGTTAACCTGGTCATTAATGAGCTAACAGCTCCGTTCCACCCACCTAGGGGATAATGCCACAATTTTAGGGGTAGTTGTCCCATAACTGATAGCTAGTGGTGGAGTGCAAATGCTGACACTTGTCCCATGCCTTCTAACAGCTTCCATTCCTCCCAGTGGGTCAGTGAACACTCATTCAATAGTTCCCTTGGTGTTTGTCTCCTGTTTTAATTTATTAAATAATAATAATATGTCATTACAATCATCCTTGACCAGATTTGGTCATAATTACAAAACTTTGTAATTATAATTTAACATAATGTTTTTGCAATAAAATAAATAGTCTCAAAATTTGGGTAGGTGAAATCTCTTGCTCTGTATTAGTAGAGGGTTTTTTTTGTTTCTTGTTGATCCCTAGCTCCTAAATGCAGGGTCAATCATTCAAGGTGGATATTTTTGGTTATTTTCCATGTGTGACCTAAAACTACATTTATCATTTGCTTGAAGCTTGAAATGGCCAATCTGAGTCTTGTCAACTAATCTGAGTTCTTAATGTCTGAAGTTTTTGAGCTATCATCCATGATTATATCTTGTAGATTGGATTTGTTTAAACACATAACATGTAGCCGTCAACTTACCCAGTTTCTCTTGAGAATTGACTGTATAGTTTTAGCTAATAACCCCTAGATTTCAAAGTATGCCTCATCATCTTATTATTTTTAGCAAGCTAAATATTTATATATGATTGTTCAGTTCAAAATCATAAACCCTACCAGTTATAGTTCTCTCCACTTTGTTGCATTGAAAATAATTCATGTAAGTGCATAAAATAAAAAAAATTAAAACCAACATAAGTACATCTTATAGCTAGATTTATCAAGGAGAAGGATCAAATTTTATGAAGTGTAATTTTTTTTAAATATGTAAAAAAATTAAAATTAAAAAAAAACAAAAAAAACCCTAAAAAATTAAATCCTTCTACTAAATTAATCCAAGTTTAAAATAAATCTATGCTAATAACCTAATATAATATCCTGACATACTAAAACTATAAACTATACACATTTTAAACGTAGTAACAATTTATTTCTCATTATTAAAATACATGCATCATTTTCCAAGTTATATTCGCCACCTTCAAAACCCATTTTCCAATCTGGCACCTTCAAAACCTGCATGTCAATTGTTTCCCAGCCAATAGGCATAACTAGGAACGTGCCCTCAATCCATCATTTTACTTTATTTTGCACTTCAAAACCCATTTTAATGTCTTGTACCTTCAAACCCATGTTCATATTTATTTGTACGAATACTTTTTTAATAGATTTGATAAGGAACTTATAAAAATAGCAATTCCATCTAATTGATAGAAATTTCAAACATAGATCTTGTAGAAATATGAAGATTGAAATCACGACCAAACTTCGTTCAAAATTTCAAAAACAACATATTAGAGCACGTCGTTCAAAATTTCGAAAACAACATATTAGAGCAAACCTTGTTCAAAAAAGGTTTTGAAAAATGAACAAATTAAGGTTTTGCATTATTGGTTTTATTTGTATTCTTCAATATACAATTTTATTTAATTCTAATATATAGAGTTATTCGTATTTTCAATATATAATCTGGTTTGTTTGTAATGTTTAATATATATATATATATATATATATTAATGGTAATATATCATTTTATTTGTAATTTCTATATATAATTTTGTATATTTGTAGTGTTAAGATATGGTTTTATTTAAATTTGAGTTTAATGATGATGATGATGGTTAATGTTTATAAATCAATTTTGGTTTATCCTATTATAGGATGATGAAGTGTGTTCCTAACTCATAGTAATTTTGATAGGTTGTAACAAAGATTTTGAAATTGGTATCTAAAAGTACTCTAAGAGAGTGATTTTCATCCTCGAGGCTATTCTTATCTTATAAAGGATTAAAAACATGAAGTTTGACAACAATTTTGTTTGTTTTTTATGAAGAAACCTATTTTTTTTTTAAACCTCAACCCATCTAAACTCATATTTTCTTTGTGAATTTCACTTTGAAGTAAAAACAAGATTTGTAGAGAATTGTCTTAGCTAAATACTCATATTTAAAATAAAAACACATTATTTACATACAGTGGAATAAATTTGTTGTTTACTTACTACATATACTTTAAATTTTAAGGTAAGGAAAATGAGTGATGTATGTTATAGATAATAGGTGAGGCAATAGACAACCCTACATAAGTGCTAGACATATTGGAAAGGTTGTATCTTTAGACTAAGCCAACATGACTCAAGGGAGAGTGATATGTCACAAAAGAGTCTTTGTAATGAAGAATGTGAGATAAATGAGTCATCGTATGATATGTTGCATATGAACTTATCATATATGTAGACCCTACCATGGCACCTCTCAATAGGTAGACATGTGTGAGTACTAAAGTGTGAATTTATATGCTACATAATTGAAATAACAAGAAGAAAAGTGAATAACATCCTATGTATCTAATGCTAGGCATGGGGTAGTGCTCTACTTGTAACCTTATTATAATTTACTATACATTATCCTATGAATTTTCCATTAGGTTACATAGTAATCTGAGCTAGTATACGTCTCCTTTAACCACTTCATCTTTTCAATCATTTCTATTATATAGTGCATTTGACTTGAATCTTAATGTTAAAACATATAGAAATTCTAATAATGAGTGTGGCCCATCTCATTATTCTCTAATCCTAGCATATTTATTTCTGGTTATTTGAGATCAAATATATATTTTTATTCCAATACAAACATATATTTCCAATAACAATATCTCAATTTTCCCCAAACACATTGAATGTGGTATTAGATCTTCAATGAAATTTTTGTATGTATACAATGTCATAAAAAAAAATTAAAAATATTAAGTGAAAAAGCCCTATATATAAAAAAATATGTTAATTAAAAGCTTCAACCGGAGAGATGGATAGTGCACCATATAACTAAATCCACAACCTTAAAAGCATGATGCAAACCCTTGCATAATGAGAAGTAACACCCTTTCAAACTCTCAATTGCATGAAGCTTTCAAAAACCCACTTTTCAACCTTTACATACAAATATTAACCCACTTTTCAACTTTTACATACAAATCTGACGATATCACGATATCATTTAGAGATCAAAATTGAAATAAAAAATTATACAAAATTAAAATAATCATATTCACATTCCAAATATAAAATTTATTATTTTATCAATGCAATCTACTCATTATTAGAGAAATCTTACTATTTTAATGAAACTAAGAAGCTCCATCTCCCTTTTCACTTGTCTTTTTGTTGCTTACTTTTAACCTAATAAGGCACCACTGCAATCTTTGCATTTTATTATCACATTAAATGTACTAAGATTTTTATGAAAAATTACCTTATAAGTTACAACATATGTGGCTTAGTGATGTGGTAGAATGGCACCTTGTGGTGGTTAAGTTCCCAAAGGTTATGGGATCTATTCTGGGTGCCTAGAGTTACCTTTGATTCTGAAGTGGAATATCAAGGTCAACTATATTTCACATTAAAAAAAGAAATTACAACATATCAATTTTTAACACATTTAAAGAGATGAGAGACACGGTGGAGTGTTATTTTAATAAATCTTTGTTTTTTACATTTTTTAAAAAATTGAAAAGTGGATGTGTGTGTGTGAGAGTGAGTATGTCATGCTAAGATATGATGGTGATCCTCTGAGACTAAAATTTTATCTATCGGACCTTAAGAAGAGTGAAACAAGGGAGTTATTTAGTTTGCTTTAAAATTTTATTCCTATGCTCAAAAAAATTGGAGAGAAGCTTTCCTAGTTCACTGTAGTCTTGGTATGTTAGGAGGCTAGAAAAGTTTGCATTAAATAAAATACTATGAAACTGAGATCTAATGTGAGTGTAAGTAGGACACTATAAGAGAAAGTGATTTTCATTCTCAACACTCATAGACTCACAAATATGGCAAATCCATTCCGCTCATGGTGTTTTAGGAACTGGCCAATGACCTGCTTCACTATGGAGCTCATGAGAGTTCGTTCTTATCTTGGCTATATTAATTTCTTCTTTTAGCTAGAACTAAAATTGAGAGATACTTCTAAAGTTCCAAATTAGGGTTAATGACCACTTTATAATATCTTAATTTTATTTTCATCTCTAATTCTTTCTCGCACCACATTTTCTCTTTGAACTTAGATGTAATAATGTTTTTGACATTAATGATATTCTGCAAAGTGTCATTTTCATCGATGCCCCAATGGTTTAACCAAGCCATAGTATCTTTACACCAGCCTCGTTTGAGGCGCTGGTGGTTTTGACTTGATTTTAAAGCAATTTTAGGAAGTCTATCGTATCCCATAATATTTATCTTGTGCTTGTACATCAGGTATCTAGTCATAGCCATGCTCTCAATGGGAAAAAATACCTACTTCTATAATGTGAATAGGATAAGGCATATTGCTTTTAATTTTGAGGTTATAAATTATGAAACGATTCTGGATTTTCTCAATCTTTTTCCAAGAATCTCTAGATATGTTGCAGCCTAAAACTTTACACCCATATAAGATAACGAGAATGACAATAATTTCAAAGAGGAACTTCTTTTTATCCCACATGCTGAGGTTGGCTAACTTACAATTGTTTTCAAGGACGAAATAGGTTTCCCATCCTCCATTAATCCTTTTCTCTATGTTATAATTCCAATTAAGTTTGTAGTGAATATATATATATATATATATATATATATAAACGTGACATGACATATCAATTCAATTATAAGATGAAATTGATGATCAATTTGCTCGTCACAAAGCAATTTACCTGTCAAATACAATACAATACAATCAGTTGAATTTAAAATTCCAAATCATTTAATTCATATAGAAAGACAAACAAACCATTTATCAAAACACTTTAAAATATCTAAGCCCCCACTAAAATATCTAACCCCCTTGTGTCGTTTTCAATTAGATATTCCATGATTCAAGGGTGATACGAAAAGCAAAACATTATAATCACCCGTGATGTTCCAAGTGTTTGATTTAAGAATATTCATCGAAGTACATCCTTAGAAGATGATATTTGAGGGAGTCTAATCCATCCAGTACCTTAGTGATGTCACATTTACACTAGATAATCATAAAAATATATGAGCTCATCTTTGCCTATCTTTATTTTTTTAAAGTTTATACTTTATTTTTTTAATGTCTATAGGTGGGTGAAGCGCTTGTTATAATATAATAAAAATATTTTGGTGTATAAATGATTTGAAAAGTTGTTTACACTCTTGGGAATGTTAGTAACCGGATATGTAATTAAAAAATTTAATTAAAAGAAAATGATGGACAGAATTTAAAATGGAGTGAGTTAAAAAGTGGATACTTTAAATTTTTTATTTTAAAGGAGTGAGTTAAAAAGTGGCTACTTTATATTCTTTTTATTTTTTTAAATTAAAGTTATTTTGGTTTATTTGTTTTTTCAAAAATTTGATAATGTGTGTTGTTTTAAAATAAGCCAAATTTCGAAGGAAAAGGTTTTGTGGCTAAAACTCTCATCATGGAGTCGAACTATGACTTTCAAGAAAATTCCTATCAAATTTGGGAAAGTATTTTAATGAAAAAGAAGTTGAGTTTTTCTACTAGCTTACTCCCTTATGATTTTTCTAGAATACTTTCCCAACAACATCAAACACCAAACATCATTCCAACAACATCAAACATCTCTTCTCTTTTGATCAAAAACAAAATTTAGCATCATCCCCCCATTACTTTTTGTGCCTCATCAAGTAAGCTACGCAAAATGAAAAACAACTTCAAAATTTAATTAAGGAGATGGTTAGAAACTTAGTCATTCTTGGAAACTCATAATCCATCTTTATGATTAACGTAGTTTAAGTCAATTCTTTCTTTTCTTTCTTCTTTCTATTATTAATTTATTTCCTGATTGCTTGTTTACCCATCTCTTTCACACCTACCTCTCCCCCATCCAATCAATATGATTTTCCCTTTCAACACCATATTTATTTACTCTTTCAAAACCATATTTATTTACTTGCATATTTTATTTAATCAATATGTTGTTTCATCTCATCATCATATTTCCCTATTCTCTTATTATGTATTTTCATTAAATTTTATTTTTCTTCAAAATCTTATTATTTTAACTTTTTAACCTTTATTTTGAATTACAAAGTATTATCTAAGATATGTTTATGATCTATCCTTTCTTTTTTACCTAAATAATTTTTGTTTTCCTTGTTTAAGATAGGCATTGACAACTTTGATTTGTTTGTAAGAAATGTCTGTCACTCGAAGCCAGTGCATTTTCACCATTGGCTGAGAAACCGCGTCTCAAGGGTATCTAAGCCGTCAAAATCACCCAGGGATCATACTCAGCCTAGACCACACCAACCTTCAACTATGTTGGATTTTTGGGTGTCGCCTCCCAACTAACTCACCTGAAGGGGATTTGAACCTGGGTTGCCCTTGGCAAATACCCATCCCTTGACCAAGTGAGCTAGTGAGAATTGACAATAAACATTGACAACTTACTAAAACTATATTTTTTTATTAATTTATATGATTATTTCTATTATTATAACTTTTTAATCAAATTATTATCTAAGTTATATCTTTTTATTTATTCTTTCTTTTTTATTTAAATAATTTTTTAAATTATATTTTTTTATTTATTCCTTCTTTTTTATTTAAATAATTTTTAAAAAATCAGATAATATTTTTGGCATTAAAATCTATTGTCAAGCTCTTCGAGATTGTTGGTACCTTGTCAATATCACACAAATTATAATTTAATAACATTGAACTTATAATCTTTAAGAAAATAATACATGTTCTTAACCAATAAAAATATACACTTTTTAATTCAATTATATTTTATTCTTTTATATTTTTAATATTTTATTTTTTCATCTTTTGACTCAATCCCTATCATTCTTACAACATTGAACTTGTAACCTTAAAAAAAATACATATTCTTAACCAATATATCTAGTAAAATCACACACATTTTAATTCAATTATATTTTATCATTTTATATTTTTAATATTTTATTTTCTTTTCTTTTAACTCAATTTTATTTCTCAATACATTTCTCTACCATCTATTTTATTTTAGTTAAACTTTAAGATCATTCTTAATTCAATTCTTTATATTATATTTATGTATTTAATATTTTATTTTAGATATATTTTAATATTATTTTTAATTCAATTATTTATATTATATTTTGTATTTATTATTAATTTTTTTTGACATTTTCTGACTTAGATTATTGGCTGGCGGTTTGCTCGACCTACCATCCATGATATGTGAGGAAGTTTGTTGAGATTTACCGTGCGTTGTTAGCTTTTTTTGAATCCTTCAAAATAACAGGAAGGTGAATTTTCCACTGAAAAAAAAAAGTTTTAAATGTCCATTTTTCACAGTAAACTAATTTCATTTTATTATATTTGATTTAGTTTTTAAATTTTCCTTTTCTTATTTTAATTTTTAAATTTTGATTAAGTCCTCACCAAAATTAATTATTCATCATTAACTTCTTAATGATTAAAATTTTTAATAATTAACTTTTTATAATATTTTATTTAATCTTTTATATTATTATTATTATTATTTATCATTATTTTTTAATAGTTAATTCATTCTTTTTAAAGTTTTGTTTATGGATGAAGTGTCTACTCAAAATGTTGGGATTTTTCTAACCTCCACCACAATGTAATTACATAAATTCTTAGCACAATTATGTCTTATGAGAGAAATTATGACTTGTTGAGAAAACCTTCAAACTAAAAAATGAAAATGAAATCATAAAAATTTATAATTCTATCCCTACTTTCTTACTAGAAGGTTCATTCACTAGAAACTATATAAATTAGTAGAAGCAATGTAATAAGATGCCTTGTATTCAGTGTATTGTAATTGGGGCCTAATCATTTGGAGCTTTCCCCCTCAAAGTGGCAAGTGAATATTGCTTTCATCAATAAAGGTATTGCTATTGTAATATTTGGTTATCTATAACTATCTATTGATGTGGTAACTTTGCCCTTTTATTATGAAATCTTGCTTTATTTTATTATTTATGCTTTGAATTCATGTTCTATTATTAAGGTACATAACATCTAGTATCATATTACTTTCATGAGCCGAAAACTTTAGATTTGTTTTTAGGCTAGGGACATGTCCTAGCATCTATAAATACCACCATGATCTATCATTCAATGAGTAAATCTACGGTCATTGAAGCCCACACATAGGAAATACAAGAGGTTTCACCTGGTTAGACACCATTGTAACTCTTGTTGGTACCCATTTGAGTAGTACTGCATTAGACAACACCTGTACACGAAATTTCACTTCCATGTACCCTTAGGTATATCGAAAGTCCCCTAGGTGACTTGAAACCAACTTTAGATAATTCAATTGACCATCTTGTCGTTATCATGGCACCAATCACAACACTTAGGAAGATTGCTCTGATAGTACCTGGGTTTTCAAGTAGTACGACCAAGGGTATATCTGAGCCTCCTTAGTTAGTGCCCTAAGAGATTGGACCAGTTACTAATGTTGGACCCTAAAAGCATATCATAGATATATAGCACCTGGAACTCCCTTACTCTTAGGACCTCGGAAGCCCTACCCTCAATGAGTAGTCTATGAAAATCCTACATATATTGTAGTGTTAACAATTTGGGAATTATGTCATTGTAGTAATATTCAGGTGGGAGTAAAACTCTACCAATTGTTTGGGTCCTACCCGCACTTTTATTACAGACATGTCTGACCACATTGGTACCACTCTCCAATAAACCTTTCTATGGATCCATATTTCCACCCCATCTCAATAAAATCCTTGCACTGAGTTGATCGCATTGGTACCACTCTTCAATACCCATTTTTGTGGACCCATTTCCCATGTGGCTAACACTCGAGGAGTTGATCTCTCCCACAAAGTTTCCAAAATAGAAACATTATATGATGGATTGAAACACAAGTTAGACCACAACCATTTGTCTACCCAGCAAAATCTTGATGACATCCATCGCCATCTCATCGATTTGGAGTTGCATTTTGACTAGATAAACCGCTTCATTACACTCTTTCCTTCATAATATTTGGGCTACCTTGAACCAAATTATCCTACCCACAAGGAAGGGGTTGACTCATCCAATCCAAATGGAACTCATTCCACTCTTCTTGTATGTGATACATTGACACAACTTTTGCACAAACTTCCTAAAGTTGATATCACCATAAATTTAATGGGTCAAACCCCATAATATGGGCCACTTAGATGGAACATTAATTTTCCTTACATGAAATCATAGAGGGTATGATGAAACTTTGAGTAGGTGTCTTGTATTTAGATCTTGAATGCTAGCGATGGGGGTAATGGCACAAGAAATCCTACAAGGGTTATATTGCTTGGACAGGATTTTTTTCATGTCTCTATTAATTTTTTGAAACAAACACTCATTATTTGGGGAAACTAACAAAGCTAAAACAATCAGTCAGAGTCCAAGATTTCGTCTCATATTTTGAGCAAATAGCCATTCCCAATGAAGGCATGTACGATACTTTTTACAAGGAATATTTCATTGATGGTTTGGAAGAAGAGATATGTGCCCAACTCTTAATGGATCATCCTACTATTTGGTTGGATTCCATTCAAAGAGATAGAGAATCCCAAAAGGCGATGCATGCTCAAATATAAAAGGCCCCACCTTTCAATATCCAAAAGTTAACTCAAGATAAAATGGAAGAGTGCCAACTCAAAGGTCTCTAGTACAACTATGATGAGAACTATTCCCCTAGCCATAAATTTAAGGAGAAAAAAAAATTATGGACATTTCAAAGGGCATTTATGATGAACAAGTTGATGTCGGCACCCATGAATTCCCTTGACCACCTATAGAATACATTCCCCCACCTAATCTATAGAAGGAGGAACTCGAGACCCATTTGCATCCCTTGACTAGAATTCTTTATGCTCCCAAACCCTAGAAATGATTGGCTACCAGAACATCACAATGTCATTGTCTTAATTGATAGTGGCAGCATGCATAACTTTACTCATCATTTAGTATCCCAAGAAACGCATTGCTATATCCATGTTGTGAACACCTTCCAAATCATGATTGCAAATAGAGGAGCTATGAAATAAGGTGATCATTGTGAAAATGTACAGGTTCAAATGGGTGATTATTCCCTCAAAACCCGCATGTTTTCTATTGACATGGGTGGTTGTGATATTGTCTTGGGTGTTGAATAGTTACAAACATTAGGTCCTATCACCATGGATTTTGATGTCGTATACATGATTTTCCAACATGCAGGGCATAGCTACACCCTCAAAGGAATTACAACTGGATCTCCATAGATTATCAGTTCACACAATGTGGAAAATATTCTTATAGAGGGCCATGCACTATGGCCTAGTTCCATTTCATTCAATAATTTGAGACCCCTTCTCAACCCATTCCTTCTAACATGCAGTTAGTTTTGGACAAACACCAATCCATCTTTGTCATTCCGAAAGGAATACCCTCTTATATTGATGAGCATGACAATTCCATTCTTCTCATACTTGGTATTGTCCCACCCAATATATGCCCATATCGCCATCCATTTTCCCATAAAAATGAAATTGAAAAGATCATTCTGGAGTTGTGGGTTGTTGGTGTCATCCACCGCAATACTAGCCCCTATTATTCCCTAGTTGTTATGGTCCTCAAGAAAGATCGCGGTTGGCAGATGTGTCTTGAATTTCATGCTTTTAACAAGTTGATCATCAAGGATAAGTTTCCCATTCCTATCATTGATGACCTTCTGAATGAACTCAAGGGTGCTCAACTCTTCACCAAACTTGATCTCCACTCAAGCTATCATCAAATTCACATGAAGGAGAAGGATATCCCCAAAACCATTTTTTCGCTCCTGAAAGCCATTATGAGTTACTGGTGATGCCCTTTTTCCTTTACAATGTACCCTCCACCTTATAGAGTCTCATGAACACAATATTTAAACCATTTCCAAATAAAATTTTCCTTGTTTTTTATGACATATTGATTTGTAGTAAAACTTGGCAAGCCTATATAGCCCATGTGGATCGGACCTTACAACTACTTGAGGATCATCAAATATTTCTTAAAAATTACAATTTTTCCTTTGGTGTCTCTAAAGTGGAATATTTGGGCCATATTGTCAGTTAGAAGGGTTTTCATGTGGATCCAAAGAAAATTGCAACAATGAAGGATTGGCCCCAAAACCTTTTAAAATCCTTAGATTTTTTTTGGGTCTCATTGGCTATTATCAAGAGTTCATACGGAAATATGGTAAGATTGTATCTCCACTCGCAAATTTTCTAAGAAAAAATGCTTTCAATTGGAATGATGTGGCAGAAAAGGAGTTACAAGACTTAAAGGAGGCTATGTATACCACTCTAGTACTTTCTTTTCCCAACTTCACTAAAACCTTTGTCCTAGAATGTGATGCTTTGTTTAAAGGCCTAAAGGAAGTCCCCATACAAGAACGTAGACCATTGGATTTTACTAGCAAGCAACTCTATGAGTGGCACTTGGGAAAATAAACTAATGAAAAAGAGATGATGGCCATATTGCATGCTATGGACATTTAGCATCCATACCTACTTGGACAACATTTCTCAGTCAAAACTAATCATTGTAGCCTAATATACTTTATAGAACAAGGATTTTTCTCCCTTGAGAAAAAAAATGGGTCACCAAAATGTTGAGATATGACTCTGAGATAATTTACCAAAAGGTTAAGGTGAATGTGGTAGCAAATGCTCTCTCTTAATATTTTGAAGAAGGTTCCAAATTTCTCCTCTCCTTCATCATCGCAAATCGGTTGAATGGAATCCATAGTGAATGGTTGATAGATCATACGCTTCCTACCATGATCTGAAAAATTCAATAGGAATCCCATGCATGTCCAAGCTACACTTGTCACATTAATGAGATTCATTATAAATGACATCTATATTTTAACAAGAATTCAACATTTAAATCATGGGTGTGAATTGAGCTACATTCATCCCCCATAGTTGATCATTTAGGATTTCATAAAACATATGAAAGGACCAAACGATCATTTTTTTGGGAAGGCGTGAAGAAGGACATCCACACATTTGTAGCAAAATGTTACACTTTTCAAATACATAAAGGTGAGACACAAAAACCTCTAGGTTAACTTCAACCACTTCCAATTCCATCGACGTATGGATTGACATTTGTATGGATTTCACGATAGGGTTACCAAAATATAGCAATAAGTCTGTAATCATGGTTATGGTTGATCAACTTTCCCAATATACCCATTTTTGTGTGCTACAACAACCTTTCAAGGCCTCTATGATAGCTCAAGTCTTCATGGATAACATATTCAAACTCCATGGTATGCCATAGTCTATTTTCATACATTGTGACCCCACCTTCACTAGAAATTTCTTGAAAGAATTGTTTAATATTTAGGGAACTCAACGGAATATTAGAACCACCTATCACTCCCAAACTAATGGTCAATTGAATATGTCAATAATTTCATTACTTCGGAGTGGAGATCCCAATGGGCTCAGTGGTTACCTTTAGTGGAATGGTGGTATAATACAAATTATCATATTGCCACTCAAATGACTCCCTTTGAAGTTGTCTATGGCCAAAATCTCCCCTTAGTACTATCCTACTTACTAAGCATATCCAAGGTACAATAGGTTGAAAAAAAATTCACCACTCAAGCCGACATTCTTTTCACTCTCAAGGATATTCTAGTAATGGCTTAGAATAGGATGAAGCAATAGGTTGATCAACATAATTCATAACACCATTTTGCAGAAGGTGATTAAGTATTTATCTACCTACAACCCTATAAGTGGGACTCACTTAAAGCTAACTACTGTCATAAACTTTCTCCCAAGTTTTATGGGCCCTATAAAATCCCCAAATGAGGGGGAATTATGGCTTACAAATTGTAGCTAACTATCCATTCCAAGATTCATCCCATATTTCATGCCTCTTGCTTGAAGAAAGGTGTCGAACCTCACTATCATATTCAAACTAGACTTCCAGAGTTGGATGAAAAAGGTCCCATTTGATTGTATCCCAATCCCATCATTGAAAAATGGGAACGTCATCTTCGACATTACATCATCCAAGAGATATTAATCCAGTGGAAAGATACCCATCCTGAGGATGCTACATATGAACTAACAAAGATATAGCAGCAATTTCAACATCTCCAACCTTCTTTTTTTTTAAGTGGGAGAGCATGTTAGGGACCTACCTTAACCCCCTTAAATAGATAGGTTATTATGTATTGAGGACATATATATTAAATAAATCCCATTAAGTAGATATAGTGTGAAAGAAATATTTGTAAGAAGAACTACTAGAAGGTTCAACTTACTAGAAAGCTCCTTCACTAAGAAGGCTTACTCATAGGTTATGCCTACTAGAAAGTTCCTTCATTAGAAACTATATAAAGGAGTAGAAGCAATGTAATAAAATGTCTTCTGAAGTATAGTGTACTTGATACCTTCTCATTTGGATGTTTCCCCCTCGAAGAGGCAAGTGAACATTTCTTTCATCAATAAAAATATTGCTATTGTGAAATTTGGTTATCTACAATTGTCTATTGTCATGGTAATTATGCCCTTTTATTATGCAATCTTTCTTTATTATATACTTATAATCTTGAACTACTATTAAGGTACATAACACAACATCATAAATATCACCAATAACCTAATCACCATAAATCAACTCATCAAAGATCAAATCATCAATAAACTTCATCAATATTATCATATCAACATCATTAAATCAATAATATCACCAACTAATTATCATCAAATCATTTAAAACATTATCTAAACTACCCTCGTTATTGGCATAAATCAATTTTATGAATACGTTGTTCTATTTACTTAACTATTTAGATCTATGAAAAAGAGGGAATCAAGAGAATCAAACATGTGACTTCCCCAACTTTAGGAGGAGAAACCACACATCTATCTCATAACTGCTTATCCTAACTCTGAGGGATAATACATACACCCAACTATAATATTAAAACACTAATAAAAAATATACCAGTATATCATATGTCACCATACATATAAAAGCAATAAAACAACTTATTTAAAAAACAAAACGACACAACATATAGGGTAATGCAGTCTTTAGAATTAACTCATAACTAGCATAATGTACATTGGGTGTGACGCACCTAGGGTTTTGATGACCTTTGGAGGCTAGTCGAATCCCATATTTGGGGGGTTATTTGGACAATGGGGATATACCTACAACTGTCTCCCATGTTGGAGAAGCCTTCTTGGTGTTTTCCTTCCATATTGATGGGCACTCCACAAGTATTTCGGTATAGTTTTAGAATTTTCCTTAGTTTATTTGTTGATGCTTTAGCCTAAGATGGTCTTTTCTCTTTTAGATTTCAGGGTTATAAATATTATGGTCATAGATATGATGGTGCAACCTTTCCTTGGGGGTTGCTTGGTACAACTTGGGGCTTCGGCATTGCACTACTCATCTTCTTCCTCTTTGGTTTTGCATGTAGATCTATCAAATGGAAGTATGAAATGGTGAAATTTCAATGCCATAGATTTATGTTTCCAGGTCTCATCTCTAGCTTCATGATTCGAGGAAGGATATTTTTCATTAATTAAGGAAATGGACGGGTCGGACTTGTGAGGTCATTGGGTCCAGTTTTACATTTGTACTAATTAAGAATATTATAAAACTCCTTATTGGTCTCTCTTCACTGATGGATGCCCCCCCTATGTCTAATTGCAATATTGTGTCATGATATTTTGATCTAGGGTCAATGTTTGTACTTGTTTATGCATTAGTTTTATATATTGTAAAAGAATTATTTTGATTAAAAATCAATGGAAATACAATGAACTCATTTTCCTCTTTGAAATGAATGGAAAATGTCAATTTTGTATTCAAGCTATGACTTGTTTCAAATTTTGATTACGTTTTCTCTAAATTGGTTATAATGTGCTTCAAGGTCCACACAGCATTTGTTTTATCAAGAGAGAGGGATTAGGTATTGTAAACTTTCTTATAGATCCTAATTCATGTAAGATAATTTATTGTCTCTTACTTTTGTTTAATTGAAGTTAAAAGAAAATTATGATAATTGCATAATTCAAGAAAAGCAAGGAAATATTTGGTTTCTATGGTTGGACATAGATTTAATTCAACCACTACACTCAATATAGGAAATAATATCAAGATGTGTATAATCAATACATATGAAATTAATAACTTATTACCATATCAAATAGATCTAACTGAACTCAATGAACATGCAATAAGGAAAAGAGAAAGGGTCAATAAATCAAATTAAAATAAATGAAATTAAACTAACTATACAACTAAATTAATATAATTAATTAAATAAATATAGATAATTTGTGATCAAGAATCCTCTCCTAAGTGTAACCAACTCAATGTCAAGGGGTTATTTCGTATAGGTCACAATATTTAGTAACTTCCTTCTCCCAAACTTGGGGTTTTGACACCATTCTATAACAAGCCTAGCCCAACATAAATTCGCTGAGAGGGTATTACCTATTAGGATCTCTCTTTTTTTCTCTATATCATGTCTCAACCATATCAAAAATCATAGGAACTTCTTGTTTTGAAAACAAGTCAATTGACTTACCCCACCAATATGATATGTAGGTATGTGTTGACGAGAAAGTATGCTCACTCGTCAACAAGGAAAAATTGTTCGAACAAGGTCCTTAAAATATTTCCCCAATCATTTGGAATAGTTGTTTTTCAAAGGAATAAAAAACCCTATTTCCTATGGGAGAATTTGCTCCCTAAAACTAGAGAGACTGAAAATTTTAAAATCTATTTATTTTAAACTAAAATGCAGTTAACTACGTCTACTTAAAATGCAAACTAATTACTAATAGAATCTAAATTAAACATTTGTTTCAATAGCCAAAGATAATGAATTTCCCGTAGCTACTAAAAATTGTAGCTAATTCAATCTAACTATCTAACTGTACTCTATCTCAACTGAGATTTAATTGATATCAAAAGAAAAACGATTAAACAAATTTGAATAAAAGTTTAATTATGCTATGATTAAAATCAATAATAAAACTGGATTTCAAACACACCACATTATGCATTTAAATCACACTCATCACAATAATGATAAAACAATTACCATCTATCTAAGAATATAATTACTTAAAACAAACTTATGCAACAGGTACTCGAAGAGTTAGTAAAGATGCATGACCATAGATCATAAAATATTATAGCAACACTCGATATGAATGTAAAAAAGGAAAAAAGGAGTTGTATAATGATGAAATTAACTTCTCAAAAGTACCAATATAGCAAGACTGTCATAGATCCATCTTGTATTTGAAATAAGTTCGAGACAGTTTGAACATGAACAGAGGCTACATAAACTCTTTATGACTTCCTTTGTGCTACCCTTCAGACTCCCTAAAAGAATGAAATGAACTTATATTTATAGCAGAAGACTACAACTGACAAACCCAAACTCATGGGCCATCTCATCAAACCCAATACAACGAAATTACCTAAAATAGACTCATACATTAATTCCCTTTACACTTTAGATGATGACACTTAACTGTTGTCATCATCTAATACAAATAGTTTCAACAAATTACACCAGATAGATTCAGGTACAAGAATGTTGGGTTTAGATAATCATATGGGCTTATTGCAGTTTCTCCATCGAACAATATGATGCTAGGTTTGGAATATGTGTTCAACGTTGTTTTGGGCCTTCATTAACTGAAAACAAGATCTTTGGATCTTCTCCATCTAATCTAGAGCAACCGGACTAATCTTCATTAATGTAATCAAAACTAAGATACACCTACCATTAACATTGAGTGAAATCAGGAATCGTATTCAAATGTGAAGAAGTTATAGGAATCAATTTTAGTAGCTACAAAAAGAACATAAATCAGAGTACATATCGAATATTTGATTTTGTAGGTACTCTTATGAAGATAAATGATTTCAAATGATAAGGCAAATGAAATGAAGTTGTTACCTAACCATATCCTTACACATCAGATTCTTGGACATAATATGATAATCAAAACTTTAACAACACATAGAAGTATTCCAAAATGGCCAAGATTGTGAGACGATGTGAACGTATTTTACGTCATAGGTGTTGCATCGATGGACACCTGCACAAGATCCATCCTTCTTGTTTCTTTGATATTAGCTTTGAGTTTGTTTAGATTCACTTTATTAAGTCAGTTTTGATCATATCACTTCTTTTCCTTACAAGTCACAATATTCCTCTGAGATTTATATGTATCTTTCTTAGTCTTCATACTATCCCTTTCTTCAACTATCTGAGCCACATTCACCTTCAAATTGATGTTTTCATATTTCAAATAACCATTGATTAATTCAAGTTCTTTTACCTCAGTTTCCAACCATTTAATCCTATCAGTTTGTGTTCCATCAGTAGATGGTGCAGAAGGTTTAGAAAATCATCAGTGCGATGATCAGTGTTAGATTGAGCTTCCTACCCTTTGACTTGGTATATATTACGATTGGATTCAACATCACTATGAATTTCTACATGGGTAGAGCTATAGGAATGTTGCAAAAAAATTTGATCGGTGTCCCCTGCCTTTAAGGAGTTCTCATGTGGCTTTTCATCAAACTCGATGAGATTAGTGATTAGTGGATCCTTCGAAGGATTATGAAAACGAAAACCAAACATACTACGAGTAATGGGTCTTGAGCCAATCCCAACCAGGGATTGACTGGTTTCACCAAGGTAATCTTGTTTACTCTTCTTATTAACAAATTTTGCAATTGCATCAACTACTTGTTTACCCTTTTCTGATGGTCAATGAGACTTGACCTTAGTGTTACAAGATTTAGGATGAGAATCATCTAAGGCTTCATGGTCAAAACAATGAACATCTGACATGCTCTGAGTCGATTTTTCATCATCAAGATCTTCTTGAATAGAAACCCTTCATTTATTCCTGGTTGTTTGCTTAAACTCTGGCCAAAATTGGTTTTCCCCGAACTAATTTCAAGCCAAAAATGCTTCACAACTATCATTTAACTCAGACAATCTATGTTGAACTAATATTTTAATCAGACTGAAGTGAAAAAAACTTCTATCAACATCTCCTATGGTTTTCTGAACAGTGATGGCCATTTTCTTGAGACTATTTAATAGATAATAGGGCATATCAAATGGGTGGCCCTTAAACATCAAGAGAAACCTCATGTGATAAATATAAACAAAGGAAAATATTCCTTCGCATATTATGTACCTATGTATTAGATGCAGAACCACACACCATCATTTCTGGAACGGCTTAATAGGAATGTCATGCTTGATGTCAAGTTCCTACTTAGGGTTAATCAGAAATTTTTTCCAAGAATCCTTCTGAATTCGGACTCCCTTAAACCATTTATCTCCTACATGTGGGAATTGTGTGCCCTGAGCAATAAACTTGTCAAGATCTCTAATCTAAATGTTTTCCCCACCAAAGGATAGGGTAAACACCTTGGTGACCTCCACGTTATATCCATCGAATTTCCTTAGGAAACGAATCCAACCAATTTTTTGGAATGGCTCCAAATATTCATTATAAGCTTCAAGGTATTTGGATCCACACATCTCGAAACTAACTACATGAGCTATTAGATTGACTGAGGATTCAAACACAGAGTGCAAGATCAAATTAACTAGGGAAAAATTATACCATAAACAAACCACCACCTTAGAGTTCTATGGACATATCCAAATGTCCCTATGGGAGGTATGAAACTCCATTAAAACAGATACCTGAGAGTATAAACGACTCTAAAAACTGATGGCAAATCATGTTATGGTAATGTTAGGGTTTGTTCGATTTTGAGAGCCATAAAAATACACGAGTAATTAATTCGTGAATCATCATTATACATTATTTATTTGAAAAATGTAAACCATAATGTTGATATGTGGCATTTCGAAAATATTAGGGTATGAATTTGAGAGGTTAAGATAGTAATTTACATGCAATATTTAAACAACAAAGAGGTGCAAATCGTATAAATTTAGTTAAGATAATGTACCTCTCATTATGATAAAATATTACAATATTTTATCTCTCAATGCACATGAACTACTTAAATTTTATAATAGAATCATCTAATAGTCATATGAAATCAAAATTTTAGGAGCTACGAGAATTTTAGCAATTACTTGGCTATATGAAACATTCAAAATAATTAGCTAATTTCACGACATCCTGCGTTAAATTTGACAGAGAATATTCTTTACTGGTATAAGCCAAGAGATATGTTAAAAATAGTCTTAATTTACGATAGCTACAAAAATTATCGTTCACTGATAAAGATGGTTACTCAACAAATAATTTTCCAGATCGAATGAACCTGAAAATTAATCACTAAAACTAATGAGCTCAACATGATCAGATCAGTACTAGTGAAATATAAGAACATGAAATTGAACATGCCTTCAATCAGAACACATTTTCATTTAAACCTGAGATAATAATTTGTAGACTCATGACGACATTTGACCAGCCCTGCAAAAGATTAGAAAATAAGTATTCAAAGAACCCAATCAATAGAATAAGGAACCATTATCATCATTTTTCCAATGTTTTATAATGGGAAACTTTTCGTAAAGTGAAAGGTGCTTGGTTGGGGGGCGGAAACAAATGGCGAAACACCTGGGAGAAGCAATTATCTTTGTATGCCAACCTGGAAATTATAGGCATGGGAGAGAAGTATAAGGGCTTCTTGAGATGTCAAATTTTAGACCACGTGACTTCCTGTCATCACTATCCTATATAGTATAGATTGAACTTTAAATACTATCAATGTCGATGAAACTATCCTGAGTATTATTTCGATATTTTATAAAGATAAATGATTTCTCACATATACATAAAAAGTATACTCTATCGGGAATGGATATCTCGAAATTCAAAGTAATCAAATGAACACCAATATAAAGATATGACCTTAATGCCTTTTAAAAACATATCCAAACAATTTGATTTTTTTTAAGAATTAATAATATAAAAAAACTAACTGAAGACCGCTGCCCTATCTTGGTGACCAGATAGTGGCATTGTCATTCACAAGAACCAACAAAATGAACAAGTCAACTTATGATGATACTCCTTGTCCCTCAACTTTACAGCTGAGATCCATTACCTTGGCTTGGTGACCAAATTTTGTAATGTCATTTTGTCATATTCCATGATCATGTTAGACCGGTTCATGAAGAGACCCCTTATCCTTCAGTTAACCTATTAAATTTATTCATTGTATAGAAGAGTCTAGTGGATGGGAAAGTTTATCTAGATAAAATCATTAAGACAATGGCATAAAAATGTCTAATAATGAATAGTCTCATTGACTTGCCTAGACTTGAGGAAAAGATTCCTTAAGGGTAAACTCATCTAGTTTATACTATCATTTGAAAAGATGAAAATCTGGGAATAATAACTAGGAACTAAACTGACACATCGACAAAGTTCATAATAAAATTTTCAAATCCAGGATTAATTTTGTCACAGTAAGAATCTTTGACATAGCAAGAAACTCCTTGTAATGATCTCCTTTGAAATAATTCCAGGTTTATTTAATTGCAATACATGTTTGGCCAAGTAGTCTACCAAAATAGTATTATTTATTTACAATGCTACTTTCAAAATTGAGGTAAACAAACTGAAAAACACTCAAGCAAATCTAAAATTGGAATTGAAAATAAAAAATTGAATGCAAGCATACATATATACAAATGGATGAAGATGAATAGGTTCTAACATCCCCTTAATCAACCAAAGTTTTATAATATCCAAGTTCATATTTGAGAAGGAAAATATGTCAAAATGTTATTCCCAGTTGAATGATGAAGATAGGTTGAGTAATAATATTTATAGTGGATGGGATGATAATTTTTGGGTGTGTTTGAAATATTAACTGGAAATCAACACTTATACGCAGGAAGAAATAAACTACCATTTAAATTCAACACGGATCAGTAAAACAAAATGAAAGAAAAGAAAATCCTTTTAGGAATTAGAATAACCTGAGAAGAATACAAACCATTTGTTAAGCCATTTTTATTTTAGACAATTCAAGATGAAAGTGGAATGTAAAAAAAATGGTTTTGCATCAGATTAAGCAAATATGAGCTTATTATAAATTTTAAAAATAAGAGCTGGGAGCTGACCCAAAATAGAAAATTATTCAGAAATAAAAAAATTAACTATGAATATTAGATTGCAACAGAAATGAAGTTTGAAATCTATATACAAAAGGAAGAACTTATATACTGGAAATTATATACAAACCCAATCTCTTTGCAGAGACTAGTGAAAATACTTCTTCAACATTTGTCCATTGAATGGAAAGGAATCAAACTTCCCTTCCAAATTTTGTAGGAGGAATGTACTGGGACACATTTTTTATTTAATAATAAAGGGACCCATCCATAAGCATTGAAACTTTGTATGCTCCCCTTTATATTCTTGAAATTTATCCCGTTTCAACACTAGATCACCCACCTGAAAATCCCTATCAGAGGAAGATCTTTCATCAAACCATTGTTTTACGATTTGTTGATGCTTATTAAACGTATGTTTATCCCTTTCCCTGTATTCTTCTAATTTTAACAAAGTATTAATCCTTTTCTACATTACATGAAAATCTACTTCCTGAGCAGACTGTGACAACTGAAGATATGGTAAAAATAAATTTTGAGGAAGAATGACCTCTCTGTCATATTACGGGAAAAATGAGGAATTACCAATTGTTTCCTTAGGGGTGACCCTATCATCCCAAAGGGAATTGAACAAAACAGTATCCTAGTTCTTGCGGTGGGTTGCAACATTTCTTTTTCAGAATCTTAAACAAATTCTTGTTAGTTGACTCAGCTAACCCATTACCTTGAGGGTAATATTTTGCTAAGTACTTAATCTTGATACCCTTCTCTAACTCAAATTGTGTTAGATCAAGTGAAGAAAAATAAGATGCGTTGTCGAAGGCTAAAGATTTAGGAACATCGAATTGAGTAATCATATATGTTTCGAGGAAAATAATTACCTGATTAGTGTTTACCACACGAAGAGGCACAACTTCTACCCATCTGGTAAAATAGTTAGTTCCTATGAGGATATACTGGTGTTGTAAGGAAGATGGAGGATTAATTGGTTCGTTGATATCTAAGCCCCATTGTTGGAAGGGGAAATACAGGTCATTTTATTCTACCTGAGGATTTTTGACAATACGGGCATTTGTGTGCATAAGAATAAGCATCCTTGAACAAGGTGGGGTAGTAATACCCTGCTCTGATGATCTTGTGGGAAATAGTTTCACCACCAAAGTGACCACCAGTGTGACCAAAATGCATCTCAGATAACACTTCACTAGCCTCTTATATTTCTAAACAACAATGAAGAAATTCGTCAAGATTTTTTCTAAACATAATATTGTTGACCAACTGATAGCTCGTGCAAACTTGGGACTAAGTCCCCTTCTTTTTTTAGATTCAATATGTTGTGGGGCACTTCCAGTAGTTTAGAAAAATCTTATTTCATTATACTAGGAATTTTTAATGGCATGGATATGATAAAATCTCATTTACAAGGGAAATTCATCTCCTTCCGATTCAAGTTCAGTGGGATATGTGTTCATGAATTTAGCGTCTAGTTTGCACAATCCTTGACCCCTAACTATTTTTGAAGGTTTAATGTCAAGATCATATTTTTGCAAAGACGTCATAAATGAGCTCACTTTTTGCCGAGCTCCTTTTGGATTAATAAGTTTCCCACTACAGAATATG
Organism: Larix kaempferi; assembly: GCA_027924585.1. Classification (NCBI taxonomy): domain Eukaryota; kingdom Viridiplantae; phylum Streptophyta; class Pinopsida; order Pinales; family Pinaceae; genus Larix; species Larix kaempferi. The sequence continues at coordinate 1,217,822 of BSBM01000926.1, read as the reverse complement.
ATACAATCACTTCAATTTTGGACTTTGATAAATAAGGTCGGAAATGCTTGACTACTTTGAAAACAATGAACACTTGTTTATATACCTCGGGGTAATTCAATTTGGCACCTTTAAAACTTGAGCTCATAAAATATATATGTACCTCATTTTCTTCATGGTTTCTTTGTGTAAGGAAATTTTCATAGGAAATGTCAGAAGCGAAAGTATATAGGATAAAATCCTTTATAAAGTTGGGACTCATAAGGACTGGGGCTTCCAAGATGGCTTCTTTGATCCTGAGAAAATAATCTTTTTATTTATCACCCCATTAAAAATTTGATTCTTTTTTAATCTTATCATGTAAATGTCTCACTATTTCCAAGAAATTGGGAACAAATATTCTTATGAAATTAATTTTACCGAGAAAACATCTATCATCATCCCATCCTTAGACATAAAAAATCCAAGCAACTTGCCCTTAGTGACAACAAAGATGATATTTTTTGGATTCAAAGAGATGCCAAATTTCCTACATCTTTCAAAAAAACTTCATAGGTGGGAAATATGGTCTAATATCCTCTTAGAGAAAACGATTACATTATCAAGATATACCACACCTAAGTGATTGATCAACCCATAGAAGGAAACATCCATTTCCGTATGGAAGGCATCCTTGGAAATGATTAAACAAAATGGCATTTTTCCATAGGTGTAGGTTCCCAAAGGAGTTCTAAATGTAGTCTTTAACTGGTCAGAGTGAGAGACCAGGACCTGGTTGTAGCCTAAAAATCCATCCAGTAAGGATAGCATCTCAGAGCCAAAGACTTGTTGCAAGATTTACTCCATTACACAAAGTCGACACAAAGTTGAATATCACCATTTTTTTTCTTACAGAAACTAAGTTATCCACCCATTGGGCATGCCTAATTGGAAATATGATTTTAGTGGCCAATAAATTATAAATTTCATTTTTTATAGACATATTTAGATTTGGGTTAATCTTCCCGATTTTTTTGTTGAAAGGGTTTGGATTGAGGTTTCATCGATTATGTGTTGCATAACCATAGAGTCGAAATTCTTGAGATATTTGTATGTCCAAGTGAATTCATCCTTGTATTCCTTGAACAATTTAATGAAGGATATCCTTTCTTCTGGTATGGAGTTAGTTCCTAGATTTATGTTTTGGGGGTTATCTATAGTTCCTAAGTTGATGGTTTCGTATTTCATACAAAAACTATTTTTTTTACAGTTAGTTAACCCTTTAAATTTATCTTGCAATTCATAGAACTCTTCTAATCTAATAGTTGACTTAGGGATCGAGTTTACTAATTCAAAGGAGTCATTAATTGAGGGATTATTATGTATTGCCACAAATTTTCGAAGATCTTTGTCGTAAGTAATTTCATCGATTGTTGCATCCTTAAATGTATCCTCCATCATTAAAAAGTTGATTATCTATTGGTCGTCATCAAAGACATTCCAGTTAGTAACATTATCAAGCATAGACATTCTAAAAATCAAGTCAATGTAAAACGAACTAGCAAAGAAACCTTTAGTAGGGATTAGTCTAGATGCTTGGCTAATCATTATACCTATTGATTTTGTGACCTAGGAACCAAATTTATATTAAAAGCATCAAACATTGAAATCAAATTCCATACCTTCATTTGGTCGTCTCAAAGATGACCGAAAATGGAATGAATGGAATTAACTACTTATCTGACTATGATTTATGAATTTCCATTGGCAACTAATACTTTAACATTTAAGTCCAAATCCTTTTTCATCCCCTAAATGAGGGATTCATACTCTGATATGTTGTTTGTACAGTCAAACTCTAATCTACAAGCTATACAAAACTTATTACCTTTTCGATCCAAAAGCAAATAGCTGGCACCAACAACTTCTTTTGATTTTGACCCATCAAAGTATAATGACCAAGACTGATTATCTACAATATTTACAATATCTACACTATTTACATGGAGAGAAGTAGCCTAAGTTTAAGTACAATGTAATATTTCTGATTTCCTTTCTAATTTCATAAACGGTGAATTTTCGGCAGTAAACTTTCCAAGAGATGAGTCGAAACAATAATTACCCAAAATTGAATCAACAAACATTACAAGTTCATTAGTGCCATCTAATTCAGTTACTGTATGTTTCATATACCTCTCCCTATTAATTTTGATCTGATTTGGCTTCCCATTCTTGGGAAGTCATAGATGAGACCAATCGGTTGCAAAGTAATCGTTCAATACTATTGTGACCATTCATGACTCAAAAATAGACCATATGCATCTAAGATATCAGCAATGACTATATCAATAACTTGATACACTTGTGGGTTAGCAGCCAACCTGATCAGCACTCCTTTTAATTCTCCTAAAACTCTTACAAAAGAGTGGTCAAGCTGAGAAATATGTATTTCATAAGGCTTGAACTTAGTATTGAGTTTCTTACACACCGAATAAGGAATTATATTTGAGTACGCCCTGAAATTGACCATATAATTATGGATTTTCTAGTTGAAGATTTCAAAGGTTAGGAGAAAAGGGAGCATACTAGATCCTAATTTTTTTCCAATTAAAGTAGTTTTTTTAGTGGACGAATTTTTATTACTATCTAAATTGGATGAAATTCTTCTAGTGCTAGGATTAGCATTGTCTGCAATGGTAGTACTGGAATTATTTCTATTTGAAAAATTGTTGATTCGAGTTGTTGAATTGGTAGGGATGTTTTGAATTGGATTTCCCATAATTGGGGAAATTTTCAGCAACTCAAACATGGAAATGTTAGCTCGTTTCCTTTTCAAATATTCAATAATATCATATTGCATCTCCAAATTTTGAATGTTTGAAGATACGAGTGGCTAATTTGCAGGGGTAGGATTACTTATCCTAGTCTGGTTCGAAGTTGAAGGAGTTTGAGGATCGACTGGGCCTTTGCTATGTGTGTTATAGGAATGTTGTTTGGAAAAAATTGATTGGTTGTTAGATTCAACATTTTTACGTGAATTATCCCAAAAAATACCATTAAGAGGTAAAGTATCATCATTGGTTTCATCCACAATTTCAATTTCCTACTCTTAAAATCCTTCAAATTCTTGGTTTGGAGGGGATTCGGATCCAGAAAATAGAGTAGTAATAATATTGCAAACCTAATCAATGTTTAATCCATCAAGATGAGGGTTTTTTCTATAGGGAGTTTGGTGAGATTGTTTGTATGGAGTTATGAATAATCCCCTATTAAGATGGCCTTCACCACTATTCCTCTTAAGGCTGATAATTTTGTTAGTGAGAATTTTGATTGTTTGTTGTAGGAATTCTACCTTGGCTTACTAAGAGTCTTTCTTTTCAGGAGGTGGCTTAGGATCAGATTATGATTTCCTATGGGGGGGAGGATCATTTTTCAATATTGGGATCACCTCTATAGGTCATCAAATTATTCTCTACTTTTATGGCTTTGTCAAACATTTCTAATAAACTATTTTTACTTTCATTCTTGACAAACATACCAATGGATAATGGTAACACAGAAGCATAATTTTCAATAATAATGACTTTTGGAGGTTGAGATGTTGTTGGTATTTTGTTTCTAAGACTTAAAAAAATGTTGGTTAAAGTCTTTGATTCTTTCCTTATTGTCCATTTTAATTCAATAAATCTCCATAGCCAAAATACATGGTGTCATATCATCACCAAACTTACTTAAAAACACTTGACTAAATTCAGTCCAACTAGTAATGGATCCCTAGTCAAGTGAGAAGTACCAAGTAAATCCCTTCACTTCAAAAGTACAAGGGAAAAGTATACAAACGATGTCCTCATGTTGTAATTTCATGATTTGAACACCTAATATGAACTTATTTACATGGTCGTCTGCAGATTCCTTGTTTCCGGGGTTAAACTTAGGAAGCAACCTATCTGGTTGTTTTGGTACGGGGTATTGTGGACAAGGCACTCCAATAGCACCTTGTTGTAACCAAAGCATGTTGGGATTAGGATTTCCTCCTCCAACACCAGCCACACTAGTACATATGCACAATTTTCCCATGGAAAATCATTGCTATTGCAACACTTATGCGTTGCTATAGCGACGAAAATGACCCCATATTTTCATGGAAACATTTTCGTCACTGTAGCAGCACTTCGAACGTTTTGTTTCTATGGTGACAAGAAAGATATGAAACATGGCGTGTGTGGACTATATTTAAAAAACCAATCCGCGTCGTTATAGCGATGTAAAGTCGTTGCTAATGTGACGTAAATCCATCACTATAGAAACAATTAGTCATCGCGATAGCGACGAAAAATACTTGTTAGTTGCTTTCCCAAATAACAATACTCTGTGGCCATCACGATGATGTCTGGGTCCAGCCGTCCCCATACCAACAACTAATCGTCTCTATAGCGACATTTCATCAAGCACATCGCGATGTATTTTCTATACAAGCGAAGATCATTATGTCGCTTGTATAGCAAATCCGTTCCCATGTTCTTGACGGAACGTCGCTATAGAGACGCTCCGTGCAAAACATAGCGACGGATTTTCTTATCTAGTGATGGAATGAATGTCGCTTGTATAGAAAATTCGTCGCCATCTGCTTGACAGAACATCGCTATAGCAACTGTTCCTTGGCTATAGCGACGAATATGTTGTCGCTATAGCCACGGAATAGTGTTACCGGGTAAACAAATATGAAGTTTGTTTCGTCGCTATAGCGACGATGTCTGGTTTTTTTTTTTAATCAAATGGTCGAAGGGCGTTTGAATACGGGTATAATTCTTAACATGGGTGATTTGTGTAAAGTTAGTCACAGCAGATCTAATGAACAAATAAATCAGTCACAACAGATGAACATAGAAGAAATGGTGCAAAACTGTGCAAAACATGCAGCAGTGCTCTCTATCCCAGAAGGGGTGAATGAATTACAATACAAACTGTTACCATCAACAGAGCAATTCGAATTGCCTAAGGAGGTCATTCGAATCACTGAATGGAGTAGCTTGACTCAATCTAGGAGTCCTCATCAATCATCGGTGTTGCTCATCAATCACAACAAACAGTCATCCAGGTGTCAAGCTGAGTCTAACTGATCATAATAAATGTAACTGAAGTGTGTAGCACTGATATAGGATCTGGAGGCTCAGTGGGGGCGCATGGGAGGCTAACTGGAGTCAGAGCAAGTCACCTAATCGAACTGGAGGTCAATCGGAGGTGAAACAGTCAGTCAGGAGTGAAATCGGAGTGAAATCAATCAGAATCGGAGCTAACTGAATGTAACTGGAGTGAATCTGCAGTGGTAGGTGAACAAGTGCGCCCTTCTCTGTCAGTAGGTGAGAAGAGGGCGCCTTTCAGCTAAGGAGGGATAAAACTCTGTGGAAAGTGGCTCCCGGGTGCTAGAAGAAGGTGGATAAGGTGCTGGAGGTATCAAACTGGTGACTGGACTGCATATCCTGAAATAGATCATGCAAGATCCTGAAGTAGATATGTATCCCGAAATAGATGATCCTGAAATAGATATGTATCCCGAAATAGATGATGGATATCCGAACACCCCCCCTCAAGCTAGACTATGATGTGCCAACTAAAATAATGTAGGGCCCTGGTAACTAAGACCAAAGGTCACCCCAATACAATAATCCAAAAAATGCTGAAAAATAAACTAAGTGAGGAAAGAGGGAAAACCCAGTGGGAAGAAAGCCCCCCCTCAAGTCTAAAGCATAATAATGAATCAATCTGTCTCCACCATGATGGAACTCACCCCCAACAGTGAACGGAGGTAAGAGAACTTCTTCTCAGTGAAGCTCTTGGTGAAGATGTCTGCAATTTGCTCATCAGTAGGGCAATATTGCAGAATGATGGTGCGGTCATGCACCAACTGTCGAATGTAATGCATATGAATCTCAATGTGCTTGGTCCTCTGTCGCTGAACTGGATCTGTGGATATCTTGATAGCACTTTGATTGTCACAAAATAGGACAGTCGAAGTAGTGCCACCAAAACCAAACTCGGAAAGAATACCCTGCAACCAAACTGCCTGAATGCAGGCATTGACTGCCCCTCGATACTCTGCCTCTGCTGAAGAAAGTGCAATGGCTGCTTGCTTTTTGCTGGACCAGCAAATAGCACCATGACCAATCATGAAAACATAACCGGAAGTGGACTTCCGATCAATGCTATCACCTGCCCAATCTGAATCAGTAAAACCAATGAAATCTAGCTCAGAATCTGCAGCATAATGTATGCCAAACTGTCTCGTACCTTGCACATACTGCAAGATCCGCTTGGCTGCTCGCCAATGAAGCTCATGTGGCTGCTGCATATATCTTGACACTGCACTCACGGCATATGAGATATCAGGCCGTGAATGTGTCAAATAAAGTAGTGAACCAATCAACTGTCGATACATACTGCAATCTGCAAGCGGTGTGGAATCTCCCTCCTCAAGACTGATTCCTGAGAGGAATGGGAACGGGGCTGCCTTACATTCAGCCATATTAAACTTCAATAACAGGTCGGAAGCATATTTTTGCTGAGATATAGTGATCCCATCGAAATTTTGAGCTATCTCCAAGCCCAAAAAGTGACTCAGCAAGCCCAAATCGCTCATGTCAAAAGCTAGATTTAAGGCAGTTTTTAGCTTGTTTATTGAAGTAAGTGTGCTACCAGTAATAAGCAGATCATCAACATAAAGTACAATAACCAACAAATTACCTTTAACTCGCTGAAGATAGACATTCGGATCAGATTTGCATCTTTGGAAATTCTGAGAAAGAAGGAAGGAGTCCATCTTTGCGTACCAAGCTCTTGGGGCCTGTTTTAACCCGTACAAAGACTTCTTCAATCTACAAACCAATGATGGATCTGATGTATAACCCTCTGGCTGCTGCATATAGACCTCTTCAGCAAGGTCTCCATGTAAAAATGCACTCTTCACATCCATGTGATGCACCTCCCAGTGCTTGGATGCGGCAATAGCTAAAACAAGGCGGATGGAATCCATCTTTGCAACCGGTGCAAAGGTCTCTGTGTAGTCCACTCCTTGGACTTGGGAAAAACCTTTTGCCACCAACCTTGCTTTATATTTGCTGATAGTGCCATCAGCAGCAACTTTAGTACGGTAGACCCATTTACACTTCACTAATTTTCTTCCAGGTGGAAGAGAAACTAGCTCCCATGTATTGTTCTTTTGAAGAGAACTGTACTCTTCATCCATGGCATCTTTCCATCTCGGATCTCGATGGGATGAATAATATGATTGGGGATCTGAACCAGCCATCAAATAACAAATCTCAGGAATAAATGGATCAGCAATAGAAAGAGCCATACCTGCCCTTTGAAAGTCTCCTCTTGTTTGTCTCGGATCAGCAGGATTTCCAAGATTCGAACCAGCAGATTGTAGAGTATTTTGGGCCCACTTTGGTAACTGAGGGGGATCTGAATGGTCGGATTCCGAACCTGATATGTCATGATCATCATATGCTGCTACAATATCAGAAATATCAGAACTCATACCTTCATTATCGCTGCTCGAATCTTCTTCTGGTGAAGGCGGTGAATCGGCAGTTTTCTCCTCAACTAGTTGCAATTCTTGAAGCGGTTCTTCAAACTGCACACTGCGCTCTATGAATATCTTTTTAGATCTGATATCCATGAGTTTATATGCTTTTGATTCTTCCCCATATCCTATCAATATGCACTCGATACTTTGTGGATCCAAAGCTCGTCTCTTCTCAGAAGGAATTCTAGCCCATGCAGTAGAGCCAAAAACTCTCAAATTTGACACATCCGGTTTGTGACCAAAGAATGCTTCGAAAGGAGTCATACCTTTCACGGATGAATGTGGAACACGGTTCTGTATATATGCAGCAACATTGATTGCTTCAGCCCAAAGATTTGCAGCCAAACCTTTTGATTCAATCATGCATGTAGCCATCTCTTTCAGTGACCGGTTTTTCCTTTCCGCTACACCGTTCTGCTGGGGTGTGTAGGGAACTGTATGTTGGATCTTGATTCCGCTTTGGGCACAAAGTTGCAGCAACTCGGACTTGATATATTCCCCACCATTATCAGATCTAAGAGCTTTGATCTTGCTCTCAGTGGTGGTCTCAACAGAAGCCTTAAAATCCTTGAATTTTCCAAGCACTTCTGACTTGTTTTTGAGAAAGAATACCCATGTAAAGCGAGAATAATCGTCAATAAATGTCAAAACATACCTTGAACCATTTAATGACATATGGGGCAGCGGACCGCTGATATCAGAATGGATCAATCCCAAAATAGTAGAGGCTCTGCTAGCCTTGCCGCGGTCGAATCTGTGCTCGGGGTGCTTCCCAATAATGCAACCGGAGCATATTCCCTTCGAGGAACGGAGTTGTGGAAGCCCATCAACCATGGATTTATTTGATAGCAGCAGCAAATACTTATAATTTAGATGTCCAAATCTTTCATGCCAAAGCCTACTAACCTCATTACCATGTGTGCGAAGAGCAGTGGGCTTTGCAAGCGGAATAAAGTGCGAAAACTCATAACATTTAGCAGTGTGGTTTGCCTTTCCAACCGCAACTAGTCTTCCACTTTTGATATCAGAAATTTCAACTGTATTAGGGCTGAATGTGACTTTCTTTGGATCACCAGTATGTGTCATTTGATACACAGAAAGGAGATTCGAAGCTAAGGAAGGCACATAGAGAACATTCTGAAAGCATCCATGATCTACATGAATCGTACCTTTGCCCTTTGAAGAAATTTTTGAGTCATCTCCCAAATGGATGGGGATGGAGCTGTTTGGATCGAATGAGGAAAAAGAATCAATATTTGCAGCCATATGATTTGATGCACCCGAATCTATCAAGAGAGTGGGCTTCGAAACCGTTGCCATGAGTGCTTGTCCTCTTTCATGATCGTCATTCCGATCCTTCTTCCTTGCACCGTCAGGAAGGGTTATGTTGTTCTTTTCCAAAAGGAGGGCCATTTGATCTATAGTCTTCTTCATACATGAACTTTCGGGATGAAAGCCACGGTTACAATAAGTACATTTAGATTTTTGGTTACCTTCTTTGCCCTTTTGCTTGGATTTCGAACTGGATGGTGCATCCGTTTGCTTGCCTTTGTCTTTTTGCTTGTGAGGCTCGAATTTGGGCTTCTCCTTCTTTAGCTTTCCTTTACCATTCGAAATCTTGGGTCCTTGAACAAATAGGGCTGAATCTTTGGAGCTTATGGACCCCATTTGAATCAACTTGTCATGCTCTTTCGTAACGGACTCAATGAAGGCATTCAAGGTAGGCATCTTCCAATTCGGGGTAGTTAGCCGACCGGAATTGAAAGTGGAGACAAATACCGAATAATCTTTCCCAAGCTTGCTTAGAATGGAGAGGATCAACTGTTTAACTTCTTTGATAACACCACTGTTCTTCAATTGCAAGTTCAAGTTCTTGAATTTTGTGAAGAATTCATTGATGCTCTCGAAATTCTCAGGATTAAGGCCAATCAATTCATTCTCTAATTGAAAAGCCCTAAGCTCATCCTGCTTGCCGAATAGTGTCTCAAGTTGCTCCCATATGGCTTTTGGAGTCTTCAATCCGCTGAGATGGAAGTGAAGATCCTTGGAGATGGAGAGACAAAGAAGACCGTAAGCTTCATCAAGCTTATTGTAGTGTTTGGTTCTTTCTGCCACATTGTTTGGCTCCAATTCAAGACCAAGAGTGACTCGGTAGTATCCTTTTGAACGTAATATGATCTCCATATCATCTTTCCAATCAAAATAATTGAATGGGGTGAGGATAGGCTTTGAAGAAGAGTATTCCATTGCTAGGAGCGAGTCAAATGATGAAGAAGAAGCTTGCATGCAGACTAGAGCGAATGGAATTGCTGTAGAAATGCTTGCATGCAGAAGGTAGCGAATGCAATTGGAGGAGACAATAAACCTGCAAATCACATAAAAACAACCACAATAAGGTCGAACAATCCACCCTTTGAGAGTTGCATCACACCTGGGATTGGATTTCAAGCAATGTTGAATAGGTCCAATGTATCAGATCCAGGAATTATGTGGTAACTCAAGCTTCTGGAGTGGTATTGGAGTATTTTTCAAGCTTTGCATGCACAGGAGCGAATGCCCTTGAGATATCTCATGCCAAACTTTTTGCAATTTTTAGCAATTCAGTCAAATCTTCTTGTATAAACACCTGTAGAAAAGAGATCTTGTCCCTGCAATGGCTCTGATACCATGTAAAGTTAGTCACAGCAGATCTAATGAACAAATAAATCAGTCACAACAGATGAACATAGAAGAAATGGTGCAAAACTGTGCAAAACATGCAGCAGTGCTCTCTATCCCAGAAGGGGTGAATGAATTACAATACAAACTGTTACCATCAACAGAGCAATTCGAATTGCCTAAGGAGGTCATTCGAATCACTGAATGGAGTAGCTTGACTCAATCTAGGAGTCCTCATCAATCATCGGTGTTGCTCATCAATCACAACAAACAGTCATCCAGGTGTCAAGCTGAGTCTAACTGATCATAATAAATGTAACTGAAGTGTGTAGCACTGATATAGGATCTGGAGGCTCAGTGGGGGCGCATGGGAGGCTAACTGGAGTCAGAGCAAGTCACCTAATCGAACTGGAGGTCAATCGGAGGTGAAACAGTCAGTCAGGAGTGAAATCGGAGTGAAATCAATCAGAATCGGAGCTAACTGAATGTAACTGGAGTGAATCTGCAGTGGTAGGTGAACAAGTGCGCCCTTCTCTGTCAGTAGGTGAGAAGAGGGCGCCTTTCAGCTAAGGAGGGATAAAACTCTGTGGAAAGTGGCTCCCGGGTGCTAGAAGAAGGTGGATAAGGTGCTGGAGGTATCAAACTGGTGACTCGACTGCATATCCTGAAATAGATCATGCAAGATCCTGAAGTAGATATGTATCCCGAAATAGATGATCCTGAAATAGATATGTATCCCGAAATAGATGATGGATATCCGAACAATTTGAAGTGGATTGTAGAGCATCCCAAGGCATGAGGAGCATCGATAGGGTTTTCAATCCTTATGTTAGATCCTTAGCTTGAACGTTACACTACATACTTTTCACCTGACTTCATTTTGTTTCACACAAACTTTACACTTTGATCTAAATTCTTTTGGTGCCTCGTGATTTTCCAATGACAATATCCTTGAGGTCCTTCAGCCCATGCTCATCTACTCTCTTGTTTTTTTCCTTGTTTGGTGGAAACCTCCTTGAGGATACTTTGCTTGTGCTTGTAGCCACACACTATTTCGTAGACATGGACTGTAAAAGTGTTGGTTTCATTTATACAGTGAGGTGTTTTGAATTGTAAGAGACTTTGAAATCCTGGTAATTTAGTCATTGACAATTAATTTCAATCTGTAGGAAATTTCTGGAACTATTGGAACTTTATGGATTTAGTTAATTGTTGTATGAACTCAAATCGGTAAATATAAAATGCACATATATATGGTTCTAAAACTTTGCCAATGTAAACTATATCCTCAAGGCTCAATCCCATCCAAGGAGATAGAGAAAAGATATTTTAACATTATTAAAGTGTTCAGGTCAACCAGTTAGTCACACGAAAGGAACAGGATGACAGATTTTGTCTTTAGTTCATATGTAATCCATCTTTCTATGTGTTTTGAAAAAGAGAGAATGTAGGTGTTGTTTATTATGCATGATCTGTCTACACCGTTTCAGGGCCAATCCAAAACAAATTGTGTATTAATGTGAGCACATGCAAAAATGCTTGACGTGCAAAAAACCTTGGGTAATTCACAAATTTTATTTGTATGATGCTTGTGACGTACCTGTGGTAACATGATGCGACAAACAAATCTAAACCTTATCAACAGATCCATTTTATAACTTGCAAGTCATTTTCCTTTTTATTGCAAGCTTTCCATGGAACATTGCCTTATATTGCAAGTTTTCCATGGCACATTGCAACTTTGTCCTATTTCTGCACCAAGAGAAACAAGTTGTTCTACAACTTGGGGTGGGGGGAGATGCCCAATACTTTGTGTCTTCATGTCTGTGTGTTCTGCATCTAGTTACATAAAAATACTAAATGTACACATGAAACAACATAGATTCATCTTAACCTCGAATCCATTAAATGTTGAAAGGTTTGAAACTTGATTTTTTTTATCCCTCTTGATGCTTATTAGATAACTTTGCCTGCTATTTTTGTTGAGCTTGGTTTCCCTTCATCACTGGGTGTCTTCTTCTCATGGGAATGCATCCAAGTTGGGATCATTCAATTCAACGAATTTCTCATGTCAACATAGGTAACTAAATCCTAAATAGACATCATATATATTTTCAACACATTTTTTGTGTAACTACTTATGCAATATTGCAGGGCTTCCAGGGTTTCAACAAAATTCTTTTCCAAAATGGTATAAAATTCCAGAACAACCATTTTCCAAGGAGGTCCTTACTATTGTAGTAATCGCGTTATTAAGTGTACATAACATAGACTGTTACTTGGGAAAATTTGGAAAACAATATTGTATGCTCGTGCCAATTTGGGGCAGATGCCCATTACTTCGTGTTTTCATGTGTGTGTGTGTGGTGGATCTAGCCATTCAAAGACACTAAATGTACACATGCAATATAATTGATTCATCTTGACCTTGAATCCATTAAATTTTGAAAGGTTTTCATCTTGAGTATTTTTATCCCTCTTGATTCTGATTAGATAACCTTGTCTGCTCTTTTTGTTGAGCTTGGTTTCTCATCATCACCGGGTGTCTTATTCTCATGGGAATGCATACAAGTTGGGCCCATTCCATTCAATGAATTTCTCATGTCAACCTAGGTAAATAAATACTAAATAGGCATCATAGATATTGTCAAATAGAATTCCTATCAAGTGAAGAAATATTGATGCATTGTTTGAAGTAAATACCCAGCAACTTGTCTTGGAATGCATGGAGAAGAACAATACTTCTTGGATAAGTTAGAAATGTATTTGTTAAGACTTTAAAAATATGCTCGGAGGCATAGTGTATACGCCCAGTAGACTTAAATACATGCTCTCTTTGCATAAAAGATGCCCGCAACTAGGGAAGATAAGATGCACGAAGCACAAGGTAAATGCCTGCAAAGCATCCACACATGGAGGATAAATGCCCGCAGGAAAATTCATACACTAGAAAATGCCCGCAAGCCTACTGCAAATGCCTACAGGCTCAGCAAACATGCCCATAGTCTTATGAAAATTCCCGCCTGGCAAGTGGTAATGCCTGCAAGGCTCGAAAAAATGTCCGCAGGCTTATGAAAATGCCCGCCTAGCAAGTGGTAATGCCCGTAGGGCTTGAAAAAATGCCTGCAATTGTGAAGGTTTGATCTCCAGTAAAAAGACACTACAAATGAAAGCCTGGAGGTCTAAAATCAATAAGGCGGGAGGTTTTAGAAGAGTTGTAGGATCAAACTCTGAATTTGAGAAAGCATTCATCTCAGTCAAACAAAAATTGTTCATCATCATTTAAGGCATCCTATGGCAATCAAGGAAGTGACCATTTGATCTTGTTCTCAAGAAAAACATCCTTCCATGCATTCAAGTTGAAATATTTTATATTCAAGCATCTTGGTCCAAAGAAGAACGGACATAAGTGACTTAAGAAGTTACTTTAATGATCACCTCAACAAAGTTTTAATGGGTATATCTGTAGTAAACTTTGGAGCAATATTGACAGCCATACACTGACTTGACAAGTTGACTTGACTGAGATCAGTGATAGCTTTTTTAGTAGCATTTCTTCTTTCCATGTACAAAAAAAAAGTACAAGCATACTCTTAGGGGGAGTAGATAAGTATTCAAGAAGAAACATTTTTTTTGGGCATTATGAAGCTTTTGATGACTTGATTGTTAAGTATTTGACCCTTTTTCATTGATACCAAATGGGGAGAGATGAAGATAAAAGAGGGGAGTTACTGATTTGTTGTCATCAATGACAAAGGGGTAGGTTGAAGATTGAAGTTGTCATTGATGCCAACAAGTATTGTGTAGTGGCTTGTATGGACATTGGAATGACATGGCGGGCATTTGAAGGAAAGTGATAGATTTCAAGCTTGCGGGCATCCTTAAGAGCCTTTACAGGAAAACCTAAAGAAACCCTTGCATGCATCTTTTGATCCCTTGCGGGCATACAAAAGATCCCACTGCAGGAATTTCTAAGGAATCTTGTGGGAATATGGAGCAAGGCATATCAGAATTACAGGAATTCTGGAAGGGCTTGCTAGAATTATGGAACTCACAAAGATCATGACTATGAGGTCTTAGAAGAAATCCTTGGAACACCTATATGTGATGTATAAGTCCGTGACATGGAAAATTAAGGAGAGGAAAGAATGTTAATGACCCATATTTTGGTCATTTACCACGTTGGAGACATAAAGAAATAATTGAAGTCGAGCTACTAAAAGGAGTTCCTTTTTTAACAAGAATACAATGTCATTCCTTTCCTTTGGCTTGAAATATGCCCGCAAGGGGCTTGAAATATGCCCGCAAGGGGCTTGGGATATGCCCGCAAGGGGATTGATATATACCCTCAAGGGGCTTGGGATATTCCCGCAAGGGGATTGAAATATTCCCACACAAGGGGCTATGAAATATGCCCGCAAGGGGCTTCGGTATGCCCGCACAAGGGTTTAAATATGCCCGCACAAGAAATTAAAGGTCTAGAACAACCATTTTCCAAGGAGGTCCTTACTATTGCAGTAATCATCTTATTAAGTGTACATAACATAGAGTGTTACCTGGGAAAATCCAGGAAACAATACTGTATGCCCATGCAAATTTTGGGCAGATGTCCATTACTTCGTGTTTTCATGTGTGTGTGTGTGTGTGTGTGTGTGTGGTGCATCTAGGCACACAAAATACTAAATATACACATACAATAGCATAGATTCATCTTGAACTCGAATCCATTAAATGTTGAAAGGTTTGCACCTTGAGTTTTTTTATCCCTCTTGATTCTTATTAGATAAATTTGTCTACTCTTTTTGTTGAGCTTGGTTTCCCATCATCACTGGGTGTCTTATTCTCATGGGCATGCATAAAAGTTGGGCCCATTCCATTCAATGAATTTCTCATGTCAACCTAGGTAACTAAATACTAAATAGGCATCATAGATATTATCAAATAGAATGCCTGTCAAGTGAATAAATCTCAATGTATTGTTTGAAGTAAATACCCAGCAGTTTGTCTTGGAATGCATGGAGAAGAAGAAGAATTCCTGGATAAGTTAGAAATGTGTTTGTTAAGAATTTAAAAATATGCTCGCAGGAAAAGTGTATATTCCCGCCAGAATTAAATACATGCCCGCTTTGCATACAATATGCCTGCAAATGGAGGAGATAAAATGCCCGAAGCACAAGGTAAATTCCCGCAAAGAATCCACACATTGAGGATAAATGCCCGCAGGAAAATGCATACACTAGAAAATGCCCGCAAGTATGCCCATAGGCCTACTGCAAATTCCCACAGGATCAGCAAACATGCCCACCTGGAAGTGGTAATGCCCGTGGGCCTTGAAAAAATGTTCGCAGGCTTATGAAAATGCCTGCCTGGCAAGTGGTAATGCCCACGGGGCTTGAAAAAATGCCCGCAATTGTGAAGGTTTGATCTCCAGTAAAAAGTATAGTAAAAACGCACTACAAGTGAAATCCTGAAGGTATAAAATCAATAAGGCATAAGGTGTTAGAAGGGTTGTAGGCTCAAACTCTGAATTTGAGAAAGCATTCATCTCGGTCAAACAAAAATTGTTCATCATCATTTAAGGCATCCTATGGTAGTCAAGGAAGTGACCAGTGAAGAGATGCAGATAAAAGAGGGGATTTAGTGAGTTGTTGTCATCAATGTCGACAAAGGGGGAGATTGAAGATTGATGTCATGTCCCCTCCCATTCTACCAGCTAGATGGAGAGGATCGTGAGGTTAAACTGGGCATCCAGCCCCATACATTATAAAGAAGCATTCAAACAATCATTCAGATTTTTAAACAGAGATATGAAGATGCATAATTATCAGAAATCACAGCGGAATTTATTTATGAATTACACAATCTTCACACATTCATAATATTCATCAAATGGTAATTGCCAATTTAACGCACAAGAGAATACTTATCTTATACAGAAGTAGTCCCACGCAACTGGCTATGCAACTGCAACGTTCCACCCAACCGTAGTCCAGTGTGCTCCTCAATCTCTCAGCACCACTGCCACCCCCCGAGCTGGGCATGATCTCTACAAGGAACCAGGGAATAGCAGACTCACACATAGCCAAGCATACACCAAAATGAGCCAAGCCAATCTACAATTGGGTTTATCAGGCTGCTAGGAGATGGAAAGGAAGAGTTGCTAAGCTAGTGAGCTCCAGCACAGAGCCAGGGATAACCTTTCAAGATCTATCTAGCTTGGCACCCACAATACCTACACACCCAGCACAAGGAAGTATTCTTTTCTCTGCTATACAGTCCCTCAAGCCATACCTTCCCTATCTAGTGCTCTCAGGGTATGCATAGAAGAGTAACCAAAGCCCTCTTGATCTTCTTGAGAGGTTGTCTCCCCCACTAGGTTTATCAAGCTACTTCTGTCCACTACCACTCCAAAACTTCAATTCATAGGTTCAAACCAAAAATGAGGATGCACACCACAGCAGAACACAATCATGGGGCAGGATAAAATGTTTTTACAGGTAGATGCATGAGATGGGGTTTCAGCTAGCTCAGCAAAACATGGGAACCCACAAAAATGAAATGGGAAGTTGGGGAACAACCCACGAAGCCAAATCCGTTTTTAGTAAAACGTCCAGGGTCAATTCGGGGCAAAAACGACCTCCCTCCTAGTCCCCAATTCGTGGCCTTCCTCTCCCAACTGTTATACCAGGCAAAAACGACTCCCAGGCATGGAAAAATGCAGGATTTTGATGAAAAACGTATGTGGAAAAGACCCAGCTAACTCCAACTGCGTGAATGAATGAAGACTGCCCATTCCCCATGGATTTGGGCACCATTTCGTGGGTGTTTTCTTGCCCCACAAGAAAAAACACGAATTTCCAGGTTGATGGCTTGCCCATGCACGAAAATGGCTTTCCCATGCTTCTTCATTTCCAAGGCATTAACTGCCTTAACCAATTTCTTGGAAGAATTAAATGATTGGGTACATGAGACAAAATGGGTAGTTGGTGGTTTATGGGTTTCCCCATTGACACATGGATTAATACCATTGGCTCAAGGGTTTGAATAATTTCCCTCCCTTTTCCTTGTAGAACCATGCCCCATCTCTTTTGTTGCATTGCATAGCCGGTTGTGGGTTTTTCATTAAAAATCCGTAATTACATGATGTCTTATATACATTGTGCCCATCTAGCACAAGAGTCATAAGCATCTTAGTTTAATTGCCGATACATAAACGCTAAATCAATGGTGGGGCCTTGGCCTTGAGCTCCTCACCATGATTAAATATCAGTTTTTACATCATTTACAAAGGGGGGTCGAAATGGGGACGTGACAATTGAAGTTGTCATTGATGCCAACAAGTGTTGTGTAGTGGCTTGTATGGACATGGGAATGACATGTCTTGAATTTGAAGGAGAGTGATAGATTTCAAGCTTGTTGGCATCCTCAAGAGCCTTTACGAGCATACTTAAAGAAACCCTTGCATGCATATTTTGAGCCCTTACGGGCATACAAAAGATCCCATTGCAGGCATTTCTAAAGACTCTTGCGGGCATATGGGTGTTAACACCCAAAAAGTGCGCACTAGCTCATTCCCTTATTCACATGACCCATTTGTCCACTTTTCCACCATCTGAGCCTCTGAAGCCAACAAAAGGTCACCAAAAGACCTTGGTACACCCCTTTTTCCCACTCAAAAATATTATTTTTCCTTAAAAGCATAAAAAAAACCCTCAAAAAGGGTCCAAAATTCCCAAAATATTAAAAAGGGAATAAAAATATTAAATTTATTCAAAAAAGGGAAAAGGAGGGAAAAGTACCTAAACCATGTTGGTCAATACCATTTGGTTTCCACAAAACCACAAATGGTATTCCCCACCACCAAAACCTATAAAAAGGTGGTAGGGGCTCCTCATTTCACATCCATCCATATTCCTATCCTCATGCTGCCAAAATCTCCCTTGAGTATTTGGCCATTGTAGCAAGTCTTGGAGAAAGGACCCATTGGAGATTGGAGCTGGTCACCATTGGAGCCATTCAAACAACCTTCCTCACTTGGAGGTATTGTTCTTGCAAGCATTTGCTTGCCCCATTGTCAATACAAAAATTATTTTTTATCTTTCTTGTTCTTGTTCTTTAATTCAAAATACACATGCTAGTTTAGTTTAGTTTAGATTTAGTTTATTGTTTTTATTTCTATTGAAACTGCTGCTACTAGTTAGCAGGTGCCCATAGCACTAAGCTTGGTTGAAAAACCAAGCCAACAGTTTTTGGCGACTCCTCTGTTTTTTGAATCTTTAGATCTCATTTTTTGCTTTAAATCTTACTTTTTGATAGTATTTGGTAGTTTAATTCATAGATCTGCCACCCTAGACAGCAGATCCATTGCTGTTCAAGGTCTTGGCCCATTTTTTAGCCATTAACAGCCCGAAATTCTCAATTTTTGGCGTCGTTTTTCGGCATCCGCGTACGGCTTTCGCCTCGCGGCTTTTTTCCCAACAGTCGCACGGCTCATCGCGACTGCGCGGCTTTTTTCCGCGCGGTTCACCGCGGCTTCGCGGCCATTTAGCGCGTTGCACATCGCGGCTTCGCGGACCTTTTCCACGCTGCACATCGCGACTGTGTGACGAAATCCCGCGCTGCACATCGCGGCTTCGCGATCAAATCCCACGCCGCACATCGCGGCTTCGTGGTCAAAACCCGCGCTGCCCATCGCGACTGTGCAACAGAAACCCGCGCGGTCCATCGCGGCTTTTCTGTCAGAACCCGCGATGCTAATTTTTTCATTCGGCCGAATCGTTTAAAAAATTAATTTCTTACTGTACTTTCTGCCCACATAGCACATTTTCTAGTATTAGAAATTCTGCATATTTTACAGCCATCGAAACATTTTACTATTTAGAATGCACATGTGAAAGAAGTCTTTTTAAAAAATTTCATCAATTGAAAGAAGGATCTATTTTTGCATTTTATCTAGATTTAAAAATTTTTGTTGTTTGCTTCTTTAATATTTTGCCCATATCAATTATTGAAAACGAAATCCATTTATTTCGAAAAGAAGTTATTTTATTTGCTTTCCTGTTTGAAAGATCCTTTGTTTTTCGAATAGTCCTTGAAAAGCATTTAATCTCCATTTATTGAAAAAGTCATAAAATTTGCTTTTGTTTTCAAAAGATCCTTTGTTTTTTGAATACTTAGCATTTACTTTTTTCAATTTCAGTTTAAAATACCACACGTGCACCCAATCAAACACTAATTTTAAACTGAGCCTTAAAACTTACCCTAATTTCAACCCACTTTTAACCCCACTTGGGGAACACTAAAAGAACTTTGTAGCTAGGTAGTATTGAGGGGATAGGTGTTCCAATAACACCCCTCAGTTATTACATCTGAGACATAGTTGTTGTCCTTTAGGGAGCTAAAATCTCTTAGTATTTATTGGCACGGTCACAACTGGTTTATGGGAAGGCCTCTCCCCTAAGAGGGTTGAAGTCGCGAGGATGGTTCCGGAAGCCTGAGTGGAATACTTAAATCCATTCAGTAACCGAAGGGATACCATTCGGAGTTCTCGGGATATCCCTGTATAGGGGTATTGCGATCAAGGACCAAACGACAGATTTACCTTTTCTCGACGTGTCATGAACGGAGTATCCTAGTAGCCATTCTTTAGAATTGATTACCCGGTGTCCCTCCCGGTAGGGGGATATCTAGCCGTGGACTCAACACTCAATATTGTCTGACTTGGATTTCATCACCTTGCATAGAATATAGTTTGTTGATTCACAATACTTTTAGTTAGGTGTTTGCATGATTCAACCCACCTTTGGTCTAGTTACACCTATTTTTTCTAGAAGTTGTTTGCATGTTGGTACTCTGACCATTTTTTGCATCCCTCCACTTATTGTAGCACAGCTGCTAGAATAAGTGCATTTTTTTAGGTTGATTTTTTTGGCCTGAGAGCCTTCATTTTCATTCCCCTTCTTGCACCCTTGGTTGCATTAGGTTTTTGAGTTTTTTATACATTACCATTTGTCACATAATATTTTTCCACAAAAACTTATTTTCTCACCATTGAGAATTTTAGACGTTCTCGTCGTCTACAGGGCGAACTCCCAGAGTCCAGTCTACTTGGCTCGCCACGTCACCGACGCCGAGCCTTATCCCTTGACTCGACACATCGTCAGTCATCCAGACAGTCATCCGATTCTGACACGCCTCACTTCACTTCTGATTTTGAGGCAGAATCCGAAAACCCCACTGAGTTTTTTCCAACCAACATTATGGCTGGAACACCTTTTGACCCACTTTTTACCAGCACCATAGGAGAGACGTCCACAGACCCTTCTACTGCGGTGTCATCCATGGCAACCACCACCCCCCTAGGTATGCCTAATATGGCGGACACTCCACATTTAGGAATGCCCAACACAGAGCCACCTCCTGTTATAGGAATCCCCAACACAGGGCCACCACCTGTTATGGGTATGCCCAACATAGGGGTCACACCCCATCTGATTCCCACAACCCAGATTCCGGGAATCACCACTACTATTCCTAACCCAAGTGTAACCCATGTTGCACTTGGAAGCGCTGGCCCCTATCAGACCACAGCTATTGCAGGACACATACCTGCAATACCTAACATACCTTTAGGCGTTATTGGACACCTACATCATACCACCATGACTAGGCATGTCCCAGTCCCAGTCACTACATCTGCCAGCTTATCGTACATGGCGAGTCTAAACTTGCCAGACTTAGCCAGGCTCACCAATGACCCTATCAGACACGATCCTGCGTGGCCTCACATGCCCACCAAACTCCCCTCCGACATCCCTAAGTTTGAGGGCAAGGCAGGTGAGGACCCCCAGAACCATATCATGTCCTTCCATCTATGGTGTTCCTCCAACTCCATAGTGGATGACTCTGTCCGCCTCCGTCTATTACAGCGCACCTTCACTGGCTCTGCAGCCAAGTGGTATATCGAGCAGCCCCATGGGACGCATGCCACCTTTACCTCCCTTGCCTCGACCTTCCTGCAGTTCTTTCAGTTACCTGTTCGCTATGATGGGGGCGTCGAGATCCTACTGTCTTGCAAACAGAACACGGCCACCCACATCACTGACCACATTCATGAGTGGCGTCGACGCCGAAGCCTCTGCAAAATTAAGTTAGATGACCGTATCTTCCTAGATTGGTTTCTAAAATCCATCCTCCCTCTCATTGCGAAGGATGTGGCATCCGAAAGACCCAATCTGAAGAAGAGGCCATCCTCAAAGCCCAACAGTTTGATCTCATTTACGCCCAGTCGGGTTATCTGTATACCATTATACCGGACGCCCCTCGGGGCGAGTCATCCCAACATGATGCGCCGGGGGCATCCCATGCCGCTGATGGTATCATTGGTCGTATGGCCTCGCATCCCCAACCGTTTTCCATTACACATCCTAGCCATGGTCCCGACCTTTCGCGGGCTACATCTCAGTCTGGAGCAACCAGTTCATATGCTCCCATGGCACATCACCACCATACCCATGGACCTTCATGTCCACCTCAGTGTTTTGGTCATGCACCACCTGCATACGCCCCCCCAGCTGCACCTCAACCAGTGTACTATCCACAGCAAGCTGTGGCAGCTAACCCAACACCTCCAATAGCTCAGGGTTACCAACAACCCCAGCAGGTCACTGGACCACCTCCAGCCCCACAGGCTTATTATCCACCACAACCTGCTCCCGCACCTGCGGTGAACCAAAATCCTCCCACTACTCAAGGGAAAGTGTACACACAGCACAACCAGCCCTAGAACCAAAACAACTAGCGCAACCAAGGTGCGCAACAGAACCGTGGTAGAGGTCGTAACCGCGGTAATAACCAACAACATCAGCAAGGTCCTACACCTCCCAATCCTCCGCAGAATAACAATGCTGCTCCTCCCAACCGCAATCCGGATCAAAATCTTAAGCAGCCTAGAAATAACAACCTCAGAACAAACCACCCTTGTTCTATCTGCGGAGTCTATGGTCATTACATGCATTCTTTCCAACATTTGGAGCGAGCTCGGCAACTCTGGACCGACGATGCCCATCGTCAAGGGCAAGCGGCTCCTCATCCGCCACCCAACCCTCCACCACCTCAACATCAACCCTTGGTGCTGCAAAACCCCTTTCCAAACCAGGGTGTAGTGAACACTCAGCCGTTATCCCCCCCCAGGGCAACGTGCCAACACAGCAGATTACTTATGCAGCCCCTGATCAACCCATGTTCGATTCAGGTACTCACCATTTGTTGATGATGTCGACTGCTGATGCCAACCTCCAACCCGTCAGAACCAATATGGCTCCACGTCTGAAGCCCCCCCCACTGATAAGAACACTAACGTTACTCCCACAGATCAAACATTACGTATACCTCCGGCTCCACTTGATGGCGCTTCCAAAGCACCTCGCTTCCCACTTCGTCGTATCAACAATAATCCCAACGCTCGGGCTGCGTCGAATTACAACATCGTAGACGACTTAGCCCAGTCTCCTGCAGCCATGTCTGCTTTAGAAGTTTTGAAAAACTATCCTTCGCAGCGCAAGACTTTACTCTCTGCCATTAGCGCCATTGACCCCAATGATTCATAGTTGATCGCATTCGATTCAGACCAGTCTGAACCACACCTGCCTTCCTCTTTAGCATTCCAAGTTTTCGTTTCTGTTCGGAATCTTGTCATCCATCGGTGCATTATCGATGAAGGGGCCTCCACATGCATCATGTCCACATTCGTTTGGCAGAAGTTGGGATCCCCTACTCTCCAGTAGTCCACCACTGCGTTGCGAGCCTATGATGGTCATTCGGCACAACCCCAAGGTCTTTTAGCCAATGTCCCCGTCCAGCTGGCGGGTAAAACCGGCCTCATTGACATTGAGGTCATCAATGCCCAACTAGACTATAACCTTTTACTTGGTCGCAGCTACATGTATGCCATGCGGGCTGTTTCCTCATCCATATTTTGCACCATGCAGTTCCCCCATGAGGGACGCGTGGTCAACGTCGACCAGCTCACCTATTACGATCCCAAGGCCCCCGCCACACCTGAAAATGTTCTCCCCATGGTTGAACAACCTGTTTGTGGTGCAACTACTTCTTTCGTTTCCTCAGTAGGACCCGGACTTTACTCCGAGGCACCGATGACCTCTACATTCCAGGCCATTCCACCACCGTCACCAGAGACCC
The DNA here is from genome assembly GCA_027924585.1 of Larix kaempferi. Taxonomy (NCBI): domain Eukaryota; kingdom Viridiplantae; phylum Streptophyta; class Pinopsida; order Pinales; family Pinaceae; genus Larix; species Larix kaempferi. The sequence continues at coordinate 1,194,418 of BSBM01000926.1, read as the reverse complement.
ACGTCGCTAACCTCTGCACCCTTTCACAAACACCCGGTAATCAACCCTCCTTGTTTCCCAAACCACCATTGGTCCCTAGTCACATTGGGGTTGCACCAATCCACACAATCCCCTTTCTATTCCCTCCTTCGGGTGTAGTAAGCGCTCCCGTTATGGCTACGCTCAGCCTCCCCGGGTTAACATTGGGATTACCCGTGTGGTATATTTCACCTCCCATTCCCCCGCCGACACCAAATGTCATCCTGCAGCCGGTGCAACCCATCGTCACTTCTACCCAACCACCTCCCGGTATCGCGACTCCTTCGTCATCTACAAATACCCCTCCACTCATCAGACCCACTAGGGGCAGAGGCCCACAACCATACACTGCGGTACCCCCACCCAAGGCAGTTAAACCTCCCCCCGTGTTTCGTGATCCTCCCAAATGCTCGTTGTGTGATGAGTTAGGCCATCCAACTCATCAATGTCCACAGTTACCTGCATTGCAGGAACACATGCAAATGCTAGACGATGACCCCAACATCCCGGTGGTCAAACTAGATCCAAACCCCATGCCTCATGATAAATCACTGCGTACCAACCACCCATGTGCGATATGCGGTATTTACGGCCACTACTCCCATCACTGTCCTGACATCCCAGATTACAGAGCAGCCCTCTACGAGATGAACAATTTGGACCTTGAGACGGCACCCCCTACTATCGAGGAGATCTACCCTCCTCCATCATCCTCATCTGGAGAGATTAACACCATCTACATGATCTCTTCGACTACCACTACCTCATCACTTGATTTGACCACTCAAAGCTCCCGCAATGATGAAGAGATTCTAGAGGCTCCTACTACCCTTAATCATCCCTGGGAAGACATGCACCATCGTCCATAATTCCTCCTGGAAGAGACTTCATCCACCACCGCTACCTAATCCGCGGTTGAGTCCAAAAATTTCCTTCCTACTAGAGTCGACTGGTTAAAGGATCCGATAGCCGATATTTCTCTCGTCATCCACATTGACATCTCTGAACCACTTGGTGCCCTTCATACCATTACATTAGGAGCTTCCCACAGTGAGCATGAGATCGGAGAATACCACCAACTGTTCCAAGAATTCACTGACGTCTTTAATTGGCCAGATACCGCAATGCCTGGCCTTGACCCTGCCATCTATACAATCTCCACTGGATACCCCTCTGTCCGGTCGGCCCCTTCCATTGATCCCGTTCACACACATGTTCCACTCTGCTACGTCGATTTTGCCGATGGTGCAAGCCGTTGGTCCCCCAATCTGGCCTCCGCAACTTGGGTAATATATTCCCCTTCACATGAGTTGATCCACATCGACGGAATGTGTTTGGGTGCCGCTACCAACAACCAAGCTAAATATGATGCCGTGACCGGTCTCTTGGCCACAGCTCTCCAAATGAGCATACGTCACCTTAACGTTTTCTTGGACTCACAACTCCTAGTTTCCCAACTCAACAACGATTACCAGGTACGCGATCCCTGTCTATTCAGAAAATTTTTGCGCACTAAACAAATGATTCGACAGTTTGAATCCATTTCATTCACACATGTCCCAAGAAACCTCAATAGTGTAGCAGACCACATGGCCAACAATGTACTTGACTGACACACCAATCGCATCATACCATAAACAAATGTACATCCACGTGCATAATATGTGCCTCCACGGGCATATACCAAAACAAAATGTGCATCGACATGCATGACATGTGCCTCCACGGGCATATACAAAAAACCAAATGTGCATCCACGTGCATAACATGTGCCTCCACGGGCATACAGAAACTCAAACATGCCTCCACGGGCAAACATAAAGACAACAAGTGCATCCACGTGCATACACGACTATATACCATCATCAAATATATACATATATATACATCATCGTATAGTCAGAACATGTCATAAGTGCCCTCAGCACCCAATATACAAAAAATACATTAGCCGTACAAAATAGTGCTTCCCCATATGCTCATCAGCATTTGGGGGCAAATACATATCATCTAGTCATGAGGGTCCCTAGGCTCCTCTGGCGCCTCCTCCGCTGGCCCCGCCGGATCATGGCGAGCCCAAACTCTCTGCTCTGTTGGCCCTGTCGGGTCATCACGTAGACGGATCCTCCTCTCAAGCGGCTCTGCCAGGTCATCCCGAGCACCATCCCTGTGCTCGGCCACAAAAAACGCTGTCCTCAACAGGAGCGACTGCCACTCAGGCGGCGCACCGAAGCAACGCTCCACGACGTCCCGGTCCAGGTCTCTCCAGCCATCCTCGGGGAGTCCATCTAGAATCATGTCGAATGTCTGTCTGACACCCTCTATAGCATCGTCTCGAGGGCCAACCCCTCGCCCACGAGCCACAAATACTCCACCACGTGGAGGTGGTACCGCTGCAGGTGGATGAGCGACCACCATCGCCCGCCCATGACGAGCCACGTAGTCGGCCGGTGGTACAGGCCCAACATCTGCACAATGCAAATAAACCATCATATGTATATCTAACTATAATCATAGACAGATAAATCAAACAACACATGATATAGTATAAATCAAAAACACAAAACATACCGTCTAAACTCCAGGCCTGTCCCGGGGCACGAGGCATCTCTGGGTCACCTCGATAGTCCATGCCAGCATATGGGAAATCCTCAATCAGCAAGGGCATCTGCTCCCACTGCTCATAAACCTCCTCCGTAAAGAAACCGCGGACACCACCACTGCCACGAGGCATCATCTGCCCCCACCGCACCATGCGAGGCTCACTCACCAAACCATCACGAATGGGCACCCGTGGTCGCAAGGTCGGCACCCGCTCGAAGAAAAAACAACATAGAAAAGAGTCATAACAGAACTCACCTCCCTCTCGACTGGCCTTGTCCAGATCTCTCCGGACACTAGCCAAAAACATCTGCCCCCAGGCATAATAAGTCCCCGGAAGAACAGATTCCACCAACATCGTTTGTCCCCCAGACAAACGATGTGGCGCAGCAGCACCCAATATCCGCAGAACACATGCCCCAACAGCCCGCATATCCCACTCACGTAGGGATCGCAGACTAATAGAACTGTTCTGCAAAATGGCATCATCAACACAAAAGGTCTGCAGTAGATCCTCCATATCCACACCTGGCGGGATCCTCGGCAGAAGATCTCCCACCTCCCCCAAACGAGGCAACCCAGTCAGAAAATAAACATCCGTGAGGGTGATCTCTAACCTCTCACCCCCAATAATAAAAGCACCCTCCGCCGGCACCCACCAACTCACTAACTTGTTCAGGAGCCGTCTCACTGAACGAATAGGTGGGATCTGAGTGAACTTCAAGAGTCCGCTCACCGCTAGAGTCTGCCGTACCCCCGGATCAGTCTGAATCCGCAACATCAGATCATCATCTATCTCCCGCTCTCGCCATGAGGCCAATGGTCTCCTCAACATCCTGCCAAAAAACAGAAGAAATTTTTAGCCCCAGCAAAAAAAAAATTGCAAAAAATACCATCGCGGATTTTCCATTAAAAACCGCGATGACCATCGCGGCCTTTCCATTAAAAGCCGCGATGATCATCGCGGCCTCCAGTCAAGAACCTGCGATGAACATCGCGGATTTTTGCCGGACAGTCGCGATGAACATCGCGACTATCTCCCATAAACTCGGGATGAACATCGCGGCTTCCAACCTCACAGTCGCGATGAACATCGCGACTGTCAGCCTAAAACCCACGTGGTTCATCGCGGGAAGAGACCCGAAACCCGCAATATTCCACGTTGGAAGGTCAACGTGGAATTTCACGGCCTTCGGGGGCCTGCCGCTAACAAAAAATGACATAATTGAAAAGGCTAAGGTGAAACGGGTTACCTGAAACTCGCAGAATCGAAAACCAACGGTCAAATCTCCCAGAAATCGAGAAAGAGCTCTGACTGCTCTACCAAACTCGCACGTAACAATGACACGTCATATGGGCCCCACGCCCTATTTATAGAAATTCCACCATTTTTCCAACCGCCATTCCGGTCTCATACGACGTCCGTTTCTCAAACCGTTGGTACCATTGGAATCAGCGCAGTGAGAACATCATGATAGTTCTTTCCTTTTCCAGTTTTCACCAACTCCATTTTTTGACCATTTTTTGGGTGCCCTCGTCGCCTCGATTTACGTGCCATATCGGCCCTCGTCCATTTTTGACATGCCTTGTATCGCCGGATTCAGTTTTCCGCGCTCGTGATGATGCTTGAGATCATTTCTCACTCTCACGCCTAGATTTTTTCAAGCATTTTTACCATGCCCCCTCGTTGCCTCGGTTTGCGTGCCACATCGGCCGTCGTCCTTTTTTGACGAGTCTTATATCACCGGATTCATTTTTCCGCGCTCGTGATGATGCTTGAGATCATTTCTCACTCTCACGCCTAGATTTTTTGGGCATTTTTTCCATGCCCCCCTCGTCACCTCGGTTTGCGTGCCACATCCACCGTTCTCCGTTTTTGACAAGTCTTATATCGCCGGATTCAGTTTTCCACGCTCGTGATGATGCTTGAGATCATTTCTCGCTCTCACGCCTAGATTTTTCAGGCATTTTTTTCCATGCCCCCCTCGTCACCTCGGTTTGCGTGCCACATCCGTCGTTCTCTGTTTTTGACAATCTTTATATCGAAGAATTCAGTTTTTCGCGCTCGTGATGATGCTTGATATCATTTCTCGCTCTCACCCCCAGATTTGTCGGGCATTTTTTCCATGCCCCCTCGTCACCTCAGTTTGCGTGCCACATCCGTCGTCCTCCGTGGTTGACCATCTTTATATCGCCGGATTCAGATTCCCGCGCTTGTGATGATGCTTGAGATCATTTCTCGCTCTCACGCCTGTACTTTTCGGCCATTTTTTCAAAATGCCCTCTCATTGCCTCGGTTTGCATGCCACAACGGCCGCAGCCCCGTTTGTGACAATCTTTATGTCACCGGATCCAGTATCCCACACACATGATGACGCTTGAGACCTTTTCTCGCTCCCATCTATCCATTTTTGTTCGGTATAATTTTATCCCTTTTTCGGGCCAAGCAATCCCTTTTACGAAAAAGGCACTTAGGGAGTTTTTGTTAAGCTCTTTTCTGACTCCTAAAACAATGAAAAGATCGCCGAGCAATCTTGCTTCCTTTCATGCTCGCTAAACGTATCTGAAAGGGCGTCTACCTGGTATAAGTTTACCCCTTTTCCGGACCTCATAGACTAATTACGAAAAAGGTATACTCTAGTCACATCGGCTAGAAGAGTTCTCCATCTGCATCATTTTATGCTTTTTCGGGCCTTGGAGACTAAACTTACGAAAAAGAAACACCAATGGAGTCCACTTACCGCTTTAAGACTCTCTAAACATGAAAGCGACCACGAGCAATCACCATCCTGGGCTCGTAAAATCCACAGGACAGTACCATTTCAGAGCACACTTTTATCCCTTCTTGGAGCTCATTAAAACTACGAAGAAGGACCCAATGGTGCTTCTCGGTGCCACAATAGATCACGTCTACTCATATGGAAGCTTCCCCATTTTGGTCGCCTTTGTTCAGAGTATTCTGCAGTATGTCACCCTGAGAACCCCACGACATCACCCATCATCTTGATTCCCCCCCAGAGTCAATGCATACCTTTCAGTCCTTAAAAGCAACGATTCCCACACCTATAAGTCAGTTCACAACGCTGCCAGGTCAACCATGTCATCATGCTCTGAACAAAGGAAGTTTGAGTCTACCCATTGACCCCAGTTACTTCCCATCCCCACAAGTATGTCAGTCCTACCATCAGTACTACCACACTTCAGTTCTACACCTCGCACTCCTATCAAGGAAACATCATTGCCTTGTTAGTTGCTGGTCTCCCTCTGTCGACGACAACCACATTTATTTCCAGAGGATAGACCTAGAGGTCCCTGTGTCTTGGACTCATCACCATTTATGATGAGTGCCTACGAATCATTTCGAGAAGAGCCCTCAGTGCCTCTCCAAATGGTTGTTTCTCACATGCTCGACTTCAACACCTTGATCGCATCGTTGAGACTTGCACAGGACATTGGTTCGTTCATTTATTAGTCGAAGACCCCGGATACCTTCTGACTCCTCCACATTTGAGAGTCTACCTATGGATACAACCAGTTACACTGTTCCTATAGATATCCGGGTTGCGTATGGCGACAGTATTCAGATGTACCCCAGTTTTATACTCCCTCGAGTATACAGTCACATATACCTCTCAGAAATGGCTCACAGTCATTACGTCCTTACAGATGTTGGACACCTTCAGTTTCAGCAGTTCATCAGTTATTCCAGTGTATCAGTTATTGAGATCAGTCATTTCATGATCATGAGTACATCCCAGAATAATGTCCCCTCTGGACTATTATGATGTACCAGTATATTTTTTATGTATTAGATCCCCCTTATTGGGACTAATTGTTATGTATATGTCTTGATACGAGCATGGGTATGCCCGCCTCGTCCAATATCAGAGATTATCCCTCATTCATATTGAGGCAATGTAATATTTGTTTATTTTTTGCAGCTTCCATGGGACGCGGATCCAGTCTCCAATCGGCCTCTTCTCCTCCCTACAACCCCAAAAAAAAAGACAAAAGAACTATGATGTCTATCGGCCATACGATGAGCTCCTGCCCTCACACATCAGGGGGCAATCTGTTAACACCCAAAAAGTGCTCACTAGCTCATTCCCTTATTCACATGACCCATTTGTCCACTTTTCCACCATCTGAGCCTCTAAAGCCAACAAAAGGTCACCAAAAGACCTTGGTACACCCCTTTTTCCCACTCAAAAATATTATTTTTCCTAAAAAGCATAAAAAAAACCCTCAAAAAGGGTCCAAAATTCCCAAAATATTAAAAAGGGAATAAAAATATTAATTTTATTCAAAAAAGGGAAAAGGAGGGAAAAGTACCTAAACCATGTTGGTCAATACCATTTGGTTTCCACAAAACCACAAATGGTATTCCCCACCACCAAAACCTATAAAAAGGTGGTAGGGGCTCCTCATTTCACATCCATCCATATTCCTATCCTCATGCTGCCAAAATCTCCCTTGAGTATTTGGCCATTGTAGCAAGCCTTGGAGAAAGAACCCATTGGAGATTGGAGCTGCTCACCATTGGAGCCATTCAAACAACCTTCCTCACTTGGAGGTATTGTTCTTGCAAGCATTTGCTTGCCCCATTGTCAATACAAAAATTATTTTTTATCTTTCTTGTTCTTGTTCTTTAATTCAAAATACACATGCTAGTTTAGTTTAGTTTAGATTTAGTTTATTGTTTTTATTTCTATTGAAACTGCTGCTACTAGTTAGCAGGTGCCCATAGCACTAAGCTTGGTTGCAAAACCAAGCCAACAATGGGGCAAGGCATCTTAGACTTACGAGCATTCTGGAAGGGCTTGTTAGCATTATGGAACTCATGAAGATCACAACTATGAGGTCTTAGAAGAAATCCATGGAACCCCTATGTTTGATGGATAAGTTTGTGACATGGAAAATTAAGGAGAGGAAAGAATGTTAATGACCCATATTGTGGCCATTTACCACATTGGAGACATAAAGAAATAATTGAAGTCAATCTTCTAAAAGGAGTTTTTTTTTTAACAATAATACAATGTCATTCCTTTCCTTTGGCTTGAAATATGCTTGTATGGGGCTTGAAATATGCCCGCAAGGGGCTTGAAATATGCTCGCAGGCAGATTCAAATATTTCCGCAAGGGGCTTGGGGTATGCCCGCAAGGAGCTTGAGATATGCCCACAAGGGGCTTGGGATATGCCCACAAGGGGACTAAAATATTCCTTTCCTTTGGCTTGAAATATGCTTGTATGGGGCTATGAAATATTCCAGCAAGGGGATTGGGTATGCCCACACAAGGGTTTAAATATGCCCGCACAAGGAATTAAAGGTACAGAACAACCATTTTCCAAGGAGGTCCTTACTATTGCAGTAATCGTCTTATTAAGTGCACATAACATAGAGTGTTACCTGGGAAAATCTGGGCAACAATATTGTATGCCCGTGCAAATTTTGGGTAGATGCCCATTACTTCGTGTTTTCATGTGTGTGTGTGTGTGTATGGTGCATCTAGCCACACAAAAACACTAAATGTACACATGCAATAGCATAGATTCATCTTGACCTCGAATCCATTAAATGTTGAAAGGTTTGCACCTTGAGTTTTTTTATCCCTCTTGATGCTTATTAGATAACTTTGTCTGCTCTTTTTGTTGAGCAAGGTTTCCCATCATCACTGGGTGTCTTATTCTCATGGGAATGCATACAAGTTGGGCCCATTCCATTCAATGAATTTCTCATGTCAACCTAGGTAACTAAATAATAAATAGGCATCATAGATATTGTCAAATAGAATTCCTGTCAAGCGAAGAAATCTTGATGCATTGTTTGAAGTAAATACCCAGCAATTTGTCTTGGAATGCATGGAGAAGAAGAATACTTCTTGGATAAGTTAGAAATGTATTTTTTAAGAATTTAAAAATGTGCTTGCAAACATAATGTATATGCCCACCAGACTTAAATACATTCCCACTTCGCATACAAGATGCCTGCAAATGGAGAAGATAAAATGCCCGAAGCACAAGGTAAATTCCCGCAAAGCATCCACACATGGAGGATAAATGCCCACAGGAAAATGCATACACTGGAAAACTACCGTAGGGTCAGCAAACATGCCCTTGGGATTATGAAAATGCCTGCCTGGCAAGTGGTAATTCCCGCAGGCCTTGAAACAATGTCCGCAGGCTTATGAAAATTCCCACCTGGCAAGTGGTAATGCCCACGGGGCTTGAAAAAATGCCCGCAATTGTGAAGGTTTGATCTCTAGTAAAAATTTGAGTAAAAAGACACTACAAATAAAATCCTGAAGGTCTAAAAGCAATAAGGCAAGAGGTTTTAGAAGAGTTGTGGGCTCAAACTCTGAATTTGAGAAAGCATTCATATCAATCAAACAAAAATTGTTCATCATCATCTAAGGCATCCTATGGAAGTCGAGGAAGTGACCATTTGATCTGGTTCTCAGGAAAAACATCCTTCAATGCATTCAAGTTGAATTCCTTTATAATCAAGCATACTGGTCCAAAGAAGCACGGACAAATGTTACTTTAATGATCACCTGAGCAAAGGTTTAATGGGTAGATCTGTAGTAAAATTTGGATCAATATTGACAACCATAATCTGAATTGACAGGTTGAATTGAATGAGATCAGTGATAGCTTTTTGAGCAGCATTTCTTCTTGCCAAGTATAATAATTAGTAGACGAATACTCTTAGGGGGAGCAGATAAGTATTCAGGAAGAAACATTTTTTTGGGGCATTGTGAAGCTTTTGATTACTTGATTCTTAAGTATTTGCCCCTTTTTCATTGATTCCAAAGGGGGAGAGATGCAGATAAAAGAGGGGAGTTAGTGAGTTGTTGTCATCAATGACAAAGGGGGAGTTTGAAGATTGAATTTTTCATTTATGCCAACAAGTGTTGTGTAGTGGTTTGTATGGACATTGGAATGACATGGCAGGCATTTGAAGCACAGTGATAGATTTCAAGCTTGCGAGCATCCTTAAGATCCTTTACGGGCATACTTTTGAAACGAAACCCTTGCATGCATCTTTTGAGCCCTTGCAGGCACACAAAAGGACCCATTGCGGGCGTTTCTAAGGACTCTTGCGGGCATATGGAGCAAGGAATCTCAAACTTACGAGCATTCTGGAAGTGCTTGCTAGCATTATGGAACTCATGAAGATCACAAATATGAGGTCTTAGAAGAAATCCATCGAACCCCTATATGTGATGGATAATTCCGTGACATGCTAAATTAAGGAGAGGAAAGAATGTTAATGACCCATATTGTGGCCATTTACCACGTTGGAGACATAAAGAAATAATTGAAGTCGAGTTGCTAAAAGGAGTTTTTTTTTAAACAAGAATACAATGTTATTCCTTTCCTTTGGCTTGAAATATGCCTGCAAGGGGCTTGAAATATGCCTGCAAGGGCCTTGAAATATGCCCACAAGGGGCTTGGGATATTCCTGCAAGGGGCTTTGGATATGCCTGCAAGGGGGTTGAAATATTCCCACACAAGGGGCTATGAAATATGCCCGCAAGGGGATTGGGTATGTACGTACAAGGGTTTAAATATGCTTGCACTAGGCATATATTAATATATGCCCACACAGGGAATTAATATATGACCACACAGGGGTTTATATATTCCCACAAAGGCATTAATAATATGCCCGCACAAGGCTTAATAATATATGCTCACAACGGCATTAATATATGCCCGCAAAGGCATTAATAATATCCCCACACAAGGCTATAATCTGAGGCAGTTTACAGAGATCAGGAATAATATGCCCGCACAAGGATGTAATCCACTAGTAACAATCATAGGGTGAAGCCATCAAATCAAATTCTTATACAGTGGATTCTTATATGGTGAAGACATCATTTTCCATTTCTTATGATCTATTACATGAACCTATTTAGGAAGTTATCATAAGATCTTGACCTACATATTTCATGCCCTGTAAGCTTATATTTCTTTCAGTCTAGCGTATATGAGATAATGTGTTTGCATTCATAAACTTGACTAAAAATTATTAAAAACACGTGTAATCCACCACAATGAAGGATAGAATAAATATAACCTTGTGATCCAACCTCCAATCTTCATAATGCCTCCAACAAATTGTTGTTCCCGGTGTATCCCTCAAAAGAGTCATCGCTTCTGGACATGCGTTGCATGCCTTATGTACAACTACTGGGCTTCTCACACAGCACCACAAGATATATTTTGAATAGAAATCTATGTCTTTGTATATCTGAAGATTTTGAATAGCAACCTCATCAATTGGGTCTACAAGCTAGTGAACCTGTAAAGAAAAACAATATGTCACAGTTGCCATGTTGTTTGTTTTACTATAGTACAATAAATTTTCGTAATTATTGTGGAAAAGATAAACTATACCTCAATATAATTCAAGTACAGCATGTCCCAAAAACAATGAGCTACAATAACCATTAAAGTACTGAAAAAAATAACAATAATAACAGTAGCAATATATATCAGATTTGAACCAATTATAAACACAATATCAGATGTTGGGGCAGACCTCCCTTATCCTCAGACTTCAACCTCTTAGAGTTAGGTTACATGCATGAGAATCAACTAGACCAACATACCTGTGAAAGGAGATAACCTAGAACTGGAAAAGACCCTAAAATAGATCATACAACTCTCACAAATAAAAAAAAGTAGCAACACAACAGTAAGACCAACACACAATAAAAAATGAAATCAAAGTAATCCAAAAAAGTCATATAAGGTAGCGCTATGGTGGATGGCACCTAAGGAGGTCTCTTCAGGTCAATGCAAGGGTGGACAACAATCCTAAGGGGTCACGCTAGTCATCAACAAGCTGGACGTCAACATTTAAGGGTTGTATAGATCAACGTTACCATGCAAGGGCCAATCACGAGTCACTACAATGCTAAACATCACATACATGTAAACATGCAAGTCAATGTAACATAACAAGGAAACATGGCGTCATACTAGGCTCATGCACATCAAGTCAACGTCAGGGTAGGTTACCTGGCCTTCTCAACTGTATGTTGTCATATGTCTCATGTGTCTCAAGCAAATAGTGGAAGCTCATAATCATCATCCCTGGATAAGGAAGCTCATGTGGTCATCTCATTTTCCTCAGGTTAACTCAGCAAGGGGTGGCCATCCCCTTGAGGATAACCATAGTCCTCGGAATATGTCACACATATTAAAAAATAATCTCTACAACAAAGTGAACAAAAATTTCGCATATAAATTTCAAAAAGTACAAACATAGTTATATTAATTGTTCTAATCAACACAGTACTATTAAACATAGAGCTGCATAAATAATTAAAGTACTGAAAACAAAAACAGTAATAACAGTAGCAATATATATCAGATATAAGTTGTTAATAAAATACAACAATGATGAAATAACAATAACATAAGTATATTAGATCTAAACCAATTATAAACGATATGGTCGTCTCATCTTCCTCGGGTTAACTCATGAAGGAGTGGCAAGTCCCTTGAGGATAACCATAGTCCTGAAAAGATGTCACTCATATTAAAAAATATGAACTAAGCAATAACATCCACATGTGAAACCTCAATTCTAAAATATGACCATGCACCGTCTAGATCAAGAAACTTGTAACAAAACTGTAAATATTTAATGCCTTTACTCAGTCAAATACAAATCTTAAATGTAAATACAACTACTTTTTTTATGTTTTTTTTTTTAGAAATTTGAAGAGGGGGACTTCATCTTCATTGTGTTGACCCATCGTAGTTGTTGTGCCCTCTATTTCTATTGATTGTGTGTGCATTCCCTCTCGTACCATACTTTTGGTATGTCGATTAGAAGGGCATGGAGGTCGATGGAGAGGGGCATCATTTGCAAAAACCAAGACAGTTATATAGATATAATTGCGCAGTTATTATTTAGATACGTATTTCATTATTTCCAATATCATCACAATGATCTTTACCTATTGGTTGACTAGCTAAGACAACTGGAATGTTCATTGGTTATGTCATTTGTTCCTCTCCCAATTGAGCATGAGCAGGTATATTCTCTTCCATTCACAAAAGAATATTAATTATTACACGTCATCAATTATGTATTTAAAATCATATTAAATACTTATGTTTTATAGGATGCATACCTAAATGAATAGGCAGCTCCCCACCGGTGCGTGCTACCAGTTTGGTACCGCTACCCTCGCTGCTTTTGTTGCTCTCACCCTAAAACAAAAAAATAAATTTATTTTTCGATGTAATCATTCATGAATAGATTACACAAGTACATTATAATGATCGTGTTATTGATTTTATTTACCTCTACGTGCATCAATGGGGAAATTGAGGTTTGTCCCAAGATTTTTCGATGTTCCAGCACATGCTGAAAACCGTACTTGAAGCTGAGCCTCAAGTCTTCTTCAGTGGATGCCTCTTGAAAATCATTTCCCTACAATGCATAACACCATGAAAAGTGCTTGTGATAAATCAATTAGTTTTTCACTACAGTTAGAAAAATTTTGGCTACAAATAATGATCATTTCATTCTCACAATTCACGCCCTTAGTTTTTGATATCCACCCTGGCCCAGTTTGTTCTACCCATGTTTTTCTACTCTTGACTTTGTCACTTTAGAGGTGTTGGGGAGCCTATGAAAGGTTGCAAATATGTTAGATATCACAACTTAAATATATTTAAAAGCTAAAAAAAAATTGAACATTGTTCATTGAAAATATGATATGTGCCATACCTTCTTGAACCGATTGGCCGAGTCTTTTCTTGTTTACCCAGTGCCTCCTCCTTTGAATCATCCATGATCGCCTTCCACTCCTTCTCTAGAACCATCGGAGGAGACTCAAATTGTCCCTATAATTTTCCTTGGCATATTTCAAATTTAAGCCAGCTGCTGAGGTGACACCTTTTTTATTGAAGGTATCACCAAACAAGATGACCATGTGGTTCATCAAATCATCTTTCAATTTTTCATTTTGGGAATTCCACCGCGTATGAATGGTGGACCCAAAAATGTCCAACGCCTTCTCATGCAGGTTCTTATAAAAAACATTATTTCCTACAAAAAAATATGATCATTAATTAAAACTAATTTGAGGTATGTGGATTTGAATTACATGAATAAAAACACTGAATAAATTAAATAATACATGCAATCTTTGGTATCTTGATTGGAACACATTCTCGGTACACCAAGAAGGTAACGGGAAATGATCCCCTGCTAACCACACGTACTGCGCCAGGATAGAAACTTTCACATTTGATGCTACTTTCCTCTCTAACATCCCGTGAAGTAGTGGTGGTTGAAGGGCCTTGTTGACCTCCAAAATATGGTGAGTTCATAGCATCTAAAGTGTATTCCTGGTCAGGAGAGTCAAATAGCCTCGTTGGTACGGTATATTGACATGTGTTGAACCTTCGCTACTACCAATTCCAAACTCTGCAGTCTATACTCAATGCACGGGTGTTATCTCCAAAAATTCCTACAAAAAGAAAACTTCAATTGATTAGATCATATCAAAAAAAGAGAAGTCAAATAACATAAATGAGTATATGTCATAGTTCATAAAATCTAACAAAGATGCCACTTACCCCGTATTGTTCTATTTTTTGCCTCAAGTCATCAATTTTTGCTTTGATTCTTCAGACCTGGGTCTAATTACAATAAGTCTAAGAAGGTCTTTATTGCACTTTTTCAAATCCTTCTTCACGGTTTCCATTAGGTTGGTTGAATAAAATATATCTTCCTCAACGACCACCTCATCATCCTCATGTGGTGTGCTCTATGAACGTCAAACAATAAAATTAGTTAATTTATTTTTATCATTACAAAAAATTACGTAAAAAAAATAAGATGCATATAATAACATAAATAAGCACATTAATCATGTTTAGTTACTATTACCCTGTCATTTACCAGATGTGACAGCATTGGCGACTTCCCATGGTCACCCTACTATAATACAAGAAGCAAGACATATTCATATCGAAAAGTAAAAATTGAACCGTGTATAATGAACGTGATTAATGAAGAAAAACTTTATTGTTAATATGACAGTCACGTTTACCTGTCCAGAAGTTGTAGGTGTGCTATGAGTATCGGCCCCCTGCCACAATACAATAATAATGATATCATCTTGAAATATTGTTTCATTTATATAGTGAGGTGTTTTGAATTGTAAGAGACTTTGAAATCCTGGTAATTTAGTCATTGACAATTAATTTCAATATGTAGGAAATTTCTAGAACTATTGGAACTTTATGGATTTAATTAATTGTTGTATGAACTCAAATCAGTAAATATACAATGCACATATATATGGTTCTAAAACTTTGCCAATGTAAACTATATCCTCAAGGCTCAATCCCATCCGAGGAGATAGAGAAAAGATATTTTAACATTATTATAGTGTTCAGGTCAACCAGTTAGTAACACGAAAGGAACAGGATGACAGATTTTGTCTTTAGTTCATATGTAATTCATCTTTCTATGTGTTGTGAAAAAGAGAGAATGGAGGTGTTGTTTATTATGCATGATCTGTCTACACCGTTTCAGGTCCAATCCAAAAGAAATTGTGTATTAATGTGAGCACATGCAAAAATGCTTGAGGTGCAGAAAACCTTGGGTAATTCACAAATTTCATTTGTATGATGCCTGTGACGTACCTGTGGTAACATGATGCGACAGACAAATCTCAACCTTATCAGTAGATCCATTTTATAACTTGCAAGTCATTTTCCTTTTTATTGCAAGTTTTCCACGGAACATTGCCTTATATTGCAAGTTTTCCATGGCACATTGCAACTTTGTCCTATTTTTGCACCAAGAGAAACAAGTTGTTCTACAACTTGGGGTGGGGGGAGATGCCCAATACTTCGTGTCTTCATGTCTGTGTGTTCTGCATCTAGTTACAAAAAAATACTAAATGTACACATGAAACAACATAGATTCATCTTAACCTCGAATCCATTAAATGTTGAAAGGTTTGCACCTTGAGATTTTTTATCCCTCCTGATGCTTATTAGATAACTTTGCCTGCTATTTTTGTTGAGCTTGGTTTCCTTTCATCACTGGGTGTCTTCTTCTCATGGGAATGCATCCAAGTTGGGCTCATTCCATTCAATGAATTTCTCATGTCAACATAGGTAAATAAATCCTAAATAGGCATCATATATATTTTCAACACATTTTTTGTGGAACTATCTATGCAATATTGCAGTGCTTCCAGGGTTTCAACAAATTTCTTTTCCAAAATGCTATAAAATTCCAGAACAACCATTTTCCAAGGAGGTCCTTACTATTGTTGTAATTGCCTTATTAAGTGTACATAACATAGAGTGTTACTTAGGCAAATTTGGAAAACAATATTGTATGCTCATGCAAATTTGGGGCAGATGCCCATTACTTCGTGTTTTCATGTGTGTGTGTGTGGTGGATCTAGCCATTCAAAGACACTAAATGTACACATGCAATATAATTGATTCATCTTGACCTTGAATCCATTAAATGTTGAAAGGTTTTCACCTTGAGTATTTTTATCCCTCTTGATTCTTATTAGATAACTTTGTCTGCTCTTTTTGTTGAGCTTGGTTTCTCATCATCACCGGGTGTCTTATTCTCATGGGAATGCATACAAGTTGGGCCCATTCCATTCAATGAATTTCTCATGTCAACCTAGGTAAATAAATACTAAATAGGCATCATAGATATTGTCAAATAGAATTCCCATCAAGTGAAGAAATATTGATGCATTCTTTGAAGTAAATACCCAGCAACTTGTCTTGGAATGCATGGAGAAGAACAATACTTCTTGGATAAGTTAGAAATGTATTTGTTAAGACTTTAAAAATATGCTCGCAGGCATAGTGTATACGCCTGGTAGACTTAAATACATGCTCTCTTTGCATAAAAGATGCTCGCAACTGGGGAAGATAAAATGCACGAAGCACAAGGTAAATGCCCGCAAAGCATCCACACATGGAGGATGAGTGCCCGCAGGAAAATTCATACACTAGAAAATGCCCACAAGCCTACTGCAAACGCCTATAGGCTTAGCAAACATGCCCATAGGCTTATGAAAATGCCCGCCTGGCAAGTGGTAATGCCCGCAAGGCTTGAAAAAATGTCCACATGCTTATGAAAATGCCCGCAGGGCTTGAAAAAATGCCCGCAATTTTGAAGGTTTGATCTCCAGTAAAAAGACACTACTGGAGGAGGTTTGATCTCCGGTAAATGTCCACATGCTTATGAAAATGCCCGCAGGGCTTGAAAAAATGCCCGCAATTTTGAAGGTTTGATCTCCAGTAAAAAGACACAAATGAAATCCTGTCTAAAATCAATAAGGTAGGAGGTTTTAGAAGAGTTGTAGGATCAAACTCTGAATTTGAGAAAGCATTCATCTCAATCAAACAAAAATTGGTCATCATCATTTAAGGCATCCTATGGAAATCAAGGAAGTGACCATTTGATATGGTTCTTAAGAAAAACATCCTTCCATGCATTCAAGTTGAATTCTTTTATATTCAAGCATCTTGGTCCAAAGAAGAACGAACAGAAGTGACTTAAGAAGTTACTTTAATGATCACCTTAGCAAAGTTTTAATGGGTATATCTGTAGTAAACTTTGGAGCAGAATTGACAGCCATAAACTGACTTGACAGGTTGACTTGACTGAGATCAGTGATAGCTTTTTCAGTAGCGTTTCTTCTTTCCATGTACAAAAAAAAGTACAAGCATACTCTTAGGGGGAGCAAATAAGTATTCAGGAAGAAACATTTTTTTTGGGCATTGTGAAGCTTTTGATGACTTGATTGTTAAGTATTTGACCCTTTTTCATTGATGCCAAATGGGGAGAGATGAAGGTAAAAGAGAGGAGTTAGTGAGTTGTTCTCATCAATGAAAAATGGGGAGGTTGAAGATTGAAGTTGTCATTTATGCCAACAAATGTTGTGTAGTGGATTGTATGGACATTGGAATGACATGGCGGGCATTTGAAGGAAAGTGGTAGATTTCAAGCTTGCAGGCATCCTAAAGAGCCTTTACGGGAATACTTAAAGAAACCCTTGCATGCATCTTTTGATCCCTTGCAGGCATACAAAAGAGCCCATTACAGGAATTTCTAAGGAATCTTGTGGGAATATGGAGCAAGGCATATCAGAATTACGGGAATTCTGGAAGGGCTTGCTGGAATTATGGAACTCACGAAGATCACGACTATGAGGTCTTAGAAGAAATCCTTGGAACCCCTATATGTGATGTATAAGTCTGTTACATGGAAAATTAAGGAGAGGAAAGAATGTTAATAACCCATTTTTTGGTCATTTACCACGTTGGAGACATAAAGAAATAATTGAAGTCGAGCTACTAAAAGGAGTTCTTTTTTTAACAAGAATACAATGTCATTCCTTTCCTTTGGCTGAAATATGCCTGCAAGGGGCTTGAAATATGCCCTCAAGGGGCTTGGGATATGCCCACAAGGGGATTGAGATATGCCCTCAAGGGGCTTGTGATATTCCCGCAAGGGAATTGAAATATTCCCACACAAGGGACTATGAAATATGCCCACAAGGGGCTTCAGTATGCCCGCACAAGGGTTTAAATATGCCCGCACAAGAAATTAAAGGTCTAGAACAACCATTTTCCAAGGAGGTCCTTACTATTGCAGTAATCGTCTTATTAAGTGTACATAACATAGAGTGCTACCTTGGAAAATCCGGGAAACAATATTGTATGCCCATGCAAATTTTGGGCAGATGTCCATTACTTCATGTTTTCATGTGTGTGTGTGTGTGTGGTGCATCCAGCCACACAAAAACACTAAATATACACATACAATAGCATAGATTCATCTTGAACTCAAATCCATTAAATGTTGAAAGGTTT
Organism: Larix kaempferi; assembly: GCA_027924585.1. Taxonomy (NCBI): domain Eukaryota; kingdom Viridiplantae; phylum Streptophyta; class Pinopsida; order Pinales; family Pinaceae; genus Larix; species Larix kaempferi. The sequence goes on along the minus strand of BSBM01000926.1, from coordinate 1,175,898 downwards.
GCACCTTGAGTTTTTTTATCCCTCTTGATTCTTATTAGATAAATTTGTCTGCTCTTTTTGTTGAGCTTGGTTTCCCATCATCACTGGGTGTCTTATTCTCATGGGCATGCATACAAGTTGGGCCCATTCCATTCAATGAATTTCTCATGTCAACCTAGGTAACTAAATACTAAATAGGCATCATAGATATTATCAAATAGAATGCATGTCAAGCGAATAAATCTCAATGTATTGTTTGAAGCAAATACCCAGCAATTTGTCTTGGAATGCATGGAGAAGAAGAAGAATTCTTGTTAAGAATTTAAAAATATGCTCGCAGGAAAAGTGTATATTCCTGCCAGACTTAAATACATGCCCGCTTTGCATACAATATGCCTGCAAATGGAGAAGATAAAATTACCGAATCACAAGGTAAATTCCCCCAAAGAATCCACACATGGAGGATAAATGCCCGTGGGAAAATGCATACACTGGAAAATGCCCGCAAGAATGCCCATAGGCCTACTGCAAATGCCCACAGGCTCAGAAAACATGCCCAACTGGAAGTGGTAATGCCCATGGGCCTTGAAAAATTGTTCGCAGGCTTATGAAAATGCCCGCCAGGCAAGTGGTAATGCCCGCAGGGCTTGAAAAAATGCCCGCAATTGTGAAGGTTTGATCTCCAGTAAAAAGTATAGTAAAAACGCACTACAATTGAAATCCTGAAGGTATAAAATCAATAAGGCATAAGGTGTTAGAAGGGTTGTAGGCTCAAACTCTGAATTTGAGAAAGCATTCATCTTAGTCAAACAAAAATTGTTCATCATCATTTAAGGCATCCTATGGCAGTCAAGGAAGTGACCATTTAATCTGGTTCTCGAGAAAAACATCCTTACAAGCATTCAAGTTGAATTCCTTTATAATCAAGCATCCTTGTCCAAATAAGCACAGACGTAAGTGACTTAAGAATTTACTTTAATGATCACCTGAGCACAGGTTTAATGGGTATATTTGTAGTAAACTTTGGAGCAATATTGACAGCCATAATCTAACTTGACAGGTTGACTTGACTGAGATTAGTGATAGCTTTTTGAGCTGCATTTCTTCTTTCCAAGTTCAAGAAATAGTACAAGCATACTCTTAGGGGGAGCATATAAGTATTCAGGAAGAAACATTTTTTTGGGGGCATTGTGAAGCTTTTGATGACTTGATTGTTAAGTATTTGACCATTTTCCATTGATGCCAAAGGGGGAGAGATGTAGATAAAAGAGGGGAGTTAGTGAGTTGTTGTCATCAATGTCGACAAAGGGGGAGATTGAACATTGAAGTTGTCATTGATGCCAACAAGTGTTGTGTAGTGGCTTGTATGGACATGGGAATGACATGGCGGGAATTTGAAGGACAATGATAGATTTCAAGCTTGTGGGCATCCTTAAGAGCCTTTACGGGCATACTTAAAGAAACCCTTGCATGCATATTTTGAGCCCTTACGGGCATACAAAAGATCCCATTGTAGGCATTTCTAAAGACTCTTGCGGGCATATGGGGCAAGGAATCTCAGACTTACGAGCATTTTGGAAGGGATTGCTGGCATTATGGAACTCATGAAGATCACAACTATAAGGTCTTAGAAGAAATCCATGGAACCCCTATATATGGTGGATAAGTCTATGACATGGAAAATTAAGGAGAGGAAAGAATGTTAATGACCCATATTGTGGCCATTTACCACGTTGGAGACATAAAGAAATAATTGAAGTCAAGCTTCTAAAAGGAGTTTTTTTTTAACAATAATACAATGTCATTCCTTTCCTTTGGCTTGAAATATGCTCATACGGGGCTTGAAATATGCTCGCAGGGGGGTTCAAATATTCTCGCAAGGGACTTGGGGTATGCCCGCAAGGGGCTTGAGATATGCCCACAAGGGGCTTGGGATATGCCCGCAAGGGGCTTGGGATATGCCCACAAGGGGACTGAAATATTCCCACACAAGGGGCTATGAAATATGCTAGCAAGGGGATTGGGTATGCCCGCACAAGGGTTTAAATATGCCCGCACAAGGAATTAAAGGTACAGAACAACCATTTTCCAAGGAGGTCCTTACAATTGCAGTAATCGTCGTATTAAGTGTACATAACATAGAGTGTTACCTGGGAAAATCTAGGCAACAATATTGTATGCCCGTGCAAATTTTGGGCAGATGCCCATTACTTCGTGTTTTCATGTGTGTGTGTGTGTGTGTGTGTGTGTGTATGGTGCATCTAGACACACAAAAACACTAAATGTACACATGCAATAGCATAGATTCATCTTGACCTCGAATCCATTAAATGTTGAAAGGTTTGCACCTTGAGTTTTTTTATCCCTCTTGATGCTTATTAGATAACTTTGTCTGCTCTTTTTGTTGAGCTAGGTTTCCCATCATCACTGGGTGTCTTATTCTCATGGGAATGCATACAAGTTGGGCCCATTCCATTCAATGAACTTCTCATCTCAACCTAGGTAACTAAATACTAAATAGGCATCATAGATATTTTCAAATAGAATTCCTGTCAAGCGAATAAATCTTAATGCATTGTTTCAAGTAAATACCCAGCAATTTGTCTTGGAATGCATGGAGAAGAAGAATACTTCTTGGATAAGTTAGAAATGTATTTTTTAAGAATTTAAAAATATGCTCGCAGGCATAGTGTATATGCCCACCAGACTTAAATGCATTCCCACTTTGCATACAAGATGCCCGCAAATGGAGAAGATAAAATGCCCGAAGCACAAGGTAAATTCCCGCAAAGCATCCACACATGGAGGATAAATGCCCATAGGAAATGCATACACTGGAAAATTCCCATAGGGTCAACAAACATGCCCTTGGGATTATGAAAATGCCTACCTGGCAAGTTGTTATTCCCGCGAGCCTTGAAACAATGTCCGCAGGCTTATGAAAATTCCCACCTGGCAAGTGGTAATGCCCACAGGGCTTGAAAAAATGCCCGCAATTGTGAAGGTTTGATCTCCAGTAAAAATTCGAGTAAAAATACTCTACAAATAAAAGCCTGAAGGTCTAAAAGCAATAAGGCAAGAGGTTTTAGAAGAGTTGTGGGCTCAAACTCTAAATTTGAGAAAGCATTCATATCAATCAAACAAAAATTGTTCATCATCATCTAAGGCATCCTATGGAAGTCAAGGAAGTGACCATTTGATATGGTTCTCAAGAAAAACATTCTTCCATGCATTCAAGTTGAATTCCTTTATAATCAAGCATACTGGTCCAAAGAAGCACGGACAGAAGTTACTTTAATGATCACCTGAGCAAAGGTTTAATGGGTAGATCTGTAGTAAAATTTGGATCAATATCGACAACCATAATCTGACTTGATAGGTTGAATTGAATGAGATCAGTGATAGCTTTTTGAGCAGCATTTCTTCTTTCCAAGTACAATAAATAGTACACGAATACTCTTAGGGGGGATAGATAAGTATTCAGGAAGAAACATTTTTTTTGGGCATTGTGAAGCTTTTGATTACTTGATTCTTAAGTATTTTCCCCTTTTTCATTGATTCCAAAGGGGGAGAGGTGTAGATAAAAGAGGGGATTTAGTGAGCTGTTGTCATCAATGACAAAGGGGGAGATTGAAGATTGAATTTTTCATTTATGCCAACAAGTGTTGTGTAGTGGTTTGTATGGACATTGGAATGACATGGTAGGCATTTGAAGCACAGTGATAGATTTCAAGCTTGCAGGCATCCTTAAGATCCTTTACGGGCATACTTTTAAAAAGAAACCCTTGCATGCATCTTTTGAGCCCTTGCAGGCATACAAAAGGACCCATTGCAGGCATTTCTAAGGACTCTTGCGAGCATATGGAGCAAGGCATCTCAGACTTACGGGCATTCTGGAAGTGCTTGCTAGCATTATGGAACTCATGAAGATCACAACTATGAGGTCTTAGAAGAAATCCATTGAACGCCTATATGTGATGGATAATTCCGTGACATGGAAAATTAAGGAGAGGAAAGAATGTTAATGACCCATATTGTGGCCATTTACCACGTTGAAGACATAAAGAAATAATTGAAGTCATGCTACTAAAAGGAGTTTTTTTTTAAACAATAATACAATGTTATTCCTTTCCTTTGGCTTCAAATATGCCCGCAAGGGGTTTGAAATATGCCTGCAAGGGGCTTGAGATATGCCCACAAGGGGCTTGGGATATTCCCGCAAGGGGCTTTGGATATGCCTGCAAGGGGGTTGAAATATTCCCACACAAGGGGCTATGAAATATGCCCACAAGGGGATTGGGTATGTAGGCACAAGGGTTTAAATATGCTTGCACAAGGCATATATTAATATATGCCCACATAGGGAATTAATATATGCCCGCAGAGGGGTTTATATATTCCCACAAAGGCATTAATAATATGCCCGCACAAGGCTTAATAATATATTCTCGCAACGGCATTAATATATGCCCACAAAGGCATTAATAATATTCCCACACAAGGCTATAATCTGAGGTAGTTGACAGAGATCAGGAATAATATGCCCGCACAAGGATGTAATCCACTAGCAACAATCATAGGGTGAAGCCATCAAATCAAATTCTTATACAGTGGATTCTTATATGGTGAAGACATCATTTCCCATTTCTTATGATCTATTACATGAACCTATTTAGGAGGTTATTGTAAGATCTTGACCTACATATCTCATGCCCTCTAAGCTGATATTTCTTTCAGTCTAGGGTATATGAGATAATGTGTTATGGTGTTAATGTGTTTGCATTCATAAACTTGACTAAAAATTATTAAAAACACATGTAATCCACCACAATGAAGGATAGAATAAATATAACCTTGTGATCCAACCTCCAATATTCATGATGCCTCCAACAAATTGTTGTCCCCGGTGTATCCCTCAAAAGAGTCATCGCTTCTGGACATGCGTTGCATGCCTTACGTACAGCTACTGGGCTTCTCACACAGCGCCACAAGATATATTTTGAATAGAAATCCATGTCTTTGTATATCTGAAGATTTTGAATAGCAACCTCATCAATTGGGTCTACAAGATGGTGAATCTGTAAAGAAAAAAAATATGGCACAGTTGTCATTTTGTTTGTTTTACTATAGTACAATAAATTTTTGTAATTATTGTGGAAAAGATAAACTATACCTCAATATACTTCAAGTACAGCATGTCCCAAAAACAATGAACTACAATAACCATTAAAGTACTGGAAAAAAAATAACAATAATAACAGTAGCAATATATATCAAATCTGAACCAATTATAAACTCAACATCAGATGTTGGGGTAGACCTCCCTTATCCTCAGACTTCAACCTCTTAGAGTTAGGTTACTTGCATGAGAATTAGCTAGACCAACATACCTGTGAAAGGAGATAACCCATAACTCAAAAAGACCCTAAAATAGATCATACAACTCTCACAAATAAAAAAAAGTAGCAGCATAGTAGTACGACCAACACACAATAAAAAACGAAATCAAAGTACTCCAAAAAAGTCATATAAGGCAGCGCTATGGTGGATGGCACCTAAGGAGGTCTCTTCAGCTCAATGCAAGGCTGGACAACAATCCTAAGGGGTCACACTAGTCATCAACAAGCTGGACGTCAACATTTAAGGGTTGTATAGATCAACGTTACCATGCAAGGGCCAATCACGAGTCACTACAATGATAAACATCACATGCAAGTCAACGTAACATAACAAGGAAACATGGCATCATACTAGGCTCATGCACATCAAGTCAACGTCAGGGTAGGTTACTTGGCCTTCTCAACTGTATGTTGTCATATGTATCATGTGTCTCATGCAAATAATGGAAGCTCATAATCATCATCCCTGGATAAGGAAGCTCATGTTGTCATTTCATTTTCCTCAAGTTAACTCAACAAGGGGTGGCCATCCCCTTGAGGATAACCATAGTCCTCGAAAGATGTCACACATATTAAAAAATAATCTATGCAACAAAGTGAACAAAAATTACGCATATAAATTTCAAAAAGTACAAACATAGTTATATTAATTGTTCTAATCAACACAGTACTATCAAACATAGAGCTGCATAAATCATTAAAGTACTGAAAACAAAAACAGTAATAACAGTAGCAATATATATCAGATATAAGTTGTTAATGAAATACAACAATGATGAAATAACAATAACATAAGTATATTAGATCTAAACCAATTATAAATGATATGGTCATCTCATCTTCCTCGGGTTAACTCAGGAAGGGGTGGCAAGTCACTTGAGGATAACCATAGTCCTGAAAAGATGTCACTCATATTCAAAAATATGAACTGAGCAATAACATCCACATGTGAAATCTCAATTCTAAAATATGACCATGCACCGACTAGATCAAGAAACTTGGAACAAAACTGTAAATATTTCATGCCTTTACTCAGTCAAATACAAATCTAAAATGTAAATACAACTACATTTTTTTATGTTTTTTTTTTAGAAATTTGAAGAGGGGGACTTCATCTTCGTTGTGTTGACCCATCGTAGTTGTTGTGCCCTCTATTTCTGTTGATTGTGTGTGCATTCCCTCTCGTACCATACTTTTGGTATGTTGATTAGAAGGGCATGGAGGTCGATGGAGAGGGTCATCATCTGCAAAAACCAAGACAGTTATATAGATATAAATGTGCAGTTATTATTTAGATACGTATTTCATTATTTCCAATATCATCACAATGATCTTTACCTGTTGGCCGACTAGCTGAGACAACTGGAGTGTTCATTGGTTCTGTAACTTGTTCCTCTCACGGTTGAGCATCAGTAGGTACATTCTCTTCCATTCACAGAAGAATATTGATTATTACACGTCATCAATTATGTATTTAAAATCATATTAAATACTTATGTTTTATAGGATGCATACCTAAATGAATAGGTAGCTCCCCACCGGCGCGTGGTACTTGTTCGGTACCACTACCCTCGCTGCTTTTGTTGCTCTCACCCTAAAAACAAAAAAATAAATTTATTTTTCGATGTAATCATTCATGAATAGATTACACAAGTACATTATAATGATCATGTTATTGATTTTATTTACCTCTACGTGCATCAATGGGGAAATTGAGGTTTTCCCCAAGCTTTTTCGTCGTTCTAGCACATGCTGAAAACCGTACTTGAAGCTGAGCCTCAAATCTTCTTTAGTGGATGCCACTTGAAAATCATTTCCCTGCAATGCATAACACCATGAAAAGTGCTTGTGATAAATCAATTAGTTTTTCACTACAGTTAGAAAAATTTTGGCTACAAATAATGATCATTTCATTATTACAATTCATGCCCTTAGTTTTTGATATCCACCCTGGCCCAGTTTGTGTTGCCCATGTTTTTCTACTCTTGACTTTGTCACTTTAGAGGTGTTGGGGAGCCTATGAAAAGTTGCAAATATGTTAGATATCGCAACTTAAATATATTTAAAGGTTAAAAAAAAATTGAACATTGTTCATTGAAAATATGATATGTGTCATACATTCTTGAACCAATTGGCCGAGTCTTTCCTTGTTTACCCAGTGCCTCCTCCTTTGAATCATCCATGATCGCCTTCCACTCTTTCTCTAGAACCATCAGAGGAGACTCAAATTGTTCCTATAATTTGCCCTGGCATATTTCAAATTTAAGCCAGCTGCTGAGGTGACACATTTTTTATTGAAGGTATCACCAAACAAGATGACCATGTGGTTCATCAAATCATCTTTCAATTTTTCACTTTGGGAATTCCACCGTGTACAAATGGTGGTCCCAAAAATCTCCAATGCCTTCTCATGTAGGTTCTTATAAAAAACATTATTTCCTGCAAAAAAATATGATCATTAATTAAAACTAATTTGAGGTATGTGGATTTGAATTACATGAATAAAAACACTGAATAAATTAAATAATACATGAAATCTTTGGTATCTTGATTGGAACACATTCTCGGTCCACCAAGAAGCTAACAGGAAATGATCCCCTGCTAACCACATGTACTGCGCTAGGATAGAAACTTTCACATACGATGCTACTTTCCTCTCTAACATCCCGTGAAGTAGTGGTGGTTGAAGGGCCCTGTTGACCTCCAAAATATGGTGAGTTTGTAGCATCTAAAGTGCATTCCTGGTCAGGAGAGTCAAATAGCCTCGTTGGTACGGTATATTGACGATGTGTTGAACCTTCGCTACTACCAATTCCAAACTCTGCAGTTTGTACTCAATGCACGGGTGTTATCTCCAAAAATTCCTACAAAAAGAAAACTTCAATTGATTAGATCATATCAAAAAAGAGAAGTCAAATAACATAAATGAATATATGTCATAGTTCATAAAATCTAACAAAGATGCCACTTACCCCGTATTGCTCTATTTTTTGCCTCAAGTCATCAATTTTTTCTTTGATTCTTCAGACCTGGGTCTGATTACAATAAGTCTAAGAAAGTCTTTATTGCACTTTTTCAAATCCTTCTTCACAGTTTCCATTGGGTTGGTTGAATAAAATATATCTTCCTCAACGACCACCTCATCATCCTGATGTGGTGTGCTCTACGAACATCAATCAATAAAATTAGTTAATTTATTTTTATCATTACAAAAAATTACGTAAAAAAAAAATACATATAATAACAAAAATAAGCACTTTAATCATGTTTAGTTACTATTACCCTGTCATTTACCAGATGGGAAGGCATTGGCGACTTCCCACGGTCACCCTTCCGCAATACAAGAAGCAAGACATATTCATATCAAAAAGTAAAAATTGAACCGTGTATAATAAACGTGATTAATGAAGAAAAACTTTATTGTTAATATGAAAGTCACGTTTACCTGTCCAGAAGCTGTAGGTGTGCTATGAGTATCAGCCCCCTGCCACAATACAATAATAATGATATCATCTTGAAATATTGAGCTCGTAATCATAAAAAAGGTCAAATGTTAACAACTGTAATATAATCATGATTTGTGGTTACTACCAACATAGATCCATCTTAAACCCATATCTATCAAGCACCGAGAGGGATCCAATTTCTTGAGGTGTATTTCTTTTTTAAAATTTAAACTCAAGAGATTTGATCTCTCTTGATTGATAGATCCAGGTTTAAGTTTTAATTTTTTATTTTATAAACGAACATCTATTTTTTAATTACTTTTCATAATATTTTATTTTATGAACCAACATGGATTTTTTTTAAATACTTTCCATAATTTTTTATTTTATGAGCCAACATGAATTTTTTTAATTATTTTTTAGTAACAAACGTTACATAATCTCCCCCATACTTACTTTACTTTACTTATTTTTACTTTACTTCACTTTATTTTACTTCTTTTTACTTTAATGTTAAAAACGTTACTAATGTTACATCACGTTACAAGATCTCTCCCATAATATTCACTATCCCTAATGTTACAAACGTTACTAATGTTACATCACGTTACAAGATCTCTCCCATAATATTCACTATCACTATTACTTTACTTCTTTTTACTTTAATGTTACAAACGTTACTAATGTTACATCTCGTTACAAGATCTCTCCCATAATATTCACTATCACTATTATTTTTGGCCGACATGTTACTAATGTTACTAATGTTACTAACGTTACATCACGTTACAAGATCTCTCCCATACTGGGTTGTAGAGCACCTCTCGACGCAATTACATTGATGCTATTAGGTATTATTAAACTAGCATTTACATCATGCATCACCATTGGTGACTTTCCATGGTCAGCTTGTGGCATATGGCCACGATCACCCTGCCACGATATAATAATTAAGACATATTAAAAATGAAAATTACATATTTAACAATGTCTCTTAAACGTGATTAATGAAAATCAAGACATATAATTAACCATGTGTATATTATGAAAAGCATGACATATAAATAAATTTATTGCAAGAGAAAAATAATAATTCATCGATCAAAGGTTGATTTAAATGTTGTATAAGAAAATTACCCCCATAATAGCAACCCCGCATCTATTCGATTCAAATCGTAATCGATCAACAACTCTTCACCTACAACTATTGATTTTGTTGCACATACGAATACATGATTTCCTTCACACCCCTCAAATATTCAATTGGGTAGCTTATGTGTTGTCCCTGGTCGTGTACTATTTATAAACCCTGCTATATTTTCGGAAGCTTTTTTCCTTTCATCAATATACATAGTAGCTCCTTTGTTCAGATTGTTGTCCAGTATTTGACAATAATTTATTGCCACTCCGTATGTCTGCATACTTCGCGTATATTGGACCAACAACAACCAGTCATTGTATTTGTAGTACGGTCCGACATACTCCATTAATTCAATTTCAGTGCCATATTTGACCTTTATGCCATCCATGGAAAATAGCCCCAATCCATGTAAAGACGATGGAGAAATGCGATAAATCATCCCATTGAGGAAGAAATTTGTGTCCACATGGGGTAGCTACTTGGGTAGCCATAGTTTTACAAGATGTCTATATATCAAGGGAAACTCAATGTCACCTATGCTCTCATTATCATAATCACATGATCCTCCTTCAGAAAGAAAAATTTCCGTATGTCTACGAAATTTTCCCCTTACCTTTTCACCTCTAGTTGATCTTGACTTGTTATATCTTATAATAGACGTCTCGCTTTCAACCTCTTCTAGTCTATCTTCCTCACTTCAGGAAGATAGATCCGACAAGTACCTATTTGGTGGTACCTACAATCATTAAAATGAGACAACATGTTGTAGTTGAATTTTCAATATTGAAAACATCATTCATGGCTCTTGCTCTTGCAACAAAGTAAGGACGGGAATAGTAACAAGGCTAACAAGGACTAGAGTAGTAAATTGCAATGAATAAATATTATTGGGATAGATTTTCTTTAGGGGGGGTGCATTCTTATATTGTTGGTATTGTTAGAGTATGGGCATGTGTTACAATATTTGTACAAATCTAATGAATAAATTAATATTAGGGTGTTTAAAGTATCTAGTTGTATAGTTGAAATTGTGCTACTCATCATTTTTCTCGATTGGTTTATGATAGACATGGTTTTATCCAACTCAATCAAAGGTACATGAATTTTAATTTTACCTAGCTCATGTTCAATGTTAAAGGGGACATCAAGTCCATCTTTCTCCCTTTTTCATTTCTCGGCTTTTAAGTTTGGGGATTCTCATTTCTTTTTGCAGCAACATGCATCATAGATTCACTATCTTTGACCTTTAACTTGTCCTTTGTTTTAACAGAGGTCACTAGATGGATCCTAGAATTTATTTTTTGGTTGATTTATAAAGGATATTTTTGGAGGAGTTTGATTATCTTGATTTGTAGCAAGGGGTCTTGGATCGATTTCATGCTTCTTGTGCAATTTACCTTGTAAGGTATCAACAAAAATTCTATATTAGGCCAAGGACATTTCATATTCACCATTTTATTGTTCATTCTCATAATCATATGTATTAGATTGCATTGAATTTTCATAGTATTCTTGGTTCGGGTGAATGGTATTGCATTCATCATATGGCCAATCATTTCTTCCTGAGTATCGGTATATTCCTCTTCAAAAGGGAGGATAGAAAATTATTATTCTTGTTATTGTTCTCTCTAATAGGAGGTTGGATCCAGGTTTATCTTAATTCCCTTTTTCTTTGTGCATAATCTATAGGTTGAAAGGCCTCCTATACTGATTAGCATTATGATTCCTTGGTGCTCCTTCTTGAGGGGTTATGTTTTAATTATTTCATTCTAATTCAAGCCTGGTTAGTTTGTTGGAATTTTATTTAATTATTTTGGACATTTCCTCAATTCTATCCTCATGCACATCCTTCTTTAAAATAGAGGAACCAACATCATCATTATGTAAATTATTTTTTCCTTTTCATCTAGGCCTGGCCAAAAATTCAATTTCCCTGATGTTGTCATGTTTCCCTCAATATCTACTGCATCAAATTACATGATCAATATATGTGTATATCCTCTCTCCAACAACATCATAGCAAAATTTGGCTCAAAGGCTCCAACAAAGGTGACCTTTTCTACTGCTTGGATTAATCCCTTTGGGTTTCATAATTGGTTTTGAGATAAATGTCCTTTTGCACCAACCATATCAAGAAAAGGGTTGTGCATCATCTTAAAATTTATTTCACTTGTGCATCATCTTAAAATTTTACCCTCTCTCAAACCCCTGTGATTTAGTTCAGATTTCGTGGGCGAAGAACCACGGCCTAACAAGAAGGTGTAAATCCTACCCTAGACTACATGAACTACTAGCGGGGATGCCAACTCTCAAGGTTATGGAATAGGCTACAGCCTGAGAATTCGAATAGGAATAGATATGATATACATCCTTACCGGTGGTGGTTATACATATGAATCCATAAAAATGTTTTCAACTTAAACATTGAGAAATTTTACAAAAGAATGCAGGGGTAAATGCTAGGATACTCAATTTGGGATGCATTGTGTCCTCTGTGGCTATGTTTGGTGACCTCTGGTTCCTCTCTCACCTCCTTGATGACCTCATAGACCTCCTCTTTGTCCTTTATGCTTGATTCATGGGTGACCTCCTCTGGTTCCTCTGCGACCTCCTTGGATACCTCATTTGTGTGCAGGATGGAGGGGACATAAGTTAGTCTACAACCTCCATTGACCTTGGAGACCAATCTTGCAATTTTTGGATTGGTTCGCGGGCCTGAAAATGTCTCTTCACAGGCAAGCTGGGTGTGAAAATGTCTCTTAGTGTGCAAACTATAGGGGAGGTAAGTTAAATGGTTTGAAATGTTATGTTATGTTTTTCTTTTATGTTTACTATTTATCATTTTTATTAATGTTTATTATTATGTTTTTTTTATGTTTTTTTTCTTATGTTTAATTTTTTATTATATTATATAATATTATTATATTATTATTTTTTTGTTTTATTAAATTGTTTATTGCTATTATTTTATTGTGTTTATTGTATTTAGGTTCAATCCATGGCCCAAGGTAGAAATAGAGGGCGTTATTCCATAAAAATATTCTATGGGGATCATTATCCATGTGTGCAGTGCTAAAGAATGGCATACTAGTCCGAGAATAGAAAATATTTGTCATGTGAGTGCAATACAGTGACATTTTCAAAATTTGACACATGGAAAACGATGATGATGATGAATATGATGACGACGATGATGATGAAGATGATGGTGATGATGATGATGATGACAACGTCGATGATGAGGAGGAGGAGGAGGAGGATGAGGATGAGGATGAGGATTTGGATGATGATGATGATGATGATGATGATGATGACGATGACAACGATCACATAAAGAAGAACATGTAACATACTAAATAAAAAATGGCATAACATCACGATGATGATGATGGTGATGATGGTGATGATGACGATAACGATGATGAGGATGAGGATGAGGATGAGGATGAGGATGATGATGGTGATGGTGATGGTGATGAGGATGAGGATGAGGATGAGGATGATGATGATGATGATGATGGTGGTGATGACGACGAAAATGATGATGATGATGATGATGAAGATGATGACGACAACGATGATGATGATGATGATGATGATTATGGTGATGATGATGATGATGATGATGATGATGATGATGATGAAGACAATGATGATGAATATGATGATGATGATGACGATGAAGATGATGATGATGATGATGATGAAGATGATGATGATTAATATGACGATGATGATGACAACGTCGATGTTGGTGGCAACATCGATGATGATGATGATGATGACAACGTCGATGATGATGATGAGGACAACTTTGATGATGATGATGACGATGATGACGATGATGATGATGATGATGATGAAGACGATGATGATGATGATGAAGATGACGATGATGATGATGAGGAGGAGGAGGAGGAGGAGGAGGAGGAGGAGAAGGAGGAGGATGAGGAGGACAATGATGATGATGACGATGATGATGATGAAGATGATGATGAGGACAACGATAATGATGATGATGATCAATATGATGATGATGATGAAGATGACGATGATGATGACAACGTCGATGATGATGACAATGTCGATGATGATGATGATGACAACGTCGATGATGATGATGATGACAACGTTGATGATGATGATGACGATGACGATGTAACATACTAAATAAAAAATGTCATAACAAAATAAATTAAACATAATACATTATGCAAAAAGATGTACTCACATACCTCCTAGATTCCAACATTGCTACAATGTCATTGATACTCTTCTTCATCTAAATCAACATCTGTATCATCATCTGGTTTATAATTTCTATCGTTTAAAGGATTGCTCATATCAACATCATTTTCAGTTATATATTCATCATCAATATCATCAATGGCTACATCAGTGTCTGCTACATAATTTGGATGATCAACTTCTTGATCAGATTCTTCATCTGACACATCTATTTTGGTGGCCAACTGTTCATGATCAGCATCACCTTCTTCTTCAACATTGTCTTCTTCCTCTACATTATACTTGACCGGTCTTCCTCTTGGATCATATCTAACAATGTATGAACTACCTGCTTTACCTGGAACCTCTAAGTAAAAGACCTGCTTGCATTGGCTTGGAAGAACATAAGGCTCTGTACCCGGTTCAAGTGCCCTTGTATTAACCATGGTAAATCCATTGGCATGCTCAATAACAGTTCTTTCGGGATCACATTCATTCATTTGTATCCTGTACCATTTGACCTCAAACAGAACTATTTTAAAGGAATTAAAGTCACACTCAATTATATCTTCCAAATAACCATAGTACCTATTTTCAGATACTTTTGGATGCATGTCACTTCTAGAGGAAACATTAGTGACTTGAAAAAATGTATTTATCCCACAATCAAATTTTTTCTTCTTGTCATCCAACTTTTTGGTGTGAATTTTACAACCATTGCACCACATAGCCTTGTGGTGTATCAATTGCATCATGCCCGACTCGGTAAATAAATAAATAAGAATAAATAAATGAAATAAATACATTGATACAATGGAAAACAACGAAAAAATGAGTAGGGTAAATATACTTGCCTTTTTATCTTTTAAACCACATGCTAAATTAATTTCCATTTGCATAAGTTCACTGCGATATTCTTCTCGATAAAGATGCATTGTTTTAATCGTTTTACTAACCCATTCCCATGATAAGGTACCATAGAATTATGTACATCATTCTATCCATTCCTCCATCCAATCAAGATTGTTTGCAATGTATAAATGTAGTCCATCCCACACGCGACCAACTATATGAAAAAATAACAATTAAGAATTGTAAATTAGCTATCATTAAAGGCAATTAAGTTTACCTTAAAATATTGATGGAATAATAAAAATTACATGAGCATTATATATATATATATATATATATATATATATATATATATTGAAAAATTAATTGTATAATAAATTAAATCTACACCATTCAATTACCTTTCACTTTTCTCGTTCTACCTTTCCCCAACAAGACCACCCCTTAAAATTTGTTGATGGAGTTGACATGCCAAATACGAGGCAGATTGATATTTTTGCTAAATTTGGAAGATACTGACTAATGTACACCATGGATTGATATAACATATAGCCCTGCACCATAGAACCCTCAAGACGTGCTCTTTGTCTAACAAAAGCCTTCAATGATTTCAAATTCCTTTCCACCATCCACATTGACCTTGAGTTTACAGGTCCACACAATTCAATCTCCTCAACTTGGTGTATGAGATAGTGTTCTTGTGCATTGAAAAATGCTGGAGGTAAATACTTTTGCATTTCACACATTAGACGACCAATTTCTCTCTTCCAATACCTAATATATTATTTATGGATTTATTTAGATGAAAGCCACCCACAAAAGATGCAAGAAAATAACAGTGATCAACAAAATTGAGACATATATAACAAAGTTCCAATATGTAAAACACAATATGTCAATAAGCTATGCAACAAAGGGAAAAAACATTTTCATGCATATAAATTGTTACTTACCTCATGTATTTACCAAGATCATATATAACTTGTTATATGTTGTCGTCAAAGCTATCTAGGAGAGATAGAGGTAGAACGTACTATAGAAAAAAAGAAAATCATTATCTAATGTTTTCAAATAGGAGAGAACAATTACTAAAAATATGTACTAATTGGAAATTATATACGTAAATAATTACCTTAATGAATGTCTGGCAGTCATGAGTTTTAACACTGTCAAAATCACCTTTTTTTGTTAAGATATTTTGTATGTTCGATGAAAACCCTGTCGGAAACCTTATTTTCTGAATGACCTCTTTTATAGAATTGATTTGTTTCTCTATCAATAACCATGGAAGAATAATATTTTGATCCCCATATCCGGCATTGGAAATAATTACACTTTGCAATGCGTGATTGGATTCTACAATGTCACTACAAATTTTTCCAATTTTATCTTTGTCAGACCTTAGATCTAATATCCGCCATATCATTTATGTTACATTCTTCCTGATATGCATTGTATCGAACACATGAGCTATTTTTAGGTGCTCGTAGTAAGGAAACCTAGTGAATTGTATGGGATAACTCTTCATTCCTTGTGGAATCCCATTCATGCCTTAAAGACATTCATTAAACATAAACAAAAACACATTAACAATAATTCATGACACCCATGGTAGAGAAAATTCAGTAAAAATATAAAAATCATAATATTACGTGTTTATATATGCTACATATGCAATTTTCATACCTCGACGATTTCTGTTATATTCCAACTTCCATAGGTGAGGTGTCATTCTGCATGGTTTCTTTCCATTCTCTTCTTTACCATTGAATTTTGTTTTCTCGGTATTTCGATACCTATGGTTATTAGGGAGGAAGTTCCTGTACTCATCGAACACCTCCTTTTCTAAACTTCTTGAACGATGAGATTTTATCCTAGGACCACATACTGGACATGCAAATTTTCCCTTTGTTTGAATACCTGCAAGATATATGTATTAATGTTATAGCATCAAAATATTATTAAATTAAAAAAAATAATTCATGTTATTTACCTTAAAAGCATATAATTTTAACGACGTGCAACAAAAAGTTACATACCACAAAAATGTGTTGACACAGGAGCGTCATGAATTGTCCATGCAAGTATTCCATGGAACTTAAATTGTTTCCGCCCTATTGGTCTAGATATGTCATGCATAGTGATTCCATCCCATAACTTCAATATCTCATCGATAAGAGGCTCAATATATACATTAATATCTTTAACTTGGTACTTACCTAATTGATCATTCAACATACAATATTGATATTTAGTTATGTGTCCCAATATATAAAAGGTTTTCTCATGCAACAATTAAACAAAGAAATTAATGAAATAATATAATTATTTTCAAAAACATACTTGGAATAATTATTAGCAACATTGTGTGCTCTCTCTTTATCGTCATCCAAGGAGGTAGGTTATTGTTTATGACGAAAACAGGCCACACTGAGTAAGTAGAACGAAGCTCACCAAATGGATTGAAATCATCAGCTGCCAATGAAAGTCTAACATTAAGAGGTTCATCTTTAAAAATTGGCCATTTTTCTTCGATGTTCTTCAATGTAGAACCATCTGCAGGCATTCGAACAACACCATCTTCACTTTTGTTCTTTGCATGGTAAACCATAAACTGTGCTATACTTTGGCACCTGAATAGTCATTGAAAACGTGGAACTATGGGAATATAACGAAGAAATTTGCAATGCACCTCTTTTGTTACTTGATCAGTTCAATATCTACTAATTTCACATAGTGGGCATTTGTTTTCTGATGCATACTGTCCATAATATATAATATGATCATTAGGACATGCATCAATAGCTTGAGACTCCATTCCAATTTCTTTCATAATCAAGAATACCTCTCGACATGTGCGTGGTAAATTATTTGATTGTGGTGATAGAAATTCACCCAACAATATGCAACATTGACAAAAAAAATGAAATGTAAACAATATACATCATAAATATTACATATCCCTAATTTACGAATTAATTAACACTAAAAATAGAGGAAAATAGTCAACTTTACATACCTTAGGAGTTGTGTGAAACAAGTGATTGATAAACCATTCAAAACCTTCAAGTGCACCAACAACAATATAGCAGATAGAATATTTGTTGTTGATTCTTCATAAAGAGGTTCTTGGTACTTCTCGAGTAGAGGAACATCATGAATATCATGGAGGTTGTCCTCATCCAATGGATAAAATGTGTCTTGGAGCAATCTATTTATCTCATCTTCGCCATTTGTATCAATAACGTCATCTTCGTCCATAGGATCATTAAGAACTCGATCTTCAATATCCTGATCTCCATGTTCCTCACCTTGTAAAGTAGTATTTCTACTATTATGTGGCAAATAGCTCTCTGGCGGTTGACATTTAGGGGGCCGCATTGTCTTTATATTTACAAACAATGCTATAACATTAGTGTATAATATACAACGCATATATTTAAAATGATAAAACATTTTTTGAATACATGATCAGTACTATTACAAGAAGTACATTATGTAATGAATAACGTCTTACCAAGGGATGATATTCATACCCCCCTTCAGCATGCCCCTTCTCCTTACAATGTTTTTCAGCTGTTGTTCTTAAAAAAATTCTAGTTCGCAAACCTCTTCAATCATTGCAAGGGAAATAACAGTTTCCATCACCCTTCGCATCCAATGTTGCCTTAAACTCAGCATACCTCTTATTGTTTTCTTCCCAAGTATATTTATTTGACATTCTGATAGCCCATAAGAAAAAAAAAACTCAATCAATATATAAGTAAATTGAATAGAATATATATATATATATATTAAAGGAGAAAAAAAATTAAAGGATGGGATTAGAGGATTACCTAAGCATGTGTAGAGGATTACCTAAGTAATTCCCTTGGATTACTACATGTTGTTCCAATAAGAGTTAATGTATGGTGGTTAATGGTTATTGATTCTACATAACCTGAATTTAGATATTTCCTTAAAAAGGGGACTAAGGAATTGTGTTAATGATGTTACAAATTAGGATTTTACATATTACTTCAATTCATGTGTTGGTATGTTAATAGATATGGGGTTTCCTTATAAAGTAATGAATTGCTATCTAAATTTCCAAGCGGGTTAGTGTGTTGTGTTGTAAGTATATTTGTGAAAGGAGTTGTTACATCATTTTTCCAAGTGGTAATACCCATAGGATATTGAGTTGTTAATTGATTCCCTACATTGGTTTATAATTATTCATTGCAAGAAGGTCTACATTATGGTACCAATGGATCTAATGTAGAAGAAATTGAGGGACCGGTAATATTGATCATATTCGTTATATTAGAGATTAAAAGGTTTCAACACATTGTAATGATATTGTCACATGGGATTATGAATATAGATGTAGACCCACCCAAGTAGACATAAATTATTTTTTTATTTTGTGTCATCCCGGAAGGGTGTTACAATTATTAAGTGCATAATTAACAATTATATGTATTCATGGTATAGTGATGATTCCATCTACAAAGGACTTGGATGGGAAACACACTAGTGAAGGACAAGACCATTCAAATGGAGAGATCTCGCTCTAGGATAGAACGGATTAATGGCCTCCCAAGGATTCCATATACTATGTATTTTTTTTAGAAACTTTGAACTTAGTAGAAATGACTATCAAAGTTTGAAAGGATACACCTTTGTGGTCTCATTGGTTATCTATGAGGGGGCTAGTTAAATCTAATTAGATAGTGTTGAAATCTACGTTGATGGTCATATTGATTACAATGAAGATGATTTCATTATCAACATCATCATCATCATCATCATCATGACAAAGATGCTTATGATGATGATGATGATGTTGTTGTTGATGATGATGATGATGATGATGATGACAACGACGATGTTGGTGTTTTTTTTATGATGATGATGATTACTAACGATGACAAAGATGCTTATGATGATGATGATGTTGTTGTTGATGATGATGATGATGATGATGATTATCATGATGATGATCATGATGGTTTTGATGGTGATGATGATGATTGTCATCAACGTCGATGTTGTTAGCATCACCATCACTAACATCGTGTTCCAAGTTGCTAGGTTGATGTGTGAATTGTTCCTAGTTATACACTAGAATATATCAATTGTTAAACGATTGAAGGAAAGTGATGGAAAATAAAATGTGATATTCGATACATAAGTTATGTATCAGAACATTCCAAATTCAGTACTAACAATGGAAACGATATTAATTCTATGGAATATGGGTGCTATATTTCTTGTGATTTGTTATCTATGTGACTTATCAACAATTGTAATTTTTGCACAATGTTCTAAATTAGTATGGCATGGGAAACATTCAAATTTATAGGCCCAAGGTCAATGTAAATAATTTTAAAATGGGAAGAGGTGTATTCTAGGATTTTCTTGAAGTCATAACAAGATATGAATCCAAAAGAGGCATAATCCATAGTTTCCTTGAAATAGCTAATTTTAGATCTATCTAGCTTAGAGATATCCTTGATACTATTTTTCATTCACCTAGATAGAACAAAAGGCTACCAATAAAAAACATAGAAGGAGCAAAAAAAAAAGCATTTTAACACAAACGACAATTTAAAAAATTACATTTTAACAGAAATGAAAATTTTAAAAATTACATTTTCACACAAATGAAAATTTTAAAAATTACATTTTGACACAAAAATCCCAAACTATATAAAAATTTGCTCCATTGCATTGAATCCCTAGTTGGAACACAAATAGCGCAAACACAAAACCGACTAGTGCATTGCAATCCAACTAACCTAGAAAACGAAGGAGATAAAAAATTTGATGTGTCAAACCAGTATCGAACTCTTGAAATCACAGAACGAACAATCAATAGAGAAATTGTTGCAACTATAGAAAATAATTTGTGGAAATATGTCTTAAGAACATGTATTTATAGATCAATGAGCGTCACTGTTCTAGCGAAAATGCACAACGATCAAATTTCAAAAATAACAAAAAGTCAATGGCTATTACTATGATAACCGTTGACATTGCACGTGTAACTTTTACCGTCGCTATAGCGACAAAATCATATATGTCGCTATAGAGATAGACACCCATCGCTATAGCGACAAAATGTTACTTATGTCACTAGAGCGACGATTATCCTATGGGGTGTGGCATGAAACAAAGCCCCTAGATCTACTACCCAGAAATTAGTAGTATTATCTAATGAAAGAATCAAAGCATATTGTAACACATCACCTACTACATTTGCTTCCTGGTTATTCTCATGTTGTCCATCTCCTTGTTTCTTTAGAGATCTGTAGTCTTTCTCCATATGACATGTCT
This sequence comes from Larix kaempferi, assembly GCA_027924585.1. Taxonomy (NCBI): domain Eukaryota; kingdom Viridiplantae; phylum Streptophyta; class Pinopsida; order Pinales; family Pinaceae; genus Larix; species Larix kaempferi. The sequence goes on along the minus strand of BSBM01000926.1, from coordinate 1,154,536 downwards.
TCCCACAATTCTAGCAGTCTATATTTCCCGGTCTGGATTTCGATCTTCCCTTCCTAAAATTCCCATGATTACCTGGGCTCTTTCCTCTCTCCCTTTGTCTTCCCATGTCCTCCACGATCAACTCATCACTTGATGCCTTACCTATGCTTTTTTGTCGCATTTCCTTGCTAAGAATAATACCAATAGCATCATCAAATTTCAGAGTGTTTGAACCAAAGATAGAGTTACTTATAGCCATGACCAAGCCGTTTCATCTTTCTAGCAATGAGCACGAGATTATAAAATCCCTAACCTCATCATTGAAGTTCTCTCCTACATAACTTAGTTGATTAGTAATCGTACTAAATTCATTTAAATGGTTGGCAACAGACCCACCTTCTGACATCTTCATATTAAATAATCGCTTCATTAAAAATACCTTGTTGGAGGCCGAGGGTTTTCATACAGTTTAGCCAATGCCTTCATCAGATCCTCCGTTGTCTTTTCCTTTGAAATGTTGAAAGCCACTAATGATGCCATGAACAACCGTATTATTCCTAATTCATTTCTATCAATAACCTCTCATTCTTCGTCCTTTATAGTTGTCGACTTATTTGCTTTTCTGCCCAATGGTACGAATAGATCCTTCTGATATAGATAGTCCTCCATTTGCATCTTCCATAACTAGTAGTTTTGGACATTAAATGTCTTGACCCTAAACTTTGCTTTCTCTACCATTGCTCCTACTCGAACTAGGAACCCTTTTTTTCTATAGGTTTATTAGCTGAACAGACTTTTGTCTCTAATACCAACTATTTGAAAAAAAGCAGGATCACGGAGCAATAACATAAAACAAAGTGCAGAAATAAAACACATAAGAACACAATACAAGAGAGACACCAATATATGTGGTTCACCCAATGTGAGCTATGTCCACGGAGAAACAGTCAGTCATTTTTATTGTCTCGTCCAGCAAATGAAGGGATACAACCCAGAGCACATCAGCTGCAACTTCCTCTTCACTCTTTCAATGTCTCTCTCTGTCAGAGACACCGATCTTTCACAATACACAGTCGCAATACAATGCCTTCCTTTTAGAGAGGGATAATCATAGGAAAATACTACTGGCTACACAAAAAACCATGGGCCCGTAAACCACTAACTAAACCCATTATTGACCAAGTCAAGAACAATCCAAATGACTATGAAATTACAACATTTTACACCTTTTTCTTTTTTTTTCTTTTTTTTTCGCTAAGGGCAATGACCCTCGGACCTCACAACAATAGGGGTTGACTACATTAAGAACATAATCAAGCTCGAAAACCAATAAATCGAATCCATGATCTCCCCAACTTTGGAGTGAGAAAACTCACATCTAACTCACTTAAACTCATAACTGCTTGAACTAAAATTATATGAATTTATTAAAAATAAATAATATCTTCCCACTAAAATCATCTTAATTTGCTTATGAACTATCTTATCTTTATGCAACAACCACGAATTCACCTCATTAATGCTAGAAGATTAAATGTTAGATGGGAAGGTGATGTCTTGCCATTTCTACAGATGTACTGACACATTTGGCTTTGGCAGCATTTGGAATCGCAGGTAATTGAATGGTAGAACTGTGAGGTGATGTGACATGAGTGTAATCACTACTCTCGGTGGACAAGGCAATATCACATATCCCTGCAAGCTCATGCTGCCCCTTTGCAGATATTGCGCCTCCTATGAGGCCTTGTTTCGTAATAGACATCCATGTCCAACCTTTATATTTGGTGACAGTGACACGTTCTTGGATCTTCTTGAAACCCACCTTACAATATTACCTATTAAAAAAAGCTTGAAAAGAGGATATATATGTGTTTTTATTTACTACGTGGTGTGCAATAATTGAAATGTCATGTCAATTCAATTAAGGCATTATTTTTTTCAATATTCTTATTAAGCAAATATTGTGTTTCGTCCTAATCAATATCTCTTAACCTTAAAAAATTAATTTCCTAATGTATGCTATCCTTTAATGTCCTAATGTTGGGCAACAAACCATTTATAAAAATTCTATAATAAAATTTATATTTCAAAGTCCAATGAGTTGTCATTTTCAAGTAGATCGTCCATTATAGAAGAGTGATATGAAATTGGAAATGCAAAGCATTACGATGACCCTGATGTGCTAGTGTTTGATTTTAAAATATGACAACATAACTTTACAACTACCATAAGATTCCTTCCCTACCACCACGTACGTCCACATGTTTGAGGGATCATTCTAACCCATCAAGTACCTAAGTGATGTCGCATTTACACGAGATGATCATAAATAATATATGATATCATCTTTGCCAAACTATATTGCTTAAAATTTATGGGTGACTTGGAGTGATTGTTATAAAAATCGCTTGGTGTATAAATGTTCTAAAAAGGTGTTCCGGTTTATATTATTAGATTCTTCAATCAAGAAATAAATTAAAAATTTTATTTTAATGATTTCAAAATGGATAAACTTAATTTTTTAATGAGTTTATATTTTCGATAAAGTAAATTTCGACCTTGATTTATTGATTTTTTCAAAATTTAAATGAACTATGTCATCTTACAATGGTTGAAAACCTTCGATGGAAAAGTTTTATGGTCAAAGTACAAATCAATGAGATATAACCTGACGATGAAAAACATGTGTTTCCTTTAAGAAGGTTACATGTTCAAACCATATGTACATTTTCGTAGGTTTTAGCAGTCAAATAGATGGAGGAATTCAATGGAAAAAAAGTTAAGTTTGTTCACTAATTAACTTGCTTCTCTCAAAATAAGGCATTGGCATGTGTATTTTAGTGAATGGTATAATTAATTATCCACTTTATTAATTACAAGGTTGCAAAACACATAATACATCAAAAAAGTGTGTATATATATATATATATACTATTCAAATATAGAAAAGGACATAATGTTCAACTACCTCTTGCTAAAAACACAATAGGTACTAATAGTATTGTCATAGTTATAGTGATCCACAAAATTCATGTAGTGATAAGCAATACAAGTCCTCCAGAAAAGTTAGTGATAAAAAAATACATACTCTAAAAAAGTCATGTAGTGATAAAAAAATTACAAACTCTAAACATTGACAAAATGGCTATAAAAGTAAAGATAATTGAGAATTATAATGTCAACTTCATCTAGAAGAAACCTATCAATGATCTCTTCCATTAGTAGATCACCTGGGTCTAGATGTAAATCTTGCTTTGATCATGTCAATTGCCTCATTCAACTCCATGTATATGTGAGTAAATATAATCCTCTCAAACTAAGGAGAATTTTCCTTAATCCTAATGGCCAAGGGATATAATATAATATTGTGAATATGTTGATCATATTGCATCCATTTTAACTAACATTGCATCACCATAAAATTGTAATCTAATTACCTCTTTAAAAGTTGCTACCATCATCAATGATCTAAGTGCCATCAATTATGGATAATTTTAAGATCCACTCCCTAGGCATGCTCTAAATTTGAATAATGATCTAAGTGCCATCAATTATGGATAATTTTAAGATCCACTCCCTAGGCATGCTCTAAATTTGAATAAATGAGATTCATCTGAAAATAATAAACCACCCAAACTACATTTTTAATCAACACCTTGACATGCTCTATTAAAAAATCCCTAGGGAATAGACTTATCTATCTCAAGATCACCTACTTTGATAAGTGAGATTTTTCCTAATGTCCTTCTCTCAAATTAGAAATATAGAAGCTACCTATGTAGATGATCTGGATTTATGTGGGAACGAAATAAAAGAGCATATACAGAATCAAATACAGAGATATATTGCAAAGAACACAGGGATACAGTAAACACATATTCTATTAAATAGCGGAAATAGAATAGACTATAAAATACAACAACTAGAATGCTAGTAGCTATCTCTAAGAAGAGATGTGGCCAATGTGCTCATTCGTGCCAAGATGAATACAAAAGGAGTTCGAAAGGGCCTATTTATCATAAGCATGAGGGAAAGAATCCCAAACATCCAAAAATCTAACCCTAGAAGATGAACCGTCATAAAGTTTGTGGCCCCAAGGTGGTTAGTTGAACAGTCAACTTCCCGTGGTCATAACTTTTGCATACAATCTCCGTTCGGGACGCTCGGTAGCCCGTTGGAAAGTTCTATCCGATATTTACAACTATCGGGACAAACATTATCATGATATTTTATGAAATTTGTTGGTGCTAGATGCCCCAAAAAACGTCGTTTAGGGCCTCAAAACGGATCCCGAAGTTCAAGACCTGAAAAAATGCTAAAAATAGTAAATTACCAAATTTGCCAGAAAACCATTTTGAGCCAGTTGGAGAAGGTGGGTCGCCACCGATATCCACCTGGATCAATCCTCCCTCCTTAGGAAGCAATGGACTGCATTGCGTCAAGTCCCTTATCATATGTCGAATTGTGTGTTGAGTTGAGCTCCTGGTGTGGCGTTTGTTGAAGCGAAAAGGTTTCCTTTCTTTGAAATATTTAGAGGGTTGTAATTGTTGTTGTTGGATGTGCTGGAGCCATTCAACAGTTTTGGTTGTTGTGGTATCCTTGGTTTGCACCGGTGTGGATGGCTTCTTTTTGGAGGAGCACCTTGAATGCGTGGCCTTGCACTACAGAGGTACTCGAATAGGCGATGATGCACTGAATTTGTGTTCTTCTTGTTTCTGCTAAGTAGAGGGATAATGTGCAGAGGTTGTGGATGTCTCTTCCATTTGATGTTCTCCTTTAGTGGAAATTGCAAATAGGGAAAACTTCCCAGTGTGGGAGATTATCTACCTGCACTGCTTGGTTGGGGTAGGTGAAACTATCTCTGGTATCCGATAGAGTTGTCCTCCCAAAGTGACAATGACACTGTGAGGTCATGATTCATATACAGCATGATGCTTCCACATATATGGTTGTCCTAAAAGAACATCGCATACTTCAAGTGGGGCCACATCACACAATACCTCATCTTTGAAGGGCTTGATTCCATATGGTAGGCGACATTGGTGACTGACGCGGATCCCTCGTCCTTGGCTTAGCCATCCAATGGTGTATGGTTGTGGGTGTGGTGTTATTGGTAGCTCCAATCTCTTGATGACTTCTGCTTAGATCATGTTCTTCTAGTTTCCGCTGTCCACAACAAAGTGTAGGGGAATTCCCTTCACCCACATATATGAGTGGAAAAGGCACTCTTCTGCCTCTGACTCTTTAGGTTCCTTTCGTTGAATCTACATGGTGGAAACAACGGCACTGGGTTCTGAATCAATGATCTTCTTCCCTTTTTCCACGGCTGTGAAATTAGGTTCTGAGTCAGAATCGGAACTGGGATCTAATTATGAAGCTTTGATTTCAGCCACCAATGACTGTTTTGACCAACATTCCTCAGTGTTGTGCTAGGGGATTTTGTGGAACTCGCACCACTTCCCGGTGTTCTTCTTTGTCTTTTCGTTACCCTCATTCACTTGTGTTTGGGACTGGTTGTCCTTCCCCTGCCTCGTGGTCTACGAGCCAGAGTTTCCCTTGCCCTACTTCTGTGTAGGTCCAAAGTCACGCTTGTTCTTTTGCTGAAGTTTCTGCTCAATTTCGACAACATATCGATAGGCGTATCCGAGTGAATATATTTCCAGTAAATCCATCTCTGTTCCTATGTATCGGTGTAGGACACTACGATATTTTAGTACTAGGTGTCGCTCGGAATCCTTGATACCTAGCTTTGTGCACAAGTTATGAAATTTGTTGTTGTACTCCAACACCGTTTGGTTCCTCTCTTGATATAGAATGGTCCATTTTGTGTACTGATCATCATATTTTCCCACAGGGTAATATTGTTCCTTAACAACATCTATAAAAGAGGCCCAAGTGGGATTGGCATCAAAAAAATGAGACTCGTCTGATGAGATTTTCTCACAATAAGTTTCCCACCAATTTTTGACATGGGGGATAGCCTTGAGGAGCGCAAAGACAATCTTTTCCCTTTCGAAAAGATTGTGGACAGAGAAATACCCTTCTAGCAGATTCAACCATTTATCTATGGCATCGGCATCGATCTGGCCTTCAAATAAAGGGATATCAAAGTTAACATGTACCTTGAAGGGAGTCACATCTCTGAAACGACTGCTTGTCAAAGGTGTATCTATTTCCATCAGCATGCGTCGAAGGATCTGGGCGAAATTATCCATCATCTCGTTCCTCTATCGTGCAAGGGCTTCTTCGAGCAACAACTTGATAGCATATCCTGCTCCATCATCTCTCTTTTCTTCTTCCATGGGAGGCCGTTTGGGGCAGCAAGAGTGGTCTTCCCCAAGTGAAACTAGTTCGATACCCAACTCTCTATATCCGAACCTCGTTGGGGACATGCACCAAGAAACAATCAAAGAGTAGATTGCTCTAATACAACTGATCCGGATTTATGTGGGAACAAAATAAAAGAGCATATAAAAAATCAAATACAAAGATATATTGCAAAGAACACAATGATACAGTAAACACATATTCTATTAAATAGCGGAAATAGAACAAATTGTAAAATACAACAGCTAGAATGGTAGTAGCTATCTTTGAGAAGAGATGTGGTCGTTGTGCTCATTCGTGCCCAGATGAATACAAAAGGAGGCCGAAAGGGCCTATTTATCATAAGCATGAGGGAAAGAATCCCAAACATCCAAAAACCTAACCCTACAAGATGAACCGTCATAAATTTTGTGGCCCCAAGGTGGTTAGTTGAACAGTCAACTTCCCGGGGTCATAACTTTTGCATACAATCTTCGTTTAGGGCGCTCGGTATCTAGTTGGAAATTTCTATCCAAGATTTACAACTGTTGGGGTCATCTAATTTGCTGGTGGGAGATGCCCCAAAAAATGTAGTTTAGGGCCTTAAAACGGCTCCCGAAGATCGGGACCCAAAAAACTGCTAAAAATAGTAAATTACCAAATTTGCTCTATTTTGAGCCAATTGGAGAAGGTGGGTCGCCACCGATATCCACCTGGATCAATAGAGACCTAAAAAAGAGGGGTAAATCTATGTTCAAATAGTGCATTTTAGGGTAACCAAATGCCCCACGAGACAATATAGGAATGGCCCTTTTCACCATAAGATCTTACGTCTGAAACCATAATACAAGACAATTTTCAATACTATCCCCTAACCAGACATCATTAGGAAAAAAATCCTAGCAAATATCATTATAGAAGTCCTAAAAATATGACTAATATCATTCTACACCTATACTATGAAAGTACAACAGATAAATAAATGAGAAATAGTCTCTTCATTGTTTTTGCATAACACACAGAAACTTGGACCCAGACCCCTTAGAGTCCTATCTCTCTTCATATCCCAGGGCAATGTACCTCAATCTTGCATTGTACCTGTCTGTTGTCTTATTCATTGACCATCCCAAACTATCAACCTCCTTGATCCTAATATGACATTTTTTTAACTCCTCTAAATATGAATTCCATAGTGTAGAATGATCTCCTTCTAACCCCAAAGCTCCTGTAGACAACCAACCCTAATTCCATGTTCATATATTGACCCTATTAGCAACTTGATTCAAATACAATTACAAAGAATGCATTTATAAGAGTCCAACTCGGGATGTTTTCATCACCTTTTTAAATTGGCTTCTATAGGAATCTCACGGTGCAATGTGTGAAAATCCTCACAGCAGATCTAAGAGCTGATGTATACCTGACAAGAAATATTAAGCAGGAAAATAGAAGAAGAGTGTACAATGCAGTGTAAAAGAGCAACATAATTATGATATAGTAGAACTCAAATAGAAGCATAATAACATCACACACTAATTCATTAATCATAATTTGAACAATAAATAATACAATGGTGGAGAGGATTCGAATGCCAAGGTGGCAATTCGAATTAGCTTGTATGGGCATGGCTTATCTGTTGGTAGTACGACTTCCGTTACACCAAAACCCGCAGGTGATTGGTAAACTCACCACTACGAGATTTCAAGGATCCACGAGAGGTGATTAGTCCCTTGTCACGATACACCGGGGAGCGCTGACTACTTGCAATTTCGTGCAACAATCTCCCCCTCAGCGTGAGCCGAGTGTGTATCAAACTCGTGACCTCTAGCTCTGATACCAATTGTTGGTAGTATGGTTGTCGTTACACCAAAACTCGCAGGTGATTGGTAAACTCACCACCACGAGATTTCAAGGATCCACGAGAGGCGATTAGTCCCTTGTCACGATACACCGGAGAGCGCTGACTACTTGCAATATCATGCAACATTATCTGCACTAGGAGTCATCATCATCATCAATGGAGTGTCAACAATACACCACTAGGAGTCCTAATCATCATCAATGGAGTCATCAATGCACAAGTAATGGTCAACCAGGTGTCAAACTGAGTCTAACTGAGTGTGGTAGGTGTAACTGGCACATGGAAGCACTAATGTAGTGAATGAGGCTCAATGGAGGGAGCATGGGGAGCTGACTGGAGTCATGAGGAGCTAACTGGAGTCAAAATAGTCAATCTAGGCTCTCTGGAGGTCCATCAGAGTGTTTCAGCGAGTTAACTAGGCCATCTGTCCCTAAATCAGGGAGCAGATCCATAAATCAAGGAAGTAACTGAGTGTAACTGAGTGGTAGGTGAGAGAGGGCGCCTTTCACATGTGGTAGGTGAAAGGAGGGCACACTAAGCACTAGGAGGGCTAGAAATGATTAGAAAGAAGCTCCTGGGGCTAGAAGAATGGGGACTAGGTGCTAGGACTGATGACTGGGATGCATGCAATTGCATGCCTGCATGCATGACTAAAATGCAAAATAATGATAATGCTAGTAAGACTAGGATGGAGGATAGGAATATCCCAACACAATGATTGTTAAAATTTGCCCTTAAATATGTTGAATTTTCAGATTTTGATTGTATAGTTAAATTCAATAATCTCAAATTGTCAATGCATGTTTTATTGGATAGTAATTAATTGTAGTAAAAATTCATTTTTGTCTAAAAATTAGATAAAAATAATAAAAGAATGCAGTTTTTAGGAGTTATAATATCATGACAACAAAAATGAATGTACCCAGATTCTCAGACCTATAAAACTACCCAAACCTAACCTTTCCAAAGAATCTAATTCATTTCCCTTCGAAGACTCAATGCCAATACTAATATTGTTATTCTTAAGGTCGATAATGACCTAATGCTATTGTAGTTATGAACACCTTGATTATGAAGCTAAATTATTAGAGTATTTGTCTTCTTCTTCCCTTAAACCTTTTTTGAAGAATCACATCAACAAAATCACTAACCTTGTCACCAATGCCATTAAATCAACTTCTCTTTGACCCCTCTATAAGAAATCACATTCTGCCTCACAATCCTCAACACCCTAAAATATATGGTCAACCAAAATCCATAAGAAAGATAATATTTTGAAACTCATTGTTAATGTTATCGGAGCTCCTACCCATGCCTTATCTAGATCCTTAATTGACAAACTTCAACCTTTCAGTGTCGAAACCCCTTCATTTATTAAATATTCCTCTAATTTCATCAATAAAATTCAAAATATTTTTCATCCTAATGATCAAGACCTTATGATTAGCTTTGATGTTGTTTCTCTACTCACTAAAATACTACTCCTAAACGCCCTTGAAATCATTGTTAAATTAGTCGACTTTGAAACCTTAAAGCTTATAAGAATTTGCCTTACCTCTAACTTATTTTCCTTCAAAGCTACATTCTATGAACAAAATTAAGGCACAACCATGGGGTCATATTTATCCCTTGTTGTAGCCAACATATTCATGGAACACTTAGAAGCATTAGCCATTAACAATTTCCCTCTTAGGCCCAAATGTTGGTTTCAATTAGTCGATGACACCTTCGTCATAAGGTTGCATGGCATTCCTCCCTGAATGCATTTTGTGACCATCTCAATAGTATTTATCACCGCATTCAGTTAATACCATGGAACTCCAACAAGACAACTCCCTCCCTTTCCTTAACATACTAGTCATTCATCAGTTGAATGGTTTCGTTTCCCATCAAGTGTGCCATAAAAAGACTCATATTGATAGGTAGCTTCATCTCCAATCCAATCGCCAATCATCTCTAAAATATATCATTCTTAAAAATCTTCTCTCAATTTGTTTGCATCTCTACCCCCCAGTATATCTCTAACCTCATAATTCCCTCTTATCTAGTAGCTATTATTTATCCCAAATTAATAGGGATTTGCATTCTACCTCAATCTGAAATCCAAGCAAAACCTTCCCAATTCCCCACCTAAGTGCTCATTTGTCTCCCTTACATCCATGTTATTATTGATCACATCTCCATGATCTTAGTTAAAAAGAAAATTAAAATTTTCTTCAGCCCCAGTAAATCCTCAAATATTTATTTAGAATTGCCTAAGACAAATCTAACCCATTTATCAAGGTGTTTACCAAAATTCCATGTGGTAAATCATACATTGGTCAAATTGACTAGTTTATCCAAACTCAACTCAAAGAACATACTTTTGAACACATTTTATAGCCACCTTGATAAATCATCTATAACAAAGCATTCCCATAACACCAAACACCTCATGTGATTCAATCAAACACAAATTTTAACATCAACCCCCATTACTCTTTGCCCCTCGTCACGAAAACCCTAAAAATTGAAAAACACCTTCACAATTTTAATAAAAAAGATGGTTATAAGCTTAGTCATTCTTGAAAATTCATTATACATTGTCTTCAATTTACATCATTCTTTTATTTCTTTCACCTTTTGTTTTATGATTAATTTGGTCATTTTTACCCAAACCAACCCCACCCCAACCCCTTTAATCAATCAATCTACTCTTTCCTTTCATCATGATATTTATTTACCAAGTGACCCCTTTTATTTAATCAATATCCCATTCCATCTTATCATTATCATCATCTTTTGACATTCTCTTATATTTATCTTTATTAAGTTTCAAATTTAAATTTATTTTTATTCTAAATCTTGTTATCTTTAATCTTTTAACCTTTATTTTAAATTATAACTTTTTTTTCACAAATCTCCCTAACTTGCAGGAGTGGCATGTAGTCTAATAAACGGTACCGTGATCGTACGTGGCCTAAGGGCATCTAAAAAACGCAACACGCTAATAGGACTTGACTTTAAATTACAAAATATAGCTCATCCACAATAGACTCATTACTTTCACAAAGTGTGATTTGAACTAGAGTAGGAAATATAATCATTTTTCCTTACAACCATGGTAATACATCCAATTAACAAAAATAAAATAAATTTGAAAGAGAAAAATTAACTTTAATTTACGTATGTATGAAAAATTGCAAGATCACTTAATATACTTATTTTAGATGCAACCACACCTTCAAAACCTACTTCGAAATAATTTATAAATTTATTATATGAGAATTAAACCTTGCTTAAGTGTGACCAACTCCACACTCTTTATCAATACATCGAACCCCTTTTATCATAAAACACCAAACAACGAATTTACTTATGACAAATCTACCATGGCATATTTTTTTTGTTAACAGAAATGGGTAATCAGCTTTGATATTATATAGAAAAAAAAAAAGAGAACAGTACATAACAGATTGCTCCCATGACAGAAGAGCATCTATCCCTCGAAGTTCATCTTTTTCTAACTTGTAACTAGAGTGATAACTTCCTGTTCTATGAGCATCTATCTCTCAAAGTTCATCTTTTTCTAACTTGTAGCTAGAGTGATACCTTCCTATTCTATGGAAACTGTAACATCTAACAAACTGACCTAGAAGGATTATACAAAAGTAAAACATTTATGCTGACTACCTTATACAAAAATTGCATATTCTTCTAGTTCTATGAGCTTCAAAGGCTCTGTACATGTAACTTAGGGACATAATTGTAAACATAACAAAACCAAAACAGAAGGAAGCCAACCAACGAGCTGCTACTGCAATCCCATTTCTATGACCACGCCCGCGGAATCCACTGCCATAAATCTACCATGGCATATTGAGAATGCTTCATTCGATAATAAAAATCTCTAACAACATATGAAAATTCAAATCTTAGACTCTCTTAGAGCTATGTGCACCTCATTTTTATAAGCCATGTGCAGCTCATTTTATAAGCCATGCCATGTTTTGTAGAAAAAGAGGCTTGGACATATGGCATTTAATTTTATGATGCATGGCATGTTTGAAAAAAAAAAAGACATGGAGCACTTAATCCATGGCATGTTTTTTATAAAAAGGATTGATATATGTAATGCATGTAGTGGAATAATTGAAATACATGTGAAAGTTTGAAAATTGTAAAACAATTAAAATCATAAATATTTATAATTTTTTTAAGTATTTAAACTTTTTTATTATTTTGTATGATTTTTTAATTATTTCTAAAAAATTAAGTTCATCTAAATTTTACTATATTTCTAAAACAAGTTGATTATTAACTAGTATATATTCATATTAAACATAGATCTATTAAGCTACGGATCAAATTTTTTAAGTTGTAAATTTTTTTATTTTTAAAAATTTATATCTTTAGAAATTGGTTTTCTCTCGGTATTTGTTTAATATATCCTAGTTTAAGATGGATCTATGCTGATTTTAATTTTTTTTATTATGAGCAGACATAACATGACAAACTTGACAACAATCTTTTTTTCAAGTGGAGAAATGCCAACACTTCCGAAGAATATGACCAGAATTACATAGTCAATATATAGGGGTTCAACAAAAGCATCATGTCATTTATAAGAATTGAACAGGATAACAATCATTCCTCTCAACTACCCAAGCTACATCCAATGGACATTTTTACTTACAATCTTACATGATCGAAAGATGATACTAAATTAAAAAATAAAAAAAATAAAAAAAAAAATCTGATTTAAAAATTAGAAAGCATACCTTTATACCTTACCGGAATAGCTTTGTGTAGCTATGACACCAGAAGGCGTTATTTAAAGGAGTTTGATGCGTATTTCACATGTTGAGGGACCATTCTAATCCATCAAGTACCTAACTGATGTCCCATTTACAGTAACAGAAGAGACAATCATAATAATCTTCAGATCCTCCGTGCCCATTTGGAGTTTATCGCTGAGTTGGAATGATTCTTCCAACAATTCATTTTTTTTAAAAGTTGTTTCCAATGTTAGGAACAGGCCCTCTCATTAAATTCTTTATTCCAAAGATTGCTACGTTACAGATTTCAATCATATTCCAGAAATAGGAAATCGGCATCCTGTGTTTTAGAGGATGACGTAATCGTTTATCCAGTTTCTTAATTAATGACGTAATCCAAGATCCAGTCTCTTAATTACGAGAGAGACATCTATTTATAATGAAGTTCGAAAAACTGTTACTGTTTTTGGTTTGTTCTTTGATGGGTTCTTATTTGAATTTGGCGATAGCGATGGCGACGCAATGATCGAGTTTAGCAGCTTCAAACTTTCATTGGACTTATGATTTCGAGGCGGAAACTGCCATTTTGCCTCTAATGACAAATTGTAATTTGAATAAGGAAAACCAGTAATTTTTCTAATTTTATGACGATGAAAATTCTTGTAATGAAAAATTCTAATTTGAATAATGAAAAGCTCTAATTTCTCCAATTTTAATATATATAGAAAATTAGTCTTGTTCTCATTTCTATAGGGGATAAAGATCTGAAATCATTTCTTCTTTTGGTCACAGGAGAATATTACTTACTTATGGACTCCTTTTGGTTTAAAGTTTTGAATTTAGTTCCAGGGAATAAAGATCTGAGATCATTTCTTCTTTTGGTGAATAGTCAGACATCAAGAATGTTGTTAAAGTATATCTAAAGAATGTAATTTTGTTACTTTATGTAATAAAAATATGATTTTTTTGAACAAAAATAGATAAATTCAATTTTTCTCTTAATTCTTCCGAGAGATATGTAGAATGCTTTTGTTATTTATGTAATAAAAATATGATTTTTTTGAAAAAAAATAGATAAATTCAATCTTTCTTTTAATTTTTATGACAGATATGCAAAATGTTGTTAAAGCAGAAAAATGCAGTTTTGTTGGTTTATATTTAATAAAATTATGAACCTTCCAAGGGTATATATCTTTCTCTTAATTTTTATGAGAGATGTGTAGAATATTGTTAAAACACATCTGAAAAATGCAGTTTTGTCAGTTTATATAATAAAATTATGAACCTCTCAAGGGTATATCTAATCCCGCCCAAGCTTGTCACAAAGGGTGACAGAGATAACACATGTTCTTAACCATTAGGCCCACTCAGGTGCTCTAAGAAATGTACATACTATTACAAAAAGAATCTACCTTAAGCACAACCCAGTTCATCCCACCATCCTCCAAAATCCTTCCCAGGCCATAACATCACCCCGTTGCCTTACTTCCCTACAAATCATTTTAATAGACCCCAACCCAAGTACCTAGCCATTACAAGCCTTTCCCATCCCTTACAAAGAGCCCAAACAAAGCCACTATCCTGCTTGTTATTCATACTATCTAGCGAGACAACCAGACCAAAATCCAGACCCGACTTGAGGCCATTGCAATATCCACACAAAACAGCGGAGAGGATTTTCACAAAACTATAGAGAGAATTTTCACAAACCATCATAACCGAGAGAGACAATTACTCTTCAGGGTCGACCGTTGCAGAAGCCTTCTCCATCTGAAACCTTTCTTCATCGTCTGGCGGGGGAATCTCTGCTTTTACTGGAGGAGGTGAGTTACAAGCCAACAAAGTCGTGAAGGAAGCTTTAGCCAGCCCCATTACTCCGTCCATGTCCACCACACTGCGCAACATATCTTCTTTAGCATTCTCGACAATCTACAACACCAGATCCCCAAAACTAACGCGTTCCAGCATCACTTTAACCAAAATCCTTGGCAATATCCATAGAAGCCACCGACCCACATTCCTCAATTCTCCTCTGCATCTCATCTTCCTCATCTTCCTCCATTAACAAGATGGAGTCCTCGATGCAGTATATATCCTCCATGTACTCCCTCCCAACTTCCTCCTCTACCGAAATGCGCTCACCTCTACTTCTTCCCCTCGACTACACATTGGTTGACCTCTACTTCTCCCCCTCGACTACACATTGGTTGATGTGGAGCCATCCAGGAACAACCAACCACCATAGGAAAAAGACAATGCTTCCTCTCCTCACCAAAAAAACGATAAATTCAATCTATCTTTGTTACTTTGTTATTATTTAAGTGATAAAATATAACAAAGTAAAAAAAAATAAGAAAATTTCCAAAATTTAAAAGTTAAAAAAGAAAATCCAAACTATGAAGAAAATTTCCAAAATTTAAAAGTTTAAAAAAATCCAAACTATGAAGAAAATTTCCAGATTATAATAAGAGATGATAAAAATAATTTAAAAACTTTCATAAAAAAAAATCTAAAAATATTCCAAATTATGATAAGAATGGGTTAAAAAGAAATTTAAAAAAATGTGACGACCTCTGTTTAAAACTTTCAAAAAAAATCCATAATAAGAATTGATAAAAAATTTAAGATATATTTCAAAATGAACAATGAACAATACCTTTGAAAATCTTATTCAATTCTGAAACCCAAAAATTTATTCAAAATTCCACTTTCACTGAGTGAATTATTTCATAGTAACCAACTCCATAGCTAAATGTCATTGATTCTGCAATATCTACAAATGTTTTTACAATAATGGATTATTGTACTACTTTTAAAAAAGAAAAGTGCTGAACTGTTCTTAATATATACATCTCATCCTAACAATTTTATTCAAATAATATTTCTACCGAACTGTTTTTACTTTTGTTCTGTAAGCTATTTACTGAAAAGAGGACAACGTTGGAATTTTATGGTTGGTACGCTGTAATGGAATTGAACAAGGTACGATTTTATTTAATTTAACCGTATGATTCATGTAGACCTGGCATTTTCAGATCAATGGAAGCAGTGAAACCTGTCACGGATGGTTCAGTTGGAAAAGGAAAGAAGAAGACATCTCCAATTAGAATTACCTAAAATTCTTCCTCGTTCATGGCGGCCATTGGTCAGTCAATGCTTTTCTGTGTAAGAACAACACGCAATGAATTCTGCAGGTCTGTGATTGTGAAATGAGTCCTCGATCGATGGGCACTCGCATTAATAAAAACCGCAGGTCAAATATTTACCTACCAACCTTGATTTTATTTCATTCCATTGATGAATTTATTTTTTCAACTAGGCACCGTGTTCGAATCTCATTTCAGATAAAAAAAAATCATAAGGGAAAGCTTATTTCTATGACTATAAAAAAGAACAGCAGAACTGGTATTTTTATAAATTAATGAAAAAATCTCGAAACAATCAAATGATGCCTGGTCTATATAGGGTATACAGTGGGATTGCCATGAGTCGTCCCACAGTTTTTGTAATAATGAAAATCGACTTGGCTCGAGTTGTATGCGAAAAAAACACAGAAGATATTATAAATATAAACCAAAATTGTATCATTCTGACGGTCGAGGGCGGAACTGCTGCCAGGTTGATGGACCAGATGAAGGCGGTTGTCCAGATTGGCCTATCTGGCGGCTCCTATCGGATCCAGATATTATTGATTGTGAACGGTGGATGCTTGGGAAATTGGGAAGAAAGCCGGAATCAGTAGAGTCGGATAAATTTGGCGGTTGTGGAACAGGTGGGCGATTCAGATAAACCGTACTCGGTAGCCAGGGAGATCGGTCGGTGTCGGAAATTGTAGGGTGCCGTTCATCTGTCTGAGATGCAACTGCCGGATTAAGATTCCAGAATGTTTCAGAAGGAGAAGTTTGTGCGGGGTTAAGATTCCATTGAGCCGATTGAGCCGGCTGTGACATTGCCGATAAATACTGCCGGAGAAGTGGCTGCATAGACAGCTGCTCTGGCTCGGATTCCGGCATCGGTTCAGGCTCTGGATTCTGCAACAGTCGAGCATATTGGTAATATTCTACTGGAAAATTAACCTGTTGCGATTGAATTTGAGGTCGCTGCTGCAAAGGCGACATTGTTCCTGCTCCGCCACCGCCAAATCGTGACTGCGGCGGTAGATTTTCGATAGTATGTAATGGCGGTGTATTATTAACATTTTGAGCCACAGGCGGACGAAGAATTAACTGGGCTTCCTCTGGAAAATTCAACTTTGCTCGACTGCCCCTGAATCTCAAGGCGGCTTCATCGTAAGCTCTGGCGGCATCCTCGGCTGTATCGAAAGTCCCCAACCAAACACGAGCTGCCTTGTGCGGGTCTCGAATTTCTGCCGCCCATTTTCCCCATGGCCTCTGCCGGACACCTCTGTAGCGCCGCCGTCGCTCCAGCGAAGCCACTGCCTCGCCGGTGCTCAGCTCTTGTTGCGTTTCTTCTGCACAATAATATTCAAATCACATTAGGTAATCGTAAATTGAAGGAATAATCACAAAATTTACAGTGCGCTCGGCTTTACGAACCTGATGATGAAGCCGTGGGTTGCTGCGGCTGCGGCGCTGCAGGGCGCATCGTGGCGGTGGCTTGAGATCTCGGAGATATTACAGCAGGGGCAGACTGAATTGTTTGCCACATTCCTAGCGATGGCTGTGGCGGCGTCAGCGGCGGCGGCGGCGGCGGCGGTCTAATGGATTCCTGCATGTGGTGCTGGAACAGTCGGGGACGGGAAATAATGGATCCTTGCATGAATTGAGCAGCCTGAACATGACTAGGATTAGTATAATATACCCCACGCCCTATGTCTTCTGCAATTGAATAATTTAACCTCTGATAATTCTCTTTCTCATATTTCTCTTTCTCATATTTCTCATTCTCATTCTCCCTCTCCCTCTCCCGCTTCACACCAGCTGACGGCAGCGGACATTGCTGCCTCACGTTCGAGTTGTTTGCAGTTCCAGCCACAACCTGAGAAAGCGCAGAAACCATGGCGGACATCTCAGCTGCTTGTTGTTGAGGCGAACCGCGGGCGCTGAAATACAAATTCTCCTCAGCCGCTTCCCTTTCTTCTTTAATTTCATGATCCCCTCGCATCGCGGGCACCGGTCGGCTTCCTGCTTGATCCGCCACCTTGTAAAATGAATGAAAGCTTCCAAATCCTGAAGCTCGTTGAATTTATCGGGACGGGGAAGGATGGTTGACGTTTGTTAAGCTTCCGTCTGGCTAGCTATGGGTATTTGCTAATGAAGATCTAAAGTCGTCCATGAATTTTCCTTTTATCGTTTCAAGAAGCGCCGCCTTGAAAGAAAGAGTCATCTTCATCTCGACTCTCCTCTCAACTCTACTATATACAATGGATACCACATTACGTGTACTACCACCGACTTCAAACCAATCCAGGCTGCATTTTCTTTTTCTTTGACCGAACTCAAGTAAACCGACATAACTTTTTCTTACCTTCAAAATCTCAGCCCGACATGAAACCGGGGCTGGAAATGTCTCTGGGATTCCAGAACCTTCCTTCCTTGCTAAGCTTCCTCAGACTCCCCTGGTCGGTTGAAGCACAACCCAGGGATGATGGCAAATTGGCAATTGCCTTGCAGTGGGAAATGGAAAGAGCCACCCCGTACTATCATTCCAGCAGCTTCTTATTTTTGCCCTTCTGTCGGGTACAGTTCTCGCCGACACGTGTGAAGAACGATTCTCTTTTTGTTCACGTGACTTATACACGTGTCATGTTTCTAACTCATATGGAAGGTAAGATAAACTTTCAAGACCAACCGGCAAAATCCGATAAAAGAAGAAGGCGCGTCCTTTTGGAATGTGTGAACAGGTCTAAAGCAATTGGCACGATTACCGATACACGTCACACTCGCACTAACCCACGTCACCGACGTGCTCACAATCGCTCCCTTCCTTGGAGACTTGGGCTTCAAGTCAACGACTTCGTTTACATTCATATGTGCACGTCTGTGGGTAAGTTTAAAACCAAATCACTCACGGCACTATGATTAATCTCACCTTTCCACTAAAAGTTTATTTTTTATCTCTCCAACGGATTCGAAGTTCGAACCCCTTATCCATTAGCATTAGCATGGAACTAGTTAAAAAAAGTTATTTAGTATTTTATTGTGTTGTGAGAAGGGTTCTTTTAAGTGTAGTATGAGGGAGAAACGTAATTCCATACTTGATTTCATGTGTAGTTTTGACATTTAAAAAAATATTTTATATGAATTCAAAATAAAAAAATCTATGATCTTTTTATACAAAAAAACAAACGGGAAAGTTTTCGTGACTTTAGTCGTCACTAAACTCATTGCAAATAAACTCAAACTAAAACTCGTTTATATGATGATAAAGGAACAATTTGGTTTTCTGACGCTGTTAGGGTTACATAGAAATGCATCTACTCTATAAAATTGAAGAATATTGATGCTACGATCCTAAAAATGGATTTGGGAAAAGCTTATGATAGGGTTAACTGGGTATACGTGAGATTGCTCTTACTTTAGATTGGACTTCCCCTAGAAGTGACGAACTGGTTAATGGCATGTGTTACAACTGCAAATTATTCAGTTCTCATTAGTGGATCCCCTACCAATTTTTTTCATGGTTCTAGAGGTATTAAACAAGGATGCCCACTATCCCCCATTACTTTTCCTTCTTGTTATTGAGGGCTTGAGTAACCTTATTCATAATGCTAGAAGGGAAGGAAAACTTAAAGGGATTAAAATCACTGCTTCTGTTTGTATTACTCATATCTTGTTTGTGGATGATGTTGTTCTGTTTGGTAGGGATTCAAAGGATGATTGGCAACAATTTGCAAGTATTATAAAAATATTTTTTGCTGCCTTAGGAATGGAAGTCGGCAGCTCCAAATCCACTTTTTTATGCCACAATGTGGACCAATAGTGCTGGTGGATATAAAGAATGTCCTTCCTTTTCAGGACTCCAGCTTGGAGGATGGATTCATATATTTGCGTTACTTCTTAAGACCCAATTGATACAAGTCAAATGATTGGAGATGGTTGATACAAAAAATTGAGAAAAGGATTACAAATTGGACTTATAGATTGCTTACTTTGGGTGGAAGATTGACACTCTTAAAATCATCCTTGACAGGTATTCCTGTCTACTGGTTCTTGATGGCTTACATTCCAAAATCCATCATTAAGACTCTCCGCAAAGTGTTGTTCAATTTTCTTTGGAGTGGCACCCTAGAGAAGAATAAAATACATCTTGTAAGTTGGAAAATATTGTTTATGCCCAAACAGAAAGGAGGATGGGATATAAAAAATCTAGAATGGTTTAGCACTGTTTTAAGCATGAACTGTCTTTGGAGAGGTCTATGGTGTAAAGGATTATGGAATCAGATCATCCATGGGAAATATATTTAAGAAGACATATATCACTGGATCCAGTCTGATGCTAAATCAACCAAGAAAGCTTCAAATTTTTGGATTGGATTTATAAAATCTTTCCACTCAATAGGTGATAATCTTTCATGGGCAGTTGGATCTGCGGACAAAATTTGTGTTGGAATTAATCGGATCGTTGGATGCAAGAAGGACTACAAACTTTCTAATGTTATTTTGGGATATCTTTAGGAAATAGGATACACTAATTTATCTCAGATTAAAAAGCATGGGAAATTATTTGATGGTGGATCGTATTGGTATTTTGCTTATGATCTAGGCATTGGTGGGGACTTTCAAAAGGAATGGGACCAATACATTGCCAGACTGCAGGTTGCGGGCATAGAATATCAAAATCAATATCTATAAATTATTGTGGATTGACAACAATAGGAGTGGGCAGGTTACAACAAAAGATGCTTAAATGTTTTTATTGCAAATTGTGATAACTACATTGTTCCAAATTGGTGGTATGAAAAATTGTGGAAATGAAAGATTCCACAAAAAATAAAATGCTTTCTATGGTTGATTATGGAAAATGATGTCCTCATATGGGATAACCTTATAAAACACGGTTTGCATGGACCAAATAGATGTTCACTATGCATATGTATTGCAGAGTCAGTTAAACATATCTTTATTTCCTACTCTTTTGTAAAAAACTTATGGTCCGACGTTTGTTCTTCTTTGGAAATTAATATGGCCTGGGATAAAACTAATCTGGCTAGCAACTTTTATGCTTGGCACAATCATTATAAGGAACATAGACTGATCCCGGCGATCTTCTGTTGGGTTGTGTGGAACCTGAGAAATTATGTTTCTTTGAAGACATGAAACCTACTATATTGACTGGTTTAACTTTAATTTTAAAGCTTTACAAGGAGATTTGTCCTAGCAATATCTAGAAAACAAAAACTAAAAATATCATTGCATTGCCATGTATAAAGGAATCCCATGGGTTCTTTGATGGAGCAGTTGTGGATGGGGGTTGTGCAGCAGGTGTCTATCTTGTATTAAATCTTGCCCACACTTTCAAACTGATGCTAAATATTGGAAAAGGTGCAAACACTAAGGCTGAACTTCTCACCTTATGGTGTTTGATCAGATTTGTATCTCTTCTTGGAATTGATACTTTAAAGATATATGGGGATTCTTTGATTGTTGTTAATTGGGCTAACAACTCGGTAGACCTACAATCTATTTTTCTTCTACATTAGTGCAACAGAATTAAGGATTCCTTATTGAAGTTTCATAGCTAGTCGATCCACCATATTTTCAAAGAACTCAATGAGGATGTTGATTTTCTTTCAAAGGATTCCCTGCAACAAGAGGAAGGCTTACTAATTTGGACATAATATATTGAAGACCATTTGGAATTTACGGGACAACTCCCCTTTTTTATGGTTAAAAGACCTATGTCATATCTCGGACATTATTGATGGCTTTTTTTTGTATTTTGATTCCTACAGCTTGTGTGCTTTGTTTTTGGTGGACTTGGTCTTGTTGGCTACTAGCCTTTACTTTCTACTGTTATGTACAGTTTTTTGGATGCTCTCCTGTACTTTTTGATTCGAAAGAATAGCAAAAGTACGCTTTTTTCTTCTTGAAAAAAATTTATATATATATATATATATATATATCATTTAAAACTAAAAATAATTAGTTTTACTTTATAATTTAGATTATAAATATATTTAGAAGTTTAATTACACATCAGTTCAATTAAAAAGTTAATCATATTCTATCCTTTGACAAAAACCAGAATTCCAAATGTTACATGAGGTGATATATATTGTCAATGCTTCAAAAGCGATATGTATTTTCATGTTGTTTAAGAGATATGGAAGCTTTCTTCACTTGAGAGAGATGGTATTGGCTTGGATGTTCAATGGGAATGGTTCTCTCTTCTTCACAGGAGAGATGGTATTGGCTTGGATGTTCAATGGGAATGGTTCTCTCTTCTTCACAGGAGAGATGGTATTCCCTTGGATGTTCAATGGGAATAGTGCCCATGGTCTTCCTTTGGATGTTTAATGGGAATGGTGTTGTAAGTCCCTTCAAAGAGGTTGCTCATATGTTTGCGGAGAAAGAAAATCTAGGTACATGTTGCAACAACAATGTATTATAACTTGAATACATCTTAACTCTAGATCTATCATGCATCAAGAGGGATCAAATCTTTAGAGGTGTAAATGTGTCTTAACTTTTTGCACTCTGAAAAAATGTTTGCACCTTCGAGGGATCCCTCTCAATGCATGATATATTCATAATTAAGATGGATCTACACTAATTTAGAAGTCTTAATGACAATACTTTATTAATTATAAATCTATAAATTCAATCTAGATAAATAATAATAGATTCTAATTATACTATAAAGGATTTGGAGGAAACCGAAAAAAGTGTGTGTGTATAATTAAAATATTTATGAACAATGAATATATTTTACTTCACTATATGAGATATGTCTAACTGAAGGTTATAGGATATGTATTGATAAGAGATTTGCAAACCTTTCCTCAAATATTTGCACTTTAAAAGGGTTTGCACCTCAAGGAATTTGATCCAGAGTTAAAATCACATTCTTCAAATCCTTATAGCATGTCGCGTCCCCTCCCATTGACCCAATGCAAGGAAGGGAACATGACTAAAATTCAGGGATTTAACAAAACTCAACCCCATTCGTCGTGAACAATTCATAGCAGATAAAACACGTGTGTAGATGTCTAATCAAATTAACACCACGGAAATAAAATCTATGTCGACACACATTTCACATGCATTCATCAACATAATCATAACAGTCATTAATTTAATACATTGCAGAATTAACACAAAAAAAAAGAATACTTATCTTGATGTAATGTTGTCTCGAGCAACCAGCTATGCAAATAAAACGTTCCACCCATCCATAGGCCAATTGTGCTCATCAATATCTCAGCACGGTTGCTGCCCCCGAGATGGGCATGATTTCTACAAGGAATGGGAACACTCAAGCTCAAGCCCAAACTCAAACCCCAACATTCTCTTCCACGCACAACAAGCACATATGTTGGGCATAACAAAATGTTTTTAGCTATGGGATTCACAAGCAAGATGTCCATGGGTTTTCCCCAAATCATGGCACCAAAAGAACGAGTTGAGGGAAAGGAAAATCGACCACAAGGAAGACAATGTTTTTCCCAACATGTATATGAGCATTCGAATGGCAAAAAATGGACTCTATGGTCCCCCAAATCGAGCTCCCTTCCTCCCAATCGCTCTACAACACCAAAAACGCCATCTTCACAGCTAGAAATCAAATCAAGGAAACACAGGAAAAACGTGGAGGAAAAATGCCCCACCAGCTAGAACTACGTGAGAGAGTCAAATTGGTTGATGAATAATCCCTTGGGGAGCAAATTCATGGCTCTTTTATTTCCCAAGAAGCCAAACACGAATTTCCAAAATGGTGGCTTGCCCATACACGAAAATGGGACAACCATACCTCTCCATTTCCCCAAATAATAATTACTTCAACTAATTCTTGGGAGAAATAAATGATTGGGTACAAAAGTCAACATGGGTAGTTGATGGTTCATGGGTTCACTCATTGACACTTGGCTTGAATCTATTGAGTTCAAGGTTTTGAATATTTCCCTCCCTATTCCTTGTAAAAATCATGCCCCCTTATTCTTGTTGCATTGCATAGCTAGTTGTGGGTATTTTTATTAAAATACATATTTACATCACATTTATAATTTCTATCATGGCATGCTAGCACACGATCCACATGCATCGATATTTTAATTTCCAATACATAAACAATAAATCGATGGCGAGGCCTTGGCCTTGAGCTCCTCACCATGATTTTTATAACCATATTACATTATTTACAAGTTTAATGCAATCGGGTCAAAATCGGGGTGTTACATAGCACAATATAATAAAAAAATGTAAATACTAAAGTCACAACAAAGAAGTGCAACTACTAATGACACAAGAATAATACTCATAATTAGTATCTTATTGTGTTGCGAGAGACGCTTGAGATGTGGAAGTTTAACCGCGACCAAAACTATAATTCTAAATGTTGCACGAGGTGATCTATATTGCCAAGAAGATGCTTCAAGATGGTGTGCTCATAAATTGAGAGAATGAAATTGGGGATATTTTCATGTTATCTCCTTCAAGGAGAGATGGTCTTCCCTTGGCTTCTTCACAAGAGAGATGGTCTTCCCTTGGATGTTCAATGGAAATGGTGCTTTCTCCTTCAACGAGAGATGGTGTTCCCTTGGATTCTTCATAGGAGATGGTATGGTGTTCATATGTTTGTTGAGAAAGAATATTAGGCACCAATATATGATACTAAAACATAGATAAATCAATGTATTATGATCAACTTAAATCCATCATAACTATGGGTTTATTATGCATCAAGAAGAATAAAATCCTTCATTTCCTACATTTTTGCACCCTAAAAAATGTTTCCACCCCTCTTCATATGATAGATTCAAAGTTAAGATGAATTTACACTAATTTAAAAGTCTTAATGATAAATACTTTAGTAATTCTAAATCTACAAACTCAATCTAAATAAATAATAATGGATTCTAATTATACTATAAAGGATTTAGAGGAACAAAAAAAAATATTTGCCTTATATGTGCGTGTGTGCAGGGTGAGGTGAAGTAGGGTGGGGTGATTTTTATTGATTCTATCAAAGGTGTTTTCTACATTCTATGTATATATATAACTTAACTATATGAAATATGTCGAACCTAAGATTATAAGTTATATGTTAATAAGGGATTTGAAAATCTTTTCTCAAATCTTTTCACTTAAAAAAATTGTATCTAGAAAAAATTGATTTCTCTAACTCATTAAAACCACATTCTTATATAAATACTAAAATCACAATAAAGAAGTACACTAACACTCATCATTATCCAATCTCAAAAATAAAAATATACACTAACACTCATCATTATCAAGTCTCAAAATTGTTAATTATAATACTTTATGCAATTACATTATCCATATTTAAAAACAAGACAACCAACATTATGACATGGTCCCCCAACCCTTTCAAAATGATTAAAATATATACATCTTTGTTTGTGTAATATCAAATCTCTCCATCATAAAATATTTCCATTAAATATATATTTACATCAAAATATATTTGAGTTATAGATAATTTCCAACATTAACTTTTTTAAATTTTTTTTTTTTAAATATAAAGAAGTTGTTTTATAATTTTGCTCAAATTTATTTTTTTATCTTCTAATAAAGTTGTTTTGTATTGAGTTATAGATAATTTTCAACACTAACTTTTAAAATTATTTTTAAATTCTTTCAAAAGAAATATAAATGAAGAAGTTGTTTTATAATTTTGCTCAAATTTATTTTTTATCTTCTAATAAAGTTGTTTTGTATTGTTATTTTGGTGAAGGTGAATGATTTTTGTCATCAAAAAATCTTTTGATGAGGAAGCTTTTTTGTACGAACATATATTCATATTTTTATTTGAAAAATATTTTCTGTTGTTATTTATAAATAATGATTTTTTCATATTAAAATTAAAATTTATAAAATATTAAAATTTCATTTATCATCTATCATTATTTTATTTATTATTATTATTATTATTATTATTATTATTATTAATCAAGATTCATTCAAACTAAAAAATCTCTTCATTATTAAAATCAAGAAACAAATAACCATAACACTTTCCTTTATTCGTAAATGACAAACAACCCTGTAACATGGTCCACCAACACAGTGAACGTGGCAATGTTGCTAAAACTTGTACCGTGAAAGTTGTTTATTTTTAGTGGACAATATGAAAGATTTTTGTCATTTATATTTAAGTTTTAATAATTTATTTTAATTTATAAAATATGAAGGTGGTATTCATCATTATCTTTATTTAAATAACTTTTATACATAAAAGTGATCGATTCAGATAAAAAAACTCATTAATATTATATCCAAAATATATTATCTTAACACTTTCTATACACTAATATTTTCAAAATACAGAAGACGAATAACTTTATAGCATGGTCCACCACCAAACACGTGGTCCACCATCAAGCATGTACAACCAACCCTATGACATTCAAACCTATCACAATGTGGCAAAACTTCAAATTATATGTATCTTTTACAATGTGGCAAAACTTCAAATTATATGCATCTTTTACAATGTTAGTTGCATGTACAACCAACCCTATGACATTCAAACCTATCACAATGTGGCAAAACTTCAAATTATATGTATCTTTTATCTTTTGTTGAGGAAGTTGCATTAGAGTTCCATTGCCTCCCTATGTAAGTCTATTAAGTCTATTGCAAAAGATTAAATTTGGTCTTTTATGTTTTTTTTTAACAAGAGAGCTCCATTGCCCCTATGTAGGTTGAAGCAAGTCTATTGCCATAGATTAAATGTGGTATTTTAAGTTATTTTATTTTTTTATAAATAAAATGTTTATTTTTTAATTATGTTATTTATAAAATAAAGTATGTGATATGTAGATTAATTGGTGATAGGGTGTACTATTAAGGTAGTCCTTGTATAAAATTGTTGTTGTATAAATTTTGACTAGTTTTTGTGTGTTGTTTGTAGGGTAGTGTGGATATGTCCTTATAGTGGTAATGAACCAAAATCGACCTTGTGTCAGGTGAGTACGAACCCGTCCCATTTACTGATTCTGCCAATTCGTAAAAAAAGATATTTTATAAAATAAAATATAACATAAATTTATATTGTAAAAAAATTATTACAAACATAAAATTTATTTTTCCACCTTGACCTAGCTCGAGCTTCACCTTGCTCTAGGAGCTCTACCTTGCCCTACCTCGATCTCCACCTTTGTCAATCTGCACTTGGATTTGCAAGTGTAGTTTGGTACATATCAAGTGCCATCATACTAGACAAACTTGCATAAATGCGAAATGTTTTAAAATCAATAATATTTTTCTAGCTGAAATATACATTTTTATTTTAAATAATTGTCATATTGCATGGAAATTGAACACCCTAAGAGTGTTTATTGCAAAGAGGGAATACTTCTAGGTCATGGTGGCAACACAAGTTTAACAATGTCTCTTTCTATTACAAAAGGGACACTTCATTTGGGTCACTTCCAGATATTTAAGTTGTTGGCTAATAGGAAGGTTGCCAAATATTAAGTACAAAAGATGCCTTCTTTAACTTAATATAAGGCTTCTAGAAAGTTGCAAGTCAAAGAAACCAAGTCTGCTAGTTAGATACTGTTTTCCAAACTTTGTCAAGCTATATATTCAAAAATTGAGCTTTGTGCTGGATCAACAACAACTCTTAAGCTTCTAATCAACAATATTTTTTACTCCTTTGGCATAATTCCACTTCTAATCTTTCAAATTGCCACCAAGCAGTCTTCAAAAACAAGTCATCTTGAATGGGATCCTTCACTCACTTTAAAATAAGCTTGTTCATATATATATATATATATATATAACTATAATCTTCAATTATCACAATGTGGCTAGGGCATCTAACTTCACAGTTTGTTAATAAAATATATTTATACAAAAAAAAACAAATAAATTGATGATTTCATTCTCATAACTAAACATAATGAATGTTGATATTGCTCTCTCTGGGCGTTATGGAGGCGAGTATGGAGGCTAGGGTTTACACAGGGTTTCTTTAGGCGTGGAGTGTAGAACCGGCCTGTCGTCTCCTGGTATTATCTGTTGGAAGCCGTTACAAAACACTTGAACGGGTGTCGTTGGAACTACCAACTACCTGGGGTTTCTATCCACGGTTTAGGCGGGTAATTATTTCTGAACTGTTCACTGGTTAATTCTCTCCGGGTTTGTTGGCAGTGGTGTGAGGACCACAAACTCTCGTTTTATTATAAATTTGTTGGGCGATTTGGGCCTCAAACTGTTACTATTTAAATACTGCTTTCGCCATGGGTTTGACTCGATGGTCTATCGTGGGTTTCCGTTAATAGTTTGTTTTACTCCCGTGGCTGGTGGTATATGTTCTTTGCTGAGATAACGGTGTGTGGACCACCGATTTGCTGGCCGTTTATTATTATTCTGGACCCTTCCTGGGTTTGCTGGGCGCTCTTTGCTGGTGGGCTATGCTGTGACCCGTGGTTCTCGTATTTGCTTATCACATTTGTCAGGGTTTTGACGACAGGGGTATTGAACCCGTGATATCTGGGCATCGTTGTTTTGGCTGCCGGTATGGGGGATAACGTGCCGGAACCCATCATTCCGGCGGATAATAACCTCAACGTGTCGGATTTCATGATTGAGGAAGCTGGGCTGTTCAAGCCGGACTCTTATTTCAAAAATCAGTTAAAGGGTAAGCGGGTTTTAAACTCTACTTGCCACCAGGTGGCGCCACATGCTAAGACACAGAAGGGACACCTGTCTTTGGGAAAGACACCTGCAGATGCCTCGGGTTTAGACCCTTCCGTGGGTAGTGCTAGGGGACCTCCTGGTCGAGGCTACAGTGAAAGACTTGGTTCGTCATCCCGTGCGACTAAGAGGCTGAACGAAAAATACTTCTGCAGGCCTGGGGAGGCTTGGATGACGGTCGGCAGGGATATAGGGCTTGAAGAGATTGTGGAATGTAATATGACTGTACTAGTTGGAAAGTTTTCATATCATGCTATGAATCGGAGAGATATTGTCAAATGGGTGGAGGAGAAATGGAATCCCATTATGAAATACACTCCTCGGGTCTTCGCTTTGGTGTGTGGATGGTACGGCTTTAAGTTCGAGCAAGAGGCACACTGTTCTACCATTCTAGATGGTCTGTGGCTCTATGGTGCGGGTAGCTTAATGCTGCAGAAATGGCAGACTGACTTCGACCCGGAATCTGCCTCGATCCATCTCCGACATTTGTGGGTTCTACTACCTGGACTTCCACTGGCATTGTGGAATCGTGGGGCTTT
Source organism: Larix kaempferi (assembly GCA_027924585.1). NCBI lineage: Eukaryota > Viridiplantae > Streptophyta > Pinopsida > Pinales > Pinaceae > Larix > Larix kaempferi. Next base: position 1,125,246 of record BSBM01000926.1, on the reverse strand, counting down.
TGAAGCCATTGGAAATCGTATTGGGCGGTTTCTCCATGTAGATGAGGAACATCTTAATGGATTTGACTGGCGTATGGGGCGGGTTCTGGTGGAGGTTGATATCTCTCTGGGGCTTATTGATGTGCTCCACATTAACTGGCGCGACCGCAAGCTTTCTCAGATCATAGACTACTGGGGCATACCTTTCCGATGCTTGAACTGCAAGGTGGTGGGGCATTTGTGGCGGCAATGTAGGGCTCCGGCATCGTCTGGTGGACTTAAAGATGGGGGTCCATTTTGGTCTTCTAATGATGGCAGTGACATTGAGATGGACGCGACGGGCTCATTAGATGGCTTCTCCAACAGGGTCCTCAATCCTCCTGTGTCGGTTTCGTCCTTGTGCCGTAAGTTGGAATCTCAAGATCCTAACTTCTTTCATTCATTAAATGAGTTGGATATTTCATTTATAAATGCTTTAGATTTAAACAATGGTAATAATGGAAATTATATGAGCCGTCGACATAACTTGACTACAAACTCCTCCGGAACTGAGCACACATCAAATGAAACTTCTGAGAATGATGACCCTGTAACAGAGAATGAGCTATTTTCGAGAATGACCAACCTCTATCCTGTAGAATCCTCTCCGGTTATCTCTGTATCTCCCGGTCCTCCTTCTTCTGTTGCCCCGACGGTTATTGTATCCACTGATTCCGAACTACCTTCCCTTGTTCCGGTTGATTTACATGGGGAAGTTGAGGCAGTTTCTGGTAACGCTGATATTGGCCCTGTTGGAGGGGGGATGGGGACCTGTGGTTTGATTCCTGAGAATGTGTCGGGGTTGGTTTGCCCCATTGTGAGACCCGATACAACTATGGATCCTGTTGGGAAAGTTCTCCTCATCCCATCATATTCAGACATGGTGAAAAAGACACCCCTACCCACATTTTACAGAAACAGGGTGGTGGACATTAATGAGACAACTGGTGGGGATTTGGAGGGCTTTCTGGGTATGAAGAACACTGACCCGGATGGGGATAATAACAATTCTATTCCTGTTCTCCCACCCGAAACTACTGGGGACATTTGTATTCAAAAGGGGGCACTTAGGGGTGGACTTGCTCAGGACTTCTACCCGTTGAAGACGAGAAGTGCCAGAAAAAACAAGAAGGTCACTCTGGGGGGGATAGAGGATGGTCGGTGCCAGGTGGATTCCCCCAAATCTTCTGATACTCGGGCTCTTAGAGGAATGAAAGCCCTTGCGAGGGTTCGAAAATGATTTTTTTTCTCTCAATATCCGGGGTGTGGGGGGCCTACCCAAACAATTGGCCCTCAAACGAGTTCTACAAATTGTCAAACCTGATTTGGTTTTCCTTCAGGAGACTATGGTATGCGGGGAAAAGGCTCGCATTTTTTTTAACAAAGTTAAGCCGGGATGGATGGTTTGTACTATGGATGTTGATGGTCTCTCTAGTGGTCTCCTAGCAGCTTGGAACCCGGTAGTGTTAAGGTTATTACCATCAATCATATCAATGGGTATTTTGTTGTCTGGGAACATCCGGGGATCGACGAAGAACGTTAATATTATCAATTGTTATGGCCCTTACTATAATCGTGTGACTTTCTGGGACTTGGCGGTCTCGGAACATCTGTTGGAACTGGAGAACTTAATCATTGCTGGGGACTTAAATTTCACTATGGGGGATGAGGAATTTTGGGGCGACCTGGCTAGGCGGGATCCCCTGGGTCCCTACTTCAGTAACCTACTCATGAAATACTCCTTGGTAGATGTGGCTCCGAGGCCAATGGCTCCAACTTGGTCAAATGGTAGAAAGGAGGAATATTTAATTCAGAAACGCATTGACCGTTTCCTAATATCAGAATCTTTTCTGGAATGATTTCAGAATTATAGGTCCTGGATTCATCAAATCAAAATTAGTGATCATCTACCTATAATTCTTCAATTTGATGAGGAGCCCTATCACAAGTCCTTCCCTTTCAAATTCAACTCCTTGTGGCTTTCGGATGTTGAATACACTACGGGGGTGAGAGCTAAGTGGCTTCAGGTAGATGTTTCGGGCGAGAGATCGACAATGGACAAACTTGCAGTGAAACTCAAGGCGATCAAAGACTATACTATTATGTGGGAGAAAACCAAAAAAACTCTGATGGATAGGGAGCTGGCTGAGATTGAAAAGGAAATGGAATCTCTGATGCAGAGATCTGTTGGTTGTGGGCTAAGCCCTGGGGAAACTACAAAACTCTCTACAATGGAGTGTCGGAAAATGAAAATTTTACTTTTGCAGGAGGAAACTTGGAGGTTGAAGAGCCGGGCTATTTGGCTCAAAGTGGGGGATCTGAATACAAAATTCTTCCATCAGTTTGCGGACTCCCGAAGGATGCAGAATTCTATTTGGGATTTGAATGATCACACGGGACGGCGAATCAGAGGGGAGGAGGAATTGATGAATGAGGCTGCTCGACACTTCCAGGAATATTATTGTGACCCTAAAAATACAACTCTGGCTGAACAGTTTAAGGTCATTAAGGAATACCCTCGGATATTCAATGAGGAGGAAGGGGATAATATTTATCTGGATGTTTCTCTGGGGGAGGTGGAGAATACTCTGTGTAGGTTTGCAAAGGATAAATCTCCTGGACTGGATGGATGGACGGTGGAACTATTTATTCATTTCTTTGATCTAATGGGGGAGGAGCTCCGTATGGCTGTGGATGAGTCTCGGAAACTCGGCACTGTCTCTGGGGCTTTAAACTCTACTTATTTGGCACTCATTCCGAAGACATCCCATCCTAATAACTATAATGAATTCAGGCCAATTGCTCTCTGCAATTTGTTCTACAAGATTATCTCCAAGATCATTGCTGATAGGATCAAGCCTTTACTCTCTAAACACATTTCCACGGAACATTATGGGTTCTTCAGGGGCCGTCAGATTCATGATGCAGTTGGAGTGACTCAGGAAATCTTCCATACAATTAAACAACGGAGAATTGATGCACTCATCCTACAATTGGACTTGGTGAAAGCATATGATAGCGTGGACTGGAATTTCCTGAGACTAATATTAATTCAGATCGGTCTGCCATGGAAGGTGATGAAATGGATTATGGCCTGTGTAACATCGGTTAATTTTGCTATACTGATCAATGGTCACCCTACTGAGTTCTTTAAGGCTTCTCGGGGTCTCCGACAGGGCTGCCCTCTATCGCCACTACTTTTTCTACTGGTCATTGAAGGGTTGAGTCTATCAATATATAAGGCTCGACGGGAGGGGCTAATTGCTGGCATTAACATTACAAGAGATATTGTTGTTACACACTCACTGTTTGTGGATGATGTTATGCTGTTTGGCAAGGGTATTCTTGCTGAATGGATACAATACAAGAAGATACTCGACCTGTTTTGCCTGGTTACTGGTATGATTATCAGCTATATAAAATCTCATTTTTTGAAGCACTCACTAATGGCTGATGTGGAACAGTCAATAAGCTCTGTTCTGCCTCTTAAATTTAAGGAGCTTGATGCTAGAACGAAATATCTTGGATTTTTCATTAAGCCAACTAAATACTTGATAAATGACTGGTCATGGCTTGTTAGAAGGTTTGAAATGCGTATTGGTCACTGGAGCTTTCGCCATTTATCCATGGGTGGCAGGCTTACTTTGGCTAAAGCCGTGTTACAAAACTTGGGTGTATACTGGTTCTCGTTGTGTAAAATCCCTAGAACCATCCTCTGTTTAATTCGGCGGAAGTTGTTCAGCTTCTTGTGGTCGGGTGGTGGTGAACATGAAAAATTTCATCTTATGAAATGGACTGTATTGGCCCGGCCCTGGAATTTGGGGGGCTGGGTTATTAAGGATCTGGAACTTTTTGTCATGGCTTTGCACGCGAAAAGTCTTTGGCGTGTTCTTTTCAATAATTTGATCCGGGGAAGGATAATCAGAGCAAAATACCTGAAAAACATCACTGTCACAAATTGGCTGCGAATGAATCGGCCTGTTACTTTGGGGGTCTCTAATATTTGGAATGGTCTGATGGGATCCTTCAGGGTTATTTCTAATTGAATTGCTTGGATGCCTGGCAATGGCCGCGACATGAGATTGGGGCTAGATCCGATCTTGGGGGGACCAACTGGTCATACACTTACGTTGGAATTAAGGACTCACCTCTGAGCGAAGGGTTTCTATACTTTGGCACATGCGGCCGGTCGATATATGGATGGGCGATCTCTCTGGATCTCGGCTTCACAGCTTGGTCTGTTGGGGACCTTGGGGAATGAATGGGATGAATACATCATATCGATATATCAATCAAATATTCAATTGTCTGATGCTGTAGACAGACTTGTCTGGTCATGGGATGTGGCTGGTGGTAATGTATCAGCTAAATTATCATATGAAGCATTATTTGCTGAGTCTCAGTATGTGGTTCGTTGGTGGGATAAAACTATATGGAAACTTATCTTGCCCCTCAAGATAAAATGTTTTGTCTGGCTGGCGTTGTGGAACAAGATTCTAACTTGAGATAACCTGTGCCGGCGTGGGTTCTGTGGACCGGGCAGGTGCTCCCTTTGTTGCTCACAGGAGGAATTGGTTGATCACCTATTCTCCTCCTGTCAATTCATTCAGGAACTTTGGAATCAAATTGCATTCGAAGCTGGCGTACAATTCAGTTGGAACCATCATTCTCTATGTGAATGTCTTGAGGCATGGTCACGAGTATCTGCTGGTTGTTCGGAACTCCCATATTATATGATCTTGGAGGTTTGGAAAGCTCGAAACTCCCTTATCTTTGAAGATAGGACACCTTTCTGCGATGGGATTTGCTATAAAACACTTGCTGCACACAAAGAATTTACCTCTATCCATGCAGCTGTTGGTGGCAGGGATAGTCTGATTAAGAAGAACCATTTGGCACCTCCGGTGCTGATTTTCCCATGTGGCTTCTTCGATGGGGCTGCTGTGGGTCGGTATGGGAGGGGTGGAGCAGTTGCTGCAATTCACATTTCCAACAGTGTCTCCATTCATATCTGGCTAAATCTGGGGAATGGAACCAATACAAAGAGCGAATTATGTGCCCTTTGGCTCTTACTGTTCTGTGCCCGTTGGAGAAAGATATCATCTCTTGTAGTACTGGGTGACTCGTTATCTATTATCTCATGGCCTGGTGGCAAGTCATCACTCAATGTATTACTGCTCTCTCACTGGATGGATGCGGCTCGAAAACTTATCCTGGAGTTTGAACATATACATTTTGAACATGTATTTAGAGAGGATAATGTGGAGGCGGATATGCTTTCCAAGCGGGCTCTTACCTCTCAGGCTGGGGTCATCATGTGGCAGGAGTGGCGGGAGGATATACTGTTTTCTCACGGCTCATATCATTTGCATTGGACTTGAGGCTTCTTGTCTTTATTTCATATATACTTTTTGTTTTTCTTACCTGTATTATGCGGACTACATAACTTACTTGACTTTTAGTTCTATGTGCAGATCCTTGAGGGTTCTGGGTCCAACTACTTGTTGGGCGCATATCCATTCTCACCATCTTTTTGTGGCTTTTATTACAGCCTCCTATAGATACTATTCGGTTATTATAGCAAAGTTGATGGTTTTATGATGCACTTGGTGGATGGCAGTTGAGGATGAGTGTATTTGAGACTTATTATTTATTTTGGATTGTATAATTTTGCTTAGATGACTGTTGGGTACTGTTTTACTGGATATATTTCTGGTCCGACTTGTGGATGACCTGGGGACTTATGGTTCTTTTTATTTTGGACTATTATGATATGGTTGTTGGCACTATTCTGTCACTTGATGACATATGGCTCTATCTGATAGGGATTGTGTAATTTGTATGATCTACCAGCGGGACTTATTTACTATTTCGCATATTAATAATAAGTTGAATTTTTCTGTGAAAAAAACTAAACATAATGTTCAAATTAAATATAAAATTTCAACATAGATATAAATCTTTTAACTAAAACACTACAGGTTACATGTGAAGAATATTTAATACTCAATATTTACATTTACCTTACCATTATCAGAAAAATACATATACAATTAACCAAAAAAAAACTTAACCTGTATTATTAAAATTAACAACACTCCACTATCACCAACCTCGCTAGTCGCTAGCCACATAGTGATATATAAAAAGAGAATTTGATAAATTTTGTTGAAATTTAAAATAGAAATAAAGTAAACTATACACGTGCTATGGCCAACCTAAAACAACATGCCATTATTGAAAATTAAACTATACACGTGCTATGGCCAACCTAAACAGCATGCCATTATTGAAAATTAAACTATACACGTGCTATGGCCAATCTAAACAACATGCCATTATTGAAAATTAAACTATACACGTGCTATGGCCAACCCAAAACAACATACCATTATTGAACGAGCATTGCATTGTTGTAACTTGTAGTGCTACTAAACTTTCATATTGTATGAATTTGAAATGCAAAAATAGTTTTCATGATGGGAGAGGAGCAATTCACGATGACGGTATGGTTGCCGTTTACCTCGTGTTCATCGTGTCAAATCCGCTTAGCATTTAAAATTAAGAATGGAGGCAACGGCTCAAAGGGGATGTTGAAACTTTATGGCGTTGAACTAAAGCTTTGTTTAAATATATTATTTATGTAAAAAATTAAAAAAAATTATAACATATTATTTATGTAAAAAATTGTAATATAACAAACTTAGCCCACGAAGAATGAAGCAAGAGACAACAAGGAACTTTGAAAAGGAGGATATTCAAGCTTATTTATTCCTCATGGACAATGCCTTGTAAAATAAGATTTCAAAGTAAGGAACAATGTATATATCACATCATTAAATGTTGTCGATTTAGTGTGGTAAGAAAATTGCATGAAGTTGGAAGTTGAATGCTGTACATTGTAGGATTTGTGTGAATTATAAGGAGATTAGCTAGCTCGAGAGGAAGTATAAAAGTATAGAATGTTGATTTGTGTGAATTATAAGGAGATTAGCTAGCTCGAGAGGAAGTATAAAAGTATGGAATGTGTAGCTACATTGGAAAAGGGTTATTGGGGCTCTATGTTTGCCATGTTGTCCTAAAGACGATGTTTATCCATATGAAGCTTTAACCAAGAGAGAGAATGTAGGTCCATAATGAGTGTCCTAACAAGCATATGTGTGCCATGTGTTGGGAAAAAATCCTAGCCCATACTAAGAAGGATTTAACTTATGTTTGTTTGATAGAATAGGATATTAATGAAGGTAAATTACTTAATGCGAGAGATACATGATACTTTCTTGTAGGTTTGGATGTATTGGGAGGAGATGGCCATGTTAAAACTACGGCATGAATCTATTGACTATGAAAAATATGTGAGGCACTCTACAAAGCTTGCTAATGCCAAAGTTCTAGAAATGCTCGAGAGCTGATCGGTGTGTTTGAAAAGTCCTTGAAGGGTCTACAACCTGTTGAGTGACATAGTGGAGTCTGGTAAATACAAATATAAATGTTGTAGTGTTGAGACAATTAGGGAAACTACTATTGGAGAGGAGTGGGAACTGACATAGCTGAGCTAGTGATACAGATGTGGGTGAATGTGTTTGTTTCCAAGATGCGATGGCTTGTGCTAGTTTAAATGTGTTAGTTTTTCTACTTTAATTCAATATTATATAGTATCTTTAACTGAAAGAATAACAAGCACAAGAAAACACAATAGACACAATAGTATTCCTCGGGGAAACCATAAAGGAGAAAACCCCGTAACTTCCTCAAAGATAGTTTCGTCACTAATACAATATCAAGCCAAAAGTGGAAAATCCAAAATATGTCTTCTGCAGCTTCTCTCTTTTCTCCACCAGCGAACTTGCCCTCTCTCTCTTGCTATGCGAACTTGTGTGTGTGAGTAGTGTGTCCAAATAAGAGAGCAATGCTCTCTATTTATACTTTACTTTTAACTTGACCTTTTACCTAACTAGGTCGACTCCACTAAAACTAACTGGGCCAACTTCTCTAGGAAGACTCAATAACCCTATTACATTTTACTCTAGGGGATCTATCGCCCCGACTTACAATGGAGGTTTTACCTCAATGAATTCGCATGACCAAATGTAATAATGAAATCTCTGACCAAAGGGAAAACATCTCCGTCGTAGGTACAAATAAAATACAATAATAATATCAATATAAAATACAATTGAATATCTTCTGAAGTTGCATTTACATCAACACTCCCTCTTAGCTAGGAAGGTATTCTCTCGCCACAAACATCATCATCCTGGACACAATTCTGGACAATGCCATCATTGTTGGATCATCTTCAATGTTGGAACATCATCATCAACACTGAATCATCATCATCGATGCTGCAACAATCTTCATTCCGTTTATCATTGATTAATGACATCTCTCGAATCTATCTGTCATAGGAAGTTCTACAGAGCCAACCCTTTTTCATGTTGGATGTAGGCCTAGCCCTCATTTAGGTCCTCATCATCTTTGCAAAAAATCCATCGAGTAGGTACAACCCAGGACCAATCATTTATACATTGCCACTGCAATTACCTGCATCTCCTACTACTGCATCATCGTATCCAGATCATCTCATCATCACCCGGAGCACAACCCAGATGCACATCTCATGTCCCTCAATGGTCAGCCCGCATCTACCAGCATGGGAGGACAATCCAGAGAACCCTAGGTGCATTATGTCCCAAGGACAACCTACGCTTTCCACCATGTGAGATCCTTCCTAGGCGCACACACAGTGTCTTATGATCGATGGACCTCTCAACGTCTCCAGTATGGGAGGACAATCAAGAGAATCCCAGATGCATTACGCCCAAGGACCACCTATGCCTACCACCATACGAGAACCAACCCTTACATCTACCAACATGGGAGAACATTCAAGAGCATCCCATATGCATTACATCCCGAGGACCACCTACGCCTACCACCATGCAAGAGCAGCTCTATCTTCTCCAGCATGGGAGTACATCCTTGGGCACACCAAGTGCATTACATCCCACTGGACAACCTGCGTCTTCCACCATGCGTGAACCAATGGATTGGTGTCTTCTAGTCTCATCTCTTAGGAGGAACCTCAATTTGGAGAACACTAAGCTTCTCTCTGAAGCACTCGAACTTCACTCTGGATAACGGATTGGTCAACACATCAACTATCTACTTGTCTGTCGCTATATACTGGAGCTTCACTACTCCTCTCTGCACCATATCCCTAATATAGTCGTACTTGATCTCAACGTGCTTAGACTTGTCATGGAACATCGGGTTCTCAGACAACTTCACACAACTCTGGTTTTCACAGAAAATGAAATTCGCCTCTAACTGGAGATCAAACAAATCTGACAATAGCTTCCTAATCCATACTGGCTCACAAATAGTTGAACAAGCTGCAACATACTTTGCTTCGGCTGTACTTAGTGCCACACACAACTGCTTCCTGCTAAACCAGGAGATCATATCAGATACCATACTGAAGCAACATCCTGAAGTGCTCTTCCTATCTGCGTCACTTCCTTCCCAATCTGAATCAACATAAACCTGCAGGTTAATCTTCTGATTCACATCATACTTGATCCCATAGTCAACTATACCCTTCAGGTACCTCAATACATGCTTTGCAACAATCAAGTGAACGTGTCTTGGATCCGTCAAGATCTGGCTCAGGGTGTTCAAGTTCGATGCCATGGGTGTGGCCATAGCCTTGTAGTCCATCATTTCGAACCTCTTCAGAATCTCCATTGCATACTTCCCTTGTCCAAGGAATATTCCATTCACACTCTGCCACACCTCCATGCCTAAGAAATAATGCATCATACCGAGGTCCTTCATCTCAAAATCTGTGGCAAGCCTCCTCTTCACATCTGGAATGAGCTCATCCTCACCTATTAGAAATAGGTCATCTACATACAACAGAAGTATCACTGGACTTTCAAATTGAAACTTAAAGTAAAGGTTGGAATCTTCTTTACTCTTGGCAAAGCCTAAGCTCATCAGGAAACTATCCATCCTGTTGTACCACGTCATGGGTTCCTGCTTCAATCCGTACAAGGCCTTCTTCAATTTGCACACATGAGTCTTCCTGTCATGTGTCTCAAATCCCAGTGGCTGCTCCATGTACACTTCCTCTTAAACTACACCATTCAAGAATGTTGTCTTGATGTCCATTTGGTGTACCTTCCATTTCATCACTGCAACCAATGCAAGTATAGATCTGATGGAAGTGTATTTGGATACAGGTGCAAACGTCTCCTCGTAATCTATGCCTTCTTTCTGGGAGAAGCCACATGCCACAAATATTGCCTTGTGTTTTTCAATGATGCCATCTGCAGCATGCTTGATCTTGTAGATCCACTTTGAAGTCACTGCAGACTTCCCTTCTGGTCTTGGAACTATCTCCCATACATCATTCTTCATAATTGACTGGTACTCCTCGATCATGGAATCCTTCCATTCTTTCTTCTCTGCTACTTCCTCATAGTTGGAAGGTTCTTTATCAATGATGTGACACAACAATGCTACATATCTGGAGTATGGTCTAGGTCTCTTTCTTTCTCTGTGCATCCCATCTAGAGCGCCATACTTCTCTGCATATTGTATTTCCTCTCGTACCCATGTTGGTCTCCTCTTGTGGGATTTATTCTCACGAGGTGGATCTACAGGTTCTTGTGGTTCTTCCATTTCACGGTCTTCATGATATTCTGGAACTGCTTCTTCCATCACTGAATATCGAATCTTGGGAACTTCAGGTTCTTCAATATATTCAATAGGTAGTTTTCTTGATTTGTTGTATGCTGAGCCTTTGTCGAATGTCACGTCTCTGTTGATGTCGATCTTCTTGAATCCTGGGAAGTATATTCGGCAGGCCTTTGAAGTTTCGTTGTATCCTATGAATATTCCCTTCTTTCCCGAGGGATCTAGCTTCATCGTCTTCTCCTTTGGAATGTGTATGTACACTGGGAAACCAAATATCCTTAGATGGTTGAATTTTGGTTTCTCATCGGAGAAATATTCTTTTGGAGTCTTTTTATCTAGTACTCGGTGAGGAGTATGGTTATGTACATACACTGTTGTCCTCGCAGCTTCTGCCCATAAGTGCATCAGAAGATCTTGGTCATGTAGCATTGCTTTCATTGCTTCCATTATCGTTCTGTTCTTTCGTTCTGCAACGCCATTCTATTGAGGATTGTAGGGAGTGCTCAACTCCCTCTTAATCCCAGAATCTCTGCAAATATTCTTGAATTCTTCCGAGGTGAATTCTCCTCCTTTATTTGATCGAGAGGTCTTAATATTCTTTTTTGTGTGATTCTCGACCAAGGATTTGAATTCCTTGAACTTACTAAATACCTCATCTTTACTTTTCAAGAAGTAAATCCAAGTCTTATGAGAAAACTCATCTATAAAGGAAACATAATATACATACCCGCTAAGTGAGATGGATGACATGGGACTGCATACATCAGAGTGGATTATCTCCAATATTCCTTTCCCTTTGCTTTCACTATTGGGAAACACCTTCTTTGCATTCTTTCCTTGCGCACATCCCTTGCAACTGCCTTCATGTTTTTCCTCAATTTATGGAAGTCCTGGAACTGATTTGCTTGCAATAGGTAGTGTTGGTCTATAGTGCACATGTGCAAGCCTTCTATGCCATAGTTCACTTGGTTCCATGGAGTCATGAACCAGAGCTTGTTCAGGTTGGCTCTTCAACTTGTACAAACCTCCCTCTTGCTCTCCAATCACAGTTGCATCATCTATCGTCTTTCCTCTTGGCCACATTAGGACTTGGCCATCTACGAATGCAACCCTCATTCCCTTAGCATCTAGTGTTGATATGGAGAGAAGGTTCTTCTTTACTCCGGGAACATATAGCACATCTTTCATCTTCAGAGATTTTCCGAAGTCTAGCTTGTAGGAAGCTTCTCCACTTCCTTTTATGGGGTATTGGTAATCATCCCCAAGTTTCACCTTATGAGGTGACTCATGCTAAGATAGATTGATGAATGATTCTTTGTAACCCATCATGTGCTTGGAAGCTCCACTATCTACAAGCCAATCATTGCTCCCATGTGTAACAGTGCACGTGAGTGATGAGATCAAGACATATTCTTATCACTTGAAGAATAATCTCTTTCTTATTCTCTGGTTCTTTTCCTTGCAGGTTCATCGTCTTCCGCGATGTGAGCATGATGTATCTTATTTTTTGTCTTCTTGTTGGAGCCTCTGTTTCTGGGACAATCTCTGGAGTAGTGTCCCTTTTCATCACATGCATAACATCTAATGTTGGATAGATCTCTTCTGGGTCTCTTTTCCTATCGTAGTTCTCCCTCTTACTTTGATGGTGGTTATCCTTCTTGTTATGGTGATGGTGCTCCCTCTTGTTGTGGTTTCTTCTAGCGTGAGTTGTGAGAGCTTGGTCATCATTCGCTCCCATATTCTCTTCTCATGCCACAATTTCAGCTTCCTCCTATGTACATTCTTCCCATAGTCTGCTAAATGTGATCAACTTCTTTCTGGCACATATCCCTTGAATGAATGAGTCCCATGATCTCAGGAGACCATTCAAGGTGGTCATAATGATCTCTCCTTCCTCTACCTTTTCCTCAACTGCCTCAAGTTGCACTTTGATCTGTGAGACCCTTGTGAAATAGGATTGCATGGTATCTGAGTTCAGTATCTTTATGTTCTTGAGCTGGTTCCTCAATGCCATCTTTTGATTGATGTTCTTCCCTTCGAATAGTCTTGTCAATGCATCGAACATCTCCTTGGGTGTCTTCAAGGATGACATGTGTGGGATGAGATGATCCTTAATGGAGTCTGCAATAATTCTCTTAGATTTAACCAAGTTCCTCTTGTGGATATCCTTAGCCTCATCTCCCTCTGGTGCTGGAACCTCTTCACTAATATATTTGTTCAAGTCATTTTCTTCAAGGACAAGGGCAATCCTATACTTCCATGGTCGAAAGTTATCAGCTCCTTCAAGCTTATCCTCAAGCTTGATGTGGTGAGACATATTGAATGAGTACCTCAAATGGAAATAGCAAAGATTTAGATCTTACCAATTTGAGATTCCCAACCTGGTTGTGGAGCTGGTTGACCTAAGGTTTGCTAGAAAAACCCTAGTTTTCCAAAGTTGGAATCTTAAACTTCTAATTGGACAGGAAGATGTTCCTACTTAAGGATGGTTTTCCAATGTACTTACTTTTCCAAATCTGTGGACAGAATCTCAAAATAGTTGATGCCCTAGTTTTCTCCCGACAGTAGTGACAGGCCAAAAATTGAAAATTCTCGAAATTTGATTATGCTTTGATAGACAGATGTGCCCTTCTAGGGCGAGTTATCCTAGCCTCCTTTTCTTGATGATCGATGGAGAGAAGTCCTCAAACTTGGAAACCCTAGTTTCCCGTTGCTGCATAATGCCTTCTTTTCAAGTAAGCTCTGATACCATGTTAGTTTTTCTACTTTAATTCAATATTATCTAGGATATTTAACTAAAATAATAACAAGCACAACAAAACACAATATACACAATAGGTTCCTCGGGGAAACCATAAAGGAGAAAACCCTGCAACTTACTCAAAGATAGTTTTGTCACTAATACAATATCAAGCCAAAATTGGAAAATCCAAAATATGTCTTATGCAGCTTCTCTCCTTTCTCCACCATCAAAATTGTCCTCTCTCTATCTTACTATGAGAACTTGTGTGAGTGAGTAGTGTTTCCAAATGAGAGAGCAATGCTCTCTATTTATACTTTACTTTTAACTTGACCTTTTACCTAACTAGGTTGGCCTCAACTAAAACTAACTGTTCCGACTTCTCTACGAAGACTCAATAACCCTATTACATTTGACTCTAGGGGATCTATTGCCCCGAATTACAGTGGAGGTTTTACCTCAATGAATTTGCATGACCAAATGTAATAATGGCATCTCCGACCAGAAGGAAAACATCTCCATTAAAGGTACAAATAAAATACAATAATAATATCAATATAAAATACAATTGAATATCTTCCGAAGTTACATTTACATCAACAAAATGTTTGAGCTATGACTAGACATTATGTCAAGATTGTATGTTACTGTAGGAATATCTAGTGCCTGAGTCTAGTAGAGAGGAGATTTAAAAGTTAGAGTATGGAAGACGCATGTGGAGGATTGCGGCCTATAGGAAGTGTTGTGGTGGAAAAATGGTATTAATAATGTTGGAGAAGGGGTAAGAGGCAATTGAAGCACGCTTATGTTGGAAGTTTGCAGAGAGTTCTTGGATTTTTATCATTATTCTATCCTAGAAGAACCTTTGTTTATGTACATGATTGACTTGCTAAGTGGTGGGATCTAAGTCTTCAAATATTTTCCTATTTTGAATAGCAAGGTTTCTTGAAGTGGAAGTTAGTTTGACAAGTCATCCAAATTAAAGGAATCTAGGTCATGTTGAAGAAGGTGTTGGAACCATAATTATCAAGTATAATTGTATTTGTTGGTTCTTTATTAACATGAATATCTCTCTTCTCCCCCACCCAAAAAAAATACAACTATGTTGTCCAGGTGATTGCTGGACTTAAGCAATTATTGGTCTGACATGAGATCATGGTTGGTTTGAAAATAAGCCGTGAGGCTATGAATATAGGAATCCACAACTTCATCCTTATTCTTCCCGTCATATTTGGGAAGAGTGATCTTTGTATCCAATTAAAAGATAATGGGATAGGGTTTATTGATGAGCACTTGCTTTAACATCTTGATTATGTCTAGTGTAGAGGGGAATAGGTATACTCAACCTCTTTAGTGCATGCATCTTTGCAAGGGCTCATGAGGTATTGTGGGAGAGAAAATTATAGAAGAGTTGTTCCTAGAAAACCCTAGTCTTTGGGCTTGTGAGGGAGATAATATGAAAAATGAGACCATAGAAAACCCTAGCAGATAGGGTAAGGAATATGTTGGATGTGCAAAGGGGTGATTGGATAAATCAAGCCTAGTGTCAAGGTTAAGGTATCAAAGCACTGATAAACCTAAAAAAATATTGAATGCACAACTAAAAAATAACCTAAGAATATAAGATCTAGGTGGGAGGTCTAGGCTACCATAGACTAGATCTATATAAAAAAAATATTCTTTCTCGGAAAAGACTTCCACTTTAGTCCTCAACCAAATTAAAAGAGATCGTTATAAGAGTAGTTGTTGATGTAGATCTAGGTGGGATGGCACATTCCACCTATAGACTAGATGTATATAAAATATTATTTCTCAGGAAAGACTCCCACTTTAGTGCTCAACTAAAGTAGGAGAGATCTATATAAAAAAATATTCTTTCTCGAGAAATAATTCCACTTTAGTTCTCAACCAAAGTAGGAGATATCCTTAGAGTACATGTTGACGTAGATCTAGGTGGGACAACACATTCCAATGAACAAGATCTGGAATTCTGCTTCTAAGAATTGATTCCCCAAGAGAGGTGCTTTCCCTAGAATTTTAACAGAGTAGGTCCTTGATTGATGCTTTGATACCATTTTATGTATATGTGAACTTTGTAACTTGCAAAATCCATATTAGAGAGGAAGCGCACGCAAATAAAGAAAATAACCATTCTTCACAAATACTTTTATTCTCTCTCAAGAATATGATATAAAGCTGATAATATTCAATTTAAGAAACAAAGGAAGAACAATAGAGAGTGCACTAGTTCTCTTTGCCAAGAAAATGGTTTAATCTTTATTTGTAAGACCAACTAGTGTTATATATCAATACAAAGTGTCCACAAAAGATGATAAAATATTACAATATTAATGCATGAATCCTAGGATTTGGGAATATGCATTTATATGTCCACACACAATTACACTAAAGTCAAACAAGAATGGAAATGAGGAACCCTTAATGGTTAATTTGTTGAGTTAGATAATGTTGGTTGAGTGCTTGCATCCTCCTTGGGGAGGATTCCCAGCTTTCCTACATGGTAACTTGGACTAGAAGTGGCCCTTTATAAGAGGGGGATCTTCTTGGGTAGGGTGATTGATGCTCTATATACATCAATGTTCCAATGGATAACCTGCCACAACATATCTATAACTATTTGAATTTCTTGTTGAAAACAAAATGAGACGACGGTATGTTATTCAATGACTTATATTTAATGAATTTAAAGAGAGAATGCACACATGTGCGTGCACGCACGCGCGCACACGTGCACACACACACACACACACACACACACACACACACACACGTATGCACGCACACCATTCATATTCTTTAAACTATCATGAAATAATAATAGAACTATAATAGGAGAGATACAGCATGGAACATGACGAACACCATTTACCCTAGAGAAACCCATATGAGAAAATATCGAACAAAAATAAAGGATCACACCTAATTATTCATATTGCTAGGATTTATAGTACAAATATAGAGAAAGACATGCTCACTATGGATTCAACAAGTGACCTTGTTCAACTATGTAATGTGGCATGGTTTCATTCTATCCCTACTCTTCTTTGTAAACTCTATTACTCCTCTTGGTCATTGCTATATTATGGAACATGAACACCCCAATAGGAGTTTATCCCTTTACTTTCATGTAGTATTTTAGCACCCTTTCTTGGTAATTGGGATTAGGTTTTCTATTAGACATATAAAGTACTCTTGGAAATCCACTTGTTACTAGCTCCAAATGTATGAAGTGACATGGCTTCTATATGGAACTAAAATGATTAAAGAAAATCCCAACTTGTAGGAGTGTAATTTTCACATATTAGTTATGTTTCTTTAATGTAATACAATGTTAGAAACCTCTAGATGAAATTTATAATTATAAAATCAATTCAAATTCATTTCCCATGTATTTAGACCCAAATTTTTTTGGAAAGGCCTTATGATAAAAATTCTAGGCCTAAACTTTCAAATTCAAGTTATATTTTGAAATGGTCCCTTCAAGTTCATGACTCTAAATTTCCTAGTCCATCAAATAATTCTAGAATTTTCAAATTCAAGTTATGTTCTAAAATTGCCTCTTCAAGTTCATGATTCTAAATTTCCCACTCCATTAGAGAAATCTATAAGGAAAATAAATGTACTGATACATTTTAGATCCTACCTCCCCATTTTGGGAGGTTTTTGGTCATTGAAAACTTTAATAATGAAAGAGATGATGGAATAGTCCGTCAAATTTCTCCTCAAGTTACCATTTTCCCTTAACTAGTAGTTTCCTTTTTAATCTCACCACCCAAAGTTCTTGTTCATTGATTTTGGTTGTTTTTGATCTTCTTTTACAAAACCTTTTCTTTTGGTAATTCTTCTCACACATTTGAGGTCAATTATTTTATAGAAGGTGATTCTATTCCTTCTTCATTCTCATTGATCATAGATGGCTCATATAGTTTCAATTTCTCTACTACTCATAAAGTTTTGTAATAATTTTTACTTACTTCCTTTGTTACTTCCTTGGTCCCGTACTTTGATAATGTTTTCCACCCTATGTTGACAATGTATGACATTCTATTTCTCTCGAGTTTTATTCCATATCTCTTGAACATGTGTATCTGTCTAATATTGGCAATGAACGTCTTCTCCTTCAATGCATCATTCTAGGCTAATGCTTCCCCTTTCATTAGGATGCATGTATATAATATCCAACAATGAGGGTGAAAATATCCAAAACATATTTCAAAAGGGGAGTTACTAGTAAAATTGTGATCAACCTTGTTATAGATGTGTGGTATATAAATTAGAATCTCATCCTAGGTCCTTAGATTCTATTAACTGTAACTCCTCACATGCTAAACCAAATTTGTGTTCACCACATTTTCTTTCCCATTCGTTTGGGGATGGACAACTATGTATATATTAAACATAGTATCCAACTTCTCCCACAACGAAGTCCAAAATGTACTAAGAAATGTTATAAATCAACAAGTGGGAAAATTTCAAGGTTGGACATCAAAGAGAAATAACTCACACACATATCAAATATCTAGACAAGAAAATTTCTGTGGTAAAACCCCTTGAGAGGGAAACATCCACAGAACAAAAAAAAAAATTGTACTATTGTTAAAAAAATATTACATGCAATACATTATTTATTATCACATCATTGTATCTCATATAATTGACCCTCCATGATCTTTAAATAGAGATATTCATAGATCAATGAGGTGAAATAACATTGATCAAGTGATGATATAATTGAGAATTGAAGGATTGTTGGATCACCTATGCACTAGATAGAATGGTTCCCATCATACAAGTGAGGTACAAAAATCACATTAACAAAAAACACTAAAAGAACATGACTAGTACTTCAAAACAAATTGGTCTTAAGAAGTCCCCTAATGTCTAATATCATAAAATTCCTCCTTAAGAAGAACACAAATGAAAAAAATGAGAAGGAAGGAGGTGTTATTCCTATTCCCCATTATTGGCAACTTACTTCACACCTAACATCAACCAAATATGGAAAAACCTAGCTTTTGGTAGGGGCTTTATAAAGATGCCAACTACTTGATCATTGATTTGACAATAAGTCCAGCTAACATGAATGAGCTACCAAATGAAATGCATATGTATTTCAATGTGCTTAGTGCATTACTATGAACTTGATGCTAATAAAGTTGAGTGGCACTTCGACTGGCACACTATAAGATGATTGGATGCATCTACTAGAAATTGAACTAAGAAATTTTTTGTTGAAGACAAAATGCTTCCTAGCCTATGCGAATTGTTGCTCTATTATTTATTGTGACCTAAGGAAGATAAATTCCAGCTTGTTTATTGCATGAACAAGAAACAATATTGAAACTGAGATTGAAAACATAAATTACAATGGATTTTCGATTGTCAACTTCACCATCCTAATTGGAATTTGTGAAACATACCAAATAAATCAACCCTCATAAAGTACATTGAATTCCAAGTTGTATTGCTCAAGGGGTTAACTCTGTGAACCTATAACATAACACATGCATTCATAACATATTAAAGGATAATCCTAATTTCACCAAATATTAAGGAATTCCTCCAAAAATCCTTTTTTTGAACCCCCTCCCAATATTCCTTTTCAATTAAGAAAATCCCTATTTTCACTAGATATCTTAGGTATCCATTTCTTCCATGATATTTTAATATACCTTTCTATTTTTACCCTTAGTATAGTGAAATGGAACAACTCTCATAACCCTTAGAGACCTTTCAAGGTGAAATATTAAATCTTAGTCAGAGAAAATATTTCAAAATGCGGAACAACTCCCAAAACATAGGTTGAATACATGGTCATTCCAATCAACTTCACACCACACTTAGTCACAAAGCATATCCATTCAAATTCCACTCTATCTCCAAACATAATTGTATTCACGCCACCTTCACATACAAATAATACTTAATTACACACTAATATAACTTCACACACAGACATATTTACACCAACTTTAAACATATAGTACCTATTTGAACCCCCAATAGCCTATTATGTTGTTGTAATTGTAACTTCGGAAGATATTCTTTTGTTTACTATTATTACTATATTATTATTGTATTTTTATTGTACCTTCGTCAGAGATGTTTTTCCTCCGTTCGGGGATGTCATTATTATGTTTAGTCATGCAAGGTCATTGAGGTAAAACCTCCATTGTAAGTCGGGGTATTAGATCCACTAAAGTCAAATGTAAAATGTATTGTTAAGTCCCCTTAGGACAAATCGGCTTAGACAGGTTTAGTGAGGCCGACCTAATTGGGAATTAACCACTTTCATCAAGGACGCAGATGTAAAATAATGATAATAATTGATAATCATTACTAAACACATTATTAAACACCTTAATAGGCCAAATGTTTAATAAAATAAAACAATAACAATCAAGGGTAAATATTAATGATGTAAAATAATCATTAAAAATCACCTTACATCATACTTGGCCAAAGGTTCAAAATGATGATAATAATATCATTGAAGATAATAATATCATTAAATGAAAGATCCTTAATGATAAATTTATTAATAATAACTTTAAAAACGCGAAAGAAATAATTATTAATAACTTCAACATAATAATTCATGATGATCATATCATTGGAGATAAAAACATATAAACTCAATGATAAATTATTAATAATTTGATAGAAATAATTAATAATAACTTTAAAAACCATAGAAATAATTATTAATACCTTAAAAAGATAATTATTAATAATTCCATAACAAATATTAATAATTCCAAAATTAATTGCTAAAGGTAATAATCACTAGACTTTGGAAATCATAAATGATTAATAATTTGATGGAAAAAATTAATAATAACTTTAAAAACCATAGAAATAAATATTAATACCTTCAAAAAGATAATTATTAATAATTTCAAAATTAATTGCTAAAGGTAATAATCACTAAACTTTGCAAATCAATGCATATGTATGACCATTATCAAAGAAAACAAGAAGGAGGCTAGGTCACTCATAAAGATGAAAAAATTCTGACGAGAAAAATATATGTCGAAAAATATTACGATGAGAAAATTAAGTGTGCAGAACATACCTGGATCTAACCATTAACTTCCTTACTGATTAGAGGCAGCTAACTCTCGCTTATTTCAAGCCCCCTATTTCTATTCAGGTTTTTTGGATGCTTTATGATTTCTAAGGCCTCTCTCACCCTTCTTTTGTAGTAGTGGTCCTCAATCGCGAGCATCTCTGTGTTCTCCAGGCAGAGATGGTGCTTTGTTATGTGAGAATGTTCTATGAGCGTGGAGGTATTCTTCCTTTCCTTCCTTATGTCATGAATTATTATGTTGAAGTTATTAATAATTATTTCTTTGGTGTTGTTAAAGTTATTATTAATAAATTTATCATTAAGGTTCTTTCATTTAATGATATTATTATCATCATTTTGAACCTTTGGCCAAGTATGATGTAAGGTGTTTTTTAATGATTATTTTACATCATTAATATTTACCCTTGATTGTTATTGTTTTATTTTAATAAACATTTGGCCTATTAAGTTGTTTAATAATGTTTTTAGTAATGATTATAAATTATTATCATTATTTTACATCTTCTTCCTTGATGAATAGATGTTATAGAATTATTAATAATTATTTGGTAATAATCACACATTAGGGTTTCTTGATTTTGGAGGTTCCTTTGAAATTTATTTGAGAAGATGAAAGGTTAGAATGGGAAAGGACCAGGCTTCTCTAACTATTTATTGGCGTGGTGAGCAACTCTTCTACACAATTTTTGTCCTAAAGATGAATCCACCTGAGGATTCGAAACGTCGACGAATGTAAAATGTATTATTAATTCCCCTTAGGACAAGTCGGCCCAGTCATGTTTAGTGAGGCCGACCTAATTGGGAATTAGGTTTCCCAAACATAAAGTATAAATAGAGATAGATTTCTCTCTCATTTGGACACACCACTCACTCACTCAAGTTCGCATAAGCGAGAGAGAGAAGACAAGTTCGTTGAGGAGAAAGAGAGAAGCCGCATAAGACATATATTTTGGTTTTTCAATTTTGTGATATTGTATTACTGACGAATATATCATTGAGAAAGTTGTGGGTTTTTATCCTTTATGGTTTCCCTGAGGAAAAATATTGTGTCTATTGTGTTTTGTTGTGCTTGTTTTTCTTCCAGTTAAAGATCCTAGTTAGCATTGAATTAAAGTGAAAACTGTAACATATTCAACCCCTTAGATACATAATTATAACCCCCCCTAATATCTATATGTTTTTAATATATTAAAAATACCCCTTGACCCTTATATACTAGGAAACATATTGCTTTCATTTTTTAAAGTATTAAATCCCCCAATATGAATTCACGTGCTATAATATTTACAACTTAGTGACCCCCCCATGTTGTATTGTACCTTGGATGTATTGAAGTATCCACTTTGTTTCATTCTAGTGGGTCTTGCATAAAGTATGAGACTATAAAACAAACAAACTAAAGGTATATATAAGTATGATTTAAGTACAATGTAATTCCAACTAACTTCTAGTGCAAAGTGGGATCCATCTTATACATGGAGCACTTGGAAATGAATTTAACTTCAACCTAAAAAGGGGTTGTAGTTGATTACAATCATTCATGTAGGTGTGGTAAGCATGTAACCTCAAAATGATTCCTTAAAAATTCACTTGGATGATCAAATCAAGTAATTGCAATGAGAATTAGATCATAAACATACAAAACAAGAATTTGAATCTCATCACCCACTCATTTTGTATAAATATTTGGGTTAGATTGGCATCTACAAAATCCCAAATAAAGTAGAAACTGGCCCATCTTCTCTTTAATTATGATGGTGCTTGCTTGAGTATAGAGATAAAATTCTTAACTTGGAAGAAAATATTAGAATCACCTTGCAAAAAGTCAATAGTTATTCCATATAATTTTCTTCTTGTTAATACCCATGCAATAAGGTATACTTAATTTCAAATTTCATCCTCCTATCTCTATGTGTCTATAAGTGATAGAACAAGATCAATTGAATCTATTTTGGAAACTAGAGAAAAGGTTTTAGATTAATCAAGGCCTTCAACCTAACAAACCCCTTTGGATATTAATCAAGACTTATACTTGTATACACCTCCATCCGTTAATATCTTAGTTTTATAAAACCCACTTACATTTCACAAGTTTCCTCCCTTGAGGAAGAGTTATAACTAAATCCAAAGTATCATTCACCAATAAGGATCAATACTCTTCATTCATCACTTGATCCCATTCTAGCTGATCATATGCTTCATGATTTTTTTTTGGATTTAGAGACTTGAGCCTTAAGAAGTGAGAGTTGAAGAGGTGTGTTGGATCTAAGAATGAGTCTATTGAGAAACAACATGATTACCAGATAAAGAACAAACAACTTCTCGAGTATGTTGAATCCATATAGGAAGTGGTTGAGCTACAGTTGGATTAATAGACTCATTTACAGAATGAGGAGCAAGAGAAGGTGGAGCATTATTTTAATTCTCATTGTGTCTATGAAAAGAAGCATTGATATCTGAAACAAAAACAAAATCATGAGAAGAAATAAAGACAAATTGTCAACAAAGAAGTAAAGAAGAAGTCACTTCACAAACTAAAGATAGAACAAGTGTTGAACATGGATTGCAGGTTGTAGAAGGTTTATCAAATAGAACTTCTATACTAAAAATTACCTTTGAATTGTAGGGTACATAAAGGATATAATATTTTACATGTTCTAAATAACTAACAAAACACCATTCTTACTTTTGGGTTGCAAAGATTTATGCTTCTCATCATGAATACGAGCCCAATCATCACAACCAAACACTCAAAATTTCTAACATTTGGATTATTTTTTTCTTTTTGCTTCTTCTAAAGTTACATTCTTGTTTGCATAACTTTGGTAGGAGTGTAGTTCAATGTTTAATTTGCACAGTTAATGGGTGTAGCTCAAAACTTAGGGCCTAGGTTCTTGGAGTAAATCATTCAATTTGTCATTTATTTCAAGGTTTGATTGTTTCTCTTGGCCACTTTGTTATGCTAGGGTGTATAAGGTAAATTGTCTTGCATCCAAGTTCCTTCTAAAGAATTGAAAATAATGGCATGTTTGTTTACATATTCACCTTTATTACATAATCATAGTCTCTAAATGTGATGACTAGATTGTTTCTTAACAAGGACCTGAAAATAAAACTAAAAAACTTATTATACACTTTAATCTTTCTAGTAAGGAGTAAACCTAAATGCACGTGGAAAAACCATCAATGACAATTTAAAAATTTGGAACCATAACATGAGAATATGGGCAGATGACCATACAAATAATTGTGAACAAGCTACAATGACATTGTTGAACGCCAAGTGTCACCTTTGTCAATACTATCTTGATGGTGATTTTGTAGAACACCCCTAGGACAACCACCATCTTGGTTGAGAAAAAAAGGAAGGAACAAAACCATATCATTCTTACATAACCATTTAAGTGAGTAGATATTTGAGTGTCCAAATCACTCATTCTAGATCCAACTTAGATCAAAAGTGTGTTAATTTACCAAAACATAAAAAAAATTGAAGATGACACAAAGTTGTGAAACTTGTACTATCTAGAAAAATCATCCACACTTTGAATATATTACATGTTGAGGATCCTTGAGACCATTGATTTCAACTATGTGAGGCAACAAATTAACAATTTTACCTACATCATAATGAGCTATCTAATAGATAGATATGATATAGCAAGAAATAACAAGAGCACAAAGTATATGGTTAAAAATACCACCATCTATCTTAATAGTTCATGTCCCTACAACTCCTAAGGAATTATCATCACCAACAAAAAAATCATGGTGTTACAACCATCAAGTGCTTAAACATGGATTTGTCCATAGCCATATGATAAGAGGCCCCCAAATGTAAAACCGAATCATCTACGAAGTATGTTTTTACTTTGAAATCCATGTGGAGACATAAAGGGATTGATATTTAGAATAATAAACATAAGAATATGAAGGTGGATCAAGCTTGATCTTATGGTGCTTCATCGTTGCATCCAAATCTTCCTCCTTCTTTCAACAATATAACTCTAGATGGCTATATCATAAATAAATGGCACAACATTTATTAGTATTATTTCCTTTGGGATTTTCTCCTTGATCAACATTTGAAGAAGGGAAGGTTGATAGGGTTTGGGATCCTTGTTCATTTTGTTCTTCATGGATTAGTTCTTCTCAAGACCTTGGTTTTTCTCCACCACTAAGGATTTGTTCTTAGCATTTGCAAAACTGATACCAATGTGCAAGACCTTGTCCCTCTCTCACATTATTTGTTATGAAATCATTCAGATCTAAGAATTTTATAACCAACTACAAAAACTCCTTATTTGCGTAAAAAAGGAACAAAAAAATGGTTCATCAAGTTTAGAAAGGAAGGAAATTATAATTTAATCATCAAAATTCTTATACTACGATCTACAAGAAAAAGTTTTGAAACCTTATAACTTTCAAGATACAATATTCAATATGATCAAAGTTTGTAGGATCTTTGTCTTTGTGATAGAACTGGGGTCCATAGAAGGTTTCCAATAGTGGATTGATGTTATTTAGGGAACCAACACATTCAACCTTCAAGGAGGAATGAGGTCTCACTCGAGGCACATTTGATAGTTTCCATGTGATTAAGGTGCAGTGTTATCAATTTAGTGGGGATAGTATTCCTTATGAACTTATTCACGTTCATTTAAACCATTAAACCTAACAACATACAAATAAATGACACACACATAAAAATCATCTAAATACAATAAAAACACAAACATATATGAAGAACACTGATCCATTGTCTTAACATTACAAATTATATTACATAACTTTGACACAAATTTCTAACCATGAAATTATAACAACCCTTTTGACCAAAAACTCTCTCTAATTACATTACAAACCTCATGTATATAAGTGATCAGAGTGGTTACAAAATATTCTAGAATATACTATGGAATCTATCAATTGTAGCCCACTCATACAAAATATTACAAGAGTCTACATCATTAGAGACATGTGTAGAGAAAAAGAGCATGTGGAAAACTAGGCACAAAGGATATATAAGATGAATTCTAAACCCTGCATACTTAAGCTTCTATGAGTTCACTGCTTTTATGGATTCATCTTTTTCTTAAATTTTCTCTACTCCACTTTATCACTTGCGTTGAATCTAGAAACCCATTTTAGTTTTCCACGATCATCCATGAGGTTGTTGTTAATGGTACTCTATTCTTGTACTATCAACATAGCCCCTGGAAAATATGGGAGAATATTCACAAAATATGTGGATAGATCTTCACTCACCTTCAATGTGATGTCATGAATCTCAATCTTACACTTCTTTGCACCCTTAGCTTACTTCTTTAGTTATTCAAATGTAGAAACACTATGGCATATTCTTATATTTTAGCATTGTTGCAGCTTCTTTTTCCTTCGTCTACCAATTCTTTTCATTGTTCCACTTGTTCTTCAAACTACAATTTTTGATTTTGTTGATATTTCATATAGAAACCCTTCTTGTGAGCCTTACCTATCATTTCAATAGTTGATTTAGAGATGAGCTGAAAATGAGGGTAGATCCATATTGTGTAGGTAAATGATAGGTTGCACCTGGACCTCGTCTCCTTCTCTTACTTATTCTACGACGACAATGGATTTTTCAGAATGAGGAATGGATCCACCCTACCACTTCCTCTACCTAATGAATTTTCTATGGAGTCATTATTTCCAATCTGAACTCTGAACTCAATTCCATTGGCAGTATGCATGACCACAAGTGGGTTATACTGGATGTTTGGTTGGGGATAAGGTAATGTTGTCCTTGTCTACCTAGGTTTCTTTGTTATTGTTGTTGTTGCTAAATGAGCTGTCTGAACAACAATCTCTAGGTGGAAATGAAATTCTTCCATAGATATTTCTGGATGAGTGCTCACATGTTCATCAATAACTTATACATGGTCGTTATTGTTAAGAAGGTTTTCCCCTTGAAAAATTGTCCCCATGAATTTACTATTTATTTTGCTTGTTATGTAGATATTTCTCCAAATTGAAGAGATTATTGTCACTCTAAGCATGGGGCCTTCACTTTTATTTTCATTGATGGCACTAAAGGCATCTTGATAGGGACTTGCTCAACAAATACTCTATCATAATTTGGATCCAACTGGGACTACTCTTGCGATAGGACTTCAAATCTAGTGTCACTCTGGAGCACCACACCTTGCTAGTGTCAAACTCCCCCAAATTTATTGTACCTTAATCCAACTAGGGTATAGTCAAGATCCTTTGTGGGGATGATTTTCTCTTCTAATCTACTTGATACCGGATCATGTGGTGGAACTACTACAACAATGAATTAAGATGATTGCTCTATTGTAATAGGGCCTCTCAATATTGCACCACCATGTGAATACTCCTCATCCATGGAGACATAGAGATGCTACACATTGTGTGGGTACTAATACATGATTCCCTAATGGTGAGTGGAGGAAGGGGTAAAGCTTACTCCATCACTAGGCTATATGCTTGTCCATGTACAATTAGATGTGCTCCCTTGGGCTATTCCCATTAGTCAATCAACATAATTGAATAATATGGAATTCCCTCTCCTATGCCTTGTTGGATTCTTTTTCCCACACGCTCTTCCCTTTCCCCCTATAGTCGGTTGTGGCCTCTTGCCTTGCTACTTTTGTTGCTTTTTCATCACCTCGATCCATCTCTTAATGGATTTCTCCATAATCATTAGTGTTCACATGAATTATAGAGTTTTAGTTCTTCCATCTGGTAGTTGCGGTCTCATTACACAATACTCTCAAGCCACTTTAAATTGATACTAGTGTCCATACACATCAATGATCCTTGGAGAGATTCTAGTAGTTTGTGCTAGTACACGACACAACATTTGATAGTAGCACTCATAATTGTATTAATACTAATCTGGGTATTTTTGTAAGTGGAACATGCCAATGGCTCATACATAGCCACCTTACATCAATGTTGTGAGTCCCATTTTGACAACTAGATGCTAAGTAGATCCATCCATTATGAGTACACAATAAACAAGAAGAATCTACTGAACTAAAGGTCTTATTTCGTGTACTTTGAATCTACCATGTTCTACAATACCTCATTAATATACCACACCCAATTCAACTTGACTCCATTTGCATAGACATCAAGCACATGATCTGCGTTCTTAGAGAACTCTCCTTTCCCATAACTCTACAACACCCTATTAGACAATAGTTTTGCCACCATGATCACATATAGGTGGTTGATGGAAGACATCTCAAACCCTCAATCTATTTTCATCACTGTGTATTTCATGCATGCATCTAGTTGTTCCTACGGGTCATGTCTTTTTGCATATTAAGTTGAGCCACATATGCTTCCATAACATCCTATCCCTATGAAATAATTGAAAATAAAAAGTACTATATAGTAAAACATTCCGAAACTAGTTACTCTAGTGTGTAGAGTAAAAACAAATACACACTAAAAAAAATGGTATGGAAAATGGACTCTCAATGAGAAATTTATGGTCATTTAAAAATCACCTTCCAAATTTGAAAGCTCAATGGAGGGGGTCTACAAAATGCTAATGTTGCTACTAACTATGTATCATGTTATATGTAGTGTCCATGTGTCATAGGTAAATGAATTCATTGTAGGTCAATGTGGCATGTTTTGTTCACAAGTGATTAGGTTACTACATGGGGTAGATACTGCTTGTTTGGAGGTGCACCCTGGATAATGTCCTTGGTGTACTACACAAGGACAAAAACCATGACAAGGCATCACTAGGATCGTGTTGATGGTATGGAGAGGGAGTCATCATAAGGAGGGTTTGAACATCAAGGATTATACTAATGGGATCTCCAAGGAGTGCAAGGCCCTCATGAATAGACACTAAGAAATTTTAAAGACGTGAGATCACGAAGAAGAGTGATGAGAATCGAGAACTATGGGTATAGGTTGTTCATGGGTCAAAGTAAAATAATCCCAATGGGAGGAGGCTCACATTTTGAAAATATAGTAAAACTCTAGGCATTCAAGAAAACCAAAATAGACCCTTAAATCCCACAGAAACCATAAAAGAAATAGTGCCAAGACAATGCCCTCCAATCTATAGAACAAACTCATCCAAAAACAAAAAGATTGTTAAAAAAATTGAATAAAAATGATTTACATTTATATTAAAAATGATAAAAATAAACAATATCCTTTTTATCTCTTTAAAAATGGAACACCATAATAAAATAGATTTTTTTTTTCAAAATTGAGCATATGAGCCTTTTTTAGTAGAAAAAAACCAAACCCAATAAAGCTAATGTTGTGAACATAATGGATCAATGAAATTTTCCCATGATATATAAATTTAACCAAAACATAATAATAAAAAAGTTGTAAAAAAATTATATTTAAAAGAATATTAAAAAACTTATAAAACATAAGACAGCCACCATAGTTAAATGTACAAGGAATTAATATATCTTCATAATAAAAATAAGTTTGATATATTTAAAAGAAAATACAAAGAACATAGAAAATATAAGACAATCACCATATCTAAATGTAAATGTACGAAGAATTAATATATCTTCATAATTAAAAAAGAGTCACAGCTTTCATAAACTACCTCAATCTTTGAACAAAAACATAAATGAACTTTACAAACTTTTTTATCAACATGGGATAAATCACAAAGTCAAATACCATTGAAAAATGCTTAAAATAACCCTTGAATTTTAAAATGCTTAATATGAAATGGAAAATACTTAAAATGAGAAAAATAAGTTAATCATAAATGAAAATAACATTCACTACGCTAGTGATGATGGGAGGAAACATTATTGAATACCAACCAAATTATAATTAATGGATATGGTTGACTAAACTTGTTCACAATTCTTCTAGATTAAATTGGTGAAGCCTTTGACTTAATTAACATGCACATGTAGCCTTTGATTCATGAACATTTAAACTTGAAATTGGAGGCAACTACCAAATCCAGTACAGGCAACACTATTTTATTAGAATAAGTGGTATCCAATGTTTGGGGTCTTACTCATTTTCATCCATTCAACGAGGAGGTTGAAATTAATGATTATTATATTATTATAAGGAACTTCAAAAAACAGGGCACTTCGAATAGGTTTAGGTTTCAAAGTCAAAACAATTGAAATACCATGTCATCATTGAGTAAAGTATGAATTATAGGTTCATTTTATAAATTACAAAGGTAGCGAGTTAGTGAGTATATTAATTTATTTTTAAATAAAATTATGTTGCGATTTATTTATATTTTAAATTAGGATAATCTAAAGTGTTTATACTATGAAGTATTAATACTAAACAATATCAATATTTATAAAATGATGAAATATATATAAATTTAAACCAACACTGTTCATTTATCATTAACATTTCAAATTTTAAATGTATTGAGATTAGAATGTCAATGGAAATTGCAAACAAATTTTAGTGAGCACATCTAATAGAAACTACCATTTGATATGTGGGCATGGCCAAGTTTCAGATTTAGTACACTTTTCTCATTTATTTTATGATTTTATATTGGTACATCATAATTATGTGGAATTACAACTAGAAGAAGAAGGAGGAGGAGGAGGAGGTCATATCCAAGTTAGACACCAATTTGGTGTACGAGACCCCCTTATTTATGGGACAAGGGACTCCCCTCTATGCAGCGATGCAACTGCCAAAGTCTATAGAGGTGTACATGCCCTACCCCCTCCGGATTTGAACCTATTATCACCTAGGAGGAAACACATGTTCTTAAACGTTAGGCCCACTCAGGTTGTACTAATCTATTTTTTGAGGTCATAGCCAAGCCAAGAACCAATTTGGTGTATGAGACCCCCTTGTTTGTGGGACAAAGGACCCCTCTCTACACAACGATGTAATTGTTGAAGTTTACAGAGGTGTACATACCCTACCCTGCTCTGGATTTGCCCCTATGAAAAATTTCATCCATAAAATACTTCTAGCTTCTTCTCATCCTTGGATCCCAAAGTGTCATGCAATGACGATCCATCAATTGAATATTCTTGTTTTTTTAGCATCGTTGAAGCTTCTTTTTCCTTCGTCTACCAATGCATTTCATTGTTCCACTTATTCTTTGAGCCACAAGTTTTGAGTTTTTTTATATTTCATATACAAATCCTTCTTGTGAGCCTTTCCTATCATTTTGATAGTTGATTCAAAGATGGGTTGAAAGTGAGGGTAGATCCATATTGTGCAAGTCAATGATAGGTTTCACTTGGACCTCATCTCCTTCTCTTATTTATTCTATGGTGACAATGGATTTTAGAATGAGGAATGGATCCACCCTACCACTTCCTCTACCTAGTGAATTTTCAATGGAGCCCTTTTTCCCAATTTGAAATCTAAACTCAAACCCATTGGCGGTATGCATAACCATAAGTGGGTTAAATTGGATGTTTCGTTGGGGATAGGGTAATGTTGTTCTTTTCTACCTAGGTTTCTTTGCTATTGTTATTGTTGGTAGCAAAGCTGTCTAAACAACAATCTCTAGGTGGAAATGCAATTATTCCATAGTTATTTCTGGCTGAGTGTCCATGTGCTCATCAATAACTCATACATGGTCCTTATCATTAAGGAGGTTTTTATCTCGAAAGATAGTCCCCGTGAATTTACTATTTATTTTGCTTGTTATGTAGATATTTCTCGAAATTGAAGAGATTATTGTCACACTAAGCATGGGGCCTTCACTTTTATTCTCATCCATGGCACTAGAGGCATATCACGAGGGACTTCCTCAACAAATGCTCCAACATAATTTGGATCCAAATGGGACTCCTCTTGTGATAGGCCTTCAAATATAGTCTCACTTTGGAGCACCATGCCTAGCTAGCGTCAAAATCCCCCAAGTCCATTGTACCTTTATCCGACTAGGGTATAGTCAAGATCCTTTGTGGGGATACTGTTCTCTTCTTAGCTACTTGAGACTGGATCATGGTGGAACTGTTGCAACAATGACTTAAGATATTTTCTCTATTGTAATAGGGAGACCCAGTCTTGGATTTCCATGTGATTATCCCCACCCATGGATAGATAGATATGTTACACATTGTGTGGATACCTCTACATGATGCCCTAACGACGAGAAGAGGAGGGGGTAAAGGTTTCTCCATCACTAGACCATATGCTTTTCCCTGTACACTTAGATGTGCTCCCTTGGGATATGCCTCTGAGTCAATCAACATAACTGAATCGTATGGCATTCCCTCCCCCATGCCTTGTTGGATTCTTTTTCCCACACCCTCTTACCTCGCCCCTCCAGTCAGTTGTGGCATCTTTCCTTGCTAATTTTGTGGCTTTGTCATCACCTCGATCCATCTCTTAATGACTTGCTCCATAATCATTAGTGTTAACATGAATTCTATATTTTTTAGTTCTTCTTATGATTTTATGCTACCATCTAGTAGTTGCGGTCTCATTACACAATACTAGAAGGCCACTTTGAATTGATATTAGTTTCCACACACATCAATTATCCTTGGATAGAGTTTAGCAGTTTGTGATAGTACA
Source organism: Larix kaempferi (assembly GCA_027924585.1). NCBI lineage: Eukaryota > Viridiplantae > Streptophyta > Pinopsida > Pinales > Pinaceae > Larix > Larix kaempferi. The sequence continues at coordinate 1,093,138 of BSBM01000926.1, read as the reverse complement.
CCACACATCATTTGATATTAGCACTCAAAATTGTATTAAGGCTAATATGGGTATTTTTGTAAGTTTAACATGCCAATGTCTCATACATAGCCACCTTACATCAATGTTGTGGGTCCCATTTTGAAAACTAGGTGCCGAGTGGATCCATCCATTATGAGAACACAATAAACAACAAGAAGCTATCGAACTAAAGGTCTTATTTCTTGTACTATGAATCCACCATGTTCGATAATACCTGATTGAGATACCATGCCCAATTCAACTTGACTCCACTGCATAGAATTCCACCACATGAACCACATTCTTAGAGAACTCTCCCTTCCCATAACTCTGCAATACCCTAGTAGAAAACAATTGTACCACCATGCTCACAGATAGGTGGTTAATAGAAGACATCTCAAACCCTCAATCTATTTTCTTCACCGTCGATTTCATGCATGGATCCAATTGTTCCTATGTGGTCTTATCTTTTTCCATAGTAGGTTGAACCAGATATGCTTCCATAATATCATATCTCTATGAGATAATTGAAAATAAGTACTATATAGCAAAACATTATGAAACTAGTTACTCTAGTGTGTAGAGTAAAAACAAATACACACTCAAAAAAATGGTATTGAAAATGGAATCTCAATGAGAAATTTTCGCTCATTTAAAAATCACCTTCCAAATTTGAGAGCTCAATGGAGGGGGTCTACAAAATGCTAATGTTGCTACTAATTATGTATCACGTTAGATGTAGTGTCCATGTGCCATGGGTAAATGAATTCATTGTAGGTCAACGTGGCATGTTTTGTTGGCAAGTGATTAGGTAATTGCATGGGGTAGATACTACTTGTTTGGAGGTGTTCCTTGGGTAATGTCCTTGATGTACTGCTCAAAGACAAGGACCATGACAAAGCATTACTAGGATGGTGTTGATGGTATGGAGAGGAAGTCATCATAAAGAGGGTTTGACCATCAAGGATTACACTAATGGGAGTTCCAAGGAGTGCAATGCTGTCATGAACATACACTAACAAATTTGAAAGACATGATACCATGAAGAAGAGGGTCGAGAATCAAGAACTAGGGTATAAGTTGCTTATGGGTTAAAGTAAAAGAACCCCAATGGGAGGAGGCTTATAGGTTGAGATAGGAAAATCTAGGCATTCTAAAAAACTAAAATCAATATGAGCTCTTAAATCTCACAAAAACCATAGAAGAAAGAGTGCCAAGGAAATGCCGTCCAATCTACAGAACATACTCATCGAAAAACAATTTTTTTTTTTAGAAAAAGAATAAAAATGATTCACATTAATATTAAAAATGAACAATATATTTTTACCTCTTTGAAATGAGAGACCACAACAAAATGATGAAAAATATTAAAAATTAGGTACTGTACTTTTTTAGTGGAACAAAAAGCCAACCCAATAAATGAATGCTGTCAACATGATGGATTAATGATATTTTCTGCATGATACATGAATCTAACTAAAACGTATTAGTAAAATTAAATTATGACATATTAAGAACAATGAAATTTATAGATTTTGATTTTATATTTAAAAATAGATATAAAAAACTTAGAAAACATAAGACGACTACCATACCTAATTCTCCAAAAAATTAATATATCTTCAAAATAAAAAATTGATAGCTTTCACAAACTACAATCTTTGAACAAAACATCACTGAACTTGACAAACTTTTTGATACCATGTTAAAAATCAACATTTTGATAAATTACAAAGTCAAACACTATTGAAAAATTCTTAAAATAACCCTTGGATATGGTTGACTAAACTTGTTCACAATCAATTGGTGGAGCCTTTGAACTTAATTAACATGCATATGTAGCCTTTGACACATTAGCATTTAAACTTGAAAGTGGAGGCAACTGCCAAATCCATTGCATGTAAGATTATTTTATTAAAATAATTGGCATCCAATGTAAATTAATGATTATTATATTATTATAAGGAACTTTAAAATACAAGTGTAGTTTGAAAAGGACAAGGTTGCAAAGTCAAAACAATTGAAATATTCATAAATGGCAATAAAGTTTGAATTATATGTTCATTTTGTAAATAAAATAAGAGCCACGAGGTGGCAATGTCCCCGACATTGCCACCTGTTATTGCAAGGGAACGTATGCTACAAAAAAAATGAGAAGCTATTGGCAAAGAGAGGAGCCATTTGCACAAAGCTGTGAGCAATTGAATAGCCTTCTTAAATGTCCATCGAATAGATTTAAGAACAAGGATTCTTGAAAAAGATGCAAAATATGTGCTAAACATCCTTCATCATGATCAAAGACCCAATTTGTTATATGTTAAGTATGGATACATCCATGTGGACTTGCAGAACACACAAATATCTTGATTGAAATAGGTAGAACAAACAATCTTCATATCACTGAACCAAATTCATAAAATAATTTTGTAGATGGAATATAGCTCTTCAAGCCATGATTTTACGTAAGGCCAAGCCCAAGGCTTATGTAATAGTTGAACAATATCCGAAAAACAAACACTTGTGATGACGATAATGCCTATGTAGTGGAATGCCATAACTAACTTTGACAAATTGACATCCCTATTTTCTTAAAAATTATTTTGAAAGAAAAAAATACATTGTTAAAATTTATGTTATCACTTAATTTTTTTGCAGCCTTCTATATTTATCCTCTCACCATGCACCTTTGATAATATTTTAGATACCTTTGGTAATGTTTCAGATAGCAATGTGATAGTTTAATAAGAGGGTATATTAGTGCTTAAAAAATCATTTTTAATATTTTTCTTTTCTTATATTATGATTTTTTTTACAAATTTAAAATAAACAAGTGAAATTAGAAGCAAAGTTCCTTAGTATCTTGCCTTTTAGTAAAAGTGTAATAAAAAAATGATAATAATACTAATAGTTTCCTAATAAAAATGTTATAAAAATAATAAAAGTAATAGTAATATAAAAAAAAATTTACTACATTAAAATGCTTTGTAATTAAATAATATTAATACTTATAAATAAATATTTTTTTATATATATCTATCACATTAAAAAACAAGAGCCACGAGGTGGCAATGTCCTACGTTATTGCAAGAGCCATGAATTAATTGGACTATGGTTAGTTGGTAATGTGATTGAGTTATGGAAAAGATTGCAAAGAGAAATTGCTAGTTATTATTATTAAAATTGCAATTGGCCAATAATTGTCCAATATGCCCCCCTTGTCATAATCAATAGATACTTTGGTTGCTATAGTTACGACAAACTTCTTTGTAATCTTTATGCATTAACTAACTATTGTTGTTTTTATATATGCAGGTGAAAACAAATATACTACAATTAAGATAATCTAACTATTTTTCATTAATAGCCATGACAAATAATTTTGATGGCTAATTATTATTTATATAACATGACTTTTTTATTCTAGCTTCTCTCTCACTGCTATGTCACTTTCTTAATTTTTTAATTACAATTAAGATAATCTAGTTCTATTTAATTTAACTATTTTTCATGAATAGTCATGAAAATTACTATGACACTTTAACTTAATTTTTTATTATTGATAACGAGACATTAAAAGTAATTGTTAAATAGTTTCTCCTTAAAAAAATTACATTATTTTTGGGATAACATAACTTTATTATTCTACACACCTATTTTACTATCATAACACTAATTTAAAAAAAATAAATTGATTTATTGATAACCAAGCATTAAAAGTAACTATAAATAGTTTTTCTTAGAAAACAGTTAGACAACTATCACATTGTTAAACATATATATATTTTGTTTTATTGCAACAATCATTGTATTGTGAAGAATATAATATCACCATAAAATATAGGTATAAGGAAAAATGACATCACAATGGTAACCCTGGTCGATTTAAACGCTGTTGGTTCTTGTTGCTTCCTTTCTCGTTTTCTGAGAAGTAAACTTGCTGCCGTTGAGTGTTATACACGCTGCACATTTAAAATTAATGAGTTCATTAAAGCAGAGATTTACAAAAGATTTGCTCATCGAAACTCTTGGCTTTGAGACAAGCACGGTGCAAATCTATTAGTGGAACATCACATCGTATTAAACCAAATGTCATTGCTAATAGGTTGGTGTCAATCCAAATGTCATTGGTAAGAGGTTAGCTCTCAGTTCTAATAAAAATGCATTGCAGGCAACTCGCGGCGGCAATGTCAGGTTCTATGCAAATCGACATAATATATAAATTTTAAAAAAGTTTAATAAATTTTTATTTTTTTAACTTTAAAATTAATAAAAATTTAAATTGAATGACACTTAATTATTAACTACACTATCAACTATTGACAAGTAGATTTTTAAATTAGCATTATATGATGGTTAAATAAACTTAACCTAATCGATTTTGCTTCCTTTCTGGCTTTCTGGGACGTTTGGTGCATCACCTTCAGGTTTGACCCGAGTCAATTGTATCAGATATACGGATCGCGTCGCTTTAATTGAGTCCTTATCTCCCTCTAACTTGATTTTTAAATTATTAAACACTTCAACCAGAATGTAAGAATCAAAACTAGTATAACATAAACCGGGAGTAGCCATTAGTGTCTACCATCCTATCAACGCTTTCAAGCATTATTGGCCCCTTTTTTAATGGACTCAAACAATAAATTCCGGTGACATAAATTCAAAAACTGTAGAAAGTATCTGGGAGCCTTCTTAGTGTACAACTATTTTCAAAAGAATAGGATACCAGAATCAATATATAAGCTCATTGCAGATATGCATAAAGTACATTGATAAAAGAACCAAATATTGCAATAAAAAACCAGATCTCAATTTTCTGGTGCAATTATTCTTTCAATTTATATAGTTTTGTAACAAATATTTTCTTCTCGCACTATATATACTTCAATCCATTCAAATTTCAAATATGGAATCAAAGATTGCAAGGGATTCATATTCATCAAATGTCATCTTATGGATTGCTAAAATATTATCCAGCATCAAATCTCTTGATGCCCTATGGTGACATAGTCTTAAAGCTTCCAACTCCTAGAACCATTTAAGTAGAAAAATACAGAGAACGATGTACTATAATTCTCTAGATGCATGGAATAAGACTATGCTTCCCAAAATAAGGAAGAAGAAGAGAAATGTGGGAGTTCAAGTACAGGTAATATAAAAGTATTTCAGATAGAAATGGTTAGAAATTATAAAATTCCAAAAGACTAATAAATTTTAATATCTTGAAAAATAATAAATATTCACAATTACAGATCGATTCTTGACTGATATATCATTTATGAGTATATCCTTTGTTTTCCATTTGACTAAAACTGAAAACCTCAAAATAAAATTCAAAACTTCTTACAGTTCAAGATTTTTGCCATTTGTTCAAACAAAAAATTTGCAAGTCCATATTAAGGTTCATTGGTCCCTTCCTCCTTAACCATTTTTTTCATATCATTCTGCTAGAGATAATTTAAGTTTCCTATCTTCAGCAGAATGTCATGGATATATCTTCAATTCTTGTAGTTGTGACAGCTTGAACTCTAAGGAATGGTGTCTGTCTTCTTCTTACTGTATATTGCATATTTTGCAAGCTGTCTTCTCACACAGGTACTATTGCTTCCAATTTTGAGTTGGTAAGATTCAGGATGAAACATGTCCTGTACTTTCCTAGGTGCCCATGTTGTAGCGTGGCTTAGCAGATATGGAGAATTGCTTAAGCTCCTCTATTTTTCCCAAAAGTACTGCTCAAGCTCAAATTCTCTAAGTGGCATTAAACATTTTAATATTTTATAAGTATCCATTGGATGAACCTCTATTAGTGCTTTATTGTACTATTCCATCTTCCTATTTTAATTTCAGGTAACAGGATTTTCTCCTTCCTGTCCCTGCATATTTACTTTTAATTCTCTCCCTCAATATTTTAAATAAAAATGTTTACAATGAGCAACCAAAGTGTGGCTTCAAAGATAAATTAGTGTCAACTGTTGACTAATTATGGGCATTGAGACTAACAAAGGCCATTCTATTGGTAATAGCTATTGTACATGCATGTCGTCAGACCACAGTCATTGTATTAAACATGACAGTTCAAAGGAAACCTGTAATTGCCCCACAACAACGATTGTTGGATATTGTTATGATTGAAGCTTAGTTTCGATTCCTGTTGAAGAGGTGTAGTTATGTTCCAGTATTAAGGTTGGTTCTTGCTGATGGGTTTGATATCTAGGTAGTTCAGTTGAAGGTGGTGGTTGCTGGGCAGTTTGGAGAGATTCCCAGGATTACCAAAAAAACAGTGTCACTATAGCAGAGATCTGAACTACAGCTTTCACTATTATTATAAGGCTTTAATGGCTTAAGCAGTGTCTCTAAGGATGGAAATGGAACTAACTCTGCAGACTTCAGCTAGTATTTATTTATTACTGTATGAACTCTTAAGGCAGTATATAAGGCCTTACTATACAACTCTAGCAGAGACAGAGTAAATGGACATGTATATTCAACAATAATAATCAACATTACTCATTCTAATCACCAATGTCTATATTGGGTGTCAGCTGCATAAAACCCCACTTGATCAACATCATGAAATAATTCTTAAACTGAGTTTGACAATGTATATGTTATCAATATTTTTAGTTCATAATTCAAGTCAATAAAAATAAAATAGATATTTGCAAAAAAAAAAATGCAGCTAAAGATGAAATCCAATGGTAGTTTTCAGGAAAAAAAATAAAAAATATTCAAACCGAAACATCTGACACAAATTTCTATGAACATGAATATTAATTATATGAACATGGGTATAGATATAATGTATATGAACATGAGTAAATACTAACTATACATTAATATTTAACAATAATAATGAACACATTATGATAGAAAGAAACATATTTAACTTGCAAAAGAAAGGAACATATTGCCATGTAGGAAATATTATATTATATATGTAAATCTATGGCAAGTATATTTGTCTGCTTAGCAGATGACAAAAACTATGGAAATGTTAATCAACAAAAGTCTTAGTGTATTTTTTATATTGTCTAAAGCCATTACATGAGCAAAAAAAACAGCTCTTCGATAGTTCTGTTAATAAAGCAGAGGAAAAAAAAGGAATAAGTCCAACAGGATGAGTTCTGTTAATAAAGCGGAGGAAAAAAGTGAGAAATAATTAACAAGGTGACCACTTGAGCACAAAGTGAGAAATAATTAACAAGTCAAAGACATGAGAATCATTTACAAATAAATATAAAAATAAATGTAAATAAATTGTCTTTATCGTGATAGAAAATCCCATACTTAGGTGAAGTGTAAACACGGCCATGAAGTCATATATAATCTGGATCCAAAACTTTAATATTTTGTTTGATGAAAAGTAGAGTGAATAATAATTTTAAAGAATTTTATTTTTTTGTCTAGTTTAAAAAAAATTTCATAAAATATTGGGCAACTTTCTGAAATTCCTTTCATTATTAGAGTTTTTAAAATTATATTTTATTTTCCAAAAATAAAATTACTTATAACATACTTATTTATAAATCTAAAAATCCGGTACTTATTCCTGTACTTATTTATAATAGTGGAAAACCAGTGTTGTTTAGAATAGCACTTTACATTGGGAAAACTTTTGAAGACATATTTGATCTTCCAATCCCTTCTCCAGCCCACGGGGGGTTCACTAGTGAGACAATATCATATCACATCCATTCATATTGGGGGGTTGAATACTCTTAAAAACATAGAAAATATATTGCCCTGTATCAAGGGGTCAAGGGGGGTTTTTAATTTCACATAGTAATATACATATTGGGGGTTATTGTATTTGGGTGTGCAGAGGAATAACCTCCAAATCGTGGGATGAATTCATACCTCCAAATCACGGGCTCAATTCATACCCACCTAAACCTTAAGTACCTTCCATTTTTATTTGATATTGCTTATGATCCTAAGTTTTGCATAAATATGATAATAGTGTACCAATGATAATATCGATAGAAGTCTCTTTGGATTATTGTCCTTGAGCAATCCTCATTTAATAGATTATTTAGGCTTGGCTTGAATTAATGTTCTATTTTTTTTCATCTTTAAGTTAAGAGATGCAGTTAATCGAGAGTTCTAGACTTGAACAATTGTATTATATTTTTGTAGGCATTCTAGTAAAAGATTTAACTCTTCACTTTTTAGGTTAGGGTTTAGGTGGGCACTGATATTCAATTAAACCTTGCTCCATGACAACAAAGAAAAGTGAGATCAATCATTCTTGGCTCACTTGAACCAAGAAAAGTTAGATCAATGTTTCTTGACTAATTATTTCTTTCAACTTTTTGTATTCTTCTTTAATATTTTCATATTGCTAGTTACTAATACTTGTTAGATTGAGTTATATTTGGCACAGTCATAATTGTAATTTCAATTCTTATATGCAAGCCATCTATCTTAATATTGTATTGGAATTAACATGATTCACATAGGTGAAAATCTAAATCCTTATTTACATACCCTATGTGTTATCATTACCATGAAATGTTATCATATAAGTTTCACCATCTATGTATCTTTATAACTATTGCATGGTTGAAACCTAACAATGGAGATATTTCCCTATCCTTTAAAGATTAAAAAAACTAGGTACAACCCAAGAAAAGGTAACTAATTTTGTTAATTCGCTTGATTGCAAGAATAAATGTAGAGTAAGTGGAGGCAATTCATTGGATCTTGTGAATGACCCAAATCCAAGCTTTGCACATGATCATATGGTGTTATTGAAAAGTAAGAGGAATTTTTCTATGTTCATTTGGGTTCAAACATCAATGATGTTTGTTTTTATAGGAAGATAGGGGTATCCATCACAAAAGGGTTTCAATTTTGAATTTTTATGGAGTTTAATTTATTAAGCTTATAGAAAACGTGAGTTCTCTATGGCTATATTCATATTTACATGATATAAAATTGGTATATTTGTAGGTTGTGGTGTGAAACATCTGCAATTCTCATATTTTCTAAGCATTGCACTAACAATTGGACTATAAATATTTTACATTCTTTGTTATGTTGATCTCTTGACTAGGTTGCGTTTTACGCATTTTGGCTTCCCTAGCACTATTTCTTTGGGTGTTCCACTATCCAATGCTACAAATTGATCAGTCAACCCCGCAATCCTAGTGGGATCATTATTAGCATTATACTATTATTGTATTTAGCATCTTGTTTGCTTATACTAAGATGTGTTAGGGCTCCTTTTTGTTGCAACTTGATAATACGATATAAAGGGGGTGTTAAAAATGGGTTGATAAAAATGGATACCTACAATATATGGTGAAAGTAGGGGTTTTCTTAATTGGAAAGGAATATTGGGAGAGGGGTTCAACAATAAAATTTTAGGATGCAGTTTCCAATATTTAGTGAAATTAGGGGTATTCTTTAATATCGTGTGAACGATCGTGCTATGTAACAAGTTCATTGAGTGAACCTCCCGTGCTCCAGCCCCACACCCACTCCTGTTTCAGTTCGTTCCCTTGAAGTTGACAACTCATCTCCCAAGGGGCAGCTGCCACTGATTCATCATCCGGTGTTCCTGCAGGTGGTCCTTCATTAGGACACTCAGCTGCATCATTTGCAGGTGCCCTAAAATCTATTTATCTTATTGTGGCTATAGCAGCTATGTCTCTTCTGCTATTGTGAAGCTGCCCAACTCCCTGCCCCACAGCGAAAAGGAAAACATCCAGATCTTCTGTGTACATCTGCAACTAGGAGGATGAGTGGCGCTCAAATTTATATGAGATTTAAGTCTTTGCATTTATTTGAGAATTCAATTAGTGGTGTGAATCATGATATTTTCTACTATTTGATGTATATTTGATGTAAGTAAGACTCTGGGTTTATGTACTATATGCATTAGGTACGATAATGTCTTGTATTTTAATTATTATTTATGCCCGATTCATTCTGGTACCGAAGCATTAACTTTGAACCATAAAATCTATTGCATCTTAATAAGCGAATTTTCTCTTGGGCATGTAATTTTTGTTTTGAACTGTTTTCTTCCATTTACAATTTCAGGATCTGATATTGCTGTCTCTTTGATATTCACATAAACAGTTCAGTATTCTAGCTCTCTTATCCTAGATGGAATGTTAGATTCACCATCTAGGATATGGTATTGCTGATTCTCTAATGCTGACTTGAACATTTGAGTAAATGCATGTACAGTTCAGTATTCTAGCGATTTGTTTTCTGGGTTGGAATGCAAAATTCAATGGTAGTGATGGATTTTAGTACAGGAACTAACCACTTGATAATTAACCTCCATCAGAAAACAAAATAAATGCTTGGAATGCATTCATAGCAGTCCTTTTCTGTGTTTAGATTATGCTTTGATGACAAAATTAACAAATGGGAAACAAATGAACGGGAGAATAACTCAAGCTACAAGAAATTAGAGATTCATGTAATCAATAGCTCTTGAAAGTTTAAAATTTATTATTATTTGCAATTATTGTTCACATGTCTAAGGTTGGCCGTTAGCTACTTAAGGCCTTTTATTATTATATGTTACTACAAGGTTCAAGCATGAAAAGAAAGGGTAGGTCTATTTCTAACCAGTCTAGTAGATTCTAATTACTTAATTGTAGATCAACAAGGCTCGGCCGAACCAACTCGGCCAGGAAAAAATAGTCATAGTGAGTGGTACAAAAGAAGCATCCATTAAATGAAAGCAAGCGTGATTTCAGGAACTACGTATATAAAAGTTAAGAACAAAAACTAATAACTAAGTTTGGTGAGGCAGTTCACGTAAAGAAAACACCCTGTTCGTTCTCTTTACTAACTTAAAGCTCTGCTCCTCACTTTCGTGCCTCACCGCTTTAGATCTGGGACTTTTCTATATGCTATTTATCTATGAACACATTTCTATTTATATACGTAATATCGGGAGGGATTTAGAGACCTTCTTTGTTTATCTTCCTTGGATTGATTCACTGCGTGCCTGAACTTTAGGAGATCTTATCGGGGTGGCCACTTAGAACATCGCCATTTACCTTTGCCTACAAGAATACCTTTCTTTATGTTCCAACCTATATAAACAACCTAGCATCTTAACCACCCTTTCTATACCGGCTCACTTATAAAACTTAGTTATTGGACAGGCCTTTGGTAGGCACTTTGAACCATATGTTGAGCAATTAACAGTGATAGCACCAATGTGTTATCACCTATATGTTGGGTGATGGATATCCTTATGGTCAATACATGAGGGTGCCTAGTATAATAGTAAGTCACTACAAACCCCTAAACACCCTATAGGTGCATATCATGCCAACCAACAACTTTTTTCTAGCATCATGTGTTGTGGTTGCAAGATAGGTAAATAGTCCTTTAGTCCACGTAGCAGAGTGTAGTAGTCCTCTTACCCTTATTACCACCAATATAAAATATTGACTCTGCCTACCAGATCAAATTCTTTACCACACCTACAATATAAATGGTACTCTTATCGGGCCGGGCAGGCTTTCACTTTCCAACCAGCCCCCAGATCGAGGGTGTTTCAGAGCTATATTCCATCAAGTAGCAACATTCATATAAAAAACTAAAATTTAATTCTAATAAATATACGTAACATTGCATTTTATTATTCTCGTCATAGCATCTCTTTCACTATTCCCTTTTTTGCTTCATCATGTTTACTTTACTTTCTATTAATTTTATTTTTCATGTCGGCGTTCCTTTACACCTTATGGAGCAATTGCTAGTGTATAAGTGCGGAGACTTAAAGTTTCACTTCTTTTTACCTCGTTTTATAAGTACAACAACTTAAAGTTTTACTTCTCTCTACCTCGTTTTAATTTAGTAATCTTATTGCAATGCCTTTGTCTAAATAAATGCTTTCTCTTTTAACATAATAATGGGTGGCATATAAATCCTTATGCACCTTTAATAAAAATATTATATTCAACGAAAATTACGAACATTTGTTATGATTGTAGATGTGTATCAACTATTATTGTCATTGCATTTCATTAATTTGTGCTCGGGTCATTGAAAGCAATAACAATGTTGAGGTACACCATTGGTCCTCGGTGTTTTTATGGGTTATGTTATAAATCCATGAGATATTCTTACGCCAAAAAAAATGACTCGCTACTAATGGATTTGTCAATCGAGGTTGGAAGCCTCATGTTGTCAAACAAATGGATATATGTAGGCTTCGTGTTGAAGGTTGTTGACTCATGGTTCTTTTCTTTTTCTGAATAAAGTAAATATCTCCATGTTTGTATGACTAAAATATTTATATGGTTACATCCAAAATAATATCCTTTTTTAAAATGATGGTTCACCATTTGTTAGAGGGCTACATCTATTAAGAAATTTCCAACCCCTGTTATTCCGGAGAATTAAGGTCTGACCAGCATTAAAATCATTACATAGTCAAAGTCGGTTCCCAAGGAGCAAGCGTCACAAAGCGAGATTTGAACCCGGGTGGGGAGGACAACAACATTCCTCCCAACCACCCGATCTACACTCAATTGACTATCCTTATACATTCCACCAAGCCGAGAGATAAATTATAATCAACAGCTATTATTCCGGAGAATTAAGGTTTGACCAGCATTAAAATCATTACATAGTCAAATTCGGCTCCCAAGGAGCAAGTGTCACAAAGCGAGATTTGAACCTGGGTGGGGAGGACAACAACATTCCTCTCAACCACCCGATCTACACTCAATTGACTATACTTATACATTCCTCCAAGCCGAGCGATAAATTATAATCAATTTCCTGATAAGTTGTTCACACATAGAAATGAATTTTTTAATTAAATGTAATGAAAAAGACAAACAATGCAAAGGAAAAATCCATCAAACTCATAGACAAGGGATTTTCCCAGCAAACATATGTTGAATTGGGGACGGTATAAGCAAGATTAGAGTATTCAACATTATCTTTTTCTAAATTTTGAATAAAAATTTATTTATAGTTGTCAAAGATGTTATCAAGGCATATTTAAGTATATGGCATTGCAAGAAAACTAGCCATCAAATAGCTTAAAAATCAAAATACAGGGCTTTAAAACTATGGTTATATAAACCCTTTCGATTGAATAATATAACCTATCCCAAAAGAATAAAAAATGTTGAACAAAGGGACTATTAAATTGCAATAGAAGAAAATACAAGGGCAAAACTAGCAGTGGAAACCATCAAACAATGTACATTACAAAAAATTGCTCAAGAGCATAGAAAATGGAGCCGAATAGCACCCATAAATTGTACACAGAAAATCGATGGTCGCCATAAAATACTAGAAATCGATACCACTCATATACATATTATAAGCGAGTTCAAAGCCAAAATTTCCCTCGATACTTACAACAATAACCCATGTAAAAACCCTAAATTTGAATCGTCGGAAGAGGAGTGACACCCTCCGCAATTTCAAACGTTGGTTTTAACAAAGACACAAATGATGAAGTTTGTAGCACTGAGGCCACAAGAGATCTAAGCATTCATCCTAGAAACATAGAAAGTGTCTGGGCATTCATCCTATGATGATTTGTCACTAATCATTTCAAAGTCCAGGGATTACCATGAAAATTCCCATAGAGAGAATGAGCACAACCCTATCGTATTCAAGTAAAACTAGGGAATCAACGTTCGTACCAGATAAAATTATATTTTTTCCTAAATATATTTTTAACAATTGAACCGAACCCACCGGTATAGACAACCTAGAAAAAGGAGGATACATATTGAAACAAGTTGAACAGTTATGAATGTATCCATTGAATATAACCAGATTGAACTAATGTAAACACATGTCGTGTATCCATGTCATAGCACTAATCAAGTAGCAATGCTTCCGTGCATGTGCTACATTTGGCTGTTGTAGTCACCTTTGTTATTGACCATCTAAAATCTTGGGCGCATTCTACCAATGCACTTACACTACCCACAATGGAAAAATTATAAACAATTAACCTTGTCTTGCATGCAGACGCTAATTTGCCAGGTTATATGGCAGTTGTAAGCACATAGTATGAGCGGTATATCTTGTTGGCAGCTGTTTCTTTTTAATTGTTGTGACAGATTTTTGTTTCAGGATTGTTTGAGGAGAGAGCATAGATGTGAGTCAATGTATTCGAACGAAAATGTATCTTGGAGGCAACTATTTTCTCCATGGCCAACAATGACAATTACATTATTGAGAAGGGAATCGAGTAACTGCCAAGTTCAGAACACAGACTGCGGAGACAGCTCAAATATTGAGGAGAGAATCCAACAAATCTTAGACTATTAACTATTTTTTTCAACAATGGACTGAACATGGCATTCTATTATGCTTATTGCACAACCTAGTTGCCACTTTTGAGGTCATCTAGGTGCACGGAGGAGGAAGGACATCTGCATTATGATGAAACTGTGTTGCCATGAATTTTCCATAAACTCTGCATCTCAAAATGGACAACATTAAAGGTTTTTGATTTATATAATTTGAGTCAAGGTTAAAGCTAAGAAACTTAAGGAATTGAAGGAGCCTGGAGGATGCGTGTAGCTACAAGAGACATGTTCAAAAATTCAATTGATGATTAGTCCTGTTGCATAGGATGAAAACGTGAATTTAAAATGGACAATAGCTGAATTAGAGGTGGCGCTAAATCTTGAACCATTCTTTACACCGCTTTGAGCCATAAGTGGACCTGAAGAGCAGGTAGGGGAGGCCGCAGAGAAATCCAACAGGCTGCTGATAAATCCGTGAAAAAAGAAGGAAGCCCGAGAGTTTATATATAGTGTCAGAAATCCTATGGCCAAAAATATGAAAGACAACTAATTTATTGTTTTATTTTGCAGTGTGCTACAAGACTCGATTTTCCTTTTGGAGGGTAAAGAATATCTCTAACAACTACCTAGATTTATGTTCTTCCAGACCTTGGTAATATATTTCTTATGCATATGCTATATTCTCCATTTTCCTCTAGATAAAAGGTTCTTTTTTCTCTCACAGTGGTTCAAGCTTAGTGGAAGCGAGAGGGTTTTAGTAGTGGCCTTCCTCTGCACAAGTAAACTATTTCTCTTATCACCTGTGTATTGTGCATGTTTTACTTTAGTTGTCTCTAAGAATTACATCTTGGCCTTTGACGAAAACTCGTAGGTATATAATGTGTATATAACAAGTGATATGTTCGGACCAGGGTTTTGGTTAACCAAAACCACCTTGTAGAGCTTCCACTCGAAGCCATTTAATTTTTAAATGAAGTTTATTCTTCTAATGGATTTTAATAACTACCAGGTAACAGAAATATGCATAAGTTATTTGCAGACGTCGGGTTAAACCAGAGGGCTTATTTTTTCAAGGTAGCTTTGTTGTTAACATAGATTCAGTTTTTTATTTGTACATACAAACACCACTCTAAGGGCAATGCCCAACTTAACATTTCGTCCACATATTAACAATAAGATTCTCAAAACTAAACATATGTATAGCAACATATTACAGTTTAATGTAATGACTCTATCCATATCGGGCTACTGTACAAATTATATTTTGTTGTTGTTTGATATAACCTACAAGCATTCTCTTGTATTAAAGACTGAAAGATGAAAATAAATGCACCTGAAACTGAAAATGGAAGATTGAATTGCAGTGCGACGCAATTGTAGAGCTAGAGGCAGAAGTTAGACTCTATCCTACCTGCGAATAAAAGGTGTTCAACCGGTTTGGGTTCATAAAAAAAATAAAAAAACATAAAAAACTTTCCTTCTGAGGACAAGGGTGCCCACCTTTACTAATTGCTCGGATGCCAATGGTGCTAATGAGGATGCGAGTGAGTTTCGATACGGTCAGGATGCTTCCCGGTTGACTGTTCCCATCTGATAGATTATGTGCTAATCCATGCTTCTCTGGCCCGTAAGATTGGTATGGCCGAGACCATAAAATCTATAAGTTCCAGGCTTTAGATCCCGCGGCACAATGTGTGATGTGCTTGGCGTAGACTCTATCCTACCTGCAACTAAAAGGTAGTCTCTATCCACTGCAACTGAAAGCGCTGCAAGTTTGCAAGTTTGTGTGATAGGAACATGAATGAAAGTGCTGGCAAGTTTGTGTGGTAGGAACAGGAATTCTTTGGGAGTTTGTGTGCAGCGAAACTTCAATGGAGAAAAAAGAGAAAGATATGACCAGAAAGTGATAGATTTGGCCATACGCCGAGTACCTCTACTTGGATGTACCGTACTAAGTATTATTAAATGTTTGAATGATCTCAACACGACGCTGAGCTGTGGGACGTAGAAATCAAGGCACACTTCATCTTGTCTAGCACCAATGAAACCCTGCCAAAAAGACATTGAATTATTAAAAATTTTAATTAAAAAAACTTCGCCAATGTTTATACCATAGCCTTGGCAAATATTTCACCCCCTACCTCCGATTAATAGAGCTGCGCGAAAAATACATAAAAAGGTCCTAAAGGGTGTTCTAAATCATTTGTCTTGATCCTAAATGGTTGATGCTGAGCAAAAATTGCAAGAACAAGTTTAAAACATAGTTGAAAAAACTAGAGCACCTCTATAGCAAGAACTAGAAGAAGCAATGTTTTCATTCTTTAAAGACAAGAGTGAATGCCCTAAAAGTCTCTCGTGGAAGGTGGAAGACTAAGATTCTAAGATTCTCATTACAATCACTTAAGCTTCTAAGTTTCTAAACTTCATTTTGTTTTACAATTTCTTAAAAATGAAACACCTTCTTCCTTTAATAAATTTTTTATTATCTTTTATTGTATAATTTCATATATAAAATTGAGTGGACTAAGAAAACCTTAACATTCTTCCATCCAAAGTGTTCTCATGTGGTAATTAAACTAGATTTATCCAATGCTTAGGATAAGATCATGGGTTGACTATTCTCAAAGCCCATTCTCATTCGTTCCAACTTTAATCTTCCATCAATAAATTAGATTGAATTATGTCTCAATGTTTTTCTCTCAATTTCAAAGAAATTGTTCAATATCGTAATTTTTCAAACTTTCAATCAATATTATAATTTTTCAAACCTTGAATTGTACTAAGCCAAAGTTGTCTCCTTAATTAGTAATTACCTTCTCAAAAATATATTAAAAAAAACAAAATAATACAACAACTACAAATAGAATAAAAATTAACTACTATCTTCTCGGAAATATATTAAAAAACCAAAAACATATAACAACTAAAATTAGAATAAAAATTAACTATCAATGAGTGTATTATGTTTTCATTTTTTAATGTCAATCAATGTTTTATGCATTTGTTATCAACATAAATAATTTTATGCATAAATGTGACTAGGTATTAAATTTGAAATTTTCAATGGTTATAAAATTATTTTGATATTTTATAAAAAATATCATATCATCTCTCTTGTAAAAGAAAGTCATTCAATATTTATAATCAAAAAAATAATTGTATGCATATAAATCATACATATAAATGTGGCTAGGTATTAAATTTGAAGTTTTTAATGTTTTTAAAATTATTTTGATATTTTTATAAAAATATATTATATTATCTCTCTTGTAAAATAAATTAATTCAATACTTGTAATTTTCTTATAATTAATAAGAATGGTTATAAACAACAAATTAAAATTTAACAAATTAATAATTTGATAAGTGATGAATATATTCTCGCACGAAGGAGATCGTCTCGGGAAAATATCCTCGAGTTCCGGGGACCATTGGAGTTCATGAAAATCTTTATTTCCAAGCGTAGGAGAGATGACACCAGTCACAATATGACAAACTACAAACCGCTACAACTTGCATAGAATTATTTAACACTAAAATGGAACTAATATCAATGGAGCAAAGCCTGGCATAAAAGCACGGTATGACTCACATTAATGTGGTGTAACCATGAGAAAAAAAATGGTTCAAATGTTCGATTCTGGCTAAAATGCTTCAATGCGAACAAACCCCGTCATGTCCTCTCATGAGTCTGGATTTTACTAATAGCTCCACACACTTTGGGACTTATGCATCGGTGATCCATTCTGAACTTACCCTCTCATTTCCCAGAGGATAAAGTCACCATCGGAACCAAGTTCCAGAACCAAATAAAATGGAACAACTAACAGAGATAGACCTTGCCTTTTTATCTACTTCACATTAAACACGACACGAAGTTTATGTTTGTGTACCAAATTATAGATGGTAGACAGACCAACCCGAGGTCCAATAATGAAAAGAGTACGCACTACATTTACTGCAACTAGGCCACTGCACCCAGGACGCCTACGCAAGCCCGTCGCCAGCTCCTGGGGTGCAGAAAACAAAGATTATGCCACCTTTTCCGGCTCCAATCAAACTGCCGATAAATACTATTTTTTTAAAATTATAAATAAAAAATCACAATACTAATATTCCAACCATAGCAATATAAAAAATTTCATTGCCACTGGTCGATTAATCGAGCTCCTCGACTACTTTATGTCGGGATATAATAATAATAACAAGCATTAAGCATTAATAATGTATGACGCACCTCTCACCGCCGAAATAGGAAGGGGTTATCGAGGTTGACGTCATCAGCTGACATCCAATCAAAACTTAACAAATTAGCATTATTTCAAAAATTTATATAAATAATTTTTTTTAACTATATACAAATAACCAAAAACTATAGAGTGGAGGAAAAATTTATAATCATAGGTACAAATTAATAGGGTTTGCATGATATATATATGATCCCCTTCGGGGACATAAAAAAGTAGTGAGTTGGTGAGTAAATTTATTTATTTTTAAATAATTATGTTTTGAGTTATTTATATTTTTAGATTATGATAATTTAAAGTATTTAGTCGTAATATTTTAAAATAAGATCTTATAATTAAAATTTATATAGAATTATAATAATGTTTTTTTTTATGAAAATGATTTAAGTAAAATAAATAAATTTATTTATATATATTAACTATTTTTTTTTTACATTTTTTTTAAGCTAGTAGGGTTTTTGTTTTATTAATATACATGAAAAAATGAGTACATATAGTGAAAAATCAAAATTTGGCATCTCTGAAGGAAATGCATCCCAGACATTAAACAAGAGTTTAGTAATAGCATCTTTATCTATGCTCATATTACTTGAAGTATTTAAATGAAATTAATTACATGATAAAAGTTCTGTAAATACTAATATAGATATGGTTGTTCAAGATCTAAAAAAACACTAAATGAGAGAACTTGTCTCTACTTTTTGGCTTCCTCATCCTTGGTTGAATTGATTGGGGTTTGGGTCGCTTGAGCATCCTGTTGGTCTTCAGAAGGAAAACCTCTTCCAATAGCGGCTCTATAAATACAATTCAATTTCTTGTCCAACCTTAGTGTTTTGAGCCATCAATTTGTTGTTTTTGTCAATGATCTACTCCATCATAAGCACAAGGCCATTCCTTTCCTCTTATGTATCCAAGATAGCTTTGCTAAGGATAGATATAACCTTCCACTTAAGAGCGATTGTTTTGAAGAATTTTGTTTCTCTTGCTTTGGTGTTTCCAGGGTCTTGGATATACCCTTCCATATTTTCTATTATCTACTCTTCGGGAGTGCAATACTGGTCTAGATGAATGTCCTCCTCAAGCTCCTCAATTCTCCTTTGAATATGAGTTGGAGTGAGGTGGAGTTACCGGGAGTGGTTTACCTCAATGTAATTTTTGATTCTATAGTTGAATATAGGGGACTTGCCATTGTAGGGGTCATAAGAGAGAGGAGTTATGGGCATGGTGAAGCTAGGCAAACTGGAGATGAGGTAGGGTGTAGAGCAAGGGGTTAAACTATGCATCAAGGGAAAAAGGAGACCCTCTCCCTCTAAGCAGGTCGAGAGGTATGAATGAAAACAGAGTCTCGACTTCATCGAGGGTATACGAAGGGGAGAAAATAAAAACAATGACTCTACAAAAACCCAATAAAAAAGCAGGGAGGGGGGGTTTAAAAACGACACGAACCCAAATATACCAGAGAGAAGCAAGCCCTAGATAGTATCTGTGCATTAAGCCTCTGCAATGGGGATTAACAGTATGGTTCTCCGTAACTGCTACCCTTTTCTCCTTATTATGCTACAACAAGATGCTGGAATCACTAATAACTTCAAATCTTCTAACCACGAAATACTTTGAATCATTTCCCAGGAAGAAGATAGGCCTGTTCATGTTGGTGACCCTGTAAGAAGAGTAATTATCATTGTACCTTTCCCTAGAGAGCCCTCCCTCTTGTTTGCTAATATTTTAAGTTTAGAGAAGTGTATAAATTTCAAGAATATAAAGAGAATGAAAGAAGATGATATGGTAAAGAAAGCATGTTTGCTTTGAGTTGGCTATCCATGTTAAAGTTCTTACAATTAATTAAGTTTTATGTGTATGCAACCAAAAACACATCTAGTATAATTTTGCAAGATAGAATTATACAATTGAAAAGTTAATGATGTTTGCAACAAAAATATAAATGTTGTTATGACCCTAATAAAGCTATATATCTAGTTTTAAATGTGTTTGTAATAGTAGGTTGGCATGGTAGTGGTATTACATTGGGAAATGATTGTATATATATATATAGAGAGAGAGAGAGATAGAGAGAGAGAGAGAGAGAGAGAGAGAGAGAGAGAGAGAGAGCCATCAACTTGTTGCATAGGGATGGGAGAAGAAGTGAATGCAATGATCCTCATCCTTTCAGCCCTACATGTATGAACACTTGTGCATTGTTACCATCACAAACTTGATGGCTAATAGTATCATGGGAGGGGCATAGGATATGGTGCCTCCCTTTTATTTAGATTAATCCTTCACTTAATTGCACCCCTATGTTGGGAAGGAAATCAACCTCTACACTATGATCTCATAGAACCTAAAAGAAAGAGAGAGATTCAAAATTTTTAACCATTTCCAAAGTTCTCTGTATGGATTGATTAAGACTAGGGTTTTGAGGTTTAGAAATTCAAGGAGGAACAAAATGATGATAGAGTAATTCCCAACTATCGATGCTTAATTTACTCCACTGCCTTTAACATTTGAAAATTTTGAAACAACATCAATGCCTCTACTTTATTTTTAATGATAATACCTAATCCCCAATTAAAATCTATTTGTTCGTTGTTGCAAACAAGAATAAATTGACTAAGTTGAACCAATTGAACCATGTTCATTTTTTCCCACTTTTTGACCATCAAAAGAAAAACCAATGCTATAACCAACTTCCCTTATAGGAGTTACAAATCCATCTCTCCCAACGACATCAATGGATATCAAATCTCCACTTAGACCTTCGACCTGGTCCATAAAATACAAAACCAGAGACTTATTCCTCACCCATAAGACTATCTCAACTTAGTTGGGAAAAAAAACGACCAATTAGACCATTCATCTAAAATCAAAGATGATCCTTGTCATGCCTACCATCTCTATTTAAACTTTCAAACTCTTAATTATATATAAAAATGAAAATCTTTACTTCAAATTTTTTTAATACTATATCAACATTAACATCCAAATTTTAATGTTGTTACAATCAAATAAACTGAAAGGTTCTAATCCCTTATATTTACCGTATAGTACGTGGGTGTAACATGTTCTACTAGTGATATAAAATATGGTTTGCGGTGTGTGTGTGTGTGTGTGTGTGGTTTGCAAGATTAATATATTTTATCATTGATATAGGATATGGTATATAGGTCTAGTATATGTGATTCTCTCACAAGTTGTTATTCACTTTGTTGTGAAATTTTTTAATTAAACAACACATATAGGTAGCCAAAAACATCATTGGCTTATGCTCTAACTTGAGTAGCATGGGGAACGTGGAATCCCACGTGAAGATTTCAAGGACCACCTTGCAAGGATAAATACTCTTGGGTGACCAATAGTGAAGTAGTACCGTGAGGGACAGGTGAAAAGAACCCCCATCGAGGAGTGAAATAGAACATGAAATCGTAAGCTCTGAATTAGTGGGAGGAAAATTAGATCTTTGACCGTGTTCCTGTTGAATAATGAACCGACGAATTATAAGCAATGGCTTGGATAAGGGAACCCACCAGAGCATATAGTGCCCATGCTTCTATACATCTCAATGCACATTGACACTAGGTAGAATATGTTTTTGAAAAACTACTACTAGGGTTTACTCTACGTCTTCGCTTCTGATCTCCTATGGCATCCGCCTCGACCTCCTCTCCTGAGGGGGTCACCTCTCTAGAATATCGCTATAAGCGAGCCATATCTCATGCTATTGCGACATGATCTAAAGCCGATGCTTCCTCTGAAGCCAGATTTGTCAAGTTGGTTGCAGCTCCAGAAGTTTCACTCTCCTTTCTCACAACAAAAAGCAAGGTGGTGGCGCTCTTGGAGAAAGGGCTCATTGGGAATTTCATTCGATTATGGCCGTCCCCAAGTTAAATCGAAATATGGATAAACAAGAACTGACATCCATTAATTAAAGGAGAAGTGATTCAAATTTTTTATGGAAATGGTTTCTATGTCTTTCTGTTTGATTTCAAGGAGGACAAAGATCTCATCTTCAGGAATGGCCCCAAGAGGTATGTACTTAAATCAATGGAATGCATATTTTTACCCTTAAAAGGATATCCCCAATTTTGTGCCTATTTGGATGAATCTACCTCACCTATCGCTTCATTGTTTGGGAGACGACGAATTAAGGGCAATATGAAATACTCTGGGGAAGTATATAGACAGATCTAAACCCAAACCCACACTATTTTCATGTGCAAGAATTTGCTTTGAAGTGGATTTGGAGAAGGGTATACTTGAAGAAATAAAACTCACCATGGACGGTTGGTGTCATCTGTAAGGTGGACTATGAAAAAATCCCCTTTAAATGCAAATTCTTCCATGAGTACGACCACTTCGCGAGAAAATGTGCAAGAAAGAAGGCCCCAGAAGAAGAATTAAACAAGGAAGAAGGTTGGAATGTGGTCACAAAAAAGGGAAGAAAATAAAATCAGATGGTTCAACCCCCCTCTCCAACGAAGAGAAAAGATGCCCCATTTAGGAAGTAGGTTTTAGGATTTATCCTCTTAGGAAGAGGAGGAGGAAGGGGAAATAAAATAAGAAATAGAAAATGAAAATGAAGAGCGACCTAACAACGAAGAAGAGGAAAATGGAAACATTCCAATCATGGAAAACTTAGCCAAGTCGGCCAAGGAGATCTCCTTAGACTCATCAGGCTTAGTGACTAGATTCAAATCCAAGCTCTCACAAGAAGAATCGATAGAAATAAGGGAGGAAGAGAAAGGAAAACCAGGGAAGAAGGGAAGGAAATCAAATACGACACATAGGGAGGAGCAATCTGAGAAATTAAAGGTAGAAGGGAAACAAGCCAGTCTAGACCAACATATCAAGATAATCTATACTCCAGGAAAGCAGCCAATAGGGGTAGTTGAGAATTTGAAGGTAAAAAATCCTGCCTTATTCACTCATAAATAATGAAAATAGTCTCCTGGAACTGCAGAGGATTAGGAGGTAAAACCAAAACATAAGCCATTAAAAATATGATAAAAAATGATAAAATATCTATAATCCTCATCGAGGAGACAAAAATGAGTCAGGAAGATTGTAAAGAAACTATGAAAAGGATATAGAAGAATAACGAGAGCAACTCAGTTGCAGCAGTAGGAAACTCTAGGGGAATCTCCTTCTGGTGGGATGCTTGCAGATTTTCTAGAACAGGAGAATGGAAGAACCCTAACTGGCTCATGGTTGAACTAAACGACCAAGTATAATATGAAATAATACGTATATGCAATGTATACAGAATGATTCTTCATCATAAAAAGCCTGAATTTTGGATTTCCTTTGAATACCTTCACAGATTGAATCTCCACCATCAAATTATAGTAGTAGGTGATTTCAACACCGCAGTCTCCCTCAATGAAAAAAGAGGAGTAAGAGTCAGGGATCCCTATGCAGAGAATTTCGAAGACCTGCAAGGCTCATGGAATCTCACTGATATCAAGCCCAAGAAAGGAAGCTACACATGGAGTGACAAAATATTAGGAACCGAACATATAGCAACGTTGTTCAGAAATCCACATCATCATTTTTAGGACCTTGCATGCAATTAGGGTTTGGATGCAAACTCTAGGATTTTCATGCATTTTGCATGCATCCCAGTCACTAGGTTGATGCCTCCAGCACCTTATCCACTTCATTCTAGCACCCGGGAGCTCCTTCCATCATATTTTTAGCACTCCTAGTCAGGAAGGCACCCATTTCTCACCTACTTCCAGAGAATGGCACACTTCTTCACCTACCACTTCAGTTACACTCAGTTAGCTCCGATTCTCCTTGATTTGAGGCTAGTTTCACTCCTGACTAACTGTTTCACTCCGTTGGACCTCCATATTGACTAGATGACTTGTTCTGACTTCAGTTAAGCCTCCCATGCACCCTCCATTGAGCCTCCTTCCCTATATTAGTGCTACACACTTCAGTTACACTTGTTACACTCAGTTAGACTCAGATTGACACCTGGGTGACTGTTTCTTGTGCATTGATGACCACCACTGATTGGTGATTAGGACTCCTAGTTGGAGCCAAGCTACACCATTCAGTAATTCGAATGACCTTCTTAGTCAATTATAATTGCTCACTCATTGTCGGATGATTGTATTGTAATTATTCACCCTCATTGGGATATTGAGCACTGATGCATGCTTTGCACAGTTTTACACCATTTTTCTTAGTTTCATCTATTATGATTGATTTACTTGTTCATTAGATCTGTTGTGACTAATTTTACATGGTATCAGAGCCATGGAAGGGACAATATTTCTTTTCTATAGGTG
Source organism: Larix kaempferi (assembly GCA_027924585.1). Taxonomy (NCBI): domain Eukaryota; kingdom Viridiplantae; phylum Streptophyta; class Pinopsida; order Pinales; family Pinaceae; genus Larix; species Larix kaempferi. Next base: position 1,068,341 of record BSBM01000926.1, on the reverse strand, counting down.
TGCTACATGAAGATTGAGCAATTTTTGCTCGCTTTGCAGCAGTTTTATGCAGTTGCATCACTTTTTGCAATTGCAGCTATTGCTCCATAATAGTTCTTGTTTGCTTGTGATTTGCAGGTTTCTTACTTCCTCCATTTGCATTCGCTATTGCAAAGATGGAAGCTTCTTCTTCACAAAATTTTCTTACTCCATTCAACTATGATGAATGGAAACCAAAGATGATTGCATGCTTGAAGGGACAATGTCTTTTTGATATGTGCATTGGTAATACAAGAGATTTTGATTCTGATGAAGAGGAGAATGATTGGATCAATGATTGTGACAGAGATTTTGGAGCAATATGTCTTGCTATGTCTCCTTGTATGCGCTACCTCAGTAACACTGCTGAAAATCCAAGTGATCTATGGGTCCAACTTGACAGAGAATTTGGAAAGCAGGAAGAAGAGGATCATGCTAGCCTTTTGGAGAACAAGTCCAGTGAGATCTCCTTATGTGCTCTCTCCAATTATGTCATGGCCTCATCCATTGTTCAAGATGAAGAATAAACTGTAGATTCAACACTCATTCTATCAAAGTCTTCTATTTTGAATTCTGAGCAAGATAAACCAGCTCATACTCTAGATTCCGAAGAGGTTCTTGAATCTTCTCTTTCACAGGAGTTTGCCGGTATGTAGAATAATGATCTACTTGTAGTTTTAGAGGTAAAATATGATTTTGGAGGAGAATCATTCGCCCTCCTTGATTTCATGCATCCTATAGACTTGTGTTCTATCATTTGCAAAGTTTCTCAGAGTTTTAATGAAGATGAAGAGCACTACCATTCGCTTGAGTTCAATTCTCATACACGTTTTGCTGATTTTGGTTTTGATCTCACCCTTGTTGGTTCAAAGGAGATCTCAAGAAACCATTCATCTATTCTTGGAGCTGATTTAACTTCTACTGATAAGAAGTTCAAGTTTCAAGGGCCATTTGATCTTATTGTAGCTTTTCCTATCTCACTTGGTTCGAATCACAGGTTCCAGTATCATCCTCATATTTTCAGATTTGTTCTCACCATTTTCAGTATGAAGAGCAAGTTCATAAAGTCTCCACATTCGCTTGCATCCACAGATGGAGAATCCAAGCACACTTTTTTGGAACATGATCCATTTACTCCCAAGAGTAAGATACCTCCAGACATATCTACTTGATTTTGGAGCAGTTAAATCTTTTGGTGTGCTATAGTCTATTTTGAGGGGGGTATTTTTCCCATGGGGTTTTCCCCATTTCCTCGGTTTATTGATTGTTATTAGTTTGGATTATTATTGTATTGGGGTGACCTTTGTTCTTAGTAACCAGGGCCCTACATTATTATTTTTTTACATCGTAGTCTAGCTTGAGGGGGGGGTGTTCGAATATCCACATCATCATTTTCAGGACCTTGCATGAAATTAGGGTTTGCATGCAAACTCTAGGGTTTGCATGCATTTTGCATGCATCCCAGTCACCAGGATGATGCCTCCAGCACCTTATCCACTTCATTCTAGCACCCGGGAGCTCCTTCCATCAGAATTTTAGCCCTCCTAGTCAGGAAGGCGCCCACTTCTCACCTACTGCGAGAGAAGGGCGCATTTCTTCACCTACCACTTCAGTTCCACTCAGTTAGCTCCGATTCTCCTTGATCTGAGGCTAGTTTCACTCCTGACTGACTGTTTCACTCCGTTGGACCTCCAGATTGACTAGATGACTTATTTTGACTTCAATTAAGCCTCCCATGCACCCTCCACTGAGCCTCCTTCCCTATATCAGTGCTACACACTTCAGTTACACTTGTTACACTCAGTTAGACTCAGATTGACACCTGGATGACTGGTTCTTGTGCATTGATGACCACCACTGATTGATGATGAGGACTCCTAGTTGGAGCCAAGCTACACCATTCAGTGATTCAAATGACCTTCTTAGTCAATTTGAATTTCTCACTCATTGTCAGATGATTGTATTGTAATTATTCACCCTCATTGGGATATTGAGCATTGATGCATGCTTTGCACAGTTTTACACCATTTTTCTGAGTTTCATCTATTGTGATTAATTTAATTGTTCATTAGATCTGCTGTGACTAATTTAGACGTGCCTCGACAGAATTGTGGTAAATGAATTTATTGTGCTAAGAAGCACTATTCATGTCTCCAAAATTCCGTCTTCTGCTGTTTCAAATCACAAACCTCTTCTTCTTGAATTTGGTTGTCCTTATTTAAGTGCCCCCCTTCCTTTTAAGTTTTATCCATCTTGGATCAATGAGGATGAACTATATAATATAGTCAAAGAGGCATGGTGTCCTTATGTCCAAGGGACCCTAGGTTTTATTTGGGAGGAAAAATTGAGAGCCACCAAAGCAACTATTAAGGCTTGGGTAAAAACCCGAAATGCATCGGCTGTATTCCGTAGGGAAAAGATTCGGGAATTAAGAATATTGCAAGAAGAAATGGAGCAGAGTGAAAAAACTGCAGAGACTCCGGCAAAAGAGAAAATGTTGGGGGAGAGGATACAAAAAATGGGAAAAAAGGAGGAAGAAGAATGGAGAATAAAGTCAAGAATCCTTTGGATGAAGGCAGGAGACAGAAACACCAAATAATATCATAATCAGTATAAAGAAAGAATGAGAAGAAACACTATATTGGAGCTGGAAAATGAGAATGGAGAAAAAATATCCATGGTGTAGAGAATTAAAGATGCTGCTTTTAGGAATTTTCGTTCTTTATACCACGTGGAGGAAGAAGAGGAGTTGGAGGAACATGAGATTTTCTGCAGGAACATTCCATCCCTTGTTTCGAATGAGGACATCGAAGCTCTTCTTGGGAAAATATCGGAGGAAACAGTTAGAGACGCTATTTGGTCCTTGCATCCTAAAAAGGCACCTGGCCCGGATGGGTTTCCCATTTGTTTTTATAGAAGATATTGGAGCATTATAAAAGTGGATCTCTGCATAATGTTGGAATTCTCTAAGGGGAGAATCAAGCTGGGAGGAGCTACTAACTCCTCTTTCATAGCTATGATCCCAAAAGAAAAAAAGCCAACCTCTTTAAAAATATTCCGCCCCATATCTCTCTACAACGCATCATATAAGTTTCTCACAAAAATCATCGCCAGTAGACTGAAGAAGCTTATCCCCAACATAATTTCAGAGAATCAAGGAGGTTTCATTGCAGAAATAAAATTACATACAACATAATTTCAGTTCAAGGAAGCATTCATTCTAGCTATAACATATATGAAAAAGGTATGGCAACTAAATTGGATTTAGCAAATGCCTTTGACAGGATCAATCATAGTTTTCTTTTCAAATTTATGGAGTGGTTTGGATTCTCCCCTCTTTTTATCAGGTGGATAGGAGCGTGCATCGGTCAACAATGGATTTCCCCTTTGGTTAATTATAGACCCGCTAGTTTCTTTAAAGCCTCTAGAGGGTTGAGGCAAGGATGCCCACTCTCTCCTCTTATTTATATCATTGTAGCTGATGCTCTGAGTAGACGTCTTAATTAGATTTCTAAGAGTGGAAATCACCCGGGCATAATCATTTCAAGAGGAGTAAGGGTTGTCAATAATGCTCAATTTGTTGATGATACCATCCTCCTTGGTACTACTTTTGTTTCTTTAACAAGGAAATTCAACTCAGCTCTCTCTACTTTTCTAAAAGCTTCTGGAGGAATGACTAATAAAGACAAGTGCAATATTTATAGCTGGAACTGGCCTCCAAATATTCTATTAGAAATATCAAGAACTCTTGGCTTCCAAGGGATACAAAAATGGAACTTTTTCAAGTACCTTGGTGTACCTATCACTCTAAAAAAAAGCAGTCCCAGAGCATGGGAAGAATTTTTGTACAAATTTAAATCCCGCATCCAATCCTGGGGGATGAAATGGTTAAACTCAGCAGGAAAAGCAACTCTCTTAAAATCCACTATGTTGTCAATGACTATATTTATATGCTCATCTCTTTTATCTCCGGTGGGTTTCCTAAGTAATGTGAGAAAACTCCTTAGGAGTTTTCTCTGGAAGGGAGGAAAGGATGGAAGCAAGAAATTCCATCTGATCAAGTGTGAAACTGTTAGAAATGAAGTCAAAAGAGGAGGTAATGCTATAACCGAACCAAGGCTAGTTAATGTGGCAATGGGAGGCAAACATATCTAGAGACTGACAACAGGAAACAATGACTAGTGGAAGCAAGCTATCCAAAAGAAATATCTAAATGACCAAGGATCAAAAGTATGGATCAAGGAATAGAAGGAAATAGCTCGAGAATTTGGGATCTCTACAAATCAGAAACCAATTTATTTCAAGAGCATCTTCATTGGGTCCCTAGAAATGGCAAGAGGATCAAAATCTAGAGTGACAAGATTATGAACCCCCCCCCCCTTGGAGATCTAGAGGATCTCAGAGAAGTCAAATTCTGGCCTAGTAAAAAAGGAATCAACAACTTGTACGTGCTTTCAAGGCGGCACAAAAATGGAAATTGGAAAGGATGGAAAATATTGGATATCCCTAGGTACCTAGTGGTGGAATTTAATAAGCTAATACTTGAACTAAATGGGAGGGCACCAGTGCACAAAAAAAGAAGAGATTCCAGAGGATGGGGACCAACATGAAGGTATAGTGTAAAGGAAGGATATAAAATTCTGCTCAACAACCTGCCAACTTCTCTCGTTGCCAAGATTTGGGGATGTATTTGGTGCTCTAACAACCCTCCGAAGCTAAATGCCTTTTCTTGGATGCTGGTACATGGGAAAATTCTCATAGCTGAGAATTTGAGAAAGAGGGGAATCAAAGGACCTAATACATGTGTTATATGTAAGTAAGATGAAGAATCAATACATCACTTGTTCCTTGAATGTAAATTCACCAAAGAAATATGGAACATATTCATGAAAGAAATTGGGCATCAACTTCCAGATCTAGTTAGCGGATTCTACAAGGGATGGGAGTTCTGTTTTCCCAGAAATCTAAAGCAGAAAAATTCCTTGAAGCAATTAGGGATGGATGCCCCCAAATATATTAATTGGAAAATATGGCTTGCAAGGAATAAGGAAATATTTGACGGGAAAAAATATGAGGTAAGAAGAGTTGCTCTGAAAGCTCAAATGCAAAAAAAGGAATTCTTTCTAACCCAGGGAAAATCAATCTCAACATCAGATATCTTAACCCCCTCTAAACAAAAATGGACCATCAACTTTGTAAAGGAAATCTCTCTTCAGTCCAAATTTCACCACAAAGAGTGGTGGGAAATAGATCTCTCCCCAAAGAAATTTCAAAATTGCGTCAAGGCTCAACGAAAATTATGTTTATTCTTTGATGGTGCATCCAAAGGTAACCCAAGGGAAACATGTGCGGGTGGGGTTATCTATGACGTAGGAGGAACAATTATAAGAACATTCGCATGGGGTCTCGGCAAGAGAACGAAATTTTTTGCAGAATGGATGGCTGTCTCTTAAGGAGTAGAAAGCTTGAACGAGTTGCAGGTGAAGGAATTCATTGCTTTCAATGACTCGAGAATTGTTATTCAATCCATGAATAACATGAGCAAATGGAAAAAAACTATGAATAATCTTCAATTAAGAATTTCCCACATCTATCCCAATAGGACAAACATCAAGTTCTACCACGTTAAAAGAGGGTTCAATGGTTTGGCGGACCACTTGGCCAATGCTGGGACGAAGTTAAAGGAAGGGGATCTATCCCTCAACGTGAATCACATCAACCCTAAGTGGTGTAGAAAATTTTGAAAACTCATTTAAATGAGTTCAACACCCAAGAGAAACTGATTTAATGGCGGAGGTCGAAGACAAGCATGCTCACTGCCAGAGGGAAGGCTCGAGGCTTCTCCTGGCACGAACCACTCTGGATCCTTCTCTTCATCATTAAGTCCACACATTTCTCTTTATGAAGATTAGGTGGGTGGAAGGTACAAAAAGCACTGCCAAATTATGGATTTTTCATCGTTGAAAGAGTTGGGGGAGAATATATGGGAAATCCAACTTCTCTTTCCTCACCTTATTCAAATTGGAAAATCTATTCATTGTGAGTGTTTCCAGGAGAGTAAAGATATAGAGATGGCGGACAAGGGAGCTATGAAAAAGAAAGGCTCACTCTCGATCCATCCAGAGGAAGATGCGGTTTTAGCTCATGTCACGTAGGATATCACCGCCATCAAGGAAGGGTTGATGGACCTTCGAAAAATGAACAGGTGTATTTTTGAGGTGGAAAAATCCTTCCCGGAGGAGTCAAAATAGACTGGGCTAGATTTAACAAGGTTCGAATCGCGGTTGGAAGATGCAGAAACTGGTTATCGGGTTCAAATAGGAGAAGTGGAAGATTTAAAGAGGACCGTGGCAGACATGGAATGAGCCTTGAGCGCAAGGTTGGATGGGGTCCATGGGAAGTTGTTGGAATTACACTGAGCTATTCAAAATTGCAGCATGAATGATGCAGAACGCCACGAACATCATTTTAATTAGTTGAAGGAAATTATGGAGATGGTGCAAGCAAATGTGAATGGAATCTACCCCTGGAATCACGAGGGAGAACGTGCATATGAATCCCCTATGGACGATGCGTCAGTCGGGCAGACAGAGGTAGAGGAAGCAATCATTTAGGAATGATGTCCTTTCTTCCCTGTTAGTGTTAAGGCTATGTTTTTGTGCATTTTTTTGGTAGGGTAGTTCATAAGAGTATACACAGTTAGAAGTAGGAGGTCCAATTTAGTAAAAATGCTGAACAACTAGAATTCTCTTTTACTTTGTTCTACACATAAAATTTAATATGCTCTTTTTGGTTTCTATCATGCATCCCTAGGGGCATTTGTAATCATATTTTTATATAATATAATCCTCTTCTCGTTCGTGTTAAAAAAACAAGAAAGGGAACACACCAGATCCATAGTGAGAGTGAGTCTTCATGGGGAAATTGCCACTGCTTATGGACCTAAACCTAGGTGATCTATCCATGACCAGAATGAAGTTTGGGTGAAACTAAGTAAAGGTCCGAACCAAGTGATTTTGAAAAATCAGCGAATGAGTTTGGGTTAGGGGTGAAATGCCACTCGAACCCTTTTAAAGTTTTTTTAATGAATTAAGTGATAAATATAAGAAATATTTTAAAAATAATATAGAAGTAATCAATTTATAAAGAAGATTGTGTTAAATTGTATATTTTCTAAATATGATTTTAAAAAAAAATTGTAGAATATAAGAAAAACATCCATTTTAAAAGTGCATTAATGCATATATACGATTGAAGCACAGTGAACAAGTTTTTTATTTATTAAAACCTTAGATCGCCTACCTTTCGTAAAAACAAAGAAGTGAGAAGTGGTTACATAAAAGTATATACCAATTGGTGATTTCCTTGTAGTGGGTGCACTATAAGATGGTCAGATGCACCTTACTAGAAACCAAACTATGGAAGAATCCTTTGAAGACAACATGATTCCTAACCTTTATGAATTATTTCTTTATATTGTAACTTGGCATAATAAAGAGAAATAACATCTTATTTCTTTCTCAACCATACTCAACCAAATAACAAGTAGACATGAACTAAGAATGTCAACATAAATTGCAATGGATGTTTATTGCTCAACCATACTCAACCAAATAGCAAGTAAACATGAACCAAGAATGTTAACATAAATTGCAATGGATGTTTATTATTAGGGTCACCATCCCAATCATAATATATGAAACCAACCAAAGAAGTCAATCCCCCAAAACTACATTGAATGATAGTTTGTAGTGTACCTCATATGGATCTAAGTATCTACTTTACTAGTTTTATTGGCTCTTATGTCAATCTCACATAAAGCATGAAACTATATTAACAAAAACAAAGGTTTAATGAGTACGAGTTAAGTACATTAAAATTCCAACTAACTTCCACTACAAAGTGGCATCCACCATCGGTGTGGAACACTTGGAAATAAACATAGCTTCAAATTGAAAAGGAGTTGACATGATTTACAATAGTCCATGTGAAATTGAAGAAGGAGATCCCAGGCATACTTAGGACAAGGAAAGAAAATATATTCATTTTGTTTACCAAACTTGAAGGCTAAGAAACTATTGTAGGTGGCATAAATTTGTCATCTCAAATTGATTCCTAAGATAATCCAATCATTTATGGAAAAAGGTCCCTAAATATAACATCCAATTATTTATGGAAAAAGTTTTCATATTACTATTGAATGTTGAAACATAAAAATATTAAAAATCAAAATAAGAATTGAAGATAAGGTTTAAGTTATTATGCTTCATGATTACATTTCAAACTTCCACCTTCTTCCAACAATGTAATTAAAGATGGCCATCCTTTCCACAAGAAAGTCCCATCTTGTCCATAATTATCAGATTATCAAAGTCTTCTTACAACAAAACATGAGTCACCTTCCCAATTTTTTTATACAAATCATATTACAAATCACACATGTGGCCAAATCATAGGGTGAAACATCATTGAGAAAAACATATAATAGCATATGAATTTGAAAGGCTTACAAATAAGAAAAACTAAGAAACGAGGAAAAATAGACTAAATGAAAATGAAAATAACAATGGACTACTTTATTGATGATGGGAGGAAACATTATTATCCAGTACCAACTAAATTAAAATAATGAGATAAGGTTGACCAAAGTTGTTCTAGGACCCTCCTTCTTAAATCCATTGGTGCCGATTTTGACTTTATTAACATATTATTGGTGTAGACTTTGCAATATATTGCGAGTCTTACATGATGGCCACGCAGTCAAATTTGAATGGAGTCAATCAATGAAAGCATGTTGTCGATAGACATGCGTTGCAAGACTATTAAATGCTCTTATATGTTGTATTTTCTTGAAATTGTGGAGTTGTTGTATGTGAAAAAAATTGTTTTTTATTTATTTGTAAAAATGATCTCAATCTTACAAATATCTAGCATGTATAAAAGTCTGCTCTTTTATGAACTACAATAAATGATTTTAAGTAGTCAAATTTTATTTAGATATGAGTTTTAAAATTTTTCTAATAACCAATAACCCTAAATTAAAAAAACAATATTTTTATTGAACAATTTAATAAATAACACTATCATAGACAAGTTTTTCATGTCAGGGATTTGATTTTGGCACACCCATTCTCATTTATCTTGACAAACCCATTTTCATTTATTTCATGATTTTATTTTAGTACACTGCAAGACATTTTTCTCATTTATTTCATGATTTTATATTGGTATAGTGCAGGACCTTTTGATCTCTGGCCTATGCTAATGCCCCTATGGGAAAACGGTGGGGAAGACAAGGAATTTATCTTAAGAAAAACCTTGAAAGTAAATTGTTGTGGAATAAGTTTAGAAAGCGTATGTTATTTAAACAGATATCATAAACCAAGTTTCAAAAATATCATAAACCAAATTTCAAAATTTGTTTATGAAAGGAAATTGCTGTGGAATAATTGGAGAAAGTGTAGGTTACTTGAATAGATATTATAAACAAAGGTTTCAAAATTTGTGTATAAATATTTGTTTGATTAATCATTTTTTAACAATTTATTTAATGGTGAAAATAGGGAATTTATTTTAATTTTTTTGTAAGGAGAATATTTTGGAACGGTTGGAATTTACAATTTATTGAATGATAGAAGATAGGGAATTTATTTAAAAAAATTCTTGAAAGGAAATTGTTTTAGAATAATTGGAGAAAGTGTAGGTCACTTGAATAGATATCATAAACCAATGTTTCAAAATTTATGTGAATATTTGTTTAGGTGATATTTTTTTTATAATTTATTGAATGATATATACAAATATAATGTGTTTTATAATTTATTTTTATTTATAATAACTTTTATATTTTAAATTTTATTACCATTAAATAAACTTAAAATTATTTTATTATTTTATATTTATTTACTTTAAATTAATAAAAAATAACTAAAATGAAAACAAATTATTGGCCTTTCTCCTTCATTTCCCATTCTAGCCACAATTGACCCCTTCATGATGTGTGCAATTTGGCTTCTCTCCATCTAGAAACATATTGTTCCAACCTAAATCAATGAAACTTGAGTTTATGAGGAAAGGAATGATATGAATGGTATCTGGGAACATATTGTTCCAACCTAAATCAATGAAACTTGAGTTTATGAGGAAAGGAATGATAGGAATGGTATGTGGGTAGCATGTTTGATTAGGGATATAAAATATGATATGGGAGATTAATATATGATATATAGATTTATAATATATGATTGTAATAAATAAATTTTTTATTTTATAAGAAATTTGTAAAATATATATTAATTTTTTAAATTAAATACTAAATATAAGGAGTTTTAAAAATATTTTTATGAATTAAATAATGAATATAAAAAATAGTATATAATTTATAAAATTTTAAAAAGATTAGTTTAAATGTGTATTTTTGAAATATTATTTTTTTAAAAATTAATTATTATTTTTTCTAAATAATTTTGGAATATAAAAATTACATACATGGTAACCATGGATGCTTTTAATACAAAATGATTCCAACCACATATTTGGTAAAAAAAAGAGAAATATTTCCATTTCAAATGAAATTAACGATAAATTAGATAAGTATAATTTCTTTACAAATGAGTAACTACTCACCAACCATAAAGTTTTACGAAGTAGTTTGAGTGATTTATTAAACCCTTTAAAAATATTACATTTTTAAAGGCTGAACCATAAGCTTAACTATTAAGAGGTTAATGGGTGTGTTCAAGCAACTAACCAAATAAACCTCTTCAACCCTTAATGAATTAAGGGTTTAAGGGGGCACATCAAGTAGTAGCCTGGTTTCCTATTGAAACCTACCATCATGGAAAACCCTCCATTTTTTATGAGTGAGACACACCCACATGGGTAACCTTGTATTTTTATGGGTGATACTTGACCACATGTGTGATTTCCCTTTTTACAAATTGATCAAAATGGTGAAAATTTCAATTTTTCCACTAGTTCAACCCTTAACTAGTATTGGTTTCTTGGTCTCCAAATAACTCCAAATGCTCCCAAATTGTTACAAAAGGTGTATGGATGATATTAGAACATGATTATGAGGTTCATGGATGTTTTAGAGTCTTCAAAAGGCTTCTGCAACTCTCCTTTGAATTTTGGTCAAGGTAGGGTATTTGACTAGCAATTTGGGGTTCAATTTCCCTATGGGTAGATACTGGAAATGGCTCTCCAAATTCTATGGGACCCTTTTGAATTTCAAAACAGAAGAAGGGTATATCTATGGGAAATAAATATGGTCTCATATGTAGCACCATTCAGTTTATTAAGTCTGCTACAACCCTCTCAAATCAAATACAAAAAGACTAGTTTCAACCTTGGGGGAAATGATAGTCAATCTTCTCCAAATGTTATGAAATTGAACAATATGACCCCAAAAGCTTATACATTGAGCATGAAACTTGTTTAACAAATTATTAACATTCCATGCATCATTAATTCATCAGTGGTTCACTTTTCCATTAGAATATATTAGCATATCATTGGCATACATCAACATAGTGGGGAAATTGGCACCATTTGCTCATTAATGATCAGATTTACATAGTTCCTCTTGGAATGTCGACTTGAAGCTATTCTGAATATGAATAACAGAGCATTTACATCAGATGATAAAATAATGGGGCATTAGAATCTCCCCAAAAAAGAACAACAACTCACCAAGTGCGCCCCACCTCAAGGATCATGAATATGTTGAGAAAACTGGAAATGGTTGGAGAAATAAGATGAACTAGAAGTGAAAAAGAGATTCCCTGTATCTTGCACCTAAAACATAATACTTGTTACAACGTAATTTTCCACCTTGTGAGCATCAACACTCTTTGGCATGCATGATCCATTTCACCGACTCAGATCCACTTTATATCCTTCAGACACATTATTTCCCTATTTTTTCCCCTGTACGCTAGCTGAATCACTACAGTGGGCGTACCCACGAGTTGCATTACTATAGCCCATGGGTAGCATGTAAAATGGTAAAAAACACTAGTTAATTACTTTTTACTCCCAAAAATAAGTCATAGGGTGACCTTTGGCCCTTCATTTGCCCCGAAACGCCTCGATGTGTCCTTTCACTTACCTTTGGGAGGACTATATATTGAGCACATATGGAATATGGACGGGAGGAGAAAGGAGAGCAAGAGAACTCTAGTGGATTTTTTTCCTATCTTGAGTTTACACTCATTGATCCTTGTAGTTGTGAACCCTCTATGTTCACCTTCCAAACTCCTATCATAGTTTGAGTTTTCCATTCCATGGAGGATTGAAGTGGTGGAGGCGCAAGTGGATTGACCCAGATCTTGGTTCAGATTGGTTGCTGATAAGAGGTCATATCACATTGTACTTCTTGTTGTTTATTAATATAAATACTCATATTCTCGTCCATTAATGTTGTGAATGTTGTTTATATCACATTGGGTTGCATTTACTTATAATATCATGGACCGTTGCTATTGATGATGTTAATGTCGTTTATATATTATATGCACTTGTTGTATATTGGCTGTCAAGACTATTTTGGCAGGTTCAAGTGCACGAGTTGAAAGCTCCAACAGGGATCTACATCAAACATTTTGGTCAAGGTTGGTTATATTCTTCATTATCTTATCATTGTCATTTATATAGTATAGCACTAAGAATTGAGTTAATTTCTGGTAGTCAGTTGTCTGTTGTGGTCCACCCCAAGCCATAAGAAGTTTTCTCCAACATAATACTCCATTGAAGCTCCAAATGAAAGGTCTGAATGGCCTTTCCAATTACCAACTAGTATGGGAATCTTTCACCCTCGAAATTGACGCTATGGCAAGTAGAGTAGCACTCCACTAGATCTCCTCTCAAATGAAAATTTTGAAAATGATCAAAATCCCTTATCTTACTTAATACCTGTATTTTATAAACATCCTTATCCTTGTAATGTTCTAATTCCATCCAGAGAATCCAATCCAATTCGAATTAGGGAAGGATCCAATATTTTCCACTTGTCTTCCACTTCGTAGCCTTCCACCTTCCACCAATTTGAGTAGTAATCTCATGAGATTCTCTAACTCCCATGAGCACTCCCTTGGAGGCTATTTTTAGGCCTGACATGTCATATTGATCAGATGTCATCAATCAGGTCTGAAATTTATCATAGGTGTCATAGCATCTTCATCATTGTTGCCATAGAGGTTAGGGAATCTAACCCAAGTGTCCAATAACTTCTCATTTGACTCTTACTCTTCCATGGGAGTTACACTTCCATCCTAATTCGAACTATGATGCATATTTCCAAGTGTATGAGCCTTCCAACTCATCCCAAGAAATTTGGACTTCTTATGGATTCGAATTGACAAGAGGAGGATGCCATGTGGCATAGAAAATCTAGCTTATGTGGGTCCCACATCCTCATGTGTCTTCATGATCAATTGCCACTTTGATTTTCCATTGTATTTATTTATTTATCTCATTTATTAAATATTTATGCCATTCTAATGTCTAAAAATAATTTAATAGCTCCCTTATTACAAATCCCAATGTCTCCATCCAACTTAGGGAACTAGTAGCATTGGTGGGATTTTCCTGTCATGAATTTATTTGATTGGGGACATTACAGTCCTCCCCACCCAAGATTGTTTGTCCTCAAGCAATTCATATTTGGATGCTACAAAATTTGTTCCTCTTCCCATGTGGCATCTTCACTTGGGAGATCCTTCATTTGTACCAAGTATTCTTTGATAGTTATGCTCCTTAGTCTTCTTTCCCTTGTCTTCAAAATTTTTTCTAGAACAAGTATGAGATGACCTTCATCATCCATAGGAGGAAGTGTTTCTGAAATGATAATTTTCTGACCAATAGCCTTCTTGAGACATGAAACATGAAATACATTGTGGATTTTACTTCCTTTCGGAAGTTCTAACTCATATGCTACCTCTCCAACCTTCCAAACTACCTTGTATAGGCCATAGTATCTTGGTTTTAGCTTCTCTGTTCCCTTCTTTTTCAAATATTTTTTGTTTATATGGCTGCAACCTAAAATATACCAAATCATTGATTTGAAAGGTCCTTTCTTCCCTATGTTGATCTGCATATTGTTTTTGCTGATTTTCGGCAACCTGCAAGTTGTCTTTCAAAAGATTTAAAATTTCTTGGCTCTCTTCCACCCAATATTTAGATTTTGGGGCTCTCCTATCACCAAATATATGCTCAACAAATGTGAGTGCTTCATAACCATATAATTATTTGAAAGGATACATTCCTATTGACATATGAAAAGTGGTGTTGTAGCAAAACTCACCCAATTGTAGCCACTTTACCCATGATTTTTGCTGCTCTCCCACATAGTTCCTTAGGTACCCTTCCAACCATTGATTCACTCTCTCTGTTTGTCCATCAGTTTGTGGATGATATCTTGTGCTTGGATTCAATTGAGTGCCCACCAATATGAAAATTTCTTTCCAAAAAGCACCCATAAATCTGCTATCTCAATCACTTACAATATTCTTGGGGAGACCATGCAATCTGAAGATTTATTTAAGAAAAACATCATCCACTTGTGAAGCACTAAAAGATGATGTAACAACAAAGAAATGAGCAAATTTGGTCAGCCTATCCACTACCACATATATACAATCCTTTCCCAAATATTTTTGCAAACCTGTGATGAAGTCCAATGAGATACTCTCCCATTTTTGTTCCAAAATGGGCAATGGTTGCAATAAACTAGCTGGGCATGTGAGTTCAGATTTGTTTTGCTGACATACCTTACATTCATTCACATATTTTAGAACATATTCCTTCATCCATTTCCAAAAAAACCTTTTCCTTAATTTCCTATAAGTTTTGAAGATCCCTGGATGGCCAGCTAGGGGGGAATCATGTGCTTCTTGCAAAATCTTGTACTTGAGTTTTGAATTTTGAACCAAATAAATTCTACCTTTATAATATATCAGCCCATTCAAAATCCTATAGTTATCATCCCCTTTGACCCTATCTAACACATCACAATAAAAACTATCTTTGTCATATTCAACCATTAACATGTTTTTCCAATCTTTTGAAATATCCATGAGAGAAAAGGAAGGTCTTCTAGATAATGCATCTGCTACAATGTTATTCTTCCCTTTTACATATTCAATAACAAAATCAAAATCTTGGATCTTTCTTACCCACTTTTTTTTCCTTTCATTAAGATCCTTTTGGGTGAGGAAGTGCTTTAGACTATTGTGATCAGTTTTCACCACAAACTTGTTTCCCACCAAGTATTGTCTAAACTTGGCCAAGGCATGCATGATGGACAACATTTCTTTTTCATATATAGAGTAAATATTGTCATGTGGCTGCAAATTTCTGCTCTCAAAGGCTATAGGGTGTTGATTTTGCTTTAGGACAACCCCTATCCCTTCACCTGAAGCATCACATTCCAAAACAAAAGGTTTAGTAAAATCAGGTAATGCAAGTACTGGACAAGTACTCATTACCTATTTTATTTATTGGAAGTCCTTTTCAGCATCTTCATCCCACTTGAAATCATCTTTCTTTGTCAAATCAGTGAGTGGAGAAGTCAATTTGGAGAACCCTTTCACAAACTTCCTATAATAGGTGCATATTCCAATGAAGCCTCTTAATTCTGTGATGTTTTTTGGTGTTGGTCATTCAAGGATAGCCCTTATTTTTTCCATGTGCACTTTCACTCCTTCTTGTCCAATAATGTACCCAAGATACAAGAGTTCCTTCATCCCAAATTCACATTTAGACAACTTAGCAAACAAGAGCTGTTCATGCAAAATTTTTAGCACAACCTCTAAATGATGCAAATGCTCTTCCCAAGTTTTGCTGTAATGAGAATGTAATCAAAGAAAACCAATTTTTTTTTCTAATATGATTTCAAAAGATCCTATTCATGCATGCTTGGAATGTGTCTAGAGAATTAGTTAATCCAAAAGGCATAACAAGAAACTCAAAGTGGCCATAGTGACATCTAAAAGCAGTATTTTGCACATCTTCTTCCTTCATTCGAATTTGATGGTAACCTGATATAAGATCAATTTTGGAGAAATATTTTTCCCCAAATATCTCATCCATGAGCTCATCAATTCTAGTGATAGGATACATATTCTTGATTGTCTTCTTGTTCAAAACTCTAAAGTCTATGCACATCCTTAAGGTTCCATCTTTTTTATTCACCAACACTACTGAAGAGGCACAAGGGCTAGAGCTTGGTCTAATGAGTCCCAACTCTAAGGGTTCTTGGATGGATTTTTCAATTTCATCTCTAAATTTTTTGGATGTATATAGGGTGGTATTTGGATGGGTGAAGTACCCTCCTCCAAAATAGTGTTGTGCTCAACCACCCTATCAGGTGTTCTACCATGTGGAAGGTCTCCAAAAAAAATTTCATACTTTTGTAGTAGTTCCTCTATCTCCTTTGGGTGTTCAACAAAATTTATGTTTGGCTTGGGAGAGGTGATAAAACATTCAACAACCCATTCTATGTCTCCATGCCTCAATATGGATCTCATACTGTGGGAGGTCACTACTTGATTCAGATAGGTGTGTTGCCCTCTCACAACCCTTAGTGTTCCTTCCGAATCTTGGAATTTCATTTCAGGAATTTGATAGTTCACTGTATTCTCCCCTATAAAGTACAACCATTGCACTCCCAAAACCCCATTAGTATCAGGAACATCAACCACATAAAAGCTATCAGAAAAAGTGTAATTACCTATGGTTCTTTGCAGCTGTGGAACCCATGTTTTGCACTCCATAGTGTGGTGACCTGGAATGATGACTATGAAGCCATCGAATGGTTCAGTATATATATTCCTTCTCTCTACCATGTCTGTATCAATGAAGTTATGTGTGGCTCCTCCATCTACCAATACTGAGGCCCTTTGTCCTTGTACCACTCCCTTGCATCGAATAGTGTGATAATGAGGCACTGTTGAAAGTACTTCCATCCTTGCTTTGTCAGGTGAAGGATTATTTTATTATTGTTTCCCTTATTCTACTATATCATATCCCTCTTCTTGATCTGAGTTATGTCATTCTTCCTCCATAGCCCCTTCATACTCATCATTATCAGAAAATACTTCAATATATTGAGCTTTTCCCTTAGTACACTTATGCCCCAATGCCCATGGTTGGAAGCATGTGTAGCATAATTTATTTCTTCTAAGTTCTTATCTGTTTAGTCCCTCTTTCTTATTATTTTCAAATTCATATCTTTTCCAAGGCTTCTTGTCAAATATGAATTTGGAAGGGAAGTTAGGCTTGGGAGGAAACCTTGTCCTAGGTAGCACATTTTGTAGATCTCTTGTCAAGTTCATGGTATCCTTCAATGAATTTGGTTTGTGGGCCTTAACTAAACATTTTAAGGGTTCATACAAACCTTCAGTAAAGAGTAATACTAACCTCACCATATATATATCAGCCACCTCAACTGATAATTTTTGGAATTCCAACATATATTCAGCAGGGGTTCCAACTTTTACTTCAATTGGGTTAGTTTTTTGAAAGGCAATTCTAGATCTTTTTGCTCAAATATTTCTAATACCCTGCCAAAAAATGCTACATATGTTGTAACCTGATCATATCCCAATGTTTTTAGACCATGGAACCACCAATCATTGGCTTCCCCATCAAGATGAAAAATGGCCATTTTTACGGCATCCTCTTCCACCATTGGATTCAACTGAAAATACACATCTAGTTTTTGTACCCAAGTGTTTGCAGAAATTTGAGATGATCCATCAAAGGTGGGAAGTGGAATTTTACTTATGGCATAATTCAATTCCCAATTTTGAAAGGGATTCCTATTTCCTTCCCTCATCTTGAGCTTGTTTGAGACATCAAAGTATTGATCAAATGGTAAGGTACTTTTGCACTCTTCACTCAACTTTTGCCATTTGATTAGAACCTCTTGCATATCATATGGAGTATTTATAATTTATTTGGAATCAATGAATTTAGGTGTGGTAGGCCTTTCTGCACTATGAAATTCATGATTTCTATTATGTTGTCCTGTCTTTGAGAAGATACCTCCGCCCATTGCCTTCTTTTCCTCAAAATGTGAACTACTGATGCCTCCTCCTCCCCCTTTGCTCCCAAGTTGGCTAGCCAAAAATTTGAATCCTTTCATCATATGTTTGGTCATGTATTAAAAGAGTGGTTTCATGAGTTTCCTAAAATCCTCACTCTCATCTGAGGTTCCCTTCTCATCCCTACCCATAGTTTCCTCAAAATGCACTTCTTTTCTTACTTTTTCCTCTTCAACAAAAACACTTCCAGTTTCAGGTTCTAAGGGTGCTACGTAAATTCTTGTCCTAATTAATGTTCATCCACATTAGGTGTAAGGAACATGCTCTGATACCACTTGTAATGTCCCTTTTTAGAAATTTATTAAAATGGTGAAAATTTCAACTTTTCCACTAGTCGACCCTTAACTAGTATTGGTTTCTTGGTCTCCAAATAACTCCAAATGCTCCCAAATTGTTACAGAAGGTGTATGGATAATATTAGAACATTATTATGAGTTTAATGGATTATTTAGAGTCTTGAAAAGGATTCTGCGACTCTCCTTTGAATTCTGGTCAAGGTAGGGGATTTGACTATCAATTTGGGGTTCAATTCCCCTACGGGTAGATGCTGGAAATGGGTCTCCAAATGCTATGGGAACCTTTCAAATTTAATAAAATAAGTAGAGTATATATAGTGGACATCAATATGGTCTCATATGAGGCACCATTCAGTTTATTAAGTCTGCTACAACCCTCTCAAATCAGATACAAAAAGACTAGTTTTGACCTCGGGGGAAATGATAGGCAATTTTCTCCAAATGATATGAAATTGAACAATATGACTCCAAAAGATTATACACTGAAAATGAAACTTGCATAACACATTATTAACAGTACATACATCATTAATTCATCATTGTTTCACTTTTCCATTCGAATATATCAGCATATCATTGGCATACATCAACATAGTGGGGAAATTGACACCATTTGCTCATTAATGATCAGATTTACATAGTTCCACTTAGAATATCGACTTGAAGATATTATAAATATGAATAAAATAGAATTTGAATCTTATGATAAAATAATGGGGCATTAGAAGCTCCCCCAAAGAGAACAACAACTCACCAAGTGCGCCCCACCTCAAGGATCATGAATATCTTGAGAAAATTGGAAATGGTTGGAGAAACAAGATGAACTAGAAGTGACCACGAGCTGCCCTGCAGCTTGCACCTGAAACATAAGACTCCATTGAAGCTCCAAATGAAAGATCTGAATGGCCTTTCCAATTACCAACTAGGATGGGAATCTTTCACCCTCGAAATTGGTGCTAAGGCAAGTAGATTAGCACTCCACTAGCTCTCCTCTCAAATTCGTATTCTTAAAATGATCAAAATACTTTCTCTTATTTGACCCCTATATTTTATAAACATCCTTAGCCTTCTAAGGTTCGAATTCCATCCATAGAATCCAAGCCAATTTGAATTAGGGAAGGATCCAAGATTTGCCACGTGTCTTCTACTTCCTAGCCTTCCACCCTCCACCAATTCGAGTAGGAATATCTTGAGCTTATCTAACTACCATGAGCGCTCCCTTGGAGGCTATTATTAAGTCCTGACATGTCATATTGGTCATATTTCAGCAATCAGGTCTGAAATTTGTCATAGGTGTCATAGCATCTTCATCATTGTTGTCATAAAGGTTAGGGAATCTAGCCCAAGTGTCCAAGAACTTCTCATTTGACTCTTCCTCTTCCATGGGATTTACACTTCGATCCCAATTCGACCTACGATGCATATTTCCAAGTGTATGAGCCTTCCAACTCATCCCAAGAACATTGAAGTTCTTATGGATTCGAATTGACAAGAGGAGGATGCCATATACCATATAAAATCTAGCTTCTGTGGGTCCCACATCCTCCATGTGTCTTCATGATCAATTTCCACTTTGATTTTCCTTGTATTTATTTATTTATCTCCTTTATTAAATATTTATGCCATTCTAATGTCTAAACATCATTTATTAGCTCCCTTATTGCAAATACCAATGTCTCCATCCAACCCAGGGAACTAGTAGGATTGGTGGAATTTTGCTGTCATTAATTTATTTGAATGGGGACATTACAACATAAGTTGCACCCCATTTTTATTGGTGATACCCACCCATGTGTGTGACACCTTATTTTCACTGGTGAGATCCAACCATACGGGCCACACCTTATTTTTTGGGTGAGATAAAACCACATGAGTGACACCTAATATTTGTGGGAAATAACCACCCACATGGGCTCCCCTCGTCCCCAACTAACAATATTGAAGCATTAAGGTCTCACAATAAGGTACAATAGGGGCCTTGCTTATTATAGTCCTCAATGAAATGGTGGAATATATTAGGTGTTTAGTCTTGCAATATACTCATAATGAAACTTGTAGAAAACCTTGTTGAGAATACCTATTCACACTACAATGGAGCTTGTGGTAAGCCAATTACATTTCTTAATGCTTTCTATAAGCTCCACATTGTGTAGAAATTAAAAAAAAAACTTAAAGAAGAATGCTAGGAAATATGACCCATTTTTAAAGAAGAATGTTAGACTTTCAACGACAGATGATGATGCCAATCATCCCCAAGGGGTAGCTTAGTTGGTTGGATATTCCGGGACCAAGGTGGCACAAGGTCGAGGTCAGGGGTTCAGTTCTCTGGGTCCTTCTGGGTAAGGAATAGAAGTAATGCCAACAGGGGTGAGGCCCGTTTAGGTGGTCCCCTTGGCTTGGATCCGTGTATGTAGTGAGCTCTAGGTCCGCGAATCACATTGAAAAAGACGATGATGCAATCCATTTGGAGATATTAGAACCAATTACTCCATTTGGCTAGTTTTTGTTATAAACACTAAAATTATTCCTTGGATGTCAATAAAGAGGGAGCACATCATGTTGGCATTAATTGTTCTAGGTATTTATTTTTAAGATCGTTAACCACAAATAATCAATTCATTTTTTACATTTTTTCATTGTATAAGGAATTAATTATGTATTATTTCAAATACTTAGGTAAGCACCAAGTTAGAGATAAGGATGTATATCTTGAGCCTCGTATAGATGAACTTTTAAAATTATGGGCTGACATGAGTATGTACGACATATCCAAACCAATAGGTCAAACAAAATTTCAATTCCATAGAATACTTACATGGATAATTCATGATGCATTGGGGCTTACACATTTTTGTGGTAATGAAACTCTATATATAATTTATTACTCAAGTTTTCCTTTATAGAATATTTTTGACATTTTATTAACATTATTCTATAACTTGCAGGGAATAAAAAAAGAGTAAATATGCATGTCTAGTATGTGGTCCAAGAACAATACATAGATTTTCAAGAAGCTGAGGAAAGGAGGTGTATAACGATTTCATGAATTTCCTCCCTAAGGACCATAGATACCAAATTACCAAAAAAGATCTCTTAATGGAAAGGAAGAGAGTGGGAAAAACCACGAAGAACGATACCTCAACTATGGAAAAATACATTTGAGAATCTTTTTGGTAAGCAATTGGTTTTAGTTACATACTTCATATTTGTCACTTGTATTATTTTTTATATTTTCATATTTACTTTGATAATATATCTTCTGTCATCGATTCTTCTTAAAGGTTGTTAGGGTGAGATTCCATGAGGTTTAAAATGATACTCTATCCCATTCAACTATGAACACGTACAAATAGCTCATTTGTTTGACACAATGCATATTGGACAGAATGTCACATAATGCTTATGGAAACTTATAGATGGGAGCAATAATGAGGACAAATATGCTAAATTTATTAGTGACATTGAGAAATACAATGTAATGCAACATTTGACTCATTGATATAGTGATGGAAATCCAACCAATCTTCCATGGTTATTCATAGAGAAAGAGAGTGATGTTTTAAAAGAGGTTATATGAAAGATCAAATTTCCCTTTGG
This sequence comes from Larix kaempferi, assembly GCA_027924585.1. Lineage (NCBI taxonomy): Eukaryota > Viridiplantae > Streptophyta > Pinopsida > Pinales > Pinaceae > Larix > Larix kaempferi. The sequence continues at coordinate 1,046,323 of BSBM01000926.1, read as the reverse complement.
TTTTTCTTCGAACATAAATAATATATTAACAAAGGAATGTGATTTTGGTGGTGCTTAAAATCACGATTGACATACCTTTACTAATGTTTGAGAGTTTACAATATTTATCATCTTATGATATATACATTATTTGTTAGTAATACATGTTAATTTCTAATCAAAATTAAATGATAATGATCCTTTCTTGTTGCAGTTTGTTCTACCTATAGCTCTTCCAAACATCTGTGACAATAAAATAAAGCAAGTTATATATGATCTTGAAAAGTAAATTAGGTATGCAAAAGTATATTTGAAATGTTAATTGTAGAACCTGTTAGTATTTTCATTGCCTGCCTTATATATTTTGATGTTGACACATCTAATTTTTTTTTTGTTGGCAAGTGGTACCCCTTACTTGTAGGGTTTTCCTTTAGACAAGAAACCATGAACCAGGGGAATCTAATCCTTCAAAATCACTTGGGGATTGCACCTGTCCTGGACCACACCAACCCTTAACTTGGATGGATTTTTGGTATATGCGGGGTTTCAAACCAGTGACCATTCATCTTAGGGGTGTCTTAACTCATCACCCCCCACCAACTGTTCTACATATTGCAAATCACATCTAATTTCTTTTCACTTGTAGGTGATTTTCATATAAAAAAATCTATAAATAATATATTAAGTATTGGAAGGGAGAAATTACTCATCTAATGTGTGAAATTTAAAAGTATCTATGCCCAAGATTTTTCAATGCATAAGAACACTACATCATACACCTAGTCAAGGAGATTGAAATATGTGGACCCGTACATGCAAGGTCAATGTGGTTGGTGGAGAGGCACTTAAAGACATTGAAGGATTTTGTAAGACAAAGATCACATCTAGATGTTTCAATGGTTGAAGGATATATGTTATATCAATCCACTATCTATTTTAGTGATTATTTGCCCCAAGTAGTGGACGATATCAATGCGCCTCTCCTTTAGGATGTCAATTCTGCCAACAAATTTGAAGGAGAGGTGTTGTTGGGGAAAGGTACATGGAGAAAATTGAAAGGTAATAGCTTTTATTGTATTTACCATATTTGTACATACTTTTTGAAGCTTGCTTGGTTCATTAAATCTATTTTTCCCTTCATCTAGGTAGTGGAGAGTGGGATGCAATGCATTTATACATTGCAAATAATCTTGACTGGATGAAGATATGGATAGAACAATGCAAATAAGTTTATAATATATTATCATTAGATAAATTGATTGGATAGTTCACATTAGATCAAGAGTTAAAGTATCAATATTTTTACCCTCATAACACTAATAATATACACATAAATTCCAAGTGTCAATCCTAATCTACACACCTAAGTCACCTAAGATACTAACCTAGGCCACCTAAGCCACACACCTAACCACCAAACTTATGTACTTATGCACACACCTAATAGTGTATAAAAATCATTTACATTGTACACAATTATTGATATAAACATACAAATCTCATAAAATATGAGTACATGAGTATATAAATCCAGAAAATTGACTTTGCATTTATATTATATGCACAAATACATGTTTTTTTTCTAAGCCAACCGATAGTAGGGTTTATGATGTGTATTATTCTAGGTGTTTTCTACTTTTTAATTCACTACCACATTTGAGATGGGATCTCCACGTTTCTAATGTTAAAAAATGCACTAACCGGTTCCTTCATTAAGTAGAGGTTAAGAAAGAATAAGCTAACATGTTTTGTGTAACCTAGCTAGTAGGATGGTTGACATAAAGCATATGCCTTACATCACAAAGTTGGGTATTATTTATTGCATAAAAAGCTCATTTAGGTGCAAAATTGATTCCATTAGATAAATAATCTAGTTTTATAACATGTTACACCCCCTTATGGAAATCATGATCAACTACATACAAAATTTACAAGTCATCAATGTTTTTATAAGAAGGGGGTCTATTGTTGTAGTATGTCTATGATCTTAACTTAGAAGAATGGTCTAAAGCTTAACATATGAGAATGCTCTAAAACTTAAATTGTTCATGGTTTTTATTTTGTTTAAGAGCCAATAGTCCATGCACATCCTTGACTTGCCCTCTTTATGCAAAACTAAATCAATTATAGTTCCACAAAAGAATTAGTTGGATCAAATTTACTCCTTATCCAAAGCTATAATAAAAACCTCTCAATCCCATTATTCTCCATTAATCAATTCATGATTAACGCTACATTTGGAAGACCAATTCATTGTTTTAGGTCAATAGACTACTCAATTGCAATCTCAAAGGAAATCCATGCATCTCTTAGAGGGTTGCAGGTTATATGGTTTAGAGTTAATTAGGGTGACAATCTTTGGTTGTTAGGGATTATAGGTGTAAAAGACTAGGTGTTAAGTAAAATAGGTGATAGAGGTTAAGTGCTATACAAATTGGTGCCATATTGGTTTGGGGATCTAAGGTTACAAAAGTCAAGGATACTAGGGATTTTACGGATTAGGATTTATATAGGTTAGGGTTTACATGGGTTTGATGTTGGGTTTTATAATTGTTAGGGGTTATAGAAATTAGGGTTTATATGGGTTAGGTCTTAAATGATGCTATGGGTTACATTATTATTATAGGGGTTATGAACTAGGAATTAATAATGATACATGTTAGGTTTGGGGTTACAGGGGTCAGGTTTTGGGTTATGGGGATTATGATTTATTATGGGAGATAGGTTTTAAATTTTGATGGTGTATTATGGTTATATGAGTAAGGGCTTATGAGTGTTAGATTATGGAGGTTAGTGGTTAGGATTCATAATGGTAAATAATTATATGAATTATATGATTAAGGGTGATAAAGTTTATAATTTTTAGGGGTTATAAAATATAGTTGTTCAAAGGATTATAAATTAGTAAGACAATTAAACAGTGCCAATGTCAAATAAGCAATGTTCAGTCGATATACCAACTATGGTATGGATGTTAGTTCAACATTGTGTATACGTAAGAGGCGATACCATAGCTGGTACATTGACTGGACGCCACTTATTTGGATTAATCTACCTTTTTTTAGGGGTTGGAGTCAATATAGGGGTTAGGGGTTTATAACAACTAGGGTTTAGGAGTTACAAGGATTTGAGATTATAAGGGTTATAGGTGTTATGGGTAAAGAATTAGTGATTATAGGCTTAGTGGCTAAATGTTTTATAAATTATATTGTTAAGTGTTATATAGATTTAGGGGATTCAGCGTTATTATAAAGGTTAGAGGTTATATAGGTTATGTGTAATGGGTTAAAATAATTAAGGGTAAGGGTAAATTGAGTTCAAATTTATGGTTTAGTGTTCATGGCTTATATACAATAGGGTTTAAAGATTATAATTAGGGTTAAGTGTTTAGGGTTAAAAGGGTTACGAGTTGTAGATATTATAAAGATTTATAATTTAGGGGAAAAATTGTTAGGTGTTACACCATTTATAAGTATTAGGCCCGATTTTAATGGTTAAAAGGATTAAGGGTTATATGGGATAGAGGTGTTAGAAAATAATTATTATAAGGTTTAGACATTAAATAGGTTTGAGGGTTATATATATTTGGGTTTATATTATGAATTAGGAATCTTAGGTGTTAGATGTAATCATGGTTATAAGTTAAATGTTATAATTGTTTAAATATTTAAGATTATACTGCTTAGGGAGTAAAGGGTTATAAGAGGTAATGACTTAGTATTTATAGAGGTTATAGGGATTAATATTTAGTGGTAGAGGTTATATGTGTAGTGTTTTAAAGGGTTGTATGCATTAAGGGTGATAACATGGATTATTAATCTCAAGGGTTATAATGGTTAGTGGTTGTGATTTACAAGAGTTAGATGTTAATTAGGATTATATGGCTTAAGGGTTATAGTGTTTTTAATATTTAAGGGTTAAGGATGATTACTTAATAGGTATTAGGGGTAAAAAAGTATAAGGATTTGAGTTAATCATAGTTTACAAAAATGAAGGGGTTATGTGGATTATCAGAATTATAGGTTTTAGGGGTTGTAAGTATAGAGCATGTCCATGGTTAAGGGGTATAAACCATGTGGACTATACTTTACAAATATTCATGATAATAGAGTTAAATGTTATAAGGGTCAGATAATATATGTTTTGTTATCTATGGATTAGAGGTTAGAGGTTATCCTAATGGATATAGTGATTATGGATTAAGTGTTATCGGGGTTATATTAGAGATTAGGGGTTGTATAAATTATACTAAGGGTTATATGTTAAAGAATTTATTATATGGTTTAGTTGTTACCGGTCATAGGGGGTACAAATTATAGGCCCTTAAAAATTATGTGTTGGGTTTATATGTGTTATAAGGATTAGAGGTTATATTTTTAGTGGTTATAGGGGGTAAGGATTATATGAACTATAAATGTTAGGGTTTTCAAAGGTTATAATAGTTAACATTTATAGGGTTATAGAGATTTGTAGTTAAAGGAGTTAGGGGTCAGAGTAGTTATATGAGCCATAAGGGTTAGGTATTAACATTCATAGTGTTAACAATTATAGTTGTTAGGATGCCAATGATGATGGTGACAATGATGATGATAATGATGAATATTGTTAGATTTTCAGCATTTAATTCAATCTGAACTAGGATCTTAACTGAGAGAACAACATGTATAGCATATCAAACACAAGAGACAAGAGACACAAAGCATTTCACTGGGGAAAACCAAGAAGGTGAAAAACCCCACAACTTCCTCAGAGATAGAATGAGAACCAATACAAATATTACAAAGATCAAACCCCAAAACAAGAGATAGTATCCTAGTAGTTGTTCCTCCTCCACTTATGTGCACTCCTCCTCTCTCTCACTAATGCGAAGTGAGTGACTGAGTGAATGTGTTAAATGAGGATCACACATCCTCTATTTATACTTTACTTCACTTGAATTTTAACTCTAACTAGGTTGACCCCAACTTAGGAGAGTATAACAACCCATTACCACTTGTCACTAGGCCGACCCCACTAGGGTGTTCTAATAACCCTTTAACCCATATGACTCATACAGGGCCAAACCCACCAAGGTGGTCTAATAACCCATCAAATATAAGTTACGGCATTTACAATATAACTTGCGACACTTGCAAATACAAATGACCACACTTCCAATCGGAGGAATAATACATCTCTGTTGGGGATACAATAAAGTACAAATGTAATACATACAATATGCAAGTGAATATATTCCGAAGTTACAAATACATCAACACTCCCTCTTAACTAGAAAGGTATTCTCTTGACACAAGCCATTAATACATATAGGCACAAGTCTTCAATACTGGAGCTAGATCATCGTCATTAGATCACTAGAGTATCATCGTCACTGCTATTGTACTCGTCATAATGATCACTGGCCTATCTCTCAATTCTTCTCGCCATAGGAAGTTCTATAGAGACAACCCTTTTTCATGCTGGTTGTAGGCCTAGCCTCCTCTAGGTATTCATCATCTCTGCTAGCTGGCCATCCTGTGGATCTCAGGACTTATTACATGTGTCAAGAAAACCTCGAAAGATCATCCCAAGAATTTTACGAGCACACAGCTCAATCTATTGGATCTCCTAGGATCTTTTACATGTGACCACCACAAAACCTCGAAATAACATCCCAGGACTTTTACGAGCACACAACTCAACCTATCGGATCTCCCAGGATCTTTTACATGTGGTAAGGAAAACCCTTAAAAGAGTGTCTTGCAACCTACAAGATCTCTAAAGAGCATCCCAGGACTTTTACGAGCACACAACTCAACCTATCGGATCTCCAGGATTGATTACATGCCTTATGTAGCAAAACCTCGAAAGAGAATCCCAGGACTTTTATGAGCACATAGCTCAACCTATTGGATCTCCCAGGATCTTTTATATGCTACCTGTAGCAAAACATTGAAAGAGAATCCTAAGATTTTTACGAGCACACAGCTCAACCTATTGGATCTCCCAAGACCTTTTCTATGCTACTTGCACAACCTGTCCATGGCCACAGAGTATCAACCTGATACTCATGATCCCACTGATCATCTTCTTTGCATGGAGCATCATCTTGATGCTCATGATCATACTGATCATCATCATACAGTGCATCCTCTTGATGCACAACATCTGGAGCATCGACCTGATGCTCATCACATATGATTGTCCTGATCATCATCATATAATACAACATCCTGATGTACCACATCTGGAGCATCGACCTGATGCTCACCACACATGATCGTCCTGATCATCATAGCATCATCCTGATACATATCGTCACATGATCATCCTGATCATCATCACAACATCGTCTTGATGCATATCATCATCACATGATCATCCTCTTCAGATGGTCTCATCGTCCATGGATCACAGCCTAGATGCACATCATACAACACTTACACCACCGACATGGGAGAACACATCTACCACCATTCGGGGAAGGATCCAACCCTTACTTTTTCACCATGGGAGAACACATCTACCACCATGTGAAAAATGGCTCAACAATTACATCACGACCATGGGAGAACACATCTACAACCATGTCAGAAAAGCTTGACAATTACATCATGACCATGGGAGAACACATCTATAACCATCGAAAAATCCCATGTGCATCTGCATCTTTTGGACTCATCACTTCCCCTTGGAAGGAACCTCGATCTGAAGTACACCAAGCCTCTCTCTGAAGTACTCAAAATTCACTCTGGCTAGTGGTTTGGTCAACACATCTGCAATCTGCTCATCTGTCGCAACATACTGGAGCTTCACTGCTCCTCTCTACACCATATCCCTCATATAGTGATATTTGATCTCGATGTTCTTCGACTTGTCATGGAACATCGAGTTCTTTGATAACTTCACACAACTCTAGTTGTCACAATAGATACAAGTAGCATCCAATTGGAGATCAAATAAATCAGACAGTAGCTTCCTTAGCCATATTGCCTCATAACTGGCCGAACAAGCCGCGACTTACTTTTCTTCGACTATACTCAATGCTACTCAGGATTGATTCCTTCTAAACCAAGAGATCACACCTAATCCCATACTGAAGTAGCACCCCATAGTGCTCTTCCTATCTACAACACTTCCTCACGAATCTGAATCAACATAACCCTCCAGGTTGAACTTTTGATTCGCGTCATACTTGAGCCCATAATCAACTATACCCTTTAGGAAGCTCAGAATATGCTTTACAACAATCAGGTGAACATGTCTATGATCCGTCAGGAACTGGATCAAGGTGTTCACCGCAAAGCAAGTATCTGGTCTTGTGTTCGTCAGGTACATCAAGGACCTAATCATCTGACGATACATCATGGAATCAACTGATTCTGATGAAGCATCACTCAATAGATTCAGGTTCAATGCCATAGGTGTGGCCATGGCCTTGAATTCCATCATCCCGAACCGCTTCAGGATCTCTACTGCATACTTCCCTTGCCCAAGGAAGATTCCATCTGCACTCTGCCACACATCCATACCTAGAAAGTAATGCATCATACCCAAGTCCTTCATTTTGAACTCGGCAGCAAGCTTCCTCTTCATATCAGCAATCAACCCAATATCACCTGTCACAAACAGGTCATCTACATACAATAGGAGTATCATTGGATTTCCTTCGTCAACCTTGTGGTAAAGGTTGGAATCTGCTTTACTCTTGGTAAATCCCAAACTAGTTAGGAAGCTGTCTATCCTACCATACCATGTTCTGGGTGCTTCTTTCAAACCGTACATGGCTTTCTTCAATTCACACACATGTGACTCCTTGTCATGTGTCTCAAATCTGGGTAACTGCTCCACTTCTTCTTTGACTACACCATTCAAGAAATTTGTCTTGACATCCATTTAGTGTATCTTCCACTTCATCACTTGCCTTGTATTTCTCTATGATACTATCTGCAGCATGCTTGATCTTGTAGATATACTTGGAAGTCACAACAGACTTCCCTTATGGCCTTTGGACCACATCCCAAACATCATTATTCATGATCGATTGGTATTCCTCGATCATGGAATCCTTCCATTACTACATCCCTGATACTGAGAACTTCAGATTCTTCAATAGGTAGTTTTCTTGAACTTCATTGCTAGAACAAATGTCGTTGTCCTTCTTTTGTAGGTGATTGTACACGATCTTTCCTACAATTCAAATTCAATTGCATGATTAGAAACTTCTCATAGTTTTTCAAAAACAAGTTCTTACACATAAGAATGTATGTCATACATTCATGCAATTATCTTAGCCAATGCTTAAATAAAACATTTATCCATATCCCATAACTTTCTAGATGCCTTCCATCTCTACCAGAACATTTGTTAAGAGTGTGCACAACTCCCAACATGTCAGCAAAGAGGTTTCATTCTAGATAAGTAGCAATGGAATGTTGTACAGTACCATAGGCCACTTACCCATTACTTGCATATTAGTAGTATCTTGTTCATTAATGCAACTTTTCTAATATGCATAATATACGTCCTAAATCTAGGAACATAAGCATGTACATGACTGACAACATCATTTAAGTAATCAAATATATAATAAATGACAATTCAAATACTTATCTTTGTTTGGTTGTTGGGTGGACTCCCTCTCAATCTTTGCTTCCTTGCAGGAACTAATGGAGTGTGCTCCCTCTTGATCTTTGCTTCCTTTATGATATCATAACGATTATATGTCTTTGAACTTCTATCCATCCTGGAACACTATGCATGCTTAAGTGTGCAATAGTGTCATCATTGTTTCATCCTCAATATCTCATACATAATCATACATGCATTAGTATAATCTCAGTACTTATCAAAACATTATGATTCTAAATAATCTTAATCATGTATGGTCATGATCATTTCACACACAAGCGTTAGTATTCAAGGTTTCAGGGAGGACTTCTTTTACTCATGCATATTTTTATTTGACCATAGGACTCTTATAATTTGTCATATCATTAATCAAACTAAGAAGCATAATATGCATAAACCCATGATTTCCCAAACTTATAACTTCAATCATACCAAGTATACTTATATAAGATCCTAACACAAGGTAGGATTCTAACTTGATATAGGAAAACATACCTGGATTATCATGCTTGCTAGTTATGTCTAACATACCCACATAATGTCTTCTTGTTCTCTTCAATGACTTATGCTAGTAACCTACATATCTCATAAGTTAACCATTGTAGAACCAAATTATACATACCTCGTAAGTAGAGCTTCTATGTGATCAATGGCCATGGACAAGTCTTTGTCTTCATGTCACCATGGTCATATGTTCTTGATCTAGAACTTGAATTGTCATTCTTGATGTACCTTTCATCTTAGCAGACAACATCATCCTCATACAACACCATAGTGCATTAGTACAATCATAAGTGTCATAACCCTAATTAATGAATGTCTTCTATCATTCACATGCATTCATACTTTTACTAAGGTGATAATACAAGTCTAAAAATGAATCAAATTTGTACTAACCTCAACATTATGAAGACAAACTTAATCATGAACAGATTTAAAAACATACCTGTATCTCCTCAAGTCATACCTGTTGGGATTGCTTGTAGTATTCTTATGTAAGGCCTTAGCCTCATCTCCCTCTGGAATTGGAATCTCTTCACTTATGTATGTATTCGAATAATTCACTTCTAGGATTAACCCAATCCACTTTGATTTGATGAAGCTAGATCTGGAGCTGGATTAGGGTTTGTCAGAGAAGCCCTAAAAATTCAAACTTTGAATTTCAAACTTCTGATTGGATGAAAAGATGCACCTTGCCGAGATGATCAAGCTGGTATACTTCAATTTTGAAATATCCAAAATTTGACCCCTCAAAATTGAATTTGAAAGTTTCAGATCTATAGCTTTTGTCAAATTCTGGTTTTCTGGTCAAAATCCTGAACTAGGGTTTGATAGAGCCCGGGGTTCTACCCAACCAAAAAATTCGATCTTGGTCTCTAAATTTATATTTTGATGAGGATCATCCAGCCGTGGTCTCATATTTAAAAAATTCCAACTTTCTTTGAAACCCTAATTTCCCGCAGCAGTGACAAACAAAAAATGAAAGTGCTCTTAATCCAATTATGTTTGGACATAAATATATTCCATATTGTTTCTGATGTATCTTTGAAATTTTGGATCCTCAAGGTCTAAAAATTTGTCCTGTGGTAGAATGACCTATCATATTTCCAACCCCACACATCTGAGCTCAAATGGATTCTCTGAGAGAGAGAGATGCCAAGTGTCGCAATGTGATCTGTTTATGGGATGAAACTGTATAGCTAAATTTTATGGAATGACACATGTCACTGTTTTAACTTAGCCCTATGAAACCCGGACCTGTGAAACTAAAGTCCGTTCCCTAACTATCACTCTTTACGGAATTCCATTTGGATCTTCCTAGACCAATATATGACCTCTTTTCCTAGGTGATCTGTTTAGGACTGCATTCTGGAAGAGGAAGAAACCCTAACTTGTACGGATCATATCTCACAAAGTACAAGGAATTCGAGGCTGTCCTTCAGACAAATGGTACATGGAGATTTTGTCTTCAACCTATAGAAGTTTTAGATCCCGAACCTTCTCCAAAATTGAGTTATAGCGAAAGTTCCACGATGACTGGTTTTTACTATACCAAGCCCTAGCTTCCAATTTGTCACAAGTGCAACAAGTGTCATAAATTCCATACCATGCCTTCCTTCAGGCTAGCTCTGATTTCATGTTAGTTTTTCAGAATTTAATTAAATCTGAACTAGGATATTCACTGAGAGAACAACATGTACAACATATCAAACACAAGATACAAGAGACACAAATCATTTCACTGGGGAAAACCAAGAAGGTGAAAAGCCCCGCAACTTCCTCAGAGATAGAATGAGCACCAATACAAAGATCACAAAGATCAAACCCCAAAACAAGAGATAGTCTCCTAGAAGATGCTCCTCCTCCACTTGAGCGCACTTCTCGTCTCTCTCACTAATGCGAAGTGAGTGAGTGAGTGAATGTGTTAAATGAGGATCACACATCCTCTATTTATACTTTACTTCACTTGACTTTTAACTCTAACTAGGTCGGCCCCAACTTAGGAGAGTCTAATAACCCATTACCACTTGTCACTGGGATGACCCCACTAGGGTGGTATAATAACCCTTTAACACACGTGAATCATACACAGCCGACCCCACCAAGGTGGTCTAATAACCCATCAAATATAAGTTACGACATTTACAATATAACTTGTGACACTTGCAAATACAAATGGCGACACTTCCAATCGGAGGAATAATACATCTCTGTTGGGGATACAATAAAGTACAAATGTAATACATACAATATATAAGTGAATATATCCTGAAGTTACAAAGACATCAACAAAGATGGCAATGATGATGATGATGATGATGACGAAAATGACGAAGATGATGATGATGACGACGACGATGATGATCATGATGGTGATGATGGAAATGACATTGAAAATGGATATGGTGATGCTGCTATTGCTGATGATGATGAAAATGAGGATGGAAATGATGATGATGATGTTGACAATCATGATGATGATGATGATGATGGTGATGATGATGACAATGATGACAACAATGATTATGATGAAGATGATAATGATGATGATGATGTTGACAACGACGATGACGATGGTGATGATTACGAAGAAGAAGAAGAATAAGATGATGATGAAAACGACAATGACAATGATGGTCATAAAAATGAGGATGATGACAATGATGACGATGATGATGATGAAGATGCTGCTGCCGATGGTGAATACAACAACGATGACGATGAAGATGAAAATGAGGTTGAAAATGATGGTAATGATGATGATGACGATCATAATGATGATGAAGATGATGATGACAAAAATGAAAACAACGTTGATGACGATAGTGATGATGATGAAGATGAAAGTGAGGATGATGATGATTATGATAATAATGATGAGGATGAAATGATGATGATGGGGATCATAGTGAAAATTGTGATGATGATGATGACGATGATAACCTAGAATAAGAAGATAACCTTTTTTTTTTAAACCTTGGATCTTAAATTGAGTACTTTATTAATATTAATATTAATATCAATATAGTATTAGCTAATCCTATATTAATATTAAAATTAACAGTAATATTAATATTAATATAGTATTAATAGATACTTAATACTATATTAATATTAGCATATCAATATAAATATTTTAGCCTAAAAAAATATTTTGGTTCTTAGTTATAATATTTTATTAATATAGTATTAGTAGACAATAATACTACATTAATATTAATACTAATATTAATATAGTATTAATAAATTCTAATACTATATATTTTTTTTCAATGTGGTTCACAACCCCGGAGAGGAGTTTTTATGTCCACAGGAAGAATTCACTGGGGGTCCACCCAAAGGGGCCTCACCCTGCTGGTTCTGATTATAGATCCTAACCCGGTGGGGACATCAAGTGAGGCCCTTATATATTAATGCATAGCCACACGAGGATTTGATCCATAGACCTTATTCTTACAAATCACAGCTCTCAACCACTTGAGCTAACCCATCAGGCTAATAATATATTAGTATTAAATAAATACTATTACTATTATATATTAATATTATTATATTAATATTATTATATTAATAAAACTTTTAAATTAAAAAATATTTTTAACCTAGATAACATTTTATTAACTTTGGATTTTTAATGGTATTTTATCAAATTTTTTATTTTTAAATTTTTAAATATTTCTTTCACCAATAATACAATAAAATACATTAATTAATAAATCTCCAACCCTAAACCTAATTCACTAGCTAACAAACATTTATCTCTACATCATTAAAACTGAATATTAAAAGATCACTAGCTCTTCTAACTTGACATATTTTTCCGACGATGAGTCTTGTTGTGGATTCAAAACGTTGATGGTAAACATGGATAATGTGGAATCTCTAAGACATGAACAATTTGAAGACGATGATGATAATGATGTCAATGAAATGACGACAAAGATGACAATGAGGATGACAACGATGACGACAACGATGGTGGTGATGATGATGATGAAAAAAATGACGATGAAAATGATGATGATGAAGAAGATGACAATAATATTTCATCTTTTATTTATAATGGGGTTTTTATATGCCTTTTTGGTCCATTCTTAACATCCACTCTACTATTAATTCTATGTAGTAGTTATTCAACCCTTCTCTACATATTCCACAAAACAATATCACGTTGAGAGTGAGTAAGGTGATTAATGAAAGTGAAGGGTTAACATGACTTTATAGCCACTACAAGGAATTTGACAATGACCGTGATGAGGTTGACGATGGCATTGGCAATGTTGTTGATGACGATGATAATGATGTGGTTATATTGTGATAATGATTCCGATGATATCATCATCATTGTCACCATATTCATCACCATAAAATACACACACACAAAAAAATCATTTTTTAAAACAAGAAAAAAAATCAACCACACAAATTTAAAGGAGGAGAGTGACCCCCCACTCCCCTATTTGCTTTCACGATCAAGTAGACTAGATAAATCCCACTCTCCCATTTCATAGTGACCTAGAAATTAATCCCTCACTCATGTGCCCTATTTTCCATTGGGATGATCCCATGCCTACCCATTTTGCAGTGAGAAGACCTACATGCCCTCATGCACATTCCCATTTGGAACCGAGAAGATCAAGTTCCCCCATGTGCATTCCCATATATTTTTGAGGAGACTATCCCATGTTTCCTACCATTGAGGAGACCAACTTGATTTGAAGGAGATATGGGTCAAGAAAGGAGACAACTCGAGCCTATAATGCATCCTAAATTAGTGAGACCACTTCTAAATAATCTGATGTTTGAAAGAAAAAATATAATGCTTTGTAAAGATCCTTTATTTATTTTCTTGCTTTATAGTTTTATGTTTTCAACTTGAATTCTCATGGTTATGATGTTTTCATTACTAGGTTCATTTTCCCATCCTTGAAGGTACAATAGTTATGGGAAAGTAGCCACACTTTCCATGGGAAAATATTGGAAGCGAGATATAGAGTTTTGGTATAAGTAATTTTTCATATTGAAATTATGTTTTTCACAATGCCTTGTAAATGGAATTCCTAGATTCTTGACTTTCTTGAATACCAAACTTTGGATCAATTTTCTTGTGGGACATGCAAGGAAGGGGGTGTAATAATTTATTCTTCATTTTTTCACATGGAATGTATTCATGGACATTAAATGCCCCATTTTTAAAATATTTTTACATCTTAGAAGTTTCCCATGGACATGAATCTCAATGAAGATGTAACATTCTCTTTAATCCTTATTCCCTTACTTAATTTTACTCGAGGAATATTTTCAAGAAGGAGGTTGTATCCCTTCTTGATAATGCATTTCCATTCCTTATACCCTCATATTCTTTAATGTTTATATGCTTCCATGATTTGGGATCATCCTATGTGAGTTTTATAGAGTATATTTAAAGTTCCATAGGTATCCAAAGGTATAAGGGTTCCAAGGTTATATGGGTTGCTTATTATAAACATCGAGGGTTTTAGAGTTTCTAGTAAGTTTTATAAAGTGGTTTAAATTTGTAGGAGTTTAAAGTTATAGAGGCTATGCAATTGGTATTATAGGTTATGATTTATAAGGGTTATGTAGAGTTAGATTCAATATTTACATGAGTTAGTTGTCATATGATTAAAGGTTTATGGATGATAGCATGCAAGAATGATAAGGTTTAGGTTTTATAGGATTTATATATATAAAAGATTGTGCCTTATAAACTTATGTTAGGACCCCGTGTCAACCCTTCTCTTTACTTTGTTAGTATATTGTTGTTGGACACATATGCTTTGTAAGTTGTCTTGTAGTATTTGTTGATCCATAGTTTGTATTAGCCCATGGCATTGACCCATAGTATTGGACGCATATGATTTGTAAGTCGTCCTGTATTATTATATGTCCCATTGTATTGACCCATAGTATTGGGCATAGACTTAGTATATAAGTGTGTGTTGAGGCCAATGAAGGTACCGTGAAGTTATTTGTATTGAGCTTGCTCAAAGGAGGTTTCCCCCTCGAAGTGGCCTGGGATTAGTAAAGCGATTCTGAGTTCTATTATTTCTGCTATCTCATGTATTCTCATTAATTAATTATTGTAGGATCTTCACATATGGTATCAGAGCACTTTCTTGGGCTTGCTGGGTGGAATTTCTGCCAATTCGTTTTTTCACATATATTGCAAGTTCGGATTTGTCCCATTGAGAGGACCTGGGCCATCCGCTTAACTATGGGAAGTACTTGGGCATAAGCCCTAAAACTCATTGTGAGGAGTACCACAGGAACCTGGACGTAGCTGGCCAATTGAGAGGACCTGCCAGCGAAAAGGGAAATGACCTCTTCCTGATTGACTAGTTCCCACCCGTGAGGTAAACCAAGAGTTGTCGTTTGTGGCAAAGCGGTTATAAATTTTACTTGAGCCGTGGAGTGAGGGGTACTGCCCCAATACGCAAGCCGTCAGACAACATTGGTGGCCGAGTGAAACCTCTGAAATGTTAGGAAGCCAAGCATACTTGGGGTCCATATCTATTTTCAGCTGAATTGTTGTCGATCACTTCCGCACCGTTTCAGATCCATTTTGAGCTATTTCAGATCCATTCCGAAAGCCATTCTAGATCCAGCCATTTTAGATCTATTCTTAAATTCATTTCAGATCTAGCTGTTTTCGATCCATCTGTCATCGTTTCAGATCCCTTGGTTGCTGATCCCTTATGCGTCATTTCAAATCCAATTGTTCTGATCCCTTCCGTGCCGTCGCATATCCATTTCTAAAAAAAAAAATCAATTTTTTCGCCATATTTCCCTTTTTTTAAACTTTGTTTCCCTTGAAACTTCTCGGACACCCTTGCAATCCCATTCTACATATTTCATTCCTGAGGACCCTATCCCAAATTCTACTTCCCAAAGCCAGAAATCTCACATTTTTCTATTTTTAGGTTTTACCATAACTTCTTCAATTTTCACCCACTCGCCTCCAAATTTTGCCACCGTGTTCATTCCCTATTTCTTCTTCTTTGTCCTTCTTTGACAAATTTTCCCATTCTTTCACCTCGCTTCTAAAATCCTCATTTTCCGCTTCCCTTTCCATTCGAAAGTGTCCAAAACCTAGTCAAAGCCCAATTACCATCAGAGTTTTTCCCAAATCCAAATTTCCCTTTACTAAATAAGATTCTGTTTGTGTTTTTATACCCATTCCCCCCCCCAAAAAAAAACTCTTGGTTATGGTTGTCTCCCGCGCAGGAGCAAAAACCATGGAGGAAGCACTTACATCCATCCAAACCAAACTAGAGGATCTGGATGAAAAATTTCTCGGCCTCCATCTTGCGCATTCATCCATGAACAACAAACGCCAGTTTGAGTCTTCATCAGACAATGGGTTCTCTTCTTCCAACAATTTTCGTGGTCTGAAGCTTGATTTTCCTCGCTTCAATGGTACTGATCCGACTGGATGGATCTATCATGTAGAACAATATTTCATTCTACATAATACTTTTGATGTCAACAAAGTTCCACTTGCATCATTTCATTTGGAACAGGAAGCTCTTCAATGGTACCGTTAGTACATCAAGGCTCATGAAGAGCCAAAATGGCCAGATTTTTGCCAGCTCCTTTTGCAACGATTTGGTCCTAGTGCTTTTGATGACTTCACAGGAGCCCTCACTAAACTTAGCCAAATTGACACTCTGAGAGAGTATCAGACAAAATTTGAGAAACTAGCCAATCATACAAAAGGATTGTTTGATGAATTCCACAGGAGTTGTTTTATCAGTGGTCTTAAGGATGAAATCCGCTCAGAGGTTAAAATGTTATGTCCCAACACAATGATGGAAGCCATGGGGTTGGCTAAGTTGGCAGAAGACAAGATTACAGCCCAACAATGCTCCAAACCCACTTTTGTTCCCTTCCAAAATATGGGTTCTCAATGACCTCCCATCCCGCCAACTCCTCGACCAACTCCAATCAAGCATTTATATGAAATAGAGATGCTGGCACACAGAGAAAAATGGCTTTGTTATAATTGCGATGATAAATTCACTCGGGGACATAAATGTGTTCAGCAAAAGCTCTATCTCTTGGATATGGATTCTCCGCTTGCCTCTAAAATTGGTGAAGAAGGTCCAGATACATTGGATGACCAGGTCGACATTCAGGAGCTGCCTATTGATCCCCCATCTTAGGACGACCAACTGGAGATATCTTTCCATGCTTTATCCGGCGTCACCACCCCCCAAACAATGCGGGTCAGGGGTTACTTGAAGAAGCTTCCTCTTACAATACTCATTGATTCTGGTAGCACCCATAACTTCATTGAACCTTAGATCGCCAAACAGGCTGATTGTTTTGTCCATCCTTGCTCCAACTTTGAAGTCATGGTTTCCAATGGGGGCACCTTACCTTGCAAGGGGAAGTGTCACAATGTGTGTATCTCTCTAGAATATTATAACCTGCTCTCTGACATGTTTTCCTTGTCCCTAGGTGGATGTGATGTGGTTTTGGTCATTCAATGGTTAGGCATAGTTATCCCCATCTTATGGAATTTTGTTGAACTTTGGATGCAGTTTTCAGTCAATGGGAAACAACAGAAATTTATGGGCTTACAACAAGGGTCTCTCCTCATCATCAGTTCACATCACCTGAAAAATATTGTTAAGAAGAATTCACATGGTGTCATCGCTCAACTCTATTCCATTTAGATGCACCCATCAACGGTCTCCACTACTTCCTTGGATAGATATGTAGGTGTCTTTGCTGAACCAGTGGAATTGTCGCCTTCAAGAGACCTTTTCAGTAAGAATTTAGGCGCATCTACATCTCAATAGGAAATGCTGGCTATTTTGCATGCAATACAGAAGTGGAAGCCATACCTATTAGGGAGTTATTTCTGCATCAATATTGATCTCAAGAGTATGGAAAATTTCTTGGAACAATAGGTCTCCTCCCCATAACACCTGAAATGGGTTATCTAACTCATGGGTTCTGCCTATGCGATCACTTACAAGAAGGGTAAGGAAAATATGGTGGCAGATGCTCCTTCTCACACATTTGATAACCCAATTTTTCTTACAACTATTTCTTTGCTTGTTCCAAATTGGTTGCAATTTGTTCAATAGGGATATCTCTTCTATGAACTCCATGCTTCTTCATCGGTAGGGCGCTTTGGGTTCCTCAAAACGTATGATCGGGAATAATGTAACTTCTTTTGGAAGGGACTAAAAATGACAATTCAACATATGGTGGTTGACTGTGATACTTTCTAGGTCAAAAAGGGTGAAACGACACTCCTTTCGGGACTGCTCGAACCCTTTCCCATCCCTACACAGATTTGGACAACTATTTCTATGGATTTCCTAGAATCGCTCTAGTGGTACAATACCACATCTAAACAGACACCATATGAAGAAATCTATGGACAGGCACCACCATTTCATCTTCCCTACACCCTCAGCAGTTCCCCGGTTCAAGAAATTGACTCGGTTCTTCGAAACCATGATCAGATTCTTCTCATTCTGCAGGACAATCTTCACATGGAAAGCATTCGACTGAAACAACAAGCCGATCAGCACAGTTCTGAGCACACTTTTTACGTAGCAATCCTTCCAAGCAATCCTCCCTGAAACTCAAAATGCGTCAGTGGCCCGGAATGCAACCCAAGGATTCTACATGGAAACCACTCCTTCAGATTCTGCATCAATTTCCACATCTAAAGCTTTGAGGACAAAGCTTTTTCTAAGGGAGAGGGGATGCTAGGAACCCGTGTCAACCCTTCTCTTTACTTTGTTAGTATACTGTTGTTAGACACATACGATTTGTAAGTCGTCCTGTAGTATTTGTTGATCCATAGTTTGTATTAGCCCATAGTATGGACGCATATGCCTTGTAAGTTGTCCCATAGTATTATATGTCCCATGGTATTGACCCATAGTATTGGGCATATAATTAGTATATAAGTGTGTGTTGAGGCCAATGAAGGTATCGTGAAGTTATTTGTATTGAGCTTGCTCAAAGGAGGTTTCCCCCTCAAAGTGGCATGCGATCAATAAAGTTATTATGAGTTCTGTTATTTTCGTTATCTCATGTATTCTCATTAATTAATTGTTGCAGGTTCTTCACAACATAGCAGTTAGTAAGGTTAGTTGATAGGGGTAATATGTGTAAGGGACTAGGTGTTAGGAGTTAGGGGTTATACAAGATGGTGTTACAAAGGTTTAGGATTATTGTATTAGAGATATTAGGTATGGAAAAATTTAAAATCTATATGCATTAAATATTATATGGGTTAGATGCTAGGCGTTATAGGAGATAAATGTTAGGTTATAAGAATTGGGGATAGTATCATTATTTATTAAATTTGATATAAGGTCAATTTGGGGTTACAGGGATTATGAATTATAGGTGATAGGTTTTATAGTGTTTATGATGTATTGGTTCTATATGCTTTAGAGGCCATCAAGGTCAGTGGTTAAGGGTTATAGTGGTGGAGACTTATATGGGTTATACATTATATGTTTATGGGTGATAAATATTATAGTTGTTAAGGGTTAAAAGTGACATGGGGGAAGGGATACATGATTTCAAAACATAGAGACCCACTACCAAGATGACCAAGAAAAATCACTATATTGGAAAAAATTCTTGATCGTTCCATTTTATCCACACAGTATGAATTTTGGGTGAACCACCCCTATGTGTTAAAGGAAGTGGCCTGGAGACATGTCATTGAGGACAAATGATTGACTAAAGAGGGGTATTTCAACTTCATAAATGGATTTTAGATAAATATGAGCCTATATAAATATGCTTTCTATTTTGGCTTAAGACTCCATAGTTTATTAGATTGTGGGGCCAACAATACACTTTGGCCTTAGGAATATATATCTAGTTGTTAACCCACACTTATTTAAGGTCATGGTATAATTCAATCTCCAATCACTCCACCACGCTATAAGTTCCATAAGCTTAAGAACAATGAATTTTTTGTCATGGAGCATGATTTATACATGATTTAAAGTTAGTCTATTTATATTTTCCATATGACAATTTCACCCATCAGCCAAGCCTTCTAGTCCCATGACTTAGTGTCAAATATGTGCATGGCCTATTTTATGCCACCTTGAAACATGTTTTGGGTTGAAATATAGGGAATTTCGCCTATGTTTTCCAATTAAATAAGAAAATAGGCAATGCTTAGATGGATTTAATTAAATGAAAGTCCTATTTTGAGTGGGCTACCATTCATTTTGATCTTAGGCTTGATATCCTCTCATAAATTGTAGATACATTTTTTAACAAATGTTCATTTATTTTTAATAGAGAAATCAATAATTGGGGTGGTGCTCATACTCGCATCATACAAGGATAATTATCGTCTACTACCACTACACCCCTAGGTGCACGCACACAACCTGCAAGCATGGGGAATGTGTAAGTTAGGGTGTTTTGAACTAATGACCTCTTGTACAACATATCATCTCATTTAACTTCATTTTCTAGTCAAGATACACCTCCATGGGCCCAAAAAATGTTCATTTTTCGTTTATATGAGATGGAATAATTCGACGAGTACGAAGATTCAATCATTTTCAATTATTTTCCACACGGGATCCAAATTTTATGCAAGTTTAGAGAAATAATGCCCATGTTCATTTTCCATTAATTTCCATAAAAGTGCTTTAGAATATAGAGCATGCGTATGAACAATCCCCATTCCTCCCCAATATCTAGGAATATAACACAAGTTTTAGTCGACTCTATGGAAGCCTTCCCCCCACTAGAGGTAGCGCAAAGAAAAATTCCTAAGTATGTTTCCTTGTCTTTGATAAGAGTAATATAGGGAAACCCGAAAAAGAAGTAATAAAATTGGGATCAACCAAGAATTCGCTGCAAGTTTGAAACTTGGAAACCAAATTATTTGGCTTCTTAGTCCATTTTTCTGGTCTTTTGAATAATCATGCCATGGGATGCTTTACCTCTTTGCATTAATAAATTTTCTTAAGTGCCATGGGATGCTTTACCTCTTTGAGGTTTTTTAACCACATAAATACTAGTGTCACTATCTTTGATATTTGATTTGTGTGTGAGTAAATGACTCCAAGCTATTAGACCATGTGTTTTTATGCCTATTTATTTAATGTAGTATCATGGCACATATGTGCCTCACTCATTTTGATGAAGATTTTGATACCTTGAAAAAACTTTGAACATATTTTTGTGCAAATAGAAGTTTGAATTCCTTGCTTGCATGATCAAGCTTGATATATATCTTTCATGCATGAAGCTATTAATTTTTTGTATTTTCCAAGAAATTCTAGGTTGAGTGGACCATTCAAAAATTGTATCCAACTAGGAATTCTTTGAAATTTGTTCAAAAAGGTGTATGTTTCCCGAGATCTTCTCTTTTCTCTCTAAGAATTCAAAAAATGTATTTTTTATTCATAAAGTTTTATTTAAAACTTTTCTTGTTTATGTTCACACTATACATGTTTTTCCTACACATTTTGTGGCTCTCCTTTACTAATTTACATATGCTCTTTCTTTTCACTTTGAGTGTTCTTCACAAATAAAAAATGATTAATAAGTTTGCTAAGTCTTATTGCATTTATTACTCCTTTTCAATAATATATTATTGGTATATTATGTGCATGGATTTTCTTGGTTTGTGGTTTTCTATGGTTTATAAGTTGATTTCATGGTTTTCTTATTGGGATGTTGAGTATTTTGTTCCTTAGTTTGAGAGACAACTTATGATGATATCTCTTGTTTAAACTCTGATTGTGGGAGTCCGAGTTATCTTTCATGCCCTCGACCCTCTTCTTTTGTTTCCCTATATATAAATAGTTTCACCCACCCTTTCCTAGAATATTTTCCCTCTTTCCTACGGCCTATATCCATTCCTCATGCTCCTTCCTATACAAATCCACTCACCTTGGAGGTTCCACCCATACTCTGCTTCGAGCACCACCAAATCCACTTTGTAGGAGCCTCTTAAAAGGAACTCACACCTTGCATGTGGGATAGACTCGTAGGTTATTACCATGATGTTCCTTGCACATTGGGTATCCACACCTTAGTTCAAGTCATTTCCCTAGAGCATACGCCGAAGGGGTCATTATCTTCCATCACATATAACATGTAGAAGTTTATAATGTGTCCCTTGAAAATTCATCTCACATATAAGAAAATACACCTTTCCACATGGACCAACCACATTGACAATTTTGTGCACCCATCACCCCATGGTCCTATATTATTCTTCCATGTCAATATAGTGACACATAAAACTATTAGATAGTACCCTTTGAGACTTCAACATGGCATCATTTGTGATGCCATTACCAAGTATCAACCAAGAGCAGTGCCAAGTCAACTTCTTGACACATTAACCATCAAGTCATATATCATGTTGTACCTCCTCATATAGCCACAGGTCATTTTGGGGGAAGCCTCTTCATTTTCATTTTGGATGTTTCCGTTGAACTTTAAATGCATGTATTTTTTCCATTTTGAGTACAACTTAGGAACATTTTTTTGTTGGGATAATTTTTGGTGTTCTACACATTGGAGTGGCTGTTTAATAAATTTTTTTCTTTGTTACATGTTCTAAAAAATGACCCTCTAATCCTCAATTTTGCAATTTCTAGAAGAAACATATTGAGCATTTGGGAACATTTGTTAGTGTCAAAAGAGAATTATTTTTTGAAAAATTCTATCTATTTAGTCAATTTATGTTTTTAGAGACGCTCTTCTAAAACTTCGTATCTATTTAATCAATTTATGTTTTTAGAACCATTTTTGTATAAATTTATATATATTTAATCAATTTATGTTTTTAGAGCCATTTTTCTTATTGATTGTAAATGATGGCCAGTCCAAATGAGATCTTTCTTAATAGTACTAATCAGTACTCTTGGAAATCTTGTATGGAAGATTTATTTAGGAGTAATATTATCTTAAAGGTCACATTGGGAACACATGTTCCTCCTTAGATGAAATATAGAGAGATAAATGTAATAATAAAATAATGAATCCTATCACTCATAATTAGGATTTTGATCTTTGAAAACTTGAAATTAAATATTCAAGGTGTTAACATTCCAAATGGATATTTGAATAATCTTTAGAAGTTATTTGGTATTAATGCAAACACATTCGAGTACATCAAATTGAAAACCAAATTATTCCTTTAAATCCAATTGAATATCCATCCATTGAATATAATATTTTGAAGTTTAACATTGTGAATTTTACTTGTAAATGTGGGATTACGAAAGATGATGACCAAGCAAATTTTTCTATACTTTCCTAAGTTGGAGACAAATAATTTGTTTTTGTGTTAACTTTTCACTCTACTAGAGAGGCTTGCATTATTTAAGGTTGTAATTATAATATTCCCTCTTTTGAACCATTCCATAATTCTCTGACTTATGGAAAGATAAGATCTTCCACCTTGGAGTGAACAATTTTGTAAGGAAAAAAATAAATCCTTAGTAGAGCAACATAAAAAATACCCTAATCCATCCAAGAAGCAACATCCTCATAAAAAAAGGGAAAGGATCCCGCTCAACCTTCTCTTGATCCACATGACAATCGAGGATATAAGTCCAAAGGAAAGAAGTCAGCGGAATATTGTAACTTTTGTGGGCGTGATGGATATTTAAATACATAATGTTTCAATAAGATGGAAGATTTAGAAGAACACATGTTGTTACATTTACAAAAATGTAACAAATTCTTAATGCAATATTAGATACCACCATAATACATGGTCATTGAAAGAAAATATTTGTCTACGAAAGTCCCATTTACATTAAAGTTTAGTTTTTATTGACTCATCATCCTTCCATATGATATTGTGCATACCAATGC
Source organism: Larix kaempferi (assembly GCA_027924585.1). Taxonomy (NCBI): domain Eukaryota; kingdom Viridiplantae; phylum Streptophyta; class Pinopsida; order Pinales; family Pinaceae; genus Larix; species Larix kaempferi. Next base: position 1,022,365 of record BSBM01000926.1, on the reverse strand, counting down.
CTTTGATCTCCATGTGAATGAGAGTGGTGACTACAATATATAAGTTAATATTTTTCAAGGAATGTTTCCCAAGGGAGATCCCCTTAGTATGTAGTTCCTAAGGAGAATTTCCCAAGTTTCCTTGCCCTATATTGTTCCACAATCAAGCCAACTAATGAATATACAATATTTGATGTTTTTCTCCGCTCTATGAGTTTAAGTATGAGCTCTGTTATGAAACAAGGAGATTATCTCAAGACGAATTGATAAATATTGATCATTCAAACATTGAGACATGAATGAGAGATAATGGGGAGGGGTATCCTATGGATGGTCACAGATCCATCGTACAATTTCCCAAGATAAAATTTCCACCATTTTCACACCAATACATGCCCGAGTGTTATCAGATAGGGCCCCTTCGTGAATGGTGTAAGGTCCAACATGAAACTCTTTGATTTTAATCACAACCATTCGTACATTATCACTTAAAAGGAAGTTAATGGGAGCCCCCCCCTTGAGGATGGTGTAGATTTACCATGCAACTCTCCATCATTTAATATCAACGATTCATGTATTATTGCATGATAAGGTGGTAACAAGAATATGTTCCCATGAATGGTATGGATTCATATGTGTAGATTTAAACTTTTAATCTTGGCCATTTTCACATCAAGATTCAATTGAAACTAAACATGAGTGGTTTCCCCATCCAAAAACAAGGATTTAAACTTAGTGATGGAGATGGATAATCACAACCATTCGCACATAGGGAAAATATGCCACCTATTGCATGTGTGAGGAATAAAGAAGATTCCCATGGAACGACCACCCCACCACCTCAGAATGAACTTCAAAAGGACTTACCCATCGATGGGATGATACATGAGATAAACCTATGGGTGAAATCGCGAACTTGGGAAACACTTTTGTGAAAAATAGAGTGAAAAAAATGGAGCGCAAGCGGATGATCACGCAAAAATAAGTCAACCTCAAAATCTAGACTGAGAGTTTAAAAAAATCTAGGCCAAGAGTTTAAAAAACTCTAGGCCGAGAGTTTTGAGATTTCAAATTCTCGCCCGAGAGTTTAAAAAATCTCTAGGTCAAGAATTTGAACCAATCGTCGCGTTGTATTTTAGAAAAAACTCTCGGATGAGAGTTTGAACTAAACTCTTAGTTGAGAGTTTGGAAGATATTTTTTTGCCCAAGAGTTTATGGTTAACAAACCTGCAAAAATATATGGCATCTTTCTGGAACTTGCAACTTCAGCAAGCCCAAAACCCTGCAAATTCTAAATATTATTTGTCAGACTTGGTAGCAATGGATTCATCTCCGAATCTAGTTTCCAAATATATAATAATTGTTTCATTTCGACTTGAATTTCTATTTATTAATATATTTTTTCTAAACCTTATCCCTTAAGAATTTTATTACTTTGAAAATCACCCGAAATGAAAACTCAATATCATAACAAAGACAACACCAAAAAATTTGAAATTTCTCAGAGAGCATAATTGGCTCGTCCTCTTCAAAAGGGTACTTTTATTTTTTCCAATAAGAGTCACATTTGAAAGAAAATGTGAAGACAAAAACATGTGTCGATAATGCACCATTTTCTAAACATACGTTGTTTCGATAAATAATAAAAAATAGTTCCCAAGTCTTAAAAAACTCAAAATATAGTCCAGGATCTAGTGTACTGTGTGTAGATTACGAGCCTACAATTTTTTTCCCTAAAATGAATAACCATCTATCAAAAAACTGTCGTCAACACAGGTCACTCATTATCCATACCTAAAATTTTCAAGTATATGCCATCTGTTGACATCAAATTTGTCCCACGATATGTCAATAAAAAAAATAAAACAAAATACGATTAGAAAGCTAATTCAATTCTCTAAAACCTTTGTGTTTACTTCAAGTTGAAATTCCTAAGGGAGATATGGGTTTGAAGAGGTCGAAGTTGAAAAACATAAAATTTAGCAGTTTTGTTTGTAAAAAACAAGCCAAAATTGTTTTTCAACTTCATGTTTTCACCCCTATCCAAGTAAACCCCCCATCACCAATAATAAAAGGACACATGTCCCTTTATATTTTACTAGAAAATATAGACACTACCCTAAGAAAACTATGAATACCACTTAAATGTGGGATCTCTAGCCATTAGTAAATATCCCCTCGGTTCATAACACTTGGAATGGTTAATTTTTTAATCCATAGTGTATTTGAGATCCCAACTATAACACACTGACCAATCGACCAAGATTACTGATAGATCCACTTGAATAAACACCAACCAACCAGACATCCTATGGAAAATATTCACTCTATGATACAATGTGATCAAGGAATCAAACATATCCTTAGTCGACTTATTCTACATGATACAAGGAACCATATGGTACCTAAAAAAATCAAATATGATTCATAACCCTTTGATCGCTTTCTTGTTGTGTTCGAACAACTACATGGGATAGGTAGGCATTGTGACCTTAGTTTCCAAAAAATAGCAAAGATCAACCTCCTCCAACAACTTTTGTAGTTTTCAATTCCCATGTGTAACATTTGAAGCACCCTCTAAATAATCACACTCTTTGAGACCAAGGCTAGTCATTCTTGTAACTCCTAATACACACCTCAGACAAGCAAATCAACTAGCAAACAAATTAAATTAACAACCCATCACGAGTGTAGAATGCTTCTCTCAATGATAAGTAGCACTTCAATCGCTAGAGTCTCACAAGCACCTCACCAAAAACCCCTCAAAGGCCCAATCACAAATCAAACTCAACCACTGAATCTAGGGCATCACAACCAATGAAATCCTTTAACCTCTCCCTCTCAAAAGCAATGACCCTCTCCATACATAGATCCTAGAATATTTCAGATAACATGCACTAACACCACGTTAAAATTTTCAAGATATGGTAACTAAACTAGCATTCTGAAAAAACCTAAATTGCACATTAATTAAACTATCAAAAAAATGTGTGAGGGAACACTAGATCTACAAACCCATCACTCTAAAAATGATGACAACAAATATTAAATTCCATAGCAGTCAATCACATTTGTCTTCTATAACTTGAAGGAATAAATTACAATGCAATAGCTCAAAACTAAAATTGTTTAACTTGATGGAAAACCCTATCTTTTCTTATAGACTAAGAAGAGGCTAGGGTTCAATAATAATCATCTATTTGGTGCACTTAGGTTAGCTGACTAAACCCTATCCCTAACCCTTTTCGGAATAGTGCACCAAACATGAATGGAGGTGTTAACTAGGATTAAGCACTTCTTTCCTTGAAATTTGTACCCTATTCTAAATCTGAAAACTTGTTATACACACCCTTAAATTATCTAATGGTATTGCCACGTATTCTTCTTGTTTCTTGAATATTATTAATCCTTCCCTCTACATATCTCATTGAGACAACCAATCTACACCACGTACCTTGTATCCTATACATACAATGTATCATTTATTTTTCTACATATGTTCCTATTTAATTATGTTGCAAGACAACAAGCTCCCTGTCCAAAAATGGTTGCACTTGGCAGATAATTGGTGCAATACAACATGCCACAAACCCATTAGAATGATACCATTTAAGGCTCCTTATAGTTATGGCCTTCCTTTATTAATTGATTTGATCATTGAAGACACTCAAGTGCCATTTACTAGATATTTCATAGAGGAAATACAACAAATATTGAAGCAGCTAAAAGACAACCTCAACATTGTGCATGATAGGATGAAGTCGTTGCAGGAACAATGCTACAATTAATCAAAGATTGGATTTTCTTGAGACTATGACCTTATGAGCAGAAGTCTCTCAAATAATCAAAGGTAAATGGGTGGAGATATTTGGGGTTATATACCATGGGCTTATTAAGGTTATAGCAAGAGTGGGACAGATTGCATATACTCTTGAACTACTAGCAAGGTCACAAGTGAATCACACCTTTCATGTCTCATGCTTGAAGAAAGTGGTAGGGGAAATAGTTAAAAAATTGAAATATATTGCCTCCCTTAGAAGATGAAGAGCATGCCATTCTTATTCCAGAGTGCATTGTGGAAAACTCGACAGAAGAAGTTCAAGACTAAGGTGCTATGATACTATTGGAATACTGAGTTCAATGGAAGAGTTTGAAATTGGATATTACTACGTGAGGAGGCATTAAAATACTGCAAATTCTAGCACTACAATTGCTTTAGGGAAAGCAATTAAAGGAGATGAACTATTACAATGTCTAAAGACAACCTGCTTCAGTGTTATCTATGAGTACTCTAAGTAGGTTATTACTTTTTCATTTTTCATTTATAAATGTTATACTAGTTAAAGGAATTCTTGTTAAGATAAATTTTATGGCAATAAATGGCATTTTTTTTAGTTAACAAAGTTTTATGTGAAGTCTAATTATCCCACATAAAAATACAAATAAGCTAAAGTGGGACCATTATCTATAAAAAGGCTTCAAGAAATTTGAGTAGGAGGTCTTTTAGGGAATGAGTTATCGTAGGTGGTCTATGTGATATTATTCTCATTCAAGTGTAGTGTCCATAATGCCTTTGAACTTGGGCCTGAATTGGAATACATACCTACTCAACAAAATGGTCCTTATGTTTTGTAGTGTTTTCCAAAAATCAGGTGTTGTTACTAGTAACTACTGCTAGACTATTTCTTTCTATTGTTACAACTAAAAAGTATTCTATTACTTATGATGTGTGCAACTGAACATTTCAAGAATCACTGTTCTTACTACTGAATTTATTGTCATTGTCGGTGCTGAAATTATTGCTGTAACAGTAATTTTTTTTGTTGTCTACTATTGTTAGCACCTTATTAGTTTCATAGTAATATTAGTTCCAAGTTCCAGATTTCTTCCATGAGTCTCTTTCAATTTTAAGAAACAAATTTCAAATTAGGCTCATATAATGTTCCAAAATTGTGTTATAGGTGGGGAGAAAGAGGTTAGGCAATGAGAGAAGACATTCAAATAAAGACATGGATTTGAGGTAGTCCAAAATACTCCAAGGAAGTAAGCAACATGCAACGCAACTTGGAGAGGACAAATAGGTTGGGAAACAAGGATAAGGCATTCAAGTGAACAAAGGGAGTTGAGGAGAGGAATTCTGAAGACCACTCCCACAGACTAAGCAACATGTAACCCAATCTGGAGTCGTATCGAAAATGAAAACCCCATGAGGTATTGTAACATCTATGTAATAGTGTATTTTTATTATGCAGAACTTATAAGTCCATGTTATAATAATCAAAATTCAAATGATTCCAAGATTTCAAAACTCTCTAATGAAGAGTGTAAGCATGAAAAGGACAACTATGCATGTCAATGGAAATCCTTTCTCTTTTGATAGAAGCAAGGAACTTCTTTTATCGAATAATAAATGCTTATAAACATACCCTTAGTATGATAATAGTAAGATAGAAAATGTTGGACAACATATTTTTGGGTCTATTAGAATGGCATAGCAGAGTTGTTGGAGTATTAAGTGCATAATTGTGTGAACCAATGATCAATATGCTAAGTTTGAGAATGGACAAGTATTTTCTAGTAATTTACATGACACCAACACATCAAGCATTGGCTCCCCAGATATGAATCCTCCTATAATCATATGAGAGTTAGAACTTATGTTTGAAAATGTGTGCAATTATAAAAGGAATTGCACATTAATTAAAAATAAGTTTTTTATAATGGGAAAAAATAGCCACCATTATCTCTATGTATAGTTGTCCATATGCACATATTTCTATGTCATCCCACTAACTAATAGTGTAGCTTCTACATCAGTGTTACCTATATCACTGGTATCACAATGTATCACACGATTAATAGTGTTGATTGTTAACTCCTTTGTCATGGACTCGTGACCATAGTAAATACTAAAAAAATACCCTTCATTCCAGCAAAATCATTGATTAGGGATGCTATGCTTTTTCTATCTTATTTTAATGCTTGGATCAGGGAGTTACATTAAAATTGGAGTGTATTGATTGATCTCCCTGGAGGATCAAGGTAGAGGCAAAGGATAAAAGAAGGGGGAAATGTGTGTTAATAATGATGAGGATCCCAATATAGTCAATGATTTTGATGATATGTAGCATGATTTTTCTTGGACTCTAAAGTATTTTAAGACCCTCAATGTCTTTGTATTATGTTTCAAATATGTATTATGATTTGCACTTGATGCTACTTTTCTATACTCACCTCTCTCTCTCTCTCTCTCTCTCTATATATATATATATATAATGTATTTTTTGTATCCCAGTGCACAAATATGTTCACGAGCCAGTTCTAATACTTGTTCCAGTGCTAATAACTTTTCTCATGATGATGAATCATGACATACATTTATTATCTTTTTGATGTGATTTTGTATCACAGTTTCAGGACTTCGGAATCGAGATAGGTATCAAAATTCGGTTAAAAATGTGATGTATCACTTGATGGAATCTTATATATCAATTTTATTTTAATGTCTATGTGGAAAACTGGTAATGTGTTTGCTTGATGTCGTTGTTGGTTTAGATATTTTAAAAAATGATTATATATCATTTTTTAAAAGTTTTCTGTTGTTTCCCCAATATTGCCGATAAGTTTTATTCCAAACCCTTGGAAATATATTCACCGGCACAATAAATGTAGCATTGTTCATTAGGACCTACATGAATGTTGGATGACCATCTTTAATTATTATAAGATGACCTGTCATCTAAGGACAACACAATCTACTATTTAGGGAGTGGTAAAAAATTAATTTAATATCTATATTGCACCAAATTCGAGGGATGGAGGGAAAGGGAAATGGTTTGTGGGACAGCTGGAGGGTACCCTTGAATTTCCACAAGATAGGTCAACAGGATACCAAAAATACTAAAAAAATAGAATATTTAAGAAAACAAAGATTATGGAATGGACTATAATATAACTCAACAAAAATAGCAATTCTTAAATAATAGCTACAACAAACCTTGTTTGTGTAGATATTGAAACCATGAATAGAAGAGAGTAGATATAAGGTACATGAACCTAGAAAACATGTGATTCAAATTGTTGTTGCAATTATCCTAGTTTGAGAACATGTCCTAGTTTGGATAGTAGACATCCCAAAACCATTAACGGATGTCTCCCAGATATCCCTATTTTCAGGGGTGGGAATGTCTATGAGACAAGGTGGAAGTACACCACAATATAGGGGGGTAAATCCCCCATTTCATGAAGTCCTCAAGACAATGAGGACATGCTAGTGGATGGAACATGTCCCCAACACATGAGTACATGTCCTTGTGCTACACCGTTAACTCAGTGCAGGTAAAAGCTTATAAGGATTCTCTTGAATGTATACTAAACCTTCCATTTAAAAATAGTACTTCCATATATTATATAGTACAACTGACATTAATGCATAGTACAACTACCATTTGTGCATCCTGTAGCAGTTATTTAAGGCATGGTACAACTCTATTTAATGAGTAAACTCTTCAAATGTTGCTAGAAACATGTTTTAAAAACATGTACATTTTAACCAACACATACTCAAACATAAAATCCAAAATAAAGGTATTTTTAAATAGATTATAAAGAATGTATTGGGTTTCTTCAAAATATAATGGTTTTTCATCAAGAATATGAAATTCACAAATTTTTATTCCAGAAAATCAATGCAAGGGATATGCATTTCCTTGTCAGGTAAACTCATTTTTCTTACAATATAATTCTTAGAGAATTCATACTTGAATAGCTGAGATAATGATAGCACCATCCATAGTTCCTGGCCACAAGCATAAGCCCTTATGCAATTGAACATGCATTTCTTAGACAAAAAAAAAAGTAAATAAATTAGTAAAAAGCAAATGATGTTTGAAAACAAAAAGACAGTTGCAGTTGACATATATCTATAATAACCATTCCTTCCACTACAGAATAATAGTAAACTAATTCCTAAATCTCCTTATCATCTATTTATCTTTTGATCAAATGAATAGAAGTGAAAATGCATTCTTTAAATGAAAAATTAGACAAGTCATGATCAATTGCAAACCATTGAAAAGATGTTATATTATATAATACAACCTAAAACAGCTACTCTTCTGTGACTATTAGGGATTTGCAAAATCAATAAATAGGAGAAAATAACAAAAACTATTTTAGACAAGGTTATATGATTCATGGGTTTGCATCAGAGTCACCAAAAAATTAGGTGCAATTGCAGAATGTATCGCAAGTTTTGGATTAGCAGGTGTGGCCATATATACTTTCATAAGAATATGTTTTTATAAACTACATCATGCAAATATAGGAAATTTCCAATTTTTTTTGGAACAAATGAATGCAAATCTACATTTTGAACATATAGATTGAATGACGCTTCACTACAAAAATACATGGGATTGGGAATATAAATAAAATGCTTGGCGGTTGTTACACCATGTTGAGGAACGGTCATGTGGAAGTATATCATCAATATTACTATTAGATTTTCCGGAGTTCTTTCTTACAGTTAGCATGGGAGCATAACTTCCTAATTAGGAATAATTCTGGAAAAAAAATCAACAAGATGACAATCTTATTAATGCCATATTCACTGTTGATTGTGAAATATGTCAGCAGTTAAGAAAAAACTGTAAAGTTTGAAACATATCCTCACAGTGTGCAGAAAAATGAGACATGAATCATAGTATTTTTAAGTTGAACCTAACAACACTGTCCTATTGACAATAATATGTTCATGTCCAATCTCATAACTTTATTATTTCTCATTTTCAAACAGTGATATAAACCAGAAAATGTATACAATGAAAACAAAAGACCACAACAATTTCAATATTGCTACACAGGATACTTGAAAAAAACGACCCGAGGTTGGGAACATGAAGAAAATGGCTGCCAGTCATTGCACCACATTGAGGAATAGTGATATGGAAATATATCATCAATTACCATTAATTTTCTAAAGATATTTTCTTCCAGTTACAATGGTATAGATAATACTAATTATAAAGACTCCTGAAAACATAGCGAACAAACTGACAAACTCATGAATGCCCTGTTCGTTGTTCACTGAAAAATATCCTAGTAATTAGGAAAAGACTTCAGCATGCCTAAACCATTATTACTGGAGATATCACATGAAATATGATATTACGGGTTCTCAAAGATGATAAAGGAACCCTTGCATATGGAATAAATTTTGCATGATCTATTTTTTACATGTTTGACACTTTTGAAAATAAAAAGAGTTTTGGTTCATAACACTTATCTCACTCAACCAGTATCACATTACATCTAGTCAAAGTTAGTCAAAGTTAGATAACTAACAATAGCAAGTAACTTCTAAGGTTACTCCAATGCATTAGAAAATCAAGCAAGGCTAACAACACTTACATTGTAATCTATAGATTGAACACATTTTTATTTATTTATATTCAACAAAGCTACTCATAAATTGTGAGCATCAAATTCTATTTTACAATGCCTTAAGTTCAGGAAACACATAAAACAATGGGAAAATATCAATTTTGTGCCCTCTCTTTGTTTCCAATTGTATATCAAATGATGCTTGCAAAGAACTCTATAGCCAAGTTTAATGTTGGTAATATATGTCATAAGACTATTTCCACATAAAGGAAAACTATGAAGCCATTAATAGATTTTTTTCATGGGTACATGTTGGAGTTCCTGGTACTATACCTCAACAATTGGAAATACTAGAAACATATCGAGGCAATATCAGAACCTCAAACATTTTTCTGAGACATTGAATCCCAACTTATCTAACTTAGGGGTCATGAATCAACAAACAAATGTTGTGACCCCATTGATTATGGAAGCATGGAAGAAAATGTTGGGATGTATATAATCAAAAGTACTAGATCCATACAATAAATAAAAAGTACTAGAGCCATATATTATTATATATTAAACCTAGAGAGGAAGAACAATAGCTTGTAGTAGTTTTATATGGAAGAATTGTAATTTGAATTGAGGTAATTAGCAATTCGCTCAACCGGTAGGGAAGGACCTATAATGATAAATAATCAACAACAGTCCAAAGTCAGGGTAAACAACAGTCAGATGGCAAGTTTCAGTGGTTTTGGGTAGGAGTATTTATGGCAGCTTGTGCATACACTTTGGGGCCAATGGAAAAACTATATTGCAGACCTGAGAGAACAATTTTATGGATGGCCTGAGACCTTAAAGAAGTCGCTAATTATGGGCATTCTTGGGTGTATTCTCAACAATTGTTGAAGGAAGGGAACCCGAGGACCTAGCTACAAATGTATTTGTTCTTAAATTTCTGATTTGGACAAGTCCATATGCTTGTCTCTGTCATGGCCAGTTGATTCATACTAGTGCATGTGTGTTGAAGGAAAGCATGTACTGTAAGATTTAAACCTTAACAGTGAAGTACAAACTTATATTGATTCTTAAGAATTAATAGAAAATACACAATGACACACACATAACACAGAGATTTTCACCTGGAAACCCTTAACTGGGAAAAAACCAGCAAAACTTAGAGTCGCACTGCTCCTTTTCATTATATGTTTATTCAACCATTTACAATACAATATATGGTATTCCGCAGCATCTAAAACCCTAATTTGTTTACCTGAAATTAGGTTACAACCCTAATCCCTTTTATCGGGATTAGATAGAGTACAGTGGGTCGAAATCGCGAAAAAAAAAACAACCCAAAAAAATTTTGCGCTCCGCGCGGACTCCGGGGGCCTAACGGCCCCCTCCGTGGATCGTGTTGTACACGCAACCACCATGTGAAGAGATATAACATTCCCAACATTCTCCCACTTGTTGTTCTCTTCACATACAAGAGAAATTTATGACTTTAACAATTCAGGGAAACAATGCCCATGTTCTCTTTACACCAAGAGAACTTCTGAGTACTCACAGACTTTGTCAAAGAGTCTGCAACATTTACCAAAGTGTCAACGTTCTCCAGCAACACTTTGTTTTGTTCAACCATGTCTCTGACGAAATGGTACTGCATATCAATGTGCTTTGTCCTCGAGTGATAAGCAGGGTTCTTTTCCAGAAATATTGCACTTGAGCTATCACAACCAATCTTTACTGCATTCTGAACAAAACCAATACCTGAACACAATCTTTGTAACCATACAGCTTCCTTACTTGCATGGGTAGCTTCCATGTATTCAGCTTCTGTAGTTGAGAGTGCAACTACAACTTGTCTTCTACTCATCCAACTGATTGCTCTTCCAAATAGATTAAAAACGTAGCCACTTGTAGATCTTATGTGATCAAGATCTCCAGCCCAGTCAGCATCAACAAATCCTTGTATATCTGTCTCTCTGTTTAGACCATGTCTTCCTTGGTAGCAGATTGCAAAATTTGTAGTTCCGCGCAAATACCTGAAGACCCTCTTTACTGCAGTCCAATGTTCCTTTCTTGGTTTTGACATGTAACTACTCAAAAATCCCATTGCATGGGCTATATCTGGTCTAGTACAAACCATGGCATACATCAGACTGCCAACTGCACTAGCATAGGGAACATGAGACATGTCCTCTACCTCTTCTTGTGTCGTGGGACACTGTTCTGTAGATAACCTTACACCTACATGAATGGGCACCTTCACCGGTTTGCTTTCCTGCATATTAAATCTCTTCAATATCGTTTCAACATATTTCCTCTGATTTAACCAGAGTTTCCTGTTTTCACGATCTCTTTTTATTTTCATGCCCAAAATAAAATTTGTAGCACCAAGATCTTTCATGTCAAATTCAGATGACAACTGATTTTTGACTCCTTGATGATTTTCTTGTTGTTTCCAATTAGCAACATATCATCAACATACAATATTACATAAATAAAATGATCACTAGTTAGCTTAAAATAAACACAGTGATCAGCTTTGCTTCTTGAGAAACCAAGTCCCAGTATATAAGTATCAAATTTTTGATACCACATTCTTGGAGATTGTTTCAATCCATAGAGAGATTTTTTCAGCTTACAGACAAGCTCCTTTCTTCCTTTCACCACAAACCGTTCTGGTTGCTTCATATAGATCTCTTCATTAATATTTCCATGTAGGAAAGCCGTCTTTACATCCATCTGTTCTACTTCAAGGTCAAAAACAACAGAAATAGATAGAAGAAATCTAATAGAAGTCAATTTTGCAGCAGGTGAAAAAATCTCACCAAAATCGATGCCCTCAATTTGGAAATAAACTTTCGCTACTAGTCGAGCCTTGTACTTCTCCACTTTACCTGCTGCATTTAACTTCTTCTTGAATACCCATTTGCTTCCAACAGGCTTTCTTCCTTCTGGAAACTCAACCAGATCCCATGCCTCATATTTGTCCAAGGAATCTATTTCTTCTATCATGGCCTTCTTCCATAGTTTACTATCTTCTGAATCCATTGCCTCTTTAGCAGTTCTAGGATCATCATCAGTAATAGATAACACAAAATTAGAAGGAAAATCAGGGGGACTGTACCTTTCAGCTTGCCTTCTTACTCGATCAGATCTCCTCAATACCGGAGTCCGTGGATCCGCCTCTTTATCTGATTCAGACGATTCTGCCTCCTCATCTGATTCAGACGAATCTGGTTACTCAAAAGAATCACCTCTTTCATCCTTGATATCAAAGTGTAGCTTCTCTGAATCCTTTTCCTTTGGTACATCCTCAATCTTGGAAGTGCTTTCAACTTCTCTGAAGATCACATCTCAATTGTAAACTGTTTTTCTTTTTACTGGGTTCCACAGCTTGTAACCTTTCACTCCATCCTTGTAACCAATGAAAATACATTTTTCCGCTTTATTATCCAACCTGCTCCTTTTCTCCTTTGGAACATGTACAAAAGCATCACACCCAAACACTCTGAGATGAGAGAGAGAGGGTTTTTTACTAGTCCAAACCTCATGAGGTGTCTTGTCAACCAACGCTGATGTGGGTGTCCTATTCACTAAGTAACACACAGTGTCAACAGCTTCTGCCCAGAATTGTTGTGTTATCCCTGCACCACTGAGCATACTCCTTGCCTTTTCCATCAATGTCCTGTTCATCCTTTCTGCAACCCCATTCTGTTGAGGTGTGTATGGAGTAGTCTTTTTCCTTGCTATTCCACACGTTTTACAGAACTCCTCAAATTCACTTTCACAGAATTCTCCACGGTTATCTGTTCTGAGTACTTTTATTTTCTTTTCAGTTTGATTCTCTACAAGACCCTTAAATTCTTTGAATCTTTTAAAAACCTCAAATTTCTTACGCAGGAAATAAATCCAAGTTTTCCTTGAGAAATCATCTATAAATGAAACATCATACACAGATTTACCTAGTGATGGAATAGGCACAGGTCCAAAAACATCACTGTGTATTAACTCTAAGATTCCTTTAGCTCTTACAACACCAGATGAGAATCTTACCCGATTCTGTTTACCATATAAGCAATGTTCACAGAAATCAAAATCTAATGTGAAATCAGACATGCCTTCAGCCATACTTTTACCTTGTAATAGTCGAAGACCCTTCTCTCCAATATGTCCCAGCCTTCGAAGCCATAGTGATGTCTTCTCACTAGAGACAGTAAGGACTCTGTCTCTTTCATTTTTACCCTCAGGAACAATAGTACTGTTACATCCATTTTTGAAGTTGCTTCCCAACAACTTGTATAGAGTTCCAATCCGAACTCCCCTCATCAGCACCAGTGATTCTCGAACCCTCTTGCATGTGTTCTTTTCAAATAAAGTTTTCACACCTGCATCATCCATTTTACTTACATATATAAGGTTTCTAGCCAGCTTTGGAATGTGCAAAACCCCGGGAAGAGTTCTAAACCTTCCATCTTTGAGCAGTAGCTTGATCTTTCCTCGACCTATGATTTTCGCAACTGAGTTGTCTCCCAGAAATACATCTCCTCCATCATACTTTTCGTATTCAGAAAACCACTCCCTGTGAGAAGTCATATGATAAGACGCACCTGAGTCAATCAACCACGAATCATGCTCTGCATGTGTACTTGAAGATGCCAGATACACATCTCCTCCTTCCTCTGTAGATTCTTTCCCATATGCGGATGGAGCATCATTAGGTCCTCTGCTTTTGTCAGTATTTTTGGATTTACAATCCTTCTTGTAATGCCCAGTTTTACCGCACTTCCATCATTTTCTTACAGAAGGTACTGGAGATTTAGATCTACCACCTGAAGACTTATTTTTAGATCTGTCTCCAGGGCGACCTCTTACAAATAAGGCATCCTTGGTTGAACTATCCATGGATCTCCGCCTCATTTCCTCCGATAGCAGGGATGCAACCACATCATCGAAGTTTAGCGTGGTCGCATTACTCCCAATAGCTATAACCAGATTATCCCGTGAATCTGGAAAAGAGCACAACAGACTAATACATTTTTCATCATCAGTAATCGTAATACCAACAGATGTCAATTGACTTACCAGAGTATTGAAGGCGTTTAGATGCTCTGACACAGAGTCTCCATCAATCATCCTCAGAAGGTACAATTTCTTTTGCAGAAATAACTTATTTACCAGGGACTTTGACTGATACAGATTTCGCAGTTTATCCCATAGCTTCTTTGCACTGTCTTCTCCAGATACGTTCACCAATACCGAATCTGCGAGGTAAAGACGAATGGTGCTCCTTGCTTTTCTTTCTAGCTTATCCCATTATTCTTTTACCGCACCAGTGGGAATGGTACCTGGATCTACTGCGATCCATTGTTCTCTATCTACTAGAAGATCTTCCATCTTGAGCTTCCATAGCTCAAAGCTCTGGCCATTAAATTTCTCAATCTCGAATCTAGAACTGATTGCCATTTTTTAAAGAAAAATAAATCACTGCTGCAAAGCTCCCACTGAAACCAGGTTTATCACAAATCCAAGATCGAGCCAAACCTTTGGAAACAAAGGCGTCCCTCTGAACCCAAAAATGTTCTGATACCAAATGTAAGTTTTAAACCTTAACAGTGAAGTACAAACTTATATTGATTCTTAAGCATTAACAGAAAATACACAATGGCACACACATAACACAGAGATTTTCACCTGGAAACCCTTAACCAGGAAAAAACCATCAAAACTTAGAGCCGCACTGCTCCTTTTCATTATATGTTTATTCAACCATTTACAATACAATATATGGTATTCCGCAGCATCTAAAACCCTAATCCGTTTACCCGAAATTAGGTTACAACCCTAATCCCTTTTACCGGGATTAGATAGAGTATAATGGGTTGAAATCGCGAAAAAGCAAAAACAACCCAAACAAATTTTGCGCTCCGTGCGGACTCCGGGGGCCTAACGGCCCCCTCCGTGGATCGTGTTGTACACGCAGCCACCATGTGAAGAGATATAACATTCCCAACATGTACTGCATACCCTATTGTGAACATGTCGAGTGGAGTGTGATCATTATCATCCTGTTTTGTTGACAACAATTTGATAACTAGTGTATCTTGGTTGGGACACCCTAAGTATAAAATCCATAAAATTGACTGTCCCAGGAAGGCTAAGATATGAACACAGATGGTCAAGATAAATATGAATATTGCATTCCTAAAAACTTAGCACACCGAGATATTTTCATTTGCATGTGTAATTGTTTCAATTCCAATACCTCCTGCTACTGCATCAATATGGCATGTTCCATTTGGTTTGTTGTTACAAAAAACAACTGAAATAAATCATCTATGTATTAGTGGGACTTATGTTGCATTCCATCTATGCCATCTAGACAAGAATTTGGTTGTACTATTAGAAAGGGTTTTGGAACTCCTGTAAGTGGTTTATTTCTCCTGATTTTCAATGTCCGGATTATTTTCTGTCACTACATTTTGAAGCATACTTTGGAAGAGCATCAAGCTTTATTTGTTGAAGATAGAGGTACCATATATGAAGGTGTGGCCATTTCATGATGAAGAAATTCAATCAAAGGAATTGAAATACAGGGAGATCCAGTGGGTTGGAGGAGGCATGATTTCACTCTGTGATTTTCCTTTTTCCTATCCATCGTTGATATCTCAATCTTGGATGGAAATGAAGTGTTTGCGCTCATGCATTTCTCTATGAACTTAGAGATTCCCCTACGCTGATAAAAGTTTCAGTAATCTAGAAATATAACCATCGAAAATGCACCATGAGGAGATGGTAGATAAATCAACAAACAACTCAAGCATATTACAAAAGAAAAGAGTGAAATCTATTTGAATTCTAGGAAATCTAAGGATCAGGGACATTGCAGCAATTGTATACTTATGATACTTTAGAATCTACACGCATTTAGCAGGGGCTCTCTCCGTGGAGGTCTGGAGCCCATGCATTCATCCAACTGGACTGCCTTTTTTTTGCTCATTTCGAACCTCTCCATCATGAAGTAAGCATTGGTCGTTGGGTCGATTCTTCGTTGGGAATTTTGGGTGATACGTGGATCAATTGTTGAATTGATATGTTTGTTTGTTAACACCGATCCATTTCGAGCCAAAAATTGAGTGTTGTTGACTACGTTTCTTTCATCATAGTGGTGCGTTCTCTCTTTGTTGAAGGCGGGGGGGAACTTTAGGAGATCGATATGTTTGTTTGTTAACACCGATCCATTTGGAGCCAAAAATTGAGTGTTGTTGACCACGTTTCTTTCATCATAGTGGTGTGTTCTCTCTTTGTTGAGGGGGGGAACTTTAGGAGATCGATATATTTTATGGGCTTGGAATATTTTGTTGAGAAGATGAAGTGCGTCGATCCATCATAAAGGCTAGGGTAAAAATGGTAAGGGCCTTGTTACCTTTTGGTGGTCATGGTTTGTCAAATAATTCTCATTTGAAAGGCCCTAGGGAGGCCACATGGAATATTCATTAACTATTGATAGAGAGATTCCCCTTTGTTAGGGAAAGTCTAAAGCATGGTTTTAGATTGGCAATTGGTTTGGATGGATTATAAGTGACTAGAAAAATAATTAACAGGTCATAAAATTTCAATAACATCCATATAGTTTAATCAAGTTAGAAATGGTAAGTTAATCAAGTTAGAAATGGTAAGATCCATATAATATAGGTGATAGATATAAATTGCTTGGCATGTTTGTTGAATGTCCACATTTTTCAAGTTTTAATGGTAATTGGAAACTTCTTTAATCTAATAAATGTTCATGTATTTTCATGGTTATTGATAATGGATAGATATATTTCCCTTATGACCATGGATGGTTGTCGAGTATTTCATTATGTGATCTTCCATGTGCCATGTAAACTATATAGGAAGCTTGACTACCGTTCCTATCATGTGCATGGTTTTTTAGATACCATACAGCCCAAGTTGCATGGGTCTATTTAAAAGTTCATCCTCTTATAGTATCAACCCAATGCTAATAACGAGATTGATTTTGGAGATTCTTTCAAGACCATTTAGCCGGCATATGAGCTTAGTGAGTTTATTTCTTTATCTATGATTCCCATTTGTTAATTGTGCATGATTTCATTTTTATGCTTCCATGTTATGCTTCCATATTTTCCTTTTAATTGACTTGGAAATTAATGCCACATTGGAGTACAATAGGTATTGTCAAAGGATAATCTTGAGTTAAATTGAAGTATCATGCTCAACAAGAAAACTAGGATACCATTAAGAGACCTTTGAAATTTCATTCCCTTCTTTTTATGACGAGGACTTTGTGGAAGAGACTATGAAAGTCCATTCCCTTCTTTATCCCCTACAGTTCTCATCTCCATTGCTACTACTAGTGCACATATATAATGTAACTCCAAAAAAATTTCCAACAGTCGTGACATAATAAAATCCCTTGACCCATTTTTCATGGCCCCTCCCGCCAATTAAATGGTAATGAGAAGGATGAAATCCATATCCATCTCCCTGAGATTTGTCCCTTGTAGTTCTCATATCCATTACTACTACTACTGCACATATATAGTGTAACCCCAAAAACAATTCCAACGGACGTGACTTAATAAAAGCCCTTAAATTGGTTTTCATGCTCCCTCCTGCCAATTAACTGGTAATGAGCAGTTCGATGAACTCCATTAATGAATGTTGAAATCGGCCTAGTTTTCATGCCCTAACCCGGTTTTCACACCCTCTCCCGCCAATTAACTGGTAATGAGCAGGTCAATGAACTCCATTAATGAATGTTGAACTCGGCCTAGGATAGTGTTCATGATGAAGAGTGATTAAAATGGGAGAACTTGAAACAAATGGAGAAAAAATTTGTTTTTGAGTAATATACTTATTTGACATATATGGTTCCGATTGTGTTTTTTAATGAATAACTATTATCCTTATTTTCTTAAGTTCTCACTAACATTACATATGAAGACAAATTGAATAGAAGGAATAAATCAATTTTATTCAATATGAAGGCTAGCAAGAAATGGATGGTAATGTACGATGAGATGTGTAAAAGATGACATGAAGAGATATAATCATTTAGAAGGTAAAACCCTCGTATTTCACTCCCTAAATAATTACATGACTAATGGATCACAGAGTACATAAAAACATGGTTGAAGGAGAAAATTTTAAATTGGATCTACACAACAAGGGAATTGAAGTAGATGCATTCAACATTGGAATTGGATGGAAAAGTATTGTATGTAATTAAAAATACATTGGAATTGTATGTAAGTATTGTTAATGGAATTAACAATGAAATGCACTTTCATTTCATGCATGGCCATACACTATAATAATTTTTTTTTGTATTTACACTTGCTTTGAAAAGATATCCCATGCCATATCGTTACTTGCCTAGCATAAACATTTGACTATATGGTGACTCATAAAGAAATTTCATGGTTCATTTCTTGAGATGGATTGAACAACCCATTTTCACACATATCCTATGAATATTTTTTACTATGCAGCCTAAGTTCCCCAAATTAAATCTCTTGTTGTGCAATATATATAAATTCTAATTGACTATTATATAATGGAGAAGTTTCCCATGGCTAGATCTAGTTCAAAGTAATTAGTTCCTAATGGAATTTTCAATATGTTAATAAGCCATTTTGAATTAATAAGATAGAACAATAAGAGTAACTTAAATGGGTTGTTGCTAGGACTTCAATGCAGATATAGAAATTTTCATACTAAAGATAAGGTTTCAAGTACAATTATATTATATAAAATATTTACAATATATTATATAGAATGTTTATGTTTATTAGTTATAGGTTTATGTTATATAAAAATATTTGTGTTTATATATTTAGATGTTTATATTGTATGTTTATACAACATTAAATTATTTGTTATTTTCTTGTTTTGTTTACAATTATATTATATAACAATAAGAAAATTGTTTTTGCTCCAAGAATAGAAGACTATGTATAAGGCCGTTAATGTAAGCGGTGCAATGATCTACTTTATGTCCATAATTATAATGGTGCTAGTCGTCAACATATAAACATGAATAATTTGGTGTCTCACTAGGACATCTTCATGATTCTGTCTCTCTATAGGAAATTGTCATGATCAAACATAACACTAATATTTTGGTGTCAATTAAATTGCTAAGCTATGACACATGACGGGGTCTACAATTTACTAAATTGTAACACTATAGATCCATCCATGTCTTTAAATCCATCTGCAATGTTAAAATTGAGTAAATTGCACAAATTTATAGCCAAAATTGTAATTAATTTCCATTGTTGGTGTGACACAACTAAAGATGACCAAATAAATGACCAATTGTTATGTGGTCATTTCTAGTTTACTTCTTATTCCGTGACCAAATTGGTCATTTATCTTGGTCATTTTTAGTTTATTTCTTATCCTGTGACCGGATTGGTCATTTATCTTGGTCATTTTTAGTTAGCTCACTTAAAATTTCTCAATTTTGGTCATTTATCCCTTGAAAAAAATGTGGTGACCAAATGCATTGGTCTCCTAGTCACTTATCTCTCATTTTTTACTAGTGCACTGATGATTGCAAATCTCAAGGTACTAACCGAAACTCTAAACTTCAATCCTAGAGCAAGATGAGTTGAGGTCGATGGGAAGAATTTCGTTGGAAGGGAGGCCTTAGGGAATCCTCCATCATCCAACATGAGGAAAAATCAAAGGTTGATTTGATTTTGGAGTAGGACTAAATACATGATGAAACATATTGACACCAAGGAATGGCTGACACATGAGGTCAAGGAAATTGCAAAATGGTTGAAACAAGTTGTATCCTTGAACAATGAGCACGACACAAGAGTGAATTAGGAATATTTGAACACAAAGGGGCCATGATATAAATATGCAATGTAGGAGACATTAAAATATTCTCCATATGATTGGAAGAGTAACCAACTGGAGGAGTAAAAAAGTATGAGATCAAGTTAATCCTAAGGCCAAAACTAAAACCCAACTTGTTTGATCGACTCAAAATAGGTGCTTTGTTCAAGGACATAGTTGACTTGTTTCCATCATATTGAAAGATATTTAACACTCTTTCCTTCCCTTTTCTCTTTTTAGGTACTTTTTTCCTTTTTTAATGAGGTTGAAAAATAACTAAAGCATGCTCAATAAGGATCCAACCATGTGTACTTTATGAGTCCATGGAAGGGAAACTCAAGACTTTCTTCTTTGTTTTACGAGTTTTAAGAAAAGATAGACTAATACTCGATAAGATACTGATCCGTGGATTTTAATATCGATCTCGTCGGTGTTTTCATATTTTAAGAGTTTGAAAAACTTAAACAAGAACTCTATACACCCTCTCGTGGATTTTACATTGAGCCCGAGTTGGTAGATTCTCGCTGGTTTTTTCATATTTCAAGAGTTTGAAAATCCTAAAGAAGACTCCAAAAGGTCATTTTTCATAAATTTAGTCTCCTCACCCGAAAAAGGGTAAAATGATGTGAGATAGAACTCTTCTAGCCAAGTATGACTAGATTTTTCTTTTTTCGTAAATAATCCACAAAGGTTCGGAAAAATGGGTAAACTTATACCTAAGTGGATGTCCCTTCAATTCCTTTAGTGAGTCTGAAGTGAACAAGTATACTCGGTGATCTTGTCAATTTTAAGGAGTCTAACAAGAGCTTAGAGAAAACTCCATAAAAATGTTTTCTGTAAAGGTTTAAAAATCCTGAAAAAGTAAGCTCGTGACCTCTTTACTATTTTAATGAGCTCGAAAGAGAGATTAAAGAATCCTCGTGTCTTCCTTACTATTTTTAAAGAGATCGAAAGGAGGGTTAAATAATGCTCGAAGTGGGAGGAAACGAGTGTTAGGGGCATGCGAGACTAGTTTCAAGTGCATGGAACAAAGCTATGCATAATGCAAGGAACATAAGCAAGATAAGGACACTAAGGGCATGTCTCCTCTAGGTATGGGGTGTCAAATCACGAAGGAAAAGTGATACATGGATTAACGCAAATGAGATCATAGATGGAGGATTATATAACAAACTTAAATCATGGAATCTTGCATCAGGATCATAAGCGTAAGCTGGATCAAAGTAAATGCATATACAACTTAAACACAAAAATGGGAGCCTTATAAATAATGGCCAAAAATATATGAGGAATAAATACATGAGGCTTCTTCTCAAAGTCATGGTAAAACTAGAAAGGCTCCCAATCCTATGATAAAAACATAGCATGGGAACCAAAGTGGTATAAGGGTGTTGACTAGGGTGACCCATATTAGGTAGGCTCTGTTGTCAGACTAGTGCATAATGTATATAGAGATGGTTAACACACCAATATCGAAAAATTTTGACCCTAGCCGAATTCAGATGGAAAAAGGTTCAAATGAATCATAATAGTGGGGAAGCCTAAACCTATATGCAAGGTTTCGAACGGACTATAGTTTATCAGGTAATGTTTTTAGAGGCCGAAGTTTAACCAGGGACATGTGGCACGCCGTACAATTTCGCTCTCTTGTTTTATCCCATAAACAGGTCACGTTGTGACACTTGGCATAACTCTCTCTCAGAAAATCCAATTGAGGTCAGAACTATGGAGTTGGAAAGATGACAGGTCGGGATACCACAGGTCAAAGTTTCAGACCCTGTGGATTCATAATTTCAGAGTTACACATGAAACAATCAGGTGCTTATTTTTGTCAAAACAGAATTGGATTTTGAGCACCTTCATTCATGGCTCCAGGAATTAGGGTTTCAGAGAAAGTTGGTATTTTTGTAATCGGAGACCACGGCTGAATGATACTCATCAAAATAGAAATTTAGAGACCAAGATCATTTTTTTGCTTGGGTAGAAGGCTGGGCTTGATCAAACCCTAGTTCGAGACTTTGATCGGAAGAGTGAAAAATTAGGGTTTCTACATAAATGGGAATTTTTGAAATCTGTGACCATAGTTGGAAGCTCCTTGGAAAAATCAAAGTTTAGAGCTTTGGATCAAACTATTTGGTTGTGTAAAGCTCCGGGAAACTCAAACCCTAATTCAGGGTCCTCCCTAGTGAATCCAGAAGATTGAAAAGCAAATTTGAGGGGTGAAACTTTGCAGTTTTGAAATTCTGCGTATACCAGGTTGATCAACTCATCAAGGCGCATCTTTCTATCCTTTAAGAAGTTTGAAATTCAAAGTTTGAATTTTTAGGGTTTCCCTGACAAACCCAAATCCAACTATAGATCCAGTTTCTACAAATCAAGTGGATTGGGTTAATCCTAGAAGAAAATGGATTGGTCACTTGCATAAGTGAAGAAGTTCCCATTTTAGAGGGAGTCGAGGCTAAGGCCTTACATAAGAAGATTACAAGCAATATCGACAGGTATGACTTACAGGTATGTTTCGAAATCTGTTCATGATTAAGTTTATGGTATGTTTGTCTTCATTAAGGTTAGTACAATCTTGATTAACTTTAGACTTGTCGTATCACCTTAATAAAATTATGAATGCATGATAGAAGATATTCATTGATTAGGGTTTTGACACTTATGATTGTACTAGAATGCATTGTGGTGTTGTATGAGGTTGATGTTTTCCGCTAACATGAAAGGTACATAAAGAAAGACAAATCATGTTCTAGTTCAAGAACATATGACCATGGTGACATGAAGACAAAGGTTCATCCATTGCCATGGATCACATAGAAGATCTACTTATGAGGTATGTATAACTTGGTTCTATAATAGTTAAACTATGAGATATGTAAGTTACTAGCACAAGTCACTTAAGAGAACAAGAAGACATCATGTGGGTATGTTAGACAATAACCAGCTAACATATTAATCCAGGTATGTTTTTTCCTATATCAAGTTAGAATCCTACCTTGTGTTAGAATCTCTTATATAAGTATACATGGCATGATTGATAATGATTATTCATTGAAGTTAGTAATCATGGGTTTAGGCATATTATGCTTCTTACTTTGATTGATGATATGACTAACTAGAAGAGTCCTATGGTCAATAAGAATATGCATGAGTAAAATAAGTATTCCATGAAACCTTGAATACTAATGTTTATTATCTGTGTTTGAAATGATTATGACTATACATGTTGAAGATTATGTTGTTTTAGTATCTATACTAATGAATGTATTGTTAAATTTTGAGCATTAATTCACAATACTTTAGGATCTTTACTGAGAGAATAACATCTATAGTATATCAATGCATATCAATCATAACAAGCATGTTAATCATCACAAGAAGCAAAATCATGAGAGACAAGAGACACAGAGTTTCCGTGGGGAAAAACTAAGGTGAAAAACCCCACAACTTCCTCAGAGATAGAGAGAGCAATGGCTCAACCAAAGTACAAACAAAATACACAGAGATAGTCTCCTAGTAGAAGATGATCCTCCTCCTCACATGTGCACCACTTTTCGAGTGAAGGAAGAATGAGTTTCTGAGTGATCCAAATAGAGATCTCCCGATCTCTATTTATACTTGATCTATTTTCCCAGTGACCTTATGGGGCCAACTTATCTAGTTAGGTACATCAACCATATAATACATAAATTAGGGCTGACCCCACACATGGTGGTCTAATAACCCATCGACAAGTTACCATACTTGAGACACTTGTCAATACACATGACGACACTTTCGTATAGAGGAATGACACATCTCTGTAGGAGTACAATAATATATAAATGAAATACATGGATGAAATACATTCCGAAGTTACATATACATCAACACTCCCTCTTAACTAGGAAGGTATTTCTTGACACAGATATGCTAGCACAAGTCTTCTTCTCTAGATCATCGTCATCAATGCATCATCATTGTCATCATCATTGTTGCTGCTATCTCAACCAATCTCTGACTCTACTCATCATAGGAAGTTCTACAGAGCTAGTCCTTTTTCATACTGGATGTAGGCCCACCACCTACAGGTCTTCATCACTGGCCATACTGTGGAATCCTCAGGACTTATTACGTGCGTCACAAAACCTGGTGGTAGCATCCCAGGCTGTTACGAGCACACAGCTATGCCTGTCAGATCTCCCAGGAGCACATTACATGTGACCCATCAAAAAACCTGGCTGAAGCATCCCAGGCTGTTACGAGCACACAGCTCTACCTGTCGGATCTCCCAGGATCACATTACATGTGATCTCACCACAAAACCTGGCTAAAGCATATGAGGCCTTTTTCATCTTGTACAGATATCCCAGGAGCAAATTACATGTGGTCATGGAAAAACCTGGCTGAAGCATCTGAAGCCTTTTTCATCCTATCCAGATCTCCCAGGAGCAAATTACATGCCATAGGACAAAACCTCGAAAGAGCATCCCAAGATGTTACGAGTACACAACTCTGACCCGAAGGATCTCCCAGGGCGCTATTATATGTCCTCATAGAGCAATGTCTCGAAAGAGCATCCCAGGCTGTTACGGGTACACAACTCTGACCTATAGGATCTCCCAGACATGCTCATCTGCACAACTTGTTCCACGGCCATAGAGTATCATCTTGATACTCACCATACATCATCCCGATGTACACATGATCATCCTTATCATCATCTCTGCATCGTCCTGATGCATGTCATCTGGAGAATCTCGTCATCCATGATCATCCTGATCATACAATGCATCTACCTGATGCATACCAAGTATCTACCTGATACATATCACCATACACAGTGTATCCACCTGATACATATATAGATACATGATCCACACAATGTATCTACTATATACATATACAGATACATGATCTAAGCATCTAACATGATGCATACATACATAAATGATCCAACCGATCATATCCAACATCCAACATGATGCGTACATACATAAATGATCCAAATGATCATATCCAGCATCCAACATGATGCGTACATACATAAATGATCCAACTGATCATATAGAGCAGAAACTAGAACATCATACTGATGCTCATCATCCAACGCTTACATCCACAGCCATGTGAAGGATCCCCCTTCCACCATGCTAGGAATGGCTACAACAAATATCTCCATCACTTCTTCCTTGAAGTGTCGTCGATCCGAAGAACACCCAGCCTCTCTCTAAAGTACTCGAACTTCACTCTAGCTAGTGGCTTCGTCAACACATCTGCAATATGCTCATCTATGGCAACATACAGGAGCTTCACTGCTCCCCTCTGCACCATATCCCTGATATAGTGATATTTGATCTCTATGTGTTTAGACCTGTCGTGGAACACCGGGTTCTCAGACAACTTCACACAACTCTGGTTGTCACAGAAGATACCAGTAGCCTCCAACAGTAGATCAAATAGCTTAGATAGTAGCTTCCTCATCCATACTTCCTCACAACTAGCCAAACAGGATGCAACATACTCTACCTCGGCTGTACTCAGTGCTACGCAAGACTACTTCTTGCTAAACCAAGAGATCATACCTGATCCCATACTGAAGCAGCACCCAGAAGTGCTCTTCCTATCTGCAGCATTGCCTGCCCAATTTGAATCAACATAACCTTGTAGGTTAAAATTTTGATTCGCATCATACTTGAGCCCATAATCAACTGTACCCTTCAGGTACCTCAAAATATGCTTTACAGCAACCAGGTGAACACTCCTTGGATCCATGAGGAAATGGCTCAATGTGTTCACCGCAAAGCAAATATCTGGTCTTGTGTTCGGTAGGTACATCAAGGACCCAATCATCTGACGATACATAGAGACATCAACCGGCTCATATGAAGCATCACACAGAAGCTTTAGGTTCGATGTCATAGGTGTGGCCATGTCCTTACAGTACATCATCCTGAACCTCTTCAGGATCTTTACTACACACTTCCCTTGTCCAAGGAAGATTCCATCTGCACTCTGCCACACCTCCATAAAAACAAACAGTGCATCATCCCCAAGTTCTTCATCTCGAACTTGGCAGTAAGCTTCCACTGCATGTCGGCAATCAATCTATCTTCTCTTGTAATAAACAAGTCATCCACATAGAATAAGAGTATCCCTGGATTGCCTTCCTCAACCTTGTAGTAAAGGTAGGAACCCGCTTTACTCTTGGTAAAGCCCAAACTGGACAGAAAGCTGCCTATCCTAACATACCAAGTTCTGCACATATATGATTTCCTGTCATGTGTCTTAGAACCAAGTGGCTGCTCCACATACACTTCTTCTTCAACTACACCATTCAAGAAAGCTGTCTTGAAATCCATCTGGTGTATCTTCTATTTCATCACTTTTATATTTCTTTATGCTGCCATCTACAGCATGCTTGATCTGATAGATCCATATGGAAGTCATAACAAAATTCCCTTCAGGTCTTGGGACTACATCCCAAACATCATTCTTCGATGGATCATGGTATTCTTCCCATATCCTGGGAACTTCAATATCTTCAATAGATAATTTTGTTGCTGAACAAATGTTGTAGTTCTTCTTTTGTAGGTGATGGCATACAATCTTTCCTACAAGACAAGTTAAATTGTATGATTAGAAATATCTCATAGTTTTCAAAACAAATTCTTATACATAAAGAAATATGTCATATAGTCATGCAATTATTTTAGCCAATGCTTCAATACAACATTCATCCATCTCCTGTAACTTTCTAGATGCCTTTCAATCTCTACCAGAACATTGTTAAGAGTTTGCACTACTCCCAACATGTCAGCAAAGAGGTTTCATTCTAGATAAGTAGCAATGGAATGTTGTATAGTTCCATAGGCGACTTACCCATCACATGCATATTAGTAGTATACTTGTTCATTAATGCAATCATTCTAATATGCACAATACATATCCTAAGTCTGGGAACATGAGCATATACATCTTTTAACAATATTATTTAAACAAACAAATATGCAAGAAATGATAATTGAAATACTTATCTTTGTTTGTTTGTTGGATGGACTCCCTCTGAGTCTTTGCTTCCTTGCAGGAGCTGCTGAATTAGCTTCTTCTACACCTTTCTGTTGTGGAATGTAGAAAGATGGTCAACTCCCTCTGAATCTCTGCATCCTTGTAGAAACTACTGGAGTGTGCTCCTTCTTGATCTTTGCTTCTTGGATTACCTGTCCTTGAACTTATATTCATCCTTGGTCTCTATGCATGCTTATTAGTATCACTATTGTGTTATCCTCGAGGTCTCATACATAATCACACATTCATTAGTATACTATTGATACTATCAAAACACAATAATCTTAAACATGTATAGTCATGATCATTTCAAACAGAAATAATAAGTTTTAGTATTCAATGACTCTTATGGTTAGTCATAATATACCTAAATCCGTGATTACTCAACCCTATGACTCTTCTGGTTGGTCATATCATCATAATATGCATACACCCATAATTATTCAAACCTATGACTTCATGAATAATCATCATCAATCATGTCATGCATACTTATATAAGAGATCCTATGATATAAGAAACACATACCTGGTCACCATATTTGCTAGTTATGTCTTAGCAATGTTTTGTTCTCTTCAATGACCTGCATAACTCACAAGTTAACCTTTGCAAAAACAATTTATGCATACCTCTATGTGATTCATGACTATGGATGAATCTTTGTCTTCATGTCACCATGGCATGTTCAGGTTGTCCCTTCAATTTGTACAATCCTCCCTCTTGCTCTCCAATCACCACTGCATCATTAATAGTTTTACCCTTTGGCCACATTAGGACTTGGCCATCTACAAATGCAACCCTCATGCATTTTGCATCCAATGCAGAGATGGAGAGAAGGTTATTCTTGAGCCCAGGTACATAAAGGACTTCTTTCATCTTCAAATATTTTCCAGAATCTAGGTTGTAGGAGGATTCACCACATCCTTTGATGGGGTATTGATAGTCATCCTCAAGTTTCACTTTATGGGGTGATTCATGTTCAGATAGATTTACAAAAGATTCTTTAAACCCAGTCATGTGTTTGGAAGCCCCACTGTCAATAATCCAATCATTAAAACTATGAGAGATAGTTCCTGTGAGAGCAGAGATTAGAACATACTCTTCTTCACTTGATGAGTCATCATCACTTTCTTCCCTGGCCTTCTTCTTTGGAGGTTCATCATCTTCAGCAACATGAGCATGGAACTTTCTTTTGCTTCCCTTCTTCTTCTTGCTGGAGTTGTTGTTGTTTTTGTTATCCCTTTTGTTTTTGGGACATTCTGAAGCAAAGTGACCTTTCTCATTGCATGTGAAGCACCTTAGGTCCTTCTTATTCTTTTGGTGATAGTGAGTGGATCTCTTTTGCTGAGAGTGCTCCCTCTTAGGCTTGTTTCTTTTGGTGTGAGTTGCGAGAGCTTGATCTTCACTTCCCATCTTTTCTTCTCGAGCTACAAGCCTAGCTTCTTATTGTGAGCACTCCTCCCATAGTCTATTGAAGGAGATCATTTTCTTTCTTGCAAAAATTCCTTGGATAAAGGAATCCCATGACCTAGGTAGGCCATTCAGAGTGGTCATCACAATTTCTCCATTCTCCACCACTTCATCTACTGGTTCAAGTTGTTCCTTGATCTGAGAAACTTTGGAGAAATAAGATTGAATGGTTTCTCCATTCAGCAGCTTGACCACTTTCAATTGATTCCGCAGAGTCATCTTTCGATTTATGTTCTTCCCTTCAAATAGCTTGGTCAAAGAGTCAAACATCTTCTTGGGTGTCTTCAGAGATGACACATGTGGTATGAGATGGTCTTTGATAGAATCAACAATGATTCTCTTTTCCTTGACCAAGTTCTTCTTATGCAATACCTTATCCTCTTCATCCTCTGGGATAGGGATCTCTTCTTTTATGTATGAGTCCAACTCATTCTCTTCCAGGATTAACCCAATCCTATACTTCCAGGCTCGGAAGTTATCAGCCCCTTCAAGCTTATCCTCAAGCTTGGTGTGGTGAGACATCTTAAAGAGTACTTCAAATGGAAATAGAAAAGATTTAGGTCTTACCACTTGACTTGCTGAAAACTGGATCTGGTCCCGGATTAGGGTTTGTCGAAAAAAACCTAAAAATTCAAAATATGAATTTCAACTTTCTTAAAGGGTAGAAAGATGCGCCTTGATGAGCTGATCAGCCTGGTGTATTCAGAATTCGAGATCTACAAAGCTTCACCCTTTAGAAATGTCTTTTTGTCTTCTCGGGTTCACTAAGGAGGACCTTGAATTAGGGTTTGAGTTTCCCGAAGATCTACCTAGCCAAAAATCTCAATCCAAAGCTCTAAACTTCGATGTTTGCAAGGAGCTTCCAGCTATGTCTTCAGATTCCAGAAATTCCTATTTTTATGGAAACCCTAATTTTTAGGGCCAAATCTGAAAATGGTCAGAATTGAATTCTAATTGGACAGATAGATTCTCCTTGATGGGTAGAGTCAATATACTATACTGCTTTTCCAAAATCTGTGGAGAGAAACCCGATAAACAAGAGACCCTTGGTTTCCGTCACTGCACAATGTCTTCTTCTTAGGTTAGCTCTGATACCATGTTAAATTTTGAGCATTAATTCACAATACTCTAGGATCTTTACGGAGAGAATAAAATGTACAGTATATCAATGCATATCAATCATAACAAGCATGTCAATCATCACAAGAAGCAAAAGCATGAGAGACAAGAGACATAGAGTTTCCATGGGGAAAACCCTAAGGTGAAAAACCCCACAACTTCCTCAGAGATAGAGAGAGCAATGGCTCAACCAAAGTACAACCAAAATACACAGAGATAGTCTCCTAGTAGCATATGATCCTCCTCCTCACATGTGCGCCACTTTCTGAGTGAAGGAAGAATGAGTTTCTGAGTGATCCAAATAGAGATCTCCCGATCTCTATTTATACTTGATCTGTTTTCCCAGTGACCTTATGGGGCCGACTTATCTAGCTAGGTACATCAACCATATAATACATAAATCAGGGCCGACCCCACACATGGTGGTCTAATAACCCATCGACAAGTTACCATACTTGCGACACTTGTCAATACACATGACGACACTTCCGTATAGAGGAATGACACATCCCTATATGAGTACAATAATATATAAATGAAATACATGGATGAAATACATTCCGAAGTTACATATACATCAACATGTATGATTATGTATGAGATCTTGAGGATGGCACAATCATGACACTAGTGCACACTTAAGCATGCATAGTGGTCCAGGATGAATATAAGTCCAAGGACAGGTAATCCAGGAAGCAAAGATCAAGAGGGAGCACACTCCAGTAGTTCTTGCAAGGAAGCAAATATTGAGAGGGAGTCCACCCTACAAACCAAACAAAGACAAGTATTTGAATTGTCATTTCTTGCATATTTGTTTGTTTAAATAATATTGTTCAATGATGTATATGCCTATGTTCCTAGACTTAGGGTGTGTATTACGCATATTAGAATAATTGCATTAATGAACAGTATACTACTAATATACATGTGATGGGTAAGTGGCCTATGGAACTGTACAACATTCCATTGCTACTTATCTAGAATGAAACCTCTTTGCTGACATGTTGGGAGTTGTGCACACTCTTAACAATGTTCTGGTAGAGATTGGAAGGCATCTAGAAAGTTACGGGATATGGATAAATGTTGTATTGAAATATTGGCTAAAAAAGTAATTGCATGACTGTATA
Organism: Larix kaempferi; assembly: GCA_027924585.1. NCBI lineage: Eukaryota > Viridiplantae > Streptophyta > Pinopsida > Pinales > Pinaceae > Larix > Larix kaempferi. Next base: position 991,367 of record BSBM01000926.1, on the reverse strand, counting down.
ACATATTTCTTTATGTGTAAGAATTGTTCTGAAAACTATGAGATGTTTTTAATCACGCAATTTAACTTGCTTTGTAGGAAAGATCAATCACCTAAAAAAGAAGGACTACAACATTTGTTCTAGCAACGAAGTTTAAAGAAATCTATCTATTGAAGAATCTAAAGTTCCCAGGATACGGGATACAGTAAAAGGATGCCATGATCGAGAAATGCCAGTCAATCATGAAGAATGATGTTTGGGATGTGGTCCCAAGACTAGATGGGAAGTCTGTTGTGACTTCCAAAGATCAAGCATGTTGCAAATGGCAGCATAGAGAAATACAAAGTGAGATTTGTAGCTCGTGGCTTCTCCCAGAAAAAGGGAATAGATTATGAAGAGACCTTTGCTTTTGTGGCCAGATACACTTCCATTAGATCAGTACTTGCTCTAGCTGCAATGATGAAATGGAAGGTACACCAGATGGATGTCAAGACAAATTTCTTGAATGGTGTAGTGGAAGAGGAAGTGTATGTGGAGCAGCCACTCAGGTTTGAGACACATGACCGAGGGTCACATGTGTGCAAACTGAAGAAAGCCCTGTATGGTTTGAAATAGGCACCCATGACCTAATATGGCAGGATAGATGGCTTCCTATCTAGTTTGGGATTTACCAAGAGTAAAGCAGATTCCAATGTTTACTACAAGGTTGAGGAAGGCAATCCAGTGACACTACTATTGTATGTGGATGACCTGTTTGTAACAGGTGAGGATAGATTGATTGCCAACATGAAGAGGAAGCTTGCTGCTGAGTTCGAGATGAAGGACTTGGGTATGATGCACTACTTTCTTAGTGTGGAGGTGTGGCAGAGTGCAGATGGAATCTTCCTTGGACAGGGGAAGTATGCAGTAGAGATCCTGAAGAGGTTCGGGATGATGGATTGTGAGGTTATGGCATCGAACCTGAAGCTTCTGTGTGATGCTTCATATGATCTGATTGATGTCACTGTGTATCGTCAGACGATTGGGTCCTTGATGTACTTGACAAACACGAGACCAGAGATTTGCTTTGCGATGAACACATTGAGCTAGTTCCTGACGGATCCGAGAGGTGTTCACTTGGTTGCTGTAAAGCATATTCTGAGGTACTTGAAGGGTACGGTTGATTATGGGATCAAGTATGATGCGAATCAAAAGTTTAACCTACAGGGTTATGTTGATTCAGACTGGGAAGGAAATGCTGCAGATAGGAAGAGCACTTCTGGGTGCTACTTCAGTATGGGATCGGGTGTGATCTCTTGGTTTAGTAGGAAGTAGTCCTGCGTAGCACTGAGTACAACTGAGGCAGAGTATGTTGCAGCATGTTAGGCTAGTTGTGAGGTAGTATGGCTCCGGAAGCTACTGTTTGAGTTATGTGATCTCTTGCTAGAGGCTACTGGTATCTTTTGTGACAACCAAAGTTGTGTGAAGCTGTCTGAGAACTCGGTGTTCCACGATAGGTCGAAGCACATTGAGATCAAATATCACTATATCAAGGATATGGTGCAGAGAGGAGCAGTGAAGCTCCTGTATGTTGCGACGGATGAGCAGGTTGCAGATGTGTTGATGAAACCACTAGTCAAAGTGAAGTTTGAGTACTCCAGAGAGAGGCTTGGTGTTCTTCAGATTGACGACACTTCGAGGAAGAAGTGATGGACACATTTGTAGGATCCATTCCAAGCATGAGGATCCTTCCCATGGCTGTGGATGTAAGCACTGGATGATGAGCATCAGGACGATGCTCCAGTTACTCCTCTGTATATGCATCATGTTGGATGCTTGTTATGATTAGTTGGATCATGTATATGTATATGCATCATGTTGGATGCTTGATATGATAAGGTGGATCATGTATTTGTGTATGTATCAGGAGGATACATTGCATGATCAGGTAGATCATTTATGATGATACGTATAAGGTAGATACATTGTATGATCAGGTAGATCATGTATGATGATATGTATCAGGTAGATACATTGTATGATCAGGTAGATCATGTATGATGATATGTATCAGGTAGATACATTGTATGATCAGGTATATCATGTATGATGATATGCATCAGGATGATGCTATGATGATGATCAGGATGATCATGGATGATGAGCTTCAGGATGTTGCTCTAGATGATATGCATCAGGATGATGCTATAATGATGATCAGGATGATCATGGATGACGAGCTTCAGAATGTTGCTCCAGATGATATGCATCAGAATGATGTTATGATGATGATCAGGTTGATCATGTGATGATGTACATCAGGATGATGTATGGTGAGTATCAGGTTGATACTTCGTGGCCGTGGATAGGTTGTGCAAGGGTAGCATGTAATAAGTCCTATAGATCTAGATAGGTTGTGCTAGTCACGTAAAAGGCCTCAGATGCTCTTTAGAGATCTTACTTGGCAAGACACTCTTTTAAGGTTTTGCTAGACCACATGTAATACGTCTTGGAGATCTGGACAGGTTGTTCTAGTCACGTAAAAGGCCTCAGATGCTCTTTAGAGATCTTGCTTGGCAAGACAATCTTTTCAGGTTTTGTGGGGACCACATGTAATAAGTCTTGGAGATCTGGACAGGTTGTGATAGTCACGTAAAAGGCATCAGATGCTCTGTAGAGATCTTGCTTGGAAAGACACTCTTTTAAGGTTTTGTGGTAGGGGTCACATGTAATAAGTCCTGGAGATCCGGACAGGTTGTGCTAGACATGTAAAAGGCCTCAGATGCTCTTTAGAGATCTTGCTAGGCAAGACACTCTTTTAAGGTTTTGTGACGGTCACATGTAAAAGATCCTCGGAGATATGATAGGTTGAGCCGTGCGCTCGTAAAATGCCCGTGATGCTCTTTCAAGGTTTTGTTGATGCACGTAATCAGTCCTGAGGATTCCATAGTATGGCCAATGATGATGAAGACCTACGGGTGGTGGGCCTACATCCAGTATGAAAAAGGACTGGCTCTGTAGAACTTCCTATGACGAGTAGTTCAGATATTGATTGAGATAGCAGCAGCAGTGACGATGACAATGATCCAGTGACAATGATCCTAAGAAGAAGACTTGTGCTAGAAGACCCATGTCGAGAAATACCTTCCTAGTTAAGAGGGAGTGTTGATGTATTTGTAACTTCGGAATGTATTTCATATATGTATATTGTATTCCTATAGAGATGTTATTATTCCTCTATACGAAAGTGTTTGTATTCCTATAGAGATGTTATTATTCCTCTATACGGAAGTGTCGTCATTTATATTGTAAGTGTCGTAACTTATACTTGATGGGTTATTAGACCACCTTGTTGGGGTCGGCCCTGTATAAGTTATGTGGGTCAAAGGGTTATTAGACCACCCTATTGGGGGTCGACCCTGTCAGCATTATGTTATGTGGTTAAGTTAAGGCCGACCTAGTAAAGGTTATTAGGCAAGTCAAGTCATGTATAAATAGAGTGCAAGAGGCACTCTATTTGATCATTTTTACTTTCTCACTCATACTCTCATTGGAGAGTGGCGCACTTGTGGAGGAGGAGAAGCTGCTGCTAGGAGAAGACTATCTCTTATGCTTGGGTTGTATCATTGCTCTATCTATCTCTAAGGAAGTTGCAGAGTTTTTCACCTTCTTGGTTTTCCTCGGTGAAACTCTGTGTCTCTTGTGTGCTTGCATTATTGTGTCCATGTTTGATATGATGTAGATATGTTGTACATGTTATTCTCTCAGTTAAGATCCTAGATCAGATTGAAATTCTGAAAAACTAACAGTGTTGTCTGAAGTTCTAACCAAACTGGTGTTGAAATGAAGGATTATCTATTCCAAAAGTCCCTCCCATCCCTCCAAGAGGTTGGCTATTGTGTAAGACATTTTTCATAACATGGTTATTCATGTTAGAACCTCCCACCCCATACAAGGGGATATTTCATTGAGTAGCAGGCTTCCCGCATGAACATCTAGTGTTGGTTCCCCCTAGTATAATAGGCTTACTTTGTGACACATTGAATCCAAATGGGTGACCATAACTCATTCCTCCAACACATTGGAAAGGTCAACTTGACTGGGGTAGATTAGCATTGGAAACAACTCCAGTTAAAGGTGGGTTAGACATAATCATTTGTCCATTGAAGGGTGGGATAGTATGGAAAGGGATATATGGGTCGCTTCCTGAAGAAATGGTAAAACCTAAACTAGGAGTAATAGTGGTAGGCATAGGTTGAAAACTTGACAAAGGGAATCCAAAAGAGAAAGGGTTCGAACTCACTTGATTTAACGAACTAGTACCGGTAATTACCATCAAGGTCAAGGGAAACCAACCTGATGCCATTCGAGATCCCATATTAAAGGTGAATCCTCCTACATGGAAAGTACTAAATGGAGTAGACATATCCCATGAAGTAAATACTTGTTCTCTATTTTCCATATTGAACTTCTTAGACAATGGATTAGGAAAGTTGATACTAGATAACTCGGAAAAAATAGTACTTTGTGGTGGGTTCAGAAGTCTAGATGGATATGAGAGGTCCTCAATTTCAATGGGAATTAAATTCTATTCAAGCCAAGGAGAATGGAATCTAGGAGAGTTATATAATTTCTCCTCATTATTTATAAAGTTTCCTTCGTCAGAAGGTCTCTCAGACTCACCTAACCTAGAACTATTTTCTTCTACTGGTTGTTTTGTTTGATGTTCTTGGTTTTGTTCTTATGCCCCCTGAGGGGGTGGGTCATGATAATCCAGTATTCACCTCAGTGCAGGTACTTCTCTCCGTTCAGGATATTGTCCTTTAATCCTTCTGGATATGCGCAGAGGTTGATCGGCCACGGTGGATTGCAGAAGACACTAAGAAGAAAATCTACAAAAAATAAAAATCAAATAGCACACACTAAAAAGTTCCTGAAAGATGTCAAACAAGCAAACAAGTTCCTTCCAAAGGAAAGTATGGGATGATGAGGGCCCATAACAAACCAGTGAAGGAACGAAGAACATTTATCAGGGTTCCACAATACATAGAGGATGGGGCCAAGTGTTTGAATAACCAATCACCTTCCCAATTAATTGTAAGGGATTTCCTCCCAAATATGTTGTAGGTGCAATGGAAATATACTTCCAACAACACCCGTGTAGATCAATAAATATAGGATGCGAAGGATACCAAATTTATAGAGAGGGTCAGGGGGGACATTCGTTGGTCAAATTGATACACATGGGCAAGGTAACTAAACCTGAAAATCAGAAGCACCAAAGGTACTAATGAATCCCCGTATGCACATCGATCCTGGTAGATGCTCGATTGAATATTGTAGGGGTATCTCATCTACTTAATGTCGCATGACCTCGTGCTTGAATCGGGTGTTAGTGGAGCTTCCCGGATCACCTTCTAGAAAGGTGGATTTTCTCTCTAAACGAATGACACCTATGTTTTGACAAGTCTAAGTGATCATGGAGGAGTTAACTCACAACTCCCTACCTCCATAATCCTACTTAATCTATTATATGTGTTTCTAAACTAGAAGAAAAACTAAGATCCTGTCCAAGTTATTGATTGCTTGCTTTAAAATGTACTTTCAAAACTTTCAGAAGAAGTAAAACAAGTTCAACTACATAAATATATTTTTTAACTGAAACATGAGACACTTAATCACCACAAATATGCACTCTCTCACTCTCAATTTCTTTCCAATGCAATTCCTAAAGATATAATATGGAATGCATATCTAAATTTTTTGTATCTAATGCAATTTTTGGTCTTTTTGAATGCACAAGGTAAAAATTTAAAGTCTAATGTGCAAAATCAAACTTAAAACCTAAGCATGCAACTACTCAAACAACTAGCTATGCAAAAGAAAATTTCATGTTTTTTGATGCAAAGCACTCATAAATCCTTTCAAGACACATGCAAAGTATTCTACCAACACTAACTTATAAAATGAACAAAATTTTTATGCTTTTTTTCAAGATTAGAAAAAACTAAAAATCAAAGTAACACTCTACCAAAACAAATGCAAAAGATTTCAGATCTCCTTATTAAATAGTGAAAGCAACCGTAAACCCTAATCTTCTTATCATGTAAGCATGCCAAAAATGGGAAAGGAATACACCAAGGAATTTTAGACCCAATCAAATAAAATGACCTACTAAGAAATATGGCTTAAGCTAGGTTTGCACACAAACAGTTCAATCAAAGTCCTAAACCACAGAAAAGACACTTGAGCTCTCACTACAAAATATAGACCAAAGGCATAAGGAATGACAAGAAACCAATCTAAAGAGAAATATTCACTCAAATAGATACAAATAGGGTCAAATAGACTCAATAGGTTACAAATCGAGTCAAATTGTAGCAAGTAGATTCAATTAGACTCAGAAACACCAAACTAGTCACAAACCCCCAATTTGGGTCAACGAGCCCCAAATATTTCAAAAAAAGCCTAAATTGATTCAAAAATATCATAAACATAAAAAATAATATTAATTAAAAGATAAGAGACTACTTCCTAGTTGTATTACATAGACCTAGGATCAGCAGGGAGTCCAAAAATTGCAATCAAAACCCCCAAAAGAGCACCAAGAGTGAAAAAATCATGTACAGGGGGTACCCACTAGTGTAAAAGGGTACAAGTGTGAGGGAACCATAGGTGAAGAACCTTAAACCTATGAATAGATATCATACTCACTACTGTAATCACTAGGACTAGCAAATATGCAAAAAAGTCCCAAAAATTGCAAAATCCAACTCAAAACTAAGCAAGGAAGGGTCTAGCAAAGCTTAATGACTGCTCCTACCATGAAATAAAAATTTGACATTCAAATATATTGGAAAAATGGCCTTGGATACCCAAAATCAGATAGGCTTCTCCCCATTGAAGTCACCAATTCTGTTGTTAAGGAAAAATTCCTATACTTGGGGTGAGACTACCAATGTACTGGGGTAAAAGATAGACATTCAAAGTTATCCAAATACAATATTTAAGAAAAACATTAGGGTTTAAGAGGATGTTTACCTTATTTATAAGGTTGATCTGAGCCTCTGTTATGAGTCCTCCTCTTGCTCTCCAATGCAACAATCTGCAGAACCGTTCAAAAGAACCTTCCTCAAATCAATTTGACTACATATAAAAGATTGACATTTAAAAGAGAATCAAACATCAAATTGTAACTAGATTTGAAACTTACATGAAAAAATGTATTTGGAAAGGGAAGAATGTCCAATATTTATTAATGAATGAGTCAAGTACATAAAATTATACCTTCCTTCAAGCATGGAACTTCATGCATTATGGGAGTTTTGAGGTAAAAAATGGGCCTCAAAACAAATAATGTACCTTAAAAATTCACTTTATAAGAACCAATAGGATTCAAGATGATGATGTCAACCATAAGGGTAAAATTTGTAAAACAAATTGGAGGGAAAAAGAAAAAAAACTACTTTTTCTTAACTTATTTTTGACATATCTCCTTAACGGTTCACCCAAATTTCAAGTTTCGACAGTCGTTGGATGCAGATTTTAATTCCACATCCAACCCATACCCACATAATTCCACATTTCAATAAAATACCCTTTTTATTCAAATTTTCATTTTTTTCATGTCGTGAGACCTCAGAAGTATGTAGTGTGGGTATGGGTTGGATGTGGAATTAAAATCGGCATCCAACGAGTGTCGAAACTTGAAATTTGGGTGAACCGTTAAGGAGATATGTCAAAAATACAATAAGAAAAAGTAGTTTTTATTTTTCTCTCTAAAATTTAGAACTCTTATTTTATTATTTCCCTTAGGAGGCCCATTTTAGACCTCAAAAATCCCCTAATGAAACCAAGATTCAAGGTCTCTTTCTCCTCTCCTCCAAGGATCCCAAGCTCTCATAAAACATGCTAAGGTTTATAAGAAACGAGGGAACAAGTGAGGGGTATGTAAGTCCAAATTCCTCTAGCATAACACTATAATGGGATTGAGCTCCCTTCATGGTCCCCTCTCCCTCTCTTTGATATGAACCATTACACCAAAACTTCGAGATGTTAGTGAAGGCCGTCGACTAGGATCTTAACATCCCACAATGCTCCACAGTCTAGACTCTGGGCTAGATGTGCACCCATACGGTGGTGTCCCCTTTGAGCCGTACGAGCCCCAGACGAACACTGCAATGCCGATGTTTCCACCCGCTCTATGACTCGAACCTGGGTGGAGGCTATGATACCAACTGATATGAACCGTTACACCAAAACCTCAAGATGTTAGTGAAGGCCGCCCACTAGGATATTAACACTCTTAGAGAGCAAGTTAAGAAGATAGGCTCAAGGAGGAAGTAGTTACAACCGGAATAGGACGATCCAAAACCACTCGAACCACCCATTTTTCGAGATTATATATATATATATATGAGGCATTTTCAACTTTACAATGGAAAAAAATTGGGTGACCCGTACTTTACCATGTGCAACTAGCGTATTTTTTGCAAACCTGAGGGTGAAGAGCCTTCCACCCGCGTTTTTGTGGAAAAAAGGTCAAAAACAACCTTTTCTGGGGGTTTTTGGAGAATTTTTGGTCTCCAAAATTGTTCCTGAGGTTCCTATCTATTAAAAGGGCCATGAATTAGGTAATTCCATCCTTGTAAAGTCAAAAATATGTCCCTTCCATCCCAAATTTCCTTTTGTGTGACTCACAGTAATCTCATGAATGTCGTCATGCGACCAAAAGATGTTAGTGTCGTCATGGATGGAGAAGTGCTAATTTTGGCTATAATTCCAGCATTAAGTGAATTATTTTGTTATTTATCCCACAATATTTTCCTTTTATCCTTTTATCTGGCCTTTCCCCACCAAATTTAGCTATAATTTGTAAATTTGATATTTTATATCATCCATCTCATTTACCAAATTATCAATGAGCTCTTCCTTTTCATTTACAACTATCTCAAGATCCATGATATTACTGTCCTCCTCCCTTGATTGTTCTCATAGGGAACCTTCCTCCATATCTTCAGTTGTTTTCGTTATTGGAGCCTACTATACTTGGTCTATGGGAACCTATTCTGCCTCTTCTGTTTACTCAGGTATTTCTTGAGTTGAGCTAGATGGTGCTTGAGGGAATGTTTGAGCTGATAAGGATGTTTGTTTCAATTTCATTGATTTCTTGAGTTGAGATAAATGGTGCTTGAGGGACTGTTTTGAGATGATAAGGATGTTTGTTTCAATTTCATCACCAGAATATTTAACTCTATATCATTCACCTTCCTCATATATGCCTCCATCAAAGCTTTTTAGTATAGCATGTTCCAATTTATCTTATCTTTCTCATTTTGAAAAGAGACCAGTTCAGAGGTATGGACATGCTCTATACCAGGGACATGTAGTCTCTCCTTCTATGCATCACTTTCCTTATCTTTATGTTGTAGGAGGGTTTGTGCACGAGTGGTATAGTTTCTAGATCTTTTGGGTTTTGGAGGTGTGAATGTCGACGAGGTTTCCAAGAGGTATTAATGATGGTGTAACATGGTACAATGAAAAATTGTTTATGGTAAAATTTAAGTACAGACTGGTAAAATTGCAGAATTATCCGGTGGATTAGAACAATGATGACCCATTGGTCCTCTATACTGGAGTGTATGTGCTCTCTTTTGTGAAGTTCCACGCAGGTGTTTTACTGTACATCAGTTTTTCAGGTGTTTTAGAGTGGAATGAGAGGTCATTTTGAATATATTCCACCATATCTATTGGAAACTTTAAATGCCCCAAGTGGCATAAATGCAATGAGTGATTAGTATGACGTAATATAAGGTCATCTGGGCCACCTAACACATCTCGGTGTCTTGTTGGAATATATAGGATCCACATCTACTTACTCTATATGTTATGAAGTCATTCTCGGCTGCTTGTGTGGGCATAGGTGAAATATGCCATTGATAGGCCTAATAGGTAGTGGCAGGAGCCAAAAGTGATTTTGAAATTTGATTTTCAGAATCGTTGACAATCAGAATAGGTCACGTGTAAAGGTGGTTTCAGGTCATTGGGTCGGAGGGGCTTCTTTATTGTAACGCCCCATATTTTGATAGTCTTTAATTAAAAACTCTAATGTGAATTAGCTTAGCAATGCATTTGCTTATTATCTGTTTTACTAAGATAGATTGATCAAGATGATTGTTATGTGGACATGTGGACTCCCTTGAGGCATGTATGATAATTTGAAATATTGTTTTAATTTATTAATGATGATGAATATGTTATTTCATTTGAACATGCAAAATTGAATATAGAATATCCATATGTAGAATGCTAATTTAGCTGTTTGCAAAAATAACTTACATGATTATTTGTAAATTTCGTATTAGTGATATGGATTGGCACTTGAAAGAGTTGGTCATGGATATATATATGTTTCATGTTAATGATGAACTATTCCACATGTTGATTGGCTATGAGATAGGCGGATTCCTATATTGCCAAGGCCCATGAGATGTATTGAACATCATGAGTATAATGACGTTATATCAAATTTCATGCTATTTAATTGTGAATTCCAATATTTCTATGACTTGTGGGTGAGTGTGAGTTTTGACAGGAATTGTGACTTTCCCAAAGTGGTTTTTCAAGGACGGGACCCCTTAGAAAAGTGATGGCACAGTATGGTTGATGTAGGGTGTTGACCCTAGTACTATTAGGGGGGGTGGAGGAATTTCCCACCGTTTATCCCCCGAAACCTGGAGTCGTGGGAGGTTTGTGTAGCGCACTCCCCTAGACGTGTGATGACGACTAGTGGATGCCTGCTGGGGAAGCTTGGTCGATGTGGTCAATCGACACTTTCGCTTATGGGTTCTATATGTGGTTAGGTCGTGCAGTCGACGCCACAGTATATTGCAGCAGAGGATGGGATGGTGAGGTCAGGAGATGGAAGTAGTGGTGATTTAGGGGCTGGATTACTAATGTGATGGATGGTACGAATGATGGATTGGATGGTGTTCTTGATTGTTATTAACCATCATGATTATATGTTTGATTTCACCATTATGTTTATCTAATTTTGTCTTATTGTTTCTGTATGAATGATTATGAATGATGAATGATGCAGTGTTTAATTGTTCTTCTATATGTTGTTTGAGAGGATGTAATAACGATTTATTAGGAGCATTAAATGTGATTATTAGTACGCACGCTTAAGACGTGTGCACTGGCCATGCATACGTCAATTCGTGATTACATTACTATGATTGGTCGATCAATGAATAAATTAATATGATTATATTATCTATTAGTAACTTGGTTGACGAATTGATGAAAGCATTACTTGTGTGTTGAAAGTATGAGTTTGTTGACTTGTTTATGATGATTTAGATTTATATAAATTGATTGGATTATTAAATAACATATATAATTATATACATATAATATAAAATATGTCATAATATAATATAGTATATGAAAATATCTTATTTGACTTATGAATGAAAGGATAATATAAATAAATGGATAGATAGGATTTGCACAAATTTTTAGAAATTGGTTGTCATAGTTGCATTAATATGGAAGCATGACAAGTGAGACTTTGCATCCATGTTTATTAATATTTTAATTATTTAAATCAAATTTCTATTTATTTGGAGAAAATGAATTTATTGATTGATGACTATTATTTATGGGAATTTATTGATGGATGAGGATTTTTGGATATAAATATGAGACTTGAGAGTGGAAGGAGGGAGGGTCTTTTTCTCTTGAAGATTATTTTGGTGAGAGTATTCTATGATGGAGAACTTTGGGTATTTTGGGGTATGAGAAGTTTTGAAGAGTTGGAAGAGTTTGAGAACTCTTGGAAGATTTGATACATAGCCTACTGGTGCATCACTGTTATGTTCTCTGGGGGTCTCGGGCACGGAGAGCCAGGAGGCCATTTGGATGGGACCGTTCAATGGATTCCTGGGGCTAGGGAGCCGGCTAGGCCCCTAGTTGGCTGGGAGGTAAAACCGTGGTCCCGCTTTTGGGAAATGAAGATGGAAGCAACTCGAAGAGAAGAGGGAAGCTTGCTCAGTTTGGACTCCGTCACCATTCTTATAATGAGGTATTTTTCTTGTGATTTTAAATTGTATATATGTTGTTGTAAAATTATCATATGATGCTATTTCTACATGATTTAGGATGTAAATTTATGTTGTGTGAATCACCAATGAAGTTTTAAAAATTCTAAGTTATTTGATGCTATTGCCAAATGCTTATATTTTGCTTATATGTTGTTATGGTTACATTTTGATTATTTGTTGTTTAGTCACAAAATCTATGTTTAATTAAATTAAAATTTATAATGCCAATGATGGCATTACATATGGTATCAGAGCCCTAGGTTCAAAACCTAGGAACCTTAAGGGCCTAAATGACATTAGGAAATAATAATGCAGAATTTTGAGTTTTCCAATAGTGATAGCGTTTAGCTGTAACTTTCATAGTTCTTATTTGCAGTGATATATTTTATTTACAGTGGCTTTACATAAAAAATAAAAAATAAAAACAGGAAAAACGTAATGGCCACTACGTATAATTACAAGCCATTAATATTTAATAGTTGAATGAGTGCATGTTGTAGATTTAAAAGTGAAAAAGGAAGTAAAACTTAGAGAAGGTTCCAAAAGAGGAGAAAGAAAGGGTGTAGCCAACTTAACGGAATAGAACCAGAACCATAAAACTATGCTTCAGTAGAATAATTACTATGAGTAGTGTACCTCAAACGGAACTCAAAATCTAAATTAGGATCTTTGTAATTTGTGGTTTCACTTGAACGAAATAAACATAAAATCTGGATGAGGGTATCTATAATAAGCCCTTTCACTGTACTGTAATACTTTTATTTTGATGGGGGTGAGAACGATGCTGCTGATTGTTCGGAGTTCCTGTATTTTATGCCTACCATGCACTCGGTGATGTACCCATGATTTCTCCTTCTTACTCTTAGAAATACCCAAATATATAATGAATAAACCCAATATTTTAAATTTGTTTTTAATCATAAAGAGCTCTTATTAATATATGCCATGGTTTTAAATCGAATCTTAGCTTCCTTTGCAAAAGATAGTTTGATATGAAGAAAAATAAATAAATAAATAAATTGTTTTGCACATATTAGATTATGTGCTCAGTGGCCATGTGAACATAAAAATACAACATAAAATACACAGGGTTTAAATTGTTTTTGGGTATGTTAATATTCATTGGTTCTAAGTATTTTAAGCCTGTAAAATTTTTAGTTTTATGCAAATAGAGAATACTGAGTCTTCTAATCTCATCATTGCTATTGCCAGTAGCTTCATCACCAACCCCTAAACTTTGAAATGCTTGCCAAGCAAGCCTGGTGCAGATGGCTAGTAGGGGCTGCCAACAAACGTGACAGCCGCCTCCTGGGTTAGTGTCCTGCTCGCACTATTGCCGATATATAAAAAAAAAAAAACTTTCTTGATAAGTAAATCAATCTTTCTCTGAATCTCTGTTAACTAAGCAAAATAAATTCTCAATGAGAGACTTCAAATTCAATCATACAGTCTTTGATTCCTAACATCCCAATGAGCTTCCGGTGCAATTAAATTTAACTCGTGCTATCTTTGACACTCCTTTCATTTCGATGATGACTCCCATGCCACTTTATCTCCTTGCTGCCTCTACGCTTTCTGTCTTCCCTGCCTGTTCTGTGTTCCGCCCGCTGGGCATCCATATAAAAAAAAAAAGAGGTGTTTTCCTTCAATCTTCAAAGCATCCCCGGTCACTCACTCATGCCTTTTTTTTTACTCTTATTCCAAGCAGCCCTAAGCGATATGTTAATTGGGTTCGGATGCCTTTTGATCTTTGCCTTCGCCGGTTGAACTCCTGTCTAAAGTTTGATATAACTCCAAAAAAAAATAAAAATTGTCCCACTGTGAGAAATCGCAAAGCTCCTTCATTCCCCGACAACCTGCCAGATCAATAGCTTCTTCTTCCAAGTATTTCTAGTGTTATGGCCATTCAAGTCCGGAATTTGTCCAGAGCGAAAAGTCTTCGTGCAAATAAATTCCCTTATTCATGCTGGCCGTAACCATTTCAGGTTCATTTGCAGCATTTGATGAAGACAACATTCCTCCTTCCTCCAACCTGGTTAGACGAAGGTGCAGTCATGGAGGAGGATTTCACATTGAATATGAAATTAATCCTACACGCCTAAGCAATGGAAGCTACTAGAATGGGGGATAGTGAAATATGGTATGGAGTTCAAGTGAACTGTAACGATAAGACCTAGAACTTGCACTATTTAATATTCTGTACTGGTGCTCGGCTTTTTAACAAGAGAAGAATGGAAAAGATGAGATCTGCACGCCAGTTCCACGACATCGTTGAGGGGAAGCTTTGGTATGCTAATTGAACCATCCTGAGGAAGAAGGGGCAACAACTGTAGTGTCCTCCTTTTGTTGATTCCGCTCATGGCTCATGGCTCATTGAGATAAAAGCTTATTCTAATTAAAATATATACAAAATTTCTACGCACAGCTATCAGTATGGGGTTGCGCCCTCACTAGGGCACGCCTGGGGAAATTGCGTGGAGGGTTCTCTTTACCTGCGACTCTCCAAATATACCAACCTTTCCATACATTGTAGCCCTTTTCATATTGAAATGTGTATCAAGATGAGCAGACAACAAAATAATAACAGTGCTCGAAGTTTTATGGATAGATTACTGAAAATAAATCTCACTCGGAACAATGTTTTGTAAATTGTTAGACTGATTAATTGAGAGAGAATTGGGTGAGGATAATGATACAATTAACAGAAATTAATTAAGAGTGACTAGGTTTGAACTGCTTTACCGAGGCAGTAAAACATGGCAACTATGATTGTGAGATTTTAAAACGTTTTCCTCATAGTCCTTTGAAATAGGAAGCACAACTACCCTTATGTAACCCCACAACATTGAAATTAATTATCATCAAAATGTGCTCTGTTCTTTACGGGCGAAAGATTATATCCATTCAATATTCGACAACTATAATAAAATGTGTTTTTTCTCAGGTAATATAGTCATAAATATGTGGTTAGATATTCAATAGGTTGACATTCAATTGATTGCAATTTAATCCACAATTGTACATATTTATCCTCACAACCATCATGTCACACCCATTTAATACATACATATCTTCTCAAAGATTTGATATGAGTCTAGAGCCCCGAGCGTGTCTATTCACAGCCCATCTACTCACTTGGATGCATTATCTAGATCTTAGAGCATGCATCATTTATTACTTTGGATTCTATTTATTGTCCATCATCCTCTTGAGTCTTGAGCCATGTTCACAACCTGACAAAATTCGTGTTAATTTGCCATCTCATTAATTCGTATATATCTTGAGTTAATCAATATACAATAAATCCCAATGTAGATTGGCCAAAGTCAATACTTGTATACGTACTAGTGAAATAAATTTGAAAATAGGTGGAAATAAGTTTATATTTAAATAAATAAATGGGCTTCTGGCCGAGCTATTGACACCGTCACATTTTTGCCTTGAGTAGGTCGACTATTATTATAAGATAAGTTCAGGGAAACCTAAGGTATTTTATGGTATTTTTTTTTTTCCCTTCACTAGACTTTTGGGGAAGAGGTGACATTGAGCCAAAGCCCAATAATGGATACAGATAATAGAACCTCAAGCCTAGTATTTGACGTGACCTAGCTTTTAATGCCATTTGAAGAAAATTTGGCCACTGCTTGCAAGCCTTAAATATTGACAAGACAAGAGCGATCTGGACTTTGAGTCGTGTCTAAAATCCAACTAATTTGAGTTCATCACTGGGGTGAGATATATTCCTTTCTACATTGGAAATTATTATTACAAAATATATTTATTCATTCTTTAAAAGCTCACTCATGGCCACGATGCCTTTAGCTAGTCCTCCTAAAATATAAAGTAATGGAACAATAGGTAAGGGAACTTCATTGTTTTAAAATGTAGCTATATATATAAAAGCAAATATATGCAAAACCTAAAATTGATTGGAGGGTATAATAAGAACTATTGAAAATTGGTGTGTGGCTTAAAAATTTTCTTATTTTATTTTAAAGAAAAGAATTATTGAAATTATGGAAAGATTGTGTTAACACAAAAATAAATATATGTAACGGCTTGCTTTATTAATTACATGGATAACGGGAATTTCCAAGCAATTAAATTATATTATAATATTATAATATCAAATTACTGAAAACAAATATATAAATATAAGGTATTAATGAGAAATGTAGGTTAGAGATCTTACTATAACCCAGGAAAAAAAAATAAAAATAAAAATTGATTCCAAAGGTAATTCAATACGATAAGTACAACCATTTCAAGTAATATATAGTGGGTCCCAATTTAATATTAATTATACTATTAAATTAATATAATTCTCCAAGCTGTGATTAATGTTTTTCTATCTTAAAAAGATATGATGAGGTTTGCATTCAAGTTTTCAAGTATATTAATCTTCCTTGAAAAGTCCATACATATATATGGAGTAAAAGTAAAGTCATCATCCAAGTAGTTGAAGCATCAAAGCTTTTAAATTCCTAAAAGAAGGAAAATAATATCTTATATATATAAAGGAGATTACATTTTTAATGCTTAAATTATGTTAGATTAAGTTTGTAAGCCATTCAATGAGTTGACTTTGAATTCGACTAAGAATATAGGGTTATTGTTCTTATGTTTAAATTATAGAATTCGTAGAGGGGATGTTCTAATAAAAGCTCATATATAAACGATGAGATGTCAAAATTAAATGATGAAATGTCATGGTCTTAAAATTTACATCGGATCAAATATCACAATATGTAAATATTTTCTACTTTTAATAAATACTAGGAATGTATTTTATATTTTCCCGAAAGAATTTGTCTCCCTCTTATCTATATATATAAAGCGATCATCATGTTGAAGACAAGATAACGACCACAAATGTGTACTATTACCTCAATATTAACAACTATTAAGTAATTATAAGAAGTGTAAGATAGCTTTGGAGTTGACCTAACATATCTATGGTACTCAAAGGTTTGAATGAGGACATTGATGAAATTTTAGAAATAAAAGCATGAGTATGTGTATTTCACGCCTAGTCATAATGTATAGCTGTATCAAGCACCTATCTAGAAGTGGTAGGCTAGGCTCTACCTATGTGTAAAAACAAAAGAAAGAAAGAAAGAAATGCAGTATTCTACATGTATAATGTGCAATTCAATGGGTAAGAGCTATGTTTAATGAGTATTGAGTGATAAAGGGTACTTGAAAAATAAACATGGTGATGTTCATGTTATTATATACAGTAGACCAATCAAGAAATTGTCAAGATGGATCTTAATTAAAATTTCTAATGAGAAAGTAAGTGGTGTAAATTTGAGAGAAAATCAATAAAGTGGGCAATTAATAAAAGTCATAATAATACCTCAGGAACCAAAATAAATGTTATATGGCAAATAACATCTTCTTATGAACCGTAACACCAAAAGGACTATAAAAGGTTGCAAAGTATCTAAATTGTTATGGATACCAGTCTAGTAAGGCACAATGAAGCTTGACATAGGTGTTATAAATGTGGAGTCTTGAGGAGGTCATGGTTGTAGATCTATGTGAGAAGGTATCAGTGTAAGCTTAGACCCTTGATGAATTCCTTTAGGCTTGATTGATCCACATTTGGGATGGATCTATGCTAGTGTAATTAAATCACAACTCATAATTAATAACAAACTTATAATCATATAACAATGTTTCCAAAATTAAGGAAATTTGTACTAAACCATTTCTGGTGAATGACTAATGTAAATATATTAATACAATGTAAGTATTAAGTCATGGTTTCCAAAACTGGAAAACAAAAATTTATTATACAATTGAAAATTTTGAAGAGCCAAAAGGAATTGGTGAGAAAAAAAAAAAGGGGTCAAAAGAGATACCACCATTAATATATGATTGTCCAACAACAAATAATATGATATACGTTGGAAAAGTATAATAAAATAGTAAAGCAAATTAGTATAATTGGGATGGCTTTATAATTATAGTAGGGAAAATGTAGAAAATAACATTATTTTGAAACAAAATAATGTAAATAATGGTACAATATATGTATAGTAAAAAATTGAGAAATTATCAATTATGAAATAAAATAAAATTATAGAAGCATGTAATTAATGTTTAATATATGCGTTGAACCTAACAAAACAAAACAAAAGAAGAGAGAGAGAAAGAGAAAGTATGACAAACATTGAT
Source organism: Larix kaempferi (assembly GCA_027924585.1). Lineage (NCBI taxonomy): Eukaryota > Viridiplantae > Streptophyta > Pinopsida > Pinales > Pinaceae > Larix > Larix kaempferi. Next base: position 973,119 of record BSBM01000926.1, on the reverse strand, counting down.
AAGTGGTACTTAAAATTTCAAGTGATAATCAAAACAAAGTAATGTATGCAAATATTGATAAATAAAGAAATACCATCCATGCAATATTCCTATAACTTAAACGAGGGTAATGGAAATTAAAATTTTAAGATGTGTAAAGTAGCATTGGATCCTTACATGTACTTGTAAGAAGTAAACATACTTCATGATGAGTAAATAGAAGCCCTACCATATCTTACAGTCATACAAAGAATATTTGTAGAGGTGATAGGTTGAAATTCATCGTTTTCATGAGTTGATTTCACTATTTCCAAATTTGGCTAGTAATATAAGGACGGGAGCGATCGATGTGTTAAAATTGAAACCATAAGTATTTTGCGCATAAAATGAGATTCAGGTGCCAGAATTATCCTTTGATAAGTGTTAATTGATTATGCGTACTCAATTGATAGACACGGTGATGATCAAATTATTATATAGCACACCATTCAATCTATTATTAAGATTTTATCCAATTAAATATACTAATGAAAAAGTAATTGGGGTTTATTAGAAAAAAAAAAAAGATTAGTAAAACTAATAATCGATAAATGATCATAACAATACATCTCGAACCTAAGGAAATGCCATATGGGATACAAGGTCTTCCTATGAACTATGATATAGAAAACAACAACAAATTATGATTGTATGTTAACTAACTGGGAATAAATGAACTGATAAACATGATAAAGTTAGCCCAATTGTGTCTACAACATGTAATATGATAACACATCCCATGTGATAAAAGAAGTTAAATTAGATAGTATCGACATATGGATCATGTGATGGTCAAGTGGGACCAGAGTGGTTAATATATTCCATGATGAAGGAATAGGGGTATAGCATCAAAACAAAATTCCCATAAGATTGAAAATGACCATAACTTCAGAACAAAGTTTCTTGAAGGGTGGGTGTATGTAACGCCCCATATTTTGATAGTCTTTAATTAAAAACTCTAATGTGAATTAGCTTAGCAATGCATTTGCTTATTATCTGTTTTACTAAGATAGATTGATCAAGATGATTGTTATGTGGACATGTGGACTCCCTTGAGGCATGTATGATAATTCGAAATATTGTTTTAATTTATTAATGACGATGAATATGTTATTTCATTTGAACATGCAAAATTGAATATAGAATATCCATATGTAGAATGCTAATTTAGTTGTTTGCAAAAATAACTTACATGATTATTTGTAAATGTTGTATTAGTGATATGGATTGGCACTTGAAAGAGTTGGTCATGGCTATATATATGTTTCATGTTAATGATGAACTATTCCACATGTTGATTGGCTATGAGATAGGTGGATTCCTATATTGCCAAGGCCCATGAGATGTATTGAACATCATGAGTATAATGACGGTATATCAAATTTCATGCTATTTAATTGTGAATTCCAATATTTCTATGACTTGTGGGTGAGTGTGAGTTTTGACAGGAATTGTGACTTTCCCAAAGTGGTTTTTCAAGGACGGGACCCCTTAGAACAGTGATGGCACAGTATGGTTGATGTAGGGTGTTGACCCTAGTACTATTAGGGGGGGTGGAGGAATTTCCTACCGTTTATCCCCCGAAACCTAGAGTCGTGGGAGGTTTGTGTAGTGCACTCCCCTAGACGTGTGATGACGATTAGCGGATGCCTGTTGGGGAAGCTTGGTCGATGTGGTCAATCGACACTTCCGCTTACGGGTTCTATATGTGGTTAGGTCGTGCAGTCGATGCCACAGTATATTGCAGCATAGGACGGGATGGTGAGGTCAGGAGATGGAAGTAGTGGTGATTTAGGGGTTGGATTACTGATGTGATGGATGGTACCAATGATGGATTGGATGGTGTTCTTGATTGTTATTAACCATCATGATTATATGTTTGATTTCACCATTATGTTTATCTAATTTTGTCTTATTGTTTCTGTATGAATGATTATGAATGATGAATGATGCAGTGTTTAATTGTTCTTCTATATGTTGTTTGAGAGGATGTAATAACGATTTATTAGGATCATTAAATGTGATTATTAGTACGCACGCTTAAGACGTGTGCACTGGCCACGCATACGTCAATTCGTGATTACATTAATATGATTGGTCGATTGATGAATAAATTAATATGATTATATTATCTATTAGTAACTTGGTTGACGAATTGATGAAAGCATTACTTGTGTGTTGAAAGTATGAGTTTGTTGACTTGTTTATAATGATTTAGATTTATATAAATTGATTGGATTATTAAATAACATATATAATTATATACATATAATATAAAATATGTCATAATATAATATAGTATATGAAAATATCTTATTTGACTTATGAATGAAAGGATAATATAAATAAATGGATAGATAGGATTTGCACAAATTTTTAGAAATTGGTTGTCATAGTTGCATTAATATGGAAGCATGACAAGTGAGACTTTGCATCCATGTTTATTAATATTTTAATTATTTAAATCAAATTTCTATTTATTTGGAGAAAATGAATTTATTGATTGATGACTATTATTTATGGGAATTTATTGATGGATGAGGATTTTTGGATATAAATATGAGACTTGAGAGTGGAAGGAGGGAGGTTCTTTTTCTCTTGAAGATTATTTTGGTGAGAGTATTCTATGATGGAGAACTTTGGGTATTTTGGGGTATGAGAAGTTTTGAAGAGTTGGAAGAGTTTGAGAACTCTTGGAAGATTTGATACATAGCCTACTGGTGCATCACTGTTCTGTTCTCTGGGGGTCTCGGGCACGGAGGGCCAGGAGGCCATTTGGATGGGACCGTTCAATGGCTTCCTGGGGCTAGGGAGCCGGATAGGCCCCTAGTTGGCTGGGAGGTAAAACTGTGGTCCCGCTTTTGGGCAATGAATATGGAAGAAACTCAAAGAGAAGAGGGAAGCTTGCTCAGTTTGGACTCTGTCACCATTCTTATAACGAGATATTTTTCTTGTGATTTTAAATTGTATATATGTTGTTGTAAAATTATCATATGATGCTATTGCTACATGATTTAGGATGTTAATTTATGTTGTGTGAATCACCAATGAAGTTTTAAAAATTCTAAGTTATTTGATGCTATTGCCAAATGCTTATATTTTGCTTATATGTTGTTATGGTTACACTTTGATTATTTGTTGTTTAGTCACAAAATATATGTTTAATTACATTAAAATTTATAATGCCAATGATGGCATTACATTTATCCTTTATGCAAATTCACGAATCTCTATCACTCTATGTCGTAGATCCAATCGGTTTGCAACTCTATTATTATTTTTGTTGGGGCTTAGTGCCTTTAGGATTGAGCGCTTGGTTCCAAAATATAGACTAATCCAGCAGAATATTATTATTACATTTATTCTTCGAATAAATATGGACCTAAATTAGTCCATATTTAACGAAATGGGCACTCGCTACTATCTGGACCATAGCTATAAGTCTCTCCTCAATGACACCAATGAAATCATTAAGTTTCTATAAAATCTCAGGCCAGGATACTAGAACAGTTTCCCTTTCCCATAGTGCATAATGGTTTAAGTCTATATTTATTTGGAGAAACTAGGCTCAAAATTAGGTTTTCTAGAGACAAAAATTATTGTTGTCTTCTTCTGAATAAAAAACTAACAGTGAGTAAATTAAAAATACAATCTTCTTCTTTAGACTTAATTGATTATTATTATGTTAAGGATAATCTGGAAATTTTTTAGTATGGATTTGTCGAGTTAGTCCACAGTTATTGAATTAGTCCAAATTTTGTAGGATTAATCTAGATTTTGTAGAATTAGTTGCTCCTTCCTGAAACTTCTTACATTCTTAATAAGAGGAGGAGAAGGAGCATGGGACCTTCTTGAAACTTTTGTAATAGGAGTGAGATAGAGAAGGATCACTGGCCCTTTCTCTCGCTTTAGTAATTTTTTGGGAGGAAGAGAAGGAGCACTTGCCATTCCCCACCCTTCTATGGTTAGAGTGATGAGGAGTGGGAGGGGTGGGAAGGAGCATGTGATCTTTCTCACACTCTTGGTATATGATTGAGGAAATTTCCCTTTCTCTTTCTCTGGTAATTATTGGGAGAAAGAGTCGATGAGCACTGGCCCTTTCCTACACTTGTTCCACTCGAGTGAGTAGCATTGGAACTTCCTTAGACTTTTGGGAGGAGGAGTGGCAACATTGGAACTTTCTCACCTTATCCTAATTGCAATGGACCTTCCACACATTTATAGAATTTGAGTAAGGAGGAGAAGGAGCACTCACCCCTTCTCACCCTTCTATGGTTAGAGTGATGAGGAGTGGGTGGGTGGAGAAGGATCATGTTCCCTTTTTCACACTTTTGGTATTTTTGTGGATAACTTTCCCTTTCCCTCACTATGGTGATTCTTGGGAGGAAGAGTTAAGGAGCATTGGCTCTTTCCAACAATTGTTCAACTCGAGTGAGTAGGATGGGAATTTCCTTAGACATTTTGGAGGAGGAACGAAAACATTCACACTTTATCAAACTATTCTAATTATTATGGCCCTTCCACACAGTTCTAGAAATAGAGTAACGAGGAGATGGAGCACAAGTACTTTCTCAACCTTTTATGGTTGGAGTGATTAGGAGCAGGGAGGTGGAGAAGGATAATTTGTCCTTTCTCACACTTTTGGTATTTGCGTGGGTAATTGGCCCTTTCTCTTGTTGTGGTGATTCTTGGGAGGAAGAGTTGAGGAGCATTGGCCCTTTCCTACACTTGTTCCACTCAAGTGAGTAGGATGGGAACTGCCTTAGACTTTTGGGAGAAGGAGCGAAAAAATTGACACTTTCTCAACCTATTCTAATTACGTTTTCCTTTCCACTAAGTTCTGTAATTTGAGGAAGGAGGAGAATAATAACTGGACCTTTCTCACCCTTCCATGGTTAGACTGATGAGGAGTGGGGAGGTGGAGAAGGAAGGAGCATGTTACCTTTATCAGACTCTTGGTATTTGAGTGAGGATTTAGCCCTTTCTCTCTCCTTGGTAATTATTGGGAGGAAGAGTCGACCTTCCACACACATATGGAATTTAATTAAGGAGGATAAGGATCACTATCCCTATCTCGCCCTTTTATGGATAGAGTGATGATGAGCGAAGAGGTGGAGAAAGAGCATGCGCCCTTTCTCAGAATTTTGTATTTTGAGTTATGAACTGGCCCTTTGTCTTGCTCTTCTTGGGAGGAATATGCGATGAGCATGTGCCCTTTCTCATACCACTTGTTCCACTCGAGTGAGTAGAATGGGAACTGCCTTAGACTTTTGGGAGGAGGAGAGGAGACATTGGCACTTTCTCTCCCTATTCTAATTATGATATCCCTTCAACACACTTTTGGAATTTGAATAAGGAGGAGAAGGACCATTGTCACTTTATCACCCTTCTATGGTTAGATTTATGTTAAGTGGGGAGGTGGAGAAGGAGCATGTTCCCTTTATCATTCTCTTGGAATTTGTGTGGGGAAATCGCCCTTTCTTTCGCTTTGGTGATTAAGTTTTCCCTTCCATGCACCCCTGGAATTTGAGTAAGGATGAGAAGGATCACTGGTCCTTTCTGTAATATACCCAATATTATATCAAAGGTATCAACTCAAATTCAAACCTTAAAATCATAAATTTTGCAAGTAGTAACTAGTTCTCCAAACTAGTGAAGAAGGAACTAGACTAGGTCAGTGATTAACCCACCCAAAGATTGACTGATGGAAACTTTTGGATCTAGAAAATGTACTTGGAAGTGTGCAGAAGAAAGGACATAATAATCAAGGAAATATTCTAAGTTCTAATGATAATTTACTGGGGCCATTTATGTTTTGAACATCAACCAGGCTGAAGTCTACTCTAAGGCTTCCTGGGCACACCAACATATGACTAATAAAATATTTCACTTACAATTGAAATAAAAAATAAGTGGATAACATATCATAACACCATAATATACTTCTTGACAATTTTCACATAGCTTTTTGGATGTTTTGGCAGTGTTTGGAGTCAAGGGGAGAAAGAGAGCTAGGAGGGACTGCTCAACTAGTTTATTTTCGGGCTCTTCCAAATAGACTGAGAGGGATATTAATTCTAAGGATGAGACTTGTATGAGATTCATTGGTGTCTTAGGAACCTCATATGACTGATATAATAGAAAATATACATTCATATTACTTTTAATTAAACATACTACAAAACTAGTCAAATTAAGGTGTCCAATGAGCCAGTCGTGATAAATATGAAGGTAAACAGAAAGAGAAGGTCAATAATCTATGAATTTTTACTTTGAATGGATTATAAGGGAAATTGAAAAAATACATAAACTTACACAAATATAAATAGCTTCACAAAGCTCTTGGTATTGCCATTTCCTGAAAACTAGTCAAGTAAAATTGCACAAAGAGCTAGTCTTGAGAATTATGGACTCAAACAGCCGCTAAGGATCTCAAAATATTATTATGATATTGAATATAACTTAGGAATTAATTAAATAGGAATAATAAATCATAATCAAAGTTTATTAATCATTACATAGAGGTTTCATGGCTCATACTACACAGAAATCCATCAATATTGGATAATTACATTGATTGAAAGAGAATGCTACAGAGAAGAGTCGGAAGGAGAAGTTTAATCACTATGTTTGTGCTATAAATTGTACCTAGACTATGGAGGTACAATATAGGACAATCTCAATAAAAACTAAAGGAAAATGAATTGGTTTTTCTGTGATTTTGGTTTGAAGGCTTCATTCCTAAGAAGGGAATAATTTAATCATCAAACGAATGCAAATAATGAATCATAAATCATTTCTAAAGAACTGAAACATGAATATATAGAGCACATACATAAACCATAAGCATCATAAAACAAGAAACTAGTTTTTCCACAAATTAGTAAGCATTTGCATGAATAATAACTTAAACAAGAAATGAAATCATAAATAGGGTGGTCAAATAGACCATAAACATAACCAACAAAGATAGTGAATAAGTGGATTATATATATGTATTCAAAACACTGTTCCAGTCTCCAAAAAGAACTTACATGAGAGTATATAGCATCAGTATGAGTATACAACAGTGCATTAGTCCTATAGCCTTTCTCGAACAAAATACCAACCCCTGAAGTGTATCTTCTTCTTGATTTTATAATTACAAAGATCCAAAAAAATAGTTCTATGACCACTACTTAGGTTAGGCATCAAAACTACTTAGCAGTTACAAATCCTATTTGGTTGAATATGCCCAAAATAGTAAAATCGGATTCTGGGGAAATCTGGTGAATTTCTGAAAAATCGGTCTCAAAGAACACTCCATATCTCTCGATCCGGGACACCTGTGCAAAAAATGAAAGAGGTTTTTGTAAATGGGTCTGTGATGAACAAAATCCTCTATTTTTTTTAAAAGTATTTTCCCATTGATCGGAAGACGTGCCAAAAGTTTTTGACTAAAACAGTAAATTATTTAATATTTTAAACCATGAACAATAGGCCATAAAGATCAATTCGAATATTTCAAACCATGACATTTGTTGTAGAACCGAGAGAGGTTTTTGTGAATGATCCCGTTATTGACAAAAAACTCTTTGGGTTTTTTGAAATTCACTTTCATCTCTTCGTAATTTGTTCCCAATGATAATGACTAAAACAGAGAAAAACATACATTTTGGTTTTTCATGGGACTTCGATTATGTGATTCTTATGCTCCTGCTTTACCTTCATGACCTAAAATTTTTTTGACAACTTATTTTGCTAGTTTAGTTCTTCAATTTGTTTAGTTCAGAAATCCAATATGTCTTCTATGTTGCTGTAGTGATATTTTAAGACTTTCAACCTCATAATCCATTTTAGTTTCTTTTTAGGTATTGGATCTTCATTTGAGATAGTTGAAATGTTCAAATTTTCAATAAGAAAATCTTGTTGTGTTTCACTAGTCTCATCTTATTCCTTAGCTACTGTTTTTGAGCTCATTTCTTGTTCAAAAACTTGGAAAATTTTCCTCCCCTACCATTTCATCACACTTTCCTTATGACTCTGTTGATCACAACCTGGTAGCAGAAACGTGCTTGGGTCAAAGTCAAAAGGGGTTTTCCTAAACCATGATTCTCCCTCCATGGGAGCACCGGTAGCTTCAACAATTAAATCTTCTGTTAGTTCAAACTTTAAAGTATTAAATCTTACAGTGTTATTGATAATATTCTGAGCGAAAGCGTGGGTAACATTGACATTGAATCTTGCAACTCTTTCAAAAAAATCAAACCATCCAACTACCTTGAACAATGCTGCACACTCAGGAAAATTTGCTGCCCAGGTAGTATTTGTTGGCTCAAACCGACTCAGCTTACCACTCTTACCCATAAATTCTTCTCACCGACTAGCTTCTTGGAACGAAACAAAATTAAAATTTTTGACAAATCTGAGAATACGTGGCTTCCAATTTTAAAATTCGTGGCATTCAGCTCTTATCATGAATTTGACAAGTGTTATAATGTAACAAACAGCTCCTTGGTAGTCTTCGATCATCAATAAAACCAATGTGCCAACAGTTTCTATGAATCAACCACTAACTTCCATGATTTCGGATTCCAGCAACGCCTTAGTGTATGCAGTTTTAATTACCACGCTACGAGAATGTCTCCAAATGAAGATTTTTGCAAACAAGCTCAACATAAAGGTTAAACTTTAATCATAGGAACTAGGGAAAACTTTAAATAAGTATTTTGAAGACTATAAAATGAAATGAAATATTTTAATAAGCCACTATGGATAGAGGTGAAATAAAATAAAATAAAATAACATTCATAACATAGAAAATAAAAAGAAAATCAAAACTATTCAATTTAAAATAAAATAAGATAGAAGTAGAAAGGAATGAAAAATTTAGAAAAAATCAAATAGGGACTAAGTACATTTCCATTCCTAACACACTGGATATGATATGTAGGATGACAATGTTATGTTGGCTTCTCATTTGATTTTTAACAAGACTTGGGAACTTCTCATGGGAGCATTCACCAAACCATACAGAAAATCAAGGTCCTTGTCTTCACAACTGGAACCCCCAGATCTAGTAAAATGGTCATAACTTGCTCATTCAAAAACCTTTTTTGATGAGACAAAAAATATTTTCTATTAGAAACAATTCTACAAATGAAATGGAATAGGTATCAATGTCCATAAATGGTCAGACAAGTTGAAACCAGAACCTCTATTTCGGCCCTCCAACATTGTTCCTAGTGAATGAAGGAGTTGAACTGCACAACAAGAACACCAACCAATGGATCAGACTTCAAGACCTGCAATAGACTCAGTGATGAATATTGGATGTCATCATCCTTTCATTAGAATCATGGGGTAGATATCCCATCTAGGACTAGGGGCACATCTCTCAGGTCAATGATGCAAAATTGCACTCAATTCAAATCACAAATGATCAAAAGATGTGAAATGGAGTTGGAATCATTCTTTTATAGATTGAGGTGACTTGTTGGGAAAATAATATAGGATAAGTAACCCTCATGGAGTGGATAAGGTTTCTTTACTTTCTGCTTTATCTTTTTTCTGTCTTTCTGCTTTAGCTTTTTCCTTGATTTTTGCTTTACTTTGCTTTTTGCTTTTTCTTTTGATTTTGCTTTATCCTTCTTTTGATTTTATATCCTGTTTTTTCTTACTTTTCTACCTTATCTTGCTTTTCTGCTTTTTCCCTGCTTTTCTATCTTACCCTTCTTTTCTGCTTTGTCCTGCTTTTTCTTGCTTTTCTGCTTTATCCTGCTTTTCTGCCTTTATCCTGCTTTTATGCTTTGTCCTGCTTTTGTCCTTTTTTTTTGCTTTGTCTTGCTTTTCTACTTTATTATGCTTTTCCTGAGCTTTGCTTCTTTATTATGATTTCTTCTCCTTTGCCTACTTTCCTTACTTTGACTTCTTTATATTTTCTTGTCTTGCAAGTTACCTCTTAGTCAAAATTATCCTCTAAGGAAAACTTGTGGAGAATTATCCACTTTATTCCAAAATAAAAATATCTAATTAATACAAATTACTTCTACCAAGTGAATTTCAAACTTAGGATAAAAATAAATATAAATTTCCTAACTAATTAATGCCTTAACTTCATAATTAACCCTAGGTACATGAAATTTCCTCCTCAACCCAATGGATTGGTTGGTCTAGGAAATCCTTCCACTAATCATCAATGAGGGAACATGACATTCCTCCCCTCCCAAGATTGTTTTTCCTCAAGAAATAATCAAATCCAACCCAACCCAACTAAGCATCATGAGCCATCAAGCTTCTGCTACACCACTCTTATTATAAACTTCTCATGAAATCTCCCAACAGATTGTTCTATTACCATCCAACCATGCACTTAGTGTGAAGACCAATAAAAAATGATACTAAGATCCAATTGATCCTCTAGAATACAAGGTTCAATATATATTCTCCTATGCAATGCATAAGAATGACATGGAATTCATCATAAAACCCTACAAGAAAAACACAATTCCATCCAAAAATATGTTTCCCATGTAGGAAACCATCACCATTTACTATAAAGATGAACCCATGGGGAATATAAGAGGCTTTCTTTCTCAAGACAACGAACCAAAATGTGCTCCCAATGATCAACAATACATGGGTCCCAGTTCTTGTGCACACTCCTAGTGCACAATATCATCGAGAACCAATCTAGCAAGCATGGGATGTCAAGGTCCCAACACTTGCACACCCCAACAATACATAGTATGAACACATATAAATTAGAATGTAGGATTCCCATGTCCCAATGCTTGTTCATTTCTATCATGCACAAGGTCTCCCAAAACAATACCTCAAAGTAGGAGGTGTACAATATCCTCCAAATTATTCCAACCAAGTGTGGAGTGCCAGGATCCCATAACTGGTGCATCCCATCAATGAGAAAAGTAACAAAAAATTTTACATCAAGGTGGGGGATGCCAAGATCCCACTCTCTACTGAGAATCCTCCCAAACATCATAAGTACAAAATATAGATCGTCAAAGTACATATAAACATCATACAAATGTACATCAAGAAGGTGCCTCACGAAAGGATCATGAAAGTGCTTGTCCATCCAAGCAAGTAGACAACCAAGTGCACATAAGCATCAAGTGACCAATCAAATATGCTCCAATAACATAGGTAAGGATCCCATGTCCTATAATGCTGCTCCAAAAGAATGTAAGAAGCTTCCAAATAATCATCCATGTGTTTTTTCATCCAAGAAGTGAATGAAGAACCTCCACCAAAATTTGAACCAAGTAAGGACCAAAGAAAGCAAGGAGACTTCAAGTGGCTCAAAGTCTCATCAATACATCCATGAATATCTATATCATCAAGAAATAACAAAGGATGTTTCTGCCAATAAAAATGTGCTCCAACCATATATGTCTTCACCCAAGTATTGGATGAAGTTCCTCCAACATCAAATGAACTAAGCAAGGATCAAGGAAAATTATGAGTCTTCAAGTGACTCAAGTGAACATCGTAGGTGAATCCATGCATGTGAGAGTCATCAAATGAGATCAATGGATACTTATGCTGCAAAATAGAATGTGGTGTACTCATCATAGAATCATCATATAGTGTAGGGGTCTCACACTCCTCTTATGGCACTAATAAAAAGAAGTCTTTCACCCATACTTCATTAGGATGAATGCTACAAAATGTGGAAGTGTGGTATGTAGGATAATGAACCTGTTAGGATATTCCTATACTCCATCCTAGTCCTACTAGCTTTTGAGTCATTTTCATTTTCAGTCTTTTAGGGTTTGCATGCACTTTTAGGGTTTACATGCATTCTAGGGTTTGCATGCATTTCCAGTCATCAGTCCCAGTGCCTAGCCCTCAGTTAGCTAGCCCTCAGAGCTTCTTCCTGATCAGTTTCATCCCTCCTAGTGCCCTCCTTTCACCTACTACATGAGAGAGGCGCACTTCTTCACCTACAAGTCCAGTTATGTTCAGTTAACAAGAGTTCTCTCCCTGATTTTAGGCCTGACTCACTCTTTACTAACCTTATCACTCCGATGGACCTCTAGTGTGACTAGATAGGCTGTTTTGACTCCAGTTAGCTCCATGAGCGCCCTCCACTGAGCCTCCTTCACTACATTAGTGCTTCCATGTGCCAGTTACACCTACCACATTCAGTTAGACTCAGTTTGACTTCTGGTTGACTATTACTTGTGCATTGATGACTTCATTGATGATGAGTTGGACTCCTAGTTATGATTTGATGACAATCCACTGATTATGGATCTGTCCATGTAGGCTAATTCGAATCACACCTAGTGTATTCGAATCCTGAGCATTCTATATTTACCTTTTTACTATTCAGATTAATGTAACATGTGTAATTATTTTGCCTCTATCTGAGCTCCTTTGGATCTATGTTCTTCTGCTCTATTTTTCTTCTGTCATTCCTAAATTCTTTCATTGTGAGGTTTACATCATCTCTTTGGATCTACTGTGAGAATTTTCACATGGTATCAGAGCCATTTGAGGGTATATTCTACCTCCATTCTTGGGAGTTTTTTGCAGGTATTTCGAAGTTCCAGCAGTTGCAACAACAGTATCAATAGTTTCTTTTTGCACTCGTTCCAGCAGTCAAGATGAGCAATTCGAATGCTCCTTCTTCTCCTATAATTCTCCCTTCAATTACTTTGAATGGAAGGGTAATATGATAGTACACTTGCAGTCGAGTGTAATGTCCCCATTTTGACCCCCTTTGTATTAAATCGTAAATGATGTAAATATTGAAATTTAATCATGGTGAGGAGCTCAAGGCCAAGGCCCCACCATTGGTTTAGTGTTTCATGTATCGGCAATTAAAAATAGATTCCCATGGTTCTTGTGCGAGATGGGCACAATGTATATAAGACATCATGTAATTACGAATTTTTAATGAAAAACCCACAACCGGCTATGCAATGCAACAAAAGAGATGGGGTATGTCTCTACAAGGAAAAGGGAGGGAAATTATTCAAACCCTTGAGCCAATGGTATTAATCCATGTGTCAATGAGGAAACCCATAAACCACCAACTACCCATTTTGTCTCATGCACCCAATCATTTAATTCTTCCAAGAAATTGGTTAAGGCAGTTAATGCCTTGGAAATGAAGAAGTATGGCAGCCAATTTCGTACATGGGCAAGCCATCAACCTGGAAATTCGTGTTTTGTCTCCTTGGGCAAGAAATCAGCCATGAAATGGTGCCCAAATCCATTCTGAATAGGCAGTCTTCTCTCATTCACGCAGTTGGAGCTAGCTGGGTCTTCCCCTACACGTTTTTCATCCAAATCCTGCATTCTTCCATGCCTGGGAGTTCGTTTTTGCATATACAGCAGCTTGGGAGAGAAGAGCCACATTTTGGGGACTGTATGGAGGTCATTTTTGCCCCCGAATGTCCAGGGACGTTTTTCTAAAAAACGGATTGGCTTCCTTGGGTTGTTTCCCCAACTTCCCATTTCGTTTTTGTGGGTTCTCACGTTTTTCTGAGTTAGCTAAAACCCCATCTCATGCATCATTGTAAAAACGTTTTATCCTGCCCCATAATTGTGTTCTGCCGTTGTGTGCATCCTCGTTTTTGGTTTGAACCTGTGAATTGAAGTTTTGGAGTGATAGTGGACAGAAGTGGCTTGATAAACCTAGTGGGGGAGACAACCTCTCAAGAAGATCAAGAGGGCTTTGGTTACTCTTCTATGCATACCCTGAGAGCACTAGATAGGGGAGGTATGGCTTGAGGGACTGTATAGCAGTGAAAAGAATACTTCCTTGTGCTGGGTGTGTAGGTATTGTGGGTGCCAAGCTAGATAGATCTTGCAAGGTTATCCCTAGCTCTGTGTTGGAGCTCACTAGCTTAGCAACTCTTCCTTCCCATCTCCTAGTAGCCTGATAAACCCAATTGCAGATTGGCTTGGCTCATTTTGGTGTATGCTTGGCTATGTGTGAGTCTGCTGTTCCCTGGTTCCTTGTAGAGATCATGCCCAGCTCGGGGGGTGGCAGTGGTGCTGAGAGATCGAGGAGCACACTGGCCTATGGTTGGGTGGAACGTTGCAGATGCATAGCCAGTTGCTTGGGACTACCTTATTGAGATACGTATTCTCTTGTGTAAATTTGCAATTATCATTTGATGAATATTATGGATGTACCAATGAATTTACTTCCGCTGTGTGTGATTATGCATTTCCATATGATCTTTTATAATTCTGCAGAGGTATTCATTTAATGACTGTCACAGAATTCTGAATGTATATTAGAAATTCAACAGGATTTATTTAATCTCCGTTGTGTTTCTATAGCATGCACATATACATGTCTTGTATCAATGCGTTTAAATGAATGAATAAGGGGCTAATTACCCGGATTGAGCACCACATCCTCTCTATCATGCTGATATGGTAGGAGGGGACACTACATCGAGAGGGTTTTCTAGAATAGCTGAGGAAAAAGATGCCATACCACATACAGTTGTAGAGAGAACCAAGCATCTAAATAAAATGGATGAATCCTTTGGATGCATATGCCTTCATATGTCTAGGATCTATTGTTTCATGTTGAAGGATTGAAATCTCCAGATGAGTTATGGACAAAATTGAAGAGTCTTTTTGGCAAACAAGATGAACTAAGAGGCTACATTCTCGAAAATGAATTGGTTGCCCTACAACCTAACAATTTTGAAAGCATTCAAGAATTCTTCTCCAAATTTCAGAATTTGGTTTTACAATGCAAGCATTGTGGCATCACTAAAAGTGATGAGCAATTGGTACTCTCTGTATTGAGAAAACTTGGATCTCAATTTTCTGTCTTTGTATCTACTTTCCATTCTATTTGAATGTCAATCCTTGGATGGAATTTTCCCACCTTAAAAGGATTTGCTGAAGCTCTCATTCAAGAAGAGAACAAACTGATTCAAATGGGTGCCATCAAGTCCTCCAAAGATCTAGCTCTTCTAGTTGGAGAAGCAAGTGGAGCGAATGCAAAGGGGAGGCAAAAAGACAAGGACAAGAAGCCATCCAAATCCAGAAGTGACAAACACAAGAGACCTAATTGCTCCTACTGCAAGAGAGAAAACCATCCTGAGAAAGCTTGCATGCACAAGAAAATAGATCTCCTAACCAAGCTTCTTGAACAAAACAAAATTGTTGTTCCAAAAGAAGCAAAGATGTTTGATTCTGGAAGTGGATCTAATGATTGCCATGCATTGATGGCTGGTTTTTCAAAGTCAAAATCCCTCCTCATAGAATCTGGAGCCTCCAACCACGTGGTTGCCTCTGAAGAATCTTTCTCCTCTTTAGATCTCAAAGATGGGCCTACTATTCACATGGGAGACAACTCTCAGATTTCTGCCAGAGGATTGGGTACAATACATATGGAGCATGGTAAGTTCAAAAATGTTTTATTTGTTCCTTCTCTAACAGCTAATTTTTTATCAGTATATCAGATGACTCATACAGGATCACCAAATACAAGTAATTTTTGGTCCAAACACAGTAGAGATTACAGATATCTCCACTGGAAAGATTGTAGCGAATGGGGTTTCTAATCATGCCTCTAAGGCATATGAGTTTCTCACTTTATGCCCTTCTCTCCAACTATTCCTTTAGATTCTGATCAAGATCAGAGTGACTCCTCTTCTGATGAAGAAGAAGATCAAGATTTTGATGTTGATATCATAGTTCAAGAAGATTCAGATCCAGAACCAACACATATTCTCAGTCCAGATTCAAGGTCAATATGGGCTCACATAGTCCTTGCTACTACTGAGAACATAGTTGAGGATTCACCTGTTCACAGAACTACCAGACTTCAGCATCATGCCAACCTTGCATTATGCCATCTACCTCTCCATGAGAGATGCAGCATGATGATGGGGTTCTCTCTTCTATCACTTGGGAAGACTCCTCATGTTCCATTCGCTCCAGTTGCATAAAGAATTCCCGAGAGACTTGCTTTGTCCAATACATCCTCTACATAGTGGAAGGCACATCAGAAGACTAGATCCACATCTAGCACCTGTTTTGGCATCCTACAGGGGATCAACTTGTCAAGTTTTTTGCAGAAGTTTTCACTGATGAAATATTCCTTCTTTTCTACTTAGTATGATGGTTCTTTTAGTTATTTACTGTTATTTTGAGGGGGGGTATTTTTCCCATGAGGTTTTCCCCATTTCCTCGGTTTATGGACAGTTCTTTACTTTTTTTATTTGATTGTATGGGTGACCTTTGGTCCTAGTTACCAAGGCCCAGGATGGATTAAGGGGGGGGTGTTAGGATATTCCTATACTCCATCCTAGTCCTACTAGCTTTTCAGTCATTTTCATTTTCAATCTTTTAGGGTTTGCATGCATTTCCAGTCATCAGTCCCAGCACCTAGCCCTCAGTTAGCTAGCCCCCAGAGCTTTTTCCTGATCATTTTTAGTTCTCCTAGTGCCTAGTGCGCCCTCCTTTCACCTACTACATGAGAGAGGTGCACTTCTTCACCTACCAGTCCAATTATGTTTAGTTAACAAGAGTTCTCTCCCTAATTTTAGGCTTGACTCACTCTTTACTGACCTTATCACTCCGATGGAGCTCCAGTGTGACTATATAGGCTGTTCTAACTCCAGTTAGTTCCATGAGCACCCTCCACTGAGCCTCCTTCACTACATTAGTGCTTCCATGTGCCAGTTACACCTACCACATTCAGTTAGACTCAGTTTGACTTCTGGTTGACTATTACTTCTGCATTGATGACTTCACTGATGATGAGTTGGACTCCTAGTTATGACTTGATGACACTCCACTGATTATGGATCTGTTCATGCAGGCTAATTCGAATCACACCTAGTGTATTCGAATCCTGAGCATTGTATGTTTACCTTTTTACTATTCAAATTAATGTAACATGTGTAATTATTCTGCCTCTATCTGAGCTCCTTTGGATCTATGTGCTTCTGCTCTATTCTTCTTCTGTCATTCCTAAATTCTTTCATTGTGAGGTTTACATCATCTCTTTGGATCTACTGTGAGCATTTTCACAGAACCAACTCACCAAAATGATCAAAAAGTCAGAAAATTTCATCATGTGAAGGCTCCATAGGGGTGGGATCATGCACCTCCATCAAAAGTGTGAAACTTTCCTCATAGGTTGGTTCCAAGGTAGTGGAATCATGCACTTCTTCAAAAAGTGTGTAACCATCATTAAGAGGTAACCCAAGTGTTAAGGAACTTATGTCAACCCTTCTCTTTACTATGTTAGTATATTGTTGTTGGACGCATATGCTTTGTAAGTCGTCCCGTAGTATTTGTTGATCCGTAGTTTATATTAGCCCATAGTATTGACCCATAGTATTGGACGCATATGCTTTGTAAGTCGTCCTGTAGTATTATATGTTCCATGGTTTTGACTCATAGTATTGGGCATAGACTTAGTATATAAGTGTGTGTTGAGGTCATTGAAGGCACGGTGAAGTTAATTGTGTATTGAGCTTGCTCAAAGGAGGTTGCCCCCTCGAAGTGGCCCGTGATCAATATAAAAGTGATTCTGAGTTCTATTATTTCTGATATCTCATGTATTTGCATTAATTAATTATTGCAGGTTCATCACATCTGGTATCAAAACACTTTCTTGGGCTTGTTGGGTGGAATTTCTGCCAAAATTTTTTTTCGCATCTGTTGCAGCTTCGGATTTGGGAATAATCCCTATCTGCTTAACTGTGGGAAGTACTTGGGCATAATCCCTAAAACTCATTGTGAGGAGTACCACAGGAACCCCAAAGTAGCTGGCCCATTGAGAGGACCTGCCAGCGAAAAGGGCAACGACCCCTACCTAATTGACTAGTTCCCACCCGTGAGGTAAACCAAGAGTTGTCGTTTGTGGCAAAGTAGTTATCAGTTTTACCTGAGCCATGGAGTGAGGGGTACTGCCCCAATATGCAAGCCGTCAGATAGCATTGGTGGCCGAGTGAAACACCTGAACTGTTAGGAAGCCGTCCATACCTGGGGTCCATATCTATTTTCAGTTGAACTGTTGCCGATCACTTCCGCTCCAGATCCAGCCGTTTCAGATCTATTCTGAAATTTGTTCCAGATCCAGTCACTGTTTCAGATACTTCCGTTTTCCATCCCTTCCACGCCGTTGTGCCGTTGTTGCTGATCCATTTCTAAAAAAAAAAGAAAAGAAAAAAAAAAGTATAAAATTCAGTTTTTTTTTCCATATCTCCCTTGTTTTCACTCTGTTTCCCTTGAAATTTTCGGGGAACCCCTTTCCTCCCATTCAACATCTTTCATTCCTGAGGACCCTATCCCCAATTCCCTTTCCCAAAGCCCAAAATCCCACATTTGTCTATTTTTAGGGTTTACCGTAACTTCCTCAGATTTCACCCAATCACCTTTAAATTTTACCAAAGAGTTCCTTTCTGAATTCTGCTTCTTTGTCCCTCTCTGCCAAATTTTCTCATTCTATCACCCCGCTTATGAAATCCCCCTTTTTGCTTTCTTGTCCTTTCGACAGTGTCCAAAATATAGTCAAACCCCAATTACCCATCAGATTGTTTCCCCAATCCAAATTTCCCTTTACTAAATCAGCTTCTGTTTGTGTTTTTCTACCCATTCCACCAAAAAAAAAAAAAAAACCTGGTTATGGTTGTCACCCGTGCAGGAGCACACACCATGGAGGAAGCACTTGCAACCATCCAAACCAAACTCCAAGATCTGGATGAAAAATTTCTCAGCCTCCATCTTCAGCATTCAGCCATGAACAATACCAGACAGCCAGAATCTTTTGCAGCCAATGGGTTCTCTTCTTCCAACAATTTTCGTGGGCCGAAGCTTGATTTTCCTCGCTTCAATGGTACTGATTCGACTGGATGGATATATCGAGCAGAACAATATTTCAGTCTGCATAATACTTCTGATGCCCAGAAAGTTCCACTTGTATCCTTTCATTTGGAACAGGAAGCCCTTCAATGGTACCGTTGGTACATCAAAGCTCATCTCGAGCCAAACTGGACAGATTTTTGCCAACTCATTTTGCCACGATTTGGTCCTAGTGCTTTTGATGATTTCATAGGAGCACTCACTAAACTTCACCAAATTGGCATAGTGAGAGAGTATCAGACAGAATTTGAGAAATTGGCCAATCACACAGAAGGATTGTCTGATGAATTCTACAAGAGTTGTTTTATCAGTGGTCTCAAGGATGAAATCCGCTCAGAGGTCAAAATGTTTTTTCCCAACACAATGATGGAAGTCCTAGGGTTGGCTAAGCTGGTCGAGGACAAGATCGTAGCTCAACAACGCTCCAAACCCACCTTTGTTCCCTTCAGAAATATGGGTTCCCAACAACCTCCCATCACGCCTGCTCCTCAACCAACTCCTATCAAGCATTTGTCTGAAATAGAAATGCAGGCACGCCGAGAAAAAGGGATTTGCTATAATTGTGATGAGAAATTCACTCAGGGACATAGATGAGTTCAACAAAAGTTGTATCTCTTGGATGTGGATTCTCCGCCTGCCTTAGAACTTGGTGAAGAAGCTATAGATACAGTAGATGATCAGGTCGACATTCAACACCCACCTATTGACACCCCATCTCATGACGACCCACCTGAGATCTCTCTCCATGCTGTAACCGACGTCACCACCCCACAAACAATGCGGGTCAGGGGATACTTCAAGAAGCTCCCTCTTACCATACTCATTGATTCTGGTAGCACTCATAACTTCATTGACCCTCGGATTGCCAAACAGGCTGATTGTTTTGTCCATCCTTGCTCCAACTTTGAAGTCATGGTTGCCAATGGGGGCACTTTACCTTGCAAGGGGAAGTGTCGCAATTTGCGTATCTCTATGGAAGATTACAACCTACGCTCTGACATGTTTTCCTTGTCCTTAGGCGGATGTGATGTGGTTTTGGGCGTTCAATGGCTACGCACACTTGGCCCCATCTTATGGGATTTTGCTGACCTTTGGATGCAGTTTAAAGTGAATGGGGCACAACACAAATTTATGGGCTTACAACCAGGGTCTCTCTGCATCATCAGTTCACATCGCCTGGAAAAAATCCTTAAGAAGAATTCACATGGTGTCATTGCTCAGCTCAATTCCATTCAGATGCACCCATCAACAGTCTCCACTACTTCCTTAGATAGATAAGCAGGTATCTTTACTGAACCAATGCGCTTGCTGCCTTCAAGAGACCTTTCCGGTAAGAATTTAGCCACATCTACCTCTCAGCAGGAAATGATGGCTATTTTGCATGCAGTACAGAAGTGGCAGCCATACCTATTAGGGAATTATTTCTGCATCAAGACTGATCTCCCGAATTTGGAAAGTTTTCTAGAACAATGGGTCTCCTCCCCAAAACACCTGAAATGGGTTATCCCTATGTGAACACTTACAAGAAGGGTAAGGACAATATGGTGGAAGATGCTCCTTCTCGCACAATTGATGACCTAGTTTCTCTTACAACTCTTTCTCTGCTTGTTCCAAATTGGTTGTAATATGTTCAATAGGGCTATCTCTTCTATGAACTCCATGCTTCTTCATCAACAGGGCACTCTGGGTTCTGCAAAATGTATGACCGGGGAACAATGTAACTTCTTTTGGCAGGGACTAAAAATGACAATTCAACAGATGGTGGCTGACACTGATACTTTCCAAGTCAACAAGGGGGAAACGACACTCCTTTCGGGATTGCTCAAACCCTTGCCCATCCCTACACAACTTTGGCCAACTATTTCTATGGATTTCCTAGCAGCGCTCTGGTGGTACAATACCACATCTCAAAGGACACCATATGAAGCAGTCTATGGAAAAACACTTCCATTTCTTCTTCCATACACCCTTAGCAGCTCCCCAGTTCAGAAAATTGACTCGGTTCTTCAAAACCATGATCAGATTCTTGTCATTCTGCAGGACAATCTTCACATGGCCAGAATTCACCTGAAACAACAAGCCGATCAGCACCATTCTGAGCACATTTTCCACGCAGTTGATAAGGTTCTTCTTCATATACAGCCTTCCAAGCAATCCTCCTTGACACTCCAAAGGCGTCAGTGGCCCGAAATGCAACCCGAGGATGCTACCAGGGAACCACTCCTTCAGATTCTGCAGCAATTTCTCCAACCAAAGCTTTGAGGACAAAGCTTTTTCTAAGGGAGAGGGGAATTTAGGAACCTATGTCAACCCTTCTCTTTACTATGTTAGTATATTGTTGTTGGACGCGTATGCTTTGTAAGTCGTCCCGTAGTATTTGTTGATCCGTAGTTTATATTAGCCCATAGTATTTACCCATAGTATTGGACGCATATGCTTTGTAAGTCATCCCGTAGTATTATATGTCCCATAGTTTTGACTCATAGTATTGGGCATAGACTTAGTATATAAGTGCGTGTTGAGGTCATTGAAGGCACGATGAAGTTAATTGTCTTGAGTTTGCTCAAAGGAGGTTGCCCCCCTCGAAGTGGCCCGTGATCAATATAAAAGTGATTCTGAGTTCTATTATTTCTGATATCTCATGTATTTGCATTAATTAATTATTGCAGGTTCATCACACCAAGTTCCTCTTCCATTGTAACAAGTGCTTAGCTCTCATCAATATCATATTAAAACACATCAGGCACATCCAAATTTCCATATTTCTCATGATCCATCATGTCATGAGAATCCTCCAAGCAATCTACCATATGACAATCTGAAACATAGGAGGAAGAACAAGTACCTTGCAACCTCTCAAGAAGTTGCTCATTTTGAATTTTGATCTTATGAATATCCTCATTATTCTTCAAGTATGCCTCATGTAACCATTCATTAATCTCAACCAAATTGTTTATATAAAAAATCAAAGACATGAAATTACCTTTGATGTTGCACATTGCTCTTTGAATCTTCTCCATGTCTTCAAGGAAGGATGGCTCCTCCAATGAAGAGACTCTCCAACAAGAATTTGATACCAATGCTTGAGTTCCATGGAGTATGCTAAGGGTATCATAGATATTCTTTTCAGTCATCTTCAAAGACCCTTCAATGAAGTATGGTTCCTGAGAGCGAACCTCCTCTTCTTCTTTTTTCTTGGGATCAACTTCACATGGAAGCTCAAGTGGTGACTGGGAAGATGATATTGGTTCATATTTTTCTGCTACGATGTCTTCTTCTTCGTGCTCCATGGATTTGGGACTTGAAGCAACCTCATCAAGGATGATCTCTATGTCACCAATATATAGATGAGAGCACTCATCAGTAGATGTCTCCTCAAAACTTAGGCACCCATCAGTAGGTAGCTCTTCATGGAATCCATCAGTAGATGCTTCTTCATGCTTACAACCCTACTCAGTAAGGATTGTACCTTCATCTTATTCAAATGGATGATTTGTACTTTTTTTTTTCTCCTTCAAGTGAATTGATATATCTTGCTCCTATTTTGTCTTTTAGAATCAAAATTCTTGGAGACTTTGTTTGAAGAGAATCTGAAAAGTCTCTTCATGCCAGAAACAATGGAATCCAATGAGCCTTCACTTTTGAATTCTCTTTATTCTTCTTTGATTTGAATAGTAGAACAACTTAATTTGATTTTCTTTAATGATTCATCATATACATTATTAGTCTCAAATCCAAATCTGCAATAAAATTTTTATTTCAAAGAAATGGATTTACAAATCGCTTCCCCCAAGGCAAGATACTCTTGATAGTGGTGGGGCAAGTTCTCACATGTAGATATCACATTTGAAAAATATTTCTTAGGATTATCCATCTGTGGTTCATCACATTGATATTCATTTTCCATTCGGTCACTAAATTAACCATCCTCATCTTGTAGTAGTACTCCATCTATGTAGATCATTTCTTCTTCCTCATCCCCGTCAGAATATTCTTCACTGAACATGGACATGGCTGCAAATTCTTCAAATTAAGAGCTCACTTTCCACAGGTGTGGAGGAAAGTGATCTAATACCATTTTAATATCCATGATATGATCTCATAGGATATCAACTCAAATTCAAACCTTAAAATCAGAAATTTTACATGCAGTAACTAGTTCTCCAAACTAGTGAAGAAGGAACTAGACTAGGTCATTGATTAACCCAACCAAAGCTTGAATGGTGGACACTTTTGGATCTAAAAAATGTATTGGGGAGTGTGCACCAAAAATTAAATAAGAATAAATGAAAGATTCTTATTTCTAAACACAATGTATTGGGGACATTTATGTTTCGAACATCAGCCGTGATGAAGTCTACACCAAGGCTTCCCAGGCACACCAGCATATGCCTACTAAACTCTTTCACATACACTTGATATAAAAAATATGTGGATAACAGGTAATAACCCCCTAATATACTACTGTAAAATTTTTACATAGGTTTTGGGATGTTCTGGCAGTGTTTGGATTGAAGGGGAGAAAGAGATCTATGAGGGGACTGCTCAACTAGTTTATATCTAGGCTCTTCCAAATAGGATGATAGGGATATTAATTCTTAGGAAGAGACTTGTATGAGATTCATTGGTGTCTTAGGAACCTCATATTACTGATATAACATAATAAAGGCATTCATATTACTTTTATTTAAACATACTGCAAAACTAGTCAAATTAAGGTGCCCAATGAGCTAGGCTTGATAAATATGAAGGTAAACAACAAGAGAAGGTCATGAATATCTGATTTTTTACTTTGTATGGATTATACAAGAAATTGAAAACCTACATAAACTTACATAAAGATAAATAGCTTCACAGAGCTCCTGGTATTGCCATTTCCTGAAAACTAGTCAAGTAAAATTGCATAAAGAGCTAGTCTTGAGAATTATTTACTCAAACAGCCTCTAAGGATCTCGAAATATTCTTCTGATATTTCATATGAATCAAGAATGAATTAAATAGTAATAATCAATTATAATCATATTTTATTAATAATTACAGACATGTATCATGGCTCATGCTACATAGAAAGATAGCAATCTTGGATAATTACATGATTGAAAAAGAATGATACAGAGAAGAGTAAGAAGGAGAAGTTTTATCACTGGATCTGATCTGTAGGATTACCATGGGATGTTGGATTCTCATGGGAGGCACACCAATAATCTATATATTCTCATGGGAACATTCACCAAACCATACAGAAACGCAAGGGTGTGTTCTTCACAGATGGAACCCCCATATCTTGTAAAATGGCCATAACTTGCTCATCCATACACCTTTTTTGATGAGACAAAAAGTGTTTCCTATTGGAAATGACGATATAGACGCAATGGAATATGTCTCAACATTCAAAAATTAGTATAAAGTTATAAAACACAACCTCCATTTCGTCCCTCCAACATTGTTCCTATTGAATGAAGGAGTTGAACCGCACAATGAGAACACCAACCATTGGATCATAATTCAAGACCTACAATAGAATCATTGATGAATACTTGATGTCATCATCCTTTAAGTAGAATCATGGGTCACATCTTCCATCTAGGACTAGGGGCACATCTCCCAGGTCAATGAGGAAAAATTGCACTCAATTCAAATCACAAATGATCAAAAGATATGAAATGGAGTTGGAATCCTTCTTTTATAGATTGAGGTGACTTGTTGAGCAAGTGAGATAGGATAAGGAACCCTCATGGAGTGGATAAGGTTTATTTTCTTTCTTATTTATATTTTCCCTTGCTTCCTTCTTTGCTTTGCTTTCTACTTCTGCTTTTGATTTTGATTTTACTTTTGAGTTATCCTACTTTTCTACTTTGTCATTCATTTTCCCTGTTTTTGTTCCTTACCCCACTTTTCTTATTTGTCCTTATTTTTCTTTCTTTTCTACTTTAGCCTTCTTTTCTTCCTTTGTCCTTCTTTTCTGATTTATTATGCTTTTCCTGAGATTTGTTGCTTTATTCTGCTTTCTTGTCCTTTTACTACTCTCCTTGCTTTGACTGCTTTACATTTTCTTGTCTTGCAAGTTACCTCTTAGTCAACCTTATCCTCCAAGGCACACTTGTGGATCATTATCCCCTTTATTCCAAAATAAAATATCTAATTAATAAAAGTTACTTCTACCAAGTGCATTTCAAACTTAGCATAAAAATCAAATTAAACTTCCTAACTAATTAATGCCTTAACTTCATAATTAACCCCAAATGCATGAAATTTCCTCCTGAACCCAAGGGATTGGTTGGGATAAGAAATCATTCCACTAATCATCAATGAGGGAACATGACACTTTATCACCCTTCTATGGTTAGAGTGATGATGAGTGGGGAGGTGGAGAAGGATCATGTGCCCTTTCTCACACTTTTGGTATTTTCCTGGGTAATTGGCACTTTCTCTTGCTATGATGATTCTTGGGAGGAAGAGTCAAGGAGCATTGGCCCTTTCCTACACTTTTTACACTCGAATGAGTAGGATGGGAACTACCTTGGAATTTTTGGAGGATGAGAGGGAACATTGAAATTTTCTCAACCTATTTTAATTACACTGGCCTTTCCACACAGTTCTAGAATTTGAGTAAGGAGGAGAAGGAGCACTGGCCCTTTCTCACCGTTCTATGGTTAGACACTTTCTCACCCTATCCTAATTATGTTGTCCCTTCCACACACTTTTGGAATTTGAGTAAGGAGGAGAAGGAGCATTGGCCCTTTCTCACGTTTATATGGTTAGAGTGATGATGAGTGGGGAGGTGGAGAAGGAGCATGTTCCCTTTCTCATACTTTTGTAATTTGCGT
This sequence comes from Larix kaempferi, assembly GCA_027924585.1. Lineage (NCBI taxonomy): Eukaryota > Viridiplantae > Streptophyta > Pinopsida > Pinales > Pinaceae > Larix > Larix kaempferi. The sequence goes on along the minus strand of BSBM01000926.1, from coordinate 947,416 downwards.
GGGGAATTGTCCCTTTATCTGGTGATTAAGTTTTCCCTTAAATGCACCCTTGGAATTTGAGTAAGGATGAGAAGGAGCACTGGTCCTTTTTAACCCTTATACAGTTAGAGTGATGAGGAGTGGGGAGGTGGAGAAGGAGCATGTGTTCTTTATCACACTTTTGGTATTTATGTGGGTAATTGTCCCTTTCTCTTGTTGTGTTGATTCTTGGGAGGAAGGGTTGAGGAGCATTGGACCTTTCCTACACTTGTTCCAATCGAGTGAGTAGGATGGGAACTTCCTTAGGAATTTTGGGAGGAGGAGCAGAAACATTGACACTTTCTCAACCTATTCTATGTTAAATTTTCATAATTTACTTCAATCTGATCTAGCATCTTAACTGAGAGAACAACATGTACAACAAATCTACAGCATATCAATCATGGACACAATAATGCAAGCACACAAGAGACACAGAGTTTACTTGGGGAAAACCATAAAGGTGAAAAAACCCCAATAACTTCCTCAGAGATAGATAGAGCAATGATACAACCAGAATACAAGAGATAGTCTTCTCCTAGCAGCAGAGCCTCCTCCTCACAAGTGCACCACTTTTCGAATGAGAGAAGTGTGTGAATGAATGATCAAATAGAGATCTCCTGATCTCTATTTATACTTGTTCTGTCCTGCCCAACAAACTAATGGGGCCTATATGTCTAGCTTAAACCATGGTTAACTTAATCCGGGCCGACCCCACACTTGGTGGTCTAATAACCCTTTGACCCACATGGTCGACCCCCAATAGGGTGGTCTAATAACCCTTCGACCCACATGACTTATACAGGGCCGACCCCAACAAGGTGGTCTAATAACCCATCAAGTATAAGTTACGACACTTACAATATAAATGACGACACTTCCGTATAGAGAAATAATAACATCTCTATAGGAATACAAATAATTCCGTATAGAGGAATAATCCCATCTCTATAGGAGTACAAAATACATATATGAAATACATGGGTGAAATACATTCCGAAGTTACATATACATCAACACTCCCTCTTAACTAGGAAGGTATTTCTCGACACAGGTCTACTAGCACAAGTCTTCTTCTCTGGACATCATCAACAAATCATCATCCTCGAATCATCGTCATCGTCACTACTGCTGCTATCTCAATTAATCTATGAATCTACTCATCATAGGAAGTTCTACAGAGCCAGTCCTTTTTCCTACTGGATATAGGCCCACCACCTGCAGGTCTTCATCATCACTGGCCATACTGTGGAATTCTCAGGACTTATTATGTGCATCACAAAACCTTAAAAGAGTCTCTTGACTAGCAAGAACCCTAAAGAGCATCTGAGGCCTTTTTCATCCTATCCAGATCTCCAGGACTAATTACATGTGACCCCCACCACAAAACCTCGAAAGAGCATCCTAGTATGTTACGGGTACACAACTCCAACCTGAAGGATCTCCCAGGGCACAAATTACATGTGGTCACCACAAAACCTAGCAAGAGCATCTCAGGATGTTACGGGTACACAAATCCGACTTGAAATCTCCCAGGGCACAAATTACATGTGGTCATGGCAAAACCTCGAAAGAGCATCTCAAGATGTTACAGGTACACAACTCTGACCTGAAATCTTTCAAGGTACAAATTAACATGCCATAGGACAAAACCTCGCAAGAGCATCTCAGGATGTCACGGGTACAGAACTTTGACCTAAAATTTTCGAGGGCACACATTACATGTCCTTCTAGAGCAATGTCTCGAAAGAGCATCCCAGGTTGTTACAGGTACATAACTCTGACCTATAGGATCTCCCAGACATGCTCATCTGCACAACCTGATCCACGACCACAAAGTATCATCCTGATACTCATCATACATCATCCTGATGTACACATGATCATCCTGATCATTATCACTGCAACATCCTACTGCATGTCATCTGGAGCAACATCCTGAAGCTCGTCATCTATGATCATCCTGATCATACACTGCATCTACCTGATGCATACCAAGTATCTACTAGATACATATCATCATACATGATCCACCTGATCATACAATGTATCCACCTAATACAAATACAAATACATGATCCACTTGATCATACCTGATACATATCAACATACATGATCTACCTGATCATACAATGTATCCACCTGATACATATACAGATACATGGTCCAAGCATCCAACGTGATGCATATACAAAATACATACAAATGATCCAACTGATCATATCCAACATCAAACATGATGCGTACATACATATATATATATAAATGATTCAACTGATCATATCCAGCATCCAACATGATGCGTACATATACATATACATATAAATGATCCAACTGATCATATCCAGCATCCAACATGATGCATACATATACATATAGAGCAGTAACTGGAGCATCGTCCTGATTATCATCATCCATGATCCTCCTGATATTCATACCATCGTCTTCTTCAGATCATCTCATCGTCCACGAAGCACAGCCCAGATGCACATCATCCAACACTTACACCACCGACATGGGAGAACACATCTACCACCATTCAGGGAAGGCTCCAACCCTTACTTTTTCACCATGGGATAACACATCTACCACCATGTGAAAAATGGCTTCAGCCCTTACATCTACACCATGGGAGAACACATCTACCACCATGTGAGAATGGCTCAGCAATTACATCACGACCATGGGAGAACACATCAACCATGTCAGAAAAGCTCATGTGCATCTACATCTTCTGGACTCATCACTTCCCTTTGGAAGGAACCTCAATTTGAAGTGAACCAAGCCTCTCTCTGAAGTACTCAAACTGCACTCTGGCCAATGGATTGGTCAATAAATCTGCAACCTGCTCATCCATCGCAACATACTCTGCTTCGACTGTACTCAGTGCTACGCAGGACTGCTTCCTGCTATACCAAGAGATCACACCTGGTCCCATACTGAAGCAGCACCCATAAGTGCTCTTCTTATCTGTAGCACTGCCTGCCCAATCTGAATCAACATAACCCTACAAGTTAAACTTTTGATTCGCATCATACTTGAGCCCATAATCAACCGTACCCTTCAGGTACCTCAGAATATGCTTTACAGCAACCAGGTGAACATCTCTCGGATCCATCATGAACTGGCTCAATGTGTTCACCGCAAAGTAAATATCTGGTCTCGTGTTCGTCAGGTACATAGAGGACCCAATCATCTGACGATACATCATGACATCAACCGGATCAGATGAAGCATCACACATAAGCTTCAGGTTCAATGCCATAGGTGTGGCCATAACCTTGCAGTCCATCATCCCGAACCTCTTCAAGATCTCTACTACATACTTCCCTTGTCCAAGGAAGATTCCATCTGCACTCTGCCACACCTCCATGCCAAAAAAAAAATAGTGCATCATCCCCAAGTTCTTCATCTCGAACTTGGCAGCAAGCTTCTGCTGCATGTCGGCAATCAATCTATCTTCACTTGTAATAAACAGGTCATCTATTAACAAAAGTAGTATCATTGGATTTTCTTCCTCAACCTTTTAGTAAAGGTTGGAATCCGCTTTACTTTTGGTAAAGCCCAAACCGGATAGAAAGCTATCTATCCTACCATACCAATTTCTATGACTCCCTGCCATGTGTCTCAGAACCAAGTGGCTGCTCCACATACACTTCTTCTTCAACTACACCATTCAAGAAGGCTATCTTGAAATCCATCTTGTGTATCTTCCATTTCATCACTGTAGCCGGAGCAAGTACTGATCTAATGGAAGTGTATCTGGCTATAGGAGCAAAAGTCTCTATGCTACCACCTGCAGCATGCTTAATCTTGTAGATTCTCTTGGAAGTCACTTCAGACTCCCCTTCAGGTCTTGGGACTGTATCCCAAACATCTTCATGATCGACTGGTACTCCTCGATCATGGAATTCTTCCCAAATCCTGGGAACTTCAATATTTTTAATAGATAACTTTGTTGCTGAACAAATGTTTTAGTCCTTCTTTTGTAGGTGATGGTATACGATCTTTCCTACACAACAAGTTAAATTGCATGATTATAAAACATCTTATAGTTTTCAGAACAAACTCTTACACATAAAGAAATATGTCATATAATCATGCAATTATCTTAGCCAATGCTTCAATACAACATTTATCCATATCCTATAACTTTCTAGATGCCTTCCAATCTCTACCAAAACATTGTTAAGAGTTTGCACTACTCCCAACATGTCAGCAAAGAGGTTTCATTCTAGATAAGTAGCAATGGAATGTTGCATAGTGCCATAGGCCACTTACCCATCACATGCATATTAGTAGTATACTGTTAATTAATGCAATTATTCTAATATGCATAATACACAACCTAAGTCTAGGAACATAAGCATATACATCATTGAATAACATTATTTAAACAAACAAATATGTAAGAAATGATAATTAAAATATTTATCTTTGTTTGGTTGTTGGGTTGACTCCCTCTCCGTTTTTGCTTCTTTTCTACAACTCCATTCTGATGTGGATTGTGAGAAGTGGTCAACTCCCTCTGAATATCTGCATCCTTGCAGAAACTACTGAAGTGTGCTCCTTCTTGATCTTTGCTTCCTTGCAGGAACAAATGGAGTGTCCTTGAACTTATATCCATCCTTAATCACTATGCATGCTTATTAGTATCATCATTGTGTTATCTTTGAGGTCTCATACATAATCATACATTCATTAGTATATTCTTAATACTATCAAAACACAATAATCTTAAGCATGTATAGTCATGATCATTTCAAACAGAAATAATAAGCATTAGTATTCAAGGTTTATATAGGACTCTTATGGTTAGTCATATCATAAATTAAAGTAAGAAACATAATATGCCTAAACCCGTGATTACTCAAACCTATACCTTTATGATTCTTCTGGTTAGTCATATCATCAATTATGGTAAGAAAAATAATATGCATACAACCATGACTATTCAAACCTATGACTTCATGAATAATCATTATCAACATGTTGGCAGCCAGCAACAACCTCTTCATTTCTTGACTAGGTGTTTCAGACAAAGATAGAACAACTCGAATTGTATTAAAGATCTCTTCATTAGCAGCTATATCTGGGGGTGTATTCTTATTATTCGTGTTTGGGTTTTGTCTAAATTGGTTTCTGAAGTAACCCCTAGAAGGAGAAGCTTTAGAACTAGTCTTTTTTAACCCTATAACTTCATTGGTTAACGTTCGAATAGCGTTCTGTAGCTGTTCTACATCGAAAGCTTTATCTTTATCTGAACTAGATTTTTCTACTTTCCTTCGAGGAAAAGAATAAGATTTACCACTTCTCTCTGGTTCATAAGACATGAAATCTTTTTCTACTTTAATTGCTTCCTCAAATGTTTCTATTAACGTTGTTTTTCTAGCTCTCTTCACAAACATTCCGGAATTCCTAGGTAAGGCTGATGTATAATTTTCAATGATTATATCTTCCGGAGGTTGAGAAGCAATTGGAATTTTATTTTTCAATGTTAGAAACCTTTGATTAAAGTCTTTAATCCTTTCTTTGGGTTCCATTTTAATTCTAGATAATTCTAGGGCTAAAAGAGCAGGTGTTTTATCTTCCCCGAATTTATCTAGAAAAGCTTTATTAAATTCCCCCCAATTTGTAATAGACCCTTGTACTAATGAAAAGTACCAAGTAGAAGCTCTTCCCTCAAAGGTGAGAGGAAACAATCGACAAACAACATCTTCATGCTGAACATTTAAAGATTGAACAACCAACATGAATTTATCAATATGCACCTCTGCAGGTTTGTCATCTGGGTTAAACTTAAGAAGAGTTTTATCTGAATGTTTTGGTAATGGGTGTTATACCCCAGGAATTGCTACAGCAGCTGCCCTTAACCAAGGGAGCTGTTGATTAGGTGGAGGGGGTGGAGGATTACCTCCTCCTCCTACATTTCCTGCCATTGGACTTCCTTGAGAACTAGAGGAACTCTCTGAATGAGAAGGTCTTGGACTATTTAGTGGTGACTCAGGAGGAGAAGGTGGCTGATCAGAACCACTTCCTGAGATTAACCTCCTTACGGTATTGGTTTGTGTAATCTGTCTTTGATAACTTTCAACTTGATGTTGAAGAGTACTACCAGTTATCTCCAAATCTTCCATAACTATGGTCAATTGTGGATTGTGTCGCTGTTGTCTAGGAAGACCATAATCTATTGGAGAAATACCTAACTGATTAGCGTAAGCTCTAGTAAGGATATGTCTAGATTCTTCTAGAGTTTGAGCACTTTGTGCAGGAGTAAAAGGAGAAGTAATAGGATCACGTTCAAGGATATTCCTAACAGCTTCGATAAAAGGTGGTCTACTAACTTCCGAAGATTGTTGGCTGGTTGGAAATGTTTCATTAGTTTCACCTGCCATTACTTAATTCAGGCCCTCCTTCTAGCGCCATTTGTTGGCCTGATTTTATGAATCAGAGCCAATAAGGAGGTTTTGTCCACACAATCGGTTTAAAGCAGCGTCCGGTGTGTTTGGATTAACAAGACCTCGCAGGTTATGATCCTGCTACCAGCTAGTTTGTCTCTTAAGGAAACCTTAAAACTAGCAAAATCTAACCTATTCTATTTAACTCTATCTCAGCTGAGAGCAAATTTGAAACTATATTAATTATTAATCAATAACAGAAAACTGAAGTATGCTCTAAATAAACATATTTAAATCATAACGAAAGTAATTCTGCTATGTAATAATAGAAATGAGATTTAACCTCTACATACACAGTCAAATTCCACTTCCAAAACTGATTAATAATTAACTATCAAGACAGTCATTTGAATTTGAAATAATGCTCATTTAAAATTCACCGTTAACATACAAATGGAATTTTAAATAAACATAAAAGTATATCATTAAAACTGATGTTTATAGTGAACACACTAATAAACAAAACCATAATGAAATATTTATTCAACAACTAATATTTATTCTGTTAACTGTGTTAAATTGATTTTAATATAATGCATTGATTGAATTTAATGCAGGAAGTTTTATCACCTCCTTCTTCCAAGAATACAGGACGTGGTTGATGCGATGGCATGGAGATGTAGCTGATTTGTTACAAGCTGGAGTTTTGTGAATGGGCAAGAACTTTCTGAGATACCTCGACTCAGGCCAGTCGATTTTATTTTTAGTAGTAGGTGTAATTAGATGCCCTTTTGGTTAAATAAGTTCCTATAATGTTGCATGCAACATTTATAGCAAAACTGACTCTCAGTAGTATATAAATGGAGATTTTTGATGAACTCGGGGAGGGAGTGTGGAAGAAAACTTGTTGAAATATATTTTGTTACTAGTACTACATCAAACTTGAAGCTGAAGCTTTCATGTGGATGATACTTGATATCTGCGAATGATACTGTGACTGGTATTCATAATGCTCTCACTTTATCATCTCAAGTTAGTTGTTGAATAAATATTTCATTATGGTTTTGTTTATTAGTGTGTTCACTATAAACATCAGTTTTAATGATATACTTTTCTGTTTATTTAAAATTCCCTTTGTATGTTAACGGTGAATTTTAAATGAGCATTATTTCAAATTCAAATGACTGTCTTGATAGTTAATTATTAATCAGTTTTGGAAGTGGAATTTGACTGTGTATGTAGAGGTTAAATCTCATTTCTATTATTACATAGCAGAATTACTTTCGTTATGATTTAAATATGTTTATTTAGAGGATACTTCAGTTTTCTGTTATTGATTAATAATTAATATAGTTTCAAATTTGCTCTCAGCTGAGATAGAGTTAAATAGAATAGGTTAGATTTTGCTAGTTTTAAGGTTTCCTTAAGAGACAAACTAGCTGGTAGCAGGATCATAACCTGCGAGGTCTTGTTAATCCAAACACACCGGACGCTGCTTTAAGCCGATTGTGTGGACAAAACCTCCTTATTGGCTCCGATTCATAAAATCAGGCCAACACAACAACACAACAGTATAAGATCCTAACACAAGGTAGGATTCTAGCTTGATATAGGAAAAACATACCTGGATTAGCATGCTAGCTAGTTATGTCTAACATACCCGCATAATGTCTTCTGGTTCTCTTCAATGACTTGTGCTAGTAGCCTGCATGTTTCATAAGTTATCCATTGTAGAACCAAGTTATACATACCTCGTAAGTAGATCTTCTAAGAGATCCATGACAATGGATGAATCTTTGTCTTCATGTCATCATGATCATATGTTCTTGAACTAGAACATGATTTTTCTTTCTTGGTGTACCTTTCATGTTAGCGGACAACATAAACCTCATACAACACCATAATGCATTAGTACAATCATAAGTGTCAACACCCTAACCAATGAATATCTTCTATCATGCATTCATAATTTTATTAAGGTGATACGACAAGTCTAAATTTAAACAAGATTGTACTAATCGTAATAATATGAAGACAAACATACCATAGACTTAATCATGAGAAAATCTTGAAACATACCTGGATAAGTCATACCTATCGAGATTGCTTGTAATCTTCTTATGTAAGGTCTTAGCCTCATCTCCCTCTGAAACAGAAACTTCTCCACTTATGCAGGTGACCAATCCATTCTCTTCTAGGATTAACCCAATCCACTTGATTTGTAGGAACTAGATCTAGAACTAGATTAGGGTTTGTCAGAGAAACCCTAAAAATTCAAACTTCTTAAAGGATAGAAATATTCGCCTTGATGATCTGATTAAGCTGGTATACTCAGAATTTGAAAACTGCAAAGTTTCACCCCTCAAATTTGCCTTTGAAACTTCCAGATTCACTGGACATGACCCAGAACTAGGGTTTGATGAAGCCCACCCTTCTGCCCAATCAAAAGGTTTGATGCAAAGTTGTAAGCTTCTATTTTTTTGAGGAGCTTCTAGCCGTGGTCACATATTTCAAAAATTCCTATTTTTGCAGCAGCCCTAAATTTCCACTTTTCCGATCAAAGTCCTAAACTAGGGTCTGATCAAGCCCAGCTTTCTGCCCAACCAAAAATTCTGATCTTGGTCTCTAAATTTCTATTTTGATGAGTAGCATTCAACCATAGTCTCTAATTACAAAAATTCCAACTTTCTCTGAAACCCTAAATTCTTGAAGCCATGAATGAAGGTGCTCAAAGATAATTCTGTTTTGACAGAAATATGTACCTAATTGTTTCTAGTGTAACTCTGCACTTTTCAATCCACAGGGTCTGAAATTTTTTTTTGTGGTATCCTGACCTGTCATCTTTCCATCCTGATAGGTCTGACCTCAATTGGATTCTCGGAGAGAGAGTTATGCCAAGTGTCGCAGCGTGACCTATTTATGGGATAAAACAGGAGAGCTAACTTGTACAGCGTTCCATGTGTCACTGGTTCAACTTCAGCCTATGAAAAATTTCCTGAGATAGTACAGTCTATGTAGTACCTGTCACTTTTTATGAAATTTCATTTGGAGCTTCCTAGCCCAAGTTATGATCTTTTTTCCATGGTCACCTGTTTATGACTGAGATCTGGAAGAGGAAGAAACCCTATATTGCACAGATCATAAATCACAAAGTACAACGAATTAGATGTCTCCTTTGGACACAAGGTACATGGGGATCTTATCTTCGACTTGTAACAATTTCAGATCCGAAAACTTCGCCAAAATGTATTTATAGCGAAAGTGATACGATGATTGGTTTTTTCTATATCAAGCCCGAGCATCGTAAGTGCAACAAGTGTCATACATGCCATATCATGCCTTCTTTCAGGCTAGCTATGATACTATGTTAAATTTTCAGAATTTACTTCAATCTAATCTAGGATCTTAACTGAGAGAACAATATGTATAGCAAATCTACAGTATATCAATCACGGACACAATAATGCAAGCACACAAGAGACATAGAGTTTACTTAGGGAAAACCATAAAGGTGAAAAAACCCAATAACTTCCTCAGAGATAGATAAAGCAATGATACAACCAGAATACAAGAGATAGTCTTCTCCTAGCAGCAGAGCCTCCTCCTCACAAGTGCGCCACTTTCCAAATGAGAGAAGTGTGTGAATGAATGATCAAATAGAGATCTCTGGATCTCTATTTATACTTGTTCTGTTTTGCCCAATAAACTAATGGGGCCTACATGTCTAGCTTAAACCATGGTTAACTTAATCCGGGCCCACCCCACACTTGGTGGTCTAATAACCCTTTGACCCACATGGATGACCCCCAATAGGGTGGTCTAATAACCCTTCGACCCACATGACTTATACAGGGATGACCCCAACAAGGTGGTCTAATAACCCATAAAGTATAAGTTACGACACTTACAATATAAATGATGACACTTCCGTATAGAGGAATAACAACATCTCTATAGGAATACAAACACTTCCGTATATAGGAATAATGCCATCTCTATAGGAGTACAAAATACATATATGAAATACATGGGTGAAATACATTCCAAAGTTACATATACATCAACATTGTAATTACGTTGTCCTTTCCACACAGTTTTGGAATTTGATTAAGGAGGAGAAGGATAACTATCCCTTTCTCACCCTGTTATGGTTAGATTGATGAGGAGTGGGGAGGTGGAGAAGGAAGGAGCATGTTCCCTTTCTCATATTCTTGATATTTGAGTGAGGAATTGGCCTTTTCCCTCTCCTTGGTAATTATTGGGAGGAATATTCGACCTTCCACACACATTTGTAATTGAAGTAAGGACGATAAGGAGAACTATCCCTATATCACCCTTTTATGGATAGAGTGATGATGAGTGGAGAGGTGGAGAAGTTGCATGTTCCTTCTTGGACTCTTGGAATTTGAGTTGTGAACTGGCCCTTTCTCTCACTCTACTTATTGTGAGGAAGATTCGATGAGCATGTTCCCTTTCTAAAACCACTTGCCACCCGAGTGAGTAGCATGGGAACTGCCTTAGACTTGGGAAGAGGAGTGGAGACATTGGCACTTTCCCGCCGTATTTTAATTATGCTGTCCCTTCCACACACTTCTGGAATTTTAGTAAGGAGGAGAAGGATCATTGGCCCTTTCTCACCCTTATATGGTTAGAGTGATGATGAGTGGGGAGGTGGAAAAGGAGTATGTTCCCTTTCTCATACTCTTGGAATTTGTGTGGGGAACTCACCCTTTCTATCGCTTTGGTGATTAAGTTTACCCTTCCATGCACCCCTGGAATTGAGTAAGGATGAGAAGGAGCACTGGCCCTTTCTCAACCTTCTATGGTTATATTGATGATGAGTGGGGAGGTGGATATGGAGCATTTCCCATTTCTCGCACTTTTTTTATTTGCATGGGTAATTGGCCCTTTCTCTTGCTGTGTTGATTCTTGGGAGGAAGAGTCAAGGAGCATTGGACCTTTCCTACACTTGTTCCACTATGACTTCTTCCACTAATGGCACATATACAACAATTCATCTCCGCATAATGAATCACGACCATTGGAGGTACTAGAGAGACCAGTAAGGATAGTAAATGCCCCCCCCCCCCGCCAACGGTTGTGATGAGGCCCCGTGTTTCGTCAGAATAAATATGGGCCTTTGGAGGAGATGCTAGCGAGTCTCCTATTTATTCAAAATATCATGATCATCAAAGGCATAGCAATACAAGGCATGTTCGGAGGGAATTATTATTATTTCAAGCCATATTTGTACCTCCAAGATCCTTCCCATAGTAAAATGTGGTTGTTAAATAAGAATCAAGGTACAGTAAGAAAAAAGAAAGAGGCAGCCAACTGACAGTCAAGGAAAGGGAACTCCACCTTTTGAAATGAATATCGATCATCCTCAAAGTGAAGCAAGGAATGAAAGCAATGAAATATTTTCTTCTGTCATCCAGTCATAACGTATTTTGACTGAGATAGTCAAACAAGCTATGTGAATCATGTAAAGTCACAGTCTCTTCAAATCAAACATCACCCAAATCTTGAAAGCTATGCATATGCATTTTCCATAGCACACGGAGTGTCTAATCACTTCATCATGCACTCTACTATCCATCATTACTAAATTCCTACACGTATCTTCCTCCCTCCTCACCATACGTTCATGCATGCAAAGTATCACCCAGAAAATATTCATTGATCCGTCAAATCCTTTGTTCATCATTTCCTGGGCATGCTACAACTAGAAAGAGATATATTCAATCACGCCTTCACTCATATATAGGGTCATGATGGTCTCATCTACCAGTAGTCCATTTCATGCTTTACATCAGAGATCATCGTCTCACATTTTTCCCTTTGCATTAATGTAACCATTGCACACATGCTCGCTTTCAGTGAATTTTGTGAAATTGGCATGAAGGTTGGAGATTGGAATCCCACTTACACTGAAATTTTGCGAGGAGACCTAAGATTTCCTCCAGAAAATGAGGATTATAATACTCTTTCCACATATCACTCTCTCATCCCTCATTTTCCACTTGTTACATTTATTGGGGGCATGAGAGTAATCATTTGCAACCTTGGGAAGATGCGGTTGGGATTGGAATGCTTATATAGAAGATGCAGACATATTCCAGAAGTAAAGGCACATTGCGAGGGGAAAGTGAAAATCAGGTGACATATAAAACCTCAGACCGAAAGGGAGAAACAGAAGGTTAATCATTTTTATCATGAGTTTCGAGGTTGAAAATAATTGGCTGGACTTGCTCTCCTCTTTCTTTTCTCATTACTCATAGTCTCAAACTATTGAAAGTATGCTATTGATCTAAAAGACAACATGATCGGGGAAGAGATGAATTAATCCTCTATGTTTTATCTTTTTTTATAAAATAAATAGAAATACAGTTTTATGAGAGTACCTAGGACCGAGGTGAGACTTCCATTTGGTTTTTGAATGTAATGTGTTTTCATTTTAAATGAATTGCATGTTGTGCTTTGGAAATACCAAGTACCCGGGCGATACCGCAACTTGGGTTTTTAAATTAAAAACATGTTTGTATTCTTAAATGTACTAGATGTTATTTTTTGGGAGACTACCACCAGTTGTTGACTATAGGGTGTTTTATGCATGCTTAATTTACTTTTTAGACATTATGTCAAGTCTTCATCTAATTCCCTAGAGTTACATTGGCCCTTCTACACACACTAATAATTTGAATAAGGAGGAAAGGGAGCACCTGCCCTATCTCACCCATCTATGGCTATAGTGATGAGGAGTGGGGAGGTGGATAATGAGTGCGTTCCCTTTCTCAAACTATTGGTATTTGAGTAAGGAACTATCCCTCTCTATCACTTTGGTAATTTTTTTGGAGGAAGAATCTAGGAGCACTGGACCGTATCATGGAAACTGCCTTGGACTGCTGGGGGGTGGAAACATTGGGACTTTATAATTGCATTCTATAGTTAGAGTGATGATGAGTAAAAAGGTGGAGAATGAGCATGTTCCCATTCTAAAACTATTGAGACACCCAATTCTCAAAAGGAAGAAACAACATGTCATTTGTTGGACATTAATAAAGTCATATTAACTTATATTAATCAACTATGGGTGTTCATTAACCCATTGAGATCCATGAGATCCATGTGTTCGATGTGAGGTATGCTCTATTAGATTTGAGAAAGTTTGTAAACATTACCATAAAACCCTAATAATCATTATTTTATAGGCGTTTATGTTGCTTTGTATTTACATGGTAGAATTAAGGTACTTTGTATTTACATCGGATCATAGCCATGTGATCAAAAGAGTCTACGTTGCGGGGAATTTATGTGTCATTTTTGTGTACCACAGCTAATAAAGCACCACATGGATATGGCCATCGCGCGACTGGGTGCATTACCCTCTTTTGTGTGATTGAGAGTACCCATTGAACTACACTATTTTTATGCAGTGCTTTAAATTGCATATCCAATCAGGATCCCGCGGTCCAATTTCCATGCCACAATTCGTTGCATTATTTATTTATGTCTGCTAGAGAAGGAGTGACAACATTGGAAAATTCTCACCCTAATCTAATTATGTTGTCCCTTCCACACACTTCTAGAATTTAAGTGAGGAAGAGAAGGGGCACTGGCCCTTTCTAACCCTTCTATGGTTAGAGTGACGAGGGTTGGGGAGGTGGAGAAGGAGCATATGCCCTTTCTCACACTTTTTGTATTTGAGCGAGGAGATGGACCTTTCTCACGCTTTGGTGATTTTTTAGAATATTGGTCGATAAGAGGTAGACCTTTCCAACACTTATTCCACCAAAGTGAGTAGCACGGGAGGAAAATTCAAGAACCACTAGTCATTCCCCATTATCCCTTCCTCACACTTTTGAAATTTGAGTAAAGGATGAGAAGAAGTATAGGCCCTTTCTCACCCTTTATGGTTGGAGTGATGAGGAACAATGTATAGGACATATGAGAGGAAACATGGGCCTTTTCTCAAAATTTTGTAATTTCAATGGTTAGTTGGCCCTCCCTTTAGCTTTAGTAATATTTGGGAGGAAGATTCAAGGAGAATTGGACCTTTCCCATGCTTTTTCCAGTAGGATTAGTAGCATGGGAAATCCCATAGAATTTTGGGAGTAGGAGCATGGGCCATTTCACAATATCTTATAATTTGGGTGAGCAACTGACCCTTTTTTCCTATTTGGTAATATCTTGGAGGAAGAGACAAGGTGCAGTAGATATTTCACAAACTTGTTTCAAAGGAATGAGTAGCATGGGAACTCCCTTAAACTTTTGGGATGGGAGTAATAACACTAGCTCTTCCTTTCCCTTGTAAAATTTAAGCGAGGAGAAGGATCAATTTCCCTCTCACCGTTAGGTGCTTAGAGTGATGAGGATGATAAGTTTAGCCTAATTTCACAAGCAAGATCACTGAAAGAAACACAATCACAAGATAGACAAAGATTTACCCTAGGAAACCCTCATGGGGTAGAAAACCCAACAAAGCTTTCCCCAATATAGATATTCAACCAATACAAGATGTATTCCTCAACAAGAGTTCCTTCTCCTCCTATGTAGGCCTCTCTCTCTCCTATGAGCCAATCACAAGTGAGTGAATGAAAGAGATAAATGAGGAACACACCTCCTCTATTTATACTCATGTTCTAACTGACTTTTCACCCTAATGGGGCCGACCTCTCCTAAGAGAGTCTATAAGCACTAAACAACTAACTCAAGGCCGACCTCACATGGGATATCTAATAACCCTAGTTACCACACTCTCTCGGAGGAATAAACATCTCCGGATATCTAATAGGGTCTCTATGGAGGAATGGAACATCTCCAGAATAATAAAGTACAAATATAATATTATTAGAAGTTACAATATCTCAACACTCCCCCTTAACAAGAAGGATATTATAACAACATCTGCAGGAGCAAGGAGTCATCAACTACATGACACATGATACATCTATAAATCAGTGGAAGCTTTCTTCATACATCATTAGTAACTCAGCCTATTACTGGAACTTCTTTAAATATTCAATATTGGAACATCTTCAGTATTGAGTCTTCATCTTCTGCAGCATCCGAACAACTACATCAATCTAGGTCATCTCGATCGACAGCATCATCTGGATCATCTCGATCGATGACATCATATGGATCATCTCGATTGACAGCATCATCTGGATCATCTCGATCAACAACAACATCTTGATCATCTCGATCGACAGCATCATCGAGATCATCTCGATCGACAGCATCATCTAGATCATCTCGATCAACAACAACATTTGGATCATCTCGATCGACAACATCATTTGGATCATCTTGATCGACAGCATCATCTGGATCATCTCGATCAATAGCAACATCTGGATCATCTTGATCAACAACATCATTTGGATCATCTAGATCGACAACAACATATGGATCATCTTGATCGACAACATCATCTAGATCATCTCGATCAACAACATCATCTGGATCATCTGGATCAAAAGCAACTATAGCTAGGGTTTTCACCCTAGCTTGTGCAAATGAGCACCTACTAAGGAGAAGGGCCTCCTTAGTAGAAGTTTAGTAAAACAGTAAATTTAAACAGTAAAACAGTATGAGATCTAAGCTAACATGTGCATTAACAGAAATAAAAGACAATGACAAGATAATAAAGATTTTCTTTTTGTATTACATTTACCTCAAATGTTGAGGTTGGTGGAGCTCTTGCAGTAGTCTAGGAGGGCTACTTCCGTGCTCCAATGGGTTCCTTCTCCTTCTCTAAAGTGTTTGGATAATGGGCCAAAAGGGGCACTCAAATGGGAAATTAGCTCAAATGGTGAGCTAGGGTTTGAAGAGTGATTTTGGCAGAGTGAGGATAGGATAGATTGTGGATATGAAATGGGGAGCCTCCATCACCTATTTATAGGTTTTTAGTGGTGGAGTGCTGACCCATGGTTTTTGGCACCATATGGTTTAGGTCAATTGTATAGGGTTTTTGCTTCCTTTTTCCCTCTTTTTCCTCATTTTTTTATATTTTTTATTCCCTTTTATTTCATTTTTGGGAATTTAGGGCCCTTTTAGAGGGTTTTTGCTATCTTTGGAGGAAATTTAAATTATTTTTGGGGGGAAAAGGAGTTTTTTGGCCTTTTGGTGGCTATTTAATGGTTTTTTGAGGTTTTGGAGGCAAATATGGTAGGAAATATAGACAAATGAGTCATGTTATGAGGGAGATGAGATGGTGAGCACTTTTTGGGTGTTAACATAAACATATGGATCATCTTGATCGATAGCATCATCTGGATCATCTCAATCGACAATAGCAACATACTCTGCAATACACACAATCCAATTACAGGATGATCAATCCTGCTCACTTTTAGGACATAAGTCCAAGGATGATACAATATCACGTGCATTTTGAACCAAATGTTCAGGGACGATGCAGTCCTATCACGTACATTTTGAACCAAAGGTTTAGGGACGATGCAGTCCTATCACGTACATTTTGAACCAAGGGTTCAGGGATGATGTAGTCCTATCACGTACATTTTGAACCAAGGGTTCAGGAACGATGCAGTCCTAACACGTACATTTTGAACCAAGGGTTCAGGGACGATGCAGTCCTAACACGTACATTTTGAACCAAGGGTTCAGGGACGATGCAGTCCTATCACGTACATTTTGAACCAAGGGTTCAGGGACGATGCAGTCCTAACCACAGTGTCAATCCTTTTTCATACTGGATGTGACCTAGATCAGATCTAGGATTTACCACCAAAGAGCCAGTCCTTTTTCATATTGTATCTGACCTAGATCAGATCTAGGATTTACCACCACAAAGCTAGTCATTTTTCATACTGGATGTGACCTAGATCAGATCTAGGATTTACCACCACAGAGCTAGTCCTTTTTCATACTGGATGTGACCTAGATCAGATCTAGGATTTACCACCACAGAGCCAGTCCTTTTTCATACTGGATGTGACCTAGATCAGATCTAGGATTTACCACCACAGAGCCAGTCCTTTTTCATACTGGATGTGACCTGGATCAGATCTAGGATTTACCACCACAGAGTTAGTCCTTTTTCATATTGGATGTGACCTAGATCAGATCTAGGATTTATCACCATCTTTCTCGAAGATCAGAGTCTATGGATCTCTTTTAGGAAATGTGTCTAGGGATGATACAATCCATTTGTCAACTCATACCAAGTCTAAGGACCACTCATCGTCGGTATCATTGACTTTATTGTCAATATCATCAATACAGGTATCCACATCATCGACCTTACCGTCGATGCAGGCAATCTAATTATAAGTGACCATATCACTCCCCCTTTAGAGGAGGGTCCTTCTGAACTACACCAAGCTTGTCTTGGAAATACTCAAACTTTACTCGGGATAGAGGTTTGGTCAATATATCAACAACTTGTTTGTCAGTGCTCACATACTCGAGCTTGATAGCTCCTTTCTGCACCATATCCCGTATATAGAAATATCAGATCTCTATGTTCTTTGACTGATCATTGAACATTGGATTCTTTGTCATCTTGATACAACTCTGGTTATCACACATGATCACAGTGGGATCCATCTCTAAGTCAAATAATCCAGATAACAACTTTCGAAGCCATATTGCTTCACAACTAGTAGTACAAGTAGCAATATATTTTTCTTTAGCTGTGCTGAGAGCCACACTAGATTGCTTCCTGCTAAACCATGAGATCATGGCAGATCCTAGACAATAACATCCTCCCGATGTGCTCTTCCTGTCTGATACACTTCCTTCCCAATCAGCATCTGTGTAGCCACACAATCTGAAATCATGATCTCCAAGATAACATAGACCAAAGTCTATCGTACCCTTTAGGGACCTCATCACATGCTTTGCAGCTATCAAGTGAACTCGTCTAGGTTCCACTAGATACTGACTCAAGGTGTTCATGGAAAAGCATATATATGGCCTAGTATTTGTTAGATACATCAGTGACCCAATATTCTATCTATACAGAGTCACATCCACTAACTCTGATGAGTCATCAGCTAACAGCTTCAAGTTGGAATCCATGGGAGTGGCCATGGCTTTTCATTCCAACATGTCAAATATCTTCAATATTTCCACAACATACTTTCCCTGGTTGAGAAATATTCCTCTTGGGCCTTGCCATACTTCCAGACCTGGGAAGTAGTGCATCGATCTGAGATCTTTCATCTCAAATTCTGAGGAGAGCTTCTTCTTGCATTTGATAATATGTTTCTCATTTCCTGTCAGGAATAGATCATCCACATATAGAAATAGTATGACGGGTTCATCATCCATAACCTTGAGATAAATATTAGGATCAACTTTACTTTTGGTAAAGCCCAAGCTCGTCAAGAAACTGTTAATTATTCCATACCAAGTTCTGGGAGCTTGTTTCAACCCATACAAAGCCTTCTTTAGTTTTCATACGTGGGTTCTTCTATATTCAACCACAAATCCTTGTGGTTGTTCTATGTACACTTCCTCCTCAATCACACCATTCAGGAAGGCTGTCTTCACATCCATCTGGTTTAATTCCCATTTCATCATGGATGCAAGTGCCATGATGGTTCTAATGGAAGTGTACCTTGCAACTGGTGCAAATGTTTCTTCATAGTCAATTCCCTCTTTCTGAGAGAATCCTCTGGCCACAAACCTTGCCTTATACTTCTCAATGCTGCCATCCACAGCATGCTTTATCTTGTATATCCATTTGGAGGATACCACACTCTTGTCCTTTGGCTTGGGAACTATATCCCAAACATCATTTTTCATTATTGATTGGTATTCCTTCGTCATTTCCTCCACCCACTCTTTCTTATGAGATGCTTCTTCATAACTAGTGGGTTCTTGATCTATAAGATCACACATCAAGGCCATATAGTTGGAGAATGTCTTTGGTTTCTTGTTCACTCTAGTGGAGCCTTCAAGAGCTCCACACTTTTCTGCATAATGTCTCTTTCCCATGATGGCTTTCTCTTCCTTGATATGTTCATGACATGGGGTTCTTGTGGTTCCATCATGTAATCGTCTTCAGGTGTTGTCTCTTTAGGGGTAAGTGTAACTTCAGTAATTCTGGAAGGTGCATCTTCCTCATATACTTCTTCATACTGGCACTTCCTAGATCTCTTGAGAGCTGCCTCTTCATCAAATGTCACATCCCTACTTATTTCCATATGATGGAATCCTGGGATGTATATTCTGAATGCTTTGGATGCTTCACAATATCCAACAAATATTCCTTTCTTCCTAGAAGGATCTATCTTGGTCCTCTTTTCTTTTGGAATGTGAATGTATACAGGGCATCCAAATATCTTGAGGTGACTTACCTTAGGCTTTTTCCCTGTGAACACTTCTTCTGGGGTCTTGAAATCAAGAGCACTATGAGATAGTCTATTCTGCACATAGACTGTTGTCCTGGATTCTTCATCCCATAGATACATAGGTAGGTCTTGATCATGTATCATTGTTTTTACTGCTTCCATAATGGTTCTATTCTTTCTCTCCGCAACACCATTTTGTTTGGGATTGTAGGGAGTGGTTAGCTCCCTCTTGATTCCAGCTTCTTTACAAAAGACTTCAAAATCCTTTGAAGTATATTCTCCACCATTATATGTCCTAAGTATCTTGATATTCTTTTCTTAATGATTTTCTATCAAGGCTTTGAATTCCTTGAACTTTCCAAAGACTTCATCTTTTCCCTTCATAAAATATATCCAAATCTTCCTTGAGTAGTCATCAATGAATGTAAGGTAATATTCATACCCACTCAAAGATGTGGATGGAATTGGTCCACATACATCTTAATGAATCAATTCCAAATTACTATTAGTCTTTGTTTCACTCTTTGGAAATGGATTTTTGATATTCTTCCCTTTTGCACATCCTTTGCATGTGCCATTATGGTCAATCTTTAGATATGGTAGTCCTATGACTACCTTGCTCACATGAGGTAGTGCTTTGTAGTTAATGTGAGAAAGTCTCCTATGCCATAGCTCACTTGGGCTAGTGGCTTCATGAACAAGGGCAGCTTCAGGATTACCCTTGAGTTTGTATAGACCTCCTTCCTCTTCACCAATAACAATTGCATCCTCAAATGATTTTCCTTTGGACCACATGAGTAATTTTCCATCTATGAATGCAACCCCATAACCTTTCTTATCTAAAGCTGATATAGAAAGTAAGTTCTTCTTCAAACCTGGTACATATAGGATTTCCTTCATCTTCAATGGAGTTCCAGAATCAAGCTTGTAGCTTGATTCACCAATTCCCTTGATGGGATATTGATAGCCATCTCCTAGAGAGACCTTCTGTGGAGAGGTCTTTTCTTCTAGACTTGAGAGAGTCTTCTTTTGTCCTGTCATGTGATTTGAAGCACCACTATCAATGAGCCATGTATCTTCTCTAGGTGTTACTAACCTAGAGAGTGCAGAGAATAGAACATATTCTTTTGCATCTTCTTTTTCTGTTTTGGTTCTTTTCTTTTGAGGTCTTTCCTCTTCCTCTTCTTCACTGTCATCTTCTGCCAAATGTGCTTGATGTGTTTTGTGAAGATTCTTTTTCTTCTTCTTTGAAGGACAATTTCTAGCAATGTGTCCTAGTTTGTGACAACTATAACATTGAACTGAGGAGAGGTCTCTTTCTGAACTTACTCCTCCTTTCCTTTTAAATCTGTGAGGAGGATGGGATTCCTTGTGAGCATTATTCTTGGAGTTGAAATGAATCCTTCTTCTTTTGGTGTGGGTGGCCAAAGCTTGGTCATCTTCTTTGAGCAAGGCTTCTCTATTGGCAACCCCAGCTTCTTCTTGAATGCAATCCTCCCATACCACATCAAACTTCATACTTTCGTTTCTTGCACACATGGTTTGGATGAATGAATCCCAAGGTCTAGAGAGACCATTGAGAGCATTCATGACTAGTTCATCCTCATCAAGATTGTCTCCAATGGCTTCTAGTTGTTCCTTGAATTGGGAGACCCTTGTGAAGTCTTGAATAGATTCTCCTTTACTCATTTTGGTACTCTTCAATTGAGTTCTCAAATTCATCTTTCTATTGATGTTCCTTCCTTCATATATTCTACCTAGGGCATCATACATTTCCTTTGGAGTCTTCTTGGATGCCACTTGGGGAATCAAGTGGTCTTTGATAGAATCAGCAATGATTCTCTTTGCCCTAATCAAGTCCTTCTTATACTTCTCTTTGGCTTCATCTTCTTCAGGTTCTGCAACCTCATCCTTGATATATTGGGTAAGATCATTCTCTTCAAGAATGAGACCAATCCCATATTTCCATGCCCAGAAATTCTCTATACCCTCTAGATTGTCTTCAAGCTTAGTGCTTGGAGCAATCTTATCCAGGAGGTCACAGAAATTGAATTTTCTCAAAAGGTAGAATAAAACTTACCAGGATATGTGCTTGATTGAATTGAGATGACTGGTAAACTCTGCTTATAGAAACTTCAACTTTTCACCCTTCAAATCTGATCAACAACTTTCTGATCTGCAACAGAATTTCTGGTTTTCTGGTTCGCACCTTTTCTGGTTTACTGGTTTTTTGGTCCAGAAGTCAAACTAGGGTTTGAAAAAGCCTAGGGTTATACCCACTCAAAAATTTCGATCTAGGGCTCAAAACTTCGATTTTGAAGAGGGCTATCCAGCCATGCAATCAAAATCCAAAAATTCCAACCTTTGCAGAAACCCTAATTTTCACTGGAGGAGGAGAGAGAGGTATTTTCACCTTGTGAAAGATGTCCTATTCAAGCTAGCTCTAATCCCATGTTAATTTTAGCCTAATTTCACAAGCAAGATCATTGAAAGAAACACAATCACAAGATAGACAAAGATTTACCCTAGGAAACCCTCATGGGGTAGAAAACCCAGCAAAGCTTTCCTCAATATAGATACTCAACCAATAAAAGATGTAGTCCTTAACAAGAGCTCCTTCGCCTCCTATGCAGACCTCTCTCTATACTATGCTCCAATCACAAGTGAGTGAATGAATGAGATAAATGAGGAACACACATGGGAGATATAATAACCCTAGTTACCACACTCTCTCGGAGGAATAAACATCTCCGGATATACAATAGGGTCTCTACGGAGGAATGGGACATCTCTGGAATAATAAAGTACAAATATAATATTCTTAGAAGTTACAATATCTCAACACTCCCCCTTAACGAGAAGGATATTACAACAACATCTGCAGGAGAAAGGAGTCATCAACTACATGATACATGATACATCTATAAATCACTAGAATCTTTCTTCATACATCATCAGTAACTCAGCCTGTTACTGGAACTTCTTTAAATCTTCAATACTAGAACATCTTCAGTATTGAGTCTTCATCTTCTGCAGCATTCAAACATCTACATCAATCTGGATCATCTCGATCGACAACATCATCTGGATCATCTTGAATGACAACATCATCTGGATCATCTTGATCGACAGCATGGGCCCAATCACAACCTCTTTTAATTATCTTTCCATGCGGATCTTACAAGTTTTGTATGTTAATGAGGTAAAATCGGATGGGAGGTCGTTGTAAGGACGAGAAGGAGTACAGGCCCATTCCCACCCTTTTATGGCCTTTTTATGGTTAGAGTAGCCTCATTTTCCCACAAGGGATGTCCCCACCGGCGATGGGATGGATGAAATGGTGCAACATGTCTAGACAAATCTAGATCATTATAGACTTAGAGATATTTAGCAGAGAAAAATAAGGAAATTTTTTGTCGATGGCCCAGATTCAACGATGCATATTCCCATAATAAATCATGACCATTGGAGGCATTACAAGATACAATGAATATAAGCAGGGATACTTTCTTCCAATGACCAAGATTAAACCATTCATCTGGTGAAATGAAATCTCAATTGTCAGCGGCTTGAATAAATCTAGAAAAACTTAAAAAGGATCTCACTCCATCCATGGCTCATATCAAAGTAAGTGTTTTTCTAAGATAAATCTATGCCAATGTTGATTGAATGGAAGTGCAATGAAACTAAAAGAATTTTTTGTCATCAATGGTTCAGTTTAAACCGGAATGTACCTTGTCATATAGGGCCATAATTAGACCACGTGGCTTTCCCAAAGCAAACCATGATTGTTAATAGTATTAGAGCACAAGTCAGCAATAAGGAGGACTGTTGTCAATTGAAAATCAAGTTGATCACACCACCTTTTCAAAATAAATGCATATCATTGACGAGGTTGCATTAAGTACCTTCCACCACCCCATGATGAATTAATTGGACCGTGCGATAAAACGGTTGATCAACCATGTGGAGCCACAACCACTTCAAATAAGGTAGTGCATAAATCTTGAGAGAATATTATTGTTTAATATCACAACATGACTCGAACGGCTGATCACCCGTGTGAGGCCACATCAACTTCAAATCAAGTAGTGTGTAAATCTGCCTCTTCATTACAGAGTGAGCTAAACACAATGGATCCACACGGGTTATCAACCATTTGATCCGAAATTCAGTTGATTTTTAGAAAGAAAACGGTTTGCCCCAGTGGGAGTATTCCAAGAAGGATTTGTTTAAAAATTCTACGCTTTGACAGGACTGGGGCTTTTCATTGGAATCCAATATTTTTTAGTTTGCAAAATCTGAAATTAACTATGTTTTAATGGATATTTTGATGTTATAAGCAGATTAAACACCATCAAATACCTGTGTGGCACCCAAAATTTTAGATATTGAGAGATCGAGAAATGTAAGCATCCAAAAAAGTCTCTAATTAATTATACAATACGCTTGTACTCTCCCCTGGAGGAACGCAAGAAAAATTGTCTAGAGCATAATGTTCACCCTAACCCATGGTACGCGAATGACAATGTCATTCCCACTCACAGCTATATATGAACGCACGTCCTTTGCGTTTATTCTCAATTCTCTATCTCGTTCACCTTGTGGATCATTCTCATTTGTCATGT
The DNA here is from genome assembly GCA_027924585.1 of Larix kaempferi. Lineage (NCBI taxonomy): Eukaryota > Viridiplantae > Streptophyta > Pinopsida > Pinales > Pinaceae > Larix > Larix kaempferi. The sequence continues at coordinate 923,044 of BSBM01000926.1, read as the reverse complement.
CCTTTTGTAAGCATGTAGATTGTTCCTACATCCCTACGGGTTTTCCCCTTATTGTTTTATGATACGATTTCCCTCCGCGAGATTTTTTTTAGTTGTTTCCATACAAAACATAGCATTGATCAATCCCACCAACTACTTGGCTATGGTGAGATTTTCCAAGTTGACAACCAGTTTGGAGGTGTGGTTGCTGTGAGCTTTGCCAATTTAACATCCTATTGAGATTCAGAGCCTGGTTACGGTGAAATTTTCCATGAAACACAATGTTCCTCTGGAAAAAGGTGGGCCCTGATGTGCCTGTGACATCAAACTCTGGCGAGCCCCTTTTTGCAAATTCTACATACCATGGCAGTTGGATGAATAGGCTAAGGTTTGGGATGCATATGTGAAGTATGTTTCATTGAGAACCTCTACCAAACTATAGATATTCCTTCTTGCAGTTGTCCTTATGCAACACAACATCGGTTAATCCCCACCTATATCACAATAAAAAGGTGTACTGACCGATTTTGTTTAGTACCAGGGTACAATGATGTCATTCAATACCCGATTTAGTTTCATTGTCCAACGAATCGATAGATGGAGGGAGATGAACAAAATTCAGCATATGGCTCATGTTGATTAGTGAGATGTTCCCGAAAATTAGTTACGCCAACATCAAGAAAGATATGCAGTTTACCAGCAAGGCAATACCCAGTAGATGAACTAAGGGGATATTCAACATCAATGAGCATACTTAAGATCAACGTGAAGAGGTGAAAAAGGAGATTAGGTCATTTAAATTATTAGAATTTTCTAGGATCTGCAACATTAGCCTTGTTCTCTTCTTCTTTCATCATTCTTCATTGTACATTGTTCAAGATTCTAGAACTTCTTCTTTCATTTGAACATAGATGATAACCAAAAGGGTTGTAGTGAATTAATACCTTGATTGTACTCTCTTATAAATGAAATAAAATTGTTGGGAATTTTGGAAGTAGGACGGGGGCAATGATGCCATTTGGTTTTCGAATCAAAAAGGATTTTTATATGGCGTTCATTGTTTTTTTAATATAGTAGACAAGTTTTCATTTGAATGCCTAAGTATCATGGATCAAAACTTTATCATGGATCAAAAATTTATCACATTTGACATTAATAAAGTCATCTTAACTTATCTTAATCAACTATGGGTGTTTATTATCCGATTGATATCCATGAGATCCATGTGTTCAATGTGAGGTATGCTCTATTAGAGTTGAGGCGATTTGTAAAAATTATCATAAAACCCTAATAATCATTATTTTATAAGCATTTATGTTGCTTTGTATTTACATGGTAGAATTAAGGTACTTTGTATTTACATAGGATCATAGCCATGCACTCAAAAGAGTGTGCGATGTAGGGAATTTATGTGGCCTTTTTGTGTAGCATGAATATGGTCATTGCGCGGTTGGATGCATTACCAACTTCTATGCGATTGAGAGTCCCCGCTGCACTACACTATTTTTATGCAGTGATTTAAATTGCAGCTCCATTAGGGTCCCCATGGTCCTGTGTTCATGGCGCGATTCATCACATTATTTGTTTCTGTCCACTAGAGATTAATCAACGTGCTACGTTGTTTTCCTACGATACATTGAAATGGTTCTTCATTTGTGATCTTGCAACCCATTTTCTACATCGATATTTAGGTCATTGTCTGATTCTATGCGCTTGGGGTCCAGGGTGAGTTGCGTTGTTTCACTGTGGTGCTTTAAAATAATTATAAATTTGTGACCCCGCAAGACAATGTTTATGGTTAGAGTGATTATGTGTTGGGAGGTGGAGAAGGAGCATATGCGTCATGTGCATTTTTTTTAACTCTTGGTATTTGAGTGGGGAACTTCCCCTTTCTCTTTCTTTGGTAATTTTTTGGAGAGAGAATCGAGGAGCACTTGCCCTTTCTCACCCTTCTACATGTAGAGTGATGACAAGTGGGGAGGTGGATGAGCATGTTTGCTTTTTCACACTGTTGGTATTTTGGTGAGGAACTTCCCTTTCTCACCCTATTCTAATTACTGTGTCCCTTCCAAAAATATCTGGTATTTGAGTAATGAGGAGAAGGATCACTTGTCGTTTCTCACCCTTCTACGGCTAGAGTGATGAGGAGTGGGGAGCTAGATAAGGAGAAGGTTCCCTTTCTAAGACTCTTTTAATTTGAGTGGGTAAGTGGCCCTTTATCTCGCTATGGTGATTCCTTGGAGGAAGAGTCATGGAGCATTATCTATTTCCAACACTTGTCCCACCCTATTGAGTAGCATGGGAATTTCCTAAGACTTTTGGGAGGAGGAGCGACAACATTGGCACATTGTCACCCTATTATAATTACGCTGTCCATTCCACACAATTCTAGAATTTTTGTAAAGAAGAGAAGGATCATTGTCCCTTTATCACCCTTCTATGTTTAGAGTGATGAGGAATGGGATGGTGGAGAAGGAGCATGTTCCCTTCCTTAGACTCTTTCTATTTGGGTGAGGAAATGGCCATTTATCTCGCTTTGGTAATTCTTGGTAGGATGAGTTGAAGGGCACTAGCCCTTTCCAATACCTCTTCCACTCGAGTGAGTATAATGGGAACTGCCTTAGAATTTTGGGAGGAGGAGCGAAAAAAATATAACTTTCTAAACCTATTCTAATTAAGTTGTCCCTTCCACACACCCCTCAGCGAATTTGAGTAAGAATGACAACGATAATTGGCCCTCTCTCACCCTTCTATGGTTAGAGTGATAATGAGTGGGGAGGTGGAGAAGGGGCATGTGCCCTTTCTGACACTCTTGGTATTTGGGAGAGGAAGTAACCTTTCTTTTGCATTAGTAAATTTTTGGGTGAAAGAGTCGACCTTCCACACACATTTGAAATTTGAGTAAGAGGGAGGACCATTATCCATTTCTCACCCTTATATGGTTAGAGTGACAATTAGTGGACAAGTCGATAAATAGCATGTTCCCTTTGTCAAACTCTATAAGGAGCACTGGCCCTTTCCTACACTTGTTCTAGCCAAGTGAGTAGCATGGGAACTGCCTCAAAATTTTGGGAGGAGGAGTGTCAACATTTCCATTTCTCACCCTATTCTAATTTAGTTGTTCCTTCCACACAATTGTAAATTTTGAGTAAGGAAGGGAAGGAGAAGTTTCCATTATCATCCTTCTATGGTTAGACTTATAATAACTGACCTTTCCCACACTGGTTCCATTCGAATGAGTAGCATGGGAACTACCTTAGAATTTTGGGATTAAGAGTGGCAACATTTTCCTTTTCTCACCTTGTTCTAATTGTGTTGTCCCTTCTAGAAACTTTTTAGGTTTGAGTAAGGAGGAAAAGGAGAACTCTACCTTTCTCACCTTTCTATGGTTAGAGTGATGAGAAGGAACATTGTCCCTTTTCCATCATTCTATGGTTAGAGTTATGTGGAGCAATGACTAGTAGCATGGGCATTGAATTAGATTGTTGGAAGGGGGTAGTAACATTGGCCCTTTCTCACTCTATTCTAAAGTGAGAGTGATGATGATTGAGCACGTTGATTTGGTTATTTTTTGGAATAAGTGTTAAGGATATCTAGCCCTTTCCAACACTTGTTCTAGTCGAGTGAGTAGTACGGGAACTTCCTTAGACCTTTAAGAGGAGGAGTGACAACATTGGCACTTTATTACCCTATCCTAATTATGTTGTCCCTTCCACACACTTCTATAATTTGAGCATGGATGAGAAGGAGAACTCTCCCCGTTTTACCCTTCTATGGTTTAAGTGATGAGGAGTGGGTAGGTGGAAAAGGAGCATGTGTCCTTTATCAAACTGTTGGTATTTGAGTGAGGAAATGGACCTATCTCCCACTCTGATAGCTCTTGGGAGGAGGAGCCGACTTTGCACACACATAATGGAATTTAATTTTGGAGAAGAACGAGCATTGGTCCTTTCTCACCCTTCTCTAATTACGCTATCCTTTCCACACATTTTTGAAGTTTGAGTAAGGAGGAAAAGGAGCACTGGTCCTTTCCCACACTTCCATGGTTAGATTTATGAGGAGTGGGGAGGTGGAGAAGGAGCATGTGCCCTTTATCACACTTTTGGTATTTGAGAGAGGAATTGTCCAGTTCTCTTACTCTGGTAATTCTTGGGAGGAAGAGATGTGAAGCATTTCCGTTTTCTTGCATTTGTTCCACTCGAGTGAGTAGCAAGGTAACAACCTTAGAATTTTGGGAGGAGTGACAACATTCGCACATTCTCACCCTAATCTTATTACATTGGCCCTTCCACACACTTCTAGAATTTGAGTAAGGAGGATAAGGAGCAATGGTCCTTTCTCACCCTTCTATGGTTATAGTGATGAGGGTTTGTAAGGTGGAGAAGGAGCATGTGCCCTTTATCATACATTTGGTATTTGAGCAAGGAATCCTCCCTTTCTCACGCTTTGGTGATTTTTTGGGAAGACTGGTCGATGAGCATTGGCCCTTTCCGACACTTGTTCCACTCGAGTGAGTAGAACGGGAGGAAAATTCAAGGACCTCTAGCCATTTCCCACTAGCCCTTCCTCACACTTTTGAAATTTGAGTAAAGGAGGAGAAGAAGTATAGGCCCTTTCTCACTCTTTTATGTTTGGAGTGACGAGGAAAGGTGTTTAGGACATATGACAGGTAACATGGGACCTTTCTCAAACTCTTGTAATTTGAGTGGGTAGTTGGCCATCCCTCTCACTCTAGTAATATTTGGGATGCAGAGTCAAGGAACACTAGCCCTCTCCCACTCTTGTTCCACTAGGATGAGTAGTGTTATCACTCAGGATTCTTCCAAGTTGTGGCATAAGGGATCACTGAGGTAACTATTTCAACTACACTCTTGTGAATGGAAAATAGCCTTTCCAAACACAGAGAGGGCTCTCTCTCTCACAACTCTTTCAACATGCAAAATATTATTTGAATTGGCTAGTTGTGTATTAAATGGTGGTGGATAGACCTTCATCTAAAGGGCATTAGGGATTTCAATTGGTTGGGTTGAGGATAAGTATATCATAGAGAATGGAGTCAAACTTTTCAATAGGTTTTATGCCACATATGACCGATAGAACTATAATCTTAAGGGCAGAGGCAAGATAAATGAGTTTTTTTCAAGTCAAAGAGATATGTAGCAGATGATAGCAGAAAGGGAAACAACATCCATCAAATGATTAGATCATTAAAAATGAATTATAACTCGCAATTTCATAAATAAAGGCTAGAGTAATCTAATCATATGAATTTGAAGCATCAAATGATGAATTTTAGACCATGTAATCTTGATTTAGACACTTATAAGAAGAGAGATAATGAGAAATACTAGTAGGAAAAACATTAATGGGCATTACAGACATCAAAACACTCACTTCAAGAATATCTGCTCCAATATCAAGTCTTTTCATTAAAAAAAAGGATGGGTTCCATTACATACTCAGAGTTTTCTTATATCAAAATCCCAACCCTTGGGTCTTATTCAAAACCTGCCTTTATAGGCTTACAAAAAATCAAAATCTTCTCGACTACTTCAACTGTATGTGGTTGTTTATTAAATTTGCAACTACAATTGTTTGTAAAACATCAGACCTAACTATCAGTCTTATAGACTATTTATTCAAAATAATAATAAACTAGAAGTGATGAGGTTGTCTTATTTCCTCACGCTGACCTGATCGAACTAACTGCTTCTTAATATGGAGATGTGCCGATGGGAAACTTTAGTACGTTGCTAGTGAAAACTTAGACTGTCAAAACTACCTATTTTCCTTCAGATCGAGGCATTTTCGGCTGATTTGCAGGGTTGACATATTGTTCTGCAATACGAAAGACGCAATCCATAAAACCACAGTGCAGAAGTTGGAAATTGGAACTACCAAGCGGATCTTACCAAATTTCACATCCGAAATCCTCAATCCCCAAGCTGCAATGCGAGAGTTGGAAGTCGGAACGTTGATGCACAACTTCGAAAAAATTACCCTTCTGACTTCAACAATCCGAAATGCAGGTGTCGAAAAGTTAGAATACCAATTGCATAGTTTCGAAGAAAACACTGTTAGAAAATTAGGATCGCAGAGCAATAACAATAAACATAAATGCAAATATAATCACACACACATTACAAGAGAGACACAGATATATCATGGTTCACCCAACTTGGGCTATGTCCACACTGAAGTTAGCAGTCCTTATTATTATTCCATCCAACAAAGTGAAGGGATACAACCTGCAACACAACTGCTGCACTTCCTCTTCACTGTCTCACAGTATCTCTTCTTTGATCCCAGAGATCTTTACAATGCATAAAACCTAATACATCAACCCTAGCCATAGTAAAATGTCTTTATTTTATAAGGGAAATACATAGGAAATACCACGGGATACCCAAAACCATCGGCCCAAAAACTAGTGGCGAAAAATGGGTACGGACACGGTTGAATAATAATATCTCTGAATCTGGAGACCAGTCTCCACAACCAACAATCTCCCACTTGGAGACTGATCACAACAACTCCACTGCTACTACACTTGCTGGACTTGGACTTGGCAACTTTCTCCTCTTCACCTTCATGCTAGAAGGCCAATTGAAACCGAGCAAGAACTCAGTTTCTCTCTGGGCACTACCTTTGTGAACATGTCTACAGGATTCTGGCTAGTGTGTATCTTTTCCAGCTTCAACAGTTCATCTTCCAGAACAGAGCGTATGAAATGGTATTTGAGATGTATATGTTTAGTCCTGGAATGGAATGCTGAGTTCTTTGCAAGATGAATGGCACTCTAGCTATCACTGTACAACCTGCTATCCTTCTGCTTCTTACCCAATTCCTCCATAAACCTCTACAACCAAATCATCTCTTTACTAGCCTCTGTAACAGCAACATACTCTGCTTCTGTTGTTGAAAGTGAAACAACCTTCTACAGTTTCGAAATCCAACTTACTGTTGTTCCACCTACAGTAAACACATACCCTGTGGTGATACTCCTGCTATCCTTATCACCTGCCATATCTGCATCAACATATCCCTGTAAAACAGTGTCTGAACCTCCAAAACATAATGCCTGAGTGGTAGTACCTCTCAAATACCTGAGTATCCACTATACTGCCTTCCAATATTCTTTACCGGGATTATTCATATATCTGCTCACAACTCCCACTACTTGTGCAATATCTGGTCTTGTGCACACCATGGCATACATCAAGCTGCCAACTGCTGATTGATAGGGAATCTTGGACATGTAATCTGTCTCATCCTGTGTCTTGGGACACATTTCCTTACTTAGATTGAAATGGCTGGCCAAAGGTGTACTTACTGGTTTTGCATTCTGCATTCTGAACCTCTCCAACACCTTTTGTATGTACTCACTCTGAGACAATGTCAATTTGCAATTTTTCCTGTCTCTCGTTATTCTCATACCAAGGATTTGCTTTGCAGCACCCAAATCCTTCATCGCAAATGTATTAGCTAGATTCCTTTTGAGTACATTTATATCATGCATGTTAGACCTTGCAACAAGCATGTCATCCACATACAATAACAAGATAATATTTCTTTCGTTGTCTAGCTTCTTGAAATAAACACAGTGGTAAGAATGACATCAACTATAACCTTGTTCTGTCATAAACCTGTCAAATTTTAAATACCACTAACTTGGAGCTTGCTTCAATCCATACTAACTCTTTTTCAACCTGCATACCAAGTTCTCCTTACCTTTGACCTCATACCCTTGTGGCTGCTACATATATATCTCTTCCTCCAAATCCCCATGGAGAAAGGTTGTTTTTACATCTAACTATTCAAGATGCAAATATTCTACCGCCACTAGACTTAAGATAGTCCTAATTGAAGTAATCTTAACAACAGGAGAAAATATTTCATCAAAATCTATACCTTTCTTCTGTGCAAACCCCTTTACAACAAGTCTGGCCTTGTACCGCTTCTTGCCTCCTTCTTCTTCCTTCAACTTGTAAATCCATTTGTTCTTCAATGCTCTTTTACTAGCAGGCAACTGAACCAAATCCCAAGTCTGGTTTCCTACCAATGAGTCCATCTCCTCATTCATGCCTTGCTCCCACTTCTTTCTAGTTTCCACCTGCATTGCTTCTTCATAACATTCTGGTTCACCAGCATCAGTCATCAACAAATAATACATTGAAGGAGAGTATCGTTCAAGGAGTCTACTTAACCTGGTAGATCTTCTTGCAGTTGCAGGATTTTCAGGCACTTGCTGCAGTTCTTGATTTTCTGTCACCTTTGGAACTTCATTTTCTATAATTTCATCAAGTACTGTGTACTCTGTGTTTTCCTTTTCCTGTTTCTTTCCCTACAACTGATCTTTATACATGACCTTTTCATTGAATATGACATCTCTACTTCTAATGATTTTGTGATTTTCATAATCCCATAAACGATAACCAAAATCATCAACCCCATATCCAATAAAGGTGCATTTCTTGGATTTAGCTTCAAGCTTTGTTCTATTTTCTTTATCAATATGGACAAATGCTTCACAACCAAATGTTCTCAGAAATGAGTAGTTTACATTTTTATTTGTCCATGCCTCCTTTGGAATACCACCATCCAAAGCACTTGAAGGTCCTCTATTTATTAAATAAACAACAGTATTTACAACCTCCGCCCAAAACTGTAAGGGAAACCCTGCATGCAGTCTCATACACCTTGCATGCTCCATGATCATTCTGTTCATCCTTTCTGACACACCATTTTCTTGTGGTGTTCCTGGGACTGTATTCTCTCTACAAATCCCATGGTATGAACAGTAACTATCAAACTCCTTGCCACAGTACTCACCTCCATTATTAGATCTGAGACACTTCAACCTTTTTCTTGTCTCATTCTCAACCAAAGTTTTCCACTTCTTAAAAGTAGCAAACACATCATATTTTTGTCTAATTCAATAAACCCAAGTTTTCCTAGTTGCATCATAAATAAATGTAACATAATAATGAGAGCCACCAAGAGATTGTACCTGAGCCAGTCCCCATACATCTGTATGCACTAGCTCTAACTTTTCATTATTCTTCTGTTTCCCAACCCTGAGAAATCTGACTCTCTTCTGTTTTCCATAAACACGGTTCTCATAGAATTCCAAACTTACCTGCTTCAAATCTGGCAGCAACTTCCTTGAGTGGAGAATCTGCATCCTCTTCTCACTCATGTGGCCAAGCCTATGATGCCACAATGTTGTATCTGTTCCTGTGGAAGCTAAAGAGATAGAATGGTCAGTATTATGAGGACATAAATACAACGTACCTACCCTGTCTCCTTTTGCTATCACCATTGATCCTTTAGTGATCTTCTACCACTTTTCTCCAAATGTAGATAGACAGCTGCCATCTCCCAACTGCCTTGTTGAGATCAGATTTCTTTTCATAGCAGGAATATGCCTAACATCTTTTAACAGCCAGTCAGTTGCATTCTTAACTTTTATCCATACCTTACCCATTCCAACAATTCTACATGGCTCCTCATCACCCAATAAAACATGTCCAAAATCGCCTGGAACATAATCATGAAAGTATTTCCTATGGGGTGTAGCATGACATGAAGCCCCTGAATCTACTACCCAATAATCACTAGTATTATCTAATGCAAGAATCAAAGCATCTTGTAACACATCACCTGCTACATTTGCTTCCTGGGTAGTTTCCTTTTGGGCATCTCCTTTCTTATTTAGAGATCTGCAGTCTTTCTTCAGATGTCCTTCCTTTCCACAGTTCCAGCACTCTATCTTTCCCAGTTTGGATTTGGATCTTCCCGTTGTAGACTTCCCACAATTACCTTGGCTCTTTCCTCTCTCCTTTTGTCTTCCCCTGGTCTCCATGGTCAATGTATTACCTGATGTCTCACCTGTGCCTTTTCTTCACATTTTCTCGCTAAGAATAACACCTTTTTCTTCGCATTTCCTCGCTAAGAATAACACCAATAACATCATCAAATTTCAAGGTGTTTGAACCAGAGACAGAGTTACTTACAACCATGACCAAGCTATTCCAGCTTTCTGGAAATGAACATAAGATTAGAAGAGCCCTAACCTCATCATCAAAGTTCGCACTTACAGAACTTAGGTTATTTGTAACCGTATTAAACTCATTTAAAAGATCAGTAACAGATCCACCTTCATACATCTTCATATTAAATAAACTCTTCATTAGAAATACCTTGTTGGAGGCTGAGGGTTTTTCATACAGCTTACTTAATGTGCTCAGCAAACCCTTCATTGTCACTTCTTTTGAGATATTGAAAGTCACCGACAAATCCAGGCTCAACCGTATTGTTCCCATAGCCTTTCGGTCAAGAATTGTTCGGATATCCACATCATCTTTTTCAGGACCTTGCATGCAATTAGGGTTTGCATGCATTTTGCATGCTGCCTAGTCACCATGTGATGCCTCCAACACCTTACCCACCTTATTCTGGCACCCGGGAGCAACTTACTTCAGAGTTTTATCCCTCCTAGTCAAGAAGGCGCCCACTTCTCACCTACTGCCAAAGAAGGGCGCACTTCTTCACCTACCACTACAGTTCCACCTCAGTTACACTCAGTTAGCTCCGATTCTCCTTGATTTGAGGCTAGTTTCACTCCCGACTAACTGTTTCACTCTGTTGGACCTCCAGATTGACTAGATGACTTGTTCTGACTTTAGTTAAGCCTCCCATGCGCCCTCCACTGAGTCTCCTTCCCTATATCAGTGCTACACACTTCAGTTACACATGACACACTCAGTTAGACTCATCTTGACACCTGGATGACTGGTTCTTGTGCATTGATGACCACCACTGATTGATGATGAGGACTCCTAGTTGGAGTCAAGCTACTCCATTCAGTGATTTGAATGACCTTCTTAGTCAATTCGAATTGCTCACTCACATTGTCAGATGATTGTATTGTAATTATTCACCCTTATTGGGATATTGAACACTGATGCATGTTTTGGACAGTTTTACACCATATTTTCTATGTTCATCTATTGTGATTGATTTACTTGTTCATTAGATCTGCTGTGACTAATTTTACATGGTATCAGAGCCATTGCAGGGACAAGATCTATTTTCTACAAGAGGATTTGAGTGAATTTGCTCAAAAATTACAAAAAGTTTTGGCATGAAAGATCTCAAGGGCATTTGCTCCTGTGCATGCAAAGCTTGAAAATACTTCCAATACCACTCCAGAAGCTTGAGTTTCCACATAAATCCTGGATCTGATACATTGGAACCATTCAACATTGCTTGATCTCCAATCCCAGGTGTGATGCAACATTGATTGTTTTCATTGTGATTTGTAGGTTATTGTCTCCATCAATTGCATTCACTACTTTGCCCTTGCAAGCATTTCTACATCAGTGTGCACTCACTCTTAGCAATGGAATACTTTTCTTCAAATCCTATTCTCACCCCATTCAATTATTTTGATTGGAAAGATGATATGGAGATCATATTACGTTCAAAAGGTTACTATCGAGTCACTCTTGGTCTTGAATTGGAGCCAAACACCTTGTCAGATAGAACCAAACACTACAACAAGCTTGATGAAGCTTATGGTCTTCTTTGTCTCTCCATCTCCAAAGATCTTCACTTCCATCTCAGCGGATTGAAGACTCCAAAATCTATATGGGAGAAAGTTGAAACACTATTTGGCAAGTAGGACGAGCTTAGGGGCTTTCAATTAGAGAATGAATTGATTGCCCTTAGTCCTGAGAATTTCGAGACCATTAATGAATTCTTCTCAAAATTCAGGAACTTAAACATGCAGTTGAAGAATAGTGGAGTTATCAAAGAGGATAAGCAATTGATCCTCTCCATTCTCAGCAAGCTTGGTAAAGATTATTCGGTATTTGTCTCTACTTTCAATTTCGGTCGGCTAACTAACCCGAATTGGAAGATGCCTACCTTGAATGCCTTCATTGAGTCCGTCACAAAAGAGCATGATAAGTTGATTCAAATGGGGTCCATAAGCTCCAAAGATTCATCCCTATATGATCAAGGACTCAAGATTTCGAATGGTAAAGGAAAGCAAAAGAAGGAGAAGCCCAAATTCGAACCTCACAAGCAAAGAGAGAAAGGAAAACATACGGATGCACCATCCAATTCGAAGTTCAAAAAAAAGGGTAAAGAGGGTAAGGAAAAATCTAAATGTACTTATTGCAACTGTGGATTTCATCCCGAAAGTTCATGCATGAAGAAGACTATAGATCAAATGGCCCTCCTTTTGGAAAAGAATAACATAACTCTTCTTGACGGTGCAAGGAAGAAGGATAGGAATGATGATCATGAAAGAGGACAAGCACTCATGGCAACTGTTTCGAATCCCACTACTCTCTTGATAGATTCGGGTGCATCAAATCATATGGCTGCAAATATTGATTCTTTTTCTTCATTCGATCCAAACAGCTCCATCCCCATCCATTTGGGAGATGACTAAAAAATTTCAAAGGGCAAAGGTACGATTCATGTAGATCATGGAAGCTTTCAGAATGTTCTCTATGTGCCTTCCTTGGCTTCAAATATTCTTTCTGTGTATCAAATGACACACACTGGTGAACCAAAGCAAGTTACATTCAGCTCTAATACAGTTGAAATTTTTGATATCAAAAGTGGAAGACTTGTTGCAGTCGAAAAGGAGAACCACATTGCAAAATGCTATGAGTTTTCATGCTTTATTCCGCTTGCAAAGCCCACTGCTCTTCGCACACAAGGTAATGAGGTTAGTAGGCTTTGGCATGAAATATTTGGACATATTAATTATAAGTATTTGCTGCTGTTATCAAACAATTCCATGGTAGATGGTCTTCCACTACTTCGTTCCTCGAAGGGAATATGCACTGGTTTCATTATTGGGAAGCACCCCCAGCACGGATTCGACCGTGGCAAAGCTAGTAGAGATTCTACAGTTTTGGGGCTGATACATTATGATATCAGTGGTCCACTGCCCCATACATCATTAAATGGTTCAAGGTATGTTTTGACATTTATTGATTATTTTTCCCGCTTTACATGGGTATTTTTTCTCAAAAACAAGTCAGAAGTGCTTGGAAAATTCAAGGATTTTAAGGCTTCTGTTGAGACCGCCAATGAGAGCAAGATCAAATCTCTTAGATATGATAATGGTGGAGAATATATCAAGGCCGAGTTGCTGCAACTTTGTTCCAAAAGCGGAATTCAGATCCAACATACAGTTCCCTACACACCCAGCAGAACGGTGTAGCAGAAAGGAAAAATCGGTCACTGAAAGAGATGGCTACATGCATGATTGAATCAAAAGGTTTGGCTACAAATATTTGGGCTGAAGCAATCAATGTTTCTGCATACATACAGAACCGTGTTCCACATTCATCTGTGAAAGGTATGACTCCTTTCGAAGCATTCTTTGGTCACAAACCGGATGTGTCAAATTTGAGAGTTTTTGGCTCTACTGCATGCGCTAGAATTCCTTCCAAGAAGAGACGAGATTTGGATCCACATAGTATTGAGTGCATACTTATAGGATATGGGGAAGAATCAAAAGCATATAAACTCATGGATATCAGATCTAAAGAGATATTCATAGAGCGCAGTGTGGAATTTGAAGAACCGCTTCAAGAATTACAACTAGTCAAGGAAGAAACTATCGTTTCACCGCCTTCACCAGAAGAAGATCCGTGCAGCGATAATGAAGGTATGAGTTCTGATATTTATGATATTTTAGAAGCACATGATTATCATGAAATATCAGGTTTGGAATTCGACCATTATGATCCTCCTCAATTACCAAAGTGGGCCCAAAACACTCTTCAATCTGCTGGTTCGAACCTTGGAAATCTTGCTGATCCGAGATGAACAAGAGCAGACTTTCAAAGAGCAGGTATGGCTCTTTCTATTTCTGATCCATTACTTCCTAAGATTTGTTATTTGATGACTGGTTCAGATCCCCAAACATACTACCATGCCCACCGAGATCCGAGATGGCAAAGTGCCATGGATGAAGAGTACAGTTCTCTTCAAAAGAACAATACATGGGAGCTAGTTTCTCTTCCACATAGAAGAAAATTAGTGAAGTGTAAATGGGTCTACCACACGAAAGTTGTTGCTGATGGCTCTATCAGAAAATACAAAGCAAGGTTGGTGGCAAGAGGTTTCTCCCAAGTCCAAGGAGTGGACTACACTGAGACTTTTGCATCGGTTGCAAAGATGGATTCCATCCGCCTTATTTTGGCAATTTCCGCATCCAAGCACTGGGAAGTGCACCACATGGATGTGAAGAGTGCATTTCTACATGGAGATATTGCTGAAGAGGTATATATGCAGCAGCCAGAAGGCTACACATCAGATCCATCATTAGTTTGCAGATTGCAGAAATCTTTGTATGGGTTAAAACAGGCCCCAAGAGCTTGGTACGCAAAGATGGACTCCTTTCTTTTTTCTCAGAATTTCCAAAGATGCAAATCTAATCCGAATGTGTATCTTGAATGAGTTAAAGGTAATTTGCTGGTTATTGTACTTTATCTTGATGATATTCTCATTACTGGTAGCACTCTTACTTCAATAAACAAGCTAAAAACTGCCTTAAATCTAGCTTTTGACATGAGCGATTTGGGCTTGCTGAGTCACTTTTTGGGCTTGGAGATAGCTCAAAATTTTGATGGGATCACTATACCTCAGAAAAAATATGCTTTTGACCTGTTATTGAAGTTTAATATGGATGAATGTAAGGCATCCCCATTCCCATTCCTCTCAGGAATCAGTCGTCAGGAGGGAAATTCTACACCGCTTGCAGATTGCAGTATGTATCGACAGTTGATTGGTTCACTACTTTATTTGACACACTCAAGGCCTGATATTTCATATGCTGTGAGTGTCGTGTCAAGGTATATGCAGCAGCCCCATGGGCTTCATTGGTGAGAAGCCAAGTGGATCTTGCAGTATGTGCAATGTACGAAACATTTTGGCATACATTATGCTGCAGATTCTGAGCTTGATTTCATTGGTTTTACTGATTCAGATTGGGCAGGTGATAGCATTGATCGGAAGTCCACTTCCAGTTATGTTTTCATGATTGTTCATGGCCCTATTTGCTAGTCCAGCAAAAAGCAGGTAGCCATTGCACTTTCTTCAGTAGAGGCAGAGTATCAAGGGGCAGTCAATGCCTGCATTTAGGCAGTTTGGTTACAGGGTATTCTTTCCGAGTTTGGTTTTGGTGGCACTACTTCAACTGTCCTCTTTTGTGACAATCAAAGTGCTATCAATATATCCATAGATCTAGTTCAGCGGTAGAGGACCAAACACATTGAGATTCATATGCACTACATTCGACAGTTGGTGCATGATTGCACCATCATTCTGCAATATTGCCCTACTGATGAGCAAATTGCAGACATCTTCACCAAGAGCTTCACTGAGAAGAAGTTATATTACCTCTGTTCACTGTTGGGGGTGAGGGGGGGCCTTCTTCCCACTGGGTTTTCCTTCTTTCCCCACTTAGTTTATTTTCAGCATTTTTTGGATTATTGTATTGGGGTGACCTTTGGTCTTAGTTACCAGGGCCCCACATTATTTTTTGCACATCATAGTCTAGCTTGAGGGGGGGGTGTTCGGATATCCACATCATCTTTTTCAGGACCTTGCATGCAATTATCGTTTGCATGCAAATTCTAGGGTTTGCATGCATCCCAGTCACCATCTGATGCCTCCAGCACCTTACCCACCTTATTCTAGCACCCGGGAGCCACTTACTTCAGAGTTTTATCCCTCCTAGTCAGGAAGGCACCCACTTCTCACCTACTGCCAGAGAAGGGCGCACTTCTTCACCTACCACTGCAGTTCCACTTTAGTTTCACTCAGTTAGCTCTGATTCTCCTTGATTTGAGGCTAGTTTCACTCCCGACTGACTGTTTCACTCTGTTGGACCTCCAGATTGACTGGATGACTTGTTCTAACTTAAGTTAAGCCTCCCATGCACCCTCCACTGAGTCTTCTTCCCTATATCAGTGCTACACACTTCAGTTACACATGACACACTTCAGTTAGACTCAGCTTGACACCTGGATGACTGGTTCTTGTGCATTGATGACCACCACTGATTGATGATAAGGACTCCTAGTTGGAGTCAAGCTGCTCCATTTAGTGATTCGAATGACATTCTTAGTCAATTCGAATTGCTCACTCACATTGTCAGATGATTGTCTTGTAATTATTCACCCTTATTGGGATATTGAGCACTGATGCATGTTTTGCACAGTTTTACACCATATTTTCTATGTTCATCTGTTGTGATTGATTTACTTGTTCATTAGATCTGCTGTGACTAATTTTACAGAACCTCCCATTCTTAGTCCTTCATAGCCGTTGGCTACTTTGCTCTTCCTCCCAACGGTAGGAATAGATCCTTCTGGTACAGATAGTCCTCCATTTGCATCTTCCATAACTGGAATTTTTGGCCATTAAACTTCTCGAGCTTAAACTTTCCTTCTTCTTCCATTGCTCCCACTCGAACCAGAAACCCTAGCTTCCTGTGAGTTTATCTACCAAATAGACATTTGGCTCTGATACCAATTGTTTGAAAAATAGGATCGCAGAGCAATAACAATAAACATAAATGCAAATATAATCACACACACATTACAAGAGAGACACAGATATATCGTGGTTCACCCAACTTGGGCTACGTCCACACTGAAGTTTCCAGTCATTATTATTCTGTCTAGCAAAGTGAAGGGATACAACCTATAGCACAACCACTGCACTTCCTCTTCACTGTCTCACAGTCTCTCTTCTTTGATCTCAGAGATCTTTACAATGCATAAAACCTAATACATCAACCCTAGCCATATTACAATGTCTTTATTTTATAAGGGAAATACATAGGAAATACCACGGGATACCCAAAACCATGGGCCCAAAAACTGGTGGCGAAAACCAGTTTGCCCCCGGAACCCCTAGGGTCGTGCCGGGATCATAACCAAACTTGGGGTAGGGACACAGCTAAATAATAATATCTCTGAATTTGGAGATCAGGCTCCACAACCAACAAACACACTTCCGCAATCTACAGTCCACAATGCAGGACTCAGAAATTGGCAACTCAAATTCACCCCCTTGGAGAAATCACACCTCTACAATCCAGAGTCCGCAATTCGGGACTCGGAAATCGGAAACGCAAATTCATGCCTTTGGAGAAATAACATCTCTGCAATTTGCAGTCCACAATGTGGGACTCGGAAGTCGAAAACTCAAATTCTCAACCCTGAATAAATCACACCTACGCAATCCATAATCCGCAATTTGAAATGCGGGATTCGAAAAGTCAGAAACCCCTGTGCATAATTTTGAGAAAATATCTCCTCCGACATCCGTAATCCACAATGCAGGTTCAGGAAATTAGAACCTCTGCGGAATCATTCTACGGTCATCGATCTAGATCTATTTCCAATCTTGACCCTTCAATCTCTTAAGAGCGGAATACCTCCTTTTTATCATTTTTCTTGTTGTGCCATTTTTTGGATTTTTTGCTTCTTCTTTTGGCATAAAAATTAGTGGGCGGGCTTGAGATTTTGGTGGGGGGTGCCCTTTCCTTCCCCTGTGGGAATTTTATTAGGGGTGTTAACAAGTATCATGAGAATTCCTATAGCCTTTTCGTAGTAGGAGCATGGGCCATTTCACAATATCTTATAATTCGGGTGAGCACCCGCTTTGGTAATATTTTGGAGGAAGAGACAAGGTGCATTAGCTATTTTGGAAACTTGTTCCAAATGAATGAGTATCATGGGAAATCCATTAGACTTTTGGGATATGATTAATAACACTGGATCTTCCTCTCCCTTGTTAAATTTGAGCAAGGATAAGAAGCAATATCCCTTTCACCCTTATGTGCTTAGAGTGATGAGGATGAGGTGCACTGGCCACATTTTCCTACGAGTGAGTAAATTTAGGACATTGGATGACAAGGAGTGTGGGCCCATTCGCAATTGATTTTAATTATATTTACATGGGGATCTTACGAGTTTTGTATGTTAATGAGGTAAAATCGGATAGGAGGTCATTGTAAGGACGAGAAGGAACACTGGCCCATTCCCACCCTTTTATGGCCTTTTATGGTTAGAGTGGCAAGGAGGAAGTGGAGTAGCCTCATTTTCCCACAAGTGATTTCCCCACCGGTGATGGCCAGGATGAAACAACACAACATGTCTAGACAAATGTAGATTGTTATAGGGCAGGGTTAGATATATTTAGCAGAGAAAAATAAAGAAATTTCTCATTGATGACCCAAATGCAACGGTTCATATTCCCATAATAAATCACGACCATTAGAGGCATTAGAAGTTGCAATGAATATAAGCAGTAATACTCACCGCCAATGGCCAAGATTAAAACATTCAACTGGACAAAGAAAATCTCAACCGTCAGCGGCTCGAATAAATCTAGAAAAAGTTAAAAAGGATCTCACTTTGTCCACGGCTCAGATCAAAGGAAGCATTTTCCTAAGATAAATCTACACCTTTGGTGATGGAATGAACATGCAGTGAAACTAAAAGTGTTTTTTTTCATCAACCACTCAGTTTAAATTGGAAGGTAACTTCTCATCCATGGCCAGAAATAGATTGCGTGGCTTTCCTAAAGCAAACCACGACTGTTAATAGTATTAGAGAATAACTCATCAAGTACCTTCTACCACCCCAGGATGAATTAATTGGTCTGTGCAATCAAACAGTTGATCACGCATGTGGAGTCACAACCACTTCAATTAAGGTTGTGCATAAATCTTGAGAGAATCTTCCTGCCCAATATCATAGCATTACTCGAATGATTGATCACCCATGTGAGGCTGCATCAAGTTCAAATTAGGTGTTGTATAAATATTCCTCTTCTTTATGGAGTGAGATAAAGACAACGGATTCACACAGGTGATCAACCATTTGATCATAAATTCAGTTGATTTTTAGAAAGAAAATGATTTTAATGGTAATTTTGATGTTAGGAGTGGATTCGACACCATCAAAAACCTATGAGGAACACAAAATTTATCGAGAGTTGTAAGCAGAATTTCAAAAAAATTAAGCTGGATAAGTTGTCTCGTAAACTTGTACACTTGTACACTTACACTCGTAAACTTGACTTGGGGAGCACAATAAAAGTTTGTCTATTGCATACTGTTCTCCTTAACCCATGACATGCAAATAAATATATATGAATGTATATCCTTCGTATTTATTCTCATTTCTCTACCTCGTTCACCTTGTATATCATCCTCCTATGTCTTGTCCTTTCATAAGCATGCAGATAGTTTCGTCTTCCCTAAGGGTTTTCCCCTTGTTGTTTTATGATATGATGTCCCTCCGTGAGATTGTTTTTATTTGTTTCCATACAAAACCTCTTGTTGATCACTCCCACCCACTACTCGGATATGGTGACTTTTTCCAATTTGATAGCCTGTTTGGAGATTCAGAGCCCAGGTATGGTGAGTTTTTCCATGAAACACAATGTTCATCTGGAAAAGGTGGACTCGATGTGCTTGTGACATCTAACTCCGGCGAGCCCCTTTCTACAACTGCTACATCCCATGGCCATAGCATAGAGTGATGCAGAGAGGAAAACATCGGTTAATCTCAACCTATATCACAATAAAAAGGTGTACTGATAACCGATGTTCTTCAATACCAAACAAAATACCAGACATGATACATCAATGTAGTTCAATACCATATTTAGTTCCATCTTCCAAAGGATCAATAGTTGCAGGGATATGAACAAAAGCCAACATATGGATCATGTTGGTTACTGATATGTTCCTGAAAATTAGTTACGCCAACATAGAGAGAGAGAGAGAGAGAGAGATGCAGTTTCCTGTAGCAAGACAATTCCAAGTAGATGAACTAAGGGCCTAGTCAGCATCAACAAGCATACTTAAAGCTCGGCATGAAGAGGTGCAAAAGGATATTGATTCATTTCCAAGATTAGAAGTTGCCAGGATCTACAATATTAGCCTTGTTTTCTTCTTCTTTCTGCGTTCTTCATTGTACATTGTACAATATTTTAGAACTTCTTCTTTTGTTTGAACATCGATGATAAGGACCAGGGCTGTAGTGATGATTTAATCCTCTGATTGTACTCTCGTATAAATGAAATAAAATTTTTGGCAATTTTGGAAGCAGGATGGAGGCAATGATGCCACTGGGTTTTCGAATCAAAATGTATTTTTATATGGTCAATGTTTTTTCAATAGAGTAGACAATTTTTTATATTAATTCCTAAGTCTCATGGATAAAACATTTATCACGCCTATGTGATTTTCCAATAGTTTTATTGTGTGCATTTAAATGGATAACGGATAATGTTCTGTTGTTGAATTTCATTTCATGTTGTTGAATTTAATTTCATGATCGTTGTTATTCTTTTCAAGAATCAAGTTATGATTAAGGAGCCCCACCTACCCTTGCTCTGAGCTTGCTTTATTTTGGAATTTCTTGTTAGAAAATTTAATTAACTCATGCTTTATCTCGGTTGTATTATTGAAAGTAAAGCTAAGTTATGTTAAAGCATAAATCATGCACACAAATCATAAATCTAGGTTACGGTTTTAGCATGTAGAAGTGTTTAATTATAGACTTTCAAGATCCATTGTAATGATGAAGTTTCACGTGAATAGAATTTTGGGAGTGAGTATCATGGGAAATTCCTCAGGAGGATGAGTGGCAACATTTTCCCTTTATCACCCTATTGTAATTTCGCTATCCCTTCCACACACTTGTAAAATCTGAGTAAGGAGGAGAAGGAGTACTTGCTCCTCCTCATCCTTCTATGGTTAGACTGATAATGACTGACCCTTTCCCACACTTTTTCCATTCGACCGAGTAGCATGGGAATTTCCTTAGACCTCTGGGATTAGGAGTGGAAATTTTTTCGCTTTATCACCTTTTTCTAATTGCGCTGGCATTCCATACACTTTTGAAGTTGAGTAAGGAGAAAATGGATCACTCACCGTTTCTCACTTTTCTATGGTTAGACTGATGAGAAGGAACACTGGCCATTTTTCACCATTCTATGGTTAAAGTGATGTGGATCAATGACCTTATCTCACACTTGTTCCTTTCGAACTGGTAGCATGGGAATTGCCTTATATTGATAGCAAGGGAGTACTAACATTGGTCGTTTCTCACTCTATTATATAGTTAGAGTGATTACGATTGAGCATGTATATGAAGGAGCATGTTCCCTTTCTCAAAATCGTGAAATACCCAATTATCAAAAGGTAGAAACAACAACATGGCATTTGTTGGACATTAATAAAATTATATTACCTTATCTTAATCAACTATGGGCGTTATATAACCAATTGAGATCCATGTGTTCAATGCGAGATATGCTCTATTAATTCGAGTTGAGGAAATTTTGATACATGAGTTCGATGTGAGATATGCTCTATTAATTTGAGTTGAGGCAATGTGTAAGCGATAATCATTATTTTATATGCAATTAAGTTACTTTTCATTGAATATTGGTTTACCATATATGTTAGTACCATCGATTGGATACCTATTCGATGGTGACCATAATATATATACTTTCCTTCTACATGGTAATGCATCAAAGCGTATATATATATATATATATATATATGATCCACCACATCGCAAGAAGTAGGTTACTTTGTAATTACATGCTATCATAGTCAAGCGCTCCATACTGTATGCGTTGCGGGGAATTTATGCGGTCTTTTTTATGTGGTACAGTTTTATATTTGGCCGCAAGGATATGGCCGTAGTAGGGTTTGGGGCATTTTGTGTCTGTACACTTTGGATTTTGGTGTGAGTTGCGTTTCTTTTCTGTGGTACTTTAAAATGGTTTTCAATTCCCAATCCTGACCCAATGTCTGCAGTGCATTTTGTGGAATCATCCACTTTTGTGTGGTTGAGAGTATTCTTCTAGCTAGGTTGTTTTCCTGCGGTGCTTTTAAATTGTTGTAAATTAGTTACCCCATGGACGATTTTACGCGGCGTTGTTCGGGGTATTATCCGCTTTTGTGCGCTTGAGGGTCCGCCACGGGTTGCACTATTTCTCTATGGTTCTTTTAAACGGTTCTCTAATCAAGACACCGCAACTGGCACTTTCTCTAGCTTAAGTAATTTTTGGGAGGGATAGACAAGGAGCGCTAGCTCTTTTCCACAGTTGTTCCAATTGAATAAGTAGAATCAATGTAGACTTGTGGGAAACTATCCCATTTTCACCCAATTTTAGTTACGCTGGCCCTTCTTCTCACTCCTGAAATTTGAGTAAGGAAGACTGGATTTACCGCTAAAATCTGAGATGGATTGGGAAAATATTTGCCATGTGACAAGATTGATTGTTGAATTTAAGGAGGCTCAATAGAAAACTTAAAGGGAAGCTAGGTCGATTTAATCATAGCCCAACTCTTTAAAATTAAGAATAGCATCTAGAAATACACAACACGATAACACATTGTCAATTATCCACTAAAATGCATTCAATAAAGCTACAGAATATCACAAAGGCGTAATAAAGTTCTGGTCTATGTGATTTAGGTACTAAGAAAAGAAGTGTGTACTATTTTGAAAGAACAATAAAAATCATATAAAAATGCTTTTGATTCAAAACCCTAGTGGCATAATTTTCTCGGTCTTGGTTCCAAAATGCACAACAGTTTTATTTCATCAATATAACAATGTACCATCAGGGTCGTTTATTCTTATACATTGAGTAAGGGCAAAAGAAAGGGCCAATTGTGTAGATCCCATCAACTTCCCCTTTCGGGATTGTGGAAATGAGTAAGCCTCATTGAGTATGTGCTTCAGTGTTGAGTATTCCCTTCGAACGTTTCTACGAGGAACGATTGTACTTTTGGAATCTGGATCTTTCTGCCCAGGTGGTGTAACAGATTTATTAGAAAGGTCAACTGTAGGCATGGGCCATCTGCCGTCTTTTGTCATCTTGTTCCTCTTTTTATCTTTTCCCACATATCTCTTCTAGGAGTTCTAGAGGGTCCTGCTACGTCCTTTGTTGGCGGTGATTGTTGTTTATAACTGGTGTCTTGTGGTTGTTGTTGCTTCTTTGTTCCAAAATATTTTAACCCCTGTATGTTTTTCCAAGCCCGATTAGGTAAAATTGGGCCACCCTTCAAAATCCTAAAAGACTTGTCTAACTTGGATTGTGGTGTGTAATCAAGACCTCCCACGCTGGAAATCAGATTCTTCAGTAATGTAGTGTAGCAATTGGGGGACGTATCTCTTCATGTAGTTCATTGTAGTGGTAGGATTCATCCTCTGAGGAACTGATACCAAGTATTGCATATTTTCTTGGAATCTCTGACTATATAAGTTCTCTGAGTGCAACTCAAAACTCTCATTCTAAGGAGATAGAAGCATGTTCTGTAGTATGGAAATCATTGTTTTCAAGAAGGGGCTAACTAGGACCTCATATTCTTTTAACTTTTCTTCCAGTATCCTCATGGAGGTGACTTGATGGATGCAGTTATCCATGTGAATCATGGACCCTATCCTGTCGTATATCTGCATAGATTGCAATTTCTCTGGGGTCAAGGTGTTTATCATTATTTGTCTATTTTTTTCACTTGGCATTTATTTTGTATGTCCTCTTTATTTATGTCCAAAAACTCAATTGCTTCTAAATAAATTTTATAAAAACCAAAGAAAACTATATGTGACCTTGAATCTTGAGCAAATCCTCAAAGACATGCTTCCACAAAAAATACTTGATCTTCATCAGATTTTGCACCATCAAGGCTTGAGTTGAGGCATCTTCATGTCTTGATTTCCAATATTCCACTTTTATCTTAAGCTCATCTTTCTATTTATTCAGGATATGCACTTCTTATTTTTATTTGTCGAGCTTTTTGAGTTGCACTTTGAGTTTTTCATTCTTCTTCTCAATGATGTATTTCAGCTTGATAATATCCAACTTAAAATAGGATTCTTGGGATTCCCATTTCTTTCTTTCTTGCTCGCTATGCTCCAACATTTGTCTCAGGTTTTTCATCTTCTCGTCTAAGCTTGCATTTTGAACTATAACAGGAGGTAACTCTATTTTTCTCCTTTCCCTGGATAACTTCACCTTGTAGTGTTCTAACTTTACATTTTCCTCCTCCAATTTTTTTTCTAGTTTCTCTTGCCTTGACTTCTGACTGCTGCAACTCTCTAATTCCATCCTCATTTACATTTTTCAGTGTGATTAATGGGGTATTTTCCCATTTTAGGAATTGCAACTCATCTTGGAGTTGCTTATATTCTACCATCACTTGGAGACTAGCTGGGAAATCTTGAGTGACTTGAGATTCTTCCAACTCCTTGATATGTTGATCCTTCTTAGCCAACAGGTTTAAGACATCACTCGAATCTTGTGTTCCTTTCCCTATATTGATTACAGAGTTCTGTAGCCTCTGATTTTCACCTTCTAAACTCTTCACGTTAGCGCTCAAAAAGTGGTTTTTGGTTTTAAAACCCTCAACTTTCCTTTTGTATCCATCTAGATCAGCTGCAGCCTTGGCATATTTGTTGCACACTATAATTTTCATCCCCTTAGACTTTGAAACCCCATATTTTCTCCAGGTTCTTCCTCATGTATGTAGTTATAAATTAATGATAATGACTTGAAATATTCTTCGATTTCCCTCCTAGGGTCATGCCCTTTCGGCTTCACAAATCTAAGTTTCATCTCTTCCAATAGAGTCACTTCCTTACAAACATTTTGAGAATTAGCTAAGGTGAATGGGGAAATTAGGCCAACCTTTCTTACTCATGTGGGACAAATTGGTTGTGACACCATTTATGATGGTTAAGCAATTTCATAGGAGAGCAATCGGTCAGGAACATACATTGGTAACAAATGGGGGGATGCATTCACGCCGAAGACTCGAATGTAGGTAAAGAACTCCAGGAAATACTAGTCACCAATTTGTGACAGGGCTTCCATGGCTTGGTCAACTAGCCTTGGCGTGGGTTTTCTAAAAATAAAAAAATACAGGGGTGCAAATATCGTACAAATGGGGTTTAAAATAAGAGGTTCATAGATCTTTGAAGTAAATATGAACAGGAAATCAATATTCCTTCCAGTTCCAGTTCATGGATGGAAATGGATTGGCATAAAAAATAGCATCAAAATAGAAAATCAATCATATGAAACTTGCGACCTCTAGGTACTTGGCTTGCATATTTAAGGGCTGCAAATAGGCTATTGGACAAGATGTTTTCCTCGTTGAAAACTTCTCTGGTTTTTGTCACATGATGCACCAGGGGTGCCCAATCCAATTAGAGGTGTGTAGAATGTTCAAGGCCATACAAGCGGTATAGAATTTCCATGAGTATCCTATATGGACTCCGGAAATATTGTATCGTATACTTCTTATTGGAACTCTCTATGAAGGGATTTTCCTTGTCCCACCAGTCCTTGATGAGTTCGACAGGATTTGGGTGCTTACTGATAAAAATTTTCGATGAATATATGGTCCATTAATACCTCAGGTTCCTTTAGCTTATACATCCACTGGAATGAGTCATCCCTAAGCGAGGCGATTACATGTCCTTCTGCATCCACGACCACTCCATTTTGTGGATCAGTTTGGTCAAATAACCACCTGGATGCATCATTCAATTTGAATGGCTTTAATGTCGAACTTGCTACAATGGCATGCACATAACTCTTCTGTATGTTCTGATATGCATCCAAATCATTTTCATCGGGAAAATCCCCCGTGGATAATATCTGGTAGATTTATTCCAAGTCCGGATCACCTTCAAACCCTGTCATTACACTTGTGTCTGATAATATCAATCCTTCTGCTGAGGTTTGCGGATGGATTTCCTCTACATCCGTACTAGTAGGAGCTTTGCATGAAGCTATCTTCGACATCTATTAAAAACAATGAAACAAACGAGGTGCTTCACACACTAATCTATCGATGGTGAGTTGAAGCACAAAAATATCAAATAAGAAAGATCTTATATGCACCCGTTTGGTTCATTAAATGCCACCCTATAGAGTGAAATTTGTTGAGATCCAATGGCTAGTAGCATTTCTTCCTCAACATTAAATGACACGTGGCATGCTGAATAATTTTGGTCATTTAATTAATTAAATGAGAAGTAGAACTATTTATTCATGATATCTCTCATTTCCAGAACATTGGGAATTGGATTCATTGCACGCATGAGATCATGAAAGGGTATTAAATGTATGATCATGTGTAATATTTGGGAGGGATTTACATTTAATGCTATAAATTTAAAGTTCCTAAAGGATGACAGATTTTTCTGCGGATTTTCCTACGCGGGCGAAAAAACTATGTCTCATATAATGGACGGGGTAAGAACTGAATCGGTTGGGTAGCATTGTTTGATAGGTCTATTGTGTCGCGTCATGGTTATCATTGGCTTAAATGCAATTAAATTAATTTTCATTGCATAGTAGTCTATATATACATTTTGCATGGTCTCCATATATATTTTTCCTCCTTACATTGTAAATCATGGAAGCATATTGTATATCGTGTGTTATTAAAGTAGTACATAGTATATACATAAAAAAAATCATCTTATTAAAACAATATTATTTGAAGGATTAAAAATATTTATATATCAAATATAATATAACACGATCGACATGTCATATCAAGATGTAAGATAATATAGAGGACCAACTCTTGGTCGAACTAGACTTTGTTTATGAGGTGTTCACTGTTGAAATTTGGAATCCATGCTTATGAGTTGATGAGAGTTGTTTAAAAGTTACTTAAAGTTTTTAGTGATATTACGTCTTCCTAATACCCAGTTCCCAATTCCTGATACATAAAAAGTTTCTAATGTTCAATGGGTTAACCTCCAAAATTATATTTTTTATTTTAAATTTCATTTGCATGGGGAATTTTTTGTTTACTTCTATGACGATCTAGAAATCTCTTGACTGGCAGTGACGACTTCTTTTTTTGGATCCCTTCATTTTGTTATTAAAAATATGCATCAATACAAATTGTTTTGAAGGTTTAAATATATAATTCAAATAATGAATTGCTTGAATTGCATATTCTCAATAATGAGGTCTCCAGCATTTGTGGATGGAGAAGAGGTAGACTATTTTGGAGAAATTCAAAGGTTGCAGAAGGCAAAGTCTACCCAAGTAGGAAGCTGCTACATTTTATCAAAATCAGATCTGACTGCTTTTTTGTCAATGTTGAAAATGTTCTAAATGGAGAGGTTCCATTATCCATTCCTACTGAAGAACGT
Organism: Larix kaempferi; assembly: GCA_027924585.1. Classification (NCBI taxonomy): domain Eukaryota; kingdom Viridiplantae; phylum Streptophyta; class Pinopsida; order Pinales; family Pinaceae; genus Larix; species Larix kaempferi. The sequence continues at coordinate 895,802 of BSBM01000926.1, read as the reverse complement.
AGGACACTAGAAGACATGCATTGTGGAATGTACTTTGTTTCTTGGTCGATTGTGCAATTGTTTAATCATGGTGAATGCTTGGTACCTCAGATAGATCTAGGTTCGATGGGTGATTCAATGGCTAGTGATTCAAAGAATGATAGTTATGCAAATCATAATATTTCTTCAGATGATGAAACAAATTTAAGGGAGTGTTGGAGCCAAGGCCGCAGCTATGGTAAAAGCTGCGAATTTTGAGGAAAAAGCACAAGTATGGAAGAGTGCTAAGTTTTGAGTAAGTGCCAATTTTGGGACAGAAGAAGACGGTGCGCAGTACAGTGCCAGATGGATAATCTCAGCGTAGATTATGGACCGGAAATCGTGGAGCTCGCGCGCACGTCAGAAGGGAATGAAGGTAGCAGAGTGGAAAGCTCAGCTACCATAATCAATGAAGCAATGGAGTAGAGGGCTCAGCTACCCTCATTTAAAGCTAAGTATAGAAGTTATGGTTGCTCGGATCAAGGAAGAGCAACGGACCAAAGCATTGAAGGCGAAGGACGAGGCATCCATACCCGTAAGCTGCGCCGGAATTCATGGAGCCTGCAGGAAGCGGCGACATGACTGCAAGCGGCGCCTACAGTACACCTAGCCATGTGCGTGGTTAGGGTTTTTGGGGATTACTGCTGGGAAAGGCCCACAGTGTTGTAAAGGTGCGACCGCCATGGCCACCTATATATATGAATAATTGTAATGGGTAGATGTTAGTTAGTGAGATAGAGAGTCAGTTGGTGAGACTGATAGCTAACTAGTCAGTAAGCGGGTTAGCAGTGAATCTAATCCTTGAGGTACAGATAGTCTGAGGCGACGTCTGAACTATTGTAATCTTTGAGAGGAAGAGAATAGATCGAGAGAAGGGCTCCCAGCTGTGTGCGTGGAGTTTCCTGGAAAGATCTAAGGCTGCAACTGTGTGCGTAGCATATTGTATAAGTCTATCATTTTCTGGTTAATATAAGATACTCCCGTGGACGTGGTTTTCCCCGTGGAGTTGGACTTCATATTTCTTGCTATTATGATGTTGTGAAAGAGATGATAACCTGTTTTAGCTTACTAACGGTAAATACAGAAATATTGCGTTATCTTTAGGAGTGTATTGAGTAAATTCTTGAAGCCTCCTTGAGGACTATAATCGTTAAGGGTCGAAGGACTCGGTAGATAACGACGCCGCAGCGATAGGAGAACTTGTTGCTGCGACGGACGCGCTCGCGAGACGACACATAGAATATCCACGCAGCGGGTAATGGGTCATAGCGCAGGAGGGAAAGTACCGCGCAGCTAGGCTGCTGAGCAGGAGCTAGAGAGCTGTTGCGCTCATAAGTCTGAAGAGGGGTCAGATCGTCGCCTTAGAGGAATCGTCAAGGAGGAAAGAGCAATCTCCGTGTCGCCTAGGTTAAGGAAACCTGATTCCTTAGCCCCCCCATAGCCACTTCGAGTGAGACCTCGAGCTGCCGCGCAGCTCGTTGCCGAGAGGGCCAGTGCGCCAAGGGGTTTTGTTGCTGCGCTTCATTAAAACCCGGGTCTGTCCAAAAAGCAGCCAACAAATGGTTCCGTTGCCGCGTGAATGAGACTTATTATTTCAACGACATGCGAGATTGAGACGAAATCCAGAGAAAGAAGGGAGCCAACAAATGGTTCCGTTGCCGCGTGAATGAGACTTGTTATTTCAGCGACATGCGAGATTGAGACGAAATCTAGAGAAAGAAGGGAGCCAACAAATGGTTCCGTTGTCTTGTGACTTGTTACTGTGAGACTTGCTATTTTTGCGACGAAGAAGACTGTTGCCGGAGCCAACAAATGGTTCTGTTGCTCAGCTAATAAATGTGCTACTGGAATCCTACAACTACAGAAATTCAGGAGTGGTTCGACTTGAAGGCTAAAGAGTTCGCTGAACAAGAAAATAGAAGCTCTAGACTCCAGCCAGAAGAATGGTTGCAGAAGTATATCTATACTGACCTTCACGAAATTTTCTTTGTCACATTTGCACTTGAGTTACATGCTTGGATAGCCAAGTTAGCAGATACTAGACCCACTGTGCATATTGATCGACCAGTCGCTTGGACCCCTGAGCTAGTCATCATTCTGAAGCGGGTAGATAATTCTGTGTCCCGCGCAGTAGACTTTTGGTTGAATAGTATGCTGGAAGGTTTCATCACTGAGTTTGCAGTGGATACAAGAAAGAGTTTCAGTGAAGCTGAGAGGAGTTTCTTTCAAGCACATAGAGGTAAGTTCCTGAATTCTTTGAACTTATCGATTAAAATGCTTCTGTATGAAAAAGCAAAACTATGTATAGCTTCAGACGAATAGCATAGACAAGTAATGTCCGTAGACTCTGATAGTGACCCTGAAGTTATTGGTTGCACTCGTAGTGGAAAACGGTATAAAGTAGGCCTTGACCAACATTCTTTTGAGTCAAGCCCAGAAGACAGTCAAATTCCTAGAGCAAGCCATATAGAAAGACAAGGGAACGTTCATATCCCTTACCACCCTTTTACACCGCAGAAGCCAGACGAAGCTCAGTATAATCCTGCAGTAACACCTTCTAGTAGCCCACACGGTACTTCTAGTACCTCTGTACCACCTTTGTTCGCTCAGTCCAGAAGAACTGCTACAGCACCTACACCTCAACCTAGCACAAGAAAGATGGGTGATGACATGAAACTACCAACTTTTAGAGGAACAGGAATAGAAGACCCTGAGCAACACTGGTTCCTATGTGAAGCCATTTGGACAATTAAGCAAATTAATGATGATGCTGTTAAACTGGTTCAGTTAGCAACCACACTAAGAGACAGAGCCTTAACTTGGTTCATGAAGTACTCAGCAGCATAGAATAGAACGCTTGCTGAGGTAAGAAATGCAATGATTAGAGAATTCAAGAAACCTAAATCAGAATCACAGTGTATAACAGAGCTCAAAGACATCAAGCAGTTACCTACAGAGTCAGTATGGGACTTTGACCAGAAGTTCAAAGCCTTGATAGATCAAGTAAGCTTTGAGTTTGCACCTCAACAGCATAAGGAATGGTTCATTGCTGCACTGCTTCCACACATTAGACTTCCCCTTATGCAACAGAATCTCACTACTCAGGAACAGGCTCTAGAGATGGCTATGAAACTAGAAGCTTCACCAATTGCTGGAACAAGCAACGATGTTACGCAGTTGCAGAACCAGTTAGCAAACTTAACCCTGCAAGTGCATGATATTAAGAAAGGCAAGGATGTTAAGGAAGACATATGGTGTACAAAATGTAAAGCACAAGGTCATTCAAAGGACCACTGTCATGTTTTCATAGAGTATATTGCAACTGGAGCACCTAACCCTTTACCACAGCCACAGGGGCCTTGGTGTGAAATCTGTAGAACTAGAGGTCATAGACCTCAAGAATGTCACTTACTTCAGAAATATGTACAAACTCCAAAGAACCTATATTGTAATTTCTGTAAATCAATAGGCCACGATGAAAACAATTGCAGAGCATATGACCTTATGATGGAAAGGAAACATGATGTTTATAGAGTACAGTCAGAAGCACAAGGACCCGTAGCAGGTCCACAGTATGACCAAACTCGCGACGGCCGAACAGGAAATTACAGAGGCCGTGGACGCACAACAAACTTTGGCCGCGGAAGAGGCCAGATCACTTGTTATAATTGTGGAGCGCAAGGTCACTTTGCAAGGGATTGCCAAAACCCTACAACCCTTTGCAGATATTGTAAATCTTATGATCATATCATTGAAGAATGCCCTCAATTGATAACTAAAATACAAGCAAAGACGCCATAGGTCAACCAGAATATTCAATTGATTGGAGCAGAAAAAATGGAACCAGACCGTACAGTTAATATTGTGACGCGCAGTGGAACAACCACTGGTGCGCCAGAGTCAGGAACTGGAAAGCAAGCGACGCAATGGGTGCGCCGCGCTAATATTAAACCAACCCCACTTAATCTGCAGAAGCAGAAAGAAGCATTCAAGCAAGCCCAAGAGTATTTCTCAGATCCCAGAGCTTCAAGTTCTGTCACAAATCCGCATAATGATATTAGATCGCAAGTGCTAAGACAAGACAACCTGGTACAATAACAGGCCACTACATCCGGAAGGCCCGATGAAGAAGATGCACTAGGTACTGTCCATAATTTTCTAAGGAACTGCTTAAAGTTGTTGCGCAATGAAAAAGCAACTATGGAACTTCAACACCTATTGGATAAATGTCAACAATCTGCTTCGACGAACACGCCGCAGCGTGCTGTTCACCAGATTGGGAGTCACATTAGAACTGGAAAAGAGATGAGGCTCACAGCGCAGATTGGAGCATTTGAGATGGATGAAGTCATTTTAGATTTGGGATCAGAAGTTAATGTTCTCACCATGCAGACATGGGAACAGATGGGAAGTCCTCAACTTACAAGATCTCCCATCCAGCTAAGACTCGTGAACCAGCAACGAGTCTCTCCATTGGGCAGATTACCCAATGTACCTATTGATATCGAGGGAGTAAGAAGTTCTGCAGACTTTGAAGTAATCAAAATCCTGGATGATAGTAGACCTTACCCAGCACTTTTAGGTATAGACTGGGCATTTGATAATTTAGCTGTCATTAACTTGAAGAAAAGACAGATGACCTTTGAGGACGACTAGATTAGGGTCATTGCACCGCTTGATCCTATTCAAGGACCAAGGTATATAGAACCCATTCGAGCAGAAGAAGAAGCGCGCCACATGGAAAGTTTGTATCAGATGACTGCTAGTCAGAGTGACTATGTCAATCCCACAGCAGATGGCCATATCAGCTGGCGATGCGATAGTTCGTGCACATCAGACTCAGATGCAGGATTGGAAAACTGGCAGAATCGCTTACATGAGGTTTCTACAAGACGTTGCGCCATGATGACTAAATCCATTCGATGGATTAGCACAGAATTGACTGACACTCCAATTTTTGATGGTCTAACTAACATAAGTGAATTCATACAAGCATATGAACAACAGCTTCCAGAACAGCAGCGCATACACGCATTAGATGTATCACTGCGCGCTACACCAGCAAGATGGTGGGGTGCGCATAAAGCGAATATTCACACATGGCAAGACTGTCGCAGACTGATACTGTGCAGATTCCAGGACACTACAGTAGAAGTGTCGCGCAAATACGAGGGACAGAGTGACCCCAGGTCACACATTGAAGCATGCATTCAGCAATGGTCAGATATTCCAGACGATGAGTGGGTTCACCTATTCATCCACACATTGGACACAGTTCCAAGGAACTGGTACACTGAAACAGAATTGCGCAGAGGCACTCTTACTTGGCCTCTTATGATAGAAAGTTTTCAACTTACCTTCAGCTTTGAGTCAGAACACCCGAGTATTGATCAGGCTCTGAAGTGTATTAAAAAGAAGGTATTTGAACCATGTCTATTGCCAGAATATTCCCAACCAGATTGGGCTGTTCAGATAGAACATGCCCTGGAATGCTATAACTTCACCACTGGAGAAGAGGAGGATGATCCTCGCAACATCAATATTCCAGAATCCGAAGGGACGCGCAATGTTGAAGGTCCTCAGCTTGATAGCCCTGCCATTACAGAACACGTCAAGCTTAAAAAGGTTAACATTGGTACAGAAGCCGAACCCAAGTTTGCTTCTATAGGAGACTATTGGGATGATGAAACTGTTGCGCATATTTCAGATTTATTACGTGACTACCAGGATATCTTTCCTACCAAATTCACAGAAATGAAAGGCATCCTAGGAGACTTAGGAGTGATGCGCATACCTCTGAAACCAGATGCCAAGCCAGTAAATCAGCGCCCATACAGGTTGAACCCGCGCTATAAAGAAAAAGTCAAAGAAGAAATTGACAAGATGCTCACAGCAGGTATTATTGAGCCAGTAGAAGAAAGCGATTGGATTAGTCCTATGGTTGTGCAAGAGAAGAAGACAAAAGGTGAAATAAGAATTTGCGTGGACCTGCGCAAACTCAATGACGCATCAGCGCATGATCCATTTCCTACGCCCTTTACAGATGAAGTGCTTGATAATGTTGGAGGACAAGAGGCTTACTCCTTCACTGATGGATTTTCAGGATACCATCACATCAGAATTCATCCAGACGACCGCCACAAGACTACTTTTGCGACTGAATGGGGCTCATTCCAGTACACGGTAATGCCCTTTGGTCTTAAAAACGCTCCTGCTATCTTCTCTAGAGTCGTTGTTGCTGTTTTTAAAGAATTTATCCATAAGTTCTTAGAAGTCTATTTTGATGACTGGACTGTATTTGGCTTATTAAAGAACCATATAGCGAACCTGCGAATGATGTTAGAAAAATGTAGACAGCACCAGATTTCCCTCAACTTGAAAAAATGTATCTTCTGTGCTCCTTTTGGTATTTTTTTGGGTCATATTGTATGCAGACAAGGACTCCTGATGGATCCCGCGAAGGTTGCCATCATTGCTAATTTACCGGCGCCCAACTCAGTCAAGCAATTGCGCACTACATTGGGACATACTGGATACTACAGAAAATTTATCAAAGGTTATGCAAAGATCATAGCACCTATGGAAAGACTGCTGAAAAAGGATTCGAAATTCCAATGGATAGAGGAATGCCAACAAAGCTTGGACACACTTAAAGACAAGATGATCACTGCGCCAATTCTAGTTTTCCCAGACTGGAATAAACCCTTTCATGTTCATGTCGATGCTTCTTCCATAGCATTGGGGATCGTACTTACACAACCAGGAAAAGGAGGTATCAATCACCCCATTGCTTACTCTAGCCGAAAGTTGTCCACAGCCGAGAAAAACTACACTACTACAGAGAGAGAAGGACTAGCTATGGTGTACGCCCTACAGAAGTTCAGACACTACTTACTGGGCGCACATTTTAAAATGTACACTGACCATTCTGCTTTGAAATACTTGGTCAATAAGCCAGTGTTAGGGGGAAGAATTTGCAGATGGCTACTGCTCTTTCAAGAATACGATTTTCAGGTTATTGTAAAGCCAGGTAGATTGAATGCAGGACCTGACCACTTATCTAGGATAGAGTCAGGAGAAGAACCTACAAACCTGGAGGACAATCTTCCTGACGCGCAGTTGTTCTCTATTCAAGCAACGGATGAATATTATTCTGATATCCTTGAGTTTCTTACCACCGGACAAGCGCCAGTTGAGTTTACAGTCCAGCAGAAGAAACAACTTGTCGTCAAAGCCGCAGACTTCACTTTGATAGCAATCCAGCTTTATAAGTTGGGCCCCGATGAAGTCTTGCGCATATGTATCCTACCGCATGAAAAGAACTCTATCATCGCAGAAGTGCACTCAGGCATCGCAGGAGGCCATTTCGCAGGAAAGCCGACTGCTCAGAAGATCTTAGCTGCAGGTCTTTGGTGGCCGACATTGCATAAGGATACTAAGGAATTCTGCAAATCTTGCGATGTGTGCCAGCGAACAGGAAAACCTTCAAGAAGGGATGAAATGCCGCTAAGACCTCAGATAACACTGTGCGCTTTTGATAAATGGGCCATTGATTTTGTAGGTCCTATCAACCCACCAGGAAAGAGAACCGACGCAAGATACATCATCACAGCTACTGAATACCTCACCAGATGGGCTGAGGCTAAGCCAGTAAAGAACTGCGACGCTGCTACGGCTGCGCAGTTCATTTTTGAGAATATTATCACTAGATTCGGATGTCCACTGATTCTAATGAGTGATCAGGGTACACATTTCCTCAATGAGACTATAGAAGCCCTTACTAAAGAATTCCAAATTAGTCACCATAAGAGTACACCCTACCATCCTCAAGCTAATGGTACGGTGGAGGCATTCAATAAAATTCTTGAGAATGCCCTGACGAAGATCTGTAACCAACAAAGAGATGATTGGGACCTTCGAGTCACAGCTGTATTATGGGCTTACAGAACCACCTGCAAGAAACTAACAGGCCACACACCTTTCAGTTTGGTGTATGGACAGGAAGCAGTTATGCCTATGGAATACATTATTCCCAGTCTCAGAATTGCGCAAATTACAGAAATGACAGATCTTGATACTATAAGCGCAAGACTCTCACAACTGCTTGCCTTAGAAGAAGACAGACTCTTAGCCGGATTCCATCAACAGGTACAGAAGGCAAGACAGAAAGCTTGGCATGACAGGCATATTAAGAATAAAGTCTTTCAGGAACGAGACTTGGTACTCCTCTATGATAGTAAATTCATCAAGTTTCCAGGCAAGTTTCGTGTACACTGGTTAGGCCCTTTTCAGGTGACGAAGATAACGGAAGGAGGAGCAATTCAGCTTGCGAAGCTGAATGGAGAATTACTACCTACCATGATCAACGGGAGTCGGCTTAAGCTTTACCGCGACGGCCACTCCGCCCTGTCGACTTAAATAGCTGCTCAAACAAATGCAGATGTCCAGTGTAGTTGAGAGAGGCATCGCATTATCAGTCTACACGGAAGTTGCGAGACACTCAGTCTCCGGCTTCCCGCGCAGTTCCCTGAAACATCCGCGCATACCGAGTAACAATTTGGGATTGAGCGAGCTCTAATTTGCACTCTTGCGAGGTTTTTCCTGAATCATTGAACTGTCGCTCTTGCGAAGTTCCCTGTGTCAATTTGCCGCTTGAAGAATTCTTGTTGTGGACCCCTATAGGCACAGTTTCCTAAGTTGAAGTGACCCGCCGAAAAAATTTGAATTACAGCAGTTATGTAGCCGCGTCTGAATAAATGAAGGATAAACCCACCATTTAAGTGTAGCCGCTCTGACAGATTCGGCTTGATCTCTGTAAGATTTGCATTTAAACCATGTGACGGAAAGTTTTAGCTTCTCCTGGAATCCTGTCAGAGCCCGTCCATCACAGTAAATGCACCGCAGAGGCGAGGGGGATAGAAGGGTTGTCAACTCATGCATAGTCGCCTACAGCTAGTAGCCCCACTTGCCCGCATTCACTATCACCTTTGGCTATAAATACCCAACACTTGTATAATTTCGGGTTAATTTTCTCGAGCTGCATAGTCTTGTGTGAATCTAAGCCATTGTTTTCAAAGCCGAGTCGTGCAGAGTGCTTCCTTTGTTGTCAGTGCTCATATCCCACGCTAGTCCATTGTTTCTGTCCTAGTTCTTGTTACCTATACCCGTTCACGACGGAGAACCTGTCAACTGAAGAAGTCGTTCGTCAATTCCTGCGCCGAGGCCTAGATTTCGGCATGACTACCCCCGTGACTGCTTCGACTTATGTACACCCTGGTTATCAGGATCCCAGACAATCTCCGGCCACATGAGCATCTCAGCCACAACCAGAAGAGCCCGTTCCAGAGCCGTTGGCCACTATGGTGAATTATATTCTGCCGCGACCAGACGATGCACCAGAGGTGCATATTCCGAAGAATGCAAAGTATCCGCTTCCGTTACCTCCACTACCGGTTGGCGTGCGAATAGAAGGGTCCTTGCTCGGACACCTTCCACTGGTCAAGTTCTCTGATTTCAACCTGGGAGACTATAAGACATATCCTCAGTTCCAGCTAGACCGATATCTGACGGTAGTGCATAATCCTACCAGACAGGTTGACGAATTCGTCCCGAAGGGATTTGCAGCAAATCTGGAGCACCCTGGACTCCTGAACCTGTTAAAGCTACCACATTTTGGGCGTAGCAATGAAGTGAACGCAGTTGTTAAAACACTGCTATCCTGCGCTCATGGAGGTTACCTTTGGCTCGGGAGGCCAATCGATTTAAATGTCGATTTAATTCATCGCATTACTGGCCTGTCTAAGGTTGGTAAGGATCCCAATATCCATTTTATGGGAAAGGAGAAGGATAGAAAACTGGCTGCAAAGCTGGTCCAGAAATACAACCTTACAAGAGGAGGTCGGGCTTATGACCTCACAATAGTAGAAGACGAAGCACTCAGATTTACAGGAAGTTTACTCGCGGGCAGACTTCTCACGAAGTGCAGACCGAAGGAAGTTACTGGAGCTGTCGTGGAACTTGCCATCGCAGCTGCGGAGGGAGAGCAGTACAACTGGTGCCTCTTCCTCCTCAATTCTTTTTTGGAAGACTGCCGAAACGTCCAAGATAACCCCGGTCAGTCGTTCCATTTTTCTTGGCTTTTAATTTTATGTGCTCTCGTCGGGTGGAAGGAGCCCCCGAACACTCAGTTCCTTCCGCGCCGCGCAGGAGAACCTGCCGGAATCCGCTATGTTAACCTTTGGGAATCCCCTAATCCCGCGAAGCGCAAGATGAACCGCGCTGTATTTTGTGAATACTACTATCTCCTCAGAGATACCATTCAGGAAATGCCAAGGCTGAGTGAGGAGACAGCGACGCTATATGAAGGAAAGTTGGCCTTTACTGCCGACTTACATCAACTTTACCTCCGTCCCTGCGGCATTGAAGAGAAATGGGCCGTAGGCCTTTACAGGATGACCACCGAAGATGTCGAAGAAACTATCAAGTCTTGGCCGGACGAATGGAGAGAAGCTGCCGACATCGCATCCGCGATGCCACCCGCCGCTGCGCAAGAGAAGGATAAGGGCAAGGAAGCCCCTGAGCAAAGAAGTGATGAAGGCTCGACAGAGCCGGCGACCAAGAAACAAAAGGTGTCGTATCCCTCTGAGGCCATTCCCTCGGGGATCGACCAGTATCTAAAAGAGCAATTTTGCGAGCTGCGGAACACGCACGCTCACATCAGAAGTGCTCTAGATCTGCAGTTTGTGGAAATAAAAGGTCTCGCAGGAAGGATTGCGCAGACTCATGCGCCAGCATCTACATCGCAGGCGCCACAAGAAATTCCAAGTACCGAGCGAGTTGAAGAACTCATAGAAAGGCATACTGTCGTACATATTCCGCCTACAAGCATGACACTTCCAAATACGCTAGCTGCACTACAGGTAAGCGCCGTTGGGCCCGTTGAAATAAATTTGTCTCTAATTCCTATAGAGACTCTACAGCTAGTGCACGAGAAAGTTTCTCTTGAGTTGAGGGCTAGAGAGCTCTCTACATTCCAGTAAAATCAATGACTGCAATCGCAGGAGATAGAGCTGAAGGCAAGTCATAAGAATATCTTCGAGAAACTTGCACTTTATGAGGCGCAAGACATCGGCATCAGAAACGCAGTGGATGAGATTGCCCAGGAATTGCCGGCTTGCGAGATTCAACCAGACCTCCCTCTGGTTGAGAAAGTTCAAATTATTGGAGGAAGGGTGAAAAACCTGGAACATGAAATAGTTGCTATGGCAGAGGGCCATAGAACCCAAATCGCGGAGCTAGAAGCCCGTGTTGCCGCGCAGTCTACAGATGATGCGCAGGAACAATTTGAAGCGCTGAGCAGAGCTTCCACACAGATGAAAGACAGAATACAGGAAGCCGAGAACCTGATGAGCCAAGCTATGGAAGCTTGGACAGATCTTGAGAAGCTCCCTTTCAAAGTTGGTCTTTTGGAACAGGTGCAAGCCGCAGAACAGTCCCTAACTGTTCTGACTGAAGAAGCTAAGGCCTTAACAGGCTTACCAAAAATGAAGAAAATGAGTGAAGTGCGCAGAATGCAACAGCAAGTGCACAAGCTCAGAACTGAAGATGAGAAGCTCACCAACAGCATTCAGCCATTTATGGATGAGTATGCTGATATCGTTGGTCAAGTCGAGGCAAAAATCAAAGAGATTGCCGAATCTCAAGAGGTGATTGATGCCATCACTAAAGAAGAAGCCACTGCAGAAATAGTGTAGACTGCTGTGGAATGTGTCGATGAATTGGACCACACTATTGCGCAGTGGAAGAAAGCATTCGCGCAGACCCAAGCAAAAGCAGATGCAAAAGTAAAGCGACCACATGCTAGTGCGAGTGGCTCGAGGGGGAGCCACAAGTAAGTGTTAGGGGCCTGTTGGAGCCAAGGTCGTAGCTATGGTAAAAGCTGCGAATTTTGAGGAAAAAGCACAAGTATGGAAGAGTGCTAAGTTTTGAGTAAGTGCAAATTTTGGGACAGAAGAAGACGGTGCGCAGTACAGTGCCAGATGGATAATCTCAGCGTAGATTACGGACCGGAAATCGTGGAGCTCGCGCACACGTCAGAAGGGAATGAAGGTAGCAGAGTGGAAAGCTCAGCTACCATAATCAATGAAGCAATGGAGTAGAGGGCTCAGCTACCCTCATTTAAAGCTAAGTACAGAAGTTATGGTTTCTCGGATCAAGGAAGAGCAACGGACCAAAGCATTGAAGGCGAAGGACGAGGCATCCATACCCGTAAGCTGCGCCGGAATTCATGGAGCCTGCAGGAAGCGGCGACATGACTGCAAGCGGCGCCTACAGTACACCTAGCCATGTGCGTGGTTAGGGTTTTTGGGGATTACTGCTGGGAAAGGCCCACAGTGTTGTAAAGGTGCGACCTCCATGGCCACCTATATATATGAATAATTGTAATGGGTAGATGTTAGTTAGCGAGATAGAGAGTCAGTTGGTGAGACTGATAGCTAACTAGTCAGTAAGCGGGTTAGCAGTGAAGCTAATCCTTGAGGTACAGACAGTCCGAGGCGACATCTGAACTATTGTAATCTCTGAGAGGAAGAGAATAGATCGAGAGAAGGGCTCCCAGCTGTGTGCGTGGAGTTTCCTGGAAAGATCTAAGGCTGCAGCTGTGTGCGTAGCATATTGTATAAGTCTATCATTTTCTGGTTAATATAAGATACTCCCGTGGACGTGGTTTTCCCCGTGGAGGTGGACTTCATATTTCTCGCTATTATGATGTTGTGAAAGAGATGATTACCTATTTTAGCTTACTAACGGTAAATACAGAAATATTGCGTTATCTTTAGGAGTGTATTGAGTAAATTCTTGAAGCCTCCTTGAGGACTATAATCGTTAAGGGTCGAAGGACTCGGTAGATAACGACGCCACAGCGATAGGAGAACTTGTTTCTGCGACGGACGCGCTCGCGAGACGACGCATAGAATATCCGCACAGCGGGTAATGGGTCATAGCGCAGGAGGGAAAGTACCGCGCAGCTAGGCTGCTGAGCAGGAGCTAGAGAGCTGTTGCGCTCATAAGTCTGAAGAGGGGTCAGACCGTCGCCTTAGAGGAATCGTCAAGGAGGAAAGAGCAATCTCCGTGTCGCCTAGGTTAAGGAAACCTGATTCCTTAGCCCCCCCATAGCCACTTCGGGTGAGACCTCGAGCTGCCGCGCAGCTCGTTTCCGAGAGGGCCAGTGCGCCAAGGGGTTTTGTTGCTGCGCTTCATTAAAACCCGGGTCTGTCCAAAAAGCATCCAACAGGGAGGTTCCTGCGTCAGAGTGTGAATATATAGGGGAGCAAGAATATTCAGTGAATATTGGTCCCAAAGAAAGGAACAGATTCATTGCACACTATTGGATGATATTTTGCACTCCAATAAGAAAGAATGGGAAGTCTACAGGAATTAGGAATCCAAGGTAGAGAGCACACAAGAGGGTGTCTCTCGTGTCTCTGTGTGTGAAGGATGTGCGGTAAAAATAGGTAGAAACCAGTAAATATGGAAACTAGACTATGCAAATAGGAATATAAACCAAAGTATGACATCTTATGAGTTGTAAATGAAAAACTAAAATGAAAATATTATGTGAATACTAACAGTGAATTGTAAACTGTAATAGTAAAAACAAGTAAATACCTAACAACATCTACCGCAATGAAAACTAATACACACACAGTATTTCTTCCGTTTACATTAATGAAAAGATCTACAAAAGAATCATTTTTCATTGTTTATAACAAATGGAATTACAGGAATAGAGTTACTTCTTTGGGCATATGGGCCCTTCAGACCGAGAAGCTAGTAGTCCTCTGTTGATGGTTTCGTCCTCTGAATGGCCATCAAATACAACCAGGTGCAGAGTATCAACCCATATAGTAGTAGGGAGCCAAAGGGGCTCAACCAACCAAGGGGATTTGCAGAGTGGGCTATGGATGGTGGAGGTTTGTGTGAATGGAATAATGGTGGATAGGGAATGATATTAAATGGTACCAAATATGGGAGAGGTTTGAATGGTAGGTTTTCGAATCATGTTCTTTAAAATGGGGGGAAAATATCACATATATATTGTGGTTTAGGGTTTTGAAACCCTAAAACCACTTGTAGTTTTTCCTTTTTGAATATTACCGCTAGTAAATTTTGAATTGAAGTGGGAGTTTGTATTTTTCAGGACAACCCCTCTATTTTGGTGGACACCTCCTTGTTAGGAGAGATTCCCTATTTTGGTGTATCTTGTCCAAAGGGGGTTTAGAACTTAGGACAAATGGGTTTATTCTTTGGGAACAAGGGTCCATAACATGTCATTTGGTGTGAATTCACTTTTCTTGTGCTAACAGATTGCCTCCTGATGTATGAGGTTAGGAGCTAATCGTATCACCAATAGAAATCATAGGACCTTCTTTTATCGTGGGACGGTGTGCCATTCTTGTGGAGGACAGAGCTTTGCTGCGAAGGAGGATTGCACTCTCTTCATGGAACGTCAAGGGCCATAATATGCAAATACAATACTCATAATGGATGAGGTACACATAATTTCAAATATACATGGATGAGGAGGGAATACCCATGCTCGTCTAAATGTATCAAGATACATAAATAATACTAAGGTGTTTATGGACAATATATTCAAGCGAACTCAAGAAAGATCTCCCTAGTCCAGGTGTATCTAGAACAAATAAATATAGAACACAATCTACTTTCCTAGATCAAAAGATATGCAATAGAAAAGGTAAATGACTTACCTCGGATCTGCAAATCCTTTCCTATTTGTTTCTCCAAGCTCTAGGGCCTATATATCTCAAGCTACAAAACCTTGTCAAACATATGGAAACAAGAAAATAGTAAAAGCAAATCTAAACATGAACTGATCTAAGCTAATAGTTAAGGAAGAAAGATCTAAATATTATCAACACAACAATATTTATGGAAAGAGTTTGTATTACTGTAGATGAATGGGAAATACATAGAATAAATATAGTCACAACCTAAGCCTTAACGTTGTAACTTCCATCCAACAATCCAAGCCAAGCCTCCAAAAGATGATGTATGCCTCCCAAAGGATGAGTAGGGATCACCTAGGATAATTCCACTAGCATGAGAGTACTATAGTCCTCCTCCCCATTCTCAATGGAGAGAGAGATCTTATTAATAAGGCTAAATGGATAGAGTAAGTTGAGGATTAAGGGGAGAGGTCTAAGGGATCTTCCCATTAGTTAAGGGACTGAATACCAACCTTCTTATCAACTAGGGATAAACCTCCACGTCACCTAGCTTCAAGAATTCACTCGAAGCTCCTTGTTATCCACATTAACCAACCTTGGTGCACCTTGCCTGATGGAAACTGGCACCAGGAAGGGATCAATGCATCTTGTATGAGGGAAGCAAGAGCCACTGGAGCACACTGGCAGTGTACATTATGCGCCATCGTTAGTCTAGAACTTCTTGTAGGGAAGCAGGATGTGCCAATGAAACTGCAGAAGGTGGAACAAAAGGGAAACAACTTGATCGAGATGTTTCATCTAGGGAAACTTCAGGGATTAAGGCATTGAGTTGACACATGACTCATGATGATGAGATTTTGGTGTAACAAAATGCCCCCCAAAGCATGAAGCTGGTAAAATAAGACAGGTGAAATTCTTTGTAAACTGAAGGATCGACGGTAAGGACTTGTTGGCTGGAAGAAACTACTGCAGTACAACCAACTTTGAGATACAAGTATCACATGACTCATAACATGGTTTCCGACCAATACACTGCAGATCCATGGTAGTAGAGACCGACTTAACACAATCATGGCTACTAGAAACAATCGTAGATCCATGATGAGATTATAACACAACCAGAAACAATACAAAGTGGATTCGTGCAATATAACTCAAACAATCTCCATCACAACCTGGGTAAGATATGATTTCCCCAGGGTATTCAAGCCGAACCCACAATGATATGAATCTAAACATGTGATTACAATCCTTGGAGTCGAACATGGTAGAAACCACTTGATCACCGGTCATTGATGTATATCGTTAACAAGAGAGAGGGAAATCACCATTGATGTCAATGATTCCCAAGGTATCATAGTACATACCATTGAATGTGAATCAATGAGCCGAGGTCGAACAATCGATGGAATCTTTCAATCAAGAGCTAATGATGTAAACTCATGTTGAAAGCGAGGTAACCTTCCATTGATGCATGTAGGTCCAAGGTACTTGATTGGTTTCTAGATTCAATCCTCGGATGATGTGTTGAAGTCGACAAGGCCCGAATCCATCGAAGGAGGGCCATGATGAATCCCCCATCATCGACACGAAACGCAATCATATATGTTTGGAGTGAATCGGACAGTGATGTGTGAGACTGAATCAAGGACGACTGACATGATGGAAGGTGAATATGATTGCAGATAGTGAATGAATGACCAAAACTCATCTTGAACATGGACATGGCATGAATTGGTAGTATTGACATGACGAGAATAGGACTAACCCCCTAATGCAATTGATGTTGGAAGCATTCTTTGGATGACCCAAAGGAGTGATAAGACTCATGGGACCAGTGACTCGACGAAAAATGGATTACCTAAGTACTGAATGCATATGAAGATGAGTGCTATGTCCAAGAGTGACTATGCACTACCGTAATTACAAGGAAACACAAAATATTTCCTTTTCCCCATCATGATTAATGAGTGCCTCTTTTGTTTTTTAACAAGCTTGAGGAGGGTAATAGATGCTCGATATAGCTCATCCTTTGGACGAGTCCAATCCCAAATGTTTTACGAACCTAGGATAGAATGGGTTCATCCTAAAATGGTCCCTTCGATGCTAGATGTTGGGCCCAAGTTGAGACAAAGTTTTGAAAACACCTTTTTGAGACAAGTAGGAAAAGCTGAGCTGAGCGCAGCTCATAAATACAATTTTGGCTAAGTATTGAGGATGTTGCGAAGTTGCGCGCAGCATCCAACTTTTGACCAAACCGCAGAGTTACGTGCAACATCAAAGTTTTGGACGTGATGCAAAAACCAGTACTGCGCCGAAGCAGTGCTGCAGAGTTAGGAGGCCACGTGGAGCCAGCAAAGCGGTGTACTAGACAAGTATCAAGTGCAGGTACCAGTTGGACCAATAGCATCCATTTTTGGAAAGATATTTCAGGATTGCCGAGCAGCGGACATAGGCAAATCAGGAAGGCGGCCATGCGTGGATTGTTAAGGAAAGTGACCTTTGGCACGCTTAGAAGGTAAAACCGTTAGAGAGAAACGGTTCAGCAGAAGTAGCATGTAGGCATGCGTGCGATAGGAAGGCCAATAGCGACAAGATGAGGACATGGAGATCCACCAGGATCAAACAGACGCTACCAGGAGCCAGCAAGCCGGTTTGGAAAACTGTCACAGTTTTGAAAACCCTTAGGGTTTTGGGTTTTAGGTCTTTGACATTGTATAGACATGACCTTCAGGCATGATCTATTAAAGAAGACAATTTTGTATGGGATGGGGTTGTTGTTGGGTTGTTGGTTGTTATTGCTCTATTTTTGGGGGCTAGATGCTAGTTGTTAGAGTAATCATGAGATAACCTTTTGTATTGTAAAATCTCTCTGAGCTGAGAATATTGTAAAGGATTTGCAACTGTGTGCGCAGAGACCTAGACAAGAGAGAGGAGAGTTTGTAGCTGAGTGCGTAGACTAAGAACAGTTGCCCCATCCCCTTTTGAAAGAAATATATTACCAACTGTTCTTGTGGACGTAGCTTTCCATCCGGGGAAGTGAACCACGTTAAATCCTGTGTTATGCGATTATGTTTTATGAATGAATGAATGTCTGTATTGCCTGTAGAATGAATGTTTGAATGTTTCCTTGCATGCTGTAATAGGGGAACTTTGATATACATTTACCACTAGGAGAAGTTTGGGAATGATATGCTAGATTCCACAGGAACAGATGAATGGCGAACATTTCAATTATATGTTAGGATCGTGAATTAGTCATTTAAGTTTAAATACTTTCTTAAACACAGTGAAGGAACGTAGCATGGTTAGTCGCATCTATCATTTCAGTTCACATTGTAATAATCTAAGTCCTTGAATGAATGCTAGAAAGATAACTAGTAAGTGCCTGAATGAATGGACAAGTGATATTCATTTCAGTGCCTTAGCGTTTTCAAGATCTTCCAAGTAAAGAATCAGCATGGTAGAATCGCAGTTCTAGTAGAATACTCACAGCAGTAAGAAGTTTTTAAGTGAGGCCCGCAGTGTTGCCCTCACCGCGTAGTACAACTCACAGCGTAGATCCTGCTACGTGCCACATCACTTTGCCCCGCAGCGCACTCCTTCTGTCCTGCGCTACGCAGCTTGTTCATATAAACAACTCATCATTTACTGTGGAAAACTGATTCCGTAGTACCCCATAAGATACACCTCGGGTGAGACCTCAACCTGCTCGCAGGTTGTTTCCGAAAGGGCCGGTGCGAAGGTGTTTTGTTGGTTAAAAGGGAGAACCGCAAAAAACCTAGGTCTAATTGGAAACCTTTGGGTCAGTTTAAGCCAACAAATGGTTCCATTGCCATGCTAGAATCCATGATGAGTTGCAATCATGATGTGTGAAGAAGAATATCAGTTCCCCGAAGGATTTGACTATTGGCATCCTGAAAAGACAGAAATCCAGGCTTGGTGGGATAAGACCATAAGAAATTTTAACAGACAAGAGAATAGACAGCCACGTCTAAGTGACACACAGTGGTTGGATAGATATCTGTTGGACGACATTCACGAGATTTTTTGGGCATCATTTCCAAACGAGTTGCATGCATGGATCTCGCGGCTCGCAGAGAAGAAAAACTGTTTCCAGGGAGGAGTACCCACAGAATGGAATCCTGAGCTCGCAGCATAGTTCAAAGCGCTAGATAGCCTATTGTCACGTGCAGTTGACTATTGGGTCGATCATATGCTAGAAGGCTTTGTAACAAAATTTGCTATAGACACAATCAAATCCTACAGCCAAGCAGAAGCAAAAATTTTCGGAGGATTTCAAGGTAAGTTCCTGAACAATCTCAGTCTATACATTAAGATGTTGTTAGTTGAGAAAGGTGTTTTAAGAATGCAGTAATATTCTTGAAGCTTGTCATGATAAACAATACATATATTGATTCTGACGAAGAGACACATACTCTTAGAAGTGGTAAGAGATATAAAATTAATAAGAGTCTGGGAGGCCCTGGACTCCATATTAATACTGAGATCCCATGTAACATTAACAACGAAGTTGTACCACCATTTATGCCTAAGAACGTACCGGCTGCAGAGACCGCACCACCTTTATCTCAAAAACCACCCGCTACCCAGCCCGCCCCACAAAATACTCAGCCCACCCTGCAGAAGACTCGGCCTAGTCCATCTCTCCCGATAGTCCCATTTGTATTTACTGCGCAGAGCCCTTTACAATAGCCGCACACTAATCCCGACGCTCCACCATGTAGTAGCACAATGGAAAACACAGATATGAAGCTACCAATATTCAGAGGAACTGGCTTAGAAGACCATGACTAGCATTGGTTTCTTTGTGAAGCCGTATGGAGTGTAAGACAAATCCAGGATGATGCAGTGAAGCAAGCACAGCTCATCACCACCTTTAGAGACAGAGCTTTACATTGGTTTATGAAATACTCTACCATACAGCCGAGAACTCTCGCAGAAATTAAAGCTGCGCTCATAGCAAAATTTAAGAAACCTAAATCTGAATCTCAGTGTATAACCAAGTTGAAAGAAATAAAGCAGAAACCAACTGAAACAGTTTGGGAGTTTGATCAGAAGTTCAAGACCCTATTAGACCAAGTGAGCTTTGTTATAGCTCCGGAACAGCACAAGGAATGGTTCATTACTGTGTTATTGCCCCATATTAGGTTACCATTGATGCAGCAGAAGGTTGAGTCCTAGGCAGAGGCCTTAGAGATCGCAATGAAGTTAGAGGCTTCGCTAATTGGTGAGACTAGTTCTGGGATGTCTTAGATCCAGAACCAGTTGACCACCCTGACACTAGAGTTGCAAAGCATGAAAAATGGCAAAGAACAAAGGTATAAACCTAGACACGAGGTCTGGTGTATAGCTTGTAAAGGAGAAGGCCACGACAGAGAGCATTGCCCTCTATTCCGTGACTATCTTAACAGTGGTGTGCCAAAACCCATTGAATAAGAATCAGGCCCCATGGTGTGAAATCTCTAAAACCACAAGACACAGACCTGCAGACTGTTATCTTATACAGAAATATGTGAAAACACCTAAAAATTTATATTGCAGTTTCTGTAAATCAGTTGGACACGATGAATCCAACTGCCGCGCATATGAATTAATGAATGAAAGAAAAAGGGATATGGACTCAATGCGAGGTGTTGGCTTGTATCGCGTATAAGAAGATGCCCATTCGAAACAAGAAAATGCACAATATGACCAAGGAGGATACAGAGGTCATTGTGGTGGACACTGCGGCAGAGGAAGAAATGCTGGCCCCGCGCAGGGAAGAGGCCGCGACTAGGTCATTTGTTATAATTGTGGCCAACTAGGTCACGTATCCAGAGATTGTGTTAACCCATGCACTACATGCAATTATTGTAAATCATTTGACCATGTTATTGAAGATTGCCCAGTGCTAGAGGTCGAAATGTAGAAATGAAGACGGACGGATGCACCGAACACGAATGTCCAGTGGATCGCAGTAGAAAATACACCAGTGGATCCGAGCATGAATGTGGTCACACGCAGTGGCGCTAAGATAGGCCGCGATAGAGGAGCAGAAGCTTCAACATCAGGGGAGGCACATACGAAGAAGGATCCCCTTGAAATATTATGGATAAGGAAAGCTCCAGGAAAAGCACCCCCTCTTAATTTACAGAAGATTAAGGAGATCTTCATTGACACGTGGGATACCTTTAGAGAACCAGCAGATAAGTCATCAAGGATCTCGCTGTGTAGTGAAACACCGCATGTTGAAGACATGCCGGCTCCTTATGATAACACAAGCACTGCGACAGATGTCCGTACTTCTGTTGAGCAGTTCTTGCGAAGCTGCATGCAGTTACTAAAAAGAGAGAAAGCCATAGTAGAGCTCCAGAAGCTCATCAGCCAGTATGAACCTCAGATTGCAACAGAGACTTCAGATAGCGTCGTACATCATATAAGTAAACACAAAAGAACAGGCCGAGAGATGAGGCTTACTGCGCAGATACGAGATTTTGAAATGGATGAAGTCATCCTTGATCTAGGATCAGAAGTGAATGTCTTGACTAAGCAGACATGGCAGCATATGGGTCGACCAAAGTTGCTCTGGTCACCTATCCAGTTATGAATGGCTAATCAAGAGAAGGTCATACCTTTTGGCCGCTTAGCTAATGTAGTAGTTGACATCGACGGAGTACAGAGTCATGCAGACTTTGAAGTTATTGAAATTGTGGATGACAGTCAACCTTTTCCAGCAATATTGGGAATCGATTGGGCTATGGATAACTTGGCTATCATAAACTTGAAGACAAAGAAGATGATCTTTGAAGGGAAGCATCTTAGAGTTATTGCACTATTGGATCCTAAAGATGGTGATAGATACAGTGAGTCAATTCAGGAGGAATCCCAAGCTCGAGATTTAGACCGACTATACCACCTGACTGCGAACAAGGAAGACTACATTAATCCTACTGCGGATGGTACGCTCAGCTGGCGATGTGACACTTCTTGTATCTCTGACTCGGATACAGGACTGGAGAATTGGAAAAGCTGCATGCATGAAGTATCAGCAAGAAGATGTGTGCAGGTTACGAAATCACTGCGCTGGATCGGAAAAGAGGTGAGTCCTATTCCCACATATGATGGTTCTGCTAATGTTTACAGTTTCATAAGGGAATATACTGCAGCTATACCATATGAGCATAGACTATCAGCTTTAGATATGGCATTTCACGATACACCTGCTAGATGGTGGAATTCACATAAGAAAACATTGACCACTTGGGATCAATGCAGAACTAAGATGCAGATCCGTTCGCCAAAAGGGTTATTTTACCCTTCGAAAAGTATAATGGACAGACAGACCCTAGCCAACACATTGAAATCTATTCAAAAGCATGGGTGGAAAGACCACATACAGAATGGGTACATTTATTTGTACATACATTGGATGCGGGTATCCGAGAGAAATGGTACCTAGACCTAGAGTTGCACAGCGAACTCACTAATTGGGAGCTGCTCACTGTGAACTTCCAGAAGGACTTCAGTTTTGAAGATGAGAATCCACTAATCCATGAAGCATTACAGCTAATCAAGAAGCGGATATTCCAAGATGACTTTCCTCATCAAAACATGACATTGCAGGAGTTTTTTGGGACAGAGTGCATTCCTATGCAGCTACAATCAAAATGGAAGGAACATGAAGAGCACTTTATCGAGTGTTACAACTTAGCTGAAGATACCAATGATACAAATGAAGACGATGAGGAGGATCCGTGCAACATAGATATACTAGAGTCCGAAGGTGTGCACGAGGTATAAGGACCTCCGTTGGAAATCCCAGATATGACTGGACCAGTAAAAACATAAAAAGTGAACATTGGCACAAACAAAGAGCCGAAGTTCACATCAATAGGTGATTATTGGGATGATAAGACTGTTGCAGAGATCACAGATACCTTACATGAGTATCAGGAACTGTTTCCAACCAAATTTACAGATATGAAAGGAATTTCAGGAGACCTAGGGGTCATGAAAATACCTTTAAAGCCAGGTGCTAAGCCTGTCAAGCAGAGGCCATACAGATTGAATCCGTGCTACAAGGAAAAAGTTCGCGTAGAGCTAGATAAGATGCTAGAGGTAGGAATCATTGAATCGATCGAAGAATCCGAATGGATTAGCCCCATGGTTGTTCAAGACAAGAAAGCAAAAGTCGAGATCAGGATCTGTGTGGATCTCAAAAAACTGAATGATGCTTCCATGCACGACCCATTTCCTACTCCATTCACAAACGAAGTGCTTGATAATGTTGGAGGAAATGAGGCATATTCTTTCACTGATGGTTTCTCTGGTTACCATCAGATCAGGATTGATCCTGCGGATAGGCATAAGATGACATTTGCTACAGAATGGGGGTCATTCCAGTACACCGTCATGCCTTTTGGTCTGAAGAATGCACCTGCCATATTCTCTAGAGTCATCGTCGCAGCATTTAAAGATTTTATGCACAAGTTTCTAGAAGCATACTTTGATTATTGGACTGTGTTTGGTCTATTGAAAAATCATTGCGCAAATCTCCGCATGATGCTCGAAAAGTGTCGACAGCATCAAATATCCTTGAAATTGAAGAAGTGTATTTTCTGTGTGCCCTATGGAATTTTACTTTACCACACTGTCTGTAAGCAAGGATTGATGGTAGACCCTGCGATGATTGCAGTTATTGCAAACTTACCAACACCAAATTCAGTCACAATGTTGCGCTCTACCTTGGGCCATACAGGCTATTATAGGAAGTTCATTAAGGGTTATGCGCAAATAACTACAACAATGGAAAAGCTGTTGAAGAAGGACGCACCGTTCATTTGGAACGCAGAATGCAAACAGGGTTTTGATACACTAAAAGAAAAGATGGTCACTGCACCGATTCTAGTCTTTCCAGACTGGACAAAGCCATTCCATGTCCATGTTGACACATCATGTATTTCCCTGGGGATCGTGTTAGCTCAGCCAGGAGAAGGAGGTATTGACCACCCTATTGCATTTTCTAGCAGAAAACTTTCAACAACAGAGAAGAACTATACTACTACTGAGAGGGAAGGCCTTGCGATGGTATATGCCCTACATAAATTTAGACACTACTTGCTGGGATTGCACTTCCTTATGTTTACTAACTATTTTGCTCTGAAATACTTGGTCAACAAGCCAGTGTTAGGGGGACGCATATGCTGATGGCTATTGTTGTTCCAGGAATATGACTTTGAGATTATTGTCAAGCTAGGTAGACTGAAATTGGGACCTGATCATCTGTCAAGGATTGAGTCAGGAGAGGAGTCGACGAATATTGAAGACAGTCTACCTGATGCGCAGTTATTTAGTATACAGGTTGTCGATGATTATTACAAGGATATCATTGATTTCCTAACCACATGGCTGGAACCCCAGGAATTCTCTATCCAGCAGAAAAAAAAATTAGTAGTGCGCGCCACGGACTTCACTATAATTGCAGGTCAGTTATACAAACTTGGGCCGGATGAAGTCCTACGCAGGGACGTACTTGATCATGAGAAGCCATTTATTCTAGCGGATGCACACTCAGGAATCGCGGGAGGTCACTATGCAGGAAGGGCTACCGTGCAGAAGATATTGCGTGTAGGGCTATGGTGGCCTACGCTCCATAAAGATGCCAAAGAACACTGCAAGAACTGTGATGTCTGTCAGAGGACAGGAAAACCATCACGCCGAGATGAGATGCCACTAAATCCACAATTGACACTGCAGCCATTTGAAAAATGGGCAATAGACTTTGTGGGTCCTATAAACCCACCAGGAAAAAGAACAGGTGCAAAGTATATTATTACTTCTATTGATTACCTCACTAGATGGGCAGAAGCAAAACCAATTAAGGATTGTAGCGCCAATACTACTGCACAATTTATTTTTGAAGAAATACTCACCAGATTTGGCTGTCCGAAGATTTTGATGAGTGACCAAGGTAATCACTTCTTGAACAAGACTATTGAGGCACTTATAGAGGAATTCCACTTTCATCATCAACGTAGTACTCCATATCATCCACAGGAGAATGGTACTGTAGAGGCTTTTAGTAAAATATTGGAGAACGCACTCACTAAGGTATGCAATGTAAAAAGAGACGATTGGGACCTGTGCATCTCTTCTGTGTTATGGGCATACAGGACCACATGCAAGAAATTGACAGGACAGACACCCTTTCGCTTAGTTTATGTGCAGGAGGATATAATGCCTATGGAATATATTGTCCCTAGTTTAAGAATCGCTGCATTTACTGGGATGGCAGATTACAAAGCTCTAGAAGAAATATTGCTACACTTACTAGGCTTGGAGGAAGATCGCTTCATCGCAGGCTTCCACCAGCAAGCATAGAAGGACCGCGAGAAAGCATGGCATGATCGCCATATAAAGAACAAGTGTTTTCAGGTAGGTGATCTAGTCCTCCTATATGATAGCAAATTCATGAAATTCCCTGGTAAATTTAAGATGCATTTGCTTGGCCCATATACTGTGATACATGTTACTAACACTGGTGCAGTCCAGTTAGCCAATTTAGCTGGTGATACCATGCCAACCCTAATAAATGGAAGCAGGCTAAAGCTATACCATGATAGAACTGCTTCACAGAACCTTGAATAACAAGCAAAGGAAGGAAGTTCTAAGTGTCAAGTACAGTTGAAATTGGACACTAGAAATATAAAGAATTTTGTACATGTATGATAAAAGGAAGAAGGTATAATAAGAAGAATAATCTATGTACCCGCGCAGCAGTGTTAAAGCTGCGCGGAAGGGAAAAAAAAGTGGAAGCTGTGCAGTTGGAAAATGTTGGCACTGCGAAGTAGTCGTGTAGGGTTGCAGATGGTTTTCCGTGCAGTTCGGCGCAGCACTCAGAGAAAAATAGTCATTGCATGGCTTTTCAGGAAAATAGCCGTTAGATGACCGTTACAGCAACCGCTTCAGCATTTAAAGAGAAGATAGCCGTTCTGAGCACGTTGATGACGGAAAAGACCGAAGGATCCGCTCAAATTCGCCAATGGACACCACATTAAATTCCTATCTAGCCATTGAAGGGCACGGGAGGGGGTCTGCTACGCCTATAAATAACACCGTTGGGAGATTTGCGGGCGTTACCGAGCACTTAGAATTTTCTTGTGATTAACCTCTCTGAGCTAGTAGCCATCTGTATTCTGTCTACCTTAGCCGCTATCTCAGTAATGAATGTCTGAACCTTCCTAATAAGAAGAAGAACTGACCATTGAAGAAGCACTGAGGATCTTTCAGCACGGAGGGATTCAGTAGTTAATGAAAACTCCAGTTAAGAAGGTCGCCGTAGAACAAGGTGAAGGATCCCGCAGATCACCAAGAATTAATCTGACAATGCAGGAAAAAGCGAAAGATAAAGGAAAACACATAACGGGACTTCGAAGCAAGGTCATAAATATGGGCTCCTCGGCACAAAAATCGCCAGTCTATCAGAAAGAACCCTTGAAGATGACACCCAAATATATCTCCCCGCGGGCACTGAATGTCCCTGTGTTTAAATTGTCCAAGAATGTGAGATATGACATTCCTCTGTCACCTATCTCCAAGCATGTAACGACTGCTAAGCATCTGCTGGGAAAGATAGAAGATTGTAAATGGGAGGATTATGACCTCTTGGGAATGAAGAAGGATGAGCCAGATGTTCCCAAGTACCCAGATTTTCAACCAGACCAGTATATGTGCTGGAAAAAGGATGCCAAGGGAACTCTTAACCTAGTTGCCGAGAGCTAGCTAACACCTGTCGTTTAGTCGTGGCTACTGAACTTGCTAAGATTGCCACATTTTGACCATTCTCCAGAACTTAATATCGTGGTTCGCACACTCATGGCGTGAATCCACCAAGGTTATCTATGGCTGGATAGGAACATCAATATTAACATCGATTTGATCCACCGCATCACTGGGCTAAGCAAGCACGGTAAGGATCCTAAGCAATTCTTCCAGGGGAAGAGCAAAGATAAAGAGGCTTTTGAGAAGATGAAGAAAACCCACCCGGTGGTGAAGGGAAAAAGAGGTTTCCCAACATAAGATATAGAGGACAGAGAAACAAGATTTGTAACGCAATTGCTCACAGGAAAGATACTCAAAACAGCTAGGCCTCCAGAGGTGCCTATGGGCGCAATACTCCTGGGTGCCACAGCGGCTGAAGGCGCCAACTTTAATTGGTGTCAGTTTCTGTTAAATGAGTTCCTTGAAGAATTCAACGACACGCAGGTGAATGGCGGCCAGTTCCATTTCACCTGGCTCATCGTCCTGATTGCTTTTTGTGGATGGAAGGAGCCGAGATATTATGTGGGTGTCATTATGGACACCAATGATCCTAGAGGGTTTAAGTTCGTCAACCTTTGGGAAAACACAAAT
Source organism: Larix kaempferi (assembly GCA_027924585.1). NCBI lineage: Eukaryota > Viridiplantae > Streptophyta > Pinopsida > Pinales > Pinaceae > Larix > Larix kaempferi. The sequence goes on along the minus strand of BSBM01000926.1, from coordinate 868,623 downwards.
GCAGAGCGCTAGCATGCGACAGCAGAAGTCTTTTACTAGTACTATATTTAGCTATGCGATGCAATCACGAAGACAGGCCGCATTACAAAGTAGGTCACGGCGAAGTATATCCGCGTCATCGACTTTGAGGTGGATATGAAATGTATCTTCATATTGTCGAAAGCACAAACAAAGAAACCAGAGTGGTTCCCAGGGAACTACATCATGTATGAGCAAGACGTTGAAGACCTCATGAAAGATTGGCCACCAGAGTTCTGCGTAGAAATTATGGACATGGAGATAGATTCAGTAGAGGATGAGCCAATCCCGCTCTCATGCCCAATCACTGAAGAAACAGGGAAGAGAAAAGAACCTGAGACTTTGCAGAAGCCAAAGTCGAGGAAGAAGGTGAAGGCCACAAAGATTCAATTAGAGGCAGTCCTCAATGATGATGACTACGAGATGATAGTCGAAATAGTCTCAGAGCAGATGCAGGAGCTCATGGCAGATAAAGATAAAAAGGATAAGGTCATCCAGGATGACCTGCAGAAGACGCAACTCGCAATGCAAGGTTTGATGAAGAAAATGGACAATGTCCAGAAAAGCTTGAGCTTGCCACGTGACACAGGAGCAGAAGGGAGGTCGCCAGGAACCTCGCAGCAAACGCCACCGCAGTTAGCAATAACGCTGCCATCGAAGACTAGAATTGTCCATGTGGACCCATTGGCTGTTGCATTGCCAATGGCAGAACAAGTTGTGCTGGACACAAAGGGAGTCGAGAGGGTCGAGCTCGACTTAGCCAAAATCCCCTTACCAGGATTGCACTTCATCCACACGCAGATCATTGAGGAGATGCATGACCGAACGGTGGAGTCAATGAAGTCACACGCAGAGCTCACCGCAGCAAACAGGCAAATTCAGCTGAATGCATAAATGCAACTGTGGAACGAACTGGACCGCCGACAAAATTTGGAGACCACCATATCCAATGTTGCGCATGATATTGAAGGTATAGAACTCCAGGATGATCCTGCGGACACAGTTCTGAGGATCGGGGATAGGGTAAGATCTTTGCAGTCGGAGATGCAAGATAAGGAAATTTTTTATTAGGCTGATATTACCTTGTTGAAGGCACAAATGAACATACAAGCACCATTAACTGAACATCAAGTCAGAGAGCAAGCAGTGAGTGCCGCCTTGAAAAGCATTACAAGTAAGATGGCTAAGTGACAATCTCTCCTGGATAAGGTTTCACAGGCAATCACGACCCTTGAAGAGGATCAAGGGTTGCTACAGGTCAAGACCGCGGTAGAAGAAAACAAGACCTCGCTGGACAAGTTGAACGCAGAGGTTAAAGCTCTGCCACCTAGAGAGAGGCTGCCAAGATATAAGGAGATATCCAATTTAAAGAAAGAAGTACAAGAATTATGACAAAAAGAGACTGAGATAGATAATCAGTCGCAGTAGCTCCTGGAGAATGCCATGGCGGTTTCGCAGCAGATTGAAGACAAGTTAGCAGAACTATGCGATAACCAGGAGCAGGTACAAGACCAAATTGGACAAGAATAACTCCAACACTGCTTGAGACAGTTAAACAGGTTGAGTAGGATACAAGAGAAGCAGTGGAGCAGTTGTGCGGTACATATGACAAGTTCACGACCAAGTTTGTTCCACTGGTCGTGGCACAGAGTGAGATAGCTGAAACAATCAGTGGTTCGGGGATGAGCCACATGTAAGTGTTAGGGGCATGTTGGGCCCAGGTTGAGACAAAGTTTTGAAAACACCTTTTTGAGACAAGCAGGGAAAGCTGAGCTGAGCGCAGCTCAGAAATACAATTTTGGCTAAGTATTGAGGATGCTGCGAAGTTGCGTGCAACATCCAACTTTTGACCAGACTGCGAAGTTGCGCGCAACATCAAAGTTTTGGACATGATGCGAAGGCCAGTACTGCGCCGAAGCAGTGCTGCGGAGTTAGGAGGCCATGTGGAGCCAGCAAAGCGGTGTGCTGGACAAGTATCAAGTGTAGGTACCGGTTGGACCGGTAGTAGCCAGTTTTGGAAAGTTATTCCAGGATTGTCGAGCGGCGGACATAGGCAAATCAGGAAGGCGACCACGTGTGGATTGTTAAGGAAAGTGACATTTGGCATGCTTAGAAGGTAAAACCGTTAGAGAGAAATGGTTCGGCAGAAGCAGCCTGTAGGCATGCATGCGATAGGAAGGCCGATAGCGACAGGATGAGGATGTGGAGATCCACCAGGATCAAACAGACGCTACCAGGAGCCAGCAAGCTGGTTTGGAAAATCGTCGCAGTTTTGGAAACCCTTAGGGTTTTGGGTTTTAGGTCTTTGACATTGTACAGACATGACCTTCGGGCATGATCTATTAAAGAAGACAATTTTGTATGGGATGGGGTTGTTGTTGGGTTGTTGTTGGGTTGTTGGTTGTTATTGCTCTATTTTTGGGGGCTAGATACTAGTTGTTAGAGTAATCATGAGATAACCTTTTGTATTGTAAAATCTCTTTGAGCTGAGAATATTGTAAAGGCTCTGCAGCTGTGTGCGTAGAGACCTAGCCGAGAGAGAGGAGAGTCTGCAGCTGAGTGCGCAAACTAAGAACGGTTGCCCCATCCCCTTTTGAAAGAAATATATTACCAACCATTCTTGTGGACGTAGCTTTCCATCTGGGGAAGTGAACCATGTTAAATCTTGTGTTATGCGATTATGTTTTATGAATGAATGACTGTCTATATTGCCTGTAGAATGAATTTTTGAATGTTTCCTTGCATGCTGTAATAGGGGAACTTTGATATGCATTTACCAATAGGAGAAGTTTGGGAATGATATGCTAGATTCCATGGGAACAGATGAATGGCGAACATTTCAATTGTATGTTAGGATCGTGAATTAGTCATTTAAGTTTAAATACTTTCTTAAACACAGTGAAGGAACGTAGCATGGTTAGTCGCATCTATCATTTCAGTTCACATTGTAATAATCTAAGTCCTTGAATGAATGCTAGAAAGATAACTAGTAAGTTCCTGAATGAATGGACGAGTGATATTTATTTCAGTTCCTTAGCGTTTTCAAGATCTTCCAAGTAAAGAATCAACGTGGTGGACTCGTAGTTCCAGTAGAAGACTCACAGTAGTAAGAAGTCTTTAAGTGAGGCTCATAGTGTTTCCCTCACCGCGTAGTACAGCTCACAGCGTAGATCCTACTACGTGCCGCATCACTTTGCCCCGCAGCGCACTCCTTCTGTCCTGCACTACGCAGCTTGTTCATATAAACAACTCATCATTTACTGTGGAAACCTGATTACATAGTACCCCATAAGATACACGTCGGGTGAGACCTCAACCTGCTCGCAAGTTGTTGCCAAAAGGGCCGGTGCAAAGGGGTTTTGTTGGTCAAAAGGGAGAACCGCAAAGAACTTGGGTCTAATTGGAAACCTCTAGGTCAGTTTAAGCCAACAAATGGTTTCGTTTCCATGCTAGAATCCGTGATGAGTTGCAATCATGATGTGTGAAGAAGAATATCAGTTCCCTGAAGGATCTGCCTATTGGCATCCTGAAAAGACAGAGGAGACCTATACTTAGTTCTTCCTAAAGACATACAGTGGGGAGACCTAGGTAAGAATGATAAATCTGTTGTTTTTTTTCATTTTATGCTTTTTAGATGTTTTTGGAGTGGTATTGATGATTAATACATGCTTATGCAAATGTTGGTCCATCCCATCCAGCGGGTGCTTCTTCGATCATGTGGAGAGGAGCGGTACGAGAGATGAAGGATGTGGATCGAGATTCCATGGAGGAGCTAGATGAGTTGGAGGAGAACCTCCAGTGGTTGACGCTCAATATCTTGGATCCACGCATACATGAGCTACTTTGCCACTATCATCAGCATACTATGGGGGTATCTGAGCGCTTTGGTTTGTTGCTTCAAAAAGTAGACAGGGCCATTGTCTGCTATCATGAGCGTCCTAGGGAATAGGCTCATATATGTATGTACTGAAAGCCATGGGCTTCAGACTTTTGTAGAGGAGACTCTTACTGAAAGCTCACGTGCTTCATATTTTTGCACTAGTACCACATTTTTGTATTTATACCAACATGATATATAAAACTCTATTTGTGGCTCTATATACAATGTTCTAGTGATTATTATGGGATCTTGTACATGTTTTCTTATACATTATGGATGATTTACATGTTGTGTCATTTTTACATCTTTGAAATAATGTTCTATGAATGTGAAACGTACCAATCTAGTATAAAATTGGCCAATGAATTAGCAATAGTGTTCATCTCTCTAGGTATATGCAGGTATTGAATAGACTCAAAATACCTCTCCAAGAGACATACTCATCGAAATAGATGGAGCAGCATGGGATCACGGATGGCATATACATGGTTAAGCTGGGAGGCCACTAGCTGTGAGTCAAGGTGAACCACAATGTGGTCCATACCTAGGGAAAGAGCATCAGTTAAGACTCCAATCACCGCGTGATACTCGGTGGCGTTATTGGTTGTGTACCCTAGACAACTCCCTCCTGAACTAATGAGCTCGCCGGTAGGAGAGTAAAGCACCCAAGCTGTCGAAGCGAGGTTATAGGTATGTCGACTGGCACCGTCCGCAAATCCAACACATGTTTCCATCTACACATTCAGGCAGAATATGGTATAAGCGTAGAAACAAGATCCTAACACACTCAAGAAAAGCGTCACACCACACAAAAGACACATCATGTACAATATATACATAGCACTAATGCATGCAAAATTAAGCATAGTACCATTTCAAGAGGAGCCCATTGCGAGGGTCCCCTAAAGATATTCCATCATAATCTTCGAGCTCATATGCTCCTTTCTCCAACACGTGTTTGACCACATATGGACCGTACCACATGTACTCGAGCTTTCCTGCCCCAAGTTTATCATGTTTTTGGTCGTATGTGAGGAACAAATCACCCTCGTTAAAGACACTAGGTTTGACGGATCTGTCATATTGGGCCTTGACGTACTTCTTATGAGCTTCGTTGGCCAGAGCAGCATCAAAATGAGTTTCGTCGAGTTTCACTAGGTGGAGGAAACGTTCTTCCTCGGCGGTGGTATTGGGAAGGATTTTGACAACGATTTTTAGCGATGGAATCTCGCACTCTATCGGAAGCACTGCCTCTAGTCCATAGAAAAATTTAAAGAGCGTGAAACCAGTTGCAGTTTTTACAGAATTCCGGTATGCCCAAAGGGATGAAAAAATCATATTGTGCCAATTGGACTTGTGTGTCCCTACCATCCGTTGGATCATGGTTTTCAAGACCTTGTTGATGGCCTCTACTTGTCCATTGGATTGAAGGTAGTAGGGAGTTCAGTTTTCATGGAGAAAACCCAATCTAGTGCTTAATTTGTCCACCATGTTGTTCTAAAAATGAGATCCATGATCAGTAACGATGGCTTGTGGAACTCTGAATTGTGCAATAAGATGGCTGAACATGAAGAGTGCAGAAGTTTTTCCATCTTCCTTATATGTAGGCATAGCCTTGTCCCACTTGGTAAAATAGTCAACGGAAACGATGACGTAACCATGCCCCCCAGCCGACGTAGGCTTACAATGCATGAAATCTATGCCTCATTTTGCAAAGGGGCCAACGACAATAACTAGATGTAGTGGGGCTGGATGAGAGAAATTTTTATAATGAAAAAGATGACAGGGAGGACACTTATTGACAGATTCAATGAAATCTTTAAAGATGGAAGACCAATATTATCCGGCGTGTAATATTTTATGAGTTGTAGCCATCCCAGAAAGATGACCACCATAAGCCCCGGAGTGACAGTCATTCTGAATCTGTTTAGCCTCCTCGTGGGTTAGACATCATCGGAGGATAGAATCAACACCAAGACAGAATAAGTTATCACCGATGATTAGGTATTACTTGGCCTGGTGATGCACACAACGATGGTCGTTGCGAGATAGCTGAGGACTGAAATGTTGGGTTTGGAGATACAAAGTGATATCTCCATACCATGGGTCAGAATTACTGATCAGAAACAAGGACTCATCGGGGAAAGAGTCCATGGGATCAGATTATGTATCAATATGGGGAAGATCGTATATAAGCTCCACAAAAAATAGATACCTTTTAGACTTAGCCTTCTCAAATTGGAGGTCAAGTTCTTGAAGAATGATGATCCAACGTGAATACTTTCCCCCTAGTACCTGGAGTGTGGCAACATGGTACATAGGGTTAGAGTCGGAAATAATGGTGGTAGTGGGAGGAGGATATAGTGGCAGAAATTTTGGACACCGATGACTACTGCGAGATCTAGTTTCTCGACATGTGAATAGCGCGTTTTAGAGTCAATGAGACCCTTAATAAGATAGTATATCACATGTTCCTAGGCAGTTCTATCCTCCTGAACCAAGACCATAGAAATAGTGGTAACGAAAGTACCAACATAGAGTATGTAATCCTTGTGGTAGTTAGGCGGTTGAAGCACAGGTGCATGGGTGATAGCATGTTTGATCTTATTGAAGGATTGTTCAGCAAAGTCATCCCATATGAATGGTACATCCTTCTTCAACAATCTCATGTATCCCTATGTTTTCTCGGTGAAATTACACACAAAATGCCTTAAGTATTTTTCCTTCCCCTGCAAACTTTGTAGTTTCAGTATATCGGGGGGGGAAGAGAAACGATGGCTTCCACCTTCAAGGGATCAATGTGGATCCCATATTTAGAAATGATGAAGCTGAGGAGGCATCCAAACTCAACACAGAATATGCACTTGTGAGGGTTCAAACGGATGTTATACCACCTGCATCTGAGGAATATTGTTGTTAGATGGTCAATGTGTAACTCGTGACAATTCAAATCATAAGGAAGGTCATCAAGATATGGTTCTACAAAGTCCTTCACATCGTGGAAGAAATATGACATAGCCCGCTGAAATGTGGCACCGACATTTTTAAGGCCAAAAGGTAGTTTATGATATGCAAACGTACCCCATGGGAAGATGAAAGCAGTTTTATGTTGATCGTCCGGGTGGATCTCAATCTGATTATAGCAAGAAAATCCATCCATAAATGAGAAGATGACGCTCCCACCGCAGTTGTCAATGATTTGTTCAATAAACAAGGTAGGGTTGTTGTCCTTGGGACAATCCTTATGAAGGTCCTTGTAATTGACGCAAACCCTAATGGTTCCCTGCTTTTTGGAAACAGGGATGACATTAGAGACCCATTTTGTCAAGGAGACAGTGTAAATGAATCCAACCTTCAACAACTTTTCAATATTGTCCTTTATAGCAGCAGTCTTCCTAGGGTGCACTAGACGTAACTTTTTCCAGACGGGTTTAGCCTCGGGATATGTTTTGATCTCATGAACAAAAATGGCAAGATAAATCCTAGGCATTTCCTCATAGCTCCATGCAAATACGTCACGAAAATGTTTGAATAAGGCCGTGTATGAGGTAAGCTCTTCAGGAGAGAACTTGTGTCCTATACGAATATGTTCCACGACTCGAGGTGTTTTCGAGATGTCGATCGGTATGGTAGGTTCAATGTTTTCCAAGTTACCCTTGGTTACCGTATCACAAGTGAGGATAGGATATTGAGGGTAGGGAACAACATTCAAAAAAATGAGAGTTTCAATGTGGTTCTTCATGGAATCTAGTGGTGGGAGGAAAGACGATAGATGGTGGAGGTCTTCCCATGGGGGTTCATCCACACTCATAACATCCATAAAGGACTCGTCCGAATGGAAAGTCCAGAGGAGAGAATTGGGTTGGAATGAAGTCTGTTGTAAGGGTGGAGAGTAAGATGTAGATGCCACTAAGAAGTGGTCATCAGATTCTGATTGGATAGCCTCATATGTAGCCTCATAATCTGAGGGGATAGCCTCATAATCTGCAGGGGATCTAGCAACTGTAACAAACTCACAATCAAACTCTCAAGAATGTTGCAAAGAAGAAGAGAAGCATGCACTCAATAATCACTCATAAACACAGAATAATAGACAACATCAGTATCATTCAATGAATAATGAATTTAAAGAATGTGTTACAATAAACTGTGAAGTAGCATCATATAGGATTCGAATTATCCAAATAGGTAATTTGAATCTGAGCTCAGAGTCTATCTTGGATAACTATGGAGACATCATCCAGTCAGTACTATCAGTCATAAATGGTAAGAGTCAATCAATTGTGTCCAACTGAGTCTAATAGAACCATATATGCATAAATCAGGGAATGGAGGCTCCAAGGGGGGTGCATGAGGCTATCATAGGATCAAGTGGCACTCCAAAACTAGATAACTAGGAGCTACAGGTAGTTAGGATGAGAAATCAGTGGAAGAACTACTCAATCCATGCACTAACTAAGTGATAACTCCCGGTAGGTGAGAAAGGCGCCCTAACTGAGTGATAACTGAAGGTAGCTTAGTAAAGGTGCACTGACTGAATGTGGTAGGTGATAAAGGCACACTTTCCATGTAGAATAGTCAAGAAGGGCACATCAGGTAGGTAGGAGGCCAAATGGGGGCTATAGACAGGCTCTGGAGAGCTAGAAGCAAGCTCTAGGTGCTAGGGATACCACCATGATGATGACTGGATGCATGCAGCATGAAAATTTGCATGCAGGCATGCAAAATATAAAAATGATCGTGTGAATATTCAAACACCCCCCTGCAAGATATACTATGAGATAATAACTGAAAACAGTAAAATAGGGCCCTAGTGACTAAGACCAAAGGTCACCCCATATAATCAATCTAAACAAACTAAGTGGGGAAAGAGGGAAAACTCAGTGGGAAGAAAGCCCTCCCTAAAAATAGACTGAAGGATGATAATGAAGCATATCATCTCTCACCATTGAAGGAGGTAAGTGTACTTCTTTCTCAAAAAAGAATCGATAGATCCGAAATGGACCAGGAATTTCACAAGGATGAATTCTTACATGTGAAAACTATGATCTGGCAGATCGGGGAGCAATGGTTTCCCATCGAAGAAGAGGATCAGTAAAGTAAGAAGGATGAAACCTCTCATGCTGAAAATCCGATATGGTTGATTGGGGAGTAGTGGCTTCCCATCGAGGAAGAGGATTAGTAATGTGAGAAGGATGAAACCTTCCTTGCTGAAAATCTGATCTGGCTGATCAGGGAGCAATGGATTCCCATCGAGGAAGAGGACAAATAGGTGAGAGATATTCAGGTTCTTGTGGATTTGGATCTCCCATTCTCTCATCTTTATCATCAGTTTCTAGAACTTTAGGTTCTTTTGGATCTAGGTCTAGCATTCCATCATCATCATCTCCATCTTCAGGATCTGAATCTGAAATATCATGTGAAGATGCATCATCACATCCAAACTCTGAATCTGAAATCTCATGTGAAGAATCAAGTAGAACTAGCTCATCATCACATACAAACTTTGAATCTAAAATATCATGAGGATAAGTAAGTAAAACAAGATCATCATCACATGCAAAATCTGAATCTGAAATCTCATGAGGAGAAGCAAGTAACACTGGCTCATCATCACTCGAAGGAGAAACATATCCAAAAATGTTGATGTCATGAAATTGCTCCAGAATATGCATGTAGTCCTCATTTGAACCATCATGACTGTAATCAATATCAGAAGAACTAGGAGTAGATGATGATGGATCTTCATTAAGATCAAAGGAGGATGAAGTAGTGGAGGCCCATTTTGAAATAGGATTTGGACAAATAGGTGCTAGATCTTCAGGTTCTTTTGGATCTGAATCTAGCATTCGCATGTCTTCAAGAGTCCTCTTTTTCTCAATCTCTTTTGATGTATCTTTTCCCTTTAAACAACCTTCAAAGGTTCCATGAGAAAACTTGCCACTTAAAATACCATCAACCACATTCTGAACTAGCTTGTAGTTGAGATGAGATAGTCTACTCTCTTCCTGAGTATGAGAGCGAAGAGAAGACTCCTTTGAGAGAGGTAAGAAGTGTGAAAACTCATAGAGTTTTGTCTCATGATTTGCAACTCCTTTTGCAATTATTTCCCCTGAAACCATGTGTCGTACCTCGACTTTATATGGAGTAAAGATCACTCTTTTGGGCTCTCCAGTATGAGTCATTTGATACAATGAAAGGACATTAGCTGCAAGATAAGGAACATAAAGCACATCTGAAAAGTAACCATGATCAAGATCGATTCTTCCAATCCTTGAGAGGAGACTTCTGAATCATTTCCCAAACTGATGGAAGGGCTAATAGAGATTTTGAAACTAGAGAAGAGATCTTTGGAGGAATCCATATGGCTTGATGCTCCTGAATCTATGACGAAGGAAGAATCACTTGATGCACTTGCTATGAGAGCTTGACATCTTTCTTTGTCTTCGGTTCTAGAAGATTTAGTATCAAGATCTTTTTTCCTTGCACATGTTGGTACAGGAATATTGTTCTTCTCAAGTAACTAAGCCATCAAATATATGGTCTTCTTCATGCAAGAACTCCCAGTATGGAACCCTCTATGACAATAAGTGCACTTGGATCTTCCCTTCTAAGATTGCTTGGTCTTCCTTGAATTCAAAGCCCCATCTGACTGGTATGGACTATCTGTATGCCTTGTATCATTCGATCTCTTATTAGAAATACTTTCCTTGCCTTTGCCATTCACTATGTCAACAGCTATAAGGGCAGAATCCAATTTGGGTTTGATGATTCCCATGGAGATAAACTTCTCTTCCTCTTGAGTAAGAGATTGGATGAAGACATCAAGTGAGGGAAACTTCCATCTTGGAATGGACATCTTAGCTTACTGGAAAGTAGAGACAAAAAATGAGAAGTTTGGCCCCAACTTTGAGAGAATGGAAAGAATAAGCTGCTTGTCTTCTTTCACTATCTCATATCTTTTCAACTGTGATATCAAACTTTTGAACTTGGTGAGGAAGGCATTGATAGATTCGAAGCTGTCAGGACTCAAACATATAAGTTCATTCTCCAATTTGTGTTCTTTCCTATCATCTTTCTGTCCAAAAAGGGATTCAATATTGTCCCAAACCTCTTTAGGATATGTAAGATTGATGACATGGAAGTGAAGTTCTTCATAAATTGAGAGAAGGAGGAGGCTAACTGCTTCATCAATCCTATCCCAGTACTTGGACTTTTCAACTGCACTGAGAGGTTCTACCATCGTTTCGTTAAGTATTCGGGTGAAGCTCTTGGATATCATGAAGAGAGACATCTTTTATTTCCACTCAACATAGTTGGAAGATGTGAGCTTTAGATCCATCTTGAATAGAGAAAGTCGAATAGTTGAAGAAGAATTCGAACGGGTGAATAAACCTGCAAAACAAGAAGAGTTTTTTCTGATGGAGAATGCCACTTCGACTGAACACTACCTTTTGAACACTAAGCACATAGACTAATTCATTCACACTTGGATAGACCTCACTGGATTTCTCCAATGAATTCAATTAATAGCACCAAGATTTGCTATGGAAACTCAGAGGCTTCTAGTGCTCAAGTGAAAGATAGTTGCTCAAAGAAATGTTGCAATTGCTGATGCTACTGCAATGGATGCAATTCGAATAGCTGTTGACTGCTCTGATACCATGTGATAATATGCAGGGGATCTAGCAACTCTAACAAACTCACAATCAAACTCTCAAGAATTTTGCAAAGAATAAGATAAGCATGCACTCAATAATCACTCATAAACACAGAATAATAGACAATATCAATATCATACAATGAATAATGAATGTGTTACAATAAACTGTGAAGTAGCATCATATAGGATTCGAATTATCCAAGTAGGGCATTCGAATCTGAGCTCAAATTCTAGCTTGGATAACTATGGAGACATCATCCAGTCAACAGTATCAATCATAAATGGTAAGAGTTAGTCAAGTGTGTCCAACTGAGTCTATCAGAACCATCTAGGCTTAAATCAGGGAATGGAGACTCCAACAGGGGTGCATGAGGCTATCATAGGGTCAAGTGGCACTCCAAAACTAGCTAACTAGGAGCTACAGGTAGTTAGGATGAGAAATCAGTGGAAGAACTACTCAATCCATGCACTAACTAAGTGATAACTCCCGGTAGGTGAGATAAGGCGCCCTAACTGAGTGATAACTGAAGGTAGGTGAGTAAAGGCACACTAACTGAATGTGGTAGGTGAGAAAGGCCTACTTTCCATGCAGAATAGTCAAGAAGGGTGCATCAGGTAGGTAGGAGGTTGAATGGGGGCTGTAGACAGGCTCTGGAGAGCTAGCAGCAAGCTCTAGGTGCTGGGGATAGCACCATGATGATGACTGGATGCATGCAGTGGCATGCAAAATATAAAAATGATGGTGTGAATATTCCAACACCTTTTAGGAACTTTTGGACCTCATCCCTATGTGGGCAGTCTTTGGTAAAGTGGTCGTCACTGCATAGTAAACATGGAAACTTAGCCTTCCGCTTAGGTTTGGTGGTATCAGGATTATTCTATTTTGGTTCCTGCTGATTGGAAGATTTTTTGTTTTTCCCCTTTTTCTTCTTTTTACCACCGGATTTCTGAGGTGAAGCAGATTGGACTGAATTCACTTCTTTGGTGGCAATAGGGTTGGGTGATCGGTTCATGCTATTCCCAGGCTGTGATGGGGATGGAGTGGAACCAGCATGGCTATGTGGTCCACTGGATTTAGAAACATGATGGTTTTGAATGGAACCTATGATGTTGTCGGCATGAGGTCCCGAGGGTGGTTTTGCTGGGTCATAGGTAAAGTGGGGTGCATCGGCGAAAATATCATATAGAGTGCCAGATTGAGCATAGAATGAGTATAAATATTGGGCACGTGCTATATATTTCTCTTCGGTGACGGACCCACCCATGGAAACATCTTTGGCCACGATGGGTAGGAGTGAATTAGTAAACCAATCTGCAAGGGGTTGGTCCAGAAGGGGATATTTAATCAAATGTCGTCTCCTCCTCCACTCGTGAATATGATCGGAAATATGAGTGGCAGTAGTTTGTCGGAGAGAGGTCAAAAGATTTGTACCAGTCTCGTAATGGATTGGTAACTGAAAATGCATCAAAATTAACATGGCCAAGGATCGTAAACCAGGAAAAGAGTGTGGTGGTAATTCGATGTACCACTTGGCAATAGTGTCGGTGAGGTTTCACTGAAATAATCTCAAATAGATGGAATCATCCATTAGGGAGTTAGACGAACACCATAAATGATAATTCATTACATGGTTTTGTGGGATCCTCACCTGGTTTTCCGTCAAACTTCAGGATGTTCGATGGTAAATTCACCGAGATAGCTGGCCAATTAGTGCCATGATAGATGGGATCATTGGTCAACCATGATAAATATGGCAATTCGAGTGTAGCCAGAGAAGGTAATTGTTGGTTGGACTGCGAATACCGGTAATACTGATATGGCATCGGTGTACCAGTAGTACCATGGACCGATTATCCATAGGGTCCTCCCATAGGGAATTGTCCATATGGGGGTTGGTCTTCAAGGTTAGGAGGGGTATCGAAAGGAGGTCTTCCTCATCCAGAATAAGGGGGGCCACCACCAAAAGGTGGGGGACCTCCTCCTCTATGGTAAGGTGGCCCTCCACCATAAGGTGGGATCTACCTCCAAAAGAATGTGGTGTCCCTCCACCGGAAGGTGGGGGTCCTCCCCCTCCGGAGCAAGGTGGTCCTACGCAGGAAGGTGGAGCCCCTCCCCCTCCAGAGTGGGGTAGTCCTCCGCTGGAAGGTGGGGTTCTTCCCCCACTGAAGTAAGGTGGTCGTCTATCGGAAGGCGGGGGTCCACCTCCTCCAAAGTGGGGTGGGCCATCGCCATAAGGCGAGGGTCCTCATCCTCCGAAATGGGGAGGCCCATCGCCATAAGGCGGGGGTCCTCCTCCTCCAGAATGGGGTGGTGGTGGTGTTGGTGGACCAGATGGTGGTGGAGGTGGTGGGGACGGTCCACTGTTTGGAGGTCTGTTTGGCGGGACATTATAGTGCCATGATGCGGTATGGGGGTTTCTAGGGTAGGGTATGATGTCCTGGAAAGAGGTGCCCCCATAGGGGTTGGGTCCAAATGGATGGCCCCCCTCCTGATGTTGCCACGTGGGTTGTCCCATGGTTGGAAAAGGTTTTCCAACCATACTAAAACTTGGATGAGAAGTGTATCCTCCACTCATGGTACGAATTCCAACTGGGTTATTGCCCCCAGTCAGGTTAGGTCCACCACCTAGGGGTTTCCCCCCAGCCGAAAGTTTTCCACATACTGAAATGTTTTCGGTGACCAAATGTTGACCACTAATGCTAGGTTGGCTCGTGACCAAAAGTTATTTTATAATGGAAGGATTACTTCCGCCTGAAAGTAGACTAACGGGAATATTATATCCTCCCCTCGAATTTTGGGGTTGTAGAGGTGGAGGTAATGTCCCAAAGTTAACAGAGGTTGAAGGTTTCCCTTCAGAGGTTGGGGTCATAGTGGGTATAGAACCGGTCACCTGACTTAGAGGTGTACTCGTAGGGAACAAGGATTCACCTGGTTCATAAGTGGTCATGTTAGATACAGATTTTTCCAGTGAAGAAAACGATAAAGAGTGTACAAGGGAATGTTGAAATATGAGTGTATCCGAGATGTTTTCTTGCCATGAGAGACTTTGGCGTCTAAGTTGTTCGCCAGTCATATGTATATGGTTTGTTAGCTCATAAAATGGTGCAAGAAATTGATTGTTTGAAATCCAACGACGAGGTATGGTTTCTTCCATGGGAATTGACCCAAACTCGACGACATGTCGTCCTAGAGATGTGTTCCAAAAGGATGCAGATGGACCAAATGTTGTTGATACAGATTCATCCTGGGGCTGACTAAAAATCCAATCCATAGCTCCAGGATGTCCCTCCATCGAATGATGGAAGGATGTGTCCTATGAGGTAGGTTGTGCTCTTATCAAAGGTCTTGCTCGATCAGAGATAGGTGTATTGATGGTAAAAGAGTAGTTTGTTCCCAAATCTAGGGTAGAGGCATCTTCCTCGTGTGACACAGTTGTAGTGGGTTGATCCATTCTTACTCATGAGTTCTCCTCCCAGTTAACATGATATTCAGATGGAAAATTGAGAATCCTTCTGGATCTTCTCAAAGGTTGATTGGCCAGTGTGACTGAATCAAAATTTTTCCTAAGTGTAACCTACAAAAAGTGAAAAATGCAGTCCAAAATCTACACAAGCTAAAGTTGCAAGAAAACTTACGTGACAGGTGGGGATTCAAAAGTCTGGAATCTCATAGGATTGTTAAGGCGTTGCAACTCGCGATATACCACAGGGTCCAACAGTTATACTTGACCCAATATTTCAAAGCACTAACCAAGGAGAATTAGGACCATACCCCTGACCGTATAACCCGACTACCTAAAGCATGTGCGTAGTAGCTCCCCGAGTGTTATTCTCGGTGTATTGACACGCCAAGATGGTCAATAGGTTAACTCAGTTGGTATAGTAATCCTAGAAGGGTCTCCCTATATATGCAACATACGTGGGAGCTCAAATCCATAGTGGTGTTTTATAATGCACAACCGTACGACAAGAGCCTTCCGATATACTACCGAGTACGTGAATTACCTTTCGATATACCCAAGGGTACATGAAACACCGTTTGATATACTAGTTGGTACATGGAAGAACTGCAGGCCCTCGGGATGCAGTGCAGGAAGATATTGACAGCTGCCACGCTTAACAATGCCAGAACACGTCACTAGCTTATCACACAAGTTACTAGCAAGTTTTAACCTAACACTACCGTAAATTTTATCTTACGCAATTAGGTGAATGCATGGAGTGTAGACAGGAATTTAAACAAAATGCAACTTAATCTATATGCAATATTAAAAAATTTCCTTTTCCATTTCGATGAAATCTATCTAAGGTAAGGAGAAATTCCATCATTGTCGATGGTAGAAAAAGACAAGTACCCTTATAACTCAAAATCAATAAAAAAGACAAACGAAGTCCTCTTTTCTTTATGCCAACAAAAATCACACAATAACAAACACCAAATTGAAAATGCTTTTCTTTTTTCTCTTTTCAAGTTAAATGAATCTACAAAACATGCAAAGAAGAATTTCACTTTCAAATGTAATGATCTCTGATTTTCAAAAAAACGATCTAAAAGATGAAGGAAAATCAAAGAATGAGAATTTTCAATCTTGAGAGATCCTTTGCAAAAACTCAAATGTACTTATAAATTTCTAAGAAATGAACAAGTTGTCATAACCAAGAAACTATAAGATGACCTTTCAAGCTTTCCAAATATTTTTATTCCAAAGTATGAAAACTCTTCCCAACACTTCAAGAATCAAACTCGAAAATGAGGGTAATAGAAAGTTTGTTTTCCCGTTCAAGTACTCACAATGGGTATGAGAATCACGATGTTTTTTAGATCTACTATTCAGAAAATCAAAGACTATATCACGACTAGTTAAAGTAAGTTGGAAATTCCCAAAGAAAAGTGATCACCCAAAAAACTCAAAAACACTCAAACACACGCACAATCAAACAAGAAAATCACAATCAAAACTCAATGAATAAATGTAGGAAGGGTTTAGGAGTCATATCTAATGAACTGAATAGATTTAGAAATGTGATCAAGGATTGAAATTTACCGCCACTACCAAATTGTTCACTTAACTAGATTAGAACCCAAAATCAACCAAATCAAATCCAAACACAAACAAGCAGGGCCTAGGGGTCCTATGACTGAATCATGCAGTACACAGAGCTCAATAAATCAGATCAAATTACCAAAAATGGAGAAAATGTGCTAAACACCAAGCAAAATATGTTGGCACACTCTATTGTTATGCACCAAAGCGCCAGGCGTAGTTTGTATACATGCTAATGGCACCAGTGGCAGGGGATGAAATCAGGAAATGGGTGCCAGAGGCGCAGGATGTTCACTAGAAATGAGCGTCAGAAGCATAGTGGCACAGGGAATGTACATCCTAGGTGCACTAGGTGAATAAAAAGTAGCAAGAAAGCAAATATATCCAGAGATGAAAGGTAAGAGGTCTAATATTGATCCCAAATAGAGTCAGGGCAAGCCAACGGACTCTTTAATAACAAAGTCCAAAGATGGGAGGGGCTTAGGAGGATAGAAAATGAATCAACAAAAATCAATGAAATCAAATCAAACTGAAATCAAAGCTATGTTCTTTCCCTAGTATGGTTGCAAGATTTTTTTATGGACAATCTACCCAAGAGGACTCAAGCAAGATCTCCCTAGTCTAGGTGGATCCAGAAGAAATAAATACAGAACACAATCTACTTTCCTAGATCGATAGAGATGCAATAGAATAGGTAAATGACTTACCTCATATCTGCAAATCCTTTCCTCTTTGTTGCTCCAAGCTCCAGGGCCTTCATATCTCGAGCTGCAAAACCTTGTCAAACATATAGAAACAAGCACACACTAAAATCATATCTAAACATGAATTGATCTAATCTAACAGTTAAGGAAGAAAGCTCTAAATATTATCAACAAAGCAATATTTATGGAAAGAGTTTGTATTACTGTAAATGAATGGGAAATACATAGAAGAAATATAGTCACAACCTAAGCCTTAACATTGTAACTTCCATTCAACAATCCAATCCAAGCCTTCCAAAGATGATGTATGCCTCACAAAGGATGAGTAGGGATCACCTAGGATAATTCCACCAGCATGAGAGTACTATAGTCCTTACCCCCATTTTCAATGGAGAGAGAGGTCTTATTTATAAGGTTAAATGGATAGAGTAAGTTGAGGATTAAGGGGAGAGGTCTAAGGGATCTTCCCATTAGGTTAGGGACCGAATACCAGCCTTCCTAACAACTAGGGATAGACCTCCAAGTCACCTAGATTCAAGAATTCGCTCGAAGCTCCTTGTTATCCACATTAACCAACCCTGATGCACCTTGCATGAGGGAAACTAGTGGCAGGAAGGGATCATAACATCTTGTATGATGGTAGCAAGAGCCATTGGCACACACTGGCAGTGTACATCATGCGCCATCCTTATTCTGGCACCTCTTGCAGGGAAGTAGGATGCACCAATACAACTGCAGAAGGTGGAACATAAGGGAAACAACTTGCTCAGGATTTTTTATCCAGGGAAAATTCATGGATTAAGGCACTGAGTTGACACGACTCATGATGATGAGATTTTTGTGTAACAGAGGCCCAAAGGGGACCTAAATAATACATGGATAATTGTTGTGCACATCATAGTGGTCCATAGGGGACTCAAATATGGAACGTGATCATGGTCCAACCATGACTTACATGAAGAACTGAGTTATGGAAACAATGGCATCCATACTGAATGCGATATCACCACAAATGATGCTCTACTATATCTGAAGGGCTCCAATAAGTAGGGGGGACTCTACAACTAAGAGTCGGAATCTCAATGGCACATGGACTGCATCTGAAATGGATACTCTAGGAAGCATATAACTAGAGGGATTCCAAACACTGTCACCAACACAGCCCAGAAATATGAGGGAACATACAACTCGAGGATTTTGAATAGACTCACCAATGTGCTAGAATTAGGGGACATCTGGGGTCTTTGACTGATAACTGAAAGGACTAATACCCTATACGAATCTCAATGATGCGATGAGGGAGATAGAGTCAAGCACGTGAGAAACAATCAACCGAAGAAGCACCAATGACTCCTCTTGAATTATTGGTAGGAACTCACCACTGATGGAGGTGAGGCCAAGATACAGGGTCCTGTGGGTCTATCCTCTGGAATAGATGGACTGGAATCGACAAAGGGAGACATGAAACTACCAAGGAAATGATGTTTCCATGATAGGAGCATGATGTATACGACCAATATGCAATAGTACTAGACCTGAGACTGAGACACTGTAGAGGGATATGAGGGTCGTGGAGTGATGGGACTTATAATTCCTTTGTTCAGAGTGTGATGGAAGGGCTGACCTGACAGCATATAAAATCGATCTTGGGAGGAGAGGACCATAGCTTAGGGGGATCAGGAACTATGACTGTAATGGGGGAGACACAGAAGGGGAGGGGAACTGATTAGTGATATCAAGAGACTCTAGGGGTGACTCACCACAGAATACACTGAACAAAGGTGACCTTACTTATAAATGATTCCCTAACATGGGACCGTATACGATTTGTAGGGGCACTGAAAGGCACCATTTGGGCCTTCTTCATGGTTTATTGAATTCGGAGGGATAGAAGTGCGCTCGATATGGTACCGTCGTGTGGATTTTGATGAGCCCAGGATGGTAAGTGCTTGTTGGTGCTTTCAATTTTAGAGAGATTGAAAGCATAAAGAAGACTCTGAGGGTGGTATTTTTCGTAGATTAGTACCCAGAGCCCAAAAAAGCATAAAATTATGTAGTGGGGAACTCTTCTACCTGGAGGGACTAGAGTATTCCTTTTTCATAATTAGTCCATTTGGTATGAAAAAGGGGTAAATGTATACCGAATATACGCCCTTTCAGATACTTTAACAAGCATGAACAGAAGAAAGATCACTCGGAGATATTTTCATTCTTTAAAGAATCATAAAAGAGCTTAACATAAACTCGATGATGGAATACAGGGGAAAGGACAATGAGTGAAGATATGAGGAAATGCATGCGTATTCAACTCGATATGTCAAACTACAGGTGTTGGTTTTGGAGCCTGATCTCCATATTCATAGATATTATTATTCAGCCGTGTTTGTACCCCATCTTTATATGATATGTAAAAAGGACTGTACACTCACCCCAACAGGTGTGGGGGTTATAATCCCTAGCTAGGGTGTCTGGGGGCGAAGCCCCCGAAGGAAATTTTTGGGGTTGTTTTACGGGCCCATGGTTTTGGGTAACCCGTGGTATTTTCCCATTGTATCTCCCTTATAAAAGAAATACATTGTAACACGGATAGGGTTGATGTATTATGTTTTATGCATTGTAAAGATCTTTGAGATCAGAAGAGAGACTGTGAGATAGTGAAGAGGAAGTGCAACGGTTGTGCTGCAGGTTGTATCCCTTCACTTTGTTGGACGGAATAATAATAAGGATTGACAAATTCAGTGTGGACGTAGCCCAAGTTGGGTGAACCACGATATATCTGTGTCTCTCTTGTAATGTGTATGTGTGATTATATTTGCATTTTTGTTTATTATTATTGCTCTGCAATCCTGTTTTTCTAACAACAGGGGCTCCCAATTTTAAGAGGGAATTGAACGACATGGGTGGTAAATGCAAAGGGTTCTAAAAACTGGTCCATCAGAGGAAATTTCAATTTAAAATGGGCCTTCCAAAAATAATACAAATTCCATGTCATCATGTATTAGCCAATCAAAATGCTTTAAAATTCAAAAAGGGAGCACATAAACAAATTGGAGGGAAAAAATAACAACTACTTTTTTGGATCGTATTTTCAACTTATCTCCTTGTAGGTTTACTCAAATTTCAAGAGGGAGGACTCGTTTACTCATATTTTAAGTGGGAGTACCCATGTTGCATACTTTTAACAACATCCACACCATGAAAAATCGAAAATACATTAAAAAACGTGTTTTCTCTCACTAGAAACACGATTTTTAATGTATTTTCAATTTTTCATGTTGTGGATGTTGTTTAAAGTATGCAACATGGGTACTCGTTGGATGCATAATTTAATTATGCATCCAACGAGTTCTCCCTCTTGAAATTTGAGTAAACCTACAAGGCGGGTAAGTTGAAAATACGATCCAAAAAAAGTAGTTTTTTTACTCTCTCTACTTTTATTTTATTATTTTCCTTAGGAGGCCCATTTTTTACCCAAATTTCCTCTAATGACCCATGTGGAGGAAAGATCTACTGTAGAGTAGAATAAAATGCAAGGGTGGCTGGGTGGGATCACCTACTCGGACAGAGAGGGGTCCTATAGGTGCAAGGGATAAAACTAAGGAAATGCATCAAATTTTTATAGGGAAATGATGTCCTATATGCCAGTTAAGGGGTTATACCTGTGGAGATTAGTTGTTGACTAAAACAAGTGGAGTTCAGTGCGACTTGGACCTGTACACATGGAAACAATACCAAAGCATAAAATGTACGTCTGGAAATCAAACAAAATATACAAGTGATGTGTGACCTCATAAATGGTCGAGATCACACATGTGAAAAAAGTGAGCAGGGTTAAGGTCCTTCCCCCATGCTATGTGCATGGGGTTTGTGATTTTGGATCACATATGTGTTGGCTTCAATGATGGGCTCACTGAAAGACTGAGATAGATATGATGGGCAAGGGACAAATGGATTGATCATTCCATGTATCCCAGGGTCAAGGTAATCTATTATGCCCCCTAGCCTAGAGGTGTCAATGTGGTGTGGTTGATGTCTCAGAGAGGGATCAACAGGGCATCAATCAACTTTTGGCAGGGGGTGTACCATGAGGATGTTTGCCATGGTGGCACACTGAAGTGGTGATATGATGATGGGGGATTTCCCTTGTAGGTAGGATGACCCCAGTATCTTTGACAAGAATGATGACGACGATGAGTACGAAAAATTTTGGGCCTTCCCCAATGCTGTGGATATTTGATTTCCTTGTCTATTCAAAAAGGTCAAACAGATAGGTTGGAGGGATCAGTTGAAGTTGACAGCATGACTGTGGTTTCAATGGTTTAAATAGTATAAACGTCGTTTCCCTCTGTCGACGAGGATTTCATGGGGTGGATCTCAATAATAGTAATCGAGGACTCTAAGGATGGTTGTCACAACTCATGGAGCACCAACCGGTACTCTGGTAAGTAGGGGTAGTGGTGGGAATAATGGTTGTAGATGCCACATATTGCACATGACTAGTTGTTACGTGTATGAGGAAGGGATGGCAATTGAACACCTAGGATGTTCTTGTAGTCATCCAATGACTCCATATGTGTGTGAAGGTTGGGCAAGTGTGGAAAATTATGGGTAGCATTATCCAAGGTATCGCATAAAGAAAATTTCATGGGTGCTCATGCTAAAGGAGGGGGGTTCATGGCTTTGTTCACAATTGCTGAGGTGTTGTTTTTCATGGCTTTTCCACCAGCTCTCTTGGAAGACTGGGGAGAAAGGTTGTGGAAAGTTTTTCTCGACACACTAGGAGGTGGGTGATTGGAGGTGTTGATTGGTTGCACCAATTGAAGAATGACCTAGGGGGTTGGTATGGGATTGGGTGCAGGTAGGTACCAGATAGGAATCACTAATATCAATCCTGGGTAGTTCAGCGTTGCCATGATAGGAACGTTGGTGACTCCTGGTGCTGGGAACAAGAAGGTGATCGTGTGTATCAGGGTGGATCCCAAATGGCTGGGTACCGATGGGGGTTGACGTTGGGATAACCTCTGGGGTTGCGGTTGGGGTGTCGGTTGAGCGCTAGGCTGTGATTCGGGGACTAATATGATGGATTAAATGGTGCATATGTATGATATTTTGATAACTGAAGGAGGTAGGGGTAAGGCTATAAATGTGGAGGTCATTGGTGCCTTAGCATAAATACCTGACCCCACTATGGAAATCAAAGGAATAGTTGCACCAAGAACAAGTTTGTCAACCATGGGGAGGACATTCTCTGGAGTAGCGGGTGCGTTGGGGTCATAGTAGGTGAGTTGGTCAATTTTGATGACTCATCCATCATGGGGAAACATCATAAGCCAGAACACGGATGAAGCGACGACCTTCATCACGTACATGTAGCTACATTCTAAAAGGAGGTTGTAGTCGAGTTGTGCATTCATGACTTCAATGTCAATCAGGACAGTTTTACCAACTATTTGAACAAATACATTTGCGAGAATACGATGCAGTTGAGTTCCACGACCATCATAATCCCATAGGGTTATTGTGGATTGTTGCAATGGACAGGATCCAAGCTTTTGCCACATGAATGTGGACATGACACATGTAGAGGCGCCCTCATTAGCTATGCATCAATGTATGACCAGGTTTCGGATTGAAATAAAGATCTGAAACACAATGGATGAAGGCATGCAGGGTTCAAACTGATCCCAATCGAATGTCATTAATCATGAGTAAGAAGGGTCGATCACACCTAAATCAGACAACAACTTGTTTCATTTTCCTGGGCAGTTCTTTATAACTTGCAAGGATGACATGGCAGCAGGGGATTGGGCCAATTCATCCACGATGTTATAATTAGGGGTGACGCGAGCATTGGGGTTATTTTGTAATGCGACACATAGCGAATTTGGGGGATTTAGGGGATCCTTCGTTCGGTGGTGGTGGAAGGTATAATGAATGGTCAACGGGTGTTGACGTGGTCACTTTATCTACAGGTATGGTTTTCATAACCAAACCATATTGGTTATGGCAAGCTTGGAGGTTGACGTCAAAAGAAGACATTGATAAGAGATGGTGGACTCCTAAATCAGTAACTTGACTTGATGATGCAACGTAGGTGATCGGTAGTTATGTGGTGATGACCCCTTGCGTGGGTAATGGATTTTGTAACACCATGGTTTGTGTGTTGGCTTGTGGTGGGTTTGGTGGTTCTGGGAGTGCAGCAGTCCCTTGATGTTGGTTATCTTCATTCCAAATGTGTTTGGGTCTAGCTAAGTGGGGGAAATGGTGCGTGTAATGGCCATAAAAACCACAAAAAGAACACGGGTGGTTTGTTTGTAACTGAGGGTTCTTATTGGAAAGAGTAGTGCCATTATTATATGGAGGATTAGGAGGTTTTCCACGCCATCCTTGTCATTTTTTATTACCACGGGTGTTTCCTTGTATCTTGTTAGGTTGTCCTTGTTGGTTATGTCGGGCAGGTTGGTTTTGAGCCCGGTTTTGTTGGGCGTAAACGTGCCCTTGTGGAATGGGAGGATCTTGAGATCGGGAAGGTATGGGTGCCGCCAATGGTGGGCCGGGGCAAGGGTAGTAGGCGGGAGGCGCTAGACGGGGGGAATACCCTTTCAAATTGTTACTATAACTAGGTGTCGCATAGGTGGGTCCATGGGCATGGGGATCCTGGGATGGTGGAACGTACGAAGGTGTCACTACGGAATGAGATGTTGTACATGAAAATTCAAGACCGCTGCTCATAGCAGTTTGCACAGATGCTAGAGGAATATTCCTTGGTGGGTGGCTAGTGGATGCAATGTGGATGATGATGCCATATGCAACATGGGATGCCCCCTACGCATCCTTCCAAGAAGTATAATCGTGTAGGGAATTAGGTAATATAGAGTATAGGTATCTAGATTGGGCGTAGATAAGGTTGAATTGTTGGGATTTCAGTATGGACTCTTCTTCTGAATGGGGTCGTTTGGATGCCACATCCTTAGTGATGGTTGGTATGAGATATTTCAAGAAACAATCTAAGATATGCAATTGTCTAATTTAATATTACACAAACTTTGGTGTTTACGCCATTCATTGATATGGTCCATGATATGGGTGGTTGTATTCTGTCTGCAAGATAGGAGAATCTCAACACCAGTGTCGTAACGAACTGGTAGCTGGAATAACTGCAGGAAAGTCGAAGTGAGGGATGTAAAGGTGGAATGCATCCAATGGTGTTGGTCAATATACCACTTGGTTGAAAAACCAATGATTTTCCATTGTAAAATGCATAAGCGAATCGATTCATCCACTATGGAGTTAGAGGTACACCATAAGTGGAAGGACATGATGTGATTTTGGGGGTCTTCACCACCATTCCCCTTGAATTTGGGTATGTCTGAGGGGATATTTGTAGGCATGGGATACCGTGTGGGATCATTTTGAATTGGATCTTTGGTCAATCTATCTAGGCCAGCGAAGTTGAGACTAGCCATGAATTGCAAACTTGTAGGAGGATGTGACATGGTTGGGTCGACCTGCGTGCTAGTCATGGAAGCTATTGTGGGGCCACCTTCGTCGAATGGGGGTACATGGGAGGTAGTCATAATGGGAATCAAGGAACCACCTGTAAGGGGTGGAGGGACCTTGAAGGAAGGGGTGGTTCCCCCAACGGTACCGGTGGTAACATAAGGAATTATGTTTGGAATAGATCCAGTACTAGTAGGTATTGGATGCAGTGGTTGGGTGCACTGTAGTGATAGGGGTAGGTCCTATGGAAACAGGGATAGAGGGTCCCATGGATCCCACAACCGGGATGGATTTTGAAGTGGATACAAGGTCGATGGCGTGTCCACCGCCCAACAATCCCTCTGTAAAACTGGTTAGGGTTCATGCTGGCCATGGGACTAGATGGTGTTGTAGGTACATGTGGCTCTGACTCGGAATCATATGTGAAATAAGGGGCATCAAGATGAAGATCCAGTGAAAAATATGTACGTCTCAAGGGAGCGTGTTGAGTGGGTTCTAATGGACCGTGTTGTGGGGATTTCCACCGTAGTCTACAGGAGCATCTCGGGGGATTAATGATTATTGATGTCGTGAGTGCAGAGGAGGTTAAATAAAACGCTAAAAAAATCCAACTTCCGTCATGTGTGCAGAAGGAGATCTCTCAATAAAGTGGCACTTAGGCCAACAACAAACTCTAAAACTCTACTGCGATCATGTGGAACAACATGCTAGTAGCAAAGAATGGCTAAAATTCCAACAAGTAGCGCTACCTAAAATAAAAAAGACTCACTAACCTATGAGGTATGATAGCATGAAAACACCTGACTATAGAGATGGGATCCCTCACAAACCATATCCTTCAAAGGGTGATGAACTCCACTGTCGGACAATACATCCTAGAAGACTTAAGTGGCTAAGGGATATCCCCCTACCGAGGGGGATCCCAGGTACAAGAGACCTAGAAGAGTGGAAACTAGGCTACCCTGTTCATCACACGTCCAGAAAGGTAATTCATCATTTCAATCCTTGGGTCACTACACCTATGGTATGGAGGCCTGGTAATGTAGCGAGGACTATGAGGAGGTGTCCTTTAGAATTAAGTGGAGAGTGGAATTCCACCTAGTCTTCTGAAACCAGTCTCATGACTTTCCCTCCTAAGGGAGAGTCCTTTTCGACAAATTGGTTTTAACCATGCCAAAAAATACTAGGGGATTTCTGGTTCCCTAATAGACAACTGTTGAGTTTCAGGTGTAAAATGGAAAAGGGGGGTTATTTGGATGCCTACCCCTAGTGCCCCACCTAGCTATCATATTATGTTTTGGTTCCCAAGTGGGGCTAGATGTTTGTTTAGTTAAGTAAAATTCTTTGGTATCACTTTGATGTTTAGGGTGTAAGTGGGTGCACTATGCTTAAATGAGCAAAACATGAACAATACTAATAGCTGAAAGAAACTAAAATTAAAATCTTTATTTCAAACTGAAATATGAACTATAATTGCAAGACTTTTGTATTACAAAGAGAACACGGATATGAAAAAAATCTACTATGTGCAACAAGCATTAAAGCTTTACCTACTACTAGAAATCAATCATAAAGACCAAACATGCCAAAATCAGCGAGCAGACTAGGTGTAAACAATAAAAAAGTACTACAATCAATCTAATATGGAAATGAAAAATTCAATATATATCAGGAAGGGGGATGAAAAAAGGGTTCTTAGAGTTGTAAGTTAGTCTCAGAGTGCTTCAGTCTAAGGAACATAAGTGTTTTGGGGCACACACTATGCAGAAATAGAAGCGCCACAACAAAAATCAACTTTTGGGCCAGGGAACACCTTTTGAGGGAAAATAAGTGCTTTGGGGCGCACTTAATAGGGGAAAATGTGCACTTTAGGGAGCACTTCATCCGCAAAAAGGTGTTACTCCATGACTAGGATTTGAAAATTTAAAAGAAATAGCTCAAAAAAAGGATGAGCAGGGGGTCTAAGGCATGGATTAGGCTGGTTTTGCAGGAGAGAAGTCAGCTGGGGGGATAGCAGTACTAATTAACACTCAAAATAAGAGATCTAAGAAGCAAAAAATATATATTAAAACACATTCAAACAAAGAGTAAAAACAATCGAGGATCTATAGGGATCTCCCCAATATGGTATCCATTTCTATTGGATGAGCTTTTGCACTCCAACACGAAAGAATGGGAAGTCTACCCGCTTGAGGAAGCCAAGGTAGAGAGTGCACAAGAGGGTGTATCTTGCAGATCTATGTGTGAAGGATGTGTGGTCAAACCAGGTAGAAACCATTAAATATGGAAATTATACTATGAAAATAGGAATATAAACCAAAGTATGGTGGCTTATGAGCCGTAAATGAAAAAAACTAAAATGAAAAAATTATGTGAATAGTAACAGTGAATGGTAAATTCTAATAGTAAAAACAAGCAAATACCTAACAACATCTACCGCAGTGACAACTAATATACACACATAGTATTTATTTTATTTACATTAATGAAAAGATCTACAAAAAAATCAATTTTCATTATTTATAACAAATGGAGTTACATGAATAGAGTTACATCTCTGGGCAGATGGGCCCTTGCGGCCGAGAAGCTAGCAGTCCTCCATTGATGGTTTTGTCCTCCGAATGGCCACTAAATACAACAAGGTGCAGAGTATCAACCCATATAGTTGTATGGAGACAAAGTGGATCAACCGGCCAAGGGGATTTGCAGAGTGGTATATGGATGGTGGAGGTCTATGCAAATGGAATAATGGCGGATAGGGAATGGTAAATGGTACCAAATATGGGAGAGGTTTGAATGGTAGGTTTTCAAATCATGTTCTTTAAAATGGGGGGAAAATATCACATATATATTGTGGTTTTTCCTTTTTGAATCTTACTGCCGGTAAATTTTGAATTGAGGCAGGAGTTTGTATTTGTTGGGACAACCCCTATTTTGGTGGAAACCTCCTTTTTAGGGGATATTCCCTATGTTGGTGGAGCTTTTTCAAATGGGGTTTAGAACTTAGGACAAATGGGTTTATTCTTTGGTAACAAGGGTCCATAACATGTCATTTGGTGTGTGGTCACTTTTCTTGTGTTAATATACACCATGTCATACTTAAGCATATATGTTCAAATACAGAGGAGTTCATAGCCTTGGGTTTTATCCCAAATGTGCTCGAGGACCACAATATTCAAGGAGAGATGCTAGGATTATGTAATTTTGGTGTAATGGTGGTAAGAGTTCTATCGCATTGCGACAAGTGCTCCCACTTAGTACAACCTATGAATATAATATCTTGTCCAATAGATAAACTGTTAGACCAAAAAAATTGAACTTTATTGAAGTTTCAAGGTATACACCAATCAAAACGATCATCCTCTTCCCACATTGAAGATCATAATTTGAATTTTAAATGAATATCAGTGAAGTTAACTCATATATGTTCATCTGAGAATAAGTATGTTTCCAAGGGGACTATTACAAATGTGCTTGAAGGAAAAGTGGTACAATTATCCAGGTTAGATGGTCTTCATTTTGGTATTCATATCTATAAAAGCTTCATATCTAGATGGTCCCATTAACCAGTTGGTGCACCTTAGTGGTGCTAGATTAGACATGAAGTTTAAAGAAATTACACCGGAGGTAGAAGTGAATATGTGGAGTGTAGTGGAATATCCTCTTCCATAGTTGGAATATCCCATTTGTATCAATTATTTTTCTTACAACCAAGTAGTGACAACCAGACCATACAGTCACCACAAACGCCCTAGGCCAAATTCATCTCATGGATGTGCAATGAAAACAGGTTCCAGTGAAGATGAGGATGAACATCGCTTCCTCAAGCGATTAAGAAATAAAATATATTGTAAAGCGGAATGCATCTCTAAAATACCCAATGGATCCTTAGCTAATGGTTGGCACGGGATTTGTAATATCCCAGCCAAGAATTGGCCAGAATACTAACTCCAAATGTCGAATTTATCAGGATTTTCACTAGTAATTTTTAGACAATTTCTTTACGGTGAGCAGGATGTAAGTGAAGTGTATAGGGGCGTTGATCAAGTATGTTAGGGGTGACTAAAGGTTCTGGAATTTACATGGGATAGTGTGCAGTAGCAAAGCATAGAGACCATTTATGCTTCGAACATCGGCATCACTGAAGTCTACAACAAGGCTTCCTAGGTACATCTGCATATACAAAATAGATCAGGGAGTTGGGAAGGATTAATAAACTAATATTTTTGTTCATTTAGGTACCATTCTAATGTACCAACTTATACAAGTGATACAAAGACTCTAGGATTCTAAAATTTGATCAAAACAATGGCTAAGGAAGCTACAATTGTTGGAGATGGGAAAGTACAAAGGCTATGGATGGATGGAATATTTTGATATGGATTTATACCTCTGGACAATGTACTGAGACCATTTATGTTTCAAGAACAGCCCGGCTGAACTCTACTCCAATGCTCTTGGGGTTCTCAGCATATGCAGACTAGTATGGGTAGGGACATTTACTGAGGAGTGGAAAAGGTTGTTGTGGGAATAAGAGAGGATAATAATGATTCATATACATTCATTGATTCATATAATAACATTCCAGAAAGTATTATGCAGATCTGAGCAAGTATATTAACAAAACTAGTAATTTGGCAATTTAGGACAACTCAACTGGGTCGACTTATGGACTTCCAAACGATGCTCAAATGAACTCTAAATTCTGAAAAAATGGTTTTATCATGACATGATATGTATTAGCTAACTATAGGAACTATAATGACTTCAATTGGATCTTTATTCATCAATTTATGAACCATTCATTGGAAGCTATTCAAAATCTAGCTAAATCTGGCAAGGATGCATAAATTAGAGAATAATTCAGAGTTCTGTAAATTTTATTGAAGTGACTGATATCAGAACTTTACATACTCTGTTATTACATCAGTATTAGGAAAAAATTCCTCTCAGAAGATGAAGGAAGAGTCTCTCCTCTTGCACATAATAAAATAGTAGTAGAATAGAAGGAGGAGGGAGGATTCGATTTCTGTCTTTGGAGAAGATGGTTCAGAACTCCTGTTTAGACCTGGGAAGATTCAATAATTTGTTATAACATCAGGAATAGGCCAAGATGCCTCTCAAAAGATGAAGGAAGAATCTCTCCTCTTGCACATATGAAACTAGCTATAGAATAGAGAGAGGATGGAGGATTCGATCTCTGACTTGATGAAGATAGATGTGAACTTCTGATTTCGACCTGATGAGATTCAATCCCTGCAAATAAATTCAGTGACAATGGATGGATGCCATCATCCTCTCAAAGAATGATGGGGCACATCTCCCATGCTTGACTAGGGGCACATCTCCCAAGTCTTAGATGCACAAATGCATTCATAAAATTCCTCACACTAGCAAAAAAATGTGAAATGGAGTTGGAATCATTCTTTTATAGAATTCATGTTGACCTGTTGAGAAAGTTACTTGGCTTGGTGACCTGTGAGAATAGGTCACCCATGAGTGGACATACTTTCCTTGATTTGCTTGCTTTGCTTTGCTTGGCTTTTCTTTCTTTCCATTTTTTCTGATTTTCCTTCCTTTTGTAAACTTTCCTACTTTCAAAACTTTCCTGGTTTTCCAACTTTCTTGCTTTTCCTGGATTTATGCTGCTTTTCCTAAAATAAGCCTCTTTTCTCCATTTTGGCAACATTTTTGGACTCTAGTGTTTACTTGACTTCTACTCCAAGTAATTCCTCCAACCTTATCATCACCACTTGCCAGTATTTATTAGCAATATTTATTAATAAAAATATTACAACTCAGAATTAATTCACACTTCAACATTTAATCAATTAATTAATGATTAATTAACTCATGTTGTATAATTGCCTCCAAAAATACACCCTACTCCATTTTGGAAACATATTCCACATGGGTGCCCTCTTGACCCACTTGCTCTTTATCCATTAAGTTTATTTATCAAAATTACCTTTAATAAATAAATTTGCCAATTTGTGAGACTTAGAATAAAATTAATTCTAAGCAAATAGAATTAATACCATTTAATTCACTTAGGGATTGATCTTGTCCCCTTTCACCCATGGTATTGGATGAGCCAAAATTGGGGACATGATAGGATTAAATCCAAGGGTGAGAATGAAAGAAGGGAATTTGTGCTCAAATCATTGGAATCAAATGTAGTTATAAAAAGAAGTGACAACACAAAGAAAAGTATCTCAATTTACATGAAATTTGATGGCATCGAGGTTTGTCAAAATGCATGGTATTTAGCTTTTTGTATACCAAGATCCACCTTCTTTGACTATAAGAGGAAAATTTTAAATGGTGATAGAAGTTCAATAAATGGAAATTACGGGTCAACAAAGCCAAGGCCTAATACTTTAGCAACAATAGCTAGTATAAGAAACATGGTCAACAAAAATTTAGATATAGATCCCCACCAGACCCGATCAGTGCATCTGGATGGAACGAAGATGCCTGTCATATTATTACCTACGAATTATACACAGAAAACAGTTCTTTAGAAGTGAAATGATGACCTTGCAAATCTTATGCTTCCTCCTGTTGATGTATATGTAACTTCGGAATGTATTTCACCTATGTATATTGTACTCCTATAGAGATGGTATTATTCCTATATACGGAAGTGTCATCATTTGTATTGACAAGTGTCGCAAGTGTCGTAACTTGCTGTGATGGGTTATTAGACCACCAAGTGTGGGGTCGGCCCTGATTAATGTAACCACGCGTTATTAGACTCTTCTAGAGAAGTCGACCCTGCTAGTTTATTAGGCAAGTCAGGATAAGTATAAATAGAGTGCAGGAGCACTCTATTTGATCATCTCATTATTCACTTCTACACTACTCAGAAAGTGGTGCACTAAGGAAGGAGGAGTAGCTGCTAGGAGAAGACTAGCTCTTGTACTTGGATTGTATCATTGTTCTTTCTATCTCTGAGGAAGTTGTGGGGTTTTTCACCTTTATGGTTTTCCCCAGTGAAATTCTGTGTGTCTATTGTCTCATGTGATTGCTTGGTGTGATTGATATGTATTGTTATACTTGATATGATGTACATGTTATTCTCTCAGTAAAAGATCCTAGAGTATATTGAATTAATGCTCAAAATCTAACATGGTATCAGAGCTAACCTGAGAAGAAGACAATGTGCAGTTGCAGAAACTAGGGTTTCTTATTTATTGGGTTTCTCTCCACAGATTTTGGGAAATAAATATGATAGATTGACTCTCCTTAGAAAGGTGAATCTTTCTGTCCAATCAGATCTCAATTCTGGGCACTTTTATGTTTGGCCCTAAAAATTAGGGTTTCCACAAAAATAAGAATTTTTGAAATCCGAGACCATAGCTGTAAGATCCTTGGAAAAATCAAATTTTAGAGCTTTGGATCGAAATTTTTGGTTGGGTGAAGCTCCAGGAAACTAAAACCCTAATTCAAGGTCCTCCCTAATGATTCCAGGAAGACTAAAAGACATTTCTAAAGGGTGAAACTTTGCAGTTTTCAAATTCTGACTATACCAGGCTGATCAGTTCATCAAGGCAAATCTTTCTATCCTTTAAGAAGTTTGAATTTTTAGGGTTTCTCTGACAAACCCTAATCTGGGACCAGATCCAGTTTTCAGCAAATCAAGTGGTAAGACCTAAATATTTTCTATTTCCATTTGAAGTACTCTTTAAAGATGTCTCACCAAACCAAGCTTGAGGATAAGCTTGAAGGGGCTGATAAATTCCGAGCATGGAAGTATAGGATTGGGTTAATCCTAGAAGAAAATGAGTTGGACACTTACATAAGTGAAGAGGTCCCTATCCCAGAGGAAGAAGAGGCTAAGGCCTTACACAAAAGGAATTTGGTCAAGGCTAAGTGGATCATTGTTGATTCTATCAAAGACCATCTCATACCACATGTGTCATCTCTAAAGACACCAAAGGGGATGTTTGATTCACTGACCAAGCTATTCAAAGGGAAGAACATAAATCGGAAGATGACCTTGAGGAATAAATTGAAGAATGTCAAGATCCAGAATGCGGAGACTATGCAGTCTTATTTCTCAAGGGTCTCCCAGATAAAAGAACAACTTGAAGCTATGGGAGAAGACATAGAAAATGGAGAAGTGGTAATGACCACTCTTAATGGCCTTCCTAGGTCATGGGATTCCTTCATCCAAGGAATTTGTGCTAGGAAGAAACTTATCACATTCAGTAGGCTGTGGGAAGAATACTCATAGGAAGAAGCTCGAATTGTAGCTCGAGAAGAGAAGATGGAGAATGAATACCAAGCTCTCATAGCACACTCCAAAAGTCATGGTGACAAAAAGACTCACCATCATGGCAAGAAAGAAAGACATCACCATCAGAATTAGAGGGGTAGTCCCAGACTTCGAAGAAACATGTCCTATGTCCATTGCTATACATGTGATGAAAAGGGACACTATTCCAGAGACTGTCCCAGAAATAAGAAAGATGGTTCTCATAAGAAGAAGAACATCAAAAGAAGACATCATGCTCATGCTGCAGAGGATGATGAACTTCCTAGGAAGAGGGCTAGAGAAGATAGTGAATATTCTTCAAGTGATGAAGAATATGTTTTGATTTCTGCTCTCACTAGAACCATTACTCATGGAAGTAAAGATTGGCTTATAGATAGTGGGGCTTCTAAACACATGACATGATTCAAGGAATCCTTTATGAACCTATCTAAACATGAACCACCCCACAAGTTGAAACTTGGGGATGATTACCAGTATCCAATAAAATGGAGTGGTAAATCCTCCTATAAACTAGACTCTGGAAAGTCTATGAAGATGAAAGATGTACTATATGTTCCAGGTCTCAAGAAGAATCTACTCTCCATATCTGCATTGGATGCAAAAGGCATGAGGGTTGTATTTGTAGATGGCCAAGTCCTAATGTGGCCAAAGGGTAAGACTATAGATGATGCAGTGGTGATTGGAGAGCAAGAGGGAGGATTATACAAATTGAAGGGCCAACCAGAATAAGCCATGGTCCATGATTCAGTAGAGCCAAGTGAACTTTGGCATAGAAGGCTTGCACATGTGCACTATAGGGCACTACCTATTGCAAGCAAAGCAGTTGAAGGTCTTCCTGAAAACTAGTCAAAGTATGAAGATGTTTGCAAAGGATTTGCAAAAGGAAAGAACACAAAGAAGGCAATCATAAACAAGTAAGGAAAAAGGAATTATCCACTCCGATGTATGCAATCCGATGATGATTTATCTAGGAAGACTTGGGATTTATTTCTTGAATAACAAAGATGAAGTATTCAGCAAATTCAAGGAATTCAAGGCCTTCATAGAAAACCACACTGAAAAGAAGTTCAAGACCTTAAGATCCGATAATGGTGGAGAATTCACTTCAGCAGACTTCAAGTGCTATGCAGTGATTCAAGGATTAAGAGGGAGTTCACCACTCCTTACAATTCACAATAGAAAGGAGTAGAAGAAGTTACTTCAGAATAGGACTCCAGCAGCTCTTGCAAGGAAGCAAATATTCAGAGGGAGTCCACCCAACAAACAAACAAAGATAAGTATTTAAATTGTCATTTCTTGTATATTATGTTTGTTTAAATAATGTTATTCAATGATGTATATGCTTATGTTCCTAGAATTAGGTTGTGTATTATGCATATTAGAATAATTGCATTGATGAACAAGATACTACTAAGTAATGGGTAAGTGGCCTATGGTACTGTACAACATTTCATTGCTACTTATCTAGAATGAAACCTCTTTGTTGACATGTTGGGAGTTGTGCACACTCTTAACAATGTTCTGGTAGATATTGGAAGGCATCTAGAAAGTTATGGGATATGGATAAATGTTGTATTGAAGCATTGGCTAAATTAATTGCATGACTGTATGACATATTTCTTTATGTGTAAGAATTTGTTCTGAAAACTATGAGACGTTTCTAATCATGCAATTTAACTCTTCTTGTAGGAAAGATCATATACCATCACCTACAAAAGAAGGACTACAACATTTGTTCCAGCAACAAACTTGTTATCTATTGAAGATATTGAAGTTCCTACGATGCAGTAATGGAAGAATTCTATGATCGAGGAATACTAGTCGATCATGAAGAATGATGTTTGGGATGTGGTCCCAAGACCAAATGGGAAGTCTGTGGTGACTTCCAAGTGGATCTATAAGATCAAGCATGTTGTAGATGGCAGCATAGAAAAATATAAGGCAAGGTTTGTAGCTCGTGGCTTCTCCCAAAAAGAAGGGATTGATTACGAAGAGACCTTTGCTCCTGTGGCCAGATACACTTCCATTAGATCAGTACTTGCTCTGGCTGCAGTGATGAAATGGAAGGTACACCAGATGGATGTCAAGACAACTTTCTTGACTGGTGTAGTTGAAGATGAAGTGTATGTGGAGCAACCACTCGGGTTTGAGACACATGACCGAGAGTCACATGTGTGCAAACTGAAGAAAGCCCTGTATGGTTTGAAATAGGCACCCAGGACCTAGTATGGTAGGATAGATGGCTTCCTATCTAGTTTGGGCTTTAAGCGGATTCCAACCTTTACTACAAGGTTGAGGAAGGCAATCCAGTGATACTAATATTGTATGTGGATGACCTGTTTGTAGCAGGTGAGGATAGATTGATTGTCGACAAGAAGAGGAGGCTTGCTTCTGAGTTCGAGATGAAGGACTTGGGTATGATGCACTACTTTCTTGGTATGGAGGTGTGGCAGAGTGCAGATGGAATCTTCCTTGGACAAGGGAAGTATGCAGTAGATATCCTGAAGAGGTTCGGGATGATGGACTACAAGGCCATGGCCACACCTATGGCATCGAACCTGAAGCTTCTATGTGATGCTTCATCTGAGCCGATTGATGCTACGATGTATCGTCAGATGATTGGGTCCTTGATGTACCTGATGAATACAAGACCAGATATATACTTTGCGGTGAACACCTTGAGCCAGTACTTGACAGATTTGAGACATGTTCACCTGATAGCTGCAAAGCATATTCTGAGGTACCTGAAGGGTACAGTTGACTATGGACTCAAGTATGAGGCGAATCAAAAGTTTAACCTAGAGGGTTATGTTGATTCAGATTAGGAAGGCAGTGCCATTGATCAGAAGAGCACTTCGGGGTGCTGCTTCAGTATGGGATCTGGTATGATCTCTTGGTTTAGCAGGAAGCAGTCCTGTGTGGCACTGAGTATAGCCGAAGTAGAGTATGTCGCAGCTTGTTCGGCTAGTTGTGAGGCAATATGGCTTAGGAAGCTACTGTCTGATTTGTTTGATCTCCAGTTGAGTGCTACTTGTATATATTGCGACAACCAGAGTTGTGTGAAGTTGTCAGAGAACCCAGTGTTCCATGACAAGTCTAAGCACATTGAGATCAAGTATCACTATATCAGGGATATGGTGCAGAGAGGAGCAGTGAAGCTCCTGTATGTTGTGACGAACGAGCAGATAGCCGATGTGTTGACCAAGCCGCTGGCTAGAGTGAAGTTTAAATACTTCAGAGGGAGACTTGGTGTACTTTAGATTGAGATACCTTCCAAGGGGAAGTGATGAGTCTGGAGACACAGATGCACATGAGCCATTCTCACATAGTGGTAGGAAATTCCTCCTATGGTGTATATGTAAGGGCTGGGGCCATTCTCACATAGTGGTAGGAAAGTCCTCCTATGGTGTAGATGTAAGGGCTGGGGCCATTCTTACATGGTGGTAGGAAAGTCCTCCCATGGTAAGATGTAAGGGTTGGGGCCATTCTTACATGGTGGTAGGAAAGTCCTCCCATGGTAAGATGTAAGTGTTGGGCGTGGCTTTTCCGACATGGTCAGAGGAAATTCCTTCCATGGTCGTGATGTAATTGCCGAGCTTTTCCAACATGGTCAAAGGAAAGTCCTTCCATGGTCGTGATGTAATTTTTGTAGCCGTTCCGACATGGTCAGAGGAAATTCCTTCCATGGTCGTCGATGTAATTGCTGTGAGCCTTTCTCAGATGGTCAGGGGAAAGTCCTTCCATGCCGGTGAGTGTAAGTGTTGAGCCTTTCCCATATGGTCAGAGGAAATTCCTTCCATGCTGGTGAGTGTAATTATTGTGTGTGTGCATCTGGGTTGTGCTCCGTGGATGATGATGATGATATGGAGACGATGATGTGACAGTATGGTACACAAGTTTTGCAGAGGCATATGATCAGTCTTGAGATGCTCTTGCAGGTTTTGCAGAGGCATTGTAATCAGTCCTGGGAGATCTTGCAGGTTTTGCAAAGGAAGTGTAATCAGTCTTGAGGTGTACCTACTTGATGGCTTGCTTGCAAAGATGTTGAAGACCTACATGGAGACTAGGCCTACATCCAGCATGAAAAAGGGTTGGCTCTATAGATGATGAAGACCTGCAAGTGGTGGGCCTACATCCAGTATGAAAAAGGACTAGCTCTGTAGAACTTCCTATGACGAGTAGATTGGATATTGATTGAGATAGCAGCAGCAGTGATGATGACGATGATTCGATGATGATGATTCGATGACGATGATCCAGAGAAGAAGACTTGTGCTAGTAGATCTGTGTCGAGAAATACCTTCCTAGTTAAGAGGGAGTGTTGATGTATATGTAACTTCGGAATGTATTTCACCTATGTATATTGTACTCCTATAGAGATGGTATTATTCCTCTATACAGAAGTGTCGTCATTTGTATTGACAAGTGTCGTAACTTGCTGTGATGGGTTATTAAACCACCAAGTGTTGGGTCGGCCCTAATTAATGTAATCGAGGGTTATTCTTCTAGAGAAGTCGGCCCTGCTAGTTTATTAGGCAAGTCAGGATAAGTATAAATAAAGTGCGGGAGCACTCTATTTGATCATCTCATTATTCACTTCTACACTACTCAGAAAGTGGCGCACTAGTGAGGAAGGAGGAGTAGCTACTAGGAGAAGACTATCTCTTGTACTTGGGTTGTATCATTTCTCTTTCTATCTCTGAGGAAGTTGTGGGGTTTTTCACCTTTATGGTTTTCCCCAGTGAAACTCTGTGTGTCTATTGTCTCATGTGATTGCTTGGTGTGATTGATATGCATTGTTATACTTGAAATCCTGTACATGTTATTCTCTCAGTAAAAGATCCTAGAGTATATTGAATTAATGCTCAAAATCTAACACCTCCAATGTCAGAGTCCAACTTTAGCAATATATGGGGTACGCATTTCCCATATGTTTCAATTACAAAGAACATCTACTTTTCACAGTGTGATGAGTGTTTTTACATTTTACAAAAACTTAGAGGCATGACAAACCCAACGATGATAAAATATTGGCACCAAGTCCAAAAATTTCACAATGATTACATTACCAACTATCGCACAGCGTATTATGCACATCGATTGGAATAAGAGCGCAACCCAAGCAAATGCTTGAGCATTGTGCACGAAAATATGGATGAGATGAATACTTCCATACCAATGATGGGAAGGAATCCAAATTCGGTTAGCATTTCCTATAATCTCCCATTTCATCTAACTAGAATGCTTTCCCATGGGAACAGGTATGGGGGTTTTGGTCACTTTGTGCTCCCTTATCTAGATGGCAATTCAAACTACATTGTATCATCCATATATTTATGCTTGGGGAGGCTAGAGGACCCGGTGGTTGATGAATTTGAGAATTTCTTGTGTGAGAAAGGGTGTTCAATGCATCCATTGCATGATGCACTTCTACAAAATGAATCCTATGGAAAGTTCCAAGAATATAAAAGTGAGGCCATGTAGGATTTATCAGTTCCAAGTGATTCCTTGAACAAAATTCCACCAATTTTATTCTTGCGGCTCGACAATTGTGGAGTTGAGAACAAGAATCATTACCTCTTTTCTTTTGCATCCATGCTCACAACAACAAGTATTTTTACAACTGTATATGTAAGCTTCCTTCCAATTGGACACACTCATGAAGATATAGATGGAACTTATGGGAGGTTGTCATCTCAATTGAAGAGACAAGATATATTATCACTACCACGAGTCATGGATAACTATAGAAAATTCCAAGATGATTGTAATTTCACTCCATACCTGATCGAGGAGGTTTATGAATTTAATTCCTTCATGGGAAAACACCTACTGGATGGAACTCAGAAGATTGTGGGTATCAAATCTCCCCAATACTTCAAATTTAGTATGGTAAATGGCACCCCTGTAATGTAATATAAGACAACTATTAGAGATGAACATTGGTCTCATTACATAAATATATGGAAATATGGGGCCGACGGCAAGCCAGAATTTCATAGGGTGCAACCTTCATTGTCCCCATTCAAAACACTAAAATATGTTGAATATTTGAAGAAAGGAATAGAGTCTGCTCATTTCAATGCAGCAATGGAAGATGGAGGGGAAGAATTCTAGCTTCTGAAGATAGCATACTAGAAAGAAAAAAAATTGGGGGCTTTAGAGGTGTCATTAGTTAATCAGGTAAGTCCAAGAGGTTCCTTTTGGCATAATACAAGAAAATAATCAAACACCAACAACGATATTCAACAGCCACCTTATCCCATGGAGGATTACTTGGGTCAAAGAGTCCCTACCAAAGATGAAATATATGTGGGTCCCTCCTGCAACAATCCCACAAAATAATTTGATCCGAGAAAAGATGTGAAGAAATTTCATATGCTCATTGTACGACCAAGTGATAGTAATCCAATATGGTTGGGGAGGGAATTAGGTGATGTCTACATAGACGTGGCTGATGCTAATATGGATACACACCAGGTTTGAGTACAATGGTGGAAACCCAATGGAAGATATGCACGTTGGGATCAAAAAACTAAAGAGTGGACAGTTGGATGAGAAAAAGAAGATATCATTGATGTGGATAGTATAATGTGGGCAGGAAAATTACGAGTGGATGCAAAGGAAGACAAGGTAAAAATAAATGAAAAGGGACACATGGATATTAATATATATCAACAGCAAGTGGGAATCAAATCTGTGTGATGCTAAACAAGGCATTCTTGTTATGTTTTAAGAAATATAACAAGCCTATTCCTCTCGATGTGAAATGTAATTTCTATTTGAATTACTAGTGCCATACCAGGAAAACAACTTGTAATATGCTTTATTTATCAATGGAAAATGAGATATGGGTTTTTATTTCATTATTTGTACAATTTCCTTCCAATTTACTATTGCCATACTAGGAAAACATTTTTTAATATGATTTAATTATCAATGGAAAATGAGATATGGGTTTTTACTTCATCATTTGTATAATTTTGGTCATAGTAAAGCAAGAAATCTTGAGGAGAAAGAGCACAAGCCCTTTTTCACAATTTATTAATTCATGTGAATGGTATTAAAATTTAGGAAGTGGTGAGAGGAAATAGCACATGTCCTTTCTCACTATACAAGATACTTTCGGCATTGTAAATGAATTAATTATGTGAATATTAAAAAAGACATGTTGAACTCGTGAATCCAATAATGAGAGTAATCATACTTATTATGAGTAAGATTTTAAAATGATAATGAAATTTTTGGAAATATTATTCATCATCACAACATCGGAAACCAATATTCACACTACTGGAAGCCGATAATGACACTTTAAAAATCCATTAATCATACTTTTGGAAACCGGACATCACACTTCCAAAAACCAATGACTGCATTTTTGGAATCCGATAATCACACTTAAGAAACCGATAATCACACAATGGAAAACCGATAGTCACACTTTTAGAACATGTTGTAAGTCCATATTCTAACTGTGAGGTCTAAATTTAATGAAATGGGGGTTTAACCCACACCCAACATATTCATCAAGATTTTTTAGTTGGTGAAATCTAAACTCACAAATCTGAATATGTACAAATACAATGGTATTCTATTCACCATTAATTTTTGGCAAGAGATTAGCGTTGTTTCTTATAAGTCCAAGCAATGGTTATGGTAAACACAAAACAAATATATCCTCTCATTTAGTAATTTGGAATGGAGCCATCAACATTAATTCAGTCATGAAAACAATGGATCCACATCGATCGGCTTGATACTGACCCTTGTTTTTTGTTAAAATGTTGAGTTGGGTAAATGATTTGTGTTAAATTCATAGGATTAATCAACAAAATGGCCCAATCAAATATTTATCCATTAAAATGGGAAAGTCCTTGTTTTATGTTTTGGCTATCATAATTTGGGTATGATGTTATGATATGCTCTCTAAACTATCCATTAGATTTAAATTTAGAAATATAAATGAGTTAGAAAGGATGTGGAGGATGAAATTCAACAAATGCATGATGAAAAATGAAACTATTGAAATCCTAATTATAGGAATAAAGAACAAAGGTTGGAGATGTAACCAATAGAAAGGAGAATAGAGTCCACAACTGCCACCAAAAATGTAACCAAATTGAACCCTCCTAACTCCCTCCTAAAGTGAAACAATATAATTGCTAAGAGGAATTCATTGTCACAATACAAAATAGTAAATAGGTTGAAATAAAACATGATTAAAAATATGGCAATTTGGAGAATATTACACCAGTTAAAGAATATGAAAAATTAGAGGCTTTGAGTAATTAAGAATACTCCACAAGTTGCTAGGATACTCCCTAATTCATATCATTTTTTAGATATACAAAGATAGTTGACAATAAATACTACTAATGAGATAATATCCCACAAGTTAGAATGACCACACCCTAAAGCACCAAGAGAATCAAAGGATAGTCCATAACCAATTGCATTTTAGCAAGAGTATTGTAACATTAGAATGTAAGTAATAAATTCAAATTTTCATTCAAGAAGACATACCCTTAAAAAACTTCCTATAAAGGCCAGGATCACGAACTTGGTAAACATCGCTTAACAAAGGAACTACTAGCCGAGGTTCCAAGAACTAGACGTTGATGTGTTGGATGTTGAGAATGATAACATATCTGAGAAGCTATATAAAAACACTATATTCAATGACATTGTTGGTTGTGGATCCAAGACAAACACCACAAAATTCACAAGTTGGATGGTGGGTGAAAAAATCACCTATGCAGTGAAAGCAATGTTATGAATGTGAAGTTGATTTGTGTTGATATTTTTGGTGGACAATTGTTATGTGTTTTTTTAGGTGAAGGGTTTTGTCAAGATTAGTTTTTTACGAGGAAATTGTTTTGTAGTTTTAAAGATAACATTATTCACATTTTTTAAAGTTGTTTTATGTTGTTATTTTTAGTGAACAGATTATATTATATGAAATATTTTAGTCATCAAAATTTAAGTTTTAATTATTATTTATAAAATATTAAAATTGAATAATTGAATAATAACTTATAAATAAAAATAATTAACACATAACACTTTCTCCAATAATATTCCTTGTATTCATAAACAAGAACAAGTTCTTTTGAATGTAATAATGTGCTAAAATGAAATGTGAAAGTTGTTTCATGTTTATTTTTTTATGGAAAATCCTTGTGTTATATGAGGATTTTTGTGACTGAGATTTAAGTTATAATTATTAATATTAATTGCATCGAGAGGAGAGAGGTTCTTTATAATTCAATAGGTGGGATATGTTGTCATGTAAGGTAACATAACGTAAGATAACATTATAAAAAGTAAAAAGTAATTAAAAAAATTCATGTCACCCAAAATAAATAAAAAAATTATGAAAAGTAATTAAAAAAATTCATGTCATCTCGTAAAATTAAAAATTATGAAAAGTAATTAAAAAAAATCCATGTCGACTCATAAAATAAAAATTTATG
The DNA here is from genome assembly GCA_027924585.1 of Larix kaempferi. Classification (NCBI taxonomy): domain Eukaryota; kingdom Viridiplantae; phylum Streptophyta; class Pinopsida; order Pinales; family Pinaceae; genus Larix; species Larix kaempferi. The sequence continues at coordinate 826,056 of BSBM01000926.1, read as the reverse complement.
AAAAGTAATTAAAAAAATCCATGTGTGTCTATTAAAAAAAAAAAAAAAACTTAAACCCAGATCTATCAAGCAAGAGAGGAATCAACTTTCTTGAGTTTAAGATTAAAAAAAATTACACCTAAAGAAATTGGATCCCTCTCGATGCTTGATAGATCCGGATTTAAGATAGATCTATACTAATTTATAAAAAATGAAATGTAAAAGTTATTTCATATTTATTTTTTGTGGACAATCCTTATGTTATATGAAGGATTTTTGTAATTGAGATTTAAGTTATAATTAATAATACTAATTTATAAAACATGAAATGTGAAAATTGTTTCATGTGTTTTTTTAACAATCCTCGGATTTTTGTCATTAAGATTTAAGTTATAATTATTAATATTAAATTATAAAATATTATGATATTAATTATTATTATTTTATTATATATATATATATATAATTAAAAAAAATACTTATTATTATTATATCAAAATAATTTATCATAACAATATTTTCAAATTCCATGAATCAAGCATATAATTTTATAGCATGGTTCGTCACTAATCAAGGAAATTTTTAGGGGCGAAATTTGGCCAGTTGGTTATTTTTTGGGTTTTTTTGTCAAAAAATAAATTCTCTATTTGGTCATTTTAGTTTCTAATGCCAAAATTCACCTGCTTTAATAGTAAATTGTATGTTTCATGTTTAATATTCATCTATTTATCTATATATGTTTTTTTTATAGTTGTAACAAGTCTATTACAACTTATTAAATTACATATTTGTGTAATAATTTTTATAAAAAAATATTTATTTTTTAAATCATGATATTTTATAAAATAAAATAAATTTATAGTGAGTCCATTGGTTGTATGTTGGGTCGTTGGGAGGAAAGATTGTTACCCTCCCCACCCAGGTTCAATTCTTGTAAGTGGCATGATGCTCTTGTTGAGCCCTATTGTAATGATTGTATTTCAAGCTTTCCTTGATTCTTCGGAATAGCAGGAAGGTGATTTTTCCGCTGGAAAAAAAAATAAATTTATAGTGTAAAAGGATTATTACAAATATAAAATTTTATGTTCTATTAGCTCGAGTTCAACCTTTTTCAATCTACCCTTAGATTTGCAAATGTAGTTTGGCATATATTAGAGTGGCATCATACTAGATAAACTTGCATAAATATAAAACATTTTTAAATTAATAATATTTTGTAGGTAAAATTAATTTGTTTATTGTAATTAATTGTAATGTTGCATGGAACTTAAACATTTTAAAATTATTTGAAATACTTGTAGGTCGGACTGCAAAAAAGTTGATCCTATATTGATTTAGTAAAAGAACATGACCAAAATATATGTTTAATTATATCTTTTTTTATTATATTATTATAGATCTATTTTAATTATGGATTTACTAAGTGCCGAGAGGGATCAAATTCCTTGAACTGCAAAAAAATTTTAAAATGTAAAATTTGAGGAAAAGCTTGCACCTCAAGAAATTTGATCCCTTTAAACCCTTGGTAGATTTGAAGTTAATATGGATTTATATTGGTTTAATATGTAAATCTCTCGTAATACAGGTTTTTATCATGACTCACTCCCACAACGCATAATAAGAAGTATCCAAGTTTTATTATTTTTTTAGTTTTAATTAATTCAAATATATATCTCTTTGGTTTTGAACTTTAGGTTGAGGCAACATTGTAAACATTTTAGTTACTTAATATTTTATTATTTTATTAGAATGTAGGGAATTACACTTCTCCCTCGTACTAGTTTTGAATTTTAGGTTAGGGCCAACATTGTAAAATTTCTATTCAATTTATACTTTATGATTATTTTAATAGAGTGCCATGTGTCATCTCCACGTTGAGCATGAAATTACACTTCTCCCTCATATTAGGCTATAGAAAGCACCTCTAGGCACAAAAATGGACACTAAGTTTGGGTCACTTCCACATATTTAAGTTGTTCACTAATAGGAAGGTTTCCCAATATCAAGAACAAAAGATGCCTCATTTACCTCCATATATGGATTTTAGAAAATTGTAAGTCAGAGAAACTAAGTCTACTAGTTAGATGGTATTTTCCAAACATTGCAAGCCAGATATTAAAAAACTGGGCTTTGTACTAGACCAAGAACAACTCTTGGGCATCTGTTCAACAATATTTCTAAATCGTTTGGTATAATTCCACTTCCAATCTTTCCATTGAGCAATTACGCTTGCAATACAAACTTGAAAAACAAGTCATGGTGATTAGGATCCTTCACGCAGTCTGTAATTAGCTTGGTTGTGTGTGTGTGTGTTACAGTAAATTTTAGGGGCGAAATTTCACCAATTAGCTATTTTTTTGGCTTTTTTCAAAAAATAAATTTACTATTTGATCATTTTTAGTCTCTAATATATCCTATATTTACATAAAGTATGTTTTTTATCATTATATTCGTCAAAATTTACACGTTTCATATTTAATATTCGCTTAATATATGTTTTTTTCAATCCAAAATAATCACCTAAGATACTATACTTAAGTATAATATTAGAGTTCTTGAAAAATACCCTTGTATGTGTGTGCATAGACACATGTATATGCACATACACATGTGTGTGACTTTCACTTATCACAATGTGGCTAAGGCACCTAACTCAACCCAATAGAAGTGCAACCAGTATTCACCCTTACTTAAACAAAAAATTCATGATCTTCCAATATTTTTTATTTCTCTCAATTTACATTTACACAAATTAATATTACTTAAATTTTATCTTCACAAAAAATGTATACATTATGATTTTTTAAAATAAGATATTCACTATTGTTTTATTGTTTTCAATGACCCAAATAATATGATAAAAATCAAAAAACATATTTGGAATATAAATACAAATAAAAAGTAAACACTATACATAAAAAAATTATTATTAAAATTTTAATAAAAATTATAACAAAATAAAATTACATGAATTAAAATAAAATTGCTTTAATTTCTTATAAATATCTTTTGATGTTTTAATGTCCCACCTTAATATGAATAGTATCTAAATTTATGAGTGGTTAAATTATAGTTATAAATACAATTTTTTCGAGTTTATATATTTAATAAATATTAACATATATATAAGTTGGTTCATAAAATATATTTATAAAAAAATTATACGTTGAGAGTTTAAGGTTGGTAATATTTGTTGACATTATTGTTGACTATTTTTTTTCATACACCTAACATAAAAAGACATTTAAAGTAAAAAAGATTTATACATAATATAATAAACTAAACTATATAAAAATTATTTTATATAATTATAAATAACCAAGGTTTACACCTCATCCCTACCTCTATCACAAAAATAAATATACACCTAACATTAACATTAACACTCCACTAGCACCAACATCAATAGCCATCATATAAAAGGAAAGTTGGTTTACACCTCGTCCCTACCTCTATCACAAAAATAAATATACACCGAACATTAACACTCCACGAGCACCATCAATAGCCATCATATAAAAGGAAAGTTTGGTAAATTGCGTTGAAATTTATAAATAAATTTAGTTATACACGTGCCATGGCCTGGCCAACCTAAAACAACACGCCATTCTTGAACGAGCATTGCATGTTGTAATGCAACTAAACTTTTGTATAGTATGAATTTGAAATGCAAAAATAGTTTTCGTCACTTAGGACGACGATGATGGGAAAGAGCGAGGACAAATACCAAAAGTGAAATTTGTGCATTTTGGATTATCTTATATTTTGTGAGTGTATGTAATTTGGAGCTGCGGTAAATTGTTGGTGATTTTCAAGTGGTAATCAATTGGATTAATCATAATGGGCGTATCAATGTCATCGCGCTTTCTCCTTGGCTTCTCAAGATCAGGGCTTTACAACAACTTTTTCAGAGTATCTAGTTTTTGCATGTCCCTTGTGCTGAGAATGGTCATGCGGACTCTCTCTCGAAGCGAGCTCTGCATTCGTTGGAAGGTACTCCATTTTTTTAACTTCGGGATGGTGATATACTTCGGGAAGCTGGCAACATCTTCTTATTTTGATCCATGTTTTTTCTTCTTATTGAGTGGGTGTGCGTTGTGCTCTATCCTTTTGGTTCTACTTGGTTGGAGTTTCTTCTTCTTGGTGTTCATTTTCTTGGTTTGTGTTATTTCGGCTCATTTGGTTGGGCTGGTTCTCCTCTATGAGGCTGGGGCAGCTTTGTTTTATGTGGGCTTTTGTGTCTTGACTCAGGGGTGTGGGCGTCTTTTCTCTAGTCCAGTGGGATAGTTACTTATTGTTCTTCCTCTTGCGGAGGGTTGTTTTTTGTACTATCTTTCATATACTTGTCAATAAAGTATAGCTATTTTTCTGATTGAAAAAAAAAAGAGCAATTCACTTTGACTGAGTAGGCATATCGTTGACTAAACTTGTTGCCGTTTCCCTCGTGTAAAACCCGCTTAGCATTTAAAATTAAAATTAAGAATGGAGGTAAGTGCATGTAGTAATAGGGGTTGAGGGTGTGAGTCATTGATGAGGTTTTACTGTTGATTTATTGGAAGCTCAGATTCAAATCTCTATTAAGGTGATTTATTATCGACAAGGTTTTGTACAACCACGGAAACAATTCTACTTTCACTGAATAAATCTAAAAATATCGTTTTTGCATCTAACATTAAAACTAATCACATCCAAATTTTCATATAAAATAGCTGAAATAGTCATGCAATGACTTAAATTTCCATATTATATATATATATATATATATATATATATATATATTAAATAAGTGGTATCTCACGCTAATGATGCCGGGTCTTCCTCATTTCCCTTGTTTTGGCCATCCATTCAAAGGGGATGTTGAAACATTATGACGTCAAACTAAAACATTTTCAGATATCTAATTTATTATGTAAAAAAATGTAATGTGAGTAATTTAGCCCATGAAGCATCAAGTGAGAGACCATAAGGAATTTTAAAAATGGACAATCGAGGTTATTCTTCATGGACATTGCCTTGTAAAATCAAGACTTCAAAGTAAGGAACCATGTATATATAACACCATTAAATGTTGGTGTAGTATGAAAATTGCATCTTCCGTTAGTAGTTGGTTGTTTGGTTCTAATATTTTAGTGTAGATTGTTACAAAATAAATTATAAATGTATTTAATTATTAATGATATTAACTTGTATGTATATTAGTTTTATTTCTCTTTTACTAGTAAAAGTTCATATTTAGTCACAAGATTTATTTGAGAAAAACCTTCATTTATATGTTTTAGTACTAGGAGGTAGACCAAGTTTACCTTTCTAGATATGCATCTTGAATCTTCTCACCTCTTTATTATTAACTTTTCTTCAAGAAGCCTTGTTATTACATTAGACTCAACATCACTTTTCATAATAAACTAGCAAAAGGATTATATAATGTTGGTTTACTTTGAATTCGTTTCAAATATTATGTATAATTGTGGATTCAATCATGCATTATAGATGATTTGATCAACCAAATTATTGGGAGAACGACATTCTTTGAGAGCATGATTATAACCAACAACAAAAAGTTATTTCCTCTTAAATCCCAATCTTGATTTGTAAATTTCCTTGGATGTTTGATGTAGATCTAAAATATGTAACCTGCAAAACCTAGCTTATAAAGTGAGTACACCAGTCAAAGGAAAAATAGGCCCATATAATATTCAAGATAAGAAATACAAGAAAAATAATTGAGAGTGCACTAGTTCTATTTGGCAAGAAAATGGCTTAATCTTTATTTGGAAGACTAATTGATCTTATTTACAAAGTGTCCACACAAGATGAGAAAGTATTAAAATGTTAATGCACAAACTAGAGCTAGGAATATGCACCTAGATGTTCACACACAATTACACTCAAGTCAAACAAGATTTGGGAATGAGAAACCCTCAATAGTTATTTTGATGAGTTTGATAATGTTGTCTAGGTGAATGGTTCCTCCTTGTGGAGGATTCCCAAGTTGCTTACATGGTAACTTTGGCTAGAAGTGTCCCTTTGGAAGAGGGTGAACTTCCTAGGGAGGGGTTCCCACTGCCCAATGCTCTACATACATCAATTCCTCTCGATTTATTTCAAAAGTGTCCTCTCTTTCAACCTTGGGTAGGATTGACAACAAAGTAGAAGCTCAGAGAGAATGGATCAATGAATTTGGTTTCCTTGACCTAATACTTTAGAAAGTTGAATCCTTGAAGTGTTGATGTCCACTGAAAACTTAGAAATATTCTACTACTGAGGGGAGTGGTGATATTTGGAGCTAACATAAATGAGGCGATGTGTATCCCCAATTCCTACTAGTTTAAGAATGGCACCATATAAAACGTTGTTGGATAGTAGTGGAACTAGATACAGTGAAGTGCAATACCATGGTTTCTAAGTGCTTGTTATCCAAAAACTAAGAAAGATTGATGTAGTAGAAGCAAGAGAACTGTGTAGAATGGTCATCACAAAATTGTGTAGATACATGAAGTTGGAATCTGAATGTTGTGCATTGTAGGATTTGTGTGAATTAGGAGACTAGCTAGCTCAAGAGGAAGAATGAGGGAGCATAAAAGTATTGAATATGTATCTATGCCAGAAAAGGGTCGTCGGAGCTCTATGTCTTCCATGTTGTCTTGAAGACAGTGCCTTCCCATATGAAACTTTAGCTAAGAGAGAGAACGTAGGCCCATAATGAGTGTCCTAACAACCATATGTGTGCCATGTGTCAGGAAAATTCCTAGCCCATATTAAAAAGGATATGGCCTATGTTTGTGTGATATAATATGATGGAACTGAAGGTAAATTACCTAATGCGATGGATACCTAATACTTTCTTGTGGGTCTGGTTGTATTGGAAGGATATGGCCAATGCTAAAATTGTTGCCTAAATCTATTGACTATGAAAAATATGTGAGGAACTCTACAAAGCTTGCTATCCAAAGTTCTAGGAATGCTCAGGAGCTGATCAATGTGTTTGAAAAGTACTTGAAGAGTGCACAACCCATTGAGCAACATAATGGAGTTTGGTAAATACAAATGTAAATGTTGTAGTGTTGAGACAACTAGGGAAATTCCTATTGGAGAGAGATGAGAACTGACACACTGGATCCAATGATATAGATGTGGGTGAATTTGTTTGTTGTCAATATATAATGGCCTACGCTAGTCCAAATGTGTGAGCTATGGATAGACACTATGCCATGATTGCATGTTATTGTAGGAATATCTAGTGGTTGAGTCTAGTAGAGAGGAGATTTAAAAGCCAGAGTAGGGAATACAACTATGGAGGACTATATCCTATAGGAAGTCTTGTGGTGGAAAAATGGCATTGATATTTTGAAGGGACGAGCTATTGTGCACAGAGACCTGTGAAACTTGTGGAATCTACTCTTGTGGTTGGTGAATCTACACCCAAGGTATGGAAGAAGATATATTGGCTTCGATTTCAGTTCATGTTGAAAGTAGTAGGATAAGGAGAACATACGCATAAGAGAACAATGATCTAGGGGTGTGATCAAGGTTGTTAGAACATGCGGTTTAGGGAACATTATTGCTGGAGAGGAATGGGAAGGGGAAGGGAAAACATGGAGGGAAAGACATGAGTTGAAGTTGAATTGTTGTAGCTAGTTAAGAGGCTAATTAGTGGGATTGACAACAGTGATTTTATAAGTGTGGTTTTGACCAAGGTGTAGGTGTTTTGGTGAGGATTATAGATACTATGGTGTTGTCTTTGGTAGGGGAGTCTTAGGATGAGGTCTTAGAAATTGAGGGGTAATACATCGTAGTGTGCAATATATTTGAAGGGGATAGTTGCAAAGGTGATGGCACAAAGCCGACGGATGAGTAAAGAGGGTCCATTCTACTACACCCATCCCAAATGGTAGGGAGAATGTTGAGGTGTGGTAGGAAGCTCAAGAAATTTAGCAAGGGTTTGGAAAACTATATTCTTTTGACTCTCATTATGGAGGATCATTGTGGCTATCTAGTCCTTAATTTATTAGTTGTGTGTGAAGAGGGATATGGGAGATGTGAAAATGTGGTCCTAGGTGAAAAAATGAGGGATTAGTTCTGATGTTGGTATCCTCCATCCCCAAATAATCCTCTCCACAATTTTTTTATGCTCGAAGCAAAACTAAACCAATCAAGTTGTTTCAAACCCCACCCTCCCATCTTTTTTGGTAAGTAAATACTTTCCCATGATGATAAATGAAACTTTTGATATTTAATACTACCTTCCCACAAAAAATGTGACATTCTCTTTCTAACATTTTTTATAACAGAAGTTGTAATCGTAGCAAGAGAAAGGAAATACACATGAATACTTTCTAAAACTGATTTAGCAAAAATGAGTCTACCATGAATAGACAGGAATTTGTAGGTCCACTTACTAATCCTCTATTCATTTTTTTGGATCAACCAGTTCCAATCCTATTTCATATAGTAGTTTGGTTTCAAATAATAACTAAGATATTTAAATCCCTCATCCAACTCTATCATTTTAAAGTGAAATAGTTGTGATATTTGATCACAAATCCTAGGAACAAAACTATAACACAAGAACATAGACTTATGTGGACTAAAAACCATCCCAGAAGATGCACAAAAAGTACTGATTAAATGAAGATAGCACTCTCATTCAATCACAAACCCCTTTCCAAAAATTAATACATCATCGACAAAGAGCAAGTGAGATATAAACAATGAATGTGAAATTTTAATACTTGTGATCTTCTTATCTTTCTTAGTATCTTCTATAATTCTACCGAGACCCTCAATGACTAAAAGGAATAATAGAGGGGACAAAGGACATCCCTGCCAAAGTCCTCTGCTACATTTAAAAAAAGAAATCAAAGAACGATTAACTAGGGGGGGGAAATTTGTTGAATATATACAAGCCATAATCTAGTTAGTAACTTCAACAGGGAGTCCGATCTGAATCAAGACAAATCTTAAAAATGTCCAATCAACCCAGTCGTAAGCTTTAATAAGATCCATTTTTAATATAATATCATGAATGTTCCTGGTCTTAATAGTATGGAGGCATTCTTGTGCCATACCTACCGCATCAAGAATCTGCTTATTGGACAAAAATCCAAATTGTTCCTTGGAAATATTTTTTTCCAAGATGGGCTTCATCCAATTAGAAATAATCTTGGTAATGAATTTATAAATCAAGTTTCATAACGATATGGGTCTGTAATCATTGAAAGAATTGGGCTTTTCTCTTTTGGAAATTAACACAATGAAATTTGCATTCATGTTTCCAGGCACGTACCCTAATCTCCTAGATTCTTTCGTTGCTTCCACTAAGTCATGACCCACCATATCATAGAAATGTAGAAAAAAATCTACAGTCCACCCACCTAGACCAGGGACTTCCTCATAAATGAAGAACCTAGGATAGTGCCTCAAAAATTGAATCTAATCAACTAAATTGTGCGAACTGTTATGTTGATAAATATCCTTGAAGTATTTGACATCTTCCTTTTCCAAAGACTTATGATCACACACTAGGTCTCCATCTTCATTCTTCACATCCCATATAGCATTATTGTTTCTTCTCTAATTAACATATCTATGGAAAAAAATTGGAATAATTATCTCCATGAGCTAACCAAGTCGCTCGACTTTTTAGTCTCCACGTTTCCTCCACCCACCTCAGGATTTTAGCCTTTTGAGTTTCAAGACTGGTCAATTTTTCCTTTCTTGAATAAGAAAGGAAATCATCATTCATCAAAACTGACAATTCATCAATCTCCTTTTCAATTTGACTCGGATCTTTTTCATTTTCCTTTTTCTTCTCTTTATCCCATTTGGACACATCCTTTTTCAGTAACATAATTCTTTTCACTAATTTTAGCATCAAAGTCATATGACCTGTCTCAAAGTAAGAGGCCCATTTGTACTTAAACAACTCACAGAGTGTTGGTTCCTCCAGCAAAGTATGATTGAATTTGTATGGGTAATGAATTCTTTTATACTCAAAATCCAATTGTAATACAATAGGCGTGTGGTTTGACACTCCTGTAGAAAAATCCCATGATCTAAACCTCCCCATAACATCACACAATCTGTCTCCTATATTAAATGTTTATTTTTGAATTATGATAGCTTATAAAGTAAATTTATAACGTAAAAAGGTTGTTAGATCATCACCTTTCCTTTGTCCAAACTCAAGTTCCACTTTGCCTTAACTGGAGCCTCACGTTTTTCAATATACACTTCGAATTGTAAGTGTGGTTTGGCACATATCATAGTGTCATCATACTATATAATTTTATATAAATGTAAAACATTTTTAAACAATAATATCCTTTTAGATGAAATATAACTTTTCTATTTTAACTAATTTCCATGTTGCATACAACTTGAAAACCTCGATTGTGTTTATTGTTTGTTGCAAAGAGGGAATACTTTTTGTCATTGTGGTAGGAACAATTCGCTAGACAGACCAAATTCAACCCCCATATTGTTAATAACAGATTACTGCATAGTCTAAAAGTTCTACGATTTCAAACGAAAAATTTTGATTTTTTCGGCACGATATTGAAAAAAGTCAACATAAATTTTTTAAAATCCTAGTTACAACTCTCAAAATTTGAAATTTTGGGTGCCCTAGGGAATTTTGATGGTTTGAGTCCATTTCTACCATCAAAATCGCCATCAAAACATAGTTAAATTCAAATTTTGCAAAATAAAAAATGTTGGATTCTAGTAAAAAGCTTCCATCCGGGCCAAATTGTCAAATTTTTAGACAACTCCAAAGATTATAACCAAAACACATGTTTAACAATGTCTTTTGGACACTTGGTTTGGGTCACTTATGAATATTTAAGTTGTTAAGGTGTTGATTGATAGGAAGGTTTTGGATATCAAGTAAAAAAATGAAATGTTTTTTAGTTTGATATATTGCTTTTAGAAAGTTTTAAGTTAAAGAAATCAAGTTGATTAGTTAGATGGTATTTGCCAAACTTTGTCAAGATATTCAAAAAAAAGGTTTTGTACTCAACCAACAACAACCCTCGAGCTTTTATTGAATCAGATCCTTCATGCACTTTATAATGAGCTTGTTCTCATTCACTCACTCACTCACTCACTCATTATTTTTCATCGACGATGAAGGTTCCCCACACTCAGGGGATGGGTAATTCATTTCCATCATGTATGAGAATAACCGGGTGACATGCTCACACAATCCTTGGCATAGTGGGGTTTAACCAATCAATGAGCCAAGGGAAGCCCAAAAGAATCAAAAAAATTATCAAATGAGGAATAAACTATAAAAAATTGGATATTTTATGGCTATCATCACTGGAATCCACCTAGTAATGACTACAACCATCAACATTTCAACATGGATCAATGTCAAAATTTGGTGTTCACCATTACTCACCATACAAAAAATTCATGACATTCCAATATTTTTGTTGTCTCTCAATTTATGTTCACATAAAATAATATCACTTAAATTTTATTTCCCCAAATAATTATACATTGTGATGATTTTAAAATAAGAGACGCACTATTGTTTTCAATGATCCAAATAATAGGATAAACAAATCAAAAACACATTTTGAATATAATGCAAATAAAAAGTAAAACAATGTACATGAAAAACTATTATTAAAATTTTAATATAAATTCTTTAGTATGTGTAATTAAAGTTGTAGTCTAAATATTCTACGTTTTTAACTTTTTCCGTCTTGTTTTGTTTGGAGTCTTGTTGGAAATCTAAAAAAAAAATAGAATCACATATATTAGCTATGGAAATTGCATAATCTAAGTGCCAGTAGGGTATTTGAGGGTGTTGAATCAATTTATAGATTCAAAAACAGAATTTGAACACTTCCAAATTTATATTTTACCAAAAAAAATATACTGGATTCCGACCAAATTAATCCACCGGAAAATCCAAAACGTAGAATAAATAGATTGCTTCATAATTAAATAAAAAATAACATATAAAATAGCATTAATTAAAATAAAATTGCTTTAGCATCTATTGATGTATATGTAACTTCGGAATGTATTTCATCTATGTATTTCATATATATTTATTGTACCCTTATTAGAGATGTGTTATTCCTCTATAAGGAAGTGTCGTCATGTGGATTGACAAGTGTCGCAAGTGTGTGTACTTGCCAATGGGTTATTAGACCACCATGTGTGGGGTCAGCCCTGAAATATATATTATATTGTGGATGTACCTAGCTAGACAAGTCGGCCCCATAAGGTTACTGGGCAAACAGGTTAGTATAAATAGAGATCGGGAGATCTCTATTTTGATCATTCAAAAAGACACACTTCTCTCACTCAGAAAGTGGTGCACTAGTGAGGAGGAGGATCATCTGCTCTAGGAGACTATCTCAAGTGTATTTTGGTTGTAATTTGGTTGAGCCATTACTCTCTCTATCTCTGAGGAAGTTGTGGGGTTTTTCACCTTAGGGTTTTCCTCACGGAAACTCTGTGTCTCTTGTCTCTCATGCTTTTGATTCTTATGATGCTTGTCATGCTTATTGTGATTGTTATGCATTGATATACTGTATATGTTATTCTCTCAGTAAAGATCCAAGAGTATTGTGAATTAATGCTCAAATTTTAACATGGTATCAGAGCTAACCTGAGAAGAAAACATTCTGCAGTGACGGAAACTTGAGTTTCTTGTTTATTGGGTTTCTCTCCATAGATTTTAGAAAAGCAGTATAGTAGATTGAATCTACTCATCAAGGAGAATCTATCTGTCCAATCAGAATTCAATTCTGATCATTTTCAAATTTGGCCCTAAAAATTAGGGTTTCCACAAAAATAGGAATTTCTGACATCTGAAGACATAGCTAGAAGCTCCTTGCAAAAATCAAAGTTTAGAGCTTTGGATCGAGATTTTTGGCTAGGTAGATCTCTGGGAAACTCAAACCCTAATTCAGAGCTCTCCCTAGTGAACCCGGGAGGACAAAAAGGCAAATCTGAAGGGTAAATCTTTGTTGATCTCAAATTCTGAATACACCAAGCTAATCATCTCATCAAGGCGCATCTTTCTATCCTTTCAGAAAGTTGAAATTCACATTTTGAATTTTTAGGGTTTTTCCAACAAACCCTAATCTGGGACCAAATCCAGTTTTCAGCATTTCAAGTGGTAAGACCTAAATCTTTTCTATTTCATTTGAAGTACTCGTTAAGATGTCTCACCACACCAAGCTTGAGGATAAGCTTGAAGGAGCTAATAACTTCCGAGCTTGGAAGTATAGGATTGGGTTAATCCTGGAAGAGAATGAGTTGGACTCATATGTAAAAGAAGACATCCCTATCCCAAAGGATGAAGAGGCTAAGGTTTTGCACAAGAAGAACTTGGTCAAGGCAAAGATAATCATTGCTGATTCTATCAAATACCATCTCATACCCCATGCGTCTTCTCTAAAGACACCCAAGGAGATGTTTGACTCTTTGACCAAGCTATTTGAAGGGAAGAACATAAATCAGAAGATGACCCTGCGGAACCAATTGAAAGGAGTAAAGTTTCAGAATGGAGAAACCATTCAATCTTATTTTTTAAGGGTCTCCCAGATCAAGGAACAACTAGAAGCAGTGGATGAAATGGTGGAGAATGGTGAAGTGGTGATGACCACTCTAAATGGCCTACCCAGGTCATGGGATTCCTTTATTCAAGGAATTTGTGCAAGGAAGAAGTTTATCTCCTTCAACAGATTATGGGAAGAATGCTCTCAAGAAGAAGCTAGGCTTGTGGCCTGAGAAGAAAAGATGGGAAATGAAGACCAAGCTCTCATAGCACATGGCAGGAAAGGCAAGTCTAAGAAGGAATCATCTCATAACAAGAGATTCTCACACCACCATTATCATAAAGATAAGAAAGATCTCAGATGCTTCAATTGCAATGAGAAGGGACACTTTGCTTCAGATTGTCCCAAGAAGAAGAAAGACAACAACAACAACTTCAACAACAACAACAAGAATAACAAAAGAAGATATCATGCTCATGCTGCCGAAGATGATGAACCCCCAAAGAAGAAGGCTAGGGCATAAAGTGATAGTGATGATGACTCATCAAGTGAAGAAGAGTATGTTCTAATTTTTGCTCTCACAGGTGCTATCTCCCATGGTTGTAATGATTGGTTGATTGATAGTGGGGCTTCCAAACACATGACTGGGTTTAAGGAATCTTTTGTGAATCTATCTGAACATGAGTCACCCCATAAGGTGAAACTTGAGGATGATTATCAATACCCAATCAAAGGAAGTGGTGAAGCCTCCTACAACCTAGATTCTGGAAAATCTTTGAAGATGAAAGAAGTCCTTTATGTACCTGGGCTCAAGAAGAACTTACTCTCCATCCCTGCATTGGATGCAAAAGGTATGAGGGTTGCATTTGTGGATGGCCAAGTCCTAATGTGGCCAAAGGGAAAGACCATAGATGATGCAGTAGTGATTGGAGAGCAAGAGGGAGGTTTGTATAAATTGAAGGGACAACTTGAACATGCCATGGTACAAATCCATGGAGCCAAGTGAACTTTGGCATAGAAGACTTGCTCATATGCACTATAAGGCACTTCCAATTGCCAGCAAGGCTGTAGAGGGTCTTCCTGAAATCAAGACCAAACATGAAGGTGTTTGCAAAGGATGTGCAAAAGGTAAGAACATTAAGAAGGCTTTCCCAAGTAGTGAAAGCAAGGAAAAAGACATCCTGGAAATCATCCACTTAGATGTATGTGGTCCTATGTCATCCAGTTCTCTGAGTGGGTATGTTTACTATGCCTTATTTATTGATGACTTCTCCAGGAAGACTTGGGTATACTTTTTGAAGAACAAATATGAGGTGTTTGATAAGTTTAAGGAATTCAAAACCTTGATGGAGAATCAAACTGACAAGAAGATCAAAACATTCAGATCTGACAATGGTGGAGAATTCACCTCAGGTGACTTCAAGAAGCTTTGCAATGATTCAGGGATTAAGAGGGAGTTGACTGCTCCTTATAATCCTCAACAGAATGGAGTTGCAGAAAGGAAGAACAGAACAATCATGGAAGCAGCAAGGGCAATGCTGCATGACCAGGATCTACCTATGCATCTATGGGCAGAAGCAGCTAGAACAACTGTATATGTGCAGAACAGAACACCTCACAAGATATTGGACAACAAAACTCTAGAAGAGGTCTTTTCTGGTAAGAAACCTGAAGTCAGCCATCTCAAAATATTTGGTTGTCTAGTATACACTCATGTCCCAAAGGAAAAGAGGACCAAACTAGATCCTTCAGGAAAGAAGGGTATCTTTGTGGGTTACAGTGAAAGCTCGAAGGCTTATAGAATATAATTTCCAGTGTTCAAGAAGATTGATGTCAGCAGGGATGTAACATTTGATGAAAACTCAGCATTCATTAAATCAAGGAAGGCACCTATCGAAGTTTATGAAGAACCTAAGGAAACTAGATTTCAAGACACTACCATGACTGAAGCAATTCTAGAAGTTGTTCGTGAGTTTGAAGATCCGAAAGAACCTGTAGATCCACCCCATGAGGATAACTCTCACAAGAGGAAACCTACATGGGCTAGAGAGCTCATTCAAGATGCAGAAATATTTGGCATTCCAGAAGAAGAACACAGAGCAAAGAAGAGAACCAGATCACATACCAGCTATGTTGCTTTACTCTGTGACATTATGAACAAAGAACCTTCTAGTTATGAAGAAGCAGCGAAAAAGAAAGAATGGAAGGATGCCATGGTTGAGGAATACCAATCAATAATGAAGAATGATGTTTGAGATGTTGTCCCAAGACCTAAAGAGAAGTTTGTTGTGAATTCCAAATGGATCTACAAAATAAAGCATGATGCAGATGGCAGTGTAGAAAAATACAAAGCAAGATTCGTAGCTCGTGGCTTCTCTCAGAAATAGGGAATAGATTATGAAGAAAATTTTGCACCTGTATCTAGGTATACTTCCATTAAAATAGTACTTTCCTTGGCTACAACAATGAAATGGAAATTACACCAGATGGATGTCAAGACTACTTTCTTGAATGGTGCAGTTGAAGAGGAAGTATATGTGGAGCATCCACTCGGTTTTGAAATACATGACAAGGAGTCATATGTGTGCAGATTGAAGAAAGCCTTGTATGGCTTGAAGCAAGCTCCCAGAACTTGGTATGGTAGGATGGACATTTTCCTATCTAGTTTGGGATTTACCAAGAGTAAAGCGGATTCCAAACTTTACTACAAGGTTGAGGAAGGGAATCCTATGATTCTACTCCTGTATGCGGATGACTTATTTGTTACAGGAGATGACATATTGATTGCAGATACTAAGAGGAAGCTTGCTGCTGAGTTCGATATGAAAGATTTGGGAATGATGCATTATTTCCTAGGTATGGAGGTGTGGCAGAGTGGAGATGGGATCTTCCTTGGTCAAGGGAAGTACACAGTAGATATCCTGAAGAGATTCGGGATGATGGATTGCAAGGCCATGTCCACACCTATGGCATCGAATCTGAAGCTTCTATGTGATGCTTCATCTGAGCCAGTTGATGTCTCTATGTATCGTCAGATGATTGGGTCCTTGATGTACCTGATGAACACGAGACCAGATATTTGTTTTGCGGTGAACACATTGAGCCAGTTCCTGACGGATCCGAGGAGTGTTCACCTGGTTGCTATAAAGCATGTTCTGAGGTACCTGAAGGGTACAGTGGATTATGGGCTCAAGTATGAAGTGAATCAAAAGTTTAACCTGCGGGGTTATGTTGATTCAGATTGGGTTGGCAGTGCTGCAGATAGGAAGAGCACATCTGGGTGCTGCTCCAATATGGGATCAGGTGTGATCTCTTGGTTTAGCAAGAAGGAGTCCTACGTAGCACTGAGTATAGCTGAGGCAGAGTATGTTGCAACCTATTCAGCTAGTTGTGAGGCAGTATGGCTATGGAAGCTACTGTCTGAGTTATTTGATCTCCCGTTGGATGCTATTGGTATCTTTTGTGATAACCAGAGTTGTGTGAAGTTGTCCGAGAACCCAGTGTTTCATGACAGGTCGAAACACATAGAGATCAAATATCACTATATCAGGGATATGGTGCAGAGAGGAGCTGTGAAGCTCCTGTACGTTGCGATGGACGAGCAGATTGCAGATGTGCCGACGAAGCCACTAGCCAGGGTGAAGTTCGAGTACTTCAGGGAGAGGCTTGGTGTTATTTATATTGATGACACTTTGAGGAAGAAGTGATGGACACATTTGCTGAAGCCATTCCAAGCATGTTGGAAGGAGGATCCTTCACATGGCTGTGGATGTAAGTGTTAGATGATGAGCATCAGGATGATGTTCTGGTTTCTGCTTTGTACGATCAGTTGGATCATTTATATATGTATGTATGCATCATGTTGGATGCTGGATATGATCAGTTGGATCATTTATATGTATATGTATGTATGCATCATGTTGGATGCTGGATATGATCAGTTGGATCATTTGTATGTATGTACGCATCATGTTGATGTTGGATATGATCGGTTGGATCATTTGTATATGTTTTGTATATGCATCATGTTGGATGCTTGGACCATGTATCTATATATGTATCAGGTGGATACTGTGTATGATCAGGTAGATCATGTATGTTGATATGTATCAGGTATGATCAGGTGGATACATTGTATGATCAGGTGGATCATGTATGATGATATGTATCAGGTAGATACTTGGTATGCATCAGGTAGATGCATTATATGATCAGGATGATCATGGATGACGAGCTTCAGGATGTTGCTCCAGATGACATGCAGCAGGATGTTGAAGTGATGATGATCAAAATGATCATGTGTACATCAGGATGATGTATGGTGAGTATCAAGTTGATACTCTGTGGCCGTGGAACAGGTTGTGCAGATAAGCATGTAATTTGTGCCCTGGGAGATTTGCAAATAGTCTTTAGAAGTTTTGCCTATGGCATGTAATTTGTACCCTGGGATATCTGGAAAATGCTCTTTCGATGTTTTGCTTGGGAGGACATATAATTTGTGCCCTGGGAGATCTGCAGATAGTCTTTCGAGGTTTTTCCTATGGCATGTAATTTGTGCCCTGGGATATCTGGCAGATGCTCTTTCGAGGTTTTGTCCTATGGCATGTAATTTGTGCCCTGGGAGATCCGATAGGTTGAGTCATGTGCTCGTAATCAGTCCTGGGATGCTCTTTCGAGGTTTTTCCATGACCACATGTAATTTGTGCCCTGGGAGATCCGATAGGTTGAGCCTTGTGCTCGTAATCAGTCCTGGGATGCTCTTTCGAGGTTTTGTGGTGACCACATGTAATTTGTGCCCTGGGAGATCTGATAGGTTGAGCCTTGTGCTCGTAATCAGTCCTGGGATTCTCTTTCAAGGTTTTGTGGTGGGGTCACATGTAATAAGTCCTAGAGATCTGGACAGGATGAAAAAGGCCTCAGATGCTCTTTAGGGTTCTTGCTAGTCAAGAGACTCTTTTAAGGTTTTGTGACGCACGTAATAAGTCTTGAGATTTCCACAGTATGGCCAGTGATGACGAAGACCTGCAGGTGGCGGGCCTACATCCAGTATGAAAAAGGGTTGGCTCTGTAGAACTTCCTATGATGAGTAGAGTCAAAGATTGGTTGAGATAGCAGCAGCAGTGACGATGATGATGACGATGATCCCGAGAAGAAGACTTCTCTAGCAGATCTGTGTCGAGAAATACCTTCCTAGTTAGGAGGGAGTGTTGATTTATATGTAATTTCAGAATGTATTTCATCTATGTATTTCATATATATTTATTGTACCCTTATTAGATATGTGTTATTCCTCTATAAGGAAGTGTCGTCATGTGGATTGACAAGTGTCGCAAGTGTGTGTACTTGCCGATGGGTTATTAGACCACCATGTGTGGGGTCGGCCCTAAAATATATATTATATTGTGGATGTACCTAGCTAGACAAATCGGCCCCATAAGGTTACTAGGCAAACAGGTTAGTATAAATAGAGATCGAGAGATCTCTATTTTGATCATTCAAAAAGACACACTTCTCTCACTCAGAAAGTGGCGCACTAGTGAGGAGGAGGATCATCTGCTCTAGGAGACTATCTCAAGTGTATTTTGGTTGTACTTTGGTTGAGCCATTACTCTCTCTATCTCTGAGGAAGTTGTGGGGTTTTTCACCTTAGGTTTTTCCCCACGGAAACTCTGTGTCTCTTGTCTCCCATGCTTTTGATTCTTGTGATGCTTGTCATGCTTATTGTGATTGTTATGCATTGATATACTGTATATGTTATTCTCTTAGTAAAGATCCAAGAGTATTGTGAATTAATGCTCAAATTTTAATAGCATCTTATAAATATTTCTTAATGTTGTAATGTCCTAACTTAATACAATGAATAGTATTTAAACTCACAAGTGGTTGGATTGTAATTATAAATACAATTCTTCCAACCTGTATATATATACGATGATGGTTCCTTGCAGAATTTTTGCAGATCTCATCAGATTGGGGAGGATTCCCTCGTATCGGCTTCTAATGAAAAGAAAGGAAATACTATCGGTGCTGCTACCAGATAAGAAGAAAACTTAAAACTTAAAAAGTACAGAGAGATGTTGGTTAGTTTATCTTGGGACAGGATGTGAACATGCACAGAGTTATTTCTCTATCTAGTAGGGGAAGATTGAAGGGACGAAAGTCTCTAGGGATGAACTCATAGACTGGGTTAACCAGCATTAGACTCTGCTTCCTTTTCTTGCACCACGTACAAACATGATCTCAAAGGGATAGATTTGTTTCATGTTTCCTTCTGCAAATACTATCCCATCTATGTTGGATAAATTCTAGCTGATTAAAGAGGGTTCAATCGTTCTAAAAAGATGGCTCTCAGATTTCAATCCCAAGAGTGAAAAAATGATGATTCTCCATTTTTGGGTTTTTCTTCCTAGGTTTCTGCTTCAACTCTGGACCATCAACGTTCTTGAATATCTTGCAAACTTCTTGGGCAAGTTTGTATGAATGGAGAATCATATGTTGTATGGTGTGGACAAAAAAATAGCGTCATTCATGCAGGTTGAATTCGACATCTCCAAAGGACTTCCTGATAGGGTGGAAATTGTTTGGGGGGAGAAAAAAATTATTCTAAGGCTTGATTACCATAATATCCCCTTCATATTTTTTTACTACAAATAAAATGGCCATGTTCATGCTCGATGCTCTGTCTTATTTCGAGGTAAAGGATTTTCTATCGAATCTGTGGATGGTGCTACTATAGAGTGGGAGCATAACTAAACTTCTAAGGATATACTTGCATCAACACCTTGTTCAACTCATTCTGGTAAGTCAATATCTTCCACACATTATGAGGGAGTCTCCAAAGAAGAGCTAGATTTTTATATATCTACTGAAAAAACCCTAGACCTTAGGAAAATTTCGGGTTGTATTTTTTCACCTTCTTCTCCAAGGGTTCCTTCTTATCCAAAAACCCTTTCTCTAGTTTCTCATGATGGCTCAGGGTCTAAACCTTTAACATATGATAGACAGTTGGCTACAAGGGTTGATTCTTGGGAGATGGTTTCTTCTCCACCTTCACCTAAAACCGTTTTACTCACATCCCTTAAAAATATTGCAAATTTTTTTGATTCCATGGATTTTTTTCTGGATAATAGGTTTGATCCTAAGATTACTATTTCTAAAGTTATTTATGAGCATTCCGATTGTGGAATCTGTTGGCCCGGTTTTGCAACCAGGCTTAGTGCTATGGGCACCTGCTAACTAGTAGCAGCAGTTTCAATAGAAATAAAAACAATAAACTAAATAAACAATACTATTTATGGATCTAAGCAAGAATCTAAGCAAATAATGTAATCATTTCAAAATCAAGAACAAGAAACATAAGAAATAATTTTTTGTATTGAAAAATGGGGGGGCAAGCAAGTGCTTGCGATATTACCTTCAATGGTGAAGGTTGATGTTGAGCAACTTCCAAGATGAGTAGCTCCAAACTCCAAGAGGTCTCCTTCTCCAAGGTTGCTTCAATGGCTAAAAGTGCTCAGGGGAGATTTCAGCAGCATAAGGATGAGATAATGGAAGGATGTGAAATGAGGAGCCCCTACCACCTTTTTATAGGTTTTGGTGGTGAGGAATACCATTTGTGGTTTTGTGGAAACCAAATGGTATTGACCAACATGGTTTAGGTACTTTTCCCTCCTTTTTCCTTTTTTGAATAAAAATAATATTTTAATTCCCTTTTTAATATTTTTGGGAATTTGGACCCTTTTTGAGGGTTTTTTATGATTTTCTTGGAAAAATAATCTTTTTTAATGGAAAAAGGGGTGTACTAAGGTCTTTTGGTGACCTTTTGTTGGTTTCAGAGGCTTAGATGGTGGAAAAGTGGACAAATGGGTCATGTGAGTAAGGGAATGAGCTAGTGAGCACTTTTTAGGTGTTAACAGATTGCCCCCTGATGTGTGAGGGCAGGAGCTCATCGTATGGCCGATAGACATCATAGTTCTTTGTCCTGTTTTCTGGGGTTTAGGGGAGAGAAGAGACCGGTTGGAGACTGGAGCCGCGGCCCTTGGAAGCTGCAAAAAAACAAAAAATATTACATGGCCTCAAAATGAATGAGGTAT
This sequence comes from Larix kaempferi, assembly GCA_027924585.1. NCBI lineage: Eukaryota > Viridiplantae > Streptophyta > Pinopsida > Pinales > Pinaceae > Larix > Larix kaempferi. Next base: position 804,458 of record BSBM01000926.1, on the reverse strand, counting down.
AATCTCTGATAAAGGACGAGGCGGGCATTCCCATGCTCGTATCAAGGCATATACAAAACAATTAGTCCCAAGAAGGGGGATCTAATACATGAATAAATATACTGGTACATCATAATGGTCCAGAGGGGACATTATTGTGGGATATACTCATGATCATGGCTGATCTCAATAACTGATACAACGGAATAACTGTTGAACTGCTGAAACTGAAGGTGTCCAACATCTGTAGGGACTCAAAGACTGTGAGCCATCTCTGAGAAGTATTTGTATCTGTATACTCGAGGGAGTATAAAACTGGGGTACATCTGAATACTGTCGCCATACGCAACCCGGATGTGTATAGAAAAAATGTAACTGGTTGTATCCATAGGTAGACTCTCAAATGTGGAGGAGTCAGGTAGTGTCCGGGGTCTTCGACTAATAACTGAACGGACCAATACCCTGTGCGAGTCTCAACGATGCGATCAAGGTGTTGAAGTCGAGCATGTGAGAAACAACCATTTGGAGAGGCACTGAGGATTCCTCTCGAAATGATTCGTAGGCACTCATCATAAATGGTAATGAGTCCAAGACACAGGGACCTCTAGGTCTATCCTCTGGAATCAATGTGGTTGTCGTCGTTAGAGGGAGACCAGCAACTAACAAGGCAATGATGTTTCCTTGATAGGAGCACGAGGTGTAGAACTGAAGTGATGTAGTATTGCTGGTAGGACTGACATACTTGTGGGGATGGGAAATAACTGGGTCAAAAAATGGGTAGACTCAAACTTCCTTTGTTCAGAGCAAGATGACATGGTTGACCTGGCAGCGTAGGGACTGACTTGCAGGTGTGGGGGTCATCTTTTTAGGTACTGAAGGGTATGTACTGACTCTGGGGGGGTGAAGCTGATGATAGCTGTCGAGGGAGTTTCAGGGTGACATACTGCAGAATACTCTGAACAAAGGCGACCAAAATGGGGAAGCTGCTATGTGAGTAGACATGATGTGTTGTAGCGCCAAGAGGCACCATTCTTCCTTCTTCGTAGTTTTAATGAGCTCCAAGAAGGGATAAAAGTGTGCTCTGAAATGGTACGGTCCTGTGGATTTTGTGAGCCCAGGACGGCGCATGCTCATGGTTGTTTTCATGTTTAGAGAGTCTGAAAACGGTAAGTGGACTCTGTTGGTGTTTCTTTTTCGTAAGTTTAGTCTCCAAGGCCCGAAAAAGCATAAAATGATGCGGATGGAGAACTCTTCTAGCCGATGTGACTAGAGTATACCTTTTTCGTGATTAGTCTACAAGGTCCGGAAAAGGGATAAACTTATACCAGGTAGACGCCCTTTCAGATACGTTTAACGAGCATGAAAGGAAGCAAGATTGCTCGGCGATCTTTTCATTGTTTTAGGAGTCAGAAAAGAGCTTAACGGAAACTCCCTAAGTGCCTTTTTCGTAAAAGGGGTTGCTAGGCCCGAAAAAGGGGTAAACTTATACCGAACAAAAATGGATTGATGAGGGCGAGGAAAGGTCTCAAGCATCGTCATCTGTGCGGAAATATGGATCCGGTGACATAAGGATTGTCAGAGACGGAGAACGGCCGATGTGGCACGCAAATCGAGGTGACGAGGGGGGCGTGGAAAAAATGCCCGAAAAATCTAAAGGTGAGAGCGAGAAATGATCTCAAGCATCATCACGAGCACGGAAAACTGAATCCGGCGATATAAGGCACATCAAAAACGGAGAACGGCCGATGTGGCACGCAAACCGAGGTGACGAGGGGGCATGGAAAAAATGCCCGAAAAATCTAAAGGTGAGAGCGAGAAATGATCTCGAGCGTCATCACGAGCACGGAAAACTGAATCCGACGATATAAGGCACGTCGAAAACGGAGAACGGCCGATGTGGCACGCAAACCGAGGCGACGAGGGGGGCATGGAAAAAATGCCCTGACAATCGGGACGTGACAGCGAGAAATGATCTCAAGCATCATCACGGGCTCGGAAAAATGAATCCGATGATATCAAATATATCAAAAACAGAGAGCAGCCGAAGTGGTAGGCAAACTGGGGCGACAAAGTGTCGGGACACAATGTTGATATTGGTCCTGGTGAGAGCGAGAAATGATCTCAAGCATCATCACAGGCACGGAAATATGAATCCGACAGTGCAAATGGTGCGAAAAACGGAGGTCATAAGGACTCCGGAATGGTTAAAGGAAAGAACTAGGTTAAAAAATGGCTACAAATAAAGGTGATCCCACTAAGCGAAGGATGCAGTGGTGGGGAAAAATGATGACCCGTGGGGGAAAAATACTAGGTGTATCAAATCAACTGAAATATACGAGTGACACGTGACCTCAAAAATGGTTGAGATCACGAATATGAAAAAGTGAGCAGGGTTAACGACCTGCCCCCATGCTATGTGCATGGGGTTTGTGATTGTGGATCACCTATGTGTTGGTTTGAACGATGGGCTCATTGAGCTGTTGAGATAGAGATGATGGGGAAGGTTCAAAATGATTGATCATGCCCCCTATCCCGGGGTCGAGGTAATCTATTATGCCCCCTAACTCAGAGGTGTCAATGTGGTACAGATGTTGTCTCAGAGAGAGATCAATAGGGCATTGAGCAACTGCTAGCGGGGTGTTATACCATGAGTTCGTGGTTCGTGGTGGCATACTGAAGTGATGATATGATGATGGGGGATTCCCTTTGTGGGGTGGATGCCCCCAGTATCTCCGATGAGGATCACGATGATGATGAGTAGGAAAGGTTTTGGGCCTACCCCCATGTTGTGGACATGTGGTTTCCTGGTCGATTTGAAAGGGTTGAACCTGTGTGTCAAAGGGATCAATGGAAGGGGCCGACCGGACAGAGGGGTATCCAGTGGAGATCGTATAAATGGCGGGGTCAAGGCCGGGCATTTCGGTATCTGACCAAGTAAAGACATCAGTGAATTCTTGGAAGAGTTGTTGGTATTCTCCGATCTCATGCTCACTGTGGGAGGTTCCTAATGTGATGGTATGAAGGGCACCAAGTGGGTCAGAGATGTCAATGTGGATGACGGGAGAAATATCGGCCATGGGATCCGTTAACCAGTCGATTTTAGTAGGAAGGAAATCCTTGGACTCAACCACGGATTGGGTAGCGGTGGTGGATGAAGTCTCTTCCAGGAGGAAGTATGGACGATGGTGCATGTCTTCCCCGGGATAATCAAAGGTAGTAGGAGTCTCGAGAACCTCTTCATCATTGCGGGAGCTTTGAGTGGTCAAATCGAGTGATGAGGTAGTGGTAGTCGAAGAGATCATGTAGATGGTGTTAATCTCTCCGGATGATGGTGCTGCGGGAGGGTAGATCTCCTCGATAGGAGGGGGTGCCGTCTCTAGGTCCAAATTGTTCATCTCGTAGAGAGCTGCTCTATAGTCTGGGATGTCAGGACAGTTGTGGGAGTAGTGGCCGTAAATACCGCATATCGCACATGGGTGGTTGGTACGCAGTGATTTATCACGAGGCATGGGGTTTGGATCGAACTTGACCACCGGGATGTTGGGGTCGTCGTCCAGCATTTGCATGTGTTCCTGCAATGCAGGTAACTGTGGACACTGATGGGTTCGATGGCCTAACTCATCACACAGCGAGCATTTTGGAGGAGCACGAAATATGGGGGGAGGTTTAACTGCCTTGGGTGGGGGTACCGTAGTGTATGGTTGTGGGCCTCTGCCCCCAGTGGGCCTGATGAGTGGAGGGGGATTCGTCGATGACGAAGGAGTAGTGATACCGGGAGGTGGTTGGGTAGAAGTAACAATGGGTTGCACCGGTTGCAGGATGACATTTGGTGTCGGCGGTGGAACTGGAGGCGAAATATACCACACAGGTAATCCCAATGTTAACCCGGGGAGACTAAGGGTAGCCATAACCGGAGCGCTTACTACGCCCGAAGGAGGGAATAGAAAGGGGATTGTGTGGATGGGTGTAACACCGATGTGACTAGGGACCAATGTTGGTTTAGGGAACAAAGGTGGTTGATTACCGGGTGGTTGTGTATTCTGTGAAAGAGTACAGAGGTTCGCGACGTGGGTCTCCGGTGACAGTTGTGAAATGGCCTGGAAAGTAGAGGTCATTGGTGTATCCGAATAAAGTCCGGGTGCCACAGAAGACACAAAGGAGGTAACTGCACTAGAAGCGGGTTGTTCAATCATGGGAAGAACATTCTCGGGTGCTGCAGGGGCGTTGGGATCATAGTAGGTGAGTTGGTCAATTTTGACCACGCGTCCCTCGTGGGGGAACATCATGGTGCGAAAGACGGAGGAGGCGACCGCTTTCATGGCGTACATGTAACTGCGGCCAAGTAAAAGGTTATAGTCGAGCTGGGCGTTAATGACCTCTATGTCGATGAGCACAGTTTTCCCACCTAATTGGACGGGTACCTTGGGTAATAAACCTTGAGGTTGAGCTGACCGGCCGTCGTAGGCCCGCAAGGCAGTGGTGGATTGCTGGAGAGCAGGGGATCCCAACTTCTGCCAAACAAAAGTGGACATGACGCATGTGGAGGCACCCTCGTCGATGATACATCGATGGATGACAAGATTCCGAATAGAAACGGAAACTTGGACTGCTATGGTAGAAGGCAGCCGTGGTTCAGATTGGTCAAAATCAAAGGTCATCAATTTCGAATCATTTGGGTCAATCGCCCCAATGGCGGAAAGTAAAGTCTTGCGCTGAGTAGGGCAGGTTTTTAAGACTTCTAACGCAGACATGGCTGCGGGAGATTGAGCTAAGTCATCTACAATGTTGTAATTGGACGCAGCCCGTGCATTGGGGTTGTTGTTGATTCGGCGTAGGGGAAAGCGAGGTGCTTTAGAAGCGCCGTCGATTGGAACCTGAGGTATACGCAATGTCTGATCAGTGGGATGAGCATTAGTATCCTTTTCAGCGGGGGGGGCTTCAGCAGTCGGTCCGTATTGGTTTCGACGGGTTTGGATATTGACGTCGGCAGTGGACATCATCAATAAGTGGTGGGTGCCTGAATCAAACATGGGTTGGTCAGGAGCTGCGTAGGTAATTTGTTGTGGTTGCACGTTGCCCTGTGGGGGGGCTAACGGCTGAGTGTTCACCACTCCTTGTGTTGGAAAAGGGTTTTGTAGTACCAAAGGTTGTTGTGGAGGTGGTGGGGGGTTGGGTGGTGGCTGAGGAGCCGCCTGCCCTTGACGATGGGCGTCATTTGTCCATAGTTGTCGAGCTCGCTCGAGATGTGGGCAAGCGTGGGTATAGTGGCCATAGACACCGCAAATGGAACAAGGATGGTTTGTTCGTAAATTAGGATTTTTGGGTTGCTTAGGTGGCCGATCAGGATTCTGATGAGCGGGCGCCGCGTTATTTTCTTGCGGAGGATGGGTAGGTTGTGGAGCTTGGTTACGGTTTTGATTGTTTCCACGGTTGCGTCCTCTTCCGTGGTTTGGTTGCCCACCCTGGTTGCGTTGGTTATTTTGGTATTGGGGCTGATGTTGTTGTGCGTACACATGCCCTTGAGCATTGGGGGGATTCTGAGGAGGCGCAGGTGCGGGAGCAGGTTGCGGTGGATAGTATGCAGGTGGAGCTGGAGGTGGTCCAGTTGCCTGCTGGGGTTGTTGGTACCCCTGAGCTGGTGGAGGTGTGAGGTTAGCCGGTGCAACCGGTTGTGGGTAATGCATGGGCTGTTGTTGGAACTGCATGGGGTTTTGTACCGTAGGTTGAGCATAGTATGTAGGGGGTACATATGCTGATGGCACTTGGCCATAAGAATGTTGTGGACAAGAGGGTCCATGAATGTGATGGGTCTGGTTTGTTGGAGCATAAGAAGTTGTCGCCCCGGAACTAGATGTAGCCCTAGAAAGGTCTGGGGCGGGCATGGTGCTCACCATATTGAAAGGTTTTGCTTGCGGTGTAATTTGGCCAATAATGCCATCAGCGGCATGTTATGCCCCCGGTGTGTCACCACGTGCAGAGTCACCTCGTGGGGCGTCAGGTATGATCGTGTATAGGTAACCTGACTGGGCATAGATAAGATCAAACTGTTGGGCCTTAAGGATGGCCTCCTCCTCAGACTGGGGTCTTTCAGATGCTACATCCTTCGCAATGAGAGGAAGGAGGGATTTAAGGAACCAGTCTAAAAAGATTCGGTCGTCTAATTTGATCTTGCATAGGCTTCGGCGCCGACGCCAATCATGAATATGGTCAGTGATATGCGTGGCCGTGTTCTGTCTGCAAGACAGTAGGATCTCGACGCCCGCATCGTAGCAGACAGGTAGCTGGAAGAATTGTAGGAAGGTCGAGGCAAGGGAGGTAAATGTGGAATGCGTCCCATGGGGTTGCTCGATGTACCATTTGGCTGCGGAGCCAGTGAAGGTGCGTTGTAAAAGCCGTAGGCGGATTGAGTCATCCACTATGGAGTTGGAGGAACACCATAAATGGAAGGACATGATGTGATTTTGGGGGTCTTCTCCAGCCTTTCCCTCAAACTTGGGGATGTCAGAAGGAAGCTTAGTGGGCATATAGGGCCAAGTAGGATCATGTCTGATGGGGTCATTTGTGAGCCTAGCTAAATCTGGCAGGTTGAGACTTGCCATGTATGGTAGACTAGCGGATGTGGTGACCGGAACCGGGACCTGCCTAGCCATTGTGGCATGGTGTAGGGGTCCAGTAGCGCCTATAGGTATGCTAGGTATGGAGGGTATGTGTCCTCCAAAAGGTGTGGCCTGATATGGGTTAGCGCTCCCAAGTGCAACTTGGGTTACACTTGGGTTAGGAATCGCACTAGGGATTCCTGGTATGGCACTGCCAAGTGCAACATGAGTTACACTTGGGTTAGGAATCGCACTAGGGGTTCCTTGGATAGCACTCCCAAGTGCAACAGGAGTTACACTTGGGTTAGGAATCGCGCTAGGGATTCCTGGGATAGGGTTTGTGGAGACCGAAGGGGGTATGACCCCCATGTTGGGCATGCCCATGACAGGTGGTGGTCCTGTGCTAGGCATTCCTGAATGTGGAGTGTTACCCATATTGGGCATACCCAAGGGGGTGGTTGTTGCCGTTGATGGTGCTACCGCAGAAGGGTCTGCGGATGTCTGACCTATGGTTAATGTAAATAGTGGATCAACTGGTGTTCCAGACATAATTGTGGTTGGTGGTAACTCGGTGGGGTTTTCGGATTCTACCTCCAAATCAAAGGTGAAGAGGGGTATGTCAGAATCGGATGACCGTCTAATTGATTGACGTTGTGTCGAATCAAGGGATAATGCTCTGCGTCCGTGACGTGGAGAGCCAAGTGGACTAAACTCTGGGAGTTCGCCCTGTAGACGACGAGAACGTCTAGAATTCAGGCTTAGTGCTATGGGCACCTGCTAACTAGTAGCAGCAGTTTCAATAGAAATAAAAACAATAAACTAAATAAACAATACTATTTATGGATCTAAGCAAGAATCTAAGCAAATAATGTAATCATTTCAAAATCAAGAACAAGAAACATAAGAAATAATTTTTTGTATTGAAAAATGGGGGGGCAAGCAAGTGCTTGCGATATTACCTTCAATGGTGAAGGTTGATGTTGAGCAACTTCCAAGATGAGTAGCTCCAAACTCCAAGAGGTCTCCTTCTCCAAGGTTGCTTCAATGGCTAAAAGTGCTCAAGGGAGATTTCAGCAGCATAAGGATGAGATAATGGAAGGATGTGAAATGAGGAGCCCCTACCACCTTTTTATAGGTTTTGGTGGTGAGGAATACCATTTGTGGTTTTGTGGAAACCAAATGGTATTGACCAACATGGTTTAGGTACTTTTCCCTCCTTTTTCCTTTTTTGAATAAAAATAATATTTTAATTCCCTTTTTAATATTTTTGGGAATTTGGACCCTTTTTGAGGGTTTTTTATGATTTTCTTGGAAAAATAATCTTTTTTAATGGAAAAAGGGGTGTACTAAGGTCTTTTGGTGACCTTTTGTTGGTTTCAGAGGCTCAGATGGTGGAAAAGTGGACAAATGGGTCATGTGAGTAAGGGAATGAGCTAGTGAGCACTTTTTAGGTGTTAACAGAATCCCTTCCCAATCAGGGGAGAATCTCTCTAAACCATTTTTACAGAAGGATAATTTCCCTCATGTTTTACAGTCTGACATGATGACCCCTATTCCCAATAATCTTAAATCACCTTTGGATGTTTTTTCGAAGAAGCCCTCTTCAGGCTCAGACTCCATCCCCATATCTTCCATTACATGTCAAAACATTACTCTTAGGAGAAAGAAAAAAAAAAGGATAAACCTGGCTTAGTAACTCTGATTTGGATGCAGATGTTGGTAATTCTTTCATTCCCCCATTTGAAAGAATTTTAATTGTCGATTCATCTTCTTGGGCCCTTAGAGATGACCATCCCACCTCTAGTTGTTCTTAATGTCTTGTATGTATTTTAATATTCGAGGAATTGGGGGGGGGTGCGAAGGGTAGGGCCCTCTCTAGATTCCTAAAAGCTACCAACCCTGATATAATTTTAATACAGGAAACTCTTTACAAATCAAATCTTGCCATTGATTTCTTTTTTAAAAAAATTCCTACCTGGGAATTTTGTGCGATGGATGTTGTAGGTCACTCCGGAAGACTTCTTTCTAGATGGAATCCCTCCACTGTAACTTTCAAATATTTTAGAACTATTGGTGGTCTCCTGATTGAAGGTAAAATTCAAGCTCTGGATCAATAGATTTTTATTCTCAATATGTACGGGCCATATAAAGACGTGGAATTTTTTTTTAACAACTTAGATAATAGTGGCATATTGAGGCTTCCAAATTTGATCATCGCTGGAGATTTAAATTTCACATTATCTGTCTCTTAAATTTGGGGCATCTCTTCCCATATTGATGCTCTAGCTGAGTACTTTGGTGACCTAATTCAGAGAAACAATCTTTTGTATATTAAGCCTATAAATATATGTGCTACTTGATATAATAGAAGAAGTGGAAGTCAAGGCATAGGGGAAAGATTGGATTGATTCCTCATAGAAGAGACTTTAACAAATTGTCTCAAGAAATTTAGATCTTTGGTGGAATGCTCGATGTTGGGAACCCATGTCAACCCTTCTCTTTACTTTGTTAGTATATTGTTGTTGGACTCATATGCTTTGTAAGTCGTCCATGAGTATATTGTATTATCCCACATTGTTAGTATATTGGTGTTGGATGCATATGCTTTGTAAGTCATCCCGTGAGTATATTGTATTATCCAACATTCATGGGGAGTAATAGTTGTTTATCTTAGACTTAGTATATAAGTATGTGTTGAGGCCAATGAAGTTAACCACGAGTTATTTGTATTGAGCTTGCTCAAAGGAGGTTTCCCCCTCGAAGTGGCCTGTGATAAATAAATCCCTTCTATGTTCTGCTATTTATGATATACCATGCATTTTCATCATTTAATTGCTGGAGGTTCCTCTATTTGATGGACAATCCACTCGAGCAGATGTGATCTGGATCTCCCTAGCTCAATGTGAGTCTAGAAAAAATAGTACAAACTATAAACCACTTTCCTAGATCTAATTAAGGATCGAGTCACTAGATGTATTACCTTAAACTTGTAATCCTTTCTCCCGAATGTTGCTCCATGCCTTGCGGTCGTCATATCTCAGCTGCAAGACCTGTCAAGATACACAGAACAATGCAAACAAGTAAATAGAATCTATACAATAATAGATCTAAGTAAACAATTAAGCAGGTAAACTACGCAATACTATAAACACAACAATATTGGTGGAAAGCATTTATGTTATTGTAAATATAGGGAAAGTACATAGAAGAATGATTACAACCTAGGCTTAATGTAGCAATCTTTCTCCATCCAAGCCAAATTCCATACCCTCCCAAGGAAGTGTGAGTCTCTCACTGGATGAGTTAGAGATCTCTCAATGATGATTTCACCAGCATGTAGACACTATAGACTTCCTCCCTTTGGATAGGGGTAGAGCTTCATTTATATAGGACTAAGTGGATAGGGTATGGATAGGATAGGTTGAGATATGGTAGGAGAGAGATAGGGGATCCTCCCAAGAGGTTATCAACTGAGTGCCATCTCTCCCAAGTGGTCAGGGATAAGGATCCAAGTTAGCAGGCTTCAAGAATGGGCTCGAAGAAGTAATTTTTTCCTATTAACTGACATCGTCACACCTTGCAAGAGAGCAAGATACGATGTCGCAGGTTGCATGAGTGGAGCCTATGACAACCTCTCAAAACCTAGCATGAATGCAATGACATCTCTTCCAAGTTAATGACTTAGCCAATGAAACTTTAGGGATGTATACACTGAATCTCATAATGGTAGGATTTTAGGTGTAACGGAATGCCCCCTAAAGCATGAAGCTGTTAAAATTTGAACAGGTGAAATGATTTGACAAAATGAATGGCAATAGCTTGTCGGATGAAGGATGTTGTTGCTGTACAACTGACTCTGAGTACACACTCTCATATGACGTACAACATGTCTTCCGACCAATACAATGTAGATCCATGGAAGTAATGACCGAATGAACACAATCATGGATACTATACACAAGCATAGATCCATGATGAGATGGTAACATAGCCACGACCAATACAAATGTGGATCCATGTGACATGATTCAATACAAAATCCATCGTAACCTAGGTAAAACATGACTCCCTAGGGTCTTCAAGTTGAACCCGCAATGATATGAATCTATCCATGTGATTACAATGTTTTGGAGTCGAACATAGTAGAAACCACTTGATTACCGGTCATTAATGTATACCGTTAACAAGTGTGGGGGAAATCACCATTAATGTCAATGATCCCCAAGGTATCATAGTACATATCATCAAGCATGAATCAATGAGCTGAAGTTGAACGCCTAATGGAATATTTCAATCAAGAGTCAATGAGGTAAACTCATGTTGAAAGCGAGGTAACTTGCCATTGAGGCATGCAGGCCCAAGGTACTTGGTTGGTTTCTAAGTTCAATCCTCGGATGATGTTTTGAAGTCGACGAGAATGAACCTGTCGAAGGAGGGCCACGATGAACCCCCCATCATCGACTCGAAACACGACAAAGGATGCTTGGTGTAGATCGGACGATAGAGTAATGTGCAAGACTGACTCAAGGTAGACCAACATGATCGAAGGTATACTGACTGCAGATGATGAGTAACAAATGTCTCTTGAACATGGGCATGGCATGACTTGGCAGTATTGACATGACGAGAATGACACCAACCCCTAATGAAACTAATGGTGGAAGCATTCTTTGGACGACCCAAAGGAGTGACAAGACTCACGGAATTGATAGGACTCGGAGACAAATGGATTACCCAAGTACTGAATGCAAATGCAAATGAGCGCCATGTTCAAGAGTGACTATGTACTCCCATAAATAAAGTGTAACACAAAATATGTCCTTTTTCCCCATCATGATTGATGAGTACCTCATGTGTTTCTTGACGAGCTTGATGAGGGTAACCAGATGCTTGGTATAGCTCATCTCATAGATGAGTCCAACCCCAAATGTTTTACAGAATTAGGAAAGGAGGGGTTCATCCCAAAATGGGCCCTTCGATGTTTGAATTTTAATGAGTCCAAAGAAGGAAAACTTGGCTTCATTTCATGTTTAGAGAGTCTAAAAAGAACTAAAGCAGACTCCAACGGTCCTTTTTCATAAAGTTAGCCTCATCGCACGAAAAAGGGTAAAACAAAGCGGAAGAGGACTCTTTTAATCATGATTGGCTGGAGTATACCTTTTTCATAAGTAGTGTCTCCTGGTCCCAAAAAGGGGTAAACTATCACCAGGAAGACAATCATTCAAATCCTTTTACAAGCGTCAACAAATCAATTTTGCTTGGCCATCTTTTCCTATTTTAGGAGTCTAAAAATAGCTTAAAGAGGACTCCATGGACAACTTTGTCATGGTTAATAACCGAGTATGACAAAGGAAAAGTAAACTCGGCACAGTTCCTTTTCCATAATTAGTCTAGCAAGGCCAGATAAAGTGATAAACCTATACTCGTTAGACACACCTTTTTACTCAAATTTTTAATGAGCACAATAATGATATCAAAAGCACTCAGAATCTTTTTCATATTTGAACCAGAGCACGAAAAATTAAAAACTAAGCTCAAACCACTTTTCATGTTTCAACCAGAGCACGAAAAAAAGTGAAAAGTAAGCTCAACACCATCTTATTGTTTTTAACGAGCTCAAAGATAGGTTGGAAGAATGCTCATGATGTCTGCTTCATTTTTATAACGAGCTTGTAACAGAAAATGAACTATGCTTAGGATTAATTCTCATGGTTTAATGAACTCGAAGCCTAAAAAAAGAAAGTATGCTCGAAAATGTTCCCAATGGTGAACTTCTTCCTATCATGAAATCCAAAGGTTGGTACATGCCCCCAACATTATTGCTAGAAGTAAGTGACTTAGCTCCAACGTGGTGTGGAGAGGCGATCGATTTGACTTCAACGTAACTTCCAGAGGTTGAAGACATGCCCCAAGATTCATTTCATTTGCCTAAGGCATAGGCGGGTGAAAAGAAGGTTTAGGTACTAAGTCTATGAGGAGACTCGACTCAAAGGGAAAGGATATGTTTCATTTTTTAATGAGCTTGACATAGGAATAGAACTCTGCTCAAAAAGATCCTATTTCATTTTTTAAAGAGCTTGACACAGAAAGGGAACTATGCCCATGAAGTTGGTCTCATTTTTATACAAGCTTGAAACCAAAGGTAAACTATGCTTAGGGGGTCTATTCCATTTTTTAACGAGCTTGGAATCAAAGACTAATCTGTGCTCAAACTACTGGTTTCATTTTTTAATGAGATTGAAGCCAAAGGTAAACTCTACTCATGGTTAAGGCCCATTGATGGGTTCCTTCCCAACATTATTCCCAGAGGTTGGTAAATGCCCCCAGCATGATTGCTAGTGGATTAACATGGTGGTGTTCCCTCAACATGATTGTTGACGGTACGACATGTGGCATGCCCCCGAAGCTTCATTTCGTCTGAAAATGCTGCTTGCTAACCCAACTACCAACCTGGATACTAATATGAAAATGTTCACCAAGGGGAGGAAACGAGAATCAGATGAAATGAAGGTTCAAGTTCTAACTCTAGCGAGAGACTTGAACCGATGGGAGGAAGATCTATTTCATTTTTACACAAGCTTGAAATAGACAATAACTATGCTTGACGGGGCCCATCATATTTTTTAACGAGCTTGAAATGGAATAAAACTATGCTCAAGTGGATGGTTTCATTTTTATGCAATCTTGAAACCAAAGGTAAACTCTACTAGGGAGATTCTATTTCATTTTTTAACGAGCTTAAAATAGAATAAAACTATGCTTCAGTGGATTGGTTTCATTTTTATGCAAGCTTGAAACCAAACGAAAACTATGCTAGAGTGTTTGGTTTCATTTTTTAACGAGCTTGAAACGTAACATAAACCATGCTCGTGAATCCCATCCTTAGGGGGAAGAAACTACTAAAACATGTGGAACATTTAGGGAAGTCTGATGACTAGGATTCATGCAATGAGTGGGTGTCACGTAGGAAAGATGATCAATGGTCACAATCCTCCCATCATAAGGAAAATACATCACTCGAAAGAGTGTGGACACGACGGCTTTCATCACATAGACATAATCACATCCAAGGAGTATATTGAAATCTAAAAGACGTTGGACAACCATGACATCAACATAAACAATTTTACCTCTCAACGTGATAGGTAATTGCGGGAGAATCCCTAAAGGTCCGATAGGCCTTCTATTAAAATCCAAAATCTGGTCAGTTACTGGCACAAGCTGAGGGGAACCTATAGCTTTCCAAGTAGTTGAGGATAAAATACTAACAGAATCTCCCTCATCAACTAACATACGAAAGATTTCTTTATCGGAAACTCCTACATATATTTGAAAAGGAATACTCGAAGGAAGACAAGATTCTATTAGACCATTCCAATCAAAGGAAATGACCTCAGTACTTTGGGGGGGTCCTATAGGAATGGACAGGGTCTCCTCTTCCCTAGGACATTCTGAACTGACTAGGAAAACATCAGTGGTTTCCAATTCACTCTCATCGGGGAGGGTAGGATGGGATGAAGACTGTGTCAAGGTGACAGTTGCAGTCTGAACGCTCTCTGATAGAAGAGTGGGATCGAGTGGAGATGACAGTGACTCAATCACTTCCCTCTCGGAAGGAAGAGTGGGATTGATTACAAATGAAACTGAATTGATCACTTGGTCAACTAGTGGGGGGTCAAGGGACAATGCACTATCACTTGTTGGAAGCACCTATTGAGGACTAGTAATATCTTCCAACCACCGTGAAGCTTCATCCATGCTTGGACAAAGGAAATTACGACGCATACCCTTGCATATCAAACAGGGATATGGGACTTTACCCTTCCAACCTTTCACCAAAGGGTCACTGGTCGAGGGAGTGTCATCAACATGATGGTAAGAGTTTGGCGATACAAGCGGTTTGGGGTTTTTAGACCACACTTTTGACACACGGTAAAGGCCGAGACAATCCTTAAGAAGGTGATCACCCTTGCAAAGTTTGCAAGGGAACTTGGGCTTATGAGGTATTCTCATAGAATGAGTTCCATCAGAGGCAGATGGTTGATGCTTGGCCTCTTTCTTATCCTTCTTCTTCTTTATCTTCCTTTTCTTCTTCATCTTCTTACCTTCCTTCTTACTAGCATCATATTTTTCAGTAGGAGAAGAGGAAGAGACAGAAGCCGATTCAAATTTCGACGGAGAAGGAGAAGGGTCACCATGATACTGGTGCTCATGTGGTGAAGGACCTAGGTTTGACACAATTGGTGCACTTGGTGTAACTGGATTTGAGAATAACCATACTGGTAATCCTATCATCAATCCAGGAAGACTCATCGTAGACATAAAGGGAGGACCAACAGTTCCACAAGGGGTAATAACAAATTTCATACCTTGGAAAGGGGCCTCTTGGTTGGTAGTCTCAGAAGAATCTTCCATATCTAAACTTCCTCAGAGTCTCTAAAGTACCACACAAATCAAACACTAATCAAGTCTAAAAGCAACAAGCAAACTATGTGAATAGGAGTGGATTCAAAGTCTGGAACTTCACAGGGTTGTCAAGGCTTTGCAAATTGCTATATACCACAGGGTCCAATAGTAAAACGCGACAAGGAGGACTGGGACCGTACCCTTTCCTAAATACCTGACTACCTAGACATTACGTGCATAGTAATCTCCCTAAGTGTTGTTCTCGGTCTATTGCTCTTCCAAGACGACCAAAGGGTTAACTCAGTTGGTTTTAGGAATTCTAATGGTGTCTCTCGATATACGTAAGGTACGTGGGAGCTCAAATCCATAGTGGTGTTGTCTAATGCACAATTGTTCAAAAAGAGACCTTCCGATATACTACCTAGTACGTGAAACACCTTTCGATATATGCCAAGTACGTGTGGTACTTGGTGGGTACGTGAAAGAGCTCGATATACCGATAAGTATGTGGAATACTACAATACCCCCAAGATACAGTGCTAGCAAATAACGACAACTGCCACGCTTAAAGACGCCGGAACACGTCTGTAACTTACACACAGTTACTAAATGATTTTAACCTAAGCTAACGTTAATTTTATCTTATACGGTTAGGTGGATGCATGAGGTGAGTACATAAATGTAAACATAATGCAATCCTCAACTACATGATAATGCACATTTTCCTTTCCTTTTCAATGAAAACTACTTAAGGTAAGGAGATATTTTTCTTTCTTTCAAACCAAAAATACTTAAGTAGTAGCGAAAAGAAGAATTCCTTCCTAGAGTGCAATAACTCTTAGATTCTGCAAAAATCGGCTAAAAAGCGCAAAGAAAATGAAAGATGCAACTAATCTTAACAATGTATAAGACAAAATAATGAAGCACTTTCAATTTTCAAATGCATGTACCCAAAATGGAATTTGATAACTAAACACTTTTCATATCTATATATAGAAAGTGAGAGAATATCTACAACATTCTAATCATTCAGAAATTCCCAAAGAAAAATAGCAAGCACCCAAACAAATCAAAGTCCCTCAAGAAAGGCTCAAAATCTACCAAATGCAATAAATATAACTCATTTCCTATCTTTTTACACTTGAAAAAGACACATCTAAGCTACGGAAAGAAAAATTCCAGAAACGTTTCCAATAAAATGCAAGACAAAGAAAAGCACTTAATAATCATGTTTAACTCAAATGTACACAAAACTGAAACAACCCTTTTCTTCTTCCTATGAGTTTAAGACCAAAAATGCCAAATGATCAAATTAAAGCAAGAAGAATACTTATGTTTTCCAATTTCATGAATATAGCAAAAGAGTGACAAAATCAAGCTTTTCTTTCAACTAAAGTGGAGACAAAGAATCAATCTTCCCCAAAAATGATTGAATAGCTCAGCATGTAAGGGAAACAAGATGCATAACCCAAGAAAAAGAGGCTCAAAAAGACGTGGGTATCCCACACTCTTCAAGTCTTTAAAACAAGCCAATCATGCCAAACCAAAAATGATCTCAAAAACTTGAGATGGGTCAAAACGACTATAGGATGCATGATTCATGGCCCCCCATTTCGCTTAAAAAATGCAAGCAAAACACTAGTTTTGACTCAAAGGGCCAAACATGAATCCAAATCTAAAAAGACCCAAAAACCAATACAAACAAGCCAAACAAAACACTGCTGGACAAAAGGGTCTCTGCCTGGAAGGTACAGTGCAGAGGAGTCTGCACACAAACCAAAACTCAAATCAGAAAGGAGAAAGGGTGCTTGTATGGCAACTTTGACAGATCGGCACAGTCTGTTCTTGTACATAGTGCAATGCCATAGTTCACCAATGCGAGAAGTGTGGTGCTGTCACAGTACACCAATGGAAGGGTTGCGACGAGAAGCCAACAGACAAAGAACATAGATAAAAAATGACACAGTGTCACTCTGAGTACACTGACCAGGTGCGACAGGCGAGATCCAAGTTAAAAAATGAGTCAAATCTCCAAGTCATGAGAAATGAACTGGTTTGAAAATGAGAAGTACAAACTCAGAGGAGGGTAATCAGACTCTTCAAAGTGAAGATCTGATGGTGAAACTAGCTTAGGAGGCAAATGAAAAATAAAAAAGGCTTGTAACAAGAAATCAACTAAAAATGACATTCAAATTGACAACTACAAAGAAATGTTCTTCCCCAGTATGGTCCCTAGATTTGTTTCATGGACAATCCACTCGAGCGGACGCGAGCTGGATCTCCCTAGCTCAATGTGAGTCTAGAACAAATAGTACAGACTATAAACCACTTTCCTAGATCTAATTAAGGATCGAGTCACTAGATGTCTTACCTTAAACTTGTAATCCTTTCTCCTGGATGTTTCTCCATGCCTTGCGGTTGTCAAATCTCAGCTGCAAGACCTGTCGAGATACACCAAACAATGAAAACAAGTAAAGAGCATCTATTCAATAATAGATCTAAGTAAACAATTAGGCAGGTAAACTTGTTGGTGTCCAATATTGTCACCATTTTTATCATTTATTTTACTTGAAGTGGCGTTATTTCTATCATTTTTGCTATAGTAAGTTGTTTTCTTAGCCATTCAGCCAATCAAACAGTCCAGGTATGCACAAATTCACTTACCATGCAAATCTTGTTATATTTAATATATTATGGTTTATTTATGATTTAAATGATGTTTTTGGGCATAATTAACATTTATGGTTTTAATTGACAGGCTACGATTTGCAAGTTATTCATCCTTCAGCCCATGTGCTACGTGCTCAGCCTGAAATGCTTTCAGCTCATCGTTCAGCCCTCCGTTTAGCCCGTGAAATCCATGGTTGATGCATCTCAGACCGTTGAATGAAGAAGAGGACACGTGGGTTCTATTTTCCATGTGGCGCTGATGGTTAATGAACCATTGTTCTAGAAGATTTGTCCTTATGCTCGCCAAGCATGACAACACATATCATGTCCATGTGAACACGTTAACCTCCAGTTCATCTGCGCATTCAGCCCGGAATCACGCACATCTGCTCAGCTCTTGCATGCCATTATTATGGAAGGAGTCGGCCTGTTCACACTCAGTTGGCCGACATAACTCCCACGCCCACACTCAGTATACCAATATAACTCCTGTGCCCACATCAACGCTCCAGCATATGCTTCTACTCACGTTTTGAGGAAACGAATGTTTAGCTGTTCGAATTGGAAAGGATTGACACCGAGGAGATGAGTAGATGCCCCCTGCACTGTTATGTATCATTTAATCAGCAGTTTCCGACATTAAACATTCCTATTATTAGAGAGGTCGACTCTGTCGACCCTCTCACCCATTGTAACTTATAAATAGCCTCCTCTGTGATTGAGACGAGTTAGTTCTTTAGCTTTTGAATTTACAATGGTTTTCCAGTATTAGTCCAAGCATTTGCAGTCATAGATAGTTTGAAGACAGACACTGTAAATTTTCTCAAGTTAATGGAAGCAGCAGCTTGTTGATGTTATGTTGGTAGTTGTTTAAGTTGAGCTAGTTCACCCTCTGATTGCTGGGAAGGGCCCCTCATCAACTGGAGGTTTTATTTACGTTTTCTGCATTTCTTTCCTTGCAAATTAACTAGTTTATTTCTTGTGTGTGTAATTTAATTCATTTTTCTGTGTGTATTATCTTCATTCCTCTATAATTAATATTCTGTTGTCAATGCAACCTTCCTTCTTTTGAGTAGAATGGTCGACCAATAGTTCAGTAGTTCAATAATTTATAGTGTGTTTTTCAGTCTTTCTTCCATCATCATAGTTAGATATTGATTCCAACTTCTTCCATAGTTAGTATTCATTTTCTTTCTTTTCTCCTATGTTATCTTTTCTTCCTGTTTGTTGTAGGTTAATTCTTTTTTCTTCGCTATTCCAACATTCTTCCTTCTTCTATTTCCAACTTTCTTCCTACTTCTCATAGAATCATTCTTTCTCTTAGGTAATGATTTGCATAGATAATTCCTTAGCCTCTAATCATCTCTCTACTGCTTCATGTGCACTATAGGATCATTTGCATAAAGCCAGCTGGTAGTTAAATCATTCAAAAACTCTTCTTTCCTTCACTTTACAATGTTTTCCTCCATTCGGACTACCTTTCAGACCGACGTTTGGATTGTCATTCAGACCTATGTGTTTTCTGTATTATTTTAGGCCTTTTTCCGAATCTAATTTCTTCTGCCTCTTAATCATCATTCTTCTTGTTCCTCCTTAATAGTTTGAGATGTAATTTAATCTTGTTTTATGTTATTTGGAGTTTTCAATTCAATTGTCATCATTGTTTCCTCCTTTCCTATTTCTTCTTTATCCTCTTCTCATCTTTCTTCCAAACTTTAGTTCTTTAACCAGTTTTGTTACTTAGTTACTGTTCAGAATGTATAAATGTTGTTCCTAAGTAGTTTATTTTCAAGTTATAATTGATAATTCCATTTTGTTGAGTTGTTTTAGTTTGTTAATCTTAATACTAGTTTCTATTTAATGAAGATGTTCATGTTGCAAGATCTGGATTAATAATAAAATATCTTTATCAAGTTTTCTACTTGCTTCCAAATCTAATATAGTTCAGTTTAACATCTTTGTTAAGTTCTTAGACTTGCTTCTAACTCGCATTAGTTTCATTGTTGTTCACATATGGATAGACAGTAGTTCATAATGTTTAAAATTAGTAGTAGTCTGTTGATTTTTAGTTTACATTTGTTTGTATAAGTTAAGTTAGATTTACTTCCATTTAGCTTCCTCATTACATTTGAAAGTCATTACAATATATTTACTCCAGTTCCTATTACATTTGATGTATGTAATCAAGAAGAGTGGAATTGGATGGTTTAAAGTCTAAATTTCTGTACATTTACAAGTTCTCCCTATTAAACATCTAATATCCGTAGCTCTGATTCTATCCATAGTTGTTATCTGGAAGCTGAATTTGGTAGTTTCTTACTTTTCTAAAAGTAATTTGTGTTCTAGTATCTGTTTCTATCTTTATTATTAATTAACCATAGAGGTAGATGTTAGAAAAACAGGATTGCAGAGCAATAACAATAAACAGAAATGCAAATATAATCACACATACACATTACAAGAGAGACACAGATATATCGTGGTTCACCCAACTTGGGCTACGTCCACACTGAATTTGCCAGTCCTTATTATTATTACCATCCAACAAGTCGAAGGGATACAACCTGCAGCACAACCGCTGCACTTCCTCTTCTCTGTTTTACAGTCTCTCTCCAGATATCAAAGATCTTTACAATGCATAAAACCTAATACATCAACCCTAGCCGTATTACAATGTCCTTCTTTTATAAGGGAAATACAATGGGAAAATACCACGGGATACCCAAAACCATGGGCCCGCAAAACAGCTGGCGAAAACAGCCCCAAAAAATTTCTTCGAGGGCGTTGCCCCCGAACCCCCATTTCTCGGGGGCGCTGCCCCCGGACCCCCCATCCAGGGGGGATGGGCCCCCCTGGAACCCCGTGGGGGGGCGATGCCCCACCACACCCCCCCGCTGGGGTGAGTGTACAGTCCACCTACATATCATATAGAACTGGGGTACAAACACGGCTGATACAATATCATTTATGAGACTAGAAGATCTGGCTCCACAACCAACAATCTCCCACTTGGAGACTGATCACAACAACTCCACCGCTGCTGCACTTGCTGGACTTGGACTTGGCAAATTTCTCCTCTTCACCTTCATGCTAGAAGGCCAACTGAAACCGAGCACGAACTCAGTTTCTCTCTGGTCACTACCTTTGTGAACATGTCTGCAGGATTCTGGCTAGTATGTATCTTTTCCAACTTTAACAGTTCATCTTCCAGAACAGAGCGTATGAAATGGTACTTGAGCTGTATATGTTTAGTCCTGGAATGGAATGCTGAGTTCTTTGCAAGGTGAATGGCACTCTGGCTGTCACTATACAGTCTGCTATCCTTCTGCTTCTTACCCACTTCCTCCATAAACCTCTGCAACCAAATCATCTCTTTACTAGCCTCTGTAATGGCAACATACTCTGCTTCTGTTGTTGAAAGTGCAACAACCTTCTGTAGTTTTGAAATCTAGCTTACTGCTGTTCCACCTACAGTAAACACATACCCTGTGGTACTCCTCCTGCTATCCTTGTCACCTGCCATATCTGCATCAACATATCTCTGTAGAACAGTGTCTGAACCTCCAAAACATAATGCCTCAGTGGTAGTGCCTCTCAAATACCTGAGAATCCACTGTACTGCCTTCCAATG
This sequence comes from Larix kaempferi, assembly GCA_027924585.1. NCBI lineage: Eukaryota > Viridiplantae > Streptophyta > Pinopsida > Pinales > Pinaceae > Larix > Larix kaempferi. Next base: position 783,176 of record BSBM01000926.1, on the reverse strand, counting down.
TTCTTTACCTGGATTGTTCATATATCTGCTCACAACTCCCACTGCATGTGCAATATCTGGTCTTGTGCACACCATGGCATACATCAAGCTGCCAACTGCTGATTGATAGGGAACCTTGGACATGTAATCTATCTCTTCTTGTGTCTTGGGACACATTTCCTTACTTAGACTGAAATGGCTAGCCAAAGGTGTACTTACAGGTTTTGCATTCTGCATTCTGAACCTCTCCAACACCTTTTGTATGTACTCACTTTGAGACAATGTCAATTTGCGATTTTTCCTGTCTCTCATTATTCTCATACCAAGGATTTGCTTTGCAGCACCCAAATCCTTCATCGCAAATGAATTAGCTAGCTTTCTTTTGAGTACATTTATATCCTGCATGTCAGACCCTGCAACAAGCATGTCATCCACATACAATAACAAGATAATATATCTTCCATTGTCTAGCTTCTTGAAATAAACACAGTGGTCAGAATGACATCTACTATAACCTTGTTCTGTCATAAACCTGTCAAACTTTAGATACCATTGCCTTGGAGCTTGCTTCAAGCCATACAAGCTCTTTTTCAACCTGCATACCAGATCCTCCTTACCTTTGACTTCATACCCTTGTGGCTGCTGCATATATATTTCTTCCTCCAAATCCCCATGGAGGAAAGCTGTTTTTACATCTAATTGTTCAAGATGCAAATCTTCTACCGCCACTAGACTTAAGATAGTCCTAATTGAAGTCATCTTTACAACAGGAGAAAATATTTCATCAAAATCTATACCTTTCTTCTGTGCAAACCCCTTTACAACAAGTCTGGCCTTGTACCGCTTCTTACCTCCTTCTTCTTCCTTCAACCTGTAAATCCATTTGTTTTGCAATGCTCTTTTACCAGTAGGCAATTTAACCAAATCCCAAGTCTGGTTTCCTACCAATGAGTCCATCTCCTCATTCATGCCTTGCTCCCACTTCTTTCTAGTTTCCACCTGCATTGCTTCTTCATAACATTCTGGTTCACCAGAATCAGTCATCAATAAATAATACATTGAAGGAGAGTATCGTTCAGGGAGTCTACTTAACCTGGTAGATCTTCTTACAGTTGCAGGAGTTTCAGGTACTTGCTGCTGCTCTTGATTTTCTGGCACCTTCGGAACTTCATTTTCTTTAACTTCATCAAGCACTATGTACTCTGTGCTTTCCTTTTCCTGTTTCTTTCCCTGCAACTGATCTTTATACATGACCTTTTCATTGAATATCACATCTCTACTCCTGATGATTTTGTTATTTTCATAATCCCATAAACGATAACCAAATTCATCAACCCCATATCCAATAAATGTACATTTCTTGGATTTAGCTTCAAGCTTTGTTCTATTTTCTTTATCAATATGGACAAATGCTTCACAACCAAACGTTCTCAGAAATGAGTAGTTTACCTTTTTATCTGTCCATGCTTCCTCTGGAATACCACCATCCAAAGCACTTGAAGGTCCTCTGTTTATTAAATAAACAGCAGTATTTACAGCATCTGCCCAAAACTGTAAGGGCAACCCTGCATGTAGTCGCATACACCTTGCACGCTCCATGATCGTTCTGTTCATCCTTTCTGACACACCATTTTCCTGTGGTGTTCCTGGGACTGTCTTCTCTCTACGAATCCCATGGTATGAACAGTAACTATCAAACTCCTTGCCGCAGTACTCACCTCCATTATCAGATCTGAGACACTTCAATCTTTTTCCTGTCTCATTCTCAACCAAAGCTTTCCACTTCTTAAAAGTAGAAAACACATCAGATTTCTGTCTAATGCAATAAACCCAAGTTTTTCTAGTTGCATCATCAATAAATGTAACATAATAATGAGAGCCACCAAGAGATTGTACCTGAGCTGGTCCCCATACATCTGTATGCACAAGCTCTAATTTTTCATTCTTCTTCTATTTCCCAACCCTGAGAAATCTGACTCTCTTCTGTTTTTCATAAACACAGTTTTCACAGAATTCCAAACTTACCTGCTTCAAATCCGGGAGCAACTTCCTTGAGTGGAGAATATGCATACCCTTCTCACTCATGTGGCCAAGCCTATGATGCCACAATGCTGTATCTGTTCCTGTGGAAGCTAAAGAGATAGAATGGTCAGTATTATGAGGACATAAATACAACGTACCTACTCTGTCTCCTTTTGCTATCACCATTGATCCTTTAGTGATCTTCCACCACTTTTCTCCGAACGTAGATAAACAGCCACCATCTCCCAACTGCCCTGTTGAGATCAGATTTCTTTTCATAGCAGGAATATGCCTAACATCTTTCAACAACCAATCAATTCCATTCTTAACTTTTATCCATACCTTACCCATTCCAACAATTTTACATGGCTCATCATCACCCAATAAAACATGTCCAAAATCGCCAGGAACATACTCATGAAAGTATTTCCTATGGGGTGTAGCATGACATGAAGCTCCTGAATCTACTACCCAATAATCACTAGTATTATCTAATGCAAGAATCAAAGCATCTTGTAACACATCACCTGCTACATTTGCTTCCTGGGTAGTCTCCTTCTGTGCATCTCCTTTCTTCTTTAGAGATTTGCAGTCTTTCTTCAGATGTCCTTTCTTTCCACAGTTCCAGCACTCTATCTTTCCCAGTTTGGACTTAGATCTGCCCGTTTTAGACTTTCCACGATTACCTTGGCTCTTTCCTCTCTCCTTTTGTCTTCCTCTGCTCTCCATGGTCAACGCATTTCCTGATGTCTCACCTGTGCTTTTTCTTCGCATTTCCTCGCTAAGAATAACACCAATAACATCATCAAATTTCAAGGTGTTTGAACCAGAGACAGAGTTACTTACAGCCATGACCAAGCTATTCCAGCTTTCTGGCAATGAACACAAGATTAGAAGAGCCCTAACCTCATCATCAAAGGTCACACTTACAGAACTTAGCTGATTTGTAACCGTATTAAACTCATTTAAATGATCAGTAACAGATCCACCTTCAGACATCTTCATATTAAATAAACGCTTCATTAGAAATACCTTGTTGGAAGCCGAGGGTTTTTCATACAGCTTACCCAATGCTTTCATCAAACCCTCTGTTGTCGTTTCTTTTGAGATATTGAAAGCCACCGACGAAGCCAGGCTCAACCGTATTGTTCCCAGAGCCTTTCTGTCAAGAACCACCCATTCTTCGTCCTTCATAGTCGTCGGCTGCTTTGCTTTTCCTCCCAACGGTAGGTATAGATCCTTCTGGTACAGATAGTCCTCCATTTGCATCTTCCATAACCCAAAGTTTTGGCCGTTAAACTTTTCGACCTTAAACTTTCCTTCTTCTGCCATTGCTCCCACTCGAACCAGAAACCCTAGCTTCCTGCGGGTTTAACTACCAAATAGACCTTTGGCTCTGATACCAATTGTTAGAAAAAAAGGATTGCAGAGCAATAACAATAAACAGAAATGCAAATATAATCACACATACACATTACAAGAGAGACACAGATATATCGTGGTTCACCCAACTTGGGCTACGTCCACACTGAATTTGCCAGTCCTTATTATTATTACCGTCCAGCAAGTCGAAGGGATACAACCTGCAGCACAACCGCTGCACTTCCTCTTCTCTATTTTACAGTCTCTCTCCAGATCTCAAAGATCTTTACAATGCATAAAACCTAATACATCAACCCTAGCCGTATTACAATGTCCTTCTTTTATAAGGGAAATACAATGGGAAAATACCACGGGATACCCAAAACCATGGGCCCGCAAAACAGCTGGCGAAAACAGCCCCAAAAAATTTCTTCGAGGGCGTTGCCCCCGAACCCCCCAGCCAGGGGAGATGGGCCCCCCTGGAACCCCGTGGGGGGGCGATGCCCCCCCACACCCCCCCGCTGGGGTGAGTGTACAGTCCACCTACATATCATATAGAACTGGGGTACAAACACGGCTGATACAATATCATTTATGAGACTAGAAGATCTGGCTCCACAACCAACAGTAGAGTAGTATGATCTACTACTATTATGATCTGTGATTTAAATGCATTCTTAAACATTTAACTTGGTTTTTCATTTTGAAAGATCTTCCGATCTTTTTCCTTACTAAACATTTTTAGGTCTGACAAACCTGAAACTGTAGAACCATTTCTACCTGGGCATATATTTTTCTTTCAACTCTAGGTTTACTAATCCTGGTTGATAATTAATCTTAGGTGTTGTTTTTAATTTGATATATCTCACACACCCAACAAAACTACACAATACTATCAACACAACAATATTGGTGGAAAGCATTTATATTACTGTAAATATAGGGAAAGTACATAGAAGAATGATTACAACCTAGGCTTAACATAGCAATCCTTCTCCATCCAAGACAAATGCCATATCCTCCGAAGGAAGTGTGAGTCTCTCAATGGATGAGTTAGAGATCTCTCAATGATGATTTCACCAGCATGTAGACACTATAGACTTCCTCCCTTTAGAGAGGGGTAGAGCTTCACTTATATAGGATTAAGTGGATAGGGTATGGATAAGATAGGTTGAGATATGGTAGGAGAGAGATAGGGGATCCTACCAAGAGGTTAGGAACCAAGTTCCATCTCTCCCAAGAGGTCAGGGATAAGGATCCAAGTCAGCAGGCTTCAAAAATGGGATCGAAGAAGCTATTTTTACCTATTAATTGACATCGTCGCACCCTGCAAGAGAGCAAGATGCAACATCGTAGGTTTCATGAGTGCAGCTTGCGACGACCTCTCAAAACCTAGCATGAATGAAATGGCATCTCTTCCAAGTTAATGACTTAGCCAATGAAACTTTAGGGATGTATACACTGAATCTCATGATGGTAGTATTTTAGGTGTGACATCCCCACATTTGGTATCAGAGCACTTTCTTGGGCTCGTTGGGTGGAATTTCTGCCAATTGTTTTTTCGCAGTGGCTTCCGGGCACTATGATTATTGCAATAGTTCTTTTTCTTTGCATATGTATTTTTCCTCTCAATTGCAGGTTCAGATCCGGCAATAATCCCTATCCGCTTAACTGTGGTAAGTACGTGGGAATAGCCCTAAAAATCATTGTGAGGAGTACCACAGGAACCTCGAAGTAGCTGGCCCATTGAGAGGACCTTCCAACAAAAATGGAAACGACCCTTACCTGATTGACTAGTTCCCACCCATGAGGTAAACCAAGAGATTTTGTTTGTGGAAAAGTGGTTATCAGTTTTACCTGAGCCATGGAGGGATGGGTACTACCCCAATATGCAAGCCATTAGACAACATTGCTAGCCAAGTGAATCCCCTGAACCATTAGGAATTCAAGCATAAATGGGGTCCATATCTATTTCCAGCTTATAAATAGCATATTACATCTATCCAGATCCATTGTAGATCAATTCTGAGCCGTTGCGGATCAATTCCGGAAAAAAAATGAGTAGAAAATTTTGTTTTGTTGCCATATCTTATTTTCTTTATCTCTGTTTCCCTTGAAAATTCACTGGAAACCCTACACTTCCATTCTGCATATTTCCTTCCTGAGGACCATATCCAAAATTCCACTTCCCGAAGCCTAAAATCCCACATCTGTCTATTTTTAGGTTTTTCCATAACTTCTTCGATTTTCACCCAATCGCTTTCAAATTTTTCCACAGTGTTCATTTCCTATTTCTGCTTCTTTGTCCCTCTTGGACAAATTTTTCCATTCTTTCACCTCGCTTCTGAAATCCCCATTTTATGCTTCCCTATCCATTAGAAAGTGTCCAAAACCTAGTCAAACCCCAATTAATCATCAGAGTTTTTCCCAAATCCAAATTTTCCTTTACTAAAGAAGTTTTTGTTTTTCTACCCATTCTTCCTGAAAAGACAAAAACAAAACCTGGTTATGGTTGTCACCCACATAGGAGAAAAAAACATGGAGGAAGAACTTGCAGCCCTCAAGACCAAACTCCAAGATATGGATGAAAAAATTCTCGGCCTCCATCTTCAACATTCAACCATGAATAATAGACGACAGCTAGAGTCTTCTGCAATCTCTAGGCTCTCTTCTTCTGACAATTTTCGTGGTCCGAAGCTTGATTTTCCTCGCTTCAATGGTGATGATCCGACTGGTTGGATATACCAGGAAGAACAATATTTTAGTCTGCGTAATAATTTTGATGTCAACAAAGTTCCACTTGCATCCTTTCATTTGGAACATGAAGCCCTTCAATGGTTCTGTTGGTACATCAAGGCTCATGAAGAGCCAAAATGGACAGATCTTTTCCCACTCCTTTTCCAACTATTTGGTCCTAGTGCTTTTGATGACTTCACAGGAGCACTCACTAAAATTTGCCAAATTGACACTAAGAGAGAGTATCAAACAGAATTTGAGAAACTGGCCAATCACACAGAAGGATTGCTTGATGAATTCTATAGGATTTTTTTTGTCAGTAGTCTGAAGGATGCAATCCGATCTGAGGTTAAAATGTTTTGTCCCAACACAATGATGGAAGCCCTGAGGTTGGATAAGTTGGAAGATGACAAGATCACAACACAACAATGCTCCAAATCCAATTTTGTTCCATTCAGAAATATGGTTTCCCAACAACCTCCCATCATGCCAACTCCTAGAGCAACTCCTATAAAGCATTTGTCTGAAGCAGAGATGTGAGCACGTAGAGAAAAAAGTATTTATTATAATTCTGATGAGAAATTCGCTCAGAGACATAGATGTGTTGAGAAAAATCTCTATCTCTTGGATGTGGATTCTCCACCTGCAATTGAAATTGGTGAAGAATTTCAGGATATAGTAGATGATCAGGTTGACATTCAACATCCACATGTTGACCCTCCTTCTCAGGATGACCACCCAGACATATCTCTCTATGTTTTAGCCAGAGTCGCCACCCCACAAACAATGCGGGTCAAGGGTTACTTCAAGAAGATCCCTCTTAGAATACTCATTGATTCTAGTAGCACTCATAAATTCATTGACCCTTGGATCGCCAAACATTATGATTGTTTTGTCCATCCTTGCTCCAGCTTTGAAGTCATGATTTCCAATGGGGGCACCTTACCTTGCAAGGGGAAGTGTCACAATGTGTGTATACCTATTAGAGATTATAACCTCAGCTTTGACATGTTTTCCTTGCCCTTAGGCGGATGTGATGTGGTTTTGGGTGCTCAATGATTATGGGATTTTGACGAACTTTGGATGTAGTTTTCAGTCAATGGGAAAAAACACACATTGAAGGGCTTACAACTAGGGTCTCCCAACATCATAAGTTCACATCGCATGGAAAATATACTTAAGATGAATTCACATGGTGTCATCACTTAGCTCCATTCCATTCAAATGCACCCATCAACAGTCTCCACTACTCCTTTGGATCTACAACAAATTTTGGATAGATATGCATGTGTCTTTGCTGAACCAGTGGTATTTCCACCTTCAAGACCATAGGACCATCATATTCAAATCCTTCTTGGAAGCATTCCTCCCAACATCAGGCCTATCGCTACCCATTTAACCAAAAGACAAATATTGAGATGCTCGTTCAGGACTTACTGAAGCAAGGTATTAGTCACCAGTTTCTTTTATTCACTAATTCTTCTTGTCCTAAAAAAAGATGGGTCATGGTGCTTATGCAATAACTTTCGAGCACTTAATCACATCAAAATCAAGGATAAGTGTCTAATTCTTGTTGTTGTTGAGCTTCTTGATGAGATTCATGGTGCTAATTTTTTCTCCAAGTTGGATCTTCGTTCTAGGTATCACCAAATTCAGGTTCATGAGGATGATATCCCTAAAACAACTTTCTGCACACATAATGGCCACTATGATTTTTTTGTCATTCCCTTTGGCCTCAGTAATGCTCCTTCCACATTCTAGGCATTGATGAATAAAATATTTCGTCCCTACTTGCAGAAATTCATTCTGGTCTTCTTTGATGATATCCTCATCTATAGTAAAATATGGGCTAAGCATCTCCAGCATCTGGATCTTGTACTGCAACTTTTCTCTTATCATCATGTCCATGCCAAACAGTCTAAATCTGTTTTTGACTAGGAGGAAGTAGAATATCTAAGGCATATTATTTCAACACAAGGGGTTCATGTGGATCCTGCCAAAATAGATGCCATGAAAAATTGGTCACATCCTCAGACACTCAAGAGCGTTCTTGGTTTTTTGGGATTGACTGGCTACTACCACAAGTTTGTCAAGGATTACAGGAATATTGCAGCTCCATTAACCACTCTATTGAAAAAGGATGATTTTACATGGACACATGCTACTAAGTGTTCATTTGAAAAACTGAAACAAGCTATGTGTACTACACTTGTTCTATCTATGCTCGATTTTTCCAATCCCTTCACCATTGAGAGTGATGCTTGCGACAATGGACTTGGTGTTGTTCTCCTTCAAGATGAACATCCCATTGCGTTCACCAGCAAATCCCTTTCCGGTAAGATAAGAATTTAGTTGCCTCTACATATGAGAAGGAAATCATGGCTATTTTGCATGCAGTACAGAAGTGGCGGCCATACCTATTAGGGAATCATTTATGCATCAAGACTAATCACCAGAGTCTGAAAAATTTCTTGGAACAACGAGTCTCATCCCCAGTACAACAAAAATGGGTTAGAAAAATCATGGGTTATGACTATGAGATCACTTACAATAAGGGTAAGGAAAATATTGCGGTAGATGCTCTTTCTCACACATTTGATGACCAAGTTTCTCTTTCCGCTATTTCTATGCATGTTTCAAATTGGTTGCAATCTGTTTAGCAAGGCTATGTCAATGAATCCTCATTATATCAAATGATCCAACGGTTATCCAACAACCCTTTTGTTGTACCACATTACTCTTGGGATGGTGCTTCCATGAGATACAAGGGTTGTCTGGTGCTTCCCCAGAGCACAGATCTTCAACAGGATTTCTTCTATGAACTCCATGCTTCTCCATCGGCAAGCACTCTAGGTTCCTCAAAATGTATGAGCAGGAACAACGTAACTTATTTTGGAAGGGAATGAAAAGGACAATTCAACAGATGGTGGATGAATGTGATACCTTCTAGCACAACAAGGGTGAAATGACAATCCTCCGGGGATTGCTCAAACCCTTTCCCATCCCTACATGGATTTGGATAGATATTTCTATGGATTTCATTGAAGGGATACCTAAATATGGAGGGAATACAGTTATTTTGGTTGTGGTTGATCGCCTCTCCAAATATAGTCATTTTTGTGCCCTCGTCCATCCCTATATCACCTCCTCAATTGCACATATTTTCCTGGACCAGATATTCCATCTTCATGGAATCCCTACTTCCATTGCCTCAAATCACGATGCAACTTTCACTAGTCATTTTTGGACAGAACTATTTCGCCACACTGGGACCAAAGTGAAGATGAGTTCAGGGTATCACCCAAAAAAATATGGTCAGACTAAAGTTATCAACAAATGTTTGGAAACTTATCTTTGTTGATTCACCTACGAACAACAACATTAGTGGTAAAAGTGGCTCCCTCTCGCTGAATGGTGGTACAATAACTCCTACCACACTACATCTAAAATTACTCTATATGAAGCAATCTATGGTCAGGCACTGCCAGTGCTTCTTCCATACACCCCCAACAGTTCACCAGTTTAGGCAGTTGACATGGTTCTTCGAACCTGAGATCATATTCTTTGCATTTTGCAGGACAATCTTCGCATGGCAAGAAATCAAATGAAACAACAAGCCGATCAACACCGTTATGAGTGCACTTTTCAAGTAGGTGATATGGTTTTTCTTCATCTACAACCTTACAAGAAATCCTCCCTGAAACTAAAAGGGCATCATAAGCTGGATCCAAATTTCTATGGGCCATATAAGGTTCTTCAGAAGATTGGGTTCGTTGCTTATAAATTGGAACTTCATCCTTCTTCCTACATTCATCCAGTATTTCATGTCTCTTGTCTAAAGAATTTTCTTGGCACCAACATCAGAGCACAAACTGTTTTACCAGAACTGTATAATTAATGATCCATCATTTTGGAGCCGGATGCCATCCTCAATAGGCACACTCTCCAGCTTCGCTCTCGATCCATAACAGAGGTATTAATTTAGTGGAACGGAATGCAACTAGAGGATGCTACATGGGAACCACTCCTTGATATTCAACAACAATTTCTACATCTAAATCTTCGAGGACACAACTTTTTCTAAGGGGGAGGGGATGTCAGGAACCTGTGTCAACCCTTCTCTTTAATTTGTTAGTATATTTTTGTTGGATGCATATGCTTTGTAAGTCGTCCTATGAGTATATTGTATTATCCCACATTGTTAGTATATTGTTGTTGGATGCATATGCTTTGTAAGTCGTCCCATGAGTATATCATATTATCCCACATTCATGGGGACTTATAGTTGTTTAGATTAGACTTAGTATATAAGTACGTGTTGAGGCCAATGAAGGAATCCACGAGGTATTTGTATTGAGATTGCTCAAAGGAGGTTTTCCCCTCGAAGTGGCCTATGATCAATAAATCATTATGTGTTCTGCTATTTCTAATATATCATGCATTTCCATCATTTAATTGTTGGAGGTTCCCCACACTCGAATATATTGGATCACCATGCTCGCATGCTTCAAATTGATGGTAGTTTGACAAAAAATAATTATCCCTTCAAATTTAATAATTCATGGTTGAAAGATATCGAGTTTTGTTATTTGGTTAAGAATTTTTTGCTCTCTTTTGATCCCCCTATTGATTTAAATCCTATGGAGACCTTGGTCTATAAGATTAAAAATATAAAGAAGGAGGTAATTTCCTAGGAAAAGAAGGGAAATCCCATGATAAGGAAGATATTGTGGCGATTGAAAAACAGATCAGAATCAAATTCGATCTTAATCCTACATGTATTTTCATAGAGGAAGAAAAAATGGATTTACAAGTTCCGGAAAAAAGAAAAAATGAATTACTTGAACTAGATGAAAACGCCTAGCGTTTAAAAAGTAGATCCACTTGGGTGGCTCTTGGTGATGAAAATACAAATTTTTTTCATAAATATGCTTCTAATAGAAGGATTCTTAACTCAATTTGGGAGCTTCAAGATGACAATGGAGGTGTGGTAAAATATCAAGGTGATTTAGAAAAGGCTGCAAAACTATTTTTCTCACATCACTTCTCTGGTCTTGACACAACTAGAATTGAAAAACAAATGAATGTTATTCATCATTTCCCTTCTTTTTTTTCTAAGGAAGAAGGAGTAGACCTTGGTAAACTTGTCACCATGGAAGAGCTTGCAAATATGCCGAGAAAATTCGCAAGGGACAAAAGCCCCGGTCTAGATGGATAGACGGTTGAGCTTTTTTGGTTTTTTTTATTTAATGGATCAATATTTACTCAACATGATTGAGTTCCAAAACTGAAGGTTTTATGTATAAAGGCTTGAATTCAACTTTTTTGGCTTTAGTCCCAAAATGCAGCAAGCCTAAAAACTTCAACGTTTTCAGGCCTATAGCCTTGTGCAACTTGGCCTATGAAGTCATTTCCAAAATCATTGCTCTCAGGTTGAAGCCAAAATTTGGTGAGGCAATATCTAAAGAAAAAAATGGATTTTTATCTAATCGCTAGATCTTAGATGCGGTTGGAGCTTCACAAGATATAATTCATACCATAAAAACAAAAAATATGAAAGCACTTATCCTTAACATGGATTTGTTCAAGGTTTATGACCGATTCAATTGGGTGTTCCTTGGGCTTATGCTTCTTCAGATTGGAATCCCTCTTAGGGTGAACAACTAGATTATGGCATGTGTTACTTTTTCATCTTTCCCTGTTTTATCCAATGGGTCACCTACTCAATTCTTTGGTGGCTCTAGGGGCTTGGGCCAGGGGTGACCCCTTTCGCCTTATTTGTTCCTACTTTTCATTGAAGGCATGATACATATGATATATGAATCTAGAATAAATGGTTTTCTTTGTGGTATCAAGATATCTAATTCTGTCTTAATTACACATCTACTATTTGTAGATGATGTGTTTCTCTTTTCCATGAGAACAATGGAGGAATAGACTCAATTTTCATCAAGGTTTTTTGCTCTGCAACAGGTATGGAAATCAGTATAAATAAATCAACTTTCCTTTATAACAATATGTATTTGCGGACTTTAGATAGAATATCTGCTTTCATGCCATACTAAAAATCTAGGATTGAATATGGATTCAAGTATCTTGGTTCTTACATTAAACGAAATTCTTATAGAGTCTATGATTAGTACTGGTTAGTAAAAAGATATGAGAAAAGAATTAGTTATTGGAGCTATAAGTTTTTATCTATGGGTGGAAGGCTAACCTTAATTAAAGTTGTCCTCATTCGGTTTCCAGTGTATTGGTTCTCAATGATTATGATTCCAAAAACCATCCTTCATATGATCAGAAAATTATTTTTTTATTTTCTTTAGTAAGGGAATGTTAAAGGTGGAAAGTTTCATATTACTAAATGGGAAAATGTGTTAGTTCTAAAGGATCTTGGAGGATGAAATATTAAGAATCTATTTTGGTTTAACACAACACTATGTTTAAAAATCCTGTGGCGTGGATTATTTGGATCAGGACCGTGGTCTAATATTATCCATGGAAAATATTTGAAGGTAAGTTTACTCAATTGGATTAGAAATCCAAATAAGTCCACAAGAAATTCCTCCACTATATGCAACGGTTTCCTTAATATTTATCTTTGGATTAGTAAATACCTTTTCATGGCATATTGGAAATGGTCATAAGGTTATGATCGGACTTGATCCCTATGTGGTAATGAGGAAAATTATATCCTTTCTCCTAGAATAAGAAATTATCTCTTGAAAAGGGGTTTTCTGACACTTAACCACATTAAATGTCCGTGGTGGCTTCAAAATTCTCATAACTACTAGTTGACATCTCAGGATTTGGGTCTAGATAGATGTATGAGTGAATATTGGAATTTGTACATTCAGAGGCTTAACGGGGCAGGTATCAGATTGAATGATATAGAAGATAAGCTCATCTGATCCTTTAATCTTGATTCTGAATTCATTTCTACAAACTCAGCTTATAAGGCTATATTGCAAGATCAAGTTATTTCTCATAAAAAATGGTGGTATGTGATTATCTGGAAATGGAACATTCCTCATAAGGTAAAATGATTTTTATGGCTGGCATTGGAGGATTGCATTCTCACGTGGATTAACATAACTCGTAGGGGTTGGATTGGTCCTAACATCTGTCCTTTTTGCAAAAAAAATGAAGAAAAATTTTAAAACTTATTTATAAATTGTGTTTTTTCAAGATTGATCTGGTATGAGATATGTATTGTTCTTCATATAAATGGTCATTGGGGAGCGGAGAATCCGGATTATTCTTTGCATTTATGGTACAAAGTCAATAATTCACACAAGACTCTTCCAACTTTTGTCATTTGGATTCTATGGAAAGCTTGTATTGCTTTAATATTTGAAGATATAAGGAGTCATCACATGCATATTGTTTACAAGTCAATTGGAATGTAAAATTCTTATAAGAGTGTGATTCCAGCTACAGGTCGATCTCGCAAACTGAAGGGGATAGCTGATTCTTGTACTACCACAGGCTATTTTGATGGTGCAGCTGCTGAGGGAATTTGTGCAGTAGGAATATTTATGATCTTAAACACGAATCATTTTTTAAATTCAAACTTGACTGTGGCATGGGCACAAATTCTAAAAGATGAAATTCTAGCCTTGTGGTGCTTACTGAAAATTGTTGCTTCCTTTGGAGTTGATACTCCGTGGATTCTTGGGGATCCGTTGATGGTTATCATCTGGGCCATGAAAATCCATAAAATAAAAGTTCTCTCTCTCCATACCTAGTGTCACAGAATTGATTATCTTCTGTTCTCTTTTCACAATTGGATTATTGACCATATTCTGAACGATGTTGCGGATGCTTTGTCCAAGGAATCCCTCAATTTTGAAGATGGTCTTCTCTTATGGGGAGAATGGATTGATAATATCCTTGATTTAAAAGGATCCTTTCCTTTTTTTGAAGATTAGGATTTCCTCTGCCCTCTAGAAGTTGCTTTTCTAGTTTTTATTACTTTTTGGACCTGTTTGGCAGAACCGTTTTACTTGTTTTTTTTGCTAGGATAGTTATTGTTTTGGATAGCCATGCATTTCTGAATGCTCTAGATGAATGATCATTTATTTTTTATTTTTAGAAGATATGGATGTAACGAGAAGTACTTTTTGATTTTCAATAATAGCAAAAGTACAGTTTTTTCTTCTAGAATATATATATATATCTTCTAGAATATATATATATATATATATATATATATATATATATATATGAGAGTTAGATATTTTAAAGATTTCTTCTTATAAGATAATTCTTAGTTAATACATATTTAATAAGGATCCACTTCTTAATATATTGATTTAATATTTGTGTGAGAGAGGGAGAATTAGATATTTTAAATATTTTTGCTCATAAGATAACCTTTTATTTAATACATATTAAATAAGGATCCACTTTATTGCACCGAGAGGTGCAACCTATAGCTTAGTAGGGGGTGGATGTGTAATTCCTTCTGTGCTCAACCTAGAGATGACACATGTCCTTTTAAAAAAATAATAAAATATTAAAAAAAATGTTGGCCCAAATTATATTTAAAACATTTAGGATGGCATATATATAAAACTACACAAATTAGATAACTTAAAACCACAAGCATTGTATTACACACTTGAATAATGCCCATGGTGGAAATGTTGAGGATGGGTTTACACCTCAGAGAGATTTGATCCCTCTAAGTGTTTGATAGATCCCCTTTTAAGATGGATCTATGCTAGTAGGAAAAAAGTTATAAAAATATATATATATAAGAGTTGGTTCATAAAATATATTTAGAAAAAAAAATGGATATATAGTTTGGGGTTGGTAATTTTACTTCATGTCAATGGTGTTTGACGATTTCTTTTTATAACCAGACATAAAAACCATTATAAATACAATTCTCCATGTTCATGTATAATTTTAAGGCTTCATTTTTATAAGATGACACTTATTTAATACATATTAAATAAGAATCCACTTTATAGGAAGAAAGTTATAAAAAGAGAGCATTAAACACTTTATATATATATGGTTCATAAAATATATTTATAACGAAAAGTATTGGGTAGGTAGTTTGGGGTTGGTAATTTTGCTTCACATGTTGTTTGACCATTTCAACATTAACATAAATAATTTGACTAAAATACTATATATATAAAAAGTATTTATTAATTGGAGCTGTGTAATATTTACACCTAGCCCCTACCACTATCACAAAAATAAATATACAACATAACACAACACTCCACTATCACCAACTTCACTCGCCATCATATAAAAGTAAAAATAAAAAAGAATTTGATAAATTTTGTTGACATTTAGAATAGAAATAAATTTAATTATACACGGGCTATGGCCAACCTAAAACAACATGCCATTATTGAACGGTCATTTCATACCGTTGACCAACCTTGTTGCAGTTTACCTCGTGTCAACATTTTATTAAAATAAGTGGTATCTAATGCTAATAATGCTAATGCTGCCGGGTCTTTCCTCATTTCCCATGTTTTGGCCATCCATTCAAGGGCGATGTCGAAACTTTATGGCGTTGAACTAAAACATTTTTAAATATCTTACATTTTAAAGCAATTTTCAATATCTTAATATCTTATTTATTATGTACTCTGTTTAAATATATTATTTACTTAAAAATGTTAATGTGACTAATTTAGCCCGTGAAGCATCAAGTAAGAGACAATAATAAACTTTGAAAATGACGACAATCAAGTTTATTCTTCATGGACAATGCCTTGTAAAATCAAGACTTTAAAGTAATGAAATATGTATATATCACATCATTAAATATTGCTTAAAGTAATGAAAAATGTATATATCACATCATTAAATATTGCTTGTATATATCACATCATTACATATTGCTTATGTAGTGTGGTATGAAAATTGCATCTTTCCTTAAATTTTTCATACAGAAAAAAATTGTAGCTTGTTATTTAATGAGAATCAAAGTTACAAAAGTTTTACATTATAAAGGAAAGACTTCCTTTTACAAAACATAATTAGCCTAATAAGTGTTGAATTGACATGAAATTTGAAAGGAGCAAGAAGAACTGAAAATACATCCATCTCCCAAAACTAGAAAGGAAACCCAACAAATCAGCAATCAAGAACACTTGGATGATATAAGAACAAACCAAAACTGGTAAAAAAACTCTATAAGAGCCAGAATCTATGACTTTATCATCTATGAATTCCTCAAAGTATAAAAGACCATCCATATCCCCTATAGCCACTTTTGACGGTCCATTTGCCTTTGCATTGAAAACCCGATAGATATGGAAAAATTATATATGACCAAAAGTTCGGATCATAATCAAGTCTCTTTTCATCCAGTGCTCCAAACTAAGAGCATGAAGGGATTGATGGCCATTTGCCCAATCGATTATGACTCTGGAGTCCCCTAAAAAATTTATGGCACAAAAGCCTCTTTTGTTGACAAACCATAACAACCCCCACAGAACCAATAATTCTGCCAATGTATTTGAACCAATACTTGCTCCCATCCATAATTTGACAACATGATTCCTTTTTAATTTGAATAAACATTCCAGCACCACAGAGCCCCTCCTTTTCTACCCCATCAAAGTACCCAATAGGAATGTGATCCTCTAGAGTAGGTGAAACCAAAGGTCTGGGATTTTTTCTTTCCTAGATTTACTGAACTCAAAGAAAGAAGCAATTGTTATAGAACAAATATGAAAGATAGAGGGATTGGTGTCCTGAAAAATATACATGTTCCTCGCATTCCATACTTCCCATACCGCAAATCAGGGTATCTCCTTAAATTTTACTTTCTCCTGAAACCATTCTAACATGCAATTTTCATGATTGAGTCTACTTGGAGTATCCCGAGTGTTTAGGATCTGCACAATTCCTTCCATACAAAGATGAAGAAATTACAATGGAAAAAAAATATAAGAAATAGTTCACTATCAGATTTGCAAAAAATACAAACACTAGGTCCATAGAAACCTCTCTTCATGAGGTTATCCCAAGTCAATATCTTATTCTAAAGACTAAGCCATAAGAAACATTTGATTTCAAAGGAATTCTCCATTTCCATAGTCTCTTGGCCCACCATTTTGGAATACCAACAAAACCCTAAGCCGATATAACATCATAAATTGTTTTTCCTGTCACCAAGCCTTCCTTTATGTTCTTGTCCCAAACCAAAAGTGTCCTCGTCATCCGACAGGATAGTACTAGCACGATACAACATCATTACATAGTTGTTCCACTGCTCATATACTTCTCTTGGTAAGTGCAAATCAGAAGTAGATAACCAACAAACACCAACAGCGTCCCTGCTCACATAGATTTGAGCTAAAACCAATATATTTTGCTTATGGAGTTCAACAATTAAATGAGCAGACAATCTAAAGACGTCAAATGATCCAACAAAGGGATCGATTCCAATAAAGACTTGAGTACCTTAACCAACTTTCCAACTCAAATAATTGCTAATAATGGGAAAGGTTTTCAGGAAACCACGCCAAATTATAGATGCATTTGAATAACTCTTCATAGGATCCCAAATCCATAGAATTGTTGAAAAGGACTTAATAGATTTGGAATTAATAATTTTTCCTCGCAGACCTCCTCCAAAAAGATAATGCCACATACTCTTTACACACAAGGCCTAGTTAAACCACACAAGGTTTTTGAGCCCCTAACCACCCATGTTTTTAGGCAAAGAGATACTCTCCCATGATGCCAAATGAAATTTTGAAACATCCATCCTCCTAGCCCAAATGAACTGAAATATTTTTCTTCTAATGCTAGTAATAACCATAGAAGGAATCACAATAAGAGAAAACCAGTACACCAGAATACTTTGAAGAACTAAAGTATTGTAACTTCAAAGAATATTCTATTTGTACTTTATTATTATTCATCCAGAGATGTTTTATTCCTCCATCGGGATGTTATTATAATGTAAAGTCATTGAGGTAAAACCTCCCATGTAAGTCGGGGCATTAGTTCCCCTAGAGTCAATTGTAATGGGGTGTTTAAGTCCCCTAGAGGATTCGGCCCAGTTAGCATTATGTTGAGTGGTTAAGTTGTTGGGGCCGACCTAGTTAGGGTTAAAAGTCAAGTAAAGTAAAGTATAAATAGAGGAGGTGTGTTCCTCATTTAACACACACACACGCAGTTGTGAAATCACATAGGAGAGAGAGATATCTGCAAAGGAGGAGAAGGAGCTCTTGTTTGGAGACTACATCTTTGTACTTGTTGATCATCTATATTGAGGACGTTTTGCTGGGTTTTCTACCCCATGAGGGTTTCCCAGGATAAATCTGTGTCTCTTGTGTTTATGTTGTGCTTGTTATTCTTTCAGTGATCCTGTATATGCTATTATTGTGAAATTGAATGAAATACTGATGTTATCTATCTTAGCATATTGAATCTTAACATGGTATTAGATCTAGCTTGAAGGAAGGCAACGTATGGCACTTATGACACTTGTTTCACTTGCGACAATTTGAAAGTTAGGGTTTTGTATAGAAAAACCTAGTCATCGTGGAAATTTCACTATAAATAAATTTTGGCGAAGGTTCAGGATCTAAAACTTGGACAAGCCGAAGAAGAAATTTTCTTGTACCTTGTGTCCGAGTTTCAGCCTCAGAATCATTGTAATTTCTGAGATATGATCCGTACAAGTTAGGGTTTCTGCCTCTTCCAGAATGAAGCCCTAAACATGTGACCTAGGTAAAAAGGTCATATCTGGGTTAGGAATCTCCAAATGGAATTCCGTAAAAATTGACAGTTAGGGAACAGACTATAGTTTCACTTGTCCGAGTTTCAGAGGCCTAAGTTGAAACAGTGACACGTGGAACTTCGTACAAGTTCGCTATTCTGTTTCATCCCTTAAACAAGTCATGTTGGGAAACTGAGCATATCACTCTGATGGATAATCTAATGAAGCTCAAACCTGTAGAGTTGGAAATATGAAATGTCAGGCTACCACATACCGAAGTTTCATACCCTGCAGATCCTAAAGTTCAGAGCTACACCAGAAACAATATGGCACATCGGAAATGGCTCAACGGAGGAAATCAAAGAAGAGGAGGAAGAAGCTCTCACTTAGGGTTTTCAATTTTTTAGGTATGGAATGACATGATACAATGTTGAAGACACCTGATGCAACATTGGAAACTTGAAAGTGGATTTGGAATCCATTCATCATAGATATTAATCCTCCATTAAAATGTTGTGGGAGGAAGGAGATTGAAAATTAGGGTTTCCAAGTAAGAAGAAACCCTAGCAAAGTTGGGAGACTCATAGGGCAGCAATGAAGGAGGTTTAAATGGAATTTATATTCTATCATTCTAGCACCATGAACCTATATAATATGTTTACAAGTGATCTACCTTGGATGGTTAGGGTTTTTACCCTTATAGAGACGACTACAAGCAATCTCGATAGGTATGACTTGAGAAGATACAGGTATGTTTTGAAATATGTTTCATGATTAAGTTCATGATATGTTTGTCTTCATATTATTGAGGTTAGTACAATCATGATTAATTTTAGATTTTATGATAACCTTAGTAAAAGTATGAATGCATGTGAATAATAGAATACATTCATATATTAGGGTTATGACACTTATGATTGTACTAATGCACTTGGTGTTGTATGAGGATGATGTTGTCTACTAACATGAAAGGTACATCAAGAAAGACAAATCCATATGACCATGATGACATGAAGACAAAGACTCATCCATAGTCATTGATCACATAGAAGCTCTACTTAGAAGGTATGTATAATTTGGTTCTACAATGCTTAACTCTAGCACAAGGTCTCTAAATCATTGAAGAGAACAAAGAAGACATTGTTTGGGTATGTTATGTTGATGTATTTGTAACTCCGGAATGTATTTCACTTGTATATTTTATATTGTCATCATACTTCTGAAGGAGAGGTTTCATTCCTCCGATCGAGAAGGTTATCATTGTACTTGAGTGGGTTATTAGACTCCCCTAGTGGGGTCGGCCCAGAGTTAAGGTATAATGGGTTATTAGACTCTCCTAGGAGAAGTCGGCCCAGTTAGGGAGAAAGGAAAGTGAAGTAAAGTATAAATAGAGAGTGTGACTCTCTCATTTGATCACTCATTCACTCACTCACTCATTCGCATAAGTGAGAGAGAGAGACAAGTTCGCACAAGTGGAGGAGGAGGAGTTGTTGGAGTCTATCTCTTTGTTTTGGGGTTTTGTATTATTGCTCATTCTATCTCTGAGGAAGTTGCAGGGTTTTCTCCTTTATGGTGTCCCCAGTGAAATGTTTTGTGTCTATTGTCTCTTGTGATTGATTTGTTGTGCTTGTTATTCTCTTAGATAAGATCCTAGATCATATTGAATTAAATAATAAAAATCTAACATGGTATTAGAGCTAACCTGAGAAGAAGACACTATGCAGCTGCGGAAGCTAGGGCTTCTTAATTTTTGGGTCTCTTTCCACAGATCATCAAAGGCAGGAGGCTAAGCTGACTCTCCTAAGTAAGGTGCATCTTTTTGTCAAAACAAAATTTGATTCCTAGCATTTTTAGTTTTTGGCATGTCACTCCTGCGAGAAATTAGGGCTTTTGACAGAAGTGGAATTTTGGAGTGCTCTCAGCATAGGATTGTTCTCCTTAGCAAAATCGAAATTTAGAAACTAAGATCGAACTTTTTGGTTGGGTGAATCTCTGGGAAAGTCAAACCCTAATTTGACTTTTGGACCAAAAAACCAGAAAAACTAGAAATCGTAGATCTGAAATTCACAGGTCACTTTTGAGGGGTAATGTTTTTGGATTTTTCAAAATCTGAGCATACCAGCTTGCTCGCCTCAGTCAATTACATCTCCCTATCTAGATAGAAGTTTGAAATTCCAAGTTTGAATTTTTAGGGTTCTCTATCAAACCCTAGCCAGCTCCAGATCCAGTTTCAACAAATCAAGTGGTAAGATCTAAATATTTTATTTCCATTTGAGTTCGCATTAAGATGTCTCACCACACCAAGCTTGAAGATAAGCTTGAATGGGTTGATAACTTTTGAGCATGGAAGTATAGGATTGGGTTAATCCTAGAAGAGAATGAATTGGACACCTACATAAGTGAAGAGGTTCCAGTCCCAAAGGGAGATGAGGTTAAGGCCTTACATAAGAAGAACTTGGTCAAGGCCAAGAGGATCATTGCAGATTCTATCAAGGACCATCTCATGCCACATGTGTCATCTCTAAAGACACCTAAGGAGATGTTTGATTCCTTGACCAAGCTATTTGAGGGAAAGAACATAAATCAGAAGATGAATTTGAAGAACCAATTGAAGAATGTGAAGTTACACAATGCAGAGACCATGCAATCCTACTTCACAAGGGTCTCTCAGATAAAAGAAAAACTTGAAGCTATGGGAGAAGACATAGAGAATGGTTAAATTGTGATGACCACTTTGAATTGTCTCCCTAGGTCATGGGATTCCTTCATTCAAGGAATTTGTGCTGGGAAGAAGCTCATCTCATTCAGCAGGTTGTGGGAGGAATGCTCACAAGAAGAAGCTCGACTTGTGGCTCGAGAAGAGAAGATGGGTAATGAAGACCAAGCTCTCACAACATACTCCAAAAGGCATGATGACAAAAGGGTGCACCACCACAGTAAGAAAGAAAAGCACCACCACCAGAATCAGAGGGGTAACTTTAAACCTTGAAGAGATATGTCCACCATTCTATGCTATACATGTGATGAGAAGGGACACTACTCCAGAGATTGTCCTAGAAATAATAAAGGTGGCTCTCATAAGAAGAAGAGCAACAAAAGAAGGCATCATGCTCACACTACGTAAGATGATGAACTTCCCAGGAAGAGAGCCAAAGAAGAAAGTGAAGATTCTTCAAGCGATGAAGAGTATGTTTTGATATCTTCCCTCACAGGAAATATTACACATGGAAGAAATGATTGGATTATAGATAGTGTGGTTTCCAAGCACATGACAGGATTCAAGGAATCCTTTATGAACCTATCTGAACATGAATCACCCTACAAAGTGAAACTTGGGGATGACTACCAATATCCTATAAAAGGAAGTGGTGAAGCCTCTTATAAGCTAGACTATGGAAAGTCTATGAAGATGAAGGATGTCTTGTTTGAACCAGGACTAAAGAAGAACCTTCTCTCCATATCCGCATTGGGTGCAAAAGGTATGACAATTGCATTTATAGATGGCCAAGTTCTAATGTGGCCAAAGGGAAAGACCAGAGATGATGCAGTAGTAATTGAAGAGCAAGAGGGAGGCTTGTACAAGTTGAAGGGACAACTTGGACAAGCATTGATGAATAAATCAAGAAAGGCACAAGACCTCAGACTCAGACGGTGAATAAGAACACTCTGTTAGAGACTCTAGTAGTTCCTGCAAAGAAGCAAATATTGAGAGGGAATCCACCCAACAAACAAACAAAGATGAGTATTTGAATTGTCATTCTTGTATATCTGATTATTTAAATAATATCGTTCATACTTATGTTCCTATATTTAGGCTGTGTATTATGCATATTAGGATATTTGCATTAATGAACAATATACTACTAATATGCATGTGATGGGTAAGTGGCCTATGGCACTGTACAACATTCCATTGCTAATTATCTAGTATGAAACCTTTTTGCTGACATGTTAGGAGTAGTGCACACTCCTAACAATGTTCTGGTAGAAATGGAAGGCATCTAGAAAGTTACGGGATATGGATGAATGTTGTATTGAAGCATTGGGTAAGATAATTGCATGGTTGTATGACATATGTCTTTATGTGTAATAATTTGTTCTGAAAACTATGAGATGTTTCTAAATCATGCAATTGAACTTGTCTTGTAGGAAAGACCTTGTACCATTACCTACAAGAGAGATTTTTTTTGAAGACTTAGCGTACAACAGATCCATAAAGCTACCAGTTGAAGACATTGAAGAACTAGAAGCACCCATGAATCGATATACAACAATGAATGAAGTAAATCTAGAAGAAGACCGTGATCATATAGAAGATCCATAGGAACATGTAGATCCACCACGTGAGAAGAATTCTCCCAAGAGGAAACCAGCATGGGTACGAGAAACAATTCAATATGGTGCTCCAGAAGGAATGCATAGAGAAAGAAAGAGGCCCAGACCATTCTCCAGTTATGTAGCCTTGCTGCGTGACATCATTGACAAAGAGACTTCCAACTATGAGGAAGTAGCTGAGAAGAAAGAATGGAAGGATGCCATGATCGAGGAGTACCAGTCGATCATGAAGAATGATGTCTGGGATGTGGTCCCGAGACCAAAAGGGAAGTCTCTGGTGACTTCCAAGTGGATCTACAAGATCAAGCATGCTGCAGATGGAAGCATAGAGAAATGCAAGGCAATATTTGTGGCACGTGGCTTCTCCTAGAAAGAAGGGATAGACTATGAGGAGACATTTGCACCTGTATCCAGGTACACTTCCATTAGAATATTTCTTTCTCTGGCTGCAGTGATGAAATGGAAGATACACCAAATTGATGTCAACACAACGTTCTTGAATGGTGTAGTGGAAGAAGAAGTGTATGTGGAGCAGCCACTTGGGTTTGAGACACATGACAGGGAGACTCATGTGTGCAAACTGAAGAAAGACTTGTACGGTTTGAAACAAGCACCCAGGATGTGGTATGGAAGGATAGATAGCTTCCTGACTAGTTTGGGATTTACCAAGAGTAAAGCAGATTCCAACCTTTACTACAAGGTTGAGGAAGAAATCCAGTGATACTCATCCTGTATGTAGATGACCTGTTTGTGATAGGTGAGGATGGGTTGATTTTTTATACAAAGAGGAAGGTTGCTGCCGATTTCGAGATGAAGGACTTGGGTATGATGCACTATTTTCTAGGCATGGAGGTGTGGCAAAGTGCAGATGGAATCTTCCTTGGACAAGGGAAGTATGCAGTAGAGATCCTGAAGTTGTTTAGGATGATGGACTGGCCATGGCCACACCTATGGCATCGAACCTAAAGTTATTGAGTGATGCTTCATCAGAGTTGGTTTATGCCACGATGTATCGTCAGATGATTGGGTGCTTGATGTACCTAACGAATACGAGACCATATATTTGCTTTGCTATGAACACATTGAGCCAGTTCCTGACGGATCCGAGATATGTTCACTTGATTGATGCAAAGCATATTATGAGGTACCTGAAAGGTATGATTAACTATGGGCTCAAGTATGATGCTAATCAGAAGATTAACCTAGAGGGTTATGTTGATTCAGATTGGGTAGACAGTGCCATTGATAGGAAGAGCAGTTTGGGGTGTTGCTTCAGTATGGGATCAGGTGTGATCTCTTGGTTTAGTGGGAAGAAGTCCTATGTGGCACTGAGTACAACCGAAGGAGAGTATGTCACAGTTTGTTCGGCTAGTTGTGAGTTAGTATGACTTAAGAAGCTACTGTCTGATTTATTTGATCTCCAGTTGGATGCTACTTGTATATATTGCAACAACTAGAGTTGTGTGAAGTTGTCAGAGAACCCAGTGTTCCATGACAAGTCAAAGCAGATTGAGATCAAGTACCACTATATCAGGAATATGGTGCAGAGAGGAGAAGTGAAGCTCCAGTATGTTGCGACGGATGAGCAGATAGCCGATGTATTGACCAAGCCGTTAGCCAGAGTGGAGTTTGAATACTTTAGAGAGAAGCTTGGCGTACTTCAGATCGAGGTTCCTTCCAAGGGGAAGTGATCAGTCTGGAAGACGCAGATGCACACGAGCCATTCTCACATAGTGGTAGGAAATTCCTCCTATGGTGTAGATGTAAGGGCTGGGCCATTCTCACATGGTGGTAGGAAATTAATCCTATGGTGTAGATGTAAGGGCTGGGATTTTTCGACATGGTCAGAGGTTAGTCCTTCCATGGTCATTGATGTAATTGCCGGGGATTTTCCGACATGGTCAGGTTAGTCCTTCCATGGTCGTTGATGTAATTGTCGATCTTTTCCGACATGGTCAGAGGTTAGTTCTTCCATGGTCATTTATGTAATTGCTGAAGCTTTTCCCACATGGTCAAAGGTTATTCCTTCCATGTTCATTGATGTAATTGTCGAGCCTTTCACGGATGGTGATAGGAAAGTCCTTCCATGCCGGTGAGTGTAAGTGTTGTGTTATGTGCATCTGGGTTGTGCTCCGTTCACAATGAGATGATATGAATATGATGAGGTGACAGTAGCGTACACAGGCTTTGTAGAGGCATATAATCAGTCTTGGGATTCTCCTTCAAGTTTTGCAGTGGTATATAATCAGTCCTGGGAGATCTTGCAAGTTTTGTAGAGGCAGTGTAATCAGTCCTGAGATGTACCTACTTGATGGCTTGCTCGTAGAGATGATGAAGACCTACATGGATGCTAGGCCTACATACAACATGAAAAAGGGTTGGCTCTACAGAAATTCCTATGACGAGTAGATTGGAGATTGATTATGATCTAGCTTTGATGATGATCCAATGATGAAGACTTGTGCTGACGAATTGTGTCACGAGAATACCTTCCTAGTTAGGAGGAATTGTTGATGTATTTGTAACTTCAGAATGTATTTCAATTGTATATTTTATATTGTCATTATACTTCCGATGGAGAGGTTTCATTCCTCTGATCGGGAAGGTTATCATTGTACTTGAGTGGGTTATTAGACTCCCCTAGTGGGGTCAGCCCAGAGTTAGGGTATAATGGGTTATTAGACTCTCCTAGGAGAATTCAGCCCAGTTAGGGAAAAAGGCAAGTGAAGTAAAGTATAAATAGAGAGTGTGACTCTCTCATTTGATCACTCATTCACTCACTCACTCATTCACATAAGTGAGAGAGAGACAAGTTTGCACAAGTGGAGGAGGAGGAGCTGCTGGAGTCTATCTCTTTGTTTTTGGGTTTTGTATTATTTCTCATTCTATCTCTGAGGAAGTTGCGGGGTTTTCTCCTTTATGGTTTCCCTAGTGAAATGTTTTGTGTATATTGTCTCTTGTGATTGATTTGTTGTGCTTGTTATTCTCTCAGATAAGATACTGGATCATATTGAATTAAATAATAAAAATCTAACATGTTAGACATAACTAGAAATAATGATAATCCAGGTATCTTTTCCTATATCAAGTTAGAATCCTACTTTGTGTTAGGATCTTAGATAAGTATACTTGTGTATGAAATGATCATGACCATACATGCTTAAGATTATTTAGAATCATATGTTTTGATAGTATTAAGATTATACTAATGAATGTGTGATTATGTATGAGATCTTGAGGAAGACACAATGATGAAACTAGTACACACTTAAGCATGCATAGTGGTACAGAATGGATAGAAGTTCAAAGACATATAATCATGATGCTATCATAAAGGGAAAATAGAGATCAAGCAGGAGGCAACCACACAAACATAAAAGATAAGTATTTGAGTTGTTATTTGAATCTCTGAATAGTTAATGATATTGCTCATAAGAGTTGTATGCATATTTGTATTCCTAGAATCAGGAAATATATCATGCATAGTGTAAGCATTCATATAGCATTGAACAATATACTACTAATATGCATATGATGGGTAAGTTGGACAAACATTCCATTGTTGCTTGTCTAGAATGAAACCTCTTTGCTGATATGTTGAGAGTTGTGCCTGCTCTTGATAGTATGTTCTGATAGAGATGGAAGACATCTAGATATCCACTGTATGCATACAAGATATGGAAAAGTGTTGTGCCAAAGTATTGGTCAAGATAGCTGCGTAACTATGTGAATCATATCAGTATGCATAATAGGTTATCATTGAAATGTCAACATGATTTGATGATTATGAAGTGTTACTAATCATGTAATTAAAATTGATTTGTAGGAAAGATCATGTGCTATGATCTACAAAAGAAGGATGATGAACACCTATTCCAAAGAACAAGTGATGGATGTTCAACAAGAAGAATTACAAATCAAACATACTATAGAAGGCTCGTGGCTAGAGGATTCTCTTAGAAAGAGGGAGAGGATCATGATGAGATGTTTTCTCCAAGTGGCTAGACACACTTCTAGAGATAGATTACACCCATGAATGACAAGACAGTTCTCTTCAATGGTGTAATTGAAAAATAAGTGTGAATCGAGCAAACTCCCAAGATTCAATAGAGAATCAAATGATTGAAGGATCTGTATGGGTTCAACAGGTACCCATGATCGATAGTCATTTGATGATCTTGATGATCACCACGGGTGATGCGGATTTCATCCTTTGCTACAAGTTTGAAGATGTTTTCTATATACATGTGACATGCTTCTCTCATATGGAAGCAAGAAGGAAATCACCATAGAGTTCGAGTGATATTGAGGCTCATATCAGTAGAACCATATGACGGGAGATGGAAAGGATAGATATGCAGAAGATCACTCAATGAAAAGTGTGAATGATGTTCAGTCACAGAAGGAGGACAATACTCAGGTGTAGAAGGCTCCACTTCAGAGGGAGTAGATCTCAGAGTTAAAGAATCCTGGCATGATTCTGTGATTAGATATGTGGCTGATATCAGATGATATTTTTCCTTATCCAAGGAAAATGTGAAGTAGAGATCTGTGATGATGGACAATGGTTTCTACAGTTTATAGATAGATGATTGGTTCATTGATGTATCTGACGAATACTAGGCCATATATATGCTTTGTTGTGAACACCCTGAGTCAGTATCTAGTTGAGCTTAGACGTGTTCACCTAGTAGTTGAAAAGCATTTGATGAGGTACCTGAAAGGTACAATAGACTTTGATCTATACTATGTTGGAGATCATGACTTCAAATTGTATGGTTATATAGATACAAATTGGGTTGGAAGTGTCTCGGACAAAAAGAGCACATCAGGTGGATGTTATTATCTAGGATCTAATATGATCTCATGGTTTAGTAGGAAACAGTCCAGTGTGGCTCTCAACACAGCTGAAGCGGAATATATAGCAGTTTGCTTTGCTAGTTGTGAAGCAATATGGATTCAGAAGTTGTTTTCAGGACTATTTGACTTAGAGATGGACCCCACTGTGATCCAATGTGACAACTAGCGTTGTATCAAGATGACGGAGAATCCAATGTTCCATGATAAGTCAAAGCACATAGAGATCCGATATTTTTATATACGAGACATGGTGCAGAAAGGAGCAATAAGGATCGAATATGTGAGCATTGACGAACAAGTTGCTGATGTATTGACCAAACCTCTATCTCGAGTAAAGTTTCAGTATTTTTGAGACAAGCTTGATGTAGTTCAGAAGGACCCTCCTCAAAAGGGGGAGTGATATGGTCGATGATGATACTTGTATCGATGATGATGATACTTCTATTGACGATGAGGATACCTATATCGATGATGAGGATATTTGTATCTATGATGAGGATACTCATATCGATGATGAGGATACTTGTATTGATGATGAGGATACCTGTATTGATGATAAGGATACTTGTATCGATGATGAGGATACCTGTTTCGATGATGAGGATACTTGTTCCGATGATGAGGTCGATGATACCGATGATGAGGTCGATGAGTGGTCCTTAGACTTGGTCTAAGTTGAAGAGTGGATTGTATCATCCCTGGACACATGTCCTAAAAGAATCAGTAGACTCTTGTCTCTGAGAAAGATGTTGAGCCTGGAATGATGTAATGTGCACTCCTAGATTGCTGAGTATAGTAGCGGGTGATCATTTGCAGGTCCTGTAATGATGTACTGTACGCTCCTGGACTGCTCAGTGTATCAGTAGGTGATCATTCACAGATTGTAAATCCTATATTTGATCTAGGTCATACCCCAGTTGAAAAAGTACTGGCTCTAGCTCTGTGGTTGTAAATCCTAGATTTGATCTAGGTCACATCCCAGTTGAAAAAGTACTGGCTCTGTGGTTGTAAATCCTAGATTTGATCTAGGTCACATCCAGTATGAAAAAAGGACTAGCACTGTGGTTGGGATTGCATCGTCCTTAGACATGATATGGTGTCTTAAAGTGATAGGGATTGATCATCCCGTAAGTGGATCAGGATTTTATCATCCTTGGACTTATGTCCTAAAGTGAGAGGGATTGGTCATCCCATAATTGGATCATGTGTATTGCATATTATGATGATGTTGATCAAGATATCCAAATGGTGTTGTTGATCAGAAGATCCAAATGATTATGTTGTTGATCAATATATCCAGATGATGTTGTTGATCGAGAGATCCAGATGATGATGTTGTTGATCGAGAGATACAGATGATGCTGTTGATAGGAGATCCAGATGATGATGTTATTGATTGAGATATGCAGATGACGATGCTATTGACCGGGAGATCCAGATGATGATGTTGTTGGTTGAGAGATCCAAATGATTCCGTTGATCGGGACATCCAAATGATGTTGTTGTTGTTGTAGCTGATCGAGTGATCGAGTGTTGCAGAAGATGGAGACTCAATACTGAATATGTTGATGTTCTAGTATTGAATATATTGGAGATGTTCCAGTATCTCTTTGAGTTACTGATGATGATTAAAGAAAACTTCCAATGATTTACAGATGTATCACTGTGATGTAGTTGATGACTCCTTTCTCCTAGAGATGTTGTTAGAATATCCTTCTCGTTAAGGGGGAGTGTTGAAATATTGTAACTTCAAATAATATTCTATTTGTACTTTATTATTATTCATCCGGAGATGTTTTATTCCTCCGCCGGGATGTTATTATAATGTAAAGTCATTGAGGTAAAGCCTCCCATGTAAGTCGAGGCATTAGTTCCCCTAGAGTCAATTGTAATGGGGTATTTAAGTCCCCTAGAGGAGTCGGCCCAGTCAGCATTATGTTGAGTGGTTAAGTTGTTTGGGCTGACCTAGTTAGGGTTAAAAGTCAAGTGAAGTAAAGTATAAATAGAGGAGGTGTGTTCCTCATTTAACACACACACACTCACTTATGAACTCACATAGGGGAGAGAGAGATATGCAAAGGAGGAGAAAGAGCTCTTGTTTGGGGACTACATCTTTGTACTTGTTGATCATCTATATTGAGGAATTTTTGCTAGGTTTTCTACCCCATGAGGGTTTCCCAAGATAAATATGTGTCTCTTGTGTTTATGTTGTGCTTGTTATTCTTTCAGTGATCCTGTATATGCTATTGTTGTGAAATTGAATGAAAGACTGATGTTATCTATCTTAGCATATTGAATATTAACAGTTTTTAGGAAAAGAGATACTCTCCCATGATGCCAAATGAAATTTTGAAACATACAGCCTCCTAGCCCAAATGAACTAAAATATTTTTCTTCTAATGCTAGTAATAACCGTAGAAGGAATCATGGTAAGAGAAAACCAGTACACCAGAATACTTTGAAGAACTGAAGTAGCAAGTGAAAGTCTTCCTCCAGCCGATAACCATCTGAAGGACCACCTACAAAAAAAAATTTCCACTTTCTGAATAAGCCAAAACCAGTCTTATTTTATATAGAAAATTGGATTTAAGAAGTATGCTAGGCACTTTAAACCTATATGTAGATTATTCATATGATAAGGAAACTTAATTCCAATATGATTGCGGATAGTAGGGTCATCACAATTATACAAGAATGACGACTGCTGAGGAATGACAACCATCCAAGAAGCTGCACAAAAAGTAGTAATTTAAGAGTGGAAGTGTTTTCATTCGCCAATCGATCTTCACCCAACGATTAATGCATCATCTACAAATAATAAATGTGAGATGAAAATAGAGTGGGATATTTTTGTTAAATTTTGAGCATTAATTCACAATACTCTTGGATCTTTACTGAGAGAATAACATATACAGTATATCAATGCATAACAATCACAATAAGCATGACAAGTATCACAAGAATCAAAAGCATGAGAGACAAGAGACACAGAGTTTCCGTGGGGAAAACCCTAAGGAAAAAAACCCCACAACTTCCTCAGAGATAGAGAGAGCAATGGCTCAACCAAAGTACAACCAAAATACACTTGAGATAGTCTCCTAGAAGCAGATGATCCTCCTCCTCACTAGTGCTCCACTTTCTGAGTGAGAGAGATATGACTTTCCGAATGATCTAAATAGAGATCTCCTGATCTCTATTTATACTAACCTGTTTGCCGAGTGACCTTATGGGGCCGACTTGTCTAGCTAGGTACATCCACAATATAATATATGTTTCAGGGCCGACCCCACACATGGTGGTCTAATAACCCATCGGCAAGTACACACACTTGTGACACTTGTCAATCCACATGACGACACTTCCTTATAAAGGAATAACACATCTCTAATAAGGGTACAATAAATATATATTAAATAAATAGATAAAATACATTCCAAAGTTACATATACATCAACACTCCCTCTTAATTAGGAAGGTATTTCTCGACACAGATCTGCTAGACAAGTCTTCTTCTCAGGATCATCGTCATCATCATCGTCACTGCTGCTGCTATCTCAACCAATCTTTGACTCTACTTGTCATAGGAAGTTCTATAGAGCCAATCCTTTTTCATACTGGATGTAGGCCCACCACCTGCAGGTCTTCATCATCATTGGCCATACTGTGGAAATATCAGGACTTATTACATGCGTCACAAAACCTTAAAAGAGTTTCTTGACTAGCAAGAACCCTAAAGAGCATCTGAGGCCTTTTTCATCCTATCCAGATCTCCAGGACTTATTACATGTGACTCCACCACAAAACCTCGAAAGAGAATCCCCAGACTGATTACGAGCACAAGGCTCAACCTATCAGATCTCCCAGGGCACCAATTACATTTGGTCACCTCGAAAGAGCATCCTAGGACTGATTACGAGCACAAGGCTCAACCTATCGGATCTCCCAGAGCACAAATTACATGTGGTCATGGAAAAACCTCGAAAGAGCATCCCAGGACTGATTACGAGCACATGGCTCAACCTATCAGATCTCCTAGGGCACAAATTACATGCCATAGGACAAATCCTCGAAAGAGCATCTGCCAGATATCCCAGGGCACAAATTACATGCCATAGGAAAAACCTTGAAAGACTATCTGCAGATTTCCCAGGGCACAAATTATATGTCCTCCCAAGCAAAACCTCAAAAGAGCATTTTCCAGATATCCCAGGGTACAAATTACATCCCATAGGCAAAACCTCGAAAGACTATCTGCAAATCTCCCAGGGCACAAATTACATGCTTATCTGCACAACCTGTTCCACAGCCACAGAGTATCAACCTGATACTCACCATACATCATCCTGATGTACACATGATCATCCTGATCATCATCACTGCAACATCCTTTTGCATGTCATCTGGAGCAACATCCTGAAGCTCGTCATCCATGATCATCCTGATCATACAATGCATCCACCTGATGCACACCAAGTATCTACCTGATACATATCATCATACATGATCCACTTGATCATACAGTGTATCCACCTGATACAAATACAAATACATGATCATACTTGATACATATCAACATACATGATCTACCTGATCATACAATATATCCACCTGATACATATACAGATATATGGTCCAAGCATCCAACATGATGCATATACAAAATACATACACATGATCCAACCGATCATATCCAACATCCAACATGATGCATACATACATATAAATGATCCAACTAATCATATCCAGCATCCAACATGATGCATACATACACATATAAATGATCCAACTAATCATATCCATCATCCAACATGATGCATACATACATATATAAATGATCCAACTGATCATACAAAGCAGAAACCAGAACATCATCCTAATGCTCATCATCCAGCGCTTACATCCACAACCATGTGAAGGATCCTCCTTCCAACATCCTTGGAATGGTTTCAGCAAATGTGTCCATCACTTCTTCCTCGAAGTGTCATCAATCTGAAGAATTCCAAGCCTCTCCCTAAAGTAATCGAACTTCACCCTGGTTAGTGGCTTCATCAGCACATCTATAATCTGCTCGTCCGTCGCAACATACAGGAGCTTCACGGCTCCTCTCTGCACCATATCCCTGATATAGTGACATTTGATCTCTATGTGTTTCGACCTGTCATGAAACACTGGGTTCTCAGACAACTTCACACAACTCTGGTTATCGCAGAATATACTTGTAGCATCCAATGGGAGATCAAATAATTTAGACAGTAGCTTCTGTAGCCATACTGCCTCACAACTAGCTGAACAGGCTGCAACATACTCTGCCTCAGCTATACTCAGTGCTACATAGGACTACTTCCTACTAAACCAAGAGATCACACCTGATCCCATACTGAAGCAGCACCCAGATGTGCTCTTCCTATCTGCGGCACTGCCAGCCCAATTTGAATCAACATAACCCTGCAGGTTAAACTTTTGATTCGCTTCATACTTGAGCCCATAATCCACTGCACCCTTCAGGTAGCTAGAACATGCTTTACAGCAACCAGGTGAACACTCCTTGGATCCGTCAGGAACTGGCTCAATGTGTTCACAGCAAAGAAAATATCTGGTCTCGTGTTCGTTAGGTACATCTAGGACCCAATCATCTAACGATACATAGAGACATCAACCGGATCAGATGAAGCATCACATAGAAGCTTTAGATTCGATGCCATGGGTGTGGCCATGGCCTTGCAATCCATCATCCCAAATCTCTTCAGGATATCTACTGTGTACTTCCCTTGACCAAGGAAGATCCCACCTGAATTCTGCCACACCTCCATACCTAGGAAATAATGCATCATTCCCAAATCTTTCATATCGAACTCGGCAGCAAGCTTTCTCTTAGTATCTGCAATCAATCTATCATCTCCTGTTACAAATAAGTCATCCACATACAGGATTAGAATCACAGGATTCCCTTCCTCAACCTTGTAATAAAGGTTGGAGTCCGCTTTACTCTTGGTAAAGCCCAAACTAGATAGGAAACCGTCCATCCTACCATACCAAGTTCTAGGAGCTTGTTTCAAGCCATACAAAGCTTTCTTCAATATGCACACATATGACTCCCTGTCATGTATTTCAAAACTGAGTGGCTGCTCCACATATACTTCCTCTTCAACTACACCATTCAAGAAAGAAATATTGACATCCATCTGGTGTATTTTCCATTTCATTGCTACAGCCAGGGCAAGTACTGTTCGGATGGAAGTATACCTGGCTACATGTGCAAAAGTTTCTTCATAATCTATTCCCTCTTTCTGAGAGAAGCCATGAGCTACGAATCTTGCTTTGTATTTTTCTACACTACCATCTGCAGCATGCTTGATTTTGTAGATCCACTTGGAAGTCACAACAGACTTCTCTTTAGGTCTTGGGACAACATCCCAAACATCATTCTTCATTATTGATTGGTATTCCTCAACCATGGCATCCTTCCATTCTTTCTTTTCCGCTGCTTCTTCATAACTGGAAGGTTCTTTGTTCATAATGTCACAGAGTAAAGCAACGTAGCTGGTATGTGATCTGGTTCTCTTCTTTGCTCTGTGTTCTTCTTCTGGAATGCCAAATCTTTTTGCATCTTGAATGAGCTCTCTCACCCATGTAGGTTTCCTCTTGTGAGATTTATCCTCACGAGATGGATCTACAGGTTCTTGCGGATATTCAAACTCACGAACAACTTCTGGAACTACTTCAGTCATGGTAGTGTCTTGAAATCTAGTTTCCTTAAGTTCTTCAAAAACTTCGATAGGTGCCTTCCTTGATTTGATGAATGTTGAGTTTTCATCAAATGTTACATCCCTGCTGACATCAATCTTCTTGAACCCTGGAAAGTATATTTTATAAGCCTTCGAGCTTTCACTGTAACCCACAAAGATACCCTTCTTTCCTGAAGGATCTAGTTTGGTCCTCTTTTCCTTTGGGACATGAGTGTATACTAGACAACCAAATATTCTGATATGGCTGACTTCAGGTTTCTTACCAGAAAAGATCTCTTATGGTGTCTTGTTGTCTAATATCTTGTGGGGTGTTCTGTTCTGCACATATACAGCTGTTCTAGCTACTTCTGCCCATAGATGCATAGGTAGATCCTGGTCATGCAGCATTTCCCTTGCTGCTTCCATGATTGTTCTGTTCTTCCTTTCTGCAACTCCATTCTGTTGAGGATTATAAGGAGCAGTCAACTCCCTCTTAATCCCTGAATCACTACAAAGCTTCTTGAAGTCTCCTAAGGTGAATTCTCCACCATTGTCGGATCTGAATGTTTTGATCTTCTTGTTAGTTTGATTCTCATACAAGGTTTTGAATTCCTTGAACTTATCAAACACCTCATCTTTGTTCTTCAAGAAGTATACCCAAGTCTTCCAGGAGAAGTCATCGATAAATGAGACATAGTAAACATACCCACTTAGAGAACTGGATGACATAGGACCACATACATCTGAGTGGATGATTTCCAGGATATCTTTTTCTTTCTTTCACTGCTTGGGAAAGCCTTCTTAATATTCTTACCTTTTGCACATCCTTTGCAAACACCTTTATGTTTGGTCTTGATTTCAGGAAGACCCTCTACAACCTTGCTTGCAATTGAAAGTTCCCTATAGTGCATATGAGCAAGTCTTCTATGCCAAAGTTCACTTGGCTCCATGGATTCATGCACTATGGCATGTTCAGGTTGTCCTTTTAATTTATACAAACCTCCCTCTTGCTCTCCAATCACTACTGC
Organism: Larix kaempferi; assembly: GCA_027924585.1. Lineage (NCBI taxonomy): Eukaryota > Viridiplantae > Streptophyta > Pinopsida > Pinales > Pinaceae > Larix > Larix kaempferi. The sequence goes on along the minus strand of BSBM01000926.1, from coordinate 747,420 downwards.
ATCATCTATGGTCTTTCCCTTTGGCCACATTAGGACTTGGCCATCCACAAATGCAACCCTCATACCTTTTGCATCTAATGCAGAGATGGAGAGTAAATTCTTCTTGAGCCCAGGTACATAAAGGACTTCTTTCATCTTCAAAGATTTTCCAGAATCTAGGTTGTAGGAGGCTTCACCACTTCCTTTGATTGGGTATTGATAATCATCCCCAAGTTTCACCTTATGGGGTGATTCATGTTCAGATAGATTCACAAAGGATTCCTTAAACCCAGTCATGTGTTTGGAAGCCCCACTATCAATCAACCAATCATTACAACCATGGGAGATAGTACCTGTGAGAGCAGAGATTAGAACACACTCTTCTTCACTTGATGAGTCATCATTACTATTATCACTTTCTTCCCTAGCCTTTTTCTTTGGAGGTTCATCATCTTTGGCAGCATGAGCATGGTACCTTCTTTTGTTACCCTTCTTCTTCTTGTTGGAGGTGTTGTTGTTGTGTTTGTCCCTTTTGTTCTTGGGACATTCTGAAGCAAAGTGACCCTTCTCATTACAAGTGAAACACCTTAGATCTTTCTTATCTTTGTGAAAATGATGAGAATATTTCTTGTTGTGATGGGATGGCTCCCTCTTGAACTTTCCCTTCTTAGTGTGAGCTGTGAGAGCTTGATCTTCATTTCCCATCTTCTCTTCTCTTGCCACAAGCCTTGCTTCTTCTTGAGAACATTCCTCCCATAATCTGCTGAAGGAGATTAACTTCTTTCTGGCACAGATCCACTGGATAAAAGAGTCCCATGACCTAGGTAGGCCATTCAAAGTAGTCATAACAATTTCACCATTCTCCACTATTTCATCTACATCTTCAAGTTGTTCCTTGATCTGAGAGACCTTGGAGAAATAGGATTGAATGGTTTCTCCAATCGACATCTTGACCCCTTTCAATTGATTCCGCAGGGTCATCTTCCGATTTATGTTATTTCCTTCAAATAGCTTGGTCAAAGAGTCAAACATAGCCTTGGGTGTCTTTAGAGAAGATACATGGGGTATGAGATGGTCTTTGATAGAATCAGCAAGGACTCTCTTTTCCTTGACCAAGTTCTTCTTATGCAGTACCTTAGCCTCTTCATCTTCTCGAATAGGGATGTCTTCTTTTATATATGAGTCCAACTCATTCTCTTCGAGGATTAACCCAATCCTATACTTCCAAGCTCGGAAGTTATCAGCCCCTTCAAGCTTATCCTCAAGCTTGGTGTGGTGAGACATCTTAAAGAGTACTTCAAATGGAAATAGAAAATATTTAGGTCTTACCCCTTGAAATGCTGAAAACTGGATCTGGTCCCGGATTAGGGTTTGTCGAAAAAACCCTAAAAATTCAAAATGTGAATTTCAACTTTCTAAAAGGATAGAAAGATGCACCTTGATGAGCTGATCAGCTTGGTGTATTCAGAATTTGATATCAGCAAAGCTTTACCCTTCATATTTTCCTTTTTGTCCTCCCGGGTTCACTAGGGAGAGCTCTGATTTAGGGTTTGAGTTTCCTGGAGATCTACCCAGCCAAAAATCTCGATCCAAAGCTCTAAACTTCGATTTTTGCAAGGAGCTTCCAGCTATGTCTTCAGATTTTAGAAATTCCTATTTTTGTGGAAACCCTAATGTTTAGGGCCAAATCTGAAAATGCTCAGAATTGAATTTTGATTGGACAGATAGATTCTCCTTGATGAGTAGAGTCAATCTACTATACTGCTTTTCCAAAAACTGTGGAGAGAAACCCAATAAACAAGAAACTCAAGTTTCCATCACTGCAAAATGTCTTCTTCTCAGGTTAGCTCTGATACCATGTTAAATTTTGAGCATTAATTCACAATACTCTTGGATCTTTACTGAGAGAATAACATATACATTATATCAATGCATAACAATCACAATAAGCATGATAAGCATCACAAGAATAAAAAGCATGAGAGACAAGAGACACAGAGTTTTCGTGGGGAAAACCCTAAGGTGAAAAACCCCACAACTTCCTCAGACATAGAGAGAGCAATGGCTCAACCAAAGTACAACCAAAATACACTTGAGATAGTCTCCTAGAAGCAGATGATCCTCCTCCTCACTAGTGCGCCACTTTCTGAGTGAGAGAGATATGACTTTCCGAATGATCTAAATAGAGATCTCCTGATCTCTATTTATACTAACCTATTTGCCCAGTGACCTTATGGGGCCAACTTGTCTAGCTAGGTACATCTACAATATAATATATATTTCAGGGCCGACCCCACACATGGTGGTCTAATAACCCATTGGCAAGTACACACACTTGCAACACTTGTCAATCCACATGAAGACACTTCCTTATAGAGGAATAACACATCTCTAATAAGGGTACAATAAATATATATGAAATACATAGATGAAATACATTCCGAAGTTACATATACATCAACAATTTTAATACCTTTGATTGTGTTCTCTTGATTGGCTTGATTTATAAGTCTACTAAGCCCTTCTATGACCAACAAGAATAGTAGAGGTGATAATGGATACCCCTGTCTAAGTCCTCTATTGCAGTTAAAGAAAGATGATGGAGATCCATTTACCAAGATAGAAAATTGTGTTAAAGAAATACAATCCTGTTGATGCCTCAAAAATCATAGCATCAATCAGCAAGGGATCCTCCCCGGTAAACAAGCCCAATTAGATCATTCACCGTTTGGTGTACGGAATCCATCCAGTTAACAGTTCCAATTACCGTAAGATTTAAAGATTCTTGTTCTTTGCACCGATTGCGGCCCGATCCACTATTTATGTATTTTATTTTAAAGATGATATGAAAATGCTCTAAGCTAAATGCAGGTAACTAATCAAAATTAATCTTGGACTATATAAGCAAATTTAATCTATCCTTGCAAGGAGCAAACTGTAAAGATGAGTAATAAACTGAAAGAAACATCTAAACATCAGACAAATAGCTATTTAATCATAAAGATGTAGCTCCAGCGGAAGACAAAAGATATTAAAGATAGCTTTAATTCAGTTAATACTTTCCAGTACTCATTTGAGATAAACACTTTTGCACAGAAAAAAGGAGAACATTCATCACATAAAAGTAATTCATAGCAGTAAGGAAAGATCTCACGGTAATGTATATATGACACAGGAGTAATCCAACAAACATTTAACACATACTTCAGGCAAAAATGCAGTCTCCCAGGCTTTCTCTAGGTAAATTTCAATTTCATATACATGCAATAAAATAGTTCACGTACAAGACAAAAAATATCTTTCACCTACCACAAGTCCTTCTACTATCCTCTAAACATCTATATATAGCTTTACAAAATGCCTCTAGGGCTGTCACTTGTCCTTTCTCCCTAAATATTTTAATTTTCTTTTAAATGTTTTTAAAAAATGACATAATTCGTGGCATCCTTTACATAAAAGACAAAACAGAGACAGTCGTCTCTTTGACTTCATGAATTGACAAAAGAAAAGGAAATTTTTAGCACATTGTGGCTGCCAAGCTAGCTCTTAGGTAGCGCTTCTGTTTCAGCTGGAGCCTCAGTCCCAGATGGTGCCCCTTCTTCGACTGATGTCTTTGTTGTTTCCTTATTATCTTCTTCTGCTATGTAACTGAACCAAATGCCTGTGTCTCTTATAACAACATGGGCAGGAGCAGAGAGCACGATTTTCTTGGAAGTTATATGTTTGTCCATATCTGCTTCAACATCTTGTATTTCTACCACTGCAATCTAGAGAGTCTCTTGGAGCAGGTGGGCATGAATGGAAGGTTGCATGATACACTGATGAAGATCGTTTATCGTTAGCACATCTATCCTTCTCACATACTCCATTTGGATGCTTAGTTCACCTTTCAACTCAGCAAGGAGTTTCTCTTTGCTTGGGAAATATTCAAGAGTCTAGGGAAAATCTAACTTGCATCTCATATGAACTTCATACATCTTTTGATAGAGGCTACTGCACTTTCCCATTGTTACCTGGATCACAACGATCAATTTTGCACCGCAGTTCTTACAGAACTCCATAAAGCTTATGTCCTCTTTAAACTCAACTACAGATTTGGAAGGGAGATGCTTGGGGAAATCCGCTTTCCCTTCTCTCCACTCCATCTGTCTTAGCATGTCTGATTTTACCCATGTGTACTTATTCTTGAGCCTAATAGCTTCGGAATTAACTTCCTTCATTATTTCCACCATGGCCTTTAGCCTGCAAATCTCTTCAGTAAGGAGTTCCTGTGACTCATGCATTTTCTTTAGTATATCACAGGACTGCTCATGAAAGGGGTCATGTCCATTTCTATGATATTTGCTTGTTCTAGCTTCTCAACCATCAACACCTTCTCTTCTTCTAATTGAATGAATTTGGCTTTGAAATCATTCTTTTCTGCTTCAACTATCATCATTTGGACTGCCAAGTGTTCCTTTTCCTCCTCTAGGTGTTGATACTTATCTATCAATTCCTTTTGATCCGACAAAAGGAGATTATATTTCTTTACCACGAGGTCCCTATAGGCCTACTCGTCAGTCACGGTGTGCTGCAGCATACGTGCCCTTTTCTTGGTTGATTCAAATTCCTTAACCATTTTGATTGTGTTGTCTTCCCTTGCTTTTGCTACTGCTACAGTAGCAGATGCTATAGCCGCAAAAGCCTTCTTCGTGTTTTGCATGACAGTAGTCTCTCGTTGGGTGATGATGTCTGGGTGAAAAGGTCTCTTCAACCTTGTCACTAACTTTAGCACAATGGACTTCCTTTTCTTATTATACACAAATCTATCCCACTGAGACACAGTATGATCTTTAGATGGGGTGAAAGGGATCAGTGGAAGATTCTCTATAGGAATGTGCTCTTCTGCGGGAGGGGTATGAAATGTCTGGGATGAGTCTATCTCAGTATCCTGCGTGTTAGATCCTCCAACTTGTGCATCTTCATTGGCTTTATTTTCCTTCTCGGCTTTAAGTCGTCTTTCTTCTTCTTCAGCCTTTAGCTGGTTCTCGATCGCCTCCCGTTATTCCTTCTCTTTAGCAGCTTCCCACACTCTTATCTTCTCTAGCTCTTCATCTCGGAGCCTATGGGATTCCTCTTCTTGTAGTCTAAGAGCTTCTTCCTACTGAGGCCTAAGATTTTCTTCTTCTCTAGCTTAAGATCTTCTTCTTGCTCCTTATGCATCTTATCAGAAGCTTCCTTTTGGATCCTTTCAGCTTCCTCTTTAAGCCTTTGTTCTTCATTGGTCAAAATTTTGGCTACTTCCTTTTCTGTCCATAGATTGGCCTCTTGAGTGTCAAGGGCAGTGGTAGAGATAGAACTGGCACCAATTTTGAGGTTATGACAAATTTGAAGTTCGGTCAAGTTACTGATTCCTCTATAAACCTCCTCATCTTCATCATAGTAATGAACATAATCAAAGCTAGCTTGGATTTGTCTGTAATGTTTGGCAGCCTTGTTCCGCCTGTCATTTCTATGGAAGGCCATTTCCCCAAAGTGAAATCCTTTTAACTCCTGGATAAAATCTTCAACAGATGCAACCTTTGATAACTTATAGGCTCTGACATAGAAAGGAAAACGAGGAAAATAAGCCTTTTTTTCCCTATTCAACGATCTGCCAACTCCATCTAGGAAAACTTGCTGACTACCTCCTTTAGGACTATGTAATTAGTAGCATACCTAGGCAAGATACACAACTACATATGGCTCAAAAGTCCCACGAAACAGAGAAAATCGATGTTTTCGTGGAAAAATAGTTTAAATTTTTGGAAAAAATTGAAAATTCCCCTAACGATCGTCGCTATAGCCACTAATAGTGCATCCGTTGCTATAGCCATGAAAAATACATGTAACAAATTTTATTAACAATCAGAGGAAAAATACATAATTTTAAACTTAGACACCATCATTCTCCAATTCATGGTCTTGTTTTTTAACATTGCTTGTGATTCAAGCATAGCTTATCCCACCATAATTAGGTTTGTCATTCCAATGTCGCACATGAAAATATCTTTCTTTTAGGGTCTTTTATTCCTTTAAACCAAAGTTTTTTTTATTTATCTCACCTATCTAATAAATCAAATCATCTAGATTTATCTTAAATTTGAATATCTTCTTTCTTTTAGGCTGCATGTTTCAGTTTTTCCAATGTCCTATGGAAATATAGAGAAGGAAGAAAACGGGGTGGTTCCAGAGGATCTACGCTGCAAGAGATCATATGGAAAGCAATGGAGATGGTTTCTTTGTTCTTGCATTTCAACTACCATGTCAACCTATAGACCAGATCATCAACAACGACTCCATCTTCCTCAATGCTACTTGATGACAATTATGTAAGCCTCAACACATTATGTGAGCCTCTTTTTTTATATCTGTCTTGGACACTTCAACAATTGTCCCAAAGTCTACTCTAAAACCGCTTCAGGGATCTGTCCAATGTTGTCTCCTAGATATGCCAAATACAACCTTATTTGATGCATCAATACTGATCCAATATTTCATGAATTCATCTCTTTCCATGTGCTACAAAATTGTCCATAACTCTGATTGCAAAGAGTCTCAAGGTTACTGACAATTCTGAGTGCTTCAACTACTTCCTCTGAACCTTCTAAAATTATAACTAACAAAGAGTGGAATACTCATCAACGAGTTACTCTTCTCATGGACTATGATCAGGCCTTGTTGAGAGGGCACAATCAACTCATTCTCAATACCAAATACACACTCTTATACATCAGTTGAACCAACTTGTTATCTTCAAATCTATGATACATCATTTCATATTGCTATCTGTCATTTAGTTTATTAATTTAAACATTTCTTCAAATTAGTAACCTTGGTTACTATCATTGTTCCTTTTCAATAGCACATTGTTGCAACTCTCACAATCATCTCATGACAGTTTGATCTCAAAAGTCATTTCTCAAGAGGATCTTACAATAGATGTCATTAAGCCTTCTATACTCTATCAAGAGATTTGTACTACAATCCATAGTTAATTAAAGTTCGTGACAATCTTCAAAACGTTTTGGTGGTTTGGTTACAATTCTCACTATGTAGGTTTGGTGGTTTGCATGAAGATATAATGTATGATTGCTCCTAAACCTAATGGGGACTAATTTGTCTTATCTATAAGAACATTGACGCATCTTTCTGTGTGATACACTCACACACTGACATGGAAAAATATCCACTAAAACCTCTCTCCACTTAGTTTTTCAATATAAAAAAATTGTGACTAAATCCTTCATTAACATTACGAGAATTGAGAATTTTCTCCAATCATTATAACACTAAAAATATCTATTGAAACCTTATTTAAACATAGGTTTCCTTATAATGTTTGACTATTAGCGTCCAACAAGAAGAAGTTCCTTCTTTAAAAAAGTGCTCCATCCAATGGAATTTATAAGTTCCTTTAATTTATCCCCATCAAATGGAATTTATATCTTCCTTTAATTGATAGGTCCATAAAATCTATCCAAACAATGCCATTTATGCCATCCATGAAATGCCTAAAGGTCCCAATGAATTAGAATCACTGCACTTGGAGGGAAATTGAATCTGTGGAAAGGGGGCGAGCCCTGTGGAAGAGTTACATCTGGAGGCCGAGCACATTAGGACGAAGCACTCAGAGGAGGAATTCACAACTTGACCTTGGATGTTAGGGGTGATCCTTCCCCTTGACCTTGGATGTTAGGGTGATGGCCCTCCTCGATATATTCCCCCCCCCCTTGGATTTCACAACTTGCCCCCTTTATATATAGATTTTTGTTGGATGAATTCATTAGGCAATGCATTGGTCTCCTCATGCTGATTGATGACTTAGATCGAGAGCCATCCTCTCTCTCTCTTTGCACTCTACTTCTCATTCCAACATTCCTTGACAACAACTTTGTATGTTGACATGTTTTTGTTCTTGTTTCTATATATACACTACTACTTGTGTTTCTATTGACTGGTTAGTTAGCTCTTTCTTTTCTTTTGGTAGAGTGGTGATAGGAGTTATTTTTGCACTCCCATTGTTTATTCACATTCAGTATATTTTGGAGTATGATTTACCAACTTGGGTCACTTGTTGGGCATCAATTAAATTATCTTATCTTATCTAATGAGCACTTTTCTAGGAGGGATTGTCATCATCCATCTCACATTCCATGACATGAGATGCAACTTCCTTAAAATTAAGTGCACCAAACAACTTTCCAAAGTGATTCATTCACAAAATGCCACAAGCTCACGGATGGGCAAGTGGGGGCTGCTTGGTCACTTCCTTGTATGTCTTGGGATTTGGGTAGAAATCCACACCCTTAAACTTTTTCTAGGCAAACAAGCCTAAATTTAGAGTCCTTTCTCTTGCTTCATTGCTTCACTTGCCACCCTTCATCATCCAACAAACAGGACTGAATAGGGTCAACTACCGGCATGTTGGAGAGTGGATTAGTATCTTCACCATGCAATGGGATTTTGTTATAATATGATGATTTACGTTGTTATGAAGTGGATCATGACTTTTGTGATGAGGTGTTAGGAAATCATAGTTAGGTGGTGAATAATGTTCTTGAATAATTGTGTATGTTACCTCTATGTGCATAAAAGATGCCCCTTTGTTGATTGAAGTTATCATCACAAGTAAATGAATTTCTATTGTGTATTGTGTTGATTGCATGTATATATTGTAAAGGTTATCTATTGAATAAGAGCTTTCAACAATGACCCTTAGATATCATGAATGATGCAGTGATTTTTCTTGAAAACAACTTTTTATCTAGGTGCATTTTATTATGGCATAATGGCATTGTTGTATCATGAGTTAGAATTTGATATTCATACATTTTTCACTTACTGTTTACTATCATTGAGCATGGATGTACCCGTCAATAGCATTGAATGATTTTGGTCATCCATGGACACTAATATGTTTTGTTTTCCAAGATGGTTGCCGATATGGAATTAATTAGTTATTAAGACTGCATTGGTGGTTTTTCTTTTGCAAGCAATTTGTTCCTGAGATGTTTTCAATGTGTCAAATATTGTAGATTTCATAAACTTTCTGTATTTTCCATGCCATATTATACTGTACATGGACAAGAAATCTTTTTTCCAATAAATCCTTATTAGGAAGAAGCTTGATGATGTGAAAAACTGAGGCTGAAATGCAGAATTGTGTCATGAATTGTAGCTTAAAGAGATTCCAAAGGAGGCATGTGAGCTTTTCCTTTTTGTCTTGGACTTATCAAACAAAAATATTGCAGGGTTGACAGTAGAGCTTGGTAAGCAAACTCCAATTTGTGGAGACATTACACTCACTCCAACCAAAAATACTTGTTGAAAACACAGATGCAAGCCCGTAAAAAATAAGTATACCAGTTGATTATTCACAATGTGTGTGGCAATAGAAGGAAACACTACCTCTTTTCAAATTGACCTCCGACTAATACTCTAATCCATCTAATACTCCAACAAACAGGGAACTCAAACTATTAATTGATGGATTTTATAAGTCCCATAATATTAATAAGGACCTTAACCAGTCCCAACCTGTAGCGAGTTGTTTTAATCATAAACATGGGTATAGAAAATGTCTCTGGAAAATAATATCGATACCAACATCCATGTTTCTATTCAATACTACCAAAATCCGAATGAGTGAACCATGTCTTTTACTAATGCAAAACTACAGATCAACGTGCAAACATGAATTGCTTATCACAGTTCATACAAAACAAAACAAAACTTCATAATTTTGACCATAAAACTTGTCATTAGGGATCATGGGAGATGTGTGGGACCTTGTTCCATCTCACATGTAGTCCTAAATATGAAATTTTTCCTTTTTATTTCAACATGCTATTTATTTTCCTTGCATAACCCTTTCTTCTCGTTATTTTCACCTTATTGTGAAGGGTGACTCGGGTGGCTTCTAATGGATAAAAATGACAGTGAGAGGCTGAGAGTTAACTAGTTCAAAGTATGAGAGGATGATTGAGATTTTACAAGGATGGTTGAGAGGTACTTATTTTTCATATCAAAGATATCAAGGGCACTTCTAGTGTCTTATGGTCCAGGGGAAAAAACATGGAAAATTAGCCCATGGGAAAAATTTCACCCCTAAAACTTTTCCCTAGTATCATGACTTAATAATCCATGAAAACAATATCTAGCACACCAAACCTTGAATTGACATCCATATCTCACTTATAGTCCAAATATTACCTATATAGTGCATGTGTGATGGCCTAGGTTGGCACCGAGCATATCCCGTGAACCCCAAAGGTTAATGTTAATCATTTAAGAATTTGTTGTTTGATGTTGGATCATCGAATGGGCCATTAGAACCATATGTATTATGTGAAACCTTGAAATGGAAACCATATCGAACTCATAGTACAAAGATATGTTATATAGGGTATATGTGATGGCATATGGTTGATTCATGCATGGCCCATGGTCCACAAAGACAAACGTTAAAGGATTTGCACATTAGGGATGGATCTAGAGGCTTGAGACATGGTTAGAGGAAGAGCACTAGCATATTAGGGTATAAAATAGGCTTTTAGTGCTCATGGGGCATGTATAAGGTTGAAAACCACCACAAAGCCCATTTAAAGATAATATTTTTACTACATGTGTCAAATGGGTGAAAATAAATACATTTATGTATGATTTCGAGGATTTCTTGAGCATGGAAAAAGTCTTATGAAATCTGCTTTTTCTAATCGAATGTCTCTTATTATAACAAGAATCAAGAGGTGGCAATGTTCCTACACCACCACTAGCAGGATGTTTTGAAATTTAAAAACTATTTCTATAGTGAACTATTAATACCATGAGCGAATGCACATCCCAATTTGTTGGGATTGCTTTACATACTTGACACATCTCCCTTGTACTAAGTACGCATCTTTCATAGTTTATTTTTCTGAAAACATCTCTCACAATTCGCTATAGAAGGCACCTTTCAATTTCTAACTTAATTATGGTATATTGAGCCAAATCCAATTGGAATGTACAAAATTCTCTCAAAATGAACGAGGATGGTGCCTCATGAAATGTTACAAAACATAGACATCACCAAAATAAAAACAAGATCGTCAATTTGATCCCACGTGCTCTAGACAATTTATCTCCAAAAAACAACTTTCTAGTGAAAGGTGACAACAAATAGTAACATGTTTATTTAAGCAACTATCAAAGGTTGAAAAATTCTAACAACTGAACAATTCCACAACATGTGCTTAATTGTTGCAAATTTGTGCTACACCACACAACATCTATAAAGGAAACCATGATGATGTACCCAATCCTTAATTGTGAGAGTATTAAAGAGAATCATAGCAAAATTCATGTCAATTTAAAAGACCTTTTCTATTTATGTTTTTATATCGGGCGAGACTCCATTCCACATTATTACTCTCCAATTTTGATGTTAACCTTTTTGGACCTTCTAATTTTTGGTTGTCATATATGTTGATATCCCATTCACATTAATGTTATTCTCCTTTCCCCTTAAAAGCTCACGATATGTACATTTGACTTTTCTCCCTCATGTTTGTCTTCATCTGTAACTCTATCCTCGGCACCTTACAATGCATAGTTCTAAGCAATGAGCACTCTGGACATGGAGGTGACATTCTATAACCTGGAAGGTTTGAATTGTCAAGGCAGATGATCCGACCAGATCATGCATGCGACCGTTGGAATACCAATGCACAACAAGAGCTGCACATAAAATTTTGGAGGCTTTTGGGGTATTGTTTTAGGGTTGCATTCGATATATTTTTAGGGTTGCATTCAGCGCAATTTGACGGTGATTCTTCAATCTTCCATGAGGAAAGATTTATTTTAGGTGCATGGTGAAGGATAAATACATTAGATTTAACCTCTGAAGGAATTTTTTCAAGTCTGTAAAATGTATCAATGCTCTGTACGGGATTCCAGACAGTAGAAATTCATGCAACCATAGCAATGGAGCAAGTCAGTTTAAGGTATTTCAAAATCTTCAAAACCTTTATTTTTTAACTTGTGAAGATTATAATTCAAGTAGTCATGAACCATATATAAAAATTTTACCACAAAGTTAGAGAAATCATGAATTTTACTATCTTAAATATGAAATCTCTTAAAAAAAACTTTTCATACATAATTTCTTTTAAAAAGATAAAATAAAAAAATTTAACAAAATTATACCCAAAATATTATTTTGAACTAACTCAATCTATAAATTTCTAAGATTATAATTCAAGTAGCCATCAAACATATGTAAAATCTCTCCCTCAAGGATGGAGAAATCATAAATTTTACTAGCCCATATGTGAAATCTCTCGAAAATACTCTACATACTTTAAAAAAAATAAAAAAAAAATTTAACACAAAGCAAAGTGAAGCATGAAAAGCAAAAAAATATTTAAATAAAGGGGAAAAAGGAAAAGTATCTTACCATACATTTTTCTTATACTTTTCCATCACCGCCATACATCTCAATTATTTAAAGGAAACATTCACAGTGCCACGACAAAGAAATGAAACCGGAAGGGACATTTTACATGTCCAATGTTGTAAATATATGTGTATATGTCATCAAAATTCCACGCCGGTTCAATAGCGCTCCGGGGTTTGTAGTCTTAGCCATCTTCTCTCCATTTTTCTCTTCCGTCATTGGTCTTTGAACTGGAAAACGTGGTTGAATTTTCCGGGTTTTTGAGGTTTTTCGAAGGTGTTCTTTCATGGTTGTGCTGTAATTTTTTCGGCAGGGCCCGACAGCCATGACGATCGGCAATTTGGTGGAGATTCTATAGCAGAACGATGGATTGGCGGATCTATCCCAGTGAATCCATGAAGCTGCGGTGCAGGAGGGTTTGAAGGGCTTGGCTGGGGTTCTAGCAGAGGGTGTCAAGGAGGTCGGCCAAGGGACCAGGGGCTTCCTGCACTGGAGAAATTTGCAGCTTCGAGGGGTTTTGTCTGTTACACAGGCCGTTGTTGTTGCTTGATACTCTTTTTTTTTTCATATGAAAATGTATCTTACTATTAATACCGTGAAATAGTAAATAGGAAAACATACATCAGGTCATCATACCATGAAGGCATGAGTGAAAAACATACATGGGCACATGCTAAGCTCCATGATAACCTCATAGAATCCAGGATCCCACCCACATCCCAAACATAAATAGACAGAAAACCACATCAATTCCCAACAGCTGCATAACCAGTAAACTAACAGTCCCCAGATGGCAAAGTATCACCATGACATAATACATATAAAAAGTCCATAAAAGTCCAAAACAGCCAAAGGCCTGGACGTAAGTGACAAATAACAAAAAGGATAGAGCCGCATAAGTCCACCAAGTCAAAAATCCAACAAGTAGTTGGAGGAAGACCACTAAGTACCTGCATATATATAGCCGAATATAAACATGAGAGATAAAACAAAAACAAGCCATAAGTCCAGTTCAAAAGAGTCAGGTCCAAAGCAGATCAACTAATCCCCGAGAGAAAAGTAAATCCTCATGCCATTCCTCCCAAAAGATAATACCATACGGCGAGCCCAAAGCCATCTTGGAGAGGATGTCTGCCTCCCGATTTAACTAGCGGTAAACATGGGTAAAGTGAATATGCTGAAAGTCATTGAAATATTTCCGAACAGCAGCCATCCAATGTGTGAGGATCAACACATTTAGTGAGGAAGAACCCAAATCCCATGAAATTATGGATAAGGAATCACCCATAACAACGAGTGAGGAGACCTGCAAGCACCGAGCAAAGAACAAAAGTAACCAGAGAGCACATAATTCACTACGAGTATTTGTTCCGCCCCCCAAATTTAAATGGGTTTGATAGGAAATGTTACAGTTTAGATGAAGCACCATACCCGCCCCACAGTTTCCACCCCCACTCACCACAGCCCCGTCAAAGAATCCGCAAGGATACATCAATAGCGGAGGAGTATTACGGTAACCAGAACGTGAAATAATCCTGTCTCCCCCCAGGACAGAGACAGTATGCTTCTCCAAGAATAAAGCAATGATACGGATGCATAACTAATGTAGATTTATAGCAATACCCTCAAAAACACAGCGGTTACGGGCCTTCCATAACTCTCACATCATATAACACGGGAGTTCCAACCATGGGATGGAGCGGGAATCGCGGAACCATCGGCCAAAGCTATCCATTAAAGAAGATGAGTGCCAGGCCACAGATATACCAACCGAGTTGATAATAAGCGTCCAGAGATCATTACTAATTGGGCATAAGGAGAAGAGATGATCAACCGATTCCAAGTGTGAACAACATAAAGAACACTAGCTAGGGCCAGAGAAGCCACGTCGACAGAGATTATCCCAGGTAAGAATATAGTTGCCCAATGCCAACCAGACAAAAACTCTGATCCTAGGAGGAAGGGCAAGCTTCCAGATGACAGGGTGCCACCATTCCACCATAGGATTACAATCAGCAAACATAGAATCATAAGCAAGCTTTGAAGTGACCACTCCATGGGCCACATCCCAAGACCAAACTAACCTGTCCGAGGAGTCGCTCAACAGGATGTTTGCATGACGGAGGAGCTTCGTGTATTCAGTCCATTCCAAAGCCATCGCCCCATAAATACCAAGTTGACGAGCATTGATCCAACCCCCAGTGTAGAAGGAGACAACATGTGACAAGTTAAAAATCCCCTGAGCATGCAGGTGAGCAAGTAGCTCAGGAGTGAAAGAAAACGTGGGAGAATCCCCCATAACAGGATCCATTCCAAGTCTGATATCTCTACCATTGCCAGGAATCCATAATAGCCATTTTTCTATAACAGAAAAAGAACCCATAAGCCCACGCCATATATTTGAAGTACCATTAACCGGATGCCTGTCAAACCGAAACTAGGACGCCACCGAAGCATGTTTAAGGTATTTAGCCCGAATGATACAACCCCACTTTGAGTTATTGAATAAAACACGCCACATGCTCTTAGCATGGAGGGCCTTCACAAACAGCTCTAGATTCTTCACATTCCAGCCACCAAGAATATATGGCTGTGCCATACATTGCCACTTAATCAAATGAAACCTGTGCTTCTCACCCCCACCATACCATATGAAGCAGACAAATTTCCCCCAAAGGATGTGAATAATTGTAGTCGGTATTTTACATAGGGAAAACCAGTATACCCCTAAGTTCTGGAGCACAGCCTTTGCCAAAGTAATCCTGCCACCCAATGAAAGATAACGCAGGCTCCAATGACTGATGCGTTTATCGAAACGTTGAACAAGCCACAGCCAGTCATTAATCCTATAACTTGCATGTTTAATGAAGTATCCTAGATATTTGGAGCCCTCAAATAACTCCTTAAATTCCAAAGGAAGAATATTCCTGAAAAAAAATTTCCGCATCCTCCGCTAGAGAATTTTTCAGAAAAAAATGATTTCACCAAACTAATGAGCATTCCAGTAACCAGACAAAAGAAGTCAAGAATTCTCTTATACTGTAGCCATTCAGCCAGATTTGCCAGCCCAAAAAGCATCACATCGTCCACAAACAGTGAATGGGTAACTGTTACACCAGCCACCAAATGGATGCCCTCAATAACGCCCTCGTTTTTGGCTTTGTGAATAGAGAGGCTCAAACGATCAATAATCAGCAGAAACAAAATGGGAGAAAGAGGACACCCCTGCCGGAGGCCCCGAGACGCCTTGAAAAATTTAGTCGACTGACCATTAATAAGTACTGCATAGTTGACAGAAGAAACACATGCCATAATCCACTTCATAACCTTCCATGGGAGACCAATTTGTATAAGAATCAATTTGAGAAAGGTCCAATTGACATGGTCATAGGCTTTTACCAAGTCTAGTTGTAGTATGAGTGCCTCCATCTTCTTCTGGTTAATACTGTGGAAAACCTCTTGTGCCACACCAACCGCGTCATGAATCTGACGACCCTCCAAGAAACCATATTGTTCCATAGAAATGAATGAAGATAAGATTGGTTTGATACGTTGTGCAATTATCTTAGAAATGATCTTGTATACTAAATTGCACAGAGCAATCGGGCAAAAATCATTAAAACTCTCAGGATGTGTTGATTTTGGGATCAGTGCCAGATAAGTGGAATTTAATGCCCCAGAGACCAAACCCAAAGATCGTGATTCATCTGCAGCATCCCTGAGATCACTCCCCATGATATCAAAAAAGTGTATGAACAGCTCCACCGTCCACCCATCAGGCCCCGGCGATTTGTCCTTGGAAAAATCCCGAAGAGTGTTATGTACGTCTAAACAGGAAATAGTCTCAAAAATTTTGTCACCCGCCGCATCAGAGAACATCCGGGGATATTCCTTTATAAGTTTAAATTGAACAGGAAGAGAAGTAGTTTCAGGATCAGTATAATAATCACGAAAATGACGAGAAGCCTCAGACTTCAAATCCCCATCACCACAGATCCGCCGACCATCATGATCATTTAGATCCCAAATGTTATTTTGTATTCTGCAGCCGTCAGTAAATCTGTGAAAGAACTTCGTATTTAAATCCCCAGCTTTGAGCCAAATAGCTTGGCTCTTTAAACGCCAAGACTCTTCCTGATTAAGGAGGATCTTGAGTTTTCTTTCCTCTAGCAGTGTAAGACGATCCCGAGCAGATGAGGAGATCCCCATTCTCAGGGATTGGCCCCTAAGATCATCAATTTCAAAATCCAACAAGTTTAGTTCAGAGGACTGTTCAGCTTTTTTGGATCGATCCCACTTAATAGTAATGTCCCTTAAAGACCCCAATTTTACCGCCAGCTTGTCCATGGCCGACCGCTCCCCCGAAACATCCAAATCTGCCCAAAGAGAGCGAACACCCACATCAAACTCTGGATCTTATAACCATACATAATTGAATTTGAAAGGATATATACGGTGATTTGCATCAGTTTCAAATTGCAGAATAATGGGAGTATGATCGCTGATATGAGTCTGCATACACCACGATCTATATGTATGAAACGAACTTAAAAGTGTCTCAGAAATCAGAAAACGGTCAAGTCGTTTGGAGATCAAGTGCTCATTAAGCCGGCCATTTGGCCATGTAGGGGCCAAAGGCCGCGGTTCCACATCAACCAGAACATCTAAAACATGGAAAAGTCGATACCCAATGTAGCTGGATAAATATTGATTAGGATAAATATAGGTGAGGCCATGGTTCCAAAGTATAATAATGGACATAATATATCCAAATAGTCTAACAAGTAACGACATCAAATAATTCTTGTTGTGTTGTCAATGGGCGTGGATTATGATAATAGGAGTTTTTTGGGGTGTATTTTATCCTCTACCCTATTGTGGTCCATGGAAAGTTGGCCCTTTCCAATCTGTGAGGATAGAATATCATTTAATATAGTCGGCTGACCACATTCAAATCGAAATTCTTTGAATGAGAAGCTGTGGTTGGGTGTTTATTTTGTCAAATTCACTTGAGAACAAGCACTGCCTACAAGGTGCAAACATATCACCAGGGAGATTTGAACCCTGGTGGGTGCAAACATATGACCAGGGAGACTTGAACCCTGGTGGTTGGGTGCAATAATAGTGCCCCACTTATTTGATCCATGAAGTCCTGTTGAGAATATTAGGTATTCTTGTCCTTGAATTTAGGTATGAAAAAATTATATAAATTGCCATAACGAAATCTTATGATTTGCTTCTAGTTTACAGTGGGATTTTTTCTCTCCACGAAGGAACGATTTAAATAGCAGTATGCAAATTATTTATTTTATTTTATTTTTGGTCAGGTGAATCCCTTTTATTTTGACGGGGAAGGGTCAATGTTCAAACTCCTTAACAATATTAACTTGATGACCTTTGACTTAGAAGCTAGAAGCCATGACTGAGGGATTTTTAGAATCTGCCAAACTCACCCAGGACTTGCCCTAGGTCTTGTCTACTAATTGGCCACTGTTGATATGGTGAAAACATGTTCTTATAGGGATTGAACATGGGTCTCTGTGAAGAATGTTCACTTGATTGAACACAACTGATTTGACTTTAACAAGTTAACTTAAGATGAAGATCAGAACCACAATTGATTTGACTTTAACAGGTTAACTTAAGTTGAAGATCAGAACCACAAGTGATTTGACTTTAACATATTAACTTAAGATGAAGATAAGAACCACAACTGATTTGACTTTAACAGATTAACTTAAGATGAAGATCAGAAATTTTTGATACTCCTACTGACATACTTTATGATTTATTTCACTCCCCCGGATGATGCTTTAATTAATAAAAAAATAGTATCATTTTACAATGATACAATCAATTCCTTAAACCCTCAGACATTAAAGGAGAGGTGCAGACTGCCATTTTTTTTTACAGAGGAGTGCATTGTGCTTATGATTCTAAACTACCAATCAACAATATCAACATACCAGAACAAAACTAATTAGTGAAAAATAATAATAATAATATATCAAAACGGCCTGGAATTCAAAATTTTCAATTCGAAATTAAGCCCCTTTTAGACAATTAATCATTTCCTGGGCACAGGATTTCCACATCAGGTAGTTTAATGCCCTTCCCTGTCACCACTAACGATCTCTATACCTATATTCATACTCTGCCCTAGCTGATCTATAAGATTTTTTCCCCATTGTGGTGAGGTGGACCAAGCATAAGCATTCTATACTTCAGGTCTCCCCGTTGGTGATTGCTCTCTCAGTGTACCTTCCCATTTATTCACTATATTACCAGAAATGGTATGGCATGGCATTGTTTCTTCAAAAAAGGTCCAGAAACAGAAACTGTACACAAAAAAACCATAAATAAAAAAATAATGAATTGTACAAACTTCAACATTATAAAATGAATGTAATTTGATTTAGAACACAGCATGGCACTGTTTCTTCAAAAAAAGGTCCAGAAATAGAAACTGTACACAAAAAAACAATAAATAAATAAATAATGAATTGTACAAACTTCAACATTATAAAGTGAATGTAATTTGATTTAGAACACACTGGTACATGTCATCTGGTGGATTACTTCCAAGTCTTTGAGTGGGTTTTTCTTCTAAATTATCTCTTATGTGTACGATATGCATAGTACTTGGGGGAAGGAGGACTAGTTCTTACCCCTATTTTTCGTTTCGTTACAGTTTCTCATTTCTAGTAACATAGCTTATTACCATGTGAGGGACCATTCATCGAAGGCAGCCAGATTCAGGGCCCTGGACTTGCCTATCTTCCTGCTCTGTGTGGTTCTTGTATGCATCCAACTTGCTGTTGTTGGGATGGGGGCTCTTTCTTTATTGTTAAGAGTGATGAGCCCATGGTCTGGGAATTATTTGAAAAGCAGTAATCTTTACAAAGGCTAGCCAAAGTTAAACCTTTTGAGAAGTCTTGAAAATTATGCATGAGTGAAATCAAAACTATGAGTTATCATATTCATGTGTTTTTGTACCAGTACAATGCCTAGGCTACTCTTTTGACTCCATGCTGGTGCATGCTTTTCAACATATATTGCCATGGAAAAATGTCTTAAAAAGTTAAAAATAACTTTGTTTTTTCAACTAAATTGGATAGCTTAAAAGGATGCACTGCAAAGGAACTTTAAATCATGTTTGAAATGAACCAGCCATGCAGAGCACCATGTACACTCTGTATTTGCATATCGATCTTCAATTTTTGATCAATTCAACCATTCTGCAAATAGATAATACAAACAGGGAAATCAGAATTAATAGATTTGTTAAAGGCGATGCTCAGCAAAAAACTCAACAATATGCAAGGAACAATTTTGAAGCTTATCTGAGGTGATTTGCTTGCACAAAAGATAAGAGCTCTTTGTATTTGTATTTGGATACTAAATAAGATTGTTATTAACTTTAGATAACCCAGTTGTCAGAGAATTATTTAAACTATAAATAATAATTGGAATTAATACAATTGTCAGAAGGGATTCCTCTTAATGAAAGAATTATCAGGATGCAGTGTGAAGTAACTTTAAAATTTATTTTAAACAATGTCATCTGTAAATGGGTTTATTTTGGATAACTGTCATTCGGTTGCATGCAAATTTATGGAGATGGAATAAAATTTAAAAAACTATACTCAATGGGAAAATCATAACATAACATGATACAGTGTGATGCAAGTTTGAATTTTATCTTAAACTGCCTCTTAAAAGTGGCCTTTCGACAGGGTATATGTGTTGGGATTATTGATTTTTATCAGTTGTATTCAATCGAAAACAAAGAGACATGAAATTAATAAGTGTTGTTCTAACTTCTTAGTTGTTATGTAACAACTGATGATGAGAAATCTTTGGTTGTGAGGATATTTGAACTAGCAGTTGAGTTTTGCATCTGTTATCTAGAGAAATACGGATTGAGTTGGCTGACTCCAGATGAACAGGTTTGTTACTTTTAACTTAATTCTAGATTCTATAATTATCTGTTAATGTGTCTTCTCTCTTCTTTGGAGTGTTCCCTTTTCAGTACATAAAATTGAAAAAAGTCGATCTCATTTATCTTGAGTCTATAAGTTAAATAGTGTCTTAGATATGTAATAAATATCACATTAATATTAAGTGACCATTATAGATTTATAATTGTGGAAGGAATATTTCCTGGGAAACAGTAATTTGCTGCCTTGTTTCTATGCTATTCAGTTGGATAATCAGGGATGATCATGCTTTTATCTTTTTTATTTATTGCATGGACTTTGATCTTTATTTGGTCTTTTAAAATTCCAGGTTATATAATAATTATCTGCATAATATTGGCATTTCTATTGACTGTAATATCATGATTGCAAAAATTTTGGTCGGCTTATATTTTTAGGTGCTTTTCCTTTTTTGAGATCAAATGATGGAATTCATATAGGATTTAGTTTCAACTTTCATCAATGGCTGTCTTAATCATGTTTGCTTCCACTTTTCTTTATGAACGTCTTTGTCTTTACCTAGCCAAAGCAAAGTAGTTTTATATTTGTCTCTTTGTTAAAGCATTTCATTTGCATTGGCAGGAACCTGTATTACAACTTCTTGAAACCATAGTCGTAGATGGAAGGGCTAGAGAGTTGGCATTATCAGCTTTAAGGCCAGTCCAAAATTTGGAGTGTTTTACTGTGAATTATTCTGATCTTAGATCAGAGGAATTAAAGAGGAACGTAGAGTGTACTTCGCAAGGTAATGACCTGTCTTGCATTGAACATGAATTTTTATCTGAGTTTCCTATTTGGAATCTAGACCGTCCTTTCTATCATATTTGTGGTTATTGTCTGTTTTCTGTTAAGCTACTTTTGTTGTGCCAAGCATGCTGAGACAATCTTTGTATCTTTTGTTTTATGCAATCATGGAAAATACCATCTTTGGATAAAGGGAGGAAAGTCAGTGGAGAATGTTCTTGCTGTTTTAGCCAATGAAGGACTTCACTTGGATGGTGAACAACCAATAGATCTAGAAGAGTCTACTTTTTGGAAGAATGAAAGTAATGTGACATCTCTTGCACAACATTATGCAATAGCCCATCTTGGTTGCCAATGTTCCATGCACTCCTAAGGTCCAACATGGGTCAAAAACCTTAGAACACTCCATTAAACATGTAACAAACTCCTCAAATGGGCCACACATGTGAGATGTGCCATCAATAATGACAAGGAAAGGTCCAATGTGTAACCACTTCTTAACTTGTGCCAATGGTCCAAGCATGTGACAATGAGGTCAAACCAAGTCTTGGAAATAGCTCCAAAAAAGTTCATCGCTCTCAAACCCCTAGGAATCTTGTTGAGCATTGTTAAATTTTCAGAATTTACTTCAATCTGATCTAGGATCTTAACTGAGAGAACAACATGTACAGCAAATCTACAGCATAACAATCATGGACACAATAATGCAAGCACTCATGAGACACAGAGTTTACTTGGGGAAAACCATAAAGGTGAAAAACCCCAATAAATTCCTCAGAGATAGATAGAGCAATGATACAACCAGAATACAACAGATAGTCTTCTCCTAGCAGCAGAGCCTCCTCCTCCACAAGTGCACCACTCTCCCAAGTGTGAGTGAGAGAATAGAATGTGTAAAATGAGAGAGACACACTCTCTATTTATACACTAACTTGACTTGACCTTTACTCAACCAGGTCGGCCTCAACTTAACCACTTAACATAATGCTGACTGGACCGACCCCCACTAGGGTGGTCTAATAACCCTTTGACCCACATGGCCGACCCCCAATAGGGTGGTCTAATAACCCTTTGAGCCACATGACTTATACAGGACCAACCCCAACAAGGTGGTCTAATAACCCATCAAGTATAAGTTATGACACTTACAATATAAATGACGACACTTCCGTATAGAGGAATAATAACATCTCTATAGGAATACAACCACTTCCGTATAGAGGAATAATAACATCTCTATAGGAATACAATATACACATATGTGAAATACATTCCGAAGTTACATATACATCAACACTCCCTCTTAACTAGGAAGGTATTTCTCGACACAGGTCTTCTAGCACAAGTCATCTTCTCTGGATCATCGTCACTGCTGCTGCTATCTCAATCAATCTCTGAATCTACTCGTCATAGGAAGTTCTACAGAGCCAATCCTTTTTCATACTGGATGTAGGCCCACCACCTGCAGTCTTCGTCATCACTGGCCATACTGTGGAATCCTCAAGACTTATTACGTGCGTCACAAAACCTCAAAAGAGCATCCCAGGCTGTTACGAGCACACGACTCTACCTATAGGATCTCCCGGGGCCATATTATATGTGACCTCACCACAAAACCTCGCAAGAGCATCCCAGGCTATTACGAGCACACAGCTCTACCTATAGGATCTCCCAGGGACAGATTATATGTGGTCACCACAAAACCTCGCAAGAGCATCCCAGGATGTTACGAGCACACAGCTCTACCTATAGTATCTCCCAAGGACAAATTATATGTGGTCATGGAAAAACCTCGCAAGAGCATCCCAAGACTTATTACGGGCACACAACCCAACCTATCGAATCTCCCAGGGACATATTATATGCCATAGGACAAAACCTCGAAAGAGCATCTTCCAGATATCCCAGGGCCAGATTATATTCCATAGGAAAAACCTCGAAAGACTATCTGCCGATCTCCCAGGGTCAAATTATATGTCCTCCCAGAGCAAAACATTGAAAGAGCATTTGCCAGATATCCCAGGGCCAAATTATATGCCATAGGCAAAACCTCAAAAGACTATCTGCAAATCTCCCAGGGCCAAATTATATGCTCATCTGCACAACCTGATCCACAGCCATAGAGTATCAACCTGATACTCACCATACATCATCCTGATGTACACATGATCATCCTAATCATCATTACTGCAACATCCTGCTGCATGTCATCTGGAGCAACATCCTGCAGCTTGTCATCCATGATCATCCTGATCATACAATGCATCTACCTGATGCATACCAAGTATCTACCTGATACATATCATCATACATGATCCACCTGATCATACAATGTATCCACCTGATACAACTACAAATACATGATACATATCACCATACATGATCCACCTGATCATACAATGTATCCACTTGATACATATACAGATACATGGTCCAAGCATCCAACATGATGCATATACAAAATACATACAAATGATCATACTGATCATATCCAGCATCCAACATGATGTGTACATACATATACATATAAATGATCCAACTAATCATATCCAGCATCCAACATGATGCATACATACATATACATATAAATGATCCAACTGATCATATCCAACATAAACCAGAACATCATCTTGATGCTCATCATCCAGTGCTTACATCCACAGCCATGTGAAGGATCCTCCTTCCAACATGCTTGGAATGGCTTCAGCAAATGTGTCCATCACTTCTTCCTCGAAGTGTCATCAATCCGAAGAACACCAAGCCTCTCTCTGAAGTACTCGAACTTCACCTTGGATAGTGGCTTCGTCAGCACATCTACAATCTGATCGTCCGTGGAAACATACAGGAGCTTCACAGCTCCTCTCTGCACCATATCCCTTGTATAGTGATATTTGATCTCTATGTGTTTCGACCTGTCATGAAACACTGGGTTCTCAGACAGCTTCACACAACTCTGGTTATCACAAAAGATACCAGTGGCATAAAACGAGAGATCAAATAACTCAGATAGTAGCTTCCGTATCCATACTGCCTCACAACTAGCTGAATAGGATACAACATACTCTACCTCAGCTGTACTCAGTGCTACGCAAGACTGCTTCCTGCTAAACCAAGAGATCACACCTGATCCCATACTAAAGCAACACCCAGATGTGCTCTTCCTATCTGCAGCACTGCCTGCCCAATCTCAATCAACATAACCCTGCAGGTTAAAATTTTGATTCACTTCATACTTGAGCCCATAATCCACTGTACCTTTCAGGTACCACAGAATATGCTTTACAGCAGCCAGGTGAATACTCCTTGGATCTGTCAGGAACTAGCTCAATGTGTTCACCGCAAAGCAAATATCTGGTCTCATGTTCGTCAGGTACATCAAGGACCCAATCATCTGACGATACATAGTGACATCAACTGGTTCAGATGAAGCATCACACAGAGGCTTCAGGTTCGATTCCATAGCGTCGTAGTCCATCATCCCAAACCTCTTCAAGATCTCTACTGCATACTTCCCTTGTCCAAGGAAGATTCCATCTACATTCTGCCACACCTCCATACCTAGAAAGTGGTGCATCATACCCAAGTTCTGCACATATATGACTCCTTGTCATGTGTCTCAGAACCAAGTGGCTGCTCCACATACACTTATTCTTCAACTACACCATTCAAGAAAGTTTTCCTGAAATCCATCTGGTGTATCTTCTATTTCATCACTTTTATATTTCTCTATGCTGCCATCTGCAGCATGCTTGATCTTGATAGATCCATATGGAAGTCATAACAAACTTCCCTTCAGGTCTTGGGACTACATCCCAAACATCATTCTTCATGATTGACGGATCATGGCATTCTTCCCATATCCTGGGAACTTCAATATCTTCAATAGATAATTTTTTGTTGAACAAATGTTGTGGTTCTTCTTTTGTAGGTGATGGCATACGATCTTTCCTACACAACAAGTTAAATTGCATGATTAGAAAACATCTCATAGTTTTCAGAACAAATTCTTACACATAAAGAAATATGTCATACAGTCATGCAGTTATCTAAGCCAATGCTTCAATACAACATTTATCCATATCCCATAACTTTATAGATGCCTTCCAATCTTTACCAGAACATTGTTAAGAGTGTGCACAACTCCCAACATGTCAGGAAAGAGGTTTGATTCTAGATAAGTAGCAATGGAATGTTGTACAGTGCCATAGGCCACTTACCCATGCATATTAGTAGTATACTGTTCATCAATGCAACCATTCTAATATGCATAATACACAACCTAATTCTAGGAACATCAGTATATACATTATTGAATAGTATTATTTAAACAATAAAATATGCAAGTAATGACAATTCAAATACTTATGTTTGTTTGTTTGTTGGGTTGACTCCCTCTCAGTCTTTGCTTCTTTTCTACAACTCCATTCTTATGTGGATTGTGAGAAGTGGTCAACTCCCTCTGAATATCTGCATCCTTGCAGAAACTACTAAAGTGTGCTCCTTTGCTTTCTTGCAAGAACAACTGGAGTGTGCTCCCTCTTGATCTTTGCTTCCTAGATTACCTGTCCTTGAACTTATATCCATCCTTAATCACTATGCATGCTTATTAGTATCACCATTGTGTTATCCTTGAGGTCTCATACATAATCACACATGTATTAGTATAATCTTAATACTATCAAAACACAATAATCTTAAACATGTATATTCATGATCATTCACAAATAATAAGCATTAGTATTCAAGGTTTCAGGGAAGTCTTCTTTTACTCATACACATTCTTATTTGATCATAGGACTCTTCTGGTTAGTTGAATCATCAATCAAGATAAGAGATATAATATGCATAAAACCCGTGATTATTCAAACCTATACCTTCATGATTCTTCTGGTTAGTCATATCATCAATTATGGTAAGAAACATAATATGCATACAACCATGATTATTCAAACCTATGACTTCATGAATAATCATAGTCAACAACACAACAGTATAAGATCCTAACACAAGGTAGGATTCTAGCTTGATATAGGAAAAACATACCTAGATTAGCATGCTAGCTAGTTATGTCTAACATACCCGCATAATGTCTTCTGGTTCTCTTCAGTGACTTGTGTTAGTAACCTACATGTCTCATAAGTTAACCATTGTAGAACCAAGTTATACATACCTCGAAAGTAGATCTTCTATGTGATCCATGACAATGTATGAATCTTTGTCTTCATGTCACCATGAGCATATGTTCTTGAAGTAGAACATGATTTGACTTTTTTGGTGTGCCTTTTGTGTTAGCAAACAACATAAACCTCATACAACATCACAATGCATTAGTACAATCATAAGTGTCAAAACCTTAATCAATGAATATCTTCTATTAAGGTGATACGACAAGTCTAGTAATTAATCAAGATTGTATTGTAATGATATGAAGACAAACATAGAATAAATATAACCATGAACAGAATTCGAAACATACCTGTCAAGATTGCTTGTAATACTCTTATGGAAGGCCTTAGCCTCATCTCCCTCTAAAACAAGAACTTCTTCACTTATGCAGGTGACCAATCCATCTTCTTCTAGGATCAACCCAATCCACTTGATTTGCAAGAACTGGACCTGGAGCTGGATTAGGGTTTGTCAAAGAAACCCCAAAAATTCAAACTTTGAATTTCAAACTTCTGAAAGGATAGAAATATGTGCCTTGATGAGCTGATCAAGTTGGTATATTCAAAATTTGAAAACTGCAAAGTTTCACCCCTCAAAATTGCCTTTTAGATTTCTGGATTCACTGGGGAGGACCCTGAATTAGGGTTTGAGTTTCCCGGAGCTTCACCCAACCAAAAGATTTGATTCAAAACTCTAATCTTCAATTTTTTTTTAGGAGCTTCCAGCCGTGGTCACAGATTTCCAAAATTCCAATTTTTGCAGAAGCCCTAATTTTCCTTCTTTCCGATCAAAGTCCCGAACTGGGGTTTGATCAAGCCTGGCCTTCTGCCCAACCAAAAAAAAATGATCTTGGTCTCTAAATTTCAATTTTGATGAGTAGCATCCAGCCATGGTCTCCTATTACAAAAATTCCAACTTTCTTCGAAGCCCTAAATTCCGGAAGCCATGAATGAAGGTACTCAAAAATAATTATGTTTTGACATAAATATGTACCTGATTGTTTCTAGTGTAACTCTAAAGCTTTTGATCCACATGGTCTGAAAATGTTTTTTGAGATAACCATACCTGTTATATTTCCATCCTGATAGGTCTGATCTCAATTGGATTCTCTGAGAGAGAGTTATGCCAAGTGTCGCAACATCACCTGTTTATGGGATAATATAGGAGAACAAAATTGTACAGAGTTCCACATGTCACTGGTTCAACTTTGGCATCTGAAAACTTTTCTTGAGATAGTATAGTCTGTGTAATACTTGTCCCTTTTTATGAAATTTCATTTGGAGCTTCCTATCCCAAGTTATGACCTTTTTCCCAAGGTCAACTGATTTTGACTCAGATCTGGAAGAGGCAGAAACCCTATATTTTACAAATCATAAATCACAAAGTACAACGAATTATAGGTTTTCCTTTGGACACAAGGTACATGGGAATCGGATCTTCGACCTGTAAAAGTTTCAGATCCGAAAACTTTTCCAAAACGGATTTATAGCGAAAGTGCTACGATGACTGGTTTTTTCTATATCAAGCCCTAGCATCGTAAGTGCAACAAGTGTCATACATGCCATATCATGCCTTCTTTCAGGGTAGCTCTGATACCATGTTGAATTTTCAGAATTTACTTCAATCTGATTTAGGATCTTAACTGAGAGAACAACATGTACAACAAATCTACAGCATAACAATCATGGACACAATAATGCAAGCACACAAGAGACACAGAGTTTACTTGGGGAAAACCATAAAGGTGAAAAACCCCAATAACTTCCTCAAAGATAGATAGAGCAATGATACAACCAGAATACAAGAGATAGTCTTCTCCTAGTAGCAGAGCCTCCTCCTCCACAAGTGTGCCACTCTCCCAAGTGTAGCTTCCATTTTTCTGTATCAGAGTGCCACTTGACTAATGACAGTCTCTCATGCGCCCACCTTGGAGACTCCTTCCCTAGATTAGGCCACATGCATCAGTTAGACTCATTTGACTATTTGTGACTACTACCACTGATTGGGTGATGTCTCCAATGCTATCCAAGCCACACATTGAAGAGAATTCGAATGACCTTAAGTGGATTCGAATTCATTTGTTTGCATTGAGTATTGTAGTCAGATTAGAGTTCCAGCTTACAACTGATGTATGATTATACTGCAGATTTTACCATTTCTGAGTTAATGTGTGAATACTGATTCAATTATTCTTCTTCTCTGCAATTCATGAGTTATATTTGTGAGGTTTGTTCAATATTATCGATCTACCATGCATAATATCACATGGTATCATATCTTGATACATATATTTGAATTGAAGTAGTTGCAGCAATTCATTGAGTAGCTATCTTTCAGTGAGCACCAGAAGCCTTTGGGTTTCCACAGCAATTCCTGGTGCAATTGTCTTGAATTCACTGGAGCAATCCAGCGATGTCTATCCAGGTGTGAAGGATCCAGTCACATGTGCTCACTGTCCTAAGGAAGTGTTCTCTCAATTTGCAGCAAATATCCATCAACGATTTCATTTGTTTTGTAGGTTATCTCCATCTTCAATTCGAATTCAGTCAACAGCTCTCAATGGATATAAAACTGAACTCCTTCAATCATTTCGAATGGAAATCCAAGATGGACATATTCATGAAGTCCAAAATCCTTTCTAGAGTATTGAATGGGACTCTAGTCGAACCTATGGGTGCTACTGAGAAATCAAAATACCTAGATAGACTTGATGAAGCAGTTGGACTGCTACTCCTCAACATTTCCGAAGACCTCCATTTTCATGTCATTGATCTGAAGACTCCTAAAGAATTTTGGGACAAGCTTGAAACTCTTTTTGGACAAAAATATTATTTTAAGGTCACAACTTGGAAAATGAGATTATCTCACCGAGCCCCTGCAGTTTCGACTCAATCAATGAGTTTCTTACCAAGTTCAAGAATCTGATTTCACAATTGAAGAGATATGGAATAGAGAAATAAGAGAAGAAACTAATCCTTTCCATACTATCAAAATTGGTCCCTAACTACTCAATATTTGTCTCTACCTTCCATACAACGAATCTATCCATCCCAAAATGGAAGTTTCCCACTCTTGAAGACTTCATCCAGTCTCTCACACAAGAGGAGGAGAATTTGATTCACATGGGAATGATTAAACCCAAGATGGATTCAACACTTGCAGCTATTGAAGTGAAGAGAGCAAATGGAAAATGCAAGCAAAAAGTTTTAGACAGGAATTCGAATGAGAAAAAGCAAAAGGAGGCTCCCTATCAGTCAGAAGGAGCTTCAAATTCCAAGAAGGGAAATCAATGTCACAAGGATAAATCCAAATGTACCTATTGCAATAGAGTATTTCATCCTGAGATTACATGTATGAAGAAGACAATAGATCTGATGGCTCAACTACTTGAAAAGAATAACCTTCTAGTACTTGCATGTTCTAGGAAGAAAGAAGTTGAATCTTCAAGATATGAGGACAAGGAGAGATGCCATGCTCTCATGGAAGGTGCATCAAGAGATTCCTCCTTCATCATTGATTCAGGATCATCAAGACACATGTCTTCCTCCAAATATCTATTTTCTAGTTTCAAATGCACTATTGGTCCTTAAATCATGTTGGGGAATGATTTCGAAGTCTCCTCTGAGGGGATTGGATGGATCAACCTTGAGCATGGATACTTCTCAGATGTACTCTATGGTCCTACACTTACTGCCAATCTACTTTCATTCTACCAGATGACCCACACTGGAGTACCAAAGAAGGTGATCTTCATTCCAAATGAGGTTGAATACGGGAGATGCAAATTGGAAATATCATAGCAAAAGGTGTTGCTAATCATAAGTCGAAACTCTATGAGTTTTATCACTTCCTACCTTTCTCCAAACAGTCTGCTCTTCACACACATGCAAATGAAGAGAGTAGATTGTGGCATGAAATATTTGGGCATCTCAACTACAAGTACCTGCAAGACATGCACACTCAAGAGATGGTTGAAGGACTACCCAATATCAAGTTTTCCAAGGGCACCTGTAAAGGTTGCTTGAATGGAAAAGATCCAAAGCAAAAGGTTGAGAAAGAGAAAGTTCACAGAAAAGAGCGAATGCTAAATCCATATAGACAAGAACTTGAAGATCTAACACCTACAGATCCAAATTCTCTTGCAGAATGGGCCACCACCACTGTTGCATCCACTAATGATCTTGTTGGAGATCCACTACCTTCAAGAAGAACCATATATGATCTTCAAGATACAAGGACTATACTCTCTCACACAGATCCATTTCTTGCTGAGAGATGCTTTCTTATGATTGGATCAGATCCAAAGACCTTCTTTGAAGCCTCCCAATATCCAATATGGGTAGCAGCTATGGATGAAGAGTATGAGTCTCTACAAAGAAATTAAACTTGGGAGCTTGTTTCTCTCCCTCCTTGGAGGAATCTTGTTCAACGCAAGTGGGTATACAGAACAAATATGGACTCAGATGGGGTCACAAGAAAATACAAGGGTCGATTAGTTACAAAGGGTTTCTCCCAAGTCCATGGGATTGACTATTCTGAGACATTCGCTCATGTTGCTAAGATGGATTCCATCTGTCTTGTTCTTGCTCTTGCTGCATCCAAGCATTGGGAAGTGCATCACATGGATGTCAAGAGTGCATTCCTTCATGAATATCTATAGGATGAGATCTACATGAAGCAACCTGAGGGGTATATTGATGACTCTTCACTAGTGTGTAGATTGAGGAAGTCCTTGTATGGGCTCAAGCAACCTCCCCGAGCTTGGTATGCAAAGATGGACTCCTTCCTTCTGACACAAGATTTCAAGAGGTGCAAATATGATTCGAATGTCTATATGAGACATGATGGTAACTCCCTACTCCTTATTGCTCTTTATTTTTATGGTTTATTGATTACATGGAGCAACTATTTATGCATCAGATCTATAAAAACAGCTTTGCACAACTCCTTCTCTATGTCATATCTTGGATTGCTAAAGCAGTTTCTTAGTCTTGAAGTCACTCAAAGTGATTTAGGAATCAAGGTTGCACAGTCCAAACATGATTCATATATGCTTGACAGGTTCCATATGAGCGAATGAAAACCAACAGCATTTCCTTTTCTTTTAGGGATCATCCTTGAATATGGTTCTTCCACACCTCTGGTGGATAGTACTTTGTATGAGCAGTTGATTGGGAGTCTATTGTTTCTTACACACACTTGACCTAATCTATCCTATGCAGTTAGTGTTGTATCCAGATACATGCAAGAGCCTCATGAGATTCACTGGAATGCAACAAAGAGGATCTTTCATTACTTGTAAGGGATGAAGAATCATGGTCTTCACTATGCAGTTGGGTCTCCTTTGAATCTAGTTGGGTATACAGACTCAGATTGGGCTGGAGATAGATCAGATTGGAAGTCTACATCTGGTTTTTTTTTCATGATTGGATCTGGACCTATCTGTTGGTCGAGCAAAAAGCAGACTGCTTTAGCTCTTTCTTCAGCTGAGTTCGAGTACAAAGGTGCAATGAATGCATCCACATAGTGCATCTGGTTGCGGGGCATCTTGTCAGAGTTTGGGATTTGATTCAGTACTCCACCAATCATCTATTGTGACAATCAGAGTGCTATCAGGATTTCTACATATCAGGTTCTGAGACAAAGAACCAAACATATTGAGATACACATGCATTACATCTGAGGATTGGTGCATGATCGTACCATCACACCACTCTACTGTCCTACGGAAGAGCAGATTGCAGATATCTTCACTAATACCTTCTCGGTGAAGAAGTTCACTTATCTCTAATCCCTTCTTGGGGTGAGGGATGTACATGATTGATTACCTTCTACAGTCTATCTTGAGGGGGGGTTTTCTTCCCACTAGGTTTTCCCTCTTTCCTCATTTTATTTATTTAGATTGTTATATGGGGTGACCTTTGGTATCAGTTACCAAGGACCTACTATTTTTTCAATTATGTGTTTTCTCATAGTCCGGCTTACGGGGGGTGTTGGAATATTCTCACCATCATTTATGTATTTACATGCATTCCATGCATTATGCATGCATGCATCCAATCATCAATATGGTAGTCTCCCTAGAACCTAGAGCTCATATTCAGCCCCCTATAGCCTGTTTTTAGCCCTCAGTAGACCTCCTACCTACCTAGTGCGCTTTGTTTTCCTCACCTAGATGAAAAATGCGCCCTACTACACCTACTTGGATTCCGACAGTTAGTTCCAACATTGATTGCCTAGTTCATGCATTTATTACTCAGTTTAACTGCCTGTAGCTTCCAGTTGTATGTATCGGAGTGCCACTTGACTACTGACAATCTCTCATGTGCCCACCTTGGAGTATCCTTCCCTATATTAGGCCACATGCATTAGTTAGACTCGGTTAGACTCATTTGACTCACATTTGACTATTTGTGACTACTACCATTGATTGGGTGATGTATCCGATGCTATTCAAGCCACACATTGAGGAGAATTCAAATGAACTTAGGTGGATTCGAATTCATTTTATTGCATTGAGTATTTTATTTAGATTAGAGTGTTAGCTTACAGCTGATGTATGATTATACTACAGATTTTACCATTTCTGAGTTAATGTGTGAATATTGATTCAATTCTTCTTCTTCTCTGCAATTCATGAGTGATATTTGTGAGGTTTGTTCAAGCTGAGTGATCTACCCTATAGAATATCATGCAAACGTGGAGGAATGTTATTTTTTATAACAAAAATAGGCCACACCAAGTAAATAGATATCATCTCTGCAAATGGATTGACACCATCTGCTGCCAAAAAAATCCTAACATTACGAGCTTCTTCTTTAAAGTGTGGTCATTTTTCCTCCATATCTCTAAATGAAGAACCATCTACAAGAATTCGAATAATGGCATCTTGACTTTTGTTTCGTGCATGGTAATCCATAAATTGTGTTATGTTTTTGCACCTGAATAGTCATTGCAAACGTGGAATAATGGAAATATAACGAAGAAACTTGCGAAGAACCTTGCGAGGAACCTTTTTTGTTACTTGATCTGTTCGATATCTACTAATATGACATTCTGGACATTCTATTTCAAATTCATGTTGATTATAGTATATAATATGGTCATCGGGGCATGCATCAATTGCTTCGTATTGCATTCCAATTTCTTTCATGATGGCAGATAAATATCGATATGTGCGAGGTAAAATATTTGACGGTGGTAACAAAAATTCAACTATCAAGATACAACAAATTAAAATAAAAAAAACTAGTTAATATAATATATAAATAATATTAATGAAACATATTTCATCAGTATTAATTTTACTTATGAATTAACAATTAAATTATTAGAGGAACACAGATAACCATTATCGCGACCATATATATTTGATGGAATATATTACATACCTTAACATCCATGTGATTATTGTGTTTGAAAGACCATTCATAACCTTCAAGTTCATTATCAACAATATAGCAGAGAGAATATTTGTGTTGGAACCCTCTTAAAGGGGTTTGTATGCCTTCTCAAGAAGAGGTAAACCATGAACATCATCAAATTCATCATTTTCATGATCATGATCATGATCATCCATTCTAAAATTAAATGTATCATGGATCAATGTATTTTTACCATCACCTTCAACTATGTTATCAATATGATCATTAACTTGTTCTCCATTATTCATAGCTCCATGTTCATATGGTACTTGTTCTGAAAGCACATCCTCCGAGTGATATGTTGTAGGAGTTATTTCCTTCATAATTACATGAAACCATCAATATATATTAGTTAATATAAGAAATATTAAAATGATACATACATTTACAGAAATGATCAATATAAATACATATATAATGAAAAACTTACCAATGGATGATATTCATGTCCCCCCTCAGCGTGTCCATGTTCCCTACAATGTATTTTGGCTATTGTGATATTTATTCTTCTCCTTTTAAATCCCCTGCATTGACTACATGGACAATAACATTTCCCATCACCCTTTTATTTTCAGTCCATCCCACAATTTAGCAAGCAATTGTCGATTTTGTTCGTCAGGTTCAGGAATATTGTTATGTGACATTTTCTGATACAGATCTTGACTGATGATTATCAATATTAAAAAATCAAGATCCACACTTCACTATTTTTAATCACAGTAACAATTGAAATAATCATGGATTTTTGTACAGAAAACAGTCCATGCGAAGATTATAATTTCTGCAAACTGTTGCTTGTATAGTAAACATGTCAGAATGTTTCTTATAATTTATAGTTTCTAAAAATAAATGTTCGTCGGATATCCAACGAAGTTATCATAGTTACCATTATAATATATACGTCGTAAATCCAACGACATTTGTCGAATATCTGATGTATATTGCCAGAATTCTGACGGGCGTCGGAAATTCGACAACGACAGAGGTCAATTTAAAAAAAAAATTAATCAAAATTTGTAATTATAAAGGTGAAATCCAACGACACGGTCAATTTCGTCGGATTTTGGGTTCAAATTTTGTTGTGAACTAGTCACGGCTCTACAAGAGTGTTGTAACATGGACTAAAAACAATCTCTTTATTAACAATCTAATATAGATTATAGTGAAAAAAAGAGAATACCTTTGCTTTAAGGTAATGGATCCTTTTATAGGTTTATTCATGGCTCTTGGTTATCGAACTCATATGACTCTTTGAAACCTAAGTGACTCTTCAACCACCTTGGGCTCTCAAACTTTTACAAGTTTTGTCTTTGTCCTCATGTTGACCATTCACCCTTAATGTGAGGCTAATATTGAATTAAAATAATTGATAATTATGTATTTTTATCACCCAAGGTAAGGATTATATTTTAACAATGTTTTGACTCTCTATGCATACATGTTGGGCACACATCCTATTAATTGAATAGATCTTCCTTGATCACTTCTACATATAAAAACATTCTTGTTCAAGGTGAGAACTTCTATGATGCTTTGGATATGTGATTGCATGGTATCACCCTCTTTTATGCATAATCTCCCTTTATCTCAAAATTGGATCTTTACCTTTCAAGACTTAATGATAGAAATTGCAATAGCATTTTCCTAGCATTTGATTCATTATTGCAATCTCCTAAAGCTTTGTCTTCCTTTTCCTTACCCACATACTTCCATCCCTCTAACTTTCATTACATCATAATTATGATAGGTTAGGGTTGAGTTTTTTTGCATATGTTTCTTGGTTGGAAACAACATTCATCACCCATACTTATTTCGTCCAACCCTAGCATAGGATAAAACTACCAATTGTTTGTTCCTCATGTTTGGTATAGGCCTTGGAATTATTCTATGTGAATCTTCTTCCTTGTTTTATCCCTTGCACATGAAATCTATGTAGGCATTATATAGTCGCATAAATCACCAATATGAATATAGCCAACTTTAATGTCAATAATACACGTTTAATAATGGAAAAGAATGAAAATACAAAAATAAAATGAGGCAGTATGTAGTATGCATGGTAGCGCAGGTAATTATGCCATGATATGAGGTAAAATGACAAGATCAGGAAAATGCTTTGCATAAATTCAAGTTGCAGATGCCTTGCGAACCAACAACCTATAATCGCATGCAAAATGATCAAACTACCTGATCAAAATTAAAACAATTTGAAGAAATAAAACTACACAAGACTCCACATAGTCAATGAAAGGTAAATAGAACAAAAGCTATCAATAAAACCGTATTTGAGCCCCCAAAAATGACTTACCATGATTGTCTCCTACAAAATAGTGAAAATTTGTATTATATAGTTCCCTACGGTAAAAATTTGGTCCAAAATTTGATTTTTTTAATTCATTTTTATAGTATTAATTTGATGATTTTGAAGAATAATTTGGAGTGCTTAAGATTCAAATACTGATTACAGGAGATTCAACTGTGAGTTTTTCAATCCAATCCCTCTAGGTAGGCCACCTTATTCCCCTCTTTATTTCCATTGGTGTAAAAAAAAATCTTGATTTTTTGGGTGATGTCAAACTCCACAAGAAATGCAAGTAGATGGCATTACCTATAGTTGTTGTATACAACAATTGCACCCCTCCACAACTGTATATGGTAGCAGTCATATTCGTCCCCACAAAAGGCCAAAAAAAATTGTAAAGAGATTGCTGGAAGAAGTTGTCATTGATGTCAACAGGGTCAAGAGATTTGCGTCATTGATATTGAGTGATGTTGTCATTGATGTCAAAGTGATAATGGTGGTGTGGAAGTAATGTTGAAGATGCACCGATGATGATGAGGAGGAGGAAGTAGTAGAGGAAGGTTGTTTGAGTAATGTTTGATGAAATATTGTGAAGTTATGAAGATAAGAAAATAAGAATGCTTAAAGACCCTAAAGATCCCTTGAAGAAGAATCCTTGACACAAGTGCATATAACCCCAAAGAGCTCCCCTTATGGCATAGCTGTAAGCATGGCCCTTGGGAGAAGACAATTTGGGTTGTACACTTATGGAGAAAACCCCTAAATAATTCCCTAAGGATATCCCTGAGAAATGTTGGTGAGAAAGGAAGAGAAACCCATCAAATAATGGTGTTGAGTCCACATGTGACCATGATGTTGGGATCACATGACCCATAATGAAGAAGGCCCTAAAGAGGCCCTAATGTTGGTCCAAATAAATATTGGTGTAAAGTATGAAAAACCCCCAAAGTAATGGTGATGGGTTCACATGACCCCAAAAGTAAGGATGGTTGTTCCACATGACCCTATGATGTGGAAAGGAAACCCGTAAGGAATAATGATGATGATGATGTGTCCACCAAGTATGATGATGAGGAGAAGACCCAAATCCCATTGATGAAGTTATGGAGTGATCAAGAAGGAAAGTTAAAGTTTCATTAACAAGTGGGCATTGACCCATTCAAGTACCCCTTAAAATATGGAGATCCTAAATTTAAGGATAAGTTAAAGGGTGACCCTAAATCAAGCTAAAAGTGAACTTGGAGTAAATCCCCTTGATGAATATATGAAGTAAGCAAGAAGGAAATTTAATGATCTTTAATGAAACCATGAAGTAGGATTGACCCTTTGAAGTAACCCTTGAAATGTGGAAGACCTTATGTTATTGGTCATATTGGCACTTCTCCGTCCATGACGACACTGCATTATCGGTAAAAAAAAAGGACTTTATGGATTGAAGAGCCCTATTAATTGTAGATGAACTTGATATGAATATTACATTATATTCTTCACTTTATATATTTTGTGAAGTATTTTTAAGACATAGTCATGACCCTCATATCTATCAACTTACAGTTCACCCATCGGTGCTCCATTGACCATCCGCGGTTTTCCCAAAAAGTTGCACCCGCTAGTTTTTGGCATGATATTCGTGGGTTACTCGCTAAGTGTAAAGTGTTATACCTGCAGGTACCTCTTAAAATCACGAAAAAATTATATTAAAAATCGAATTAGAGATAGTTATGGTAGTTATCCTAACCACCATAACTTCCCTAACCATTTATCCCTCAAACCTATCCTCTCAAACCTTGCTATAAATACAAGGAGAAGGATTTAGGGAAGAGGAGAACCATTCGTATAAGGAAATGTTGGAGAAATATCCATTGAAGGAAGAGGAGGAAGGATCCCAGGTTCAGGTTTCAACAGTGCAGGTCATAGATTAGGTATAGCTTGTTTCCATTGATGTGAAAAATGCAAGAGATTTTCTTTACCATAAGTTAACTTGTCTACTTTATGAATCTAGTCTATTAAATCTGTCATATCTTCTTTATATATGAGTTTAATACTAGGTTATTGATATTTATGTAGTCAAAAGGTTTGAGGAAGGTGTCTTGTTTTTGTTAAGTTTAAACTAATTTGACTAGCAAGATCACTGAAAGAAACATAATCACAAGATAGACAAAGATATTACCTTGGGAAACCCTCATGGGGTAGAAAACCCAGCAAAGCTTTCCTCAATAAGATGATCAACCAAAATACAAGATGTGCTCCAAGACTTGACCTCCTTCTCTACCTCCTATGCAGACCTCTCAAACACAAGTGCGCTACTTTCTGAGCTGAGCAAGTGTGAGATAAGTGAGGAGCAATCTCCTCTACTTATACTAGTTCCTGACTGACTAATTCCCTTATGGGGCCGACCTCTCCCAATGAAGTCTAATAACCCCTAATTAATTAACTCAGGGCCGACCCCCACATGGAGGATCTAATAACCCTGGTTACCACAATTCATCGGAGGAATAAACATCTCCGGATACATAATAGGATCACCTCGGAGGGATGAAACATCTTCGGAATAATAAAGTACAAATATAATATTCTTGGAAGTTACAATATTCAACAGTTTTTGTAGGTTTCTCATTCGGGACTGTGGATCGAAGAAAGAAAGATTAAATATTGGATCAAACTTCATATATACAAGGTGTGTTCTTTTGGCCTGTAACCCTAGCTTTTCTTCATTAAAAGAATATCCCTAGCCTTTATTGATTAAAAGAATATATTATGCTATACGTGTTTATCAATTATATTATGTATCTTCTTAGTAGTATGTTGATGATCTCTTTGAACTTCCCAATCATAGGTTGAATTACCAAACAACAGAACTGGAAACTCCTCTGGGAAGTTATTTGTGTTGCTTTGGGAGTCCTAGGGTATCATTTTTCTTCAGTTAGATTAATCCTTTAGTTCTCTGGAAGGGTTAGCAAGGTGTTCTAATCCTTGCTTAAGACTTAGACTTGGTCTTTCTTATAGATTTTCTTCTTTCTTTAATATTTTTTGAAGCAGACTCGCGAGATGTCAATAGATACATCCGTGAGTTCCCCTTATACCCACGATTTTCCTGTGTTG
This sequence comes from Larix kaempferi, assembly GCA_027924585.1. Lineage (NCBI taxonomy): Eukaryota > Viridiplantae > Streptophyta > Pinopsida > Pinales > Pinaceae > Larix > Larix kaempferi. Next base: position 708,267 of record BSBM01000926.1, on the reverse strand, counting down.
CACCCACGAGTCACCCGCAAGCTGTTGTACTTACAAGCACGGGTATTTCTATAGGATTTAGTTTCCTCTTAGGGTTTGAACTTTTAGTCTCTGCTTTGATTTTGGGAAGAAGTTTATTTGCTTGTAGTTGGATCATTCTGACCTATTGATAGGCTATGGTTGAGTCCTTTTACTCTTTTATGATATCTTGTTTGGTTTTCATTTGCTTGTTGAGGGTGTGCCTAGATCTTCCGAGTTCAAGTTTGGTTGGTTGGAACTTGGATTGTTTCATTATAATCACTGACCTGGTAGAGAATAGTTTGATGTCTTGAAAAGATCCTTGTTTTCTTCTTTGTGTCAGTTTTCATAGTGCCTTTATGCCAAGTTAGTTACTTCTTTAGCTTGATTGAAGAAACTTTTTGAACTTGTTCTTTTCAGACTTCTTTGAGGGTAGTTTTATGTCTCTTATAGGGTTAGGCACAGCTAGTTTACACTTGCATTCTCGAGTGTTATTTTCTTGTTCATATTTAGTTGTTATTCTCATATTTAAAAGGAAATTGCAAAAGAACAAGTAATATTCCCTTAAGAAAATCATTGTTTTTCAAAAGAGATATTAGTTGCGTGCACTAATGTTTTGAAAAAGAAAATAAATTTAAAAAAATTTATATTTAGGTTTACTTTATCAACATTTCGATTTGGAAAGATATAAGCAAAAAATAAAGGAAGTGAAAGGAATTTGCATATTTCATTATACACTTTACTTTTTAGTCATAACCGATTCACACACACACACACTCCTGGGTGATTCCATGAAGATGGGTAACTCTTTTTGGCCAAATATGACGGTGAAAAATGGAAATTTTACCCATGTATTAAATTGAAGCCCTTGAAACTCATATTTTCCAAATGAATTTGGACATGCGGTTGAAAAACGAAATGTAGAGAATTATGTTGGCTTTCCAATGATTTTTTTTTGTAAATATACCAATGTCATTTATCGTGTCGAATTTTCATTTAATGAAACGTGTGTACTTAAAAATTTGAAAAGCAATTAACAAGAAGTTTGTGTGTGTGCACGATAATTTAATGTTAAAGTAATAATTTTAAAAAATGAAATATGTGAACATGATCTAGACAGAATGAAATAGTGCTTACATATTTTTCTTTTAATTTTTCTCAAAAAATTATATTTATTATTATTTTTCGAAACTGACCAATGAATATTTTAGTCGCATTTTGCACACATGTGTGTATGTGCACGAAATCTTTTGATTGTTTACATAATTTGAAAAACTAAAAATACCCTTTTGAAGAGGACGCGTTTATCTAGTGCTTGTTTATTTTTTCAAATTTGTTGGATGTGTATTTTGAATGTTGTGGATTTATCTTTGAGCTCAATCGAAGTTGTCAGCAGGGTTTTTTAAGGCAAGTTTTAGTAGAAATTTAAAAACAAAAGACATACGAAGATAAAAATTCGTAAATTTTATGTATCTGGATAGAGGATTCATTGATGAATCTAATGTTATAAATTCCTCCCATTAATGTGCATTTAATGACATGGTTTAACCCTCTGGAAGGAAGACAAAACTTTCATTCTGCAGTGAAAAGGGCTCTCGGCCTGTTTTTTAAGCCCTCGATCGAGCAAATAGCTCGATCGAGGTATTTAAAGTACCTCAATCAATGGTTTAACAAGACCTCGATCGAGGGTTTGAACAAGACCTTGATCGAGGCATGTTCAAGCCCTTGATTGAGGTATTTGCTTGATCGAGGGTATGTAAAATAAGCTTGATCGAGAGTTTGTTTGTGTAAAAAAAATATAAAAATGAACCCAGGAAAGGAGTTGAGCAATTAATGTTGCCAACTACCATTCCCTCGTAAAAATATCAACTTACCTCTATATATTCAGCAAACAATTCATCAAAAACACTAATTTAACCCATTTAAGTTATTGTTGGTTTATTTTCAATTAGAGCTTTGTCATTTTGATGTTGTTGAATTAGAGATTTGTAATTTTGATATTGTTGAATTAGAGCTCAATAGACATGTAAGATTAATGTGTAGACATATTTCAAGATTTCATACTAACATATTGTTGTTTGTTATAACAATTTGAAGAAATTTTTGTTTGTTTTCATTGTAGATTGATGGGGAGTCAAAGAAAAAGACAAAGAAAACATGCTAGACAACAAAATAACAATGAAGAGCGTGAGAGGAATAGAGAACGAATGAGACAACAAAGAGCAAGCTTGAGAGAAGAAGAAAATGCACATTTGGTGCAACAAATTCCAATGGAGGAGAACCAAGGTAAATTATTAAATTACATGCTATCATAATTTAAATATCATGCTACATAATTTACAAAATTAGTAACAATTTTCCACTAAATTTCATAATTTAATTTGTTTCATATTTATTTGTAATTATAAATTCTTATTTATTTCATCCATTTGTTATTTAAATTTCAAAGTTTGCAACAATTTTTATGTTAAATGAACAATTTTCACGTGGCTAACAAATGTTATTGGAACAATTTTCAAATGAAACATCTACATTCAGATTCTATTTTCATGTTAATATGTACATATTTTTAATTATTTTCAAATTATTTCAAAGTTGCTAACAATTTTTAAATTATTTCAAAGTTACTAACAATTAACAATTTTCAAATTATTTCAAAGTTGCTAACAATTAGCAATTTTCAAATTATTTCAAAGTTGCGAACAATTTTAAATTTTATTGTCCAACAATTTTAAAATGAAATGTACACTTGGATTCTATTTTCAAGTTAAAATGTATGTACATATTAACTATTTTCAAATTTCTAAGCTACTAACAATTTTCAATGTTATTAGAATAATTTTCAAATTAAATGTACACTTGGGCACTATTTTGAAGTTAAAATGTACATATTTAACTACTTGCAATTTTCTAAGTTACTAACAATTTCAAGTTAAATGTAATTTCAATTCTTGTTTTGTTATTTGTTAAAAAAAATTAAATGTATAGCCTCAATGTGAGCTCCAAGTCTCAACATTTGTTGATTGAAATAACTATTAATATCTAATTTTAACTTACCCTCATTTTATTTGAAATGAACATTATGATAGTTATGTATTAGTTAGAATATTCAATTTGAAAACAAATGAATGAATATTTTCATAGTTATGGTGGTTGACAATATTTTCATAGTTATGGTGGTTGACAATACTTTCATAGTTATGAATATTTGAAAACAAATGAATGTTCAAAAAGCTAAATTATAATGTTTACTTTAAAAAAATTCCATTTAAAGGTTCCATGTATCACATACTTTTATTTACATAACATGACATCACCAAGATAATTATGTGTATATTTTATGGTTTTTGTTGAGACTATTTTCAAAAATCTTTGAGGGTGAATTTCTATCAGGATTTTAATGGGTGCAATGTTGTAAATTTGAGAGAAATGTGTTTTTGTTGAGACTATTTATTTAAATTTCTCAGGTTTATAATCAAATCAACTTGCACTTCAAAATACTTTCATAGTTAATGTATTTCCAATTCATGTACCATTTTTTTCTATGCACTAATATAGGGGTAAGTTGACTTTTTTTTCCTATAGTAGGTATATAATTTATATTTCAAAAATTTTAACAATTTTCAAGTTAAATGGATCATTTTCAAGTTAAATTGATAGTTATGTATAATTAGTTGGAAAATTCAATTCACACTCAATTTTCAATTTGTCAATTTCTACATCAAATTTCAAGTTACTAGCAATTTTAAAGTTCAATGCACAAGTATATCAAGTTATTAATAATTATCTTGAGTTAAATATATATACTTCATTTTCAAACTTTACTATGAATTCTCAAACTAAATGTACAATTTCAAGTTACATGTACATATTTAGTTATTTTGAAATTAAGTTACAAACAATTTTTTTGTTTTAATGTATTTTCAATACTTGTACCGAATTTTTCTCAAGTCACTAACAATTTTCAATTTGTTAATTTACATGTAACAAATTTCAAGTTACTAGCAATTTTAAAGTTAAATGTACGAGTTACTACCAATTTCAAGTTACAAGCAATTTCAAATTTTACTAGCAATTTCAAACTTTACTTATAGAACAATTCTCAAGTAATTAAGTTAGCAATTTCAAGTTACAACCAATTTCAAACTTTAGTAACAATTTCAAATTTCAAGTCACTAGCAATTTCATTTTTTACTTAGAACAATTCTCAATTTGTTAATTTACATGTTGTGTAGGGAGAGATTATGGTCAGACATCACATCATTGTGATCAAGAATCACATGACCCTATGCCCCCTCATGATCTTGATCGGCCATCACATGACACATTTCCCTCTCACATTGAAAGTATAATTGGGAGTTGCAGTGGAGTTGGAAGGGGTGGAAATTTTCTAGAGGATTGTGCAGTTTCTTATGCATAAGAAGAGATTGGGAACTCAATCCCTAGTCGGAGAGTTAGAGAGCATGTCAGTAACATAATCAAGTCATATTTTGAACAACATTCAACGATGACACAAGCTCAAATTCTACATGGGTTGATAAAACATAAAAAAAATTGAAACGTCCCACAAAGTTGTTGGGTTTTCAAGATGTTAAAACAAAAAAGACATGCGAGAATGCAATAGAAATGTAAGAACTGCATTATCTTCGTTTGGAAAATCAAGAAACAATGGTACCCGAGTTGCAAGTAGGGAAATTACAATAGCTATTGTGGCACAAAGCACCTGAAGAAATCGAGTGGTATCAGCAATGGCATTATTGCTCAATGTTTCAAAAAGAACATTGATCAAATATACTAAATTCAGGGTCCAGATAGATGAAAATGATGAAGCTACTTGTTGGGCTCTTATTTGTAGGGAACCCTATCGAGGCAAGATGGCATCAGGCATTAGATAGAAGGTGATAGAGTTTTGGGATAGCCATTCTCGTGCTATTCCGGATTGAAAGCATGTCCTGCGACAACGCTTATCCAGAAGCATTTATCAGGAGCACTATAAGCATTTGATGGAGATGACGGGAGTTGCACTTTACGAGGAATTACAAGAAACGTCCAATCCTGGTGTTCAAATACCATTTAGCATGTTCAATAAATTGAAACCATGGTATATTAGGCCGAATACGATTCACGACACTTGTTGTTGCCGGTACCCACGTTGAATTTGAACTATACTATGACACATTTCTGGATTTTTGCAAAAGGCACTGGAACAATGTACTAGCTCCTCACATAGTGCGAGATTTTATTTGTATGATACTATGCAACAGGAATCCTGAACACGTGTTTTTCAATAAGAGGTGTGTAGGTGGGAGAAAATGCCATGAATGCGGTGATTTGACATTGTTCCATAGGAACTTTCCTATCGATCCAACACACCATGGATTGTCAGATATCACAGTTAAGTGGAAGAGGTACGAGTATGTCTCCATGAATCCATCATCTTCTTCATCTGTGCCATCTAAGAGGATCGACTTGCTCGAGGATGAGATTCCTGTTTCAGATTTCATGGAGAAGTTTCAAAGTCATATTTATAAATACATAAAGCACTCCCATAGGTCCAGGTGGCAAGCTTCATAATTCAAACATTCTCGTGAGGTATTTGAGCCGGGCACAATTGTATCAGTGGTAGACTTTGCGGAGAACTACACTTTTGCTCCTCAAAGAGAGATATAGAGTGATTACTATCACTCCGACCAGGTGTCTATATTCGTACATGTATTGTACAGACATGCTCAGGAAAGCATTGATGGTAGGGATAGCACTCCTCAGCCACATGAAGTGATCAAGGAGTACCATTTGTATGTTAGTGATGATCGTGAGCATGACACATTGTTCATTCATTACTGCTTTGGGTTGATTTAGGATTCATTCAGGAAGAGAGGCGTATCATTTGCTGAACACTGGAATTGGTCAGATGGGTGTGCAGGTCAATTCAAATCGGCACGCTCATTTTATTGGTTGAGTCTCCTTCACAAAGAGACAAGAATTCGACACACCTAGAGATTTTTTGAAATAGGGCATGGAAAGGGTGAACATGATGGCGTAGGTGCATGTGTGAAACGAGCACTTCGAAGGTACCAGATGAGCCATGGTGTAACCTGACTCAAATTCTCCACGGAAGTAGTTAATTGGTGCACACGTCATTTGGGACATCAAGGTCGCGAACAAGCAAGGCCGGTGTGCAAGTAATAAACTCCAAACTCAATTAATAAGCTAATAACATTGAATCTCATCATTTCCAAAAGAACACATACTCAATAGGAATTTACATATGACAAACTGAATTCCATGCAGGTTCTTTTGGGATGTTTCCCTTGGAGATGTGAATAGATCCATGCCGTGGTATTGTGAGACCATACCTGGTGCAAGGGAATTACATTATGTTCGAATTAAATACATGGGTGACATATTTTCCATTGAAACGAGGAAGTATGCTTATTTTTGCGATTTTTTCATTGATGCAAATGTATGCGGGCTTGATCACTGTGAAAATGATGTATATGTAAAACCATGGAAATATGTCTCTCTTAATCCAAAGGGCCCACATCCAATTCCAACATGGCAAGAGATGCACACTGAAGAGGCAATGGTCTCATTAGATCATGATAGAGTTTCTAATATGGTTAGGAAAGGTACAAGAGACTTCATTAAGCTAATTAGTTCATTATATATTACACATATACAAATGTTGTAGAAATGCACGTAGGAGATTTGAATAATATTTGTAATGTATCTTGCAGGTGATGTATTCATTGTCATTGCACCCCCCCCCAATGAAGAAAATGTGGCATATTATTTTATCCGATGCACACAAATAAAAATTAGGTTGGTGCGACCCTACCAAGATGGAGAATTCACATACGAAACTAGAGACATCGTTCTAATGGGACACGTTTTTGAAAGAGTCAAAAAACAGGGTGTGCATATTATTTACAAAGATTTTATGCTTGAATATATATCATGTCAATACAGTCATTTGGTGGCGGCAACTCAGATACATCTAACAGAAATCAAGGTGAAGAGAGGTGAGCCAAAGAAATGGAAGATGACAGAAGCTGACCATGATCGTATTATGGAGACTTGCATTCCTATAACCCATTGGCCAGATGAATGAGTTACATGTATGCCACTTGCATCATTGACATAGTTTTCATGTTGTCTTGTGTAATATTTTTTTGGAGATTTTTGTGGAGGTCGTTTTATAAATTTATTTTTGTAGATGCTTTAATGCCAAGAATAAAAATACTAGATGGGAGGCTTTTGTGAAAATTGGGTCATGGTACTCCAATGTGAATACACTTGTTCATGTAATTGAATTGTAATGTTAGACAATATAATGTAATTGTAAAATTTCAATTTTAAATTGTAATTTACATTCTAGGTTTAAATTTTGATTTCAAATACAATTGTAATGTAATTGAGAATTTAAAATACATCTATAGAATGTAAAATTTTAAATTTTAAATTGTACAATGTATTCTAATTTTAAATTTTGATTTCAAATGCAAAATTATATACATTACAATCCATTCATTGTATTTCATCATCAATTACATTGTATTTCATTATCAATTATATAAAAATATTATCAAATACCAATGTATTGAAAAAATGTTTCATTCAACAATAATCAATTAGTTTTGTTGTTGAACATATCAAAGTTAGGACCAAATTTTTTTGCGTCTCCTCATTCCATTTAATAAAAATATTGGCACTTGGTGCTACATGGAATATAACATAGGATATAGAGGGTACAATTCAACTAAAGGGCACTTACACATAATCCTTGAATATATTTTCATGCAAACAATACCCATTGTTGGCACAACTCACAAGCATTCACTATAATTTCTAACCATCAAACCTTCTCAATTTTTTGATTGCATGCATCAAAAACCATCTTTATCATGCAGTTTTGCACGCATAGGCATGGAATCTCTTTGAGGGAAATTAGTTAGTATTATATGGCCTTGCTTGCGTAAAAAAACCTCAATTATCAAACCAAAACACAACTTGTACATGCATTAGTTTTTGATAGACATGGAAAAGTAATAATGAAATTCGGCAAGACTTTAACAAAACAATTTGTTCATTTCTTAAAACCTTAAAAGACTGTGTGGATTAAAAAATGAAGTGATGCATAATACTCCATTGTTATTAGCACAAACACCACCCTTCAAATGATTGCTAAATAAAATGAAGAAACATAATAGTAAGTATCATATGTTTTAAATACGATTTGGTGTTTTTTTCTTTTCATCTAGATTAGAGCACACACTTGAAAGAAAAGAACATAAAGATCACCTACATACAATAGAACTTGTTATTACACCAATTTTTTTTGAATTTGATAGAAATCTATCACAAACAATACCAAAATGGCATCAATCAATCATTGGTTGGTTGTAATTAGAGAATTTTGTCTCAAGGGATATTTCACACTCTCAATGGACAAAAACATTCTTGTATACAACAACACATTGAATTTTCAATTGAAATTGCACATTAAATTTTGCATGTAATTGAATTGGAATGTGAAAATTGTAATGTGTAGACAACATAATGCAATTATAATTTCAATTTTCAATTTCAAATGTATTCTAATTTTAAATTTTGATTTCAAATACAATTGTAATGTAATTGAGAACTTAAAATACATCTATACAATGTAAAATTGTAAAATTTAAATTTTAGATTGTACAATGTATTCTAATTTAAAATTTTTATTTCAAATGCAATTATAATGTAATTGAAATTGAACTTTTAAATTGGAACAACACATTGAATTTTCAATTGAAATTACACATTAAATTTGAAATTTTAATTTTAAATTGTAATTGAATTGGAATGTGTAAATTGTAACTGAATTGTAATGTGTATACAACATAATGTAATTATAATTTCATTTTTTAATTTCAAATGTATTCTAATTTTAAATTTTGATTTTATTTATGCAATTGTAATGCAGTTGAAAATGATCTTTTAAATTGTAATTGAATTGGAATTGAAATTACACATTAAATTTCAAATTTTATATCGTAATTGAATTGGAATTGTAATTTCAATTTTAAATTGTAATGTATGTATTCAATTCTAAATTTTGGAAGATGTTCTGTAATGTAGTCAAAATTTTCATTTTAAATTGAACTAAATTGTAACTACACATCAAGATTGAACTTTTATATTGCAATCATTGCACATTAAATTTGCATTTGAAACGACAAAACATAAATTTGTAACTGTGATAACTATATCCATATGTAATATAAAAAACTTGATTGATTTCAAATCAGATACAAAATACACATGAAGACATCAATATGATAAAATATACAAAATATGTAACAAAATATCCAAAGTACATATATGATAAAATTCCATGTATAAATGATAGAAATCCATATCCAAAACATAAAAACGTATACATAGATCATCCAAAACATGAAAATATATAAAATATGAAAATATCCAAAATATGGAAATGTGTAGATTATCAACTTATTGGCTACTAGCCCCACGAGGCCCTTGATTGCCCCTATGGTTGCCTTCGTGTGTAGTAGGCCGATGCTGGCTCTGAGGCAGTAAACTATGAATGAATGCCTTGATCTCCATCGAGTCAATGGTGATATATGGCATCTGGATAGGAATCTGGGTAGATGGCCCTTCATCAGGACCACGTGCTTGAGCTGCATCCCAATCATATGTGAAATCCATTGCAGCATTAACACCTGCCTGTAGCGATGCCTGTGTAATATGCCATTAGATGTAATAAGTTAGATTTATTAAAAATTAAAACTAAAACATAATTTAAGTTATAATTCAAAAATTGAAACATAAAGTACACAAATAAATTACTAAATGTGATTAAATAACATGATTTGGAACATAAATTAAAACTAACCTCTGTGTTTGGATCCGGATGGCCAGGACCTTCACGGTCCTCATGTCTATCATCAGGAGCAATTCCCTTTCCTTTTCCCTATAAAATTTGGAATTCATTTGAAGTTAAGATCTAAAACATAAAATCTCGAAAATTAAGAAATAAAACATAAATTATTTAAACTAGGAAATAATAAACTCAAATTAAATTAGAACATAAATTATAAATTACCTCGACTACTGCCATCCGCAGGTTGGGACGAGCGGATGGACGAACCGATGGCTCACTAGCAAAGATCTGATCTATGAATGTGCTTTCCTACATGGAGCAATAGAATACAACTCCCTTAAGTATTATTAACCATTCAATTTACGACATATAATATGATGTAACATGAAGAACATATATACATAATTGTACAAAAGTATACCTGTCGCGATACAACTCAAAGTATGCATCTCAAGCTAACTCAGCATACCCCAGTAGGCCTCGCCATCCAAAATCCTGAGCATGTCACTAGGGACATACTCTATCTCTGGCTCTACAGGTGTAGGCGATGGTCTAGATGCCTCTCCATGCGCAACAACAACAGCACTGCCCATGGCAGTGAACAATGACTCTGCAATCCTGTCTAACCTCTGCACCAAGCTGGGATGATTGTGCCACATCCGCTGACCTAATAACCATCTTTTCTGGAAACGGTACGAACCTCGGAGGGGGTGGCACGAAGGCAGGGTCTCTCCAAGCTCCAGGATGTTGGTAGGAGCGTCCCCTACCAGCCCCATAGAACTGGGACCCTGTGCTGGTGTAATCTGGGTGCATATCCAAAACAAACTCTGCATAAATATGTTATGCAAAGTACAATGGGACCTGGTCATGGTGGGGGAACATGCCCCACGCTTCGACGAATATATCATATAGATATGGTGCAGTGGACTCCAACTTAAACTCTTTGAGTCTAAGCGGTTGACCGGAACAGTGGTCAGGAGGGATGTCGAACAAAGTACCCTTGATGTCATGCCTTTTTATGGCGACTTTGACATCCTCCCATTTGTGTATCCCAATGACATCCCGTCTCCTCCTCTGGCATGAATGACGCCAAATGTCACTAAGAGGTCCTACCCTCTTGTAGAGGGCCAACATCTCATCCACTACTGATAAAATCATGGATAAAGATCGCCGTGTGGGAGAATCCTCCCTCAATGTGCACACACATGAGTTCACCCACTCTCACTGGGAAGTGATATCAGCGAGAGTGATGCGTGCAACCTCATTGTCGTACGATCCCCTTGATGGGGCACCTGCGATCCAAACCAAAACACAAATGTTACTAAAAATATATATTATAACTTGCAACTGAAATTCAATGCATTATATACTAAAAATTTACTAAAAATGTATCTAACAAAAAATATACACCTGATGCCCTCGATTATTGCCGCCCATCCCCCACCTGGGGATCAACATGTACGTCATCGAGATGAACTGACACACTAGCTCTCCTGTTGCTGCCAACAGCAGAAGTCGACCCTGGCATGGCTGCACTCCTCCATGAACAGGAGCGCTGACGATGGTCTCCCTCTTGGGAAACGTTAGATCCTCTCGTGTGTCGCGGAGTACGAAGCAATGAATTTCTCTCTTCAGAACTCTCTGCATCACATTTCAATTTCTAATTCTAATTCTCTTTCAAATTTTGCATTTAAAATTCAAATTCAAATTTGAAATTCTATTTCAAATTTCGCATTTCAAATCCAAATTCAATTCAAATTTCAAACTCTATTTCAAATTTCACAATTCAAATTCAAATTTCAATTTCAAATTCCAAGTTTCAATTTCGATTTGAATTCTAATTACATTTCCAATTCTCAATTTCCATTTCTCATTTCAATTTCAATTTTCGATTTTCAATTCGAATTTCATTTCAAAATTCAAATTCAATTTCAATATCAATTTCCATTATCAATATCATTTTCATTTTCAATTTCAAATTTACATTTCAATTCCAGTTTCAATTTCCAATTTCAATTTCGATATCATGTTTATTAGCAACGCTAGCATCATAGGGGCCTGGGCATCAAATTTAGTTGTTCAACACTTGTTGCGACAACATACAGGTATGGGATGGATGGGAAATGGAATCAAGCCTAAGTCAACTGGGGCTCGCTACATGTTTGAGTCTCGATAATCTACCTTTTAAATTGAACCAGAACAACAAAAGAAGTTTGTTAATGGCTAATTAAAGCTAAGCTAAGCAGTGAGTGAATGATTATAATTTATGATATTTCCAATATTTTGAATGACGACTTTAATTTGATAGGATAGGAATTTTATAGCATAGGAATGATTGTAGAGATCCAAGACGCTCTAGATCTATTGACATACATGAGAACGAATCAACAAATGGAAGGGTTGTTTGTGTGTTGGCTTGAGACACATACCAGATGAGAATCCAAACCAATCCAAGAGATAGTGTGGGTTGTTTTATGTATCTGCACCTAGGGATACAAGTTGACTCTACCTACCACATCCTAAAGTAACCGCATATTTGAAGAGGTTGTGTAAATCCAATAAGAATGTTCAAATGGAGCATGGGATATGTGTGGCTCGTTAAAGAAGAGTGTGATTAGTCCTTTCACGTGGAATTGACAAGCATGTAGATCTGTTTACCAAATGTATAGACATGTGTTGTTTCATTTGCATGCAAGTTACCAGCGTTAAAGGTCTGTTGAGGCAATTGTTGGGAAATACATAGTATTGTTTATGCCCCAATTTTGTGGGATTTAGTGGCTTGTGGCTAAAATGACAGTAGTGGTAGCAAGAAAACCCACATCAAAACTCCCACAAGGTGCCAAGAGGTCATCTCTCTTGAGGAGGAAGCAATAAGCAAACCATCCGCTAATTAAAAGATGGTTTGTCTTGTGTGGCTAATCTACATGGTAGAGAATTACTTTGTGTCTAGGCTTTGAGGAGTTGTGTGAAAGGAGGTAAATTACAATATTGTTAAGGAAACATAGAAAAGTTGTTATTTAGCAGTGATAGATTCTTCCTGTTTAGATAAGGGTCACATGATTAATTGTGTCCTTGAAACAAATATGTGACAACACACGCCCTTGAGAATTAGGATGGTGTTTGGTTTCAAGCGGTAGTTGGTGCAACATCTTTAGGGATAAAATGTGGTGGTCACATTCAAATCATGTGAGCATGTTGGATACATATATTCATTGAGAATAGTTGGATTTCTTATATAAAGTCCTCAATGTCACACCAGGACTAGGACTAGAGGTTGGGATGTGGGGGGGAAACTAAACTATTTTTAGAATGATATATTCTCAATATCTTGTAGGGACAGATCTACTAGTTAAGGGTCAAGAGGTGGCGCGGGTATTTTCAATGTTTATTTACCACTAGTAAACAAAGTAGATTTTTCTTTTGAACAATGTTTATTTACTACCCTCAATGGGAAAACCACTAATCACAAACAATTTCTTGTCACGTCCCCATTTTGACCCCCTTTGCATTTAAATCGTAAATGATGTAAATATTGTTATTTAATCATGGTGAGGAGATTAAGGCCAAGGCCCCACCATTGATTTGGCGTTTTATGTATCGGCAATTAAAAATAGATGCATATGGTTCTTGTGCTAGATAGGCACAATGTAAATTAAGACATCATGTAAATACGAATTTTAATGAAAAACCCACAACTAGCTATGCAATGCAACAAAGAGATGGGGGCATGATTCTACAAGGAATAGGGAGGGAAATTATTCAAACCCTTGAGCCAATGGTGTTAATCCATGTGTCAATGAGAAAACCCATAAACCACCAACTACCCATTTTGGATTATGGACCCAATCATTTAATTCTCCCAGAAATTGGTTGAGGCAGTTAATGCCTTGGGAATGAAGAGGTATGGAAGCCAATTTCGTGCATGGGCAAGCCATCAACCTGGGAATTCGTATTTTTGCTTCTTGGGCAAGAAAACACCCACGAAATGGTGCCCAAAGCCATTCTGAACCCAGAGTCTTTCCTCTCTCACGCAATTTTGAACTACTGGGTCTTTCCCCATCACGTTTTTCACCATATTTCCTGCATTTTCCATGCTTGGGAGTTGTTTTTGCAATATACAACAGCTGGGAGAGAAGGGCCACGATTTGGGACTGTGATGGAGGTCATTTTTGCCCCAAAATACCCATGGGCATTTTTCTGAAAACCATTTCTACTCTCCAGGGTTGTTCCCCAATTGCCATTTCATTTTTGGGCTTTCCCACGTTTTTCTGAATTGGTAGAAACCCCCTCTTTGGGCATCCCACTGAGGAAATGTTTTTATCATGCCCAATAAGTGTGGTTCTGCTATTATGTGCATCCCTGTTTTGATTTGAACCTGTGAGCAAGAAACTTGGAGTGGTAGTGGACAGAATTGGCTTGATAAACCTAGTGGAGGGAGTAACCTCTCAAGAAGATCAAGAGGGCTTTGGCTACTTTTCTATGCACACCCTGAGACCACTAGAAAGGAAGGTATGGCTTGAGGGACTGTGTGGCAGTGAAGAGAATACTTCCTTGTGTTGGGTGTGTAGGCATTGTGAGTGCCAAGATGAATAGATCTAGGAGGGGTATCCCTGGCTCTGTGCTTGAGCTCACTAGCTTATGAATTCTTCCTTTCCATTTCCTAGCAGCCTGATAAACCCAATCGTAGATTGGCTTGGCTCATCTTGGTGTATGCTTGGCTATGTGCGAGTCGTCTGTTCCCTGGTTCCTTGTAGAAATCATGCCCAGCTTGGGAGTGGCAGTTGCATCAAGAGGTTGATAAGCACAACTGGCCTATGGTTGGGTGGAACGTTGCAGTTGCATAGCCAGTTGCTTGGGACTACTTGGTTATAAGATAAGTACTCTCTTGTGTTAACTTTGCATTTATTTATTTGATGAATATCTTGAATGTATGATGGATGTGTTACCGAAATTATTTCCGCAGTGTTTTTCTTATAATTATACATTTCATATGTTCTTTTATATTATGTGAATGCTCATCTAAAAGTTCATGGGGCTAGATGCCCGGTTTTAGCATCACGATCCTCTCCATTGCACTGGTATGATGGGAGGGGATGTGACATTTCCTTTAGCTAAGAGGCCATGACATGGGGTTAGTCTTCCATCAAAATCACTCGGGATTTGAATTTGGTCCCCACAAATACCATAAAAATAGATGATCAACATTGTCGCCTAATATTAAGTTTTTTTGTAATGTACTAGGTATTGAGAATAATACCCATGCATCTTTTCTCTCTATGGTATTTTGGTTACCCTCTCTTGCCCATTTTATTTCCTCTCCACTACATTTTCATCATCATCTCTTGGTTTGTGTATATGGAGTTTATTATAGTGGTTAGTGTGGCCATCGTGAAGTGGGAAGTGGAATTCTAGAAGGTTCAAACTAACAATATGATTTCACTCCCATCGGTGGATAAATTGGTGAATTTACATGGTGGTCGACTTTACCCAACCTTGCACTTCTCCGGTTTCCCTAGTCGTAGTTGTTTTATGCATTTCGCTCTAATTCTCATTAGTAATTCTCATTATAGGAGGTGCACGGAAACAAAATCAATTTAGCCTATCCTCTCCTTCACCAACTAGGTTACATATTATATTATGACATTTAGACCATGGCATAGGGAGTATGTCCAAATCTTAATAATATAAGATGTTGTTGCACTTGCTTTTGTCATCTTGATATGGACATGTTGTATGCACCTAAATGTGTTTGGATAGCTTTTAATGTGATGATTATTGAGGTATTAGACCTAAGCTTTGATTTTAAGAAAATGATTTTTTTTTAACTTCAATATATTTCTAATTTATATTAACATAAAATTATTAGTTTATATTAACATATAATTATATTAATAAATATTGAATTTAATAAACATATTTATTTTATAAACATAAATATTTATTTTTAAAATGTTATATAATATATATTATCAAAAAATTAAGGGACATAGTAGATCCGTAGGACATATGTAAAGAGCTCCATAAACTTTGTGACTTGGTGTTTTATTTTTCAACAACAAATAGTTGGGTTGACTTTAAAACTAAAACCGGTAAAAAATATATAAAATTATTAGTTTATATTAACATATAATTATATTAATAAATATTGAATTTAATAAACATATTTAAATTTAATTGTAATATTTAAATATTTATTTTTAAAATGTTATATAATATATATTATTAAAAAATTAAAAAAAAAAAAGTATATATATATATATGTGTGTGTGTGTGTGTGTGTGTGTGTGTATTATATATAAACATTTATATGATATTATGTATAACTATAAAAATATACATGATAATTATGTGATAAAAAATAAAAATGACACTTCATATCATTAAATAAATTAATAATAATGATGCTACTTACTTAATTATGGATTTTCTATTAGAGAAATTGTAGGTCATTTCCCAAAGTAACATTGAATCTAAGGTTATAGATTTCTACCAAATGAGTTTTCTACATGTCCCTGTGGTGTTGTTGAATTTTTTTTTATGTTAGTGGTTTTTGTTAAACCGACAACCTAGTATGATTATTTTTTTCAATCCTCTTGGCGTTCTTAGAGGATTGAAAAAAAAGGGCAACATTTATGCTTGTCAAAACACATTTTAAAATAAAACCGATAGCATTTATGCGCTGAAATGCTACAGGTTGACATAAACAAAAATATTAATAATTTAAAAAAATAAATACAACATAAATTTAAAACAAACAAAAAAATGTTTTGGAATGGTTTTTATTTTGGTTTTTCTTTCAAATAGTATTTGGTTTCAATGGTGGTTTTTATTTTCAATGGTTTTTCGTTTCGATGGTGGTTTTAGTTTCAATGGTTTTTGGTTTCGATGTTGGTTTTTCGTTTTCAATGGTTACATTCACAAATTGATAAAAAATAAATAAAATTTACATTTTGTAAAAACCACACAATTTTATATACAAAACAAATTAAATTTAGGCATTTTTTTAAAAACAAATAACAAAACAAAACATATAAAATTTAGGGTTTTTTTTAAACAAATAACAAAACAAATAAAATTTAAAATTTAAGTTTTTTAAAAAAACAAATTACAGGGTTGAATTCCACTTACCTTGTGGATTTGAAGCCATGGTGAGGTGGAGTTGGGCGTGGGGCGTGGTGTGGTGTGTTGTGCTAGTTGCGGACGCTCGGTCGAGGGCTTTCTGTTGGGATATTCGTATACTCCATCCTAGTCCTAACAACATTCTCCATTTTTGCATTTTCGGTCATGCATGCAATTGCATGCATCCCAGTCATCAGTCCCAGCACCTAGCCCTTAGTTAGCTAGCCCTAGGAGCTTCTTTCTGATCATTTTTATCCCTCCTAGTGCTTAGTGCACCCTTCATGCAATTGCATGCATCCCAGGCACCCTCTCTCACCTACCACTTAGTTGCACTTCAATTAGTTGAGTTATCTTAGATCTTTCCTTGATTTAAGGCTAGATTGACTCTCAACTGACTGTATCACTCCGATGGACCTCCAGTGAGACTAGACTGCCTATAATGACTATAGTTAGCTCTTCATGTGCCCTCCTCTAAGACTCCTTCATTCAGTTAGTGCCTCCATGTGCCAGTTACACCTACCACACTCAGTTAGACTCAGTTTGACACCTGGTTGACAGTTACTTATGCATTGATGACTCCACTGATGATGATTAGGACTCCTAGTTGTGCTTTGATGAAACTCCATTGATCTGATGATCACTCAATGAAGTCTAATTCGAATTGCCACCTTGGCATTTGAATCCTCGCCATTGTATTATTTATTTGTCCATATTGTGATTAATGAATTAGTGGGTGGTGTTATTCTGCTTTTGTCTGAGTTCTACTGTATCATAATTATGTTGCTTCTTTACACTGCATGACCACTCTTCTTCTATTTTCCTTCTTAATCTCAATATTTCTTGTGAGGTATACATCATCTCTTAGATCTGTTGTTCACACTTTCGTCCCCCTTGTCGCTCACAGTGCACTATCGTTTTCGAACAGGACCCAGCCGGCTGGGCAGGCCCTTTTTTTTTTTTTTGTCTCAAACCCTCGATCGAGCAATAGCTCGATCAAGGGTTTAACCAAGCCCTCGATCGAGGGTCTAACCTAGCCCTCGATCAAGGGTCTAACCTAACCCTCGATCGAGCTATTTAAAAACCCTCGATCAAGGTATTTTCAAGCCATCGATCGAGGTCTTTTCAAACCCTCGATCGAGCGTTTGAAACCTCGATTAAGGGCTTGAAAATACCTCAATTGAGGGTGCGGAAAACAATTTTTTTAGCTCCCGTGCGCTAAAAATGGTGAACCACCTTCGTGGAATCACCCTCCTTTTGAGTAACAATATCCCTAAAAAGAACTTTAAAGTTAAAATTGAAAAGTAACTTTTCTTTTTAGGACCATACACCAACTAGTTTAGGTTATTGCTTTGGACTAGGATGATCAATGATCCAAAGAAATTTTAAACTCAAATCATAGTGGACTATCACTAGGTAAATCCACCTTTGTAGAAGGTGCACCGGGAAGCTCCACTCACACCAGAGTTAAGCATGAGGACGTGTGAGATTGATTAGTTGGAGATACCCCTCCACTTTTTAATCGAGCATCTACCAAAATTAGTACGCGTACAGGGATACGCTAGTACCTTCTAGTGCTTTTGCATTTTGGGCTTAGTTACACTTCCCATGTGTGTTGATTCGACCTGCGGCTGTCCCCACGAAATATTTCTATATTGTTGTTATCCTTAGTATCCAATACTTTTAGGGATCTACACAGGTGATAGTGGAAGGATATTTCCACTTCACCTATGACATATTCGGGCGAAAATACTCAACAACGCTTTGGGAAGGCAATTGGGTGATTCCAATGCTTGGCCCCATCATGTATATACCATGGACCCCAGATAACTATTCTTTGTCACTTCACTGGTCTATTATGGCCCTCATCATCCCAGACTCTCCTTTGGAAGTTCATCTGCTTTCTTGTTTTGGATCACTATAGGACTTTTTTAGTGGTGTATTGTTTGTGTGTTTTTGTTCTAGTTGACCCTAGGTTTACCTACTTAGATTTTTCTTTCTTGTAAATGTGGAGGACCAACCTCCTCGTAGGTTAATAAGGTTGAGAAAAATTCCTCCACTCATTCTATATCCTCCACCGCAACCTCGGCGGTGTAGAAAAAACTCAAATGGTTATTTTGAACCAACTGGTAGGACTAAACCACCTAGGGAGCCTCAAATTATTACTCAAACTTCACTGGTACCACAAACCGTTGAGGTTGAATACTTGCAAACCGAAGACTTTGTGAGACACTTTAACCCTCCTTTAACTGGACCTGAAGATCTAGTGTTAGTGATAGTCATCTCTTTAGGATCACCCGATTTTCGTGTGTATAGGTTTACGTCTGGATTTACCATGGACAACAGTGGGAATGGATTAGGAGTCCCACATACTCCCACATCCACTATTATGACAGGAGGTTTTTCTCCTCCTCATATAAACACTCTGATACCTAGTTCATTGCAGATGTCTTCTGTGTGAAAATCCTCACAGTAGATCTAAGAGATGATGTATACCTCACAAGAGTAATTATGATTAAGAAGGAAAATAGAAGAAGAGTGAACAATACAGTATAATGAGCAACAAAATAATATGGTACAGTAGAACTCAGATAGAAGCAATAATACTTCACACACACTAGTTAGTTAATCACAATATGGACAAATAAATAGTACAATGGTAGAGAGGATTCGAATGCCCAAGGTGGAAATTCAAATTAGCCTCTCAGAGTGATCATAAGATCAATAGAGTGTCATTGGAGCACAACTGGAAGTCTTCATCATCATCAGTGGAGTCATCAATGCTCAAGTAATTGTCAACCGTCAATCAAACTAACTCTGGTGGGTGTAACTGAGTGTAACTGACTGTAACTGACTGTAACTGAGTGTAACTAAGTGTAAACTGAAGACAACTGGACTAGTAGGTGAAGAAGGGCGAGTTGCTCCCTAAAATCAAGGAAGAAGGGCGCATTAAGCAACTAGAGGGCTAAAACTGAATAGTGAGAAGCTCCTAGGGGCTAGCTAACTGAGGGCTAGGTGCTGGACTGATGACTGGGATGCATGCAAACCCTAGAATGCATGCAAACCCTAAAGGTGCATGCATGACTGAAAATGTAAATGATCAAAATACTGGTGGGACTAGGACGGAGTATAGGAATATCCTAACACCCCCCCTTAGTCCATCCTGGGCCCTGGTAACTAAGACCAAAGGTCACCCAATACAATGAATAATAACAATCAATAAACCAAGGAAGTGGGAAAATTTCATGGGAAACATACGCCCTCCTCAAAAAATAGATTGTAAGGCACACATAAAAATAAATGCTCCAAACTCAAGCAGGTGTGATGCTTGGTCATATATCTGGATGTATCTTCTTCTGGGGAAGAAGTGGATCATGCTCAAAAAGCATGTACTTGTACTTGCTCTTTAGATTGAATGTGATGAGAACAAATCCAACAGTATGAGAATGATCCTTGAACCTGTGATTTGAATCAACTGAGGTAGGATCAAAATCATGAATATGTAGATAGTATTTTGTCTTATCCTTCGAACCATCATGGGTGAGATTATGCCAAAAAGAACCATCAAATAATAATTGCTTGAAATCCAAATCAGATTTAAGACTTGAAGAATAGTTTCTTGAGATCTCCTTTGAACCAGCAGGGGTGAGATCAAAACTATCATATGCATGAGAAATTATCCCAAGCAAATGGCAATGTTTTCTTGAGATCTCCTTTGAACCATGAGAGGTGAGATCAAAACTAGTAATTGCATGATAATTTATCCCAAGCGAATGGCAATGGCCATAATCTTCAATAACCTTCTGAAAGCATGAATTAATGATCATATAGTAGTATAAAAGAGATGATTGCTTGAGAGGAGCGAATGAATTACCTCCAATAGCTGATTTTGCCTCTGAAATAATCATGTGATCATGATGCAAACCAACAGACTCTGGTGCAAGAGAGGATTTAGGACCTTCTGCAATATCTAAAGTGTGAGCTGGCACAGAAAGAGAAGAAAGTTTGAGCATGAGTGTAGAATCTGCAAGTTCTTTGTCAACAACTTCAATAAGAGATGATATTGGTTCATGATCTAAGAGACCATCAAGAGGAGCGAATGCATCACTTTGTTTGCTTTTGAATGGGTTGGGACCAAGTCATTCATTCTCTCTGCCAAATATTTCATCCAGGTGAGCCCATAGCTCTTTTGGTGATGAAAAATCAGGGAGGTCATATAACATCCAATTAGACATAGCATCCAACATTGATCCAAAGGCTTCATCAACTTTATTTAACCAATCAATCTTCTCTTGAGGGGATTCGAACTCTCTTTCAAAATAACAATAAAAAAGATCATGGATCTTCAAAGTTTGATATCATTCTTGGTTTCCATTCATCATAGTTGAGTGGATCAAGAGGAGTAATTCCTGATGAATACATAGAAGTTGTAGAAGACCTGCAAAAACAATATAGAATATTTGCAACTGATATTGCTGCAAGATGCAAAAACTGCTGCACTCGAAATCTTGGTAATAACCTGCAAAAAACTCTCAAGAATGGAGACAAACAATACTCTCAACATGCTCTGATACCATGTGAAAATCCTCACAGCAGATCTAAGAGATGATGTATACCTCACAAAAGTAATTATGATTAAACAGGAAAATAGAAGAAGAGTGAACAATACAGTATAATAAGGTGATAATAAGCAACAGAATAATATGGTACAGTAGAACTCAGATAGAAGCAATAATACTTCACACACACTAGTTAATTAATCACAATATGGACAAATAAATAGTACAATGGTAGAGAGGATTCGAATGCCCAAGGTGGCAATTCGAATTAGCCTCTCAGAGTGATCATAAGATCAATAGAGTGTCATTGGAGCACAACTAGGTGTCCTCATGATCATCGGAGCACAACTGGAAGTCTTCATCATCATCAGTGGAGTCATCAATGCTCAAGTAATTGTCAACCATCAGTCAAACTAACTCTGGTGGGTGTAACTGAGTGTAACTAAGTGTAACTGAGTGTAACTGACTGTAACTGAGTGTAACTAAGTGTAATTGAGTGTAACTGAGTGTAACTAATTGTAACTGAGTCTAAACTAAAGACAACTGGACTGGTAGGTGAAGAAGAGCGAGTTGCTCCCTAAAATAAAGGAATAAGGTCGCATTAAGAAACTGGAGGGATAAAACTGAATAGTGAGAAGCTCCTAGGGGCTGGCTAACTGAGGGCTAGGTGCTGGACTGATGACTGGGATGCATGCAAACCCTAGAATGCATGCAAACCCTAAAGGTGCATGCATGACTAAAAATGTAAATGATCAAAATACTGGTGGGACTAGGATGGAGTATAGGAATATCCTAACATTCTGCTCCTTTCACTCCACCAAAATTTAACACAGGATCCTTAGGGTCGTCAAGTACTCAGATCGCGTCGACTTCTATTCCTTTCAGATCAATTTTTGGTTCATATAATGTCCCTTTTAATGAGATACCTACGGTATCATTTACGTCTTCCTCGTTTCTTCAATAGTTCCAGGATAACCCTATTGGTTCATCTCCTTTCACTCATGGTTTCCCTTGGTATGGAGGGAATATTGCTCCTTCAGCCCCATTTATAGGCTTGATTCCTATCCCCTCCATTGCACAATTTCCGAGTTCAAACCCCTTTACAGGCTATAATTGGAAATCTTCAAATGTTCAAACTTCTAACGTACCTATAGGGAACACTCCCTTTTCACTTTTTGGTGGGGGAGGAGGTAATGTTCACACTTCAACTCCTTTTGGAGGCATATATACTCAACCACAATGGAGTGGACCTCAAGGGAGCAATCCACTGGATTACGAATGGAGCACTTTTCAAAACACGTTCTCATCACAACTGATGGATGGGGGAAAACCCAACCATCATTATGATAATTATGGTCCAGTTACTTCTCCTTACCATATTCCCCAAACTCATACACCATCGGCTAGGCCTCGCTCACCCTTTCTGGAAACTTTGAATTTTCTAGATATTTCAAAGCTAATGAATGACCCTATGCATCATAATCCCATCTGGCCTCCGGTTCCAACCAAACTTCCTTCAAACGTTCCTAAGTTTGAAGGTAAAACTAGTGAATATCTAGGGGACCACATTACCACATTTCATTTATGGTGTTCTTCTAACTCATTGAACGATGACTCGATTCGATTGAGTCTCTTCCAAAGAACCTTAACCAGTGTTACGGCTAAGTGGTGCATTGAGTTACCGGCCCCGACTTATCACAACTTTGATGATATAGCGACAGTTTTTCTGAACCATTTCCAACTTCCCATCCAGTATGATGTCGAAACATACCTTCTATCTACATTTAGACAGAATAAAGCCACTCATATATCTAATCACATTCAGGAGTGGAGAAGATGGAAGAGGCTCATTAAAGCTGAGATTCCCCCAGAGTTTCTATTGGAGTGGTTTTTGAAATCATTGTTTCCCTACATATCCAAAGATGTCTCGACTTCTAGGGTTACCTCTGAAGAGGAAGCCATTTTAAGGACCCAAAAAGTAGACTTTATTCATGCTTAGTCTGGGATCCTTTATGAAATTATTCCGGATGCACCAAGGTAAAACAATAATCCTTCTAAACCTAAACCTGGACCACATGCCGATGGAATTGTTGGTTCATCCAATTCATGCGCCATGGAATCTTTAGATAAACAAGTTCATGAACATTCAATAAAGCACTCTATGGAAGAAGCAACTACAGTTGTGTCCTCCCCTTCTCAAATGGAAACTGTACACAATGTGCAGTCAATTCAAAAGGCTCCTTGGCAACCCAATGGAATAAAAAGGGAAAGAAGGGGGAAGGAAACCAACACAATCCCAAAACCACAGAGAATGTTGAGGAGGGAAAAAAACAAAAGAAGAAGGTGAAGTTTCCTTGCAAAATATGCAAGGAATATCACTTGAATCATCAATGCCCTTTGATTGATGAATCCCAGAAGCTATTAAACCAAAAGAAACATGTTGTCTTGAAGGACCCATATCCCAAAGGAAAAAACCCAGCTTCTAGCAGTTCTAATAATGGGGGAACTCATCTTGCCACACCGGCTGATCAATCCTACAAAAATATGGTAAACTCACATGCTTTACTGCAAATGAGAGCCAATAATTATACCTCGGATTTGTCATAGAAAGACAAATAAATCCCCGAGACATCTGCTCCTCTTCATATTGAGAGACCTTCATATCTTATGCCTAAGATACTGAAAGGTGTCTATAAACGAGCATCGTACAACCCTAATGCACGGGATGCTCTTAACTACTAAGTTGTAGAGGACGTATCACAAACGTTGTGTGCCATGTACACTCTAGAAGTTTTGCAAAGATTCCCATCACAACAAAAATTACTTTTAGTGGCAACAGGAAGTATGGATTCATCAAGTATGTTGGCTAGGTTTGACATTCCTAATATCAAACCCCGGTTTCCGTACCACGTGGCCTTCCAAATCGAATTAGTCCATGGTTCTAAAACCATTGGACGAACCGTAGTGGATGAAGATGCGTCTACGTGCATAATTTCCATTTCATGTTGGCGAGCTTTAGGATCCCTTGAGTTAGCCCCTTCAACTACATTGCTTACTTCTTTTGACAGTAGATTGTTCCTTCTACATGGGATCTTACCCTCTTTTGAGATAGACTTAGAGGTAAAAGTAGTGTCTGTGGAGGTCAAGGTTGTAGATGCTTCTCTTCATTATAATTTTCTATTAGGAATAAGCTGGACGTATGCAATTCAAGCCAATCCTTTGTCCGTTTTCCGGGTACTGATGTTCCCTCATGAAGGAAAGATCGTCACAATTGACCAACTCTCCTTCACCAAGAAAAACAATACAAACTCTTTGGAATCTAATATTTTATTGATTGATCAATCCCATCCCCCTAGTGAGAGTTTGGGAGTAGGTATGTACTCATTTCTTATGGGCACTTTCGACAACCTTGCTCCCATGGATTACATTGGTTCAACTAGTGGTTCAAACACTACCATATCATATAAATGGGTCTTCATAGTTATTAAAACAACAGATCCTTGGATCCTTCCCACTCATGATGAACCAATTGTGCCCCTATCTGTTGCAGAAGTGACTTATCAAAATTCATGAGACTCTGCGATAGATTTCATCTCGACTCCTTCAGTCTCCTCTGAGTCAAATGTATATTATGCACTTGCATGGGAAATAGACTCAACTCATTCCTTTGACTGTTTAGACACTTTTTTACCATTAGATGAAGTTGTTCCCGAAGCAATGATCGGTCTTGATCAACCTGGGGATCACATGTATCGTAGATCTCATTTTCTTCCATATCTAAACCAATCATACGAACTAATTGATTATAATGGAATTAAGTTTCCTGAGCCTAAGAATGGGCTCCACTAGAAAAAAGTATTGCGCTTAGCATACATGCTTTTTCTTGTATATAGTTGTACAAGTTTTTGTAGAGTTAGTACTTTTTGGTTTTGCTTATGTGTATTCTGGATTGTGTTTCAGATGGAAATCAAGTGGTTTGTAGGGTTTGTTGATGGCGCTAGTAATCACACTCGCAACTTGGCTTCATCCGCTTGGGTGATCTATTCACCTACAAGCCAACTTGTTTCGTCAGGAGGTTCTTGTTTAGGACCTACAACGAACAATATAGTTGAGTATAGTGTTTTTGTTGAGCTACTCTGAGATCCTCTTCATCACGACATTTCATGTTTGGAATTGAGGCTCAATTCCCAGTTAGTTGTGCTCCAGTTGATGGGAGAGTATCGGGTTAGAGATCCTTTATTGTTACATCAGTTTTTGAAGGTTAAGTTACTTGAAAGACATTTTGATAACATTTTATATCAACACATTTCAAGGAACTAAAACACATTAGCCGATGCATATGCAAATTATGCACTCGATTGGAATTTGTATCATATACAATAAAATAATCCATCACACACATAAAGCAACATGTATATAACTGATAGTGTATATATATAAGTCCAAAAAATATAATAATCAGTGAGTTTGAGTCAATATCTATCAAATACATATATCAATATACAAAATGGGAATAGCAACCTTAAAATAATGTCAGTCTCCCTAAGGGGAGGCATGAGCCTCAGCCTGCTCTGATATGGCCTCTCTATAGCATATCACTAGCCTAGCTACTTTCCTAAGTATCATGATCCATGCAGGGGGAACGCTCACTACATGTTCCTACATATCCATGGGCATGCGCTCTATGTGATATGTAGGTATTTCATGTGTCAGCTGGCTCATATTCCCCTCAATACTCTGTAGCATGCAATCGGTCCCACCTGGCTCTATTGGTCACACACATACACCCTTGGGTGTCTAGCCAGCCGCACTGGCCCAATATTTGCACAAAGTATATGTTGTAATCACTCACCAAAAACACATGTATATCTTGTCAAAAAGAAATATTAAAATTAAATAACATTCAAAATAAATTTGGTACATATATATCCCCAGGAAGCTCCTAAAGGCAACATGAGTTATGGGTCACCCCGGAAGTCCATACCAGCATATGGAAACTTCTCCAATGCTAGAACTTGTCGGATCCACCATTCGATAAAGTCCTCTTCATCATAGGAAGTACTCGTATCACCTCCTCCCTAGTGTAGGAAAATCTCACCCCATCGGGTCATCATCGGCTCACGGGGGTTGAGCAGTAGGAGAGCCACTCTTGGACTCAAGGTAGGGACTCTTGAAGAATAATAAAGCACACAGTACGCTTCCATAACCAAAGTTTTTATTTTTCCTTGTCCTACACTCTGTAAGTTGGTGTTTCATGTTCACCAACAAGCCGGAACACCAGTCAAATATCACGTTGCGTAAACATTCCACCCTGATCTGCATATAGCTACGAGAAGCTAGATGTTGGGAATCACTGCCTCCAATCCTGCTCATGGTACTCAGGATAAATTTCAAAGGAAAACTGGATATCTTTCCAATCGGCACCTGACTACCACTCTTCTCCATCCCCGCTATGAAGTAAGTGTTGATATAATATTGCACAGATAAGGCTCCAACACCTCGAAATGTGCCCTTGAGGTTCACTACCTCTCCTCGTCGAGATAATCGAGTGATGAAGTAGATATCATCCACTGTGATATCTATAGTCTCCCCTTTGAGATTAAACATTCCCTGATCAAGATCCCAAAGGTGCACCAAGATTTGGAGTAAATTGGATTGTGCCCTCATATTTGACGTGCAGAAAAATTTAAGAATACCACACCGTCTCAATGCATTTAGGGTTAGTGGGTCCCCCATTTCTGATCTATCCATTGCCTCATGTTCTCTTTCTATCCAGGTAAGCACCATATCTGCATTGCATTCATCATTTTTCATTAATTTGGAGTTTTCTTAACCATTTTTGTGCCACCCACGGGTCTCTATTACCACAGTCGCGCTTATCCGTGAGTGGAGATCACTCCACCCGCGGTTATTTTGCATACCCGCAACTTCAATAGAGCCTAACTGCGGGTACGCAGAACCAAATTTTTAAACAAAAATTAAACTCCAAAACACCATTAAAAATATTTCAAAAACCATTAAAAATGCAAAGCACATGGATGATTGTTACCTCCAAGCGATGGAATCAGAAATAGTCCTTCAGATTGATCGTATGCAACGCACAAAGTTGTAGGGTTTTTTCTCTCCTAGAGTGGTAAAATGGTAAATATGGGTTATTTTGGTTTTTGTTACTATTTATAGTAAATCTCTTTTGATTTTTACCCACTTTATATAGTTCTTAAACCCCTTTTTGTCATTTTTTCTTAATCTTAATGACTAATTGAGTTATTTTGACTAGGTAAAGTTACAAGAAGGTGATTTTTCACAAATGTGTCCACATTGGTGTTTTGTAAAAGGTTTGGATTCTCATGGCATGTCGATTAGGTCTTTGCAACACATTTATATCTCGTCACTTTTCATGCCCTAGGACCTCCTTTTTCACCATGGAGTGTGACTTTAACCCCCATTTTACCCCACATTGTCGTTGTTCTTCCATGGTTAGGACCTTCCTTAACATGGGTCACCCTAGATAGGAAACTATGTCATACTGGTGCCCATGTCATTGCTTGCCACTTTTGGTACTTGTCACTTATCATTCATATTTTTGTTAAACACTTATATCAAAGTTCCCATCCCTATGGAGTTCCTTCATGCTCTTGTTAGACTCCTTAAAATTGACAAGATTTCTGAGTGTACTTGTCTTTTTCAAACTCGTTAAAGGATTTGAATGGACATCCACTTAGGTATAAGTGTATCCCTTTTTTGAATCTTAGTGGATTATTTACAAAAAAGGTATACTCTAGTTATTTTTCACTAGAAGATTTCTCTCTCATATACTTTTACACTTTTGGGGGCGAGGAGACTAACTTTACGAAAAATTACCTTATGGAGTTCTTGTTTAAGTTTTTCGAACTCCTTAAATATTAAAACATTGGAGAGTGCATACCAACTCGAGCTCGATATTAAAATCCATGAGTAGGTGTATGGAGTTCTTGTTTAAGTTTTTCAGAATCCTTAAATATGAAAACATCGGCGAGCGCATACCAACTCGGGGTCGATATTAAAATACATGAGTAGGTGTATGGAGTTCTTGTTTAAGTTTTTCAAACTCCTTAAATATGAAAACACTGGCGAGCAAAAACAGATCCGAGCTCGATATTAAAATCCATGGATCAGTAACCTATCGAGTATTAGTCTATCTATTCTTCAAACTCATTAAAAAATGAAGAAAGTCTTGAGTTTTCCTCCCATGGACTCATTAAATTACACATGGTTGGGTCATTATCAAGCATTCTTCTCTCTTCTTCAAGATTGTTCAAAATGAAGAAGGTTTTTTGAGTTTACTTTCTTGGACTCGTTAAAATTTAACAAGAAAGACACTATCGAGTTTCCTTTTAATATTTTCATGCTGGTTTAAAAAATGAAAAGAAACCAAAAAGAGAAGGGAAAGAAAATCTCCATCATTTCATTCATCATATGGCAGCAAGTCTAATCCTTCCTTGAACATAGAACTTCTATTAAGTCAATGGGTCTTATTTTTGGCTTTAGGATTTAACCTGATTCCAGATTTGTTTACTCCTCCGATTGGTTACTCTTCCAATCATATGGAGAGTTTGTTATGTCTCCTACATAGAAAACTTATATCATGTTTCTTGTTTCTTGTTTGTCCAAGTTGCCTAAGTCACTTCCCTATAGTGCTCAATGTTCAAGGATTACACCTGTGTCAGCCACTCTACAGTTCATCTTGAATCCTCATGTCGGCCATCCCTTATGTCAGTACTCCCTCATTTTTATTTCAACTCAATCTTCAAGTGTTTCTAGTGTGAGATGATGAAGGATACCTTAATGCCATCCTTCTCACGGGTCTCTTCCTATCGACATTGACACATTTTTCTCTAGGAAGTAGACTTAGAGTTCCCAGATAGTACCTTGAGATTTGCAGTCATTAGTGGCATATCCTCTTGCTGTTGATTTATGGGAATACGTCAATGTCTATTACTTGACAGATTCTTCAAGTTTTCGACTTAAAGACCCCTTATTCACACTTGTAAGAATGCACTAGGTACCTTGGACCCTATTTTCACTATTGGTGGGTGTCCTCGTGTTTGTTAACGGTTTCCATTATTAATCGGTAATCAAACGAAATCCTCCATGTTTTACTTCAACTCCTTTATTCACATGGTTTAGGGTTTGTACTTTTCTCGATGGTTGGTTTGAAGACCTTGGGCCTATGATAAAATTCCTTTGATTATCGTCCAAGTTGTGCAAGACTGAGCCCTACTTATGTTGGCTCCTCATCGGACATAGATCCAGTTTTTTGTTATGGCTATGCTCTCCTTTTGAAATGGATCCACGGTAGTATTTCATTCCACGCTTGTATTTCAGTAGACATGCTATATACATCTTGTATGCATATGTATTGGAGATCATGTTCTATCATTTTGAACATCTACTTATATCAAGATTGTACTTGCACGCTCACCTTGTTTTGTTTCAGGTACTGTTTGAGACTTTGTTCCTGTGGCTCTCATGCTCCTCCACTTCTTTGTTTTGTAATGCATTTAGGCCATCAATACCCTTCTGAACTCATACATTAGGGGGCATCTATTATTAGTCAGATTGGCACTTCTCCGTCTGTGACGAAACTGCATTGTCGGTCACACAAAAGGACTTTATAGATTGAAGAGCCCTATTAACTGTAGATGCACTTGATCTGAATCTTATGTTATCTTATTCAGTTTATCTATTTTTTGAATTATTTTTAATGCATAGCCACGACCCTCATATCTGTCAACTCTTGGGTCACCCGCTGGTGCTCCATTGAACACCTATGGTTTTTCCCAAAAAGTTGCACCCGCTAGTTGTTGGCATGATACTCGCGGGTTACTCGCTTGGTTTCAAGTGTTATACCCATGGGTATCTCTTAAATTTATGAAAAAAATATATTAAAAATCGAATTAGACATAGTTATGGTAGTTATCCTAACCACCATAACTTCCCTAACCATTTATCCATCGAACCTATCCTCTCAAACCTTTATATAAATACAAGGAGAAGGCTTTATGGAATAGGAGAAACATTCGTATAAGGAAATGCTGGAGAAATATCCATTGAAGGAAGAGGATCAAGGAGCCCAGGACCATGTTTCAATAGTGCACGTTACAAATCAGGTATAGCTTGTTTCCATTGATGTGAATAATGCAAGAGATTTTCTTTCCCATAAGATAACTTGTCTACTTTATGAATATGTCATATTTTCTTTATATATGAGTTTCATACTAGGTTATTTATATTTATGTAGTCAAAATATTTGAGGAAGGTGTCTTGGTTTTGCAGGTTTCTCATTTGGGACTGTGGATCAAAGAAATAAAACTTAAATCTTGGATCAAACTTCATATATCCAAGCTATGTTATTTTGGCTTGTAACCCTAGCTTTTCTTGATTAAAAGAATATCTTATGCTATACTTGTTTATCAATTAAATTATGTACCTTCTTAGCAATATGTTGATGATCTCTTTGAACTTCCCAATCATAGGTTGAATTACCAAACAACACCTTAATTTAAGGATAAGTTAAAGGGTAGCCCTAAATTAAGCTAGAGGCTCTTGGAGTAGTTTAAATACGAGAGGAAAGATTTCAAATCCTCATTATTCAAGCTATATCTTCTCTTTTGTGCATCTCTAGTGAAAAGTGCGAAATTATAAGGAGGACAAGAAGAACAATGTGAAGTTTATGAGGAGGATCAAGTGACGTGGATTCATGAAAACTTGCATAACTTTCTCATACAGTATCGGAATTAGAAACTTCTTGACTCATTGGAAAGCTTGTTGTAAGGGCTATGTGATGACGTGATCTAGGGTTTATTTTGGTGAAATTTTCCTTTCTTGTTTCTTCATCTTGGAAAAGGTATGACTCTTTCATATGGGCTTCTCTTGTGATGATACATATCTCTCTTGTACTAGGGTCCATCTTGTTAGCTTAACAATGGTATGAATGTTGTACATGTACTAGAGCTTCTCTCTTGGTGAATATTGTTGAAGATATTGCATAGAGTATTGCGGACTTGCATAGATTATGATGATACTTGCATAGATTATGGTGATGATCTTGGATTAGATCATGGTGATGGCATAGATCATGATAATGTTATTGGCATATATTATGGTGATGATCTTGGTATAGATCATGGTGATGGCATAGATCATGATGATGTTATTGGAATATATTATGGTGATGATCTTGTATATATTTTGGTGATCTTGCATAGATTATAGTGAATTTTATATGTTATGGTGATTATGGTGATGA
This sequence comes from Larix kaempferi, assembly GCA_027924585.1. NCBI lineage: Eukaryota > Viridiplantae > Streptophyta > Pinopsida > Pinales > Pinaceae > Larix > Larix kaempferi. Next base: position 676,421 of record BSBM01000926.1, on the reverse strand, counting down.
TCTTGGCATAGAACATGGTGATTATCTTGGCATAGTTTATGGTGATATTGGCATGGATTAATGTAATGTTATTGGCATGATCTAGGGTTCCTCTCTTGGAATGACCTAGGGTTTGAAGGCGATAATGATGATAAATGTTTGAAGAAGCAAACAAATGAATTCTATGGGTGATTTTTTCTGGGATTTGATTGCACTCTTTGAAGGCATCTTTCTAGTTCTATTCAAGAAGGTTTTGATGCATATTTGAAAACTATCTTGGAAGAAGTTGCTTTCATATTTGTAGCATGTATGGGTTGATATTGTGATAGTGATAGTGATAATGATAGTGACAATGATAGTGGTAATGATTGTGATAGTGATAGTGACAATGATAGTGACAGTGATTGTGAGAGTGATAATAATACAAGTCTAGGTTGACATAGACAATAATACATGTACATATTAACAAATATAGAGATACAGGTACATGGTGATAGGGACAATGATATAGGTACAGGTTCACAGAGACCACAGAGAAAATTTAAGAACCCCCCTAAATTGTTATGTATAATAAATGGAAAAACAACCATGATATATAGGAAAATATGAAGGCTATTTTATCGATGTTATATTATGTATGTATAATGTTTTGGAAAATCTCTCATTGAATCATATAACATTGTAAAATATTGGTGAATCGTTTACTAATTTATAAAACCTTGTAAAATCTTGGTGAATCTTTCACTAAAATATAAAACCATGTGAAGTCTTGGCGAATCCTTCGGTAAGGTTCCCCTTGGAAAGTCATGCCCCCCTACATGCCCAAATACTCAAGTATGAATGAAGTCACAACAACCAGTCATGATTCCACAAACACCCACAAAAATGTTATTTCCACATCGTCCATCACAAGATTCACAATCCCCATATTTCTTGGGAAAACTTTGAATCTGAGGTGATGAGATTTAGAACTCTCCTAGATGAAAATGGGTCTCCATAAGACCTGATATTAAATATTAGCTTCCCTTCTTATGTGGACATTAAGCAACTTGCAAAATGAGATTCAACCCATAAAATCTAGACGAATGTAACTCCGACTTAGATTTCCATGATCGATAGAAGGTGATAGAGCCCCTAGCAACTACTATTTTTGGATATCGGGGGTGAATGAGAGCTTCCTAGTGATTTGTGTGGGCGAATAGGGGTTTAAACCCATTCTTACTATGGCGAAATTGTTTTATATTGGATCCCCTTTTTAAATTCAATGGGGCTAACCTCATATTCATTAAAAATAAATAAATAAAATGTGGGATAATCATACCTAATGGGTGTTTAATAAAAAATTAGCCCATTAAAAATTTAAAACCCCTAAATTTATCCCATGGGCTAATATTAGCCCCCAAAAATTACCATGAGAGACCGTGATACATGTGTAGGTTAACAGAGACAATGATACAAGTATAGGTTGACAGAGACAGTGATAGGAACAAGGACACATATAAATTGATAGAGACAGGTTAACACTCTTATTCATATCAGGGTGGCAGGATGGGGAAAGGATAGGAGATCGAAGTCTCCTTCAAGTTGGTGCCTAAAAAGTGTGAGTTGGAGCTCATTGAGGATTGGCATCTTATCTACAAGTTGGAGCCTGTGGATCAGGAGGTCGGTGCCTCCTCATAGTTGGTACTAGAGAAATCAGGGGTTTGGTGCCTCCTTCTAGTCGGTGCTAGTAAATCAAGGATTTGAAGCTTCCTTCATGTCCGAGCCTGTAAATCAAGGGTTGGTGCTTCCTTCCAGTTGGTGTTGGTAAATCAATTGAATGTATTATTCATATTATATAATAAAAACATTATGTGGTTTTCTCCCGTTTGGGTTTCCACCTAAAAATCTCTTGTGCACTCTATGATTTTATGTGATGGATTTTTGAGATGGTGAATAGAATTTTTAATGGTTAATGTTTACATATTGTATTTAAAATTTGAAATGGGAAAAAGTGCTTAATATTGATTCAGCCCCCTCTCAATATTGGTGAATATTCCATCAATTGGTATTAGATCTAGGTTCCTTTAGCAACAATTTGACCATTGGAAGGTAGATCCTAGTAAGAATAATTGATAAGAATGATGAATTTACCAAACTTGGATTACCATTGTTTGATGGGATCAACTATGTTTTTTGGAGCATAAGGATGAAACTATTTTTGCAGTCATAGGGAATTGATATTTGGCAGGCCATAGTAAATGGATACACTATACCAGATATTTCTCTAGCAGTAGGTACAACTAAATTAATACTCTTTGAATGTAATTAATTCAAATTCCATGTATGTTATCCTAGGAGGCCTAACAAGATCAAAATTTGTCAAGGTTATGCATTGTACCTCAACAAAATAAGTCTGGGACAAACTCAAAATGTGTATGAAGGAGATGTGAAAGTCAAATGGGTCAAGCTTCAAACCTACATAAAAAAGTTTGAACACCTGTAAATGAAGGAGGATGAAGATATTGCAGCTTATTTTATCTAAGTTGAGGAAATTGTGAATACCATGAGAGGACTGGGAGAAAATATTGAAAGTTCAGTAATTGTTCAGAATATACTCAGGACTCTCCCAATGAGGTTTGATCCTAAAATATCAGCTCTAGAGGAAAGACAAGATATATATAAATTGAGAATGGATGAATTACATGGAATTCTTACTGGATACGAAATGAGAACAAAATAGGAAAATCCATCCAGAATGGAAGCAACTTTCAAGGCCTCCAAGAAGACAAGGGAGAACAAGCAAAATTCATAATCATGCACATGTGCATGCTTCAGCTATAGTGATAATTCCAACAATGAAGAAGAAGCCAACTTTGTGAGAAAATTAAAAAGGGGAACCAGTAAGTACAAAGGTAAGCTTCATTTCAGATGTTTTAATTATGGCGAAATTGTTCATTTTACTTCCAAATGTCCTTATGCAAAGGGCTCAGATAGTGATGAAAAGGAAGTTCCCGAGAAAGAAAAGAAATATCAAAAGAGATACAAGAGAATATTTTTGAAAAATAAAAACATCTATTTAAGAGAATATAGTTCCTCATATTATGAAGATGATGATAGTGACATTGACTCGGGAAAAGTGCTCTTCATGGAATTAGAAGAAACTACTAAAGATAATGAGGAAGACTATGAAGAAGGAGAAGTTAATCTTGAGGCATAATTGATTAGTGCATTACGTGATCTAAGAAAAGAAAGGAAGAAAAACAAGCCACTCAAGGAAGAGATAAGAAAACTAAAGGAAGACTCTTAGAGCTCTAGCATGAATCTTGAATAAACCAAACATATTTTCATAGATATAAGGGTTTAGTTGGAAGAGGCCAAGGTGATTGAAGAAACACTCAAAATACAACTGTAAGAAAAATAGAAGATATAGGAAGAGTTGGAAGTTGAAGTAGTCTCCCTCAGAAAACAATTACATAAGAAGGATATCCAACATAACTTTGGAAACAACACCAAAATACTGGATGAAATCATCAGTAGCCAAAGATTATTCTATGATAAGTGGTTTTGGATACAAACAAAATGATGAGGGTTCAAGTTGTATGATGACTGGAAGTAAAGTAGAACAAAGAAGTATGTAGATGGTATCAAGGGTTCCAAGCCTCTAAAGAAATATATACAACAACCATCAATGAAGAAGAATCTAGAAGAATATCATGCGTTTAGAGGAACATAGAATCAACCACCAGCAATGAAGAAGACTCGAAACAAAGATCATACTTTCATACAATATGCACCAACTAGAAGACCACCCACATCCAGGTACCAAAATATTTTTCTTGGCTTTTGTTATTCTTGTAATAATTTTGGGCATAAGCCTATAAATTGTAGAGCCTATGCATGGGGCAGAAACACATGGAATGGAAATGGCTATGAAAACTCCAGGAATCATTATGAAGGAAATTATCTTAGAAATCCTAGGGGGTCTTTTGATATAAGTTATAATGCATTTGGAGCTATGAATTATGAAATTGGATGTTACAAATGTAACAATTTTGGACATAGCCAAAAATTGCAGAAGTGGCTTGACATTGTTTTAAAGGGAAACTAAACAGATTCCGGAACAACAAAGAATTTGGAAAAAGAAGCAAGAAGACTTGCAGGTTGAGGAATGTGGGTCTACCTTTCAAGCTCAAAATAGAAGAAGCAATTGGTATATTGACAGTGGATGCTCAAATCATATGACCGAAGAAAAAAAGGAATCGATGTTACATGATGAAAATGTGAAAGAAAAACAAGAAGAATAGGTTGAAAGAGAATTCTTACATGACGTACCTACAACATTTGTTGAGTCAAGTAATAAAGATAAATTAGTAAGTAAAAAGGAAGGTGTTAGGATTACAGATGATGATCCTGTAGCAGGGCAACATTATATATTGTTATAAACAATTTGGAATAGAGATTCCCAATATTATGGATTATATTGAGGGGGCGTCGAAGTAGCATGCAAGGAAGACTAAAGAAAGGGAACCAAGTTAAGGATTGTACAGAGTAAAAGATAGTGCCTTGGTAAATCATACAGGAACATAGGGGGAGTCAACATAATCAAAGGGGGAGCATTGTCAACAAGGAAATATATTCTTAGAAGGAATTCACAGCCAACTAAATTTATTCTTTACAGGGGGAAGAGAATGATCAACAAAACAAATTCACATAAAAGAAGCATATTGACAAGGGGAGCCAACGTAATCTTAGGGGCACCAAGTGAACAAATTTGTTTCACCCCTTTTGTCATTAATGTCAAAGGGGGAGAGAGAGTTCAAGTTGTTTCCATCAATGACAAAGTGGGAGATTGTTGGAAGAATTTTTCATTGATGTCAAAGTGATAATGATGATGTGGTAGTAATGTTGAAGATGCACTAGCGATGATGATGAGGGGGAAGTATTAGAGGAAGGTTGTTTGAGTAATGTTTGCTAAAGTATTGTGAAGTTACGAAGATAAGACAATAAGAAGTCTTGAATCCCTTGAAGAATAAGCATTGACACAAGTGTATATAACTCCAAATCGCACCCCTTATGGAATAACTTTAAGCATGGCCCTCATGGGAAGACACTTTGGTTTGTACACGTATAGAACAAACCCCTAAAGAGTCCATAAGGATGTCTCTAAGAAATGTTGGTGAGAAAGGTGGAGAAACCCCTAAAATAATGGTTTTGGGTCCACATGACCATGATGTTGGGGCCACATGACCCATAATGAAGAAGGCCCTAAAGAGCCCCTAATGTTGGTCGAAATTAATATTGGTGTAAAGTATGAAGAAACCCCAAAGTAATGGTGATGGGTCCACATGACCCCGAAAGTAAGGATGTTTGTTCCACATGACCGTATGATGTGGAAAGGAAAACCATAAGGAATGATGATGTGTCCACCAAGTATGATGAGGAGTAGAATCCCCAAAGACCCTTGATGAAGTTATGGAGTAATTAAGAAGGAAAATTAAAGTTTCCTTGATAAGTGAGCATTGACCCATTCAAGTACACCTTAAAATATGGAAATCCTAAATTTAAGTATAAGATAAAGGGTGACCCTAAAGCAAGCTAAAAGGTAACTTGGAGTAATTCCCCTTGATGAATATATGAAGTAAGAAAGAAGGAAAGTTAAATCTCTTTGATGAAACCATGAAGTAGGATTGTCCCTTTGAAGTAACCCTTGAAATTGGGAAGACCTTAATTTAAGGAGAAGTTAAAGGGTAACCCTAAATCAAGCTAAAGGTTCTTGCAGTAGTATAAATAGGAGAGGAAACATTTCATTTCCTCATCATTCAAGATCTTTATTCTTGTCTATGCATCTCTAGTGAAAAATTGTGAAATTCTAAGCAGGACAAGAAGAACAATGCAAAGTTTATGATGAGAATCAAGTGACGTAGATTCACCAAAACTTGTATAAATTTCTCATATGGTATCGGAATTACAAACTTCTTGGCTTGTTAGAAAGCTTGTCGTAAGGGCTATGTGATGACTTGATCTAGGATTTATTTTGGTGAAATGTTTCTTTCTTGTTTCTTAATATTGGAAAAGGTATGGTTCTTGCTTATGGTCTTCTCTTGTGATGATACATGTCTCTCTTGGACTAGGGCCCATCTTGTTATCTTAACAATGGTATGAATCGTGTACATGTACTAGAGCTTCTCACTTGATGAATCTTGTTGAATATCTTGCATAGAGTATTATGAACTTGCATAGATTATGATGAATAGATTATGGTGATGATGTTGGTATAGATCATGGTGATGGCATAGATCATGATAATGTTATTGGCATATATTATGGTGATGATCTTGCATAGATTTTGGTGATCTTGCATAGATTATAGTGAATTTGATATGTTATGGTGATTATGCTGATGATGTTGGCATAGATCATGGTGATTATCTTGGCATAGTTTATGGTGATATTGGCATGGATCAGTGTGATGTTATTGGCATGATCTAGGGTTCCTCTCTTGGAATTTCCTAGAGTTTGAAGATGATAATGATGTAAAAGGTTTGAAGAAGCAAACAAATGAAGTCTATGGGTGATTGTTTCTAGGATTTGATTACACTCTTTGAAGGCATCTTTCTGGTTCTATTCAAGAAGGTTTCGATGCATATTTGAAGACTGTCTTGGAAGAAGTTGCTTGTGTATTTGGATCATGTACATGTTGATATTGTGATAGTGATAGTGATAGTGATAGAGAAAGTGATATAGGTATAGGTTGATAGAGACAGTGATACATATACATGTTACCATATACGGTGATACAAGTATAGGTTGATAGAGACATTGATGTAGGTACAAGTTAATAGAGAGTGATGCAGTTACAGGTTGATAGAGACAGTGACTGGAACAGGGGCGCATAGACAATTACAGAGCTAGGTTGGAATTCTTATTCATATCGGGTTGGTAGGACAACGAAAGGACATGACATCGAATTCTCCTTCGGGTTGGTGCCTAAAAAGTGTGAGTTGGAGCTCACTAAGGATTGGTATCCTATCTAGAAGTTGGAGCCTATGGATTGGGGGGTTGGTGCCTCCTTCTAGTTGGTGTTGGTAAATCAGGGAGTTGGAGATTCCTTTAAGTTGGAGCCTATAAATCAAGGGGTCGGTGCCTCCTTCTAGTTGGTGTTGGTAAATCAGGGAGTTGGAGATTCCTTTAGGTTGGAGCCTATAAATCAAGGGGTCGGTGCCTCCTTCTAGTTGGTGCTAGTAAATCATTTGAATGTAATCTTTATATTATATAAGAAAATCATTATGGTTATCTCTCATTTGGGTTTCCACGTAAAAATATCTTGTGCACTGTGTATTTTTTTATGTGATGATGAATAGCATTTTTAATTGTTAATGTTTACAAATTGTATTTGAAGTTTGAAATTGTAAAAATTACTCAATACTAATTCAACCCCCCCCTCTCGGTATTGGTGAATATTCCAACAGAGCTGACCCTATTTTTTGCAATCTTTGTTTTTGAAGGGAATTCTTCCACCATGATTGAGTGGAAAGAGATAGAGCATGAGAATGAGGATGTTGAGGCCATGCATAATTAGTTGATTTTAGAATCCCTATGTGGCTACAGGATTCTTAAGTTCTTTCATTTCACTCAAATGTAGAAGCATGGGGTCCTATTAAAGAGACTTATGGGGTGGTGGGACCTTGATGAGTAGGTGTTCCATGTGGGACAATAGATTATCCACTTAGATGTCAAGAAAATATACTTCTTGATAATTATATATCTGATGGGGGTGCCAATATTACTTAAGGGAGGAGGTAGGGGTATAGGTATTATGAAAATGTCGAAGCATATCCTGGAACACTACACAAAGGGAACCCTAAAGAACAACAACCAGGTCCTGATTTGACAGATTTAGGACTGGATCTAAATACCATCTTGTTCACTATCACATGAGTGTTAGGGTTGACTAAAAATAAACTATCTATGTGTGAATAGATGTACTATGCACTAGAGTGCTTGCGTCCCACTATTTTTGACTGGTTCTCGACCCTCATGGTTAATACACGAGACTAGTTTACATGATTCAAGAGAGGGAAGGTTAATTGTTTTTGCTATGCTTTGATTCTTTGTGTCTCTTTTATGGAGAGGTTACCTTCCATGAAAACTAGGATATCTAATATTCTTCTTGGGACATGAGATCCCAAGATGCGATGATGGAAGGAATTGATGGTTCACATGGGAAGAAAACTACCTATCACTACCTTAGATCTTGATTTCTTTGATTGGTGGGTAGAGAAAATCATTGTAGTAGATGACTACCCTTAAGTAAGCATGGAATTTAGGTAGGATCTTGAAACTATTTTTGGATTATTGAAATTATTTAATTTTTTAGGGATTTTTGTACAAAAGAAAATAACTTTAATTTTTCAAATATGCAATGTATATTGACTGTATCCAATCTTATTGGAATAGATGTTGGTCCAGTGAGACTTGCAAATATTCCCTCTAGTAGGTGTCCCACGAGGGAAGAAGAACAATCAAATCCCAATTTCGAGATTGAGGATGCGGTCGATACCCTGCGTAATGTCTGTAAGAACCTAGAGGGACTAACTATGGGAGTCCCTAAGACATGTATCGAGTAGGTTCCCAGGTAGCTACAATGTCATGTGGTTGAGGTTCCTTCAAGGATGATTATAATATTGATGCAGGTAGCGACTACTATGGTGTGCTACCATAGTGTGCATCCAAATGAGTCTAACAATTAGACCTTAGGTTGGCTCTTCTATTTTTTGTACTCTCGGCTTATGTATCTATGTGAGGGTAGATAACCTAACAGTGTAATAACTATGCATATTAACTTAATGTAACATATGTTAATCAATTATATAATTAGCTAAAGAATTAGATAATGCATGAAATATTCTTGGAAAGTGAATGTAAGTAATAAATTCAAATTGTCTTTCAAGAAGACATACTCTTAAAAACTTCCTAGAAATGCAAGGATCGTGAACTTGGTAAACATTATTTAACTGGTAGCCACTATTAACTAATAATCCAAGTGGAAGGTGATGTGTTGGATGTTGATAATGATAGCCTTTGTGAGAATTTGGATGACAACATTACACTCAATGACATTGTTGGTTTTGGAACCGAGACAAACACCATCAAAATTCACAAGTTGGTTGGTGGGAGAAAAAATCACCCATGCACTGAAAGCAATGTTCCGAGTGTGAATTTTTTTGTTGTTGTTATTTTTATGGGACAAGTGTTGTGTGTTATATGAAGTGGAAGGTTTTATTAGGATTATTTTTTAATGAGAAAGTTGTTTTTTAGTTTAAAAAGAATATATATAATTACATTTTTTAAAAATTGTTCATGTTATTATTTTTAATAAAGAATTTATTATTTTATACTATATTAAATATTTTTGCCATCAAAATTTAAGTTTTAAATATCATTTATAAAATATTAAAATTTCATAGTTAAAAAATAACATATAAATAAAAATGATTAACTCAAACTAAAAAAGTTCACCAATATTAAATTGAACATAATTTTATTACTTTCTACAATAATCTTCTCAACACAAACAAACCTATGACATAGTCCACCACCAAACTTGTGAATGTAACAATCTGCCAAAATAGTAATGTAAAATTTGTTTTATATTGTTATTCTTAATAAACCATCATTGTGTTCTACGGAAGAATTGGTCATTAGATTTAAGTTTTAATTATCACTATTAAGTTGTAAAATGTTAAGATGTCATTCACCATTATCTTATTATATAAATAAATTCACCATTATCTCATTATTTAAATAAATTCATTATCCCATTATTCATATACATAAAAGTAGTTAATTATTATCGTATCTAAGAAAATAATTTATTTTAACATTTTCTCCAATAATATTTTCAATATCCATAAATAAGACAAATTACTTTATAACATGTTCATCATTAAACATGTAACATTATGCCAAAATTCTAAATTAGATATTACCACTATAGTTTCATCTTAAACTCAGATTTATTAAGTATCGAGAGGGATCAAGTTTTTTTGAGGTGTAATTTTTTTCTTGATGTGTAAAAAAATTAAAATAAAAAAAATTCAAAAAATAATCATGATGATTTGATAAGCTTAATATATATTTAATTTCATTAAAACATTTGTAAAACATTTCTATCCGCCATGTTTTCTTTTATTTTATTATTATTGAAATGTCATGTTACATCATATCATATCACATCAGAACATCTCCCCCGTACTAGGTTGTAAGCACCTCGCTACTCCCAGTGCAAAAATATTCTTTACATTTGTAAACAAACAAGGCAGCGACCTCTATGACATGGCCCACTTTCAAACCTATCACAACGTGGAAAAACTCCAAATTATATATATCTTTTATATTTTGATGTGGAAGTCTATTGCAAAAGTTTAAATTTGGTCTTTTTTGCTATGTTTTTTGATAAATAAAATGTTTATTTTTTATTTTTTTTTAGAACAAAAAAAACTATAACTTGTTATTAAACAATGAAATCAAAGTTACATAGATCGTCTCAAGGATCAAAGATAGTACTGAGAGACTACTACTCTTCTACCCGCCTTCTCAAACCAACTTCTATCATTACATCAAAAACCTTCTCAACTATGTTATATCCCACATAATGTATCATAATAGCTCAAAAACTGGTTTGATCCCAAAACATATCGATACAAACAAAACAAGAAAATCAATGAACAATTTAGAAGACTGTCACTGATCCAACATCGACCATGTTTTCATCAATGAACTCCTCAAAATGCAAGAATCAATCCATATTGCTAACAACCAACTTTGAGAGACAATAAAAAACACTATTAAATTCCCTATATATATGAGAAAAAGAGATATAAGAAAAGCTATTAATCTTCTCTCTTACTCAATTTACTCATTGGTCAATATTTAGCACATGTAAATTTGTAACACCGATTGCCCAATCAATCACAACTTTAGAATCACCTACAATAGGGATATTGAATATCCGTATTTTCCTGGAAAACCATAAAAGTCTCCATAGTGCAAGAAGTTTTTTCTTTTGTATTGGTCCCAAGACCAACACCCATCCTCATTTTGATATTGTTCCCATATTTGATCTTCGAGATCATGCTTGCACCACACATACCCTCATTCTATGCACCATCAAAAAAACATGAGGGAATATAATCATCCAGCTAAGGCATAATAAGTGATCTCATCCTATCTTGCTTCTTCTCTTTATAGTATTCATAAAACAAAGAGATAATCCTTGCGCACACCAAGAAAAATGCAGGCTTCTTATCTTCAAAAATATACATGTTCCTAGCTTTCCATACCTCTCATACTAAAAACAGAGAAAGCTCCTTGAATTTAAAATTTTTAGGAAACCAATTATAAATGTTGTCCTGAAAATTTGAAGATTCCCAATAATCTTGAAATGTAAGTAATATATTCATCTCAGACCAAACATTTCTAACAAAATAACATTGGATAAAAATATGGGAGATGGATTCCATCTCATCCCTACATAAAACACACATTCCAAGTCCACTTAAACCCCGATTAAGGAGATTATAGTATGTAAGAATTTTATTCTCGAGGAAAAGACAAATAAAGCATTTTATTTTTAATGGGACTTTCCACTTCCATATAGGTTTTTCCCACCACTTTGGAGAATTCATCACCAGCTCTTCTAAGATAGCTTCATGTGACTTTTTTGCACTCAAGATCCCATTAGCACCTTTCCAATCCCACACTCACATGTACTCGTCATCACTTAATCTAATTCCAGCTATGTTTAGGACCATAACAAAGTTGTTCCATTCATCTATAAAATCATCATATAGTTTCAAATCATTGGACAATAACCAATAAGAAGAAGAAACTATCTATGCCAATATTCTAACATGTGCAAGAACCTAGATATTTCTATTATGGAGCTTAGACAGTAATAATTCAGATAATTGATAATTTACCTCATCACCAATGAAGGGATCAATTCCCACAAACACATGTGTGCCTTTCCCCACTTGCTAAGAAATCCATTTACCCAATCTAGGATAAGATTTGATAAACCCCCTCCAAATGATAGAGGCATTTGTAGCAGATTTATGAGGATATTCCTAACCCATTGTGACATAGAACAACACTTAATATACTTAAATTTGAACACATTATTCCACCGTCCATCCCCAAATAGTCCTCTCCACAAACATTTTATGCTAAAAGCAGAACTAAACTAGTTAAGTTGTTTCAAACCCCACCCTCCCATATTTTTTGGTAAGGAAATACTTTCTCATGATGATAAATGAAACTTGTGAGATCTAATATTACTTGCCCACAAAAAATGTAACATTCTCTTTCTAATATTTTTTTATAACGGAAGCTGGAATCATGGCAAGAGAAAGCCAATACACAGGAATACTTTCTAAAACTGATTTAGCAAAAATGAGTCTACCACCAATAGAGAGGAATCTATAGGTCCACTTACAAATCCTCTTTTCATTTTTTTGGATCAACTAGTTCTAATCCTCTTTCATATAGCAGTTTGGTTTCAAATAATAACCAAGATATTTAAATCCCTCATCTAGCTTTGTCATTTTAAAGGGAAATAATTGTGATATTTGATAACGAATCTAGGATCAAAACTATAATTCACATGAACATAGACTTCTGTCGACTAACAACCATCCCAAAAGCTGCACAAAAAGTATTGATTAAATAAAGATAAAAACCCCATTCAGTCACATACCCCTTTCCAAAAATTAATACATCATTGACAAAGAGCAAGTGCGATATAAACAGGGAATGTGAAATTCTAATACCTGCGATCTTCTTATCTTTCTTAGCAGCTTCTATAAGTCTATTGAGACCCTCAATGACTAAAATGAACAATAGATCCTGGACAAAGGACATCCATGCCAAATTCCTCTGCTACATTTTAAAAAAAAGAAGCCGGAGAACCATTAACCAGGATGGAAAATTTTGCTAAAGATATACAAGCCATAATCCAGTTAGTAACTTAAACAGGGAGTCCAATCTGAATCAAGACAAATCTAAAAAATGTCCAGTCAACCTGCTCGTAAGATTTAATCAGATCCATTTTTATTATAAAATCCTGAATGTTCCTGGTCTTAATAGTATGGAGGAATTCTTGTGCCACACCTACCGCATCAAGAATCTACCTATTGGACAAAAATCCAAATTGTTCCTTGGAGATGTTTTTTTCCAAGATGGGATTCATCCAATTAGAAATAATCTTGGTAATGACATTATAAATCAAGTTGCATAATGATATGGGTCTCTAATCATTGAAAGACTCAGGCTTGTCTTTTTGGGGAATTAACGCAATGGAAGTTGCATTCATGTTTCAAGACACATACCCCAATCTCCTAGAGTCTTTTATTACTTCCACTAAGTCATGACCCACCAGATCATAGAAATGTAGAAAAACATCTATAGTCCACCCATTTGGACCGAGGATTTTTGCCTCTTCAAACTTGTTTAGAACATATTTAACCTCATCAAAGTTAACAACTGCCCCAATTTTGAGGACTTCCTCATAACTAAAGATCCTTGGATAGTTCCTCAGAACCTACATCTGAACAACTAAATTGTGTGAATTGTTCTGTTGATAAATATCCTCGAAGTATTTGACAACTGCCTTTTCCAAAGACTTCTTGTCACACTCTACGTCACCATCTTCATTCTTCACATCCTAGATAGAATTATTGTTTCTTCTCTAATTAGCATAGTTATGGAAAAACTTGGAATTATTATCTCCATGAACTAACCAAATAGCTTGACTTTTTAGTTTCCATGTTTCCTCCTCCCGCCTCAAGATCTTAGCATTCTAAGTTTCGAGACTGATCAATTTTTCCTTTCTCGAAGAAGACAAGAAATCATCATCCATCAAAACTAACAATTCATCGATCTCCTTTTCAATTTAATTCATATATTTTTTTGTTTTCCTTTTTCTTCTCTTTATTCCATTTGGACACATATTTTTTCAGTAACATAAGCCTTTTCACTAATTTATGCATCAAAAGTCATATGATCAATATCAAAGTCAGAGGCCCATTTGGACTTAACCCAACTCACAAAATGCTACTTCCTTCATCGAAATATGATTGAATTTGTATGGGTGATGAATTATTTTATACTCAAAATCCAATTGTAATACAATAGGCGAGAAACAACCCATGATCTAAACCTCTAAACCTCCCCATAACATCACGCAATATGTCTCCAATATTAAATGTTTACTTTTAAATTATGATCGCATTAAACAACCCATGATCTAAACTTCGCCATAACATCAGGCAATCTGTCTCCCATATTAAATGTTTATTTTTAAATTATGATAGCTTATAAAGTAAATTTATAATGTAAAAAGGTTCTTAGATCATCACCTTGTCTTTGTCCAAACTCAAGTTCCACTTTGCCTTAACTCGAACCTCACCTTTGGCAATCTACACTTAAAATTGTAAGTGTGGTTTGGCACATATCATAGTGTCATCATACTATATAAATTTACATAAATGTAAAACATTTTTAAATCAATAATATTCAAATAATATTCTTTTAAATGAAATATAACTTTTCTATTTCAACTAATTGCCATGTTGCATACAACTTGAACACCTCAACAATGTTTAGTGTTTGCATACAACTTGAACACCTCAACAAGGTTTAGTGTTTATTGCAAAGACACTTAAAATTGTAAGTGTGGTTTGGCACATATCATAGTGTCATTATACTATATAAATTTACATAAATGTAAAACATTTTTAAATCAATAATATTCGTTTAGATGAAATATATTATATTTCAACTAATTGCCATGTTGCATACAACTTGAACACCTCAACAATGTTTAGTGTTTATTGCAAGGATGAAATACTTTTTGTTAGTGTGGTAGGAACAATTCGCTAGAGAGACCCAAGTCAACCCCCATATTGTTAGTAAAAGATTATAACCAAAACACATGTTTAACAATGTTTTTTTGGATACTTGGTTTGGGTCACTTCCAAATATTTAACTACGGTTAGTAAAAGATTATAACCAAAACACATGTTTAACAATGTGTTTTGGATACTTGGTTTGGGTCACTTCCAAATATTTAAGTTGTTAAGGACTTGGTTTGGGTCACTTCTAAATATTTAAGTTGTTAAGGTGTTGATTGATAGGAAGGTTTTCTAAATATTTAAGTTGTTAAGGTGTTGATTGATAGGAAGGTTTTGAATATCAAGTAAACAAAAATGAAATGTTTTTTAGATTGATATATTGCTTTTCAAAAGTTGTAAGCTAAAGAAATTAATTGACTAGTTAGATAGTATTTGCCAAACTTTGTCAAGATATTCCAAAACATGGTTTTTTACTCAACTAACACCAATCTTAGAGATTTTATTGAATGTGATCCTTCATGCACTTTATAATGAGTTTGTTCTTTCCCACTCACTCTTTTTCTCTTTCACACACATACACATTATTTTTCATTGACGATGAAGGTTCCTCACACCTAGGGAATGGGTAAGTCATTTCCGGCATGTATGAGAATAATCGAGTGACATGCTCACATAATCCCTGGCACGGTGGGGTTTAACTAATCAATGAGCCAGGGGAAGCCCACGAGAATCGAACAAATTATTGAATGGGGACTAAAAATTATACAAATTGGATTTTTTCCCGACTACCATCACTGGAATCCACCTAGTAATGAGTGCAACCATCAACATTTCAACATGGATCATTGTCGAAATTTGGTGTTCATCTTTACTCATCATACAACAAATTCTTGACATTCCAATTTTTTTGTTGTCTCTCAATTTTCATTCACATAAAATAATATCACTTAAATTTTATTTTCACAAAAAAGTATACATTGTGATGTTTTTAAAATAAGAGATGCACTATCGTTTTCAATGATCCAAATAATAGGATGAACACATCAAAAACACATTTTGAATATAAATGAAAATAAAAAGTAAAACAATGTACATGAAAAACTATTATTAAAATTTTAATATAAATTCTTTAGTATGTATAATTCAAGGTGTAGTTTAAATATTCTACATTTATAATGTTTTATATCTTGTTTTGTTCAGAGTTTGGTTGGAAATCTAAAAAAAAATAGAATCACATATATTAGTTATGGAAATTGCATAATCTAAGTGCCATGGGGTATTTGAGGGTGTTGAATCTATTTATAGATTCAAAAACATGATTTGAACACTTCCAAATTTATACTTTACCAAAAACAATATACCAAATTTCGACCAAAACCCACTAAAAAATCCAAAGCATAAATAAATAAATTGCTCCATAATTAAATACAAAATAACATGAATTAAAATAAAATTACTTAAACATTTTATAAATATTTCTTGATGTTGTAATGCCCTAACTTAATAGGATGATTAGTATTTAAACTTATGAGTAACTGGATTGTAATTATAACTACAATTTTTCCACTCATATATATTTTAAATATTTCAATTTATAAGATAACTCTTATTTAATACATATTAAATAATGATCCACTTCCCAAAAATGATCCACTTCCTAATAAATTGATTTAATATGTGGGAGAGAGAGTGTTAGATATTTTTAATATTTTTCTTATAAAATAACTCTAATTTAATACATATTAAATAAAGATCCACTTTATAAGAAGAAAGTTATAAAATAAGGAGAGCATATATATATATTTATGTAAGAGTTGGTTCATATAATATATTTATAAAGAAAAAAGATCCACTTTATAAGAAGAAAGTTATAAAATAAGGAGAGCATATATATGTTTTTATATAAGAGTTGGTTTATAGAATATATTTATACAGAAAAAAATATGAGTAGGTAATTTGGGGTTGGTAATTTTGCTTCATGTTTGATAATTTCTTTTTATAACTAAACATAAAAACCATTATAAATACAATTCTTCTAACTCATATAATGTTGTATGTGTGTTGTTATATATTTTAAGGCTCTTTTTATAAGATGATTCTTATTTAATATATATTAAACAAGAGAAATATCTGTTGCAGCATATCCTTGCCAAAAAGATGTTATAAAACTAATGTCCACGATCCTACGATGTAATGCATAAGACTCTATGTAGCATCAAGGATCGGGGCATTACAAATAGGACTCCGACATTAAAAATATCAACTTTTCAATCTATGCATTGTAAATGATATTAAGATTTAAATATAAAAGTATTCAAAATGTAAATATAAAAAGTATTAAAAAGATATTTCAAATTATTAAAAAATAACATTATGAAATAAAGTTGCATGAGGTGGCCATCGGAGCCTTATGAAATAAGGCTCTGTCATAGTTAAGCTATATGCCTGCAAGGCGTTATGAAACAAGGCTTAGACATCGGGGAATTATGAAACAAGGCTCCGATGTTAAGCCAGTTAATGCTCCAATGTGGGTGCTTCTCCATGTAGCGAAATTTTTGCAGCTTCATGGCGATGTAAAGTTGCTCTGATATTTTTTCACCGGATTGAACGGTACCCTGGATACAGAAACAATGTGGATTAATATGTTTCCATTATAAATTTGTTAATATATGTGCAGCTTTGGGGCACAACAGAGAATTTGAGGATTGCTATGATAAATGTATGTGGTGACACCACCAATGAAAGGTGCCACCTAATGACCTATTTCCCCAAGTGAAATGACACGGTTCAATTATGTACCTGATCGTTACCGAAGCAGGTTTATCACCAATCCGCAGGCCATTAGATAGAGGTCCCTGGATGTTGGAACATAATTCCCATCTAGACCTTGGTTAATAATCCTTGCATAAGGTTCCAAGTGTTTAATGTAAGTTATTCCATGGTTTGGCTTCATATTGCCTAGTCTATAGGAATTGTCCACATATTAGACTGGTGGTTTTTCATTATAGCCAAGTTTGTCCACAAGTGTTCCCATTCCCTTATTATGGGGAGTTAAAGGCGCCCTACTTAATGCATTTAATGAGGCAGGCGAACCACTTACCTGGTTTATGGGATAAGGTTGGACCAAGGGCGCTAATGCACTGGAAATGGTCAAATTGCTCATTAATGGCCACTACCAAATCCCTAAACCACCCTCATAATTATTCCATATACATTTATTGAATTTTCTAACTTCTTCATGGTCCTCATAGGTTCATTTAACCTCATTATGGCCCAATATAGGTGTTACACTTGGCACAATGTCATAGATTGGGGGAATCACTCCACTAAGCCTAACATTATTGTGAGATACTCAAATTGCCACTAAGTCTCTCGATTTTGCCTCCTGAGAGCATCTATATATTGTACACATGTTGTTGAACAATAATGTAATGGAAGATCAATCCACGTGAGTGTTTTTCTCTTGTGTTCTACTTCATATTTTCTTCATATTTCTTCTATTTTCTTGTGAATGTTTGGTAAATTCTAAGTGAAGCTTTCTCTAGTAATCTAGATCCACCTGTGACACATATAGAATTTGACATGGTATTAGAGCTTCATAGGGGATCCTAGAGTCTTGCTTCCAAAATATATTTCCAAGTGTGTGTTTTGCAGTTTCCTACAACAACTTCATTATGGATTCAAAAGTTGTTCCTCTCCTCTCTCCATTCAACTATTCAGAGTGGAAAGAAAATATGCGTGCATACTATCAAGATAAAATGTCTCTTTGATGTTTCCATTGGTGTTGTGAGCGAGCCAGAATCTTATGAAGAGAAGTGTGATTGGATCAATTACTATGATAGAGTGTATTGAACTATGTGTCTGGATATACCTCCTAGAATGTATTGTCTCATTGATTTTGTTGAGTATCCATTTGAGATTTGGAGAAATATAGATAAATCTCTTGGCATGCAGAAATAAGATATTAGCTATATGGAGAGAAAGAAAATGGACACCTCCTCATGTGTTCTCCCTCCAAAGGTCCCGACCTCATGCATTTCTCAAGAACTGTTCAAATTGAAGAAGAAGAAGAAGAAGATACAGATTCAACAAATGATCCAGCTCAACTTTCTTCCTCAGTGGATTCCTCTATTTTCCATGAAGTTGTTTTTCATGAAGATAAAATATGATTTGTTGCCATCAATACTGTTGAAGATATGTCTCTCCATTCCACTTCTTTCTCCTCTATATCTTCTATTACGAATGTTGAAGATGGGTTGATGATTGGTGATCAGAGTGAGCCTTCTCTATAAGAGGTTCTTTCTCCATATGAGAGTATTGGTTCGAAAGATGGTCAAGGAGAAGTTTGGAATTCAAGTGAAGATATGTCATTGCTTCACACTCTTTTGATTCCTATGTATTCCTACACCATGACTAGTAGAATTTCTTCAAGTTCATTTGAAGATGGAGAAGCCTTAGCCATCACATGGGAAAACTTGGGACTCTTGTTCCTCTTTCTTGAAGCTGATTACAACTCTCTTGGTTTGATGTTGGTTCTTCAGGAGCCTTATGATTCACTTGGGGTCACTTATTCTCAAGAATAACAAGTCTCTTTTGGACCTCGCACCCTGGTTGGTTCAAAGATCAAGTCTGAAGAACGAACTTAGCTCTATTATCAGTGTTACTCAGTTGTTCTACATGGCTTCAGTTTCTATCATGCAGTTGTACATGTACATGATCTAGTTGAGCACATTCCTCTTCTTCCAAAGAAGGAGGTTCCTCCAGACATATGAACAAGTTCACACATACCTGTGTTTTGTAGCAGTTTATTTTTGGTGTATTTCATGTCCATTCTAGAGGGAGTATTTTCCCCATGTGTTTTTGCCTCTTTCCCCACTTACATGGATTAATAATGTAAAGGGTGACCATAAGCCTTTATTGCTTGGGCCCTCTTAATAATCTTCTTTGCTCACAACCATTTTGGCTTAAGGGGGGGTGTTGGAACATAATTCCCAGATAGACCTTGGTTAATAATCCTTACATAAGGTTCCAAGTATTTAATGTAAGTTGTTCCATGGTTTGGCTTCATAGTGCCTAGTCTAGGGGGTTTGTCCACATATTAGACTAGTGGTTTGTCATTATAGCCAAGTTTTAATAAATTCTCGCTTTCTTTGTAATACAAAAGCTATGTATACACGTTAAATTCCTCACAAGCAACCTATAAGCTGGCTAGCCATTTTACATATTTGTTTGAGAATGGACTGAAATAAAAGTTTGTGGATAAAGGTTTATTTTATTTTATTTTATTATAATAAAATTTAGTTTTTATTGATTTATTATTTTTAAATTTTGATTCTTTAAATAATTTTTTTTATTATTAATAGAATTAAAATTTTAAAAAACACTTATATTAAAATTAAAAAAAAAGTTATATTCTTTAACTTATTAAATCATGACTTTCACATTCTTCATCATTATTTTTAAGCAATATCATATTATCATCGACATTCACATCCACATCCTTTCATCTCCTATTGTTCACATTTTACATGTTTAATAATTTTATGTTAAAAGAATTAAATTTTAAGAATTTAGATCATGTTGGAACACAATACATGGTCGTCCTCCAAAAACCACTTCACGAAACTACTTGTTTTACACCGTCACCACCGTCCAACGCCGCCAATGATTCACCTATCTTTTATTGCCACGTTGTCTTATGCTGACCAGCCATTACAATATACAAGCCAATCTGCCGACTCCGCCGCCGCTTTCAAAGTCACCGTCACGACCAATGTAATTTGGGTGGTAGAAATGAGGCAACCGGCAAACTGTAATTTGGGTGGGAGGAGCACTGACAAAGTAGTCGCCACCGTCACCGACACCACTCACCTATTGATTGGAAACTGTAATTTCAGTGGGAGGAGCAGCTCCGTCCATCGTGGCGAATATTCAGCGTATGAAGGCCTCTTAGTGGTTTCGCGCCGCCAATTCTGTAAGTAGTTTCGCTTTCAATCAGTACCAAGTGGTGGTTAGGGAGCTGATGAGGGCCTAGTGAAGTGTTCAAATTTGAACTTTTCTCCGTCTTTCCAAAGGTGGGCCTTCCTATAAGTGTAAAGTTAAAATTGCCCCTCAAAGAAAAATTAAAATATGAATTTTACTTTTTCAATTAAAAAAAAACATAATTTATATCAACATTTCAAAATAAGGGTAACATTTGAAATTACTCTTCCATATAAATTTCAATTTCTATGTTGAAATTCTTATGCTATAAAATTCGATTCGTTATTCAACATATTGGAAATATCATAAACTAGCATTTGCCTCTTGAGGGGGCAAAAACGAATGCCGGTAGGAAAAGACGAAATTTAGAATGAACAAAAACATAGGCATAGGCAATGAAGGATACTGGTAGGAAAGAGCAAAGTTTGTAACAATCTCATATTACAAAGACATAGGCACTCAACCTATAACAAAAAATAATGTTAAGTTCATGAACACAGTGAGCCAACTACAATTGTTTTTCTCACAATCTCTGTAGTAGTAATCTCAACACTATAGAGTACTACTATATCTGGAATATATAAGCAATTTGAAAAAATATTTATGCAATAATATCAATGAAAACAATGATTATAATAGCTCATAAACTGCACAAACCACTTGTGAACAAAAGTTTGCTTTCATGCCATGTGTTGTAGCAATAATTTAGGAATCTCCATATACAAGTATAGGTACAGAACTCTTTCATGGACCAGCTCTTGATAGTGCCACAATTTAAGTTGTAAATGAATCTTCGTTATGCTTGCTTCAAGAATGGAAGATACAGTAGGAAACCCAAATATGTTTCTTTCTTCTCATTGAGGATTTCAAGTCCACAATAAAAACTTTACATCATTCTCAACCATGTAAAGGCGAACAAACCTGTCACTACATGAACTAATCTTCTGAATTACTAATAAACCAAGGAAAGTAATTGGTTATCAATGAATCTCACCGCATCAAGGATTCACACGTCTTCTGACAATATAGATAGTTCACAACAAAGCACAATAAAAATGCAGACTTACAACACAATAGGAGTGGTGAATCTTCGTTATGCTTGATTCAAGAATGGAAGATATAGTGGGAAACCCAGATATGTTTCTTTCTTCTCATTGACGATTTCAAATCCACACTAATAACTTTACATGCTTCTCAACCATGTAAAGGCGAACAGACTTGTCACTATATGAATTAATCTTCTTAAAATCACTAATAAACCAAGGAAAGTAACCGGTTATCAATGACTGTCACAGCATCAAGGATTCACACGTCTTCTGACAATATAGATAGTTCACAACAAAGCACAATAAAATGCAGACTTACAATACAATAGGAGTGGTCGTAGCTCTCAATATAAAGGTTGTATTTATTCAACGTGGAGGTAGATGAGGAGAGGTCGCTTTGCTTGGCTGCTTCGTTTTTATGAATGTAAAAGAGAGTACACAGTTTACAAATCAGTTGAGATTAATATTTATATCACTACTGCTTGGGATAATCTATTATGAGCTTAGCTTGAAAATCCATTGCCAACAAGGAAACTGAAGAGCATTGAACTAAAAAAATAGTAAAATATAGCACTGTTACAAAAATATGAACAAGCATTTAGGTTTTTTAGAGAAAAGGAATCCCAATAATATCCATTGAAAAGTACACATTACATATAAACATTTATGCAATAATTTCTCAAGAAGGGAAATTTGTTTTCATTGACAAAGAATAATAGATGAACAACAAAAAGGGTTGGTTCACCACTATATAGCCTTGGAAGAGTTTGTTATCTGGTGAAATTGCAAAAATGAGAATAGTAGGCAAAGTTTTCATTTGAGTGTTGTACATATGAGAAGATACAAATGATATTTACAATTAAAATTAGTTGGACGCTTCTAATTGGAAATATAGTCTGCCCATGCAGTAGCTTCTTCAGTTATGATATTATATTCGTCAAGCTTTAATAGTTTTAGAGACACTTCATGATAAGACAGTTATGTTTCTATATTTGCAACTTCTATTGGTGCAGCCTTACAGGTATCCTCAAGGAAAATGAGATGTGTAGATGTTTTCCTCACATAGAAGTTGATGTCTTCTTCCGTTAGAGCATGCCATAGGGTGCTGACATTTACGGTGAACCTGATGGATTTCCTCATAGAAGTTTGTGCACTTTTCAAGAGTTTTATCAATCTCGACATTTAGTCGATTAGTGGTTTTCCTGCAAATTCAAGGAGTGCAATATCCGGCTTCAGGGTCGCTAGTGTTTTTTGAGGGAGGTGAGGAGGAAATGATGGGTTATTTTCTCTCCCAGTTAATTGTTTGTTAATCTTGTTGCCAGTAGTAATCAAATGTTGATGCATTGTTATTGAGCTTGCAGCAATTTCCTGCATCCTTGCCATGAATGGTTTGATATTGTAGATTTGTTGAGAAATTGTTTTTTGACAGTTTGAGACTTGCTCTTGAAGCTTGCATGCTTGTGCCTAGAACTTGGTGTCAGTTGCGTTGAGAGTGAAGAATAATGTTGGTGTCCCTTGTTGATTGATCATGTTAGCTAGTTCACCCCGGCTTTTATTCCAATAGGAACGTGTCCCACGAAGGATGGAGCCAAAGCGCATAACTCATTCAACGATCTTAGCATCGGGCATGTCTTGTAATTGATGTACAAGTTCTGAGATGATTGGAGGCAATGTATCTTCAATGTTCCATTTGAAAAATACGGAAGCAGTAGAATGACTACAGTGGCGCATCATGAGGTTATATATGTAATAACAAAACTGAGGATGTTGGCCAAATCTATTGTCATGGTATCGAAGAAGGTGCAGTGCATAATTGTCCATCCCAACCTCTTGAATGTGTGGTTGTTTAAGCATGGCAACTCTAGTTGGAAACAAGGTTGGGAAGGCCATGGAGAGGAGGCCTATTGTGTTGTACTCATTGATAGGGGAAGCATCTATTGGTGGTCAGTCAATGCAAGGTGGAATTGGTGAATTTCTTGTGGCTAAGAAGTGTTTGATTTCACCAACCTCAGTTCCACAATTTGTTTGTGTAGATATAAAGGAGGAGGATTGTACTTCATGGGGTTCAAGAAAGCTGGGTGGTTGAACAGTAGAAGATGAGGTATGGTCAGCAAATGGGGTTTCATCGGCTGTGACATGATGAAGGAGAGATGAAATGTCTGTTGGTTCAAAAGGCAAAGAAGATAATGCAATTGGGTTAACTTGAACATCTTTGTAGTATGGGTCATTTGATAGTTTGTATTCAAGAACAGCAAGAACACGTGCTAGACTAACAAAGAATTCATAAGGCTTGTTTGTAGGGCTGCATTTGCGAACAATAAGGATGTCAATGTGTGAAAGTAAACGGGGGAGGGAAGTGGCAATGCTAGAAATGTTTTGCGGGAAGCTAATAGTGTGGCCAGAATATGTATATTGTCCGCCATGGGCATGAGTGACTTGTAAGATTGGGTTAACACGAGAAATGAGCATTTATTCAACTTGAGTAATCCTTGCAAGTACAAATGGTTGTATTCCAGGATCCATGTTGTTTTCCAAGGAAAAGCGGTGGACATTTTTTTTTTCTGCGATACAATGAGAAGATGCATATGCACCACAAAAGTGGTTTGTTTTAATTCCAGGATAAGATTCCATGCATATAGAGCATACATTCATGGGGGATAGTTTGTCCAATAGTGTATGGAATTATTGTTGTGCACCATCGAGGCTAGAGTTTGTTGAATGGGGTGCTGCAGATGTGGATGGTGGAGAGGGTGTTAGGGAATGTTGGACAACGTGAAATGGGGAAGGGATATTAACAAGTTAACGAGTGTCTCTATGTAGAAGGCGTTGACGCTTGTTTTTTTTTTGAGCATATAGAACTCTTCTGTGTGCATTGATTTGATGAGTGTCAAGATTTGTCGACATGCATACAAAAAAATTGTGCGGTGGTTATGATCTTGATGGTGCCTTTGGCGAAAGAGAAACATACTATATATTTAACCATTGGAAGAGTGAACACAGGTAGATTGTAAAAGATAAGGGGAGCATGGATAAATGATGATAAGTTGTTGCAAGAAATAAATATAGGCGCTTTTGAACATTGTTTATAAAGAAATGAAGTATAAAATAAGAGCATATATAAGATTGCTTATGAAGGTTAGAAATAGTACTTGATAAAACAATGCTAATTTTAGGCTGTTAATTACTAACTAAGAGAAAGGCAACATATTAGAAAGTGGCAAGATATGTTAAAATACATCTGTTGGTCAACACAATGTTACAACAAAACAAAAATAATATAATATTCAAGACTGTTCATTGCTAGTTACAAGTACCACTTAAGTAACAATGTTGATACAAAAAGTTGTAGCTGCTAAGTATGAGAAGAATGTAAACAAATTTGGGACTGAAAAGCAGTCAAACTTGGAAAAAGTGAATGTAAAGGTAAAGTTCAAAGCTTGCGGACAATTGGATGCCTATTGAGCACAATGTTGTCGCTTTCATCAAGTGGGTCAATTGTTTCCAATGATGGTGAAACCTCTTCAGACATGACAACGAACACCTTCAAGCGAATATTTGAATTAAAAATTTTTGTCTTCACCGATAAGGTCAAAAGGTACTCTCGAGCACAAACACATTGAACAATTTCCATGAGAGATGTTGGATCATTTGCTAAAAGGCACAAATATTTTGCAGAGACCCCCATGAGTTGTTTCACAGCACCATCAAAGGCTATACTTTGCATGGGGAAAATCAAATACTCCATCAAGCTTTGAAGTTTCAATGCTCCTACGAAGGATATGATACCTGTAATAACTTGAACACAATTCTAATTGTGATGTCGATTCCTCAATAATTAAAACTTGAATGTTAGTACTTCTATGATCAATGAGAAAAAAAATGGCATAGAAGAAACTGCAAAGCTCATTCTAGTCCAAGAAATAACTGTTATTGCATTTTTTGGATACTTTATGTTTACGTAAAGATTTGGTTAAGTCTATATAATGCTTCAATAGTGATGTAACTTATCAAGAAATATGAAATGGAAAGAGAATAATGCTTTAATTGGGAAACCATTCTAAATAACAATGAACAATGGCATAGATTAGAAGCCTGCATAGGATATGCATAGGATATTCAAGGCTTCAAGCGCACAATAGGATATTCAAGGCTCCTTGGCTCCCCATGAGGTAATTTTATAACTCCCCAAGGAAGAAGAGCACCTGACCAGTTAGAAACAAAGATAAATAGAAACATAGTTCCAGATTTTATCAACTGATTTGTAGATACCCGAAATCCTTGCTCCTCCTAAGCTTCCATGAGAATTCCCTTTCTTTGCTAACAACAAGAACAGACTTTATCATAATAAAAATTAACGTTCAATATATACAAATGTATATGTATATATATATATATATATATATATATTTGGTGAAGGAAAGGATTTAGACCTGTAGCCATGCCGATTCCTAGAACGAGTCCAATGAATGAATATGTGAGAGACATTACAGCTGCAACTGTTGACAACCACCAAATTTTTCTGAAATTAGGAATCTATGAGAGCAACACTTGGGATACTCCAAAAAACGCCATTTACAGATTGTTTGATATATGGCAAGGCGATTCTTTCCCTTTCTCGTGAAAACAGTCTGATCGACCTATTGCCCTGCAAAAAGCAATGTGAAATCAATATATTGTATATTGTATGTCTCTAAGAATATATTTTACAGCAAAACCCTAATTATAGAAGCAATGATGGATATACAGAAAGGAGGATACTCACACCATGCTTATAGAAGTAGTGATGGTATATCCAATGGATGTTCCCAACAGATTCAGATACTGTTGGGAGAAAAGCACGAAATGATCTTTGATGACCGATATGTATCAGTCGTTGATTGTCATTGTCATTGTCATATATTTTAATCTCAACCACTCATTCAAATGGTGGTTAGGGTTTTTGTCTCTCTCATTCCTATTTAAGGAAGAGACCCCCCTCATTGTAAAGTGACTTTTGGCTCTTGGCTATTGGAATAAAATTTGATTCTTGTGAGAAAGTCTTGGATATTGGTTTGGATGTATGGCTATGGTGATTGAAACTACTTTTCCATTGCATTGAGCATCTTGGTGAATATCTTGCACAGTTTTCTATCCATATTTTTACTTGCAGGTGAAGAGGACGATTTGGTAGAGGGGTGCACTGGCTGGGGAGACTCACCATGTCTCTCTCTCTCAAATCCGGTTTATTTAGGGAGTAGTTTTGTCTTTGTACCAGTTATTCTCTACATATTATTCTTTGTTTGCATTTACCCTCATTCTTGTTTGATAATTGAGTTGATCTTCTTGGTTTTGGAGGAAGAGAGGGGCGCACTTGTGGATTTGGGAAAATCATGTGATCAAAAGAACAAGCCAATTCTTCATTTGATCTTTGCAGGAGTAGTCCTTGTCATGCTAGAATCCATTCTCATCATCCAGGTGCGCTCATAAGGTGAGTATTTTTATTTCTGTAACTTACCCATCTGTCATTTACTTCCAAACCCTCACTGCTAAAACCTCTAAAAATTCCTTGGGTTTAACTACTTAGAATTTCGGCAAACCATTTATGGGTTTTTACCTCTAGACCTATCCCCAGGTGGGTTCTCAAGGGCATCACCTTCTGAGGACTCCATCTGCCCTTTTCCCTAGGAACTGATCCTTTAACCCTTGCACCCTCCTTGGTTTGCTTATCTTTCGGGTTGTTAAACCCTTGTTTTTCGAGCTTGTGTGCCTTGATACTGTCATATCAACCTTCAAGCTGTGCTAGAAAACCTTAACTCTTCCAGATCTACTACTTGGGATTATTTTCCCCATTTTTAATTCACGTTTCCCAAGCTAGTTAGATTTGATCATTTACCCTAGCACTTAAATCATGGATCCATTCTTAATCTTCGAGTCATTGTGTCTAATACATCTAAGATTGAATCTCATCTACCTTAAGCCTCCATAGTGACCTTATTCCTTAAATCTAGGGTTCTTCACCCCTCACCTTACGTACCCTATTGAATAGATTGATTTGGTGATTGGGTTAGATCTCTCCTGCCGAGAGTAGATCAAGGTCTCCCCCTTGTTATCCGGGCTTGGATAGCAAGAAGCGAAGAATGCCTTGATTGGCGTGACAACCAATCCATCTTGGGGATCAAGGCCCTTTTAGGTCACCTCTTTAGTTGTCTATCTCCTCTATCGTTCTGAATAGGATCTTTGTTTGGGGAAACTACAAGTTGTGTGATAATAGGACCCAAACTTGAACATAGCACAAGAAGCCTTACTTCTTGTCAAAGTACATAGGAGACATAGGAGGCTCAACCAACCAAGAGAGGGCAGAGACTTCGCAAAGTTTGGTTTATTGGTCTAACCTATAGGTTGCTAGTGTGTCTGCATAGTAAAAAACAATAGAGGATACTAACTCATCATATTGCTTCTTCAATTGCATTATAGCTAGTTGTTGTGTGTAGGCTACACTTACTAATGGGCCTTGAAGCCATTTTGAGGGATAGAGAGCTTTGTATAACACAAAGAACAAAGACTGAGAATAATTTTTCAGCATAGGATACTTGTTGATGAGTTGAGTGGGGGCTATAAGTCCCTCAATTATGGATCACATCACCTGCCCTTAACCAAAATAGGTACATTGACTTGCCAAATACATATGTTACTTGCAAGTAATAAATCTAGATTGCAAAACAATCTTTTCAAGTTGATTTTTTAATCTCTTTCGGGAAATATTTGGATTGTAGTTTTCAACTTCATGAAAGATATATTGTCAATGAGCTACATAGAGAGGCTACTGTAAAATTTCACATTCATGCTTCATGACAGAAACACCTACATGGTAAATGTTGTTATAACCTATTCATAACAAACTTTACCGTCGACTTAGTTGGTTCCCTATGCTGGAGAAATTACATATGTTGCTTAAAAATGGACCTTCTTCAAATCAAGAACTATATAGATAGATGGATCAGATAAAATGAGAAAGACACAAGAACATAAACCCTCTTAAGAAACTTCCTTGGAGAGAGATTAAGAGCAAAGGCAAGGTTAATGTTGAGTAGATTAAAACATAGGGTAGTACCAGAACTTGTTTTATATCAAAAGTCGATGCATTGATTACAAGAATACAATTCATTGTAAGCAAAACAAAGAAGAGTCATCTTCTATATATAAGAAAGCGGAAGGCACTTTTCAATGTAGTCTATAAAAATTGCCCGCATGGGTGTGGCTCATTGGCAGTTCACTTGATATGAAGTCACATGTTGTAAATTGGAGGTCACGAGTTCAAATCACACCCGGCTTTACCCGTGTCTCATGCTTGCGGGGTGTGTGGGGCACCTAGGGGTACAGTGGTAGCGGTATTGGATCCCTGGACCCCGTGTCACGCGATTACCAGCCCAGTCTCCAGTTGTCGATTCCCCTAGCACAAAAAAAAGGGTTGTAGTCTGTAAAAATTGTTAAAGAGGCCAACATCCTACTACTCTAATATTTAGTAGAATTGGATGATAATAGAAGTCAGGTTTCTATTAAGTTCAAATCAATCGCATAATTAACAAGTGCTACGTGGTAGCGTAGTCCCTACCAATTAAGTTGGGAGTAGGGACGAAAAAATAAGTGAAACCGTGGTCATGCAATAGACAGAGTTGACAAGGGTAAGTGTCGGCTTTTTCCCGTTAAGCGTAAAAATGATTATTTGTTGAACCACGAGCTATAACATGAAGAATTTCCTTGGTAAATCATTGCACAGTTACCTTAGTCAATTAATCGATTAGTGCTTTGATCACTGGTGCCTTTCTTAATGCTAAGAAAATATGTAAATATGTCCAAAGCTAAAAGTTTCAAACTTTTAATCCCATGCACACATTTCGCTTAAGGTCTTAGTCCAAGCCTCTCATCGTAACTTTATTTTAAGGATTATAAAGTAATTTGGTTAAAAATAATTATGTAAAGAAAATTCATTTACATACACTAAATACCATTTTGGAGCATTTTGGAGCTTAGCAAATGGTTTTGGAATACCACGCTTGTTCTTCTGTTATAACTCATTGGCTTCCACTCAGAAGTCCTATGTTGCTAGATTCCACGTCAAAAGTTGTTAGCTGCTTGCAGAGACATAAGGCAGGGTTAAATTCAAAAGATAAATATTTAAATATACCTAATCTATCCAATGTCGTTGAGATTAATCAGCTTATAAAGTAGCTATAATATTATTTTATATTATCACGTGTCTATTATTATTAATTTTTCACCATATAGCTAATAGATTACATTACATTGGTTCCTTGTAAAAGTTCCCAAATTTTTTTATGTTATATTCGGACATATAATCAATGATCATTTTGTAAATTAGTAAATTAAGTTTGAAAATTACACTAGCTCTTCAATATTCGTGCAGTATCTTAGTTACAGCAAATGCTTTTTTTAAAACTCAAAACACCTCTTTTTGTGGGCACATTGAACAAAAATTTAAGATCCATATTGATAATCCCTGGGAGTTGAATGAAATTCAAAGATAGCAACAACATGGATGACATGCAAACATTGACGGAGCATAAACTGTCATCCTCGGCTTCAGAAAATCCAACTTTCAATCTTTCAATGCAGCCATGTCCAAGTAGCAAGTAGGGTTCTGATTTTTAATAGACAAGTGTAGTCTGCAAGGCACTGGTATGTTGGTGTTGATAGTGTCATTTATTTCTCCTTTAAATTATGTGGATATATTGCTTAAAACTATTAGTAAAATATTATTAAATAATAAATACTAACAAGAAAAATCACCCAGCCAACGTAATTATGCCTCGACAAATTGCAATCCTTCAATTGCATGCAAAGCACGTGGAAACGCCAAATGTTCGTGCATTGTTTGTTGTGCATGGTTTTCTAAATGCTTATTTTGTTAAGGTTGTAGTTTCTCCTGGATTCGACACTTAGAGCAAGCAAATATTTGAGACTGGAACCCCACTTCATCTCAAAGAGCAGATTGATGCATTCCCTGCAAGTACGCGAAGAAGAAGACGATGGTGATGCCCCAATTAACACTTTCTTGGAAAAGTTTGTAGCAGTTATGCGCACCAATCTCTCAGAAGTTTATGCTGATGCAGGCATAGAAGTCATAAATGGTATGCTTGAAATCATTGTCAATAAATTCATTATAGATAGAGAAAGGAACATTCGAAGGTTCGCAACATTTTTTAGGATTTTTGGTCTATGGAAACACAAGACTTCAATTGAGATGTTTGGAAAATTTTCAAGGAGGTCTCCAAAGGCATTGTCAAAGATATGCATAAGGCTTATCTGGATGCATCCAAGGATAATTACATTCAGTATAATTCATCCTACAGTCAGTTAGGATTTTCGTAGCAGCAACCCGAATCAATTTTTATGCTTGTTATTGACATCATATAGCATTTTCTTGTCATCCAAGTGTTGTGCTAGACATAGTAAAGAAGATACAAATACAAATAAAAATCACTTTCAGTGACAGTAGTGCACAAAGCAAATATAATGAAGCTCGTTGATGGACTTTCGTTGGAATCTTGCCATGAGGTTGCTAATAAATACCCCGGCATTAATCATAATGAGATCTAGACTACTGTTGTGGTCATGGGTACAATCATAGCAGGCGGAAAGAGAGCACTCATTGTGTAATACTAGGCAGCAAAAGCCATTGAGGTAATATGCAAACACATTTTCAAGATAAGTTATTGATTTACACATGCAATTTAGATTACACCACTGCACAAAACTATTAATCAAGTGATACATAAGTGTCTTTTCTTTCATTTCATATACTACAAAAGCATATAGACTTTCATTTCATATACTATAGAAGCATATAGAATGGCAGGATGCTTCGGTTTATTGTGCCTTTACAACTGTTTGGTTGTTGTGTCTCTCAAAGTCCACTTTTGGCCATACTGGCCATGAAAAAATCTATTGATATCTATTTGTCCTTTAACACCACCATTTTTCAGACAAGCAATCCTGCATGAAAAATTGTATTTCAGTGGTGAAAGTGATACATGCAAAACAAAAACTGCAGTGCAAGGAGATGATACTCGGGAAAGGAGATGACACTAGAGTAGAGGTGATTTGCTACAAACCCTGACCAGATTCTCCTGCTGAATGGACCAATGCAAAAAAATATGTACCTGAAACCAAAGTGAATCTTCTTCCTCCTCCAAGGCTTTCTCTTCCTCATTGGCTCACTTGTGCTCTCTTGGTTTCTTCCGTCTGCAAATTCTATGATCCCACTTTCCCATGAATGGAGCTTCCATAGATCAAAGTTCCGCAACCATGGGTATAGCATTTTTTTTTGAGGATTCACAGTCATGAAATCCTTCACTATGGCATAAACCTGAGGCTTGAATTTGAGAGCCCAATTACGGTTAAGCTTGGCAAGTACTGCAATCGCATAGCAAAAGTACCCAAAGTGAAAATGGTGATCATTATATACTCCCAAGCCAAAATCTGCTCCTAAATCCTGAGCACCATTTTTGCTAATCAGTTCACCCCACTTGTTGTCATAAAGGAATGAATTTCCTTGAAAGCTCCCATCAAGCCACGGAATAATGGATTCCTCCAAAAATTCTCACGCACGAGGAATGACGTCTAGGTAATGAGCTTCTTCGTCTATCAATGCAAATCTTGCAGCTCTTGCAAGATGATTCCCATAGAAATAAGTAGAAGATGTTTTAATAGGCTGAAGGTTTGAAACATCCTGCTTTAGAGCATCGATGACATGGTCTATTGCTTCCTGGTTTTGGAATCCTTTTATGGAATACAAATATACAGCAATTGGGGTCTCCTCTAGAACCCATGAATCTCCCACAATACCCAGAAGTTCACCATCCATGCTAGAATAGTTGAGTTGGGTGATAATCATGTCAGGTGCAGGGGATGTCAGGATTTGTCTATGCACTAAATGGGAAAGCATCAGTAGCTCTGCCCATCCTTTCTTCTTCCAATGATAGGTCGCTATGAAGGGCATATGCAGGTCGACGCACCCACCAACCGGATAAGCTGTGTTGAACTGATCCAAAATTTGTTCCTTTGCATCTGCAATTTCTCCATCTTTTTCTGAGAGTATACTTATTCTCAAGATGCCTTGATGGGATCCAAACACGCTCAAATCCTTGTTGAGATATAGAGAATTGGAGCTGTAGATAAGCCATGTCTGTCGGTTGTTGAAGACAATATTATGCTTGGTGTCATGATCGTCGGAAGAAACATTGAGTACCGCGTTTGTCGTGGAGAATTGGAGGTCAACGCCCTTGATGATTCAGGTGATGTAGGGGCTCCCTCGTACAAGGGGCACTGTGAGGGGTCCTGGAAGATCTAATGTGATGCTGAGATCGTCTAAATGAGAAACAACATGGGAACTGTTAGGGGCACATGAAATTATGAGATTGGCGACAAATACCTGGAATATGAAACCCGGCTGAACGACTTGGGGAGGATAGTAGATGGTGAGGGCGTCATTCTTGGATTGAACGAGGTATGGATGAATGTATTCTGGTTGCGATTCGTTCTTCAACACATAGTTTTGCCACGCGTTGTTAGTGTGCAGTGGCAGCCAATGCAGATCGTCTGTTAAAAAGGAAGGGGGATCAGGAGACCGATATGTATCAGCCAACAACATAGAGGTATAATAGGTGACAAAGGAAAATCCCAACAAAACCAGTGGCCCTGCTATCCAACCCAGCTGAGATATACTCCATGCCAACAATAGCACGTAGGATCCAATCACCAACGAAAAGCATGACCATCCACGTGGCAGGATTCCATTCACTCTATGAGCGAGGAATCTAGCTGACGTGGATGGTTATGCTTCTCCGTGGTGAAATGCCTATGACGTAATTATAATCAGTCACTCACATCATGCACTTACTACTCAGTTGCGCAAGATGGCGAGTGATGACTGACAACTACGAGGCACTGGCCATCGGGATTTGACTCTGACTCTCGAGTCACTTTGGGTTGAGATCTAAGGTGTGACAATGTGTCAACGACTATAGATGTAACAACAAAGAACCACTACTAGTCTACTACTATGCCCAAAACGAAACTGAAACTTTGTGCCTACTACCTATGTGAAGTTGGTTACCAATGTCCACTCGTTTTTCATCAAATTGAAATTCAAATGGCTGGTTTGATGAGTCCTCCTCTACAATACTTCATTTCTTGCATGAATGTCACATACTTGTGGCAACTCTAAACAACACTCAATGGCATGAAACTAGAAATAATGGAATGCATCTAGGACCATAAACCGTGTAGAGGTCGATCTATGCATTGATATAGAGAAGTGGCACTGGGTGCACGATATGGAGAAACAATGAGTTAGAAAAAAAAATTGGACCAAAAAACCACAATGGTTATTAAAAAAAATAAATGGCTCAGGAATAGTCTCAATTTGATGGGCGGAATGATCATGATGTAATCTCTCTCTGTCCTTCCAAACATATTTGGTTTCTCACCACATTTGTCTTCGACACTCGCCACCAAAATACATATAAAAATTACATGTCTTTACATCATCTTCTCTTTAAATCCTCATCACATATTCATAACTGGATTATTCTCACCACAGTTATCTTTGGCGCTCACCACCAAAACACATATAAAAATTACATGTCTTTACATCCTCATCTCATAGTCATAACTAAGGATTATTATGCATGCACATCATTTTCTCTTTAAATCATCATCTCATCGTCATAACTAAGGATCATCATGCATGCACATCCTCACCCTATAATATCAATTGGGTCAGGGTGCAAAGACAACCATAAAATATCAAATGTGTCAAGATGCAAAGAGTAAGAGACAACTATAAGTAATTCTTATATTAAATTTACTATATAAGTATTTAATTGACACTATAAAATAAGATTGTACACGTTGGATTTTTGTGATCTTCTTATCACTCCTTATCAATGTGATTGTAACGCACTCTTTGAAGGTGAAGTCCACAATTTTAAGTCTTCTTCCTCATTCGACTCATGCCTTTTGGTAAGACAATAAGGAGGGTAGTGGCATCCGCATTGAAAATGGTTTCGACATAGAGGTAGATACATTAATTCTTTTCATTAAATAACTTAAATTCCATGCCATTGATTGTGAATTCGTCGAATCATGGATTTGGTACAAAACACAACAAATTTTAGAGCTTCAAGCTCTTAATTACTCACATATAGAATTTTCTAAAATCCAACCATTAACAAACTTATTTTGGTGTTTTGGTTCAATTTAAAAGGAAGATTGTTGAGACTCAAACATGCAACGAGTTGCAAGGCTCTAGTTGACTTAGGCTTGATTCCATTTCCCCTCCATCCCATACCTATACGTTGTTGCGACAAGTGTTGATCAACAAAATTTGATGCCCCAACCCCTCGGATGCTAGTGTTGCTAACTTGCTTGGTCTAGAAGTTTTTTTTTTTTTATGTTTGATGAGATATGCATTATTTTTTCTTAGATGCCTAATGTCCATGATACTTACATCTCTCGGGATTGAATGGATGCCCTCTCTCTGGTTTGAATTAAGTTTTTGATTGGTTTCATATGTATTTTTTGGTTGTAGGTTTATTATAGTCTTGCTTTGCTTAGTGGCTTCCTTTTGTACATAATTAACAGTAAGTAATTTTCTCATGCTTCTAGTTTTATTTTAAGACTATATCTAGTTACAATGTCCTAGACCATCCATAAGATCATTTGGATGCCCCAATATGGTTATTCCATAGCCTAAGTAGTTTTTATGTATAATGAAATGTGCTCCAACCCGGAAAAATAAAACATAATAGTTGTTATTTTAATGAATTGTA
The DNA here is from genome assembly GCA_027924585.1 of Larix kaempferi. Taxonomy (NCBI): domain Eukaryota; kingdom Viridiplantae; phylum Streptophyta; class Pinopsida; order Pinales; family Pinaceae; genus Larix; species Larix kaempferi. Next base: position 640,688 of record BSBM01000926.1, on the reverse strand, counting down.
AAATTAATGTTACATATATGACAAATTAATGTGTTCAAATTATGTTTTATTGAAAATATTTCATTTTCATGTAAATATTAAGGAGTGCTTATTTGTTCATGATTGTAAAAAAATGGATGGGAAATATTTGTTTTATACATTTTTGGGGGGGAGAGTTTAGTTAATTTATACTTATCAATTGAAGTACAATTATTTATATTTTCCTTCATCTTTGAAGGGCTCCAAGAACAAATGCCCTTCCAATTGAAATTAAGACCCACCCTTTAAATTTGATCACTGGCCTAATGCCTTGGCCTACTGACACATAGGTATTCAATATATCTTGACAAAGTGATTATAGAGATACCAAAACACAATAAACCTACAACTAACATATTCCATGGTACATTTTGCAAAATTTTGAGGCTATGCAACCATTTTTGAGGTTCCTTTAGCATCATTTCCTTTAATTTCTTGTTGAAGAGTGCCATCTCCCTTTGAGCATTCTTTATTAGACCTAATAGAATCTAAGGGCTTTCCTACCATTGATTAAGAGTTCTTGGCAAAACCCAATATCATATTATACTACATATCCACATCTGAAGACAATGTATCAATTCTTTTTCCCATTCCTTCCATTCTTGTTTCCAAGTCATTGTAATGAGCTTACTAAGATTTTATCTAATTATCAATGCTCTGATTTAACTGAAGAATTTATCCTTGGATAGCATCCATTTTCTTACTAACAACCTTAAGACTTTACGTGGGTCCATTACTCTGCACAATGCACGTTTTTCCTTTATGTCTATGAGCTTCCATTAGTAATTCTTGTTGATTTCTCATCTCAAAAGAAGTTGAAATGTCATTGTAGTGTCCATATGAAACAAAACCAACAAAGATACTAGAAATTGTTGGAGATAAATCTTCAACAACCCCTTAGTCTCGATAGAACCACCTAAAGTTGGGCTTGTAACCAACCTACCACCCAAACAAAAATCCACCACAAAATGCCTATCCACAAACTCCTAGGTGGAAGAGTAAGACCAAAGAAGAAGGAAACATGAATTCCCACACACCTAGTCATCATAGAAAGCATAGAGAGGTGTAATAGAGAGTTGCAAAATACTTGAAACTCCTTCACTTTTTCATCACCAGACCATTCCAAATGAATCAAGGATCAGAGTGCCCATGTACTAAGCACCAAATCCCAAATAATTTCCACATATTTTCCCCGAAATTGGCTTTTAATATCCTAGGATTATCCCATCATTGAAGTGCTCTCCCAACTCATCAATGACAACACCTTCAATGCTTTCGAGCGTTGGTATGCATGAAGGGTGTACTACACACATGGAGGTTGTAAATGCCTCATCCTTGTAATTATCCTCTTGACCAATCGTCACCACCTTCCAAGTTAGGTTGTGATTCATACTACCTCGTATTAATTTCAAGCAATGATACATGGGGAGGAATCCCCGCACCCCCCACCAAACCCCATATTTTGAAATCCATTGTTTCTCCAAGGTCAATGTCATGTAAGCAATTATATCAACATGAGAATTTAATCCTCTGAGAGTATCATGGCACCTAATTCTCTCAAAACATGATGTGCTTGGCTAAGGAGATGACAATACAAATGTTGGATAAATCAATTTTCTTATAACTAGTATGGAGTCTCATAAGACAATGATTTCTCCATTTGTTAGATTCTATAATAGAAAAAAGACCTTGATACAAAGACAAAAATATGCCTAGTTGTTCGTAATCACTCCCAAGCCTCACATAAAGGTCAATTCTTGTTATCCATCAATGTTAATCATAACTCCCCTTACACATACCACCCCTATTGTGAAATATTATGTTTTTTTAATAAGAATGACTAAATATTTTATATTATAAAGTAGTTGAGGAAATCCCTAACAGTCAATGACTTACAATCGATCCATATACAAAATTTCTATTAAATGAAAAACAAATCCTTCAAGTTTTCCTTCAGCATAGACAAACCAAAATACATACAAAGCCTTCAAAAAATCTCTGAAACTACACTGCCCAATAAAATTTCCTAATATAACCATGCAAGTAAAAAACATAGATCTTGACAAGGATAAGAGAAAACATGGCCACTGTGGCCTTCTACCATCAGTTGGTCTTTCTACACATGGTCCTAAGTGTTTGTTCCTTCAATTTTCCCAATGGTCGTTTATTGTATTGTCTTCTCTTCCATTTCCTTTGAACCCACGCATCATATTGTGTTTGGGAGAAACCCTGAATCATATTGAAATGCATTTTCTGATTCACTAATGAGATGCTCCATTTTATCCCCCTACTCCTTAACTATGGACTTAAGCGCATCTTGCCTAATTTGCTATTGCTCTATATGAGAACCTACATGCTTAGTGGATTGTCTCATCCCATCCATTTGGGAGTTGATCCTCCTGATCATTCTCTTGATATCTCTTATCTCACTCAGGACTTCCCCACTAGCTATATCTATATTCAAAGAATGGGACATTCCTTTTCCTACCCACCAAGAAACAAAATTGTAAATTCCAAACCTGACTATTACAAGAAAATCAATAATAGAAATGGGAAAGGAGGGTGAGGAAGGAACGCAAGTAGCCTCGATCTTAACATAAAAAATGATTAACGCAAATGTTCTCAAACCACAACTAATTCGAAAACTGAGATCCTGGGTCCTATAGCTTACATTTGTCTACGTCCTAGAAATTCTTGCTAGAAAAAACTGCAATGAACCGAGCATTGTCTACTTCCATGTCCACGTTCCATCTTAGCGATTCCTTAGAAATCCCACTTGCATTTCCAACAATCAAACTGAAGAACATAATACAAGAAACCTATGTGAAGTGTGATATGGAGTAGAAGATCCAAGGGCACTCGAGAAAAAAAAATCCCTTGTTGGTGATAATTTCAACAAAACCCTTTGCACACTACTTTATATCCAACTACCATTTGGATCAGATGCCTAGCCTTCCTCCATAAACCTAATAAAATAAAAAAATTATAATGAATGTGCATTAGATTTGTAATCCCAAGGAAACCATCTTCATTTTGTGGGTCTCGCATTTTGCACCAAGTCTCCTTTATCAATCTTAATTGTCGTATTTGCTAAATGATCAGCAATTCGGTTATTATGTTACCTGATATGCAAAAATTTTACATCCTTTAGGTTTTTAAGGTTCTAGGATATTCTTTTGTAGGTCCTCCCCCGAAAATTTCATTTCCTTGGAGCTTGTTTCCTTGCCTGCTTAATGACATGAAGAGAGTTTCCAAAAATTAGAACCTATTGCAACATGAGGCCTTTCACAATTTCAAATCCTAAGAGTAAGGAATACATTTCAGCTTGATTGTTAGTCATGTCTCCTAGACCCCAAGTGGACTTTAGTTCTTTTCCTCTAAGGACATAAAGAACTCCCCACCCTAGCGCCACCCGCACCTACTGCCTCATATAGTAAAGGGTCATGTTACAAATGATATTTTGTATAAATATTTATACAAGTAATTAATACATTCATCAAATCTCTATATATCATTAATTAAGGAGAATCTAATGGTTGACATGTGTACTTTTTGTAAGGTGTAAGCTAAAGTATAGACGATTTGCACCCACTATCCGACAAATTTCTAGTCAAAATCCGACGAATTGTTGAAATGACAATTTTCAATTGTTGGAATTGCATAATAAAGGTTCCCCAAGGGTAATTGAGGGCACTGAATCCATTTCTACAATCAAAGTTGCAATTTGAACAATGAAAATTGCAATTTCATCAACAAATCATTTCATCAGATTATGGCCAACTCGTCAAAGAAGGTGCAAATCGTCTAGACTTTAGCTCACAGCCTTTTGTAACTTTTCTTTGTCTATATCAATTTTACTTTGTTTAAATTTATATATCAATATATAATTAGGATTCTTAAGTGTTTTAGATCTTTGAGTCTTCAGTATATGAGAATTTATTCTATTTCTTTTGAAAATGCATAGAGCAATCACCAATTGAATAATCATGGTATGACATCATCATCAAAATAATGGAAAATTTCTCAAATAAAATATTTATAATTCTAATATCTTTAGAGTTTTTATTAAATAAACATATGTGAAAACCTCCCTCGAATCTCTTCAACATTTCCATTCACCCGTTTAGGGAGTATGTTGGTTGTAAAGGTGAGAGTAAAAGTTGTAGATAAAGATTTACATTTTAAATAGGTGTAGTCTAAAAGTTTGACGATTTTGAACTGAAAATTTTGATTTACCGACATGATTTTGAAAAAAATTGGAAGAAAGTTTTAAATTTTGGGTGCCCCATGAGCTTTTGATGGTGTTGGATCCGTTTCTACCATCAAAACCACCATTAAAACATAGTAAAAAACAAAATTTGCAAAATAAAAACGTATTTTGTGTACTACACATACACGCCCCTTCACTTTGCTATTCATTTTTTATTTATTTATATTTATATATTTTGCATGTTTGATAATTGAAATATTAAAAGGAGTTAAATTTTAAAATTTAAAATTATATTCAAATAGAATTGCATTTATATTATTTATATTTTATATGTTTTATATTTTTATTTATATTTTACATGTTTGATAACTGAAATATTAAAAGGAGTTAAATTTTAAGATTTTAAATTATGTTCAAATAGAATTGCATTTATATTGAAGGAATTTTTTTTGTAACGGTCAAAGTAAAAGTTGGAGATGAAGATTTGCGTTTTAAATAAGTGAGAATGAAGATTCACATGCGTGAATTGTGTAATTTGGTTAATTAATTATTTTTAATAATTTTTTAAAAAATATTTTTGTTAATGTATCTTTTTCTTTTTTTAAAATGATAATTTTTTACATAAATTATGTTTAGATTGATAATATTTTTCAAAATTTATAAGTTTTTAATAGAAATTGTATATTTTCTTATTGAATATAGTCTACATATCTATATATTGTGATATTTTCAAACTGGAATAATCAACTTATACTTAGATATAATATTTGAATTCTTAAAAATACCCTAACAAATATATACATATTTATTTTATTACTTATTATCACTATTTATTGTTTTGAAAATAATCTCTCTTTATAGAGATGTGGTAAATATATAAAATTGCAAATGGCTTTGGCTTTTCTCAATTCTTCTAAAGGAGTCAAATTTTTGTATGAAAATCCTGTTAAATGTAAATCATCACGAGTCATTCTCCAAGCCAATTTTGTGCATCCAGGATTGGGCCTCATGTGTTGAGGTAGGGAGGCCAAGTTGGACTCAGGAACTTTGAGTGGATTCTTGAGTTGGACTCAAGAATGACTAAGCCTTCAGTTGTAAAGGGTTATTCCTCATGTGTTGAGGTGAATGCTTTGATGTATCAAAGTGATGATTTTGTAAAGTCTTGTTGGACAAGGCTCAAGACTTGTGTATCAAGACAAATTCTCATGTGGACCTCTAGTTATAGTAGGTACCCATGGGGTGGACCTCTAGTTATAGAGGTAGATGATTTGCATGTTGAAGCATTAATGTTGTGTGATGTATTACTAACTATGGTCACCGATTGCTATTAAGTCTCCTTTAGAGACTGGCCACCTCTAGAGTGAATTACTTTAGCATATGATCATTTGGTTCGAGAGTAATATAATATGATCAGAGCATCTGACAAATATTCTGAGTATAATTTGATATGATAGATAATTAAATTTAGCACATATTGACCATGCAATAAAGATAAGAGATAAAGATAAATGCATAGAGAAAAAGAGAATTCGAATTGCTCATGAGATGACTAAGTGAATTTGAATTGTTAAACTTTAGTAAATCAAAGGAGACATCAAATTGATCACTGCAGTGATGTTAACAAGAAAGAATCAGTGAAAGAGAGTTAACCAAGTGATAACAAAGAAGATATAGTTAACTAAGTGTTATTGCACGATGAAACTTATGTTAAACTAAAAGACGACACTTAAGTTAGCCACCTAACTAAGTGGGAAAGCTTTCAGTTAAGGGGAGTTCATCCTAAGACTCAATTCAATGAGTTAATGCATTGCATGATAAATGGGGCATTCTTCTTCATGCAAGATTGATTCATTCAGATGGAGGGTGATTTCATCATGAATTCATAATATAAAAATAGAAGCCAATGCATGTGAAGAATATATAAATATGTTATATAGGATTATGAACTCAATGTGAAGCAAATTCTCTTCTCCCTGGAAGGCAAGGCATTTCTATTTGTGCAGGATTGAAGAAACTGATGCACATGATAATTCTCCAAGAAGGAAATTTACAGTTTTTGCATGTGATGCACTATTACCCATGCAACCATTTGCTACATCTTGCATGTCAGTTATTCTTTCTTGTTATTAATGTGTTGGCCACATGGCAAGTTGATACAATTGATCTCTATTCTCTATTGCTCAGTATTCTCTCTTATTTAGCACCTAGAGTGCCGAAAGCAACCTGCTATTTTGTAAAAGATATTCTCTATTATCTATCATAATTATACTCTAAGTATTTGTTGGGGTTTTCATCCTCATTGTTTTAATGGTTTTCCCCAGGGTACATCTGGTGTTATGGTTGAATGTTTCATGTGATTGAATGGTTCATTGATTCAAGTATTCAATATTTTCGCACTTGAAAGTTTTAAAGTTCAAAGATCATAATATTTGCTAAAAAATTAACATGGTATTAGAACTCAGGGTGTGAATGAGATAATATTTTTCAAGCAAACTTGATCCTACATAGATCTTGAGGAGTTGAGCACAATACTTGAGAGCCATGGAATTGATCTCTATTCGGCCGGAAGACCATCTTGAGGGTACTTCGAATTTCAACGGTTGGAAGGTGAGGGTGTTGAACATCTTGGAGGAACATGACTTGGATGGCTACGTATCCACTGTGGTGGAGTAGCCTATATCTAATGAAGAGTGCATAAAATTCAAGAAGAACCAAGCTAAAGCCAAACGGATCATCTATGATTCGGTAAAGGACAATTTGAGGTCTATGATCACTCCGTTGAAGACCACAAATGAGTGTTTTGATACATTGACAAACCTATATGAGAAGAAGGCCCTGATACAAAAGAGGGCATTGAAGAATAAGCTTTGAAACCTAAATATGGATAAGGATGAGATAGTGGCCTCCTTCTTCACCAAGGTCTCTCAGGTAAGAGATCAACTTGCTAGTATTGGAGTAGTGGTGGTTGAATATGATCTTCTCCAAACTGCTATTGATGGTATCCCATACTCATGGGAGACATTCTTGTCTGTGGTAAATGGACAAGAGGTACAAACTAACTTTGAAATGTTATGGCATGATTGCCTCCAATAGGAGGGATGAATCCAAAGAAATTCGGTGTGCATAAAAGAAGAAAACCTTTCCCTCACGGCAAGGATGAAGAAAGGAAAGAAGAACTTCTCTCAAAATATGTTTTCCCATTCGAAGAAGAAGGCATACAATAAGGAATTTGAAAAGTCGAAGGTTAGATGCTACAACTGTGACAAGAATGGCCATTATGCAAGGGAGTGAAAAGCAAAGAAAAATGGAAAATGAGGGTTTCATGCTTCTACCGCTATAGAATATGAAACTACTCAGAAGAATGCACCTGAAGAAAAGGAGACAAGGAGGGAGTATTACCTAATCTCATCACTTTCTGGATCCTTCATCACAAGTGAGGACACATGGTTGTTTTATAGTGGAGCATCCAAACATATGACTGGTTATAAGAGAAGCATCACCAATCTCAAGGAGAAAAATTTTGTATGCAAGGTAGATTTGGGAGACAACACAACCTATTCGATCCAAGGAGTTGGATCCACCTCCTTCCAACTAAGTTCAGGAGATATTTTACATGTGGAGGGAATTCTTTATGTTCCGGGATTGAAGAAGAACCTCCTATCAGTTTCGGTTCTTGAATACAAGGGCTTCCGATTTATCTTCATGGATAATCGAGCACTATTATGGCCAAAGAACAATGACTTGAAATATGTAGCAATGATTGGATTTAGAGAGGGAGGTCTCTACAAAGTACCTGGGAAGTACATTCAATATATGGTTCACAACATTATCATTCCATGCGAGCTATGGCATAGGAGGCTTGTTCACCTCCACTACAAAGCGCTACTAGGATTACAACAAATGGTGAAAGGTATGCTCGTATTTGATTTTGAGCATGATAGTGTATTTGTATGGATAATACTCAACCACATGTAATATATTGTATTTTTGTGGATGACATACACCCTATTTTAATTGGTGAGATCCAACCTTATGGGTAAGATCTCATATTTATGAGTGAAATCCACTCATATGGGTGGCATCCCATATGTGTGGATAACACCCACCCTCACAATGTCCCTACCTTCCCCAGCACGCACTACTTAAGCATTGAGACCTTGTAATAGACCCTAATAAGGTTGCTTATTATCATTCTCAATGCTAGCTTTGTTCCCGTCTTTTGTGGGATAGATGGATTAATTGGGAGATATTACCACTCCCACGTTTGTTTAAGCACGCTCTCCCCTGTCAAGTGAGCCATTCTTCTCGCACCTAGTCCTTCCTTTGATTGATTGACTGAGAATGGGGCGATGTTGAGTCGTACAATGGACATTACAAGGAAAACACCTTTTAGTGAAGGTTTTTGTAAAAACTCCCCCAAATATCTTTTCCTTATACATTTAGAGTAGAGGTTTCTGGCGAAGGTGAGAAACCGAAGGTTTTAGTGGAGTTTTTTTTTTCAGTTTCATTAAAACGACAAAGATGCATTGATGCATATAAATACATCTATACATGTATGCTTTATATATCCAACACACTCAACAATGAAATCAACTTTTGATTCTAAAATATATATATTTTATTAAATAATTCCAAAAAATGAATGGTGAATTTAACTAAATTTTGACACCTTGGTGCAAATACATATGCAATGCACGATTATATGGTGTGCTATAGGAAATAGGATCTAGTGCATTTGAAATATAAAGTGCACTGGCTATATTGGACTTGAAATTCTGTTATAAAATATTTTTTTATATGAAAACATTCAAATGAACTTCATTATGCATTTGCATAAATATTAACGCCTCAATTCCCCATCACATAGGATGCACCATAGTGTAGTTCCATATAGGACATACACCCCGTGCACTCCAAATATAAAGCACGTTGAAACTGGATATGAAATCCAATACTATAATATACTTTTTATATTATAAATTTCTAAAAAACAATCCAATGCATTTAAATAAATATTTATGCCTTGATGTGTGATAAAGATAAATTGTTAATAGCCTAATTTTGCTTAGCTACTTTTTCATGAGTATCATCATCATTATACATCCATTTCAATAGTATTAGACCCATTTCCATCACCTGCATCATAACATGACCTAGTAATATGACCAAAAAGTGAACAAAATTCACGAGTTGACCATGAAAGGTCGCTGTGCAAAATTTTCCTAAGAATCCATGCAACCCCATCACACTATAAGCCTTGAAAACCATGAGGTGGCCCAAAAGCCAAATTTGGTTAGTCTTAAGTATTATGTTCCTTCCAAAGAGGTGTAGAAGCTAAAAGTGGACATTCCCAAACTATTATTGCCAAAAATCACCTTTGATTTGGTCTCTAATACTTATCTTCCCACTAAGTCATCAATGAAAAATGATTACTCACATTGAAGCTAATCTAAGAATTTCCCACATTCTTACCTTTAAATAAATCCCTAAAGGTCATTCCAAAACACATTCCATATCCATAATAGTAAGGTTATCGAATTTCCTACATAAATAGAGAAAGAGAGCCTCCTATATCTTTTTCCTTTCAGGTGTAGAAGCTAAAAGTGGACATTCCCAAACTATTATTGCCAAAAATCACCTTTGATTTGGTCTCTAATACTTATCTTCCCACTAAGTCATCAATGAAAAATGATTACTCACATTGAAGCTAATCTAAGAATTTCCCACATTCTTACCTTTAAATAAATCCCTAAAGGTCATTCCAAAACACATTCCATATCCATAATAGTAAGGTTATGTTGTCGAATTTCCTACATAAATAGAGAAAGAGAGCCTCCTATATCTTTTTCCTTTCACCATTTGGGATCCTTCATATACATCACTTGGCTAGGAATAGAGCATCAAAGGAGAAAATCCATCCCTTAGGTTGATTGCAAAGGTCCACGAATCAACTGCATCCAATACCAAGGTGTGTCTCAAATTTATTCTCTTGTTAATACAAAAACCAATATTCTTTAATGTTATGTTTTTTTTTTCTTTTAGTTATTTTCCCTTATATTACACTGCATACATAATGAAAGATGTTCTTTATTTTTTTTAGGCTCCCTAAACCTAATTGATTTGGTATTGAGGATTACACAACCATCAAATAGGTACTTTTGGTACATGTTGGTGCTAAAACACCAACATTAGATTTGATAGCCATACTAGGGATGAATCCTTCCATTCATGCTTTGGTTGTGTAAGTTCCTTTTCTAGCCCATTCCTTAGGTGACTACTATCATTTCCTTGTTGTGTTTTGTTTATTTTTTTATATTATCTACTCACATGAAGGTAACTTAGGAAAAAACCCCAATTTTTCCTTAGCCAAAAGCAGGTTTTTAGTTTTAGCTTCACATCAAATTTTTCTCAAGAAAAGCATGACACAACATCATGGAATTTCCCAAGAAATACATGAATTCACAGAAGAAGAAAAAAAAAATATATATATATATATATATATAAAATAAAATAAAATAAAAACAAAATAAAATTTTCTGTGAGCTAATTTACTTAGATAGGAAATATTTGTGAATTCATGTCTTAGAAGATTGAAATATGTTTTCTCTATCCACGTGAAATAGAGCCAATAAATATACCATAAATTGTTGAAGAGAAATCTTCAATGGCTCCTTAGTCTCTATAGACCACCTAAAGTTGGCCTTGTATCTAACCTACCACCCAAACAAAAATCCACCACAAAATACCTCTCTATAGACTCCCAGGAGGACGAGTAAGGCCAAAGAAGAAGGAAACATAAATTCCCACACGCATGTTCATCACAAAAAATAGAGAGTGGTGTAATAAATAGATGTGAAATACTTGAAACACCTTCACATGGTCATTTCCACAACATTCCAAACAAACCAAGGAGAAGTGCAACCAAGTACTTGTTAATTTTTTTTATCTTAAATTCATAATTGTAGTAGTACTTGAAATCAATGAACAATCACAAACATACACATTCACATACGATAGATAAATTTACCCTGGGGAAACCCTCTATAACATGAGGGATAAAACCCCAGCAAAATATCCCTTAGTATATTGATTGATAGAAGAGAATGACTTGCTTCACAATAAGCATATTACATCAAGCACGCTTGGTGCATATATCTGAGCAAGAGAGAAGATGGAAGAATAGAACTTAGAATAATATCCTGCACAAAGAAAAGCGAATTTCCTTCAAGAGAGGAGAGAATTCACTTCACGTTGAATTCATCAATCTTGTATAACACATATATATATATATATATATATAATTCTTCTCATGCTTCGACTTCTATTTTTATATTCCGACTTTAGGATGAACTTGCCCTCCATCTGGATGCTAGACCACTTAGTTAGGTGGCTAAATCAAGTGTCATCATGCAAACACTTAGTTAACTATATCTTCTTTGTTATCACTTAGTTGAATATTTTAACTGAATTTTTTCTTATTAATATCACTGAAGTGATCAATTTGATTTCTCCTTTAATTGACTAAAATATTCTTTGTTAACATCACTAAAGTTTAACAATTCGAGTTCTCTTTATTTAACTGAAGTCTTTATCATCACTGAAGTGAGCAAAATGAATTATCTCTTATCTTATCACATCTTATATTTATCTCTTGTCTTATCTGCATGGTGCACATGTGCCAGCTTAATTAATTATCATATCAAATATACTAAGGAGATTTTCCCAATAATGTGATCATCATGTTCTACTATTGTTCCAAGTGGTCATATGCTAAAGTAATTCACTCTAGAGGTGGCCAGTAACTAGAGGAGACTTAATAGCTCATCCATGGTTAGTAGTACATCACACACCATTCGCGCTTCAACATGCAAAGCATCACCTCAACACATGAGGTACCACCTGAACACATGAGGATCTGTCTTAACACACAAGGCATTAGCCTTGAAAAGCAAGACTGTACAACATCATCACTTTGACATACAAAGTTCTTGCATCAACACATGAGGCTTATCCATGCTTCAGTCCAACTCAAGATTCTTCTCCAATTTTCCTGAGTCCATCTCAGGATCCTATAAGGAACTACCTCGATACACGAGGCTCAATCTTGACACATAATATTGACTTGGAGAATGACTCATGATGTTGTAACTTTAACAGTACTTAGTACCAAAGCTCAAACAATTTCCAAATAATTTCACCCTAAATTGTTCCTTAATATCTAGGGATTATCCCACCATCGAAGTTCTTCCCCATCTCATTAGCCATAATACCTTCAATGCCTTCAATAGATACTGTATGTGAAAATCATACCACACATATGGAAATTGTAAATGTCCCATCCTCATAATTGTCATCTTGACAACTTGTCACCACCTTCCAAGTTAGGCTGTGACTCATACTACCTAGTATTAATTTCAAGGAACGATACATGGGAAAGTATCCCCCAATTTTTTTGAAATCCATCCTTTTTCCAAGCCATGTTAGAAGTCTATTAGCATGAGAATTTAATCCTTTGAGAATATGATGGTACGTAATGATCTCAAAACTAACACTTAAATTCTAAATTGAAGTGATGTACTTGGATAAGGGAGATGACAATCCAAGTTTTGGATAAATCAATTGTCTTATAACCAATATGAAAACTCCTAGGATAATGATTACTTAATATTTTAGATTCTATAATAGCAAAGGACCTTGATAGAAAGCCAAAAATTAATCCCTGCAGAAAGTTCAATTCTTGTTGTCCATTGGGTTAATGATAACCCCCTTGCACCTGCCACCCCTATTGTAAAGGCTTATGTTGAAGTGACATTTCATATAAATATTTATACAAGTAATTAGTACATTCATCAAATCTCTATATATTATTATTTAAGGCAAATGCTAATGGTTGACCTTTGGACTTGCAAGGTTTTTTGTAACTCTTCTTTGTCCATATCAATTCTACTTTGTTTAAATTTATATACCAATATATATCATTAGGCTTAGAAAATGTTTCGTATCTTTGAGTCTTGAGTCTACGAGGATTTACTCTCTTTGTTTTCAGAATAGATAGGACAACCACCAATTGAAGAGTCATGGTAGGATGCCATCATCAATATAGTGAAACAATTCTCAAATGAATATATTTATAATTGCAATACCTTTAGGGTTCTTATGTCACGTCCCCATCCCTCCTTCCAACCTATAGATGGGTAGTTATGAATTCCTCCATACAAAAATTTGCCCCACAGAGGATAAATTCAATTTTAGAACAATTTAATCCTCCTACGAGGGCCATAATTTAAATAAATGCATGTGCAAGTACGTGTATACAAAACAAAATGGAATTAAAACTATACCTCACACACACAACATGCTTAAATTATAATGTTTACAATAGAAACAAAGTTAATTTGCATATTCATAGACAATGATGAATACTTATGTTTTAAAAGAAGATCCAAGAAACTGGTTGTGTAAGAGAAATTTTGAAGCAACCAAGTCTGGTTGCGAGGTTAAGAAGTGAATCTGACTTCCATATTTGAGATGAAAAGAATAATATTATTGATAGATGATGATTTACAATTGATTTGGCCGCCTTTAAATATGGCTTGGCCATTAAATATGAGGAGTCGCATCCTCTTGTTAAAAAATAAATAATATTTTATTAATTATCCTAATTTATTATTAACTATTAACTATTAATTATTATATTATTTATTTATTATTTTATATTTGTGACATTGCTGCCCCCTTTAAAGGGATATTTGTCCTCAAAGTTGTATTTGATGGCACTGTCTTTTGTTCTTGATTTGTGTTGATGCTTGATTTGAGCTAAGCGATCTGGACTGATCTCTCTATCTTGGTGATGGCCTTGGTCCTTCTTATGCTGCAACTCTTTCTGCTTGGGTGGTGAAATTCTCAGACCATACAATCGATACTTACTTCCATTCCTTTTAAAAATCATGTACTATTTTGTAGATTTAGTAGAGTGCGTCCCTAGCGATGCTAACCAGTCGGCGCCTAACACCATGTCTACTTCCTTGAGTGGTAAAACAATACAATTGAGTTGTAGGTGTAATTTTTGTATGTGCAATGACACCTTATGACATTTCCCCACTTCTTCTACATGTTGATTAGTGATGGTTGAGGCCTTAAGCCCTTTTGCAGGGAACACAAAAAGATTAAGTTCCTTTGCCTTGTTAATATCAATCAAATTATGGGTACTACCAGAATCGACCAAAATTGAGATATTATTATTCTTAATTATCCCAATGAGTTGTGATCTCTTTGGCCATGACTTCCTTGATTCTGTTACTCAAAATAGGAGTTGTTCATATTTAAGGATGTCACAACTTCTTAACTGAGGTGGGATATATTTCCTTACGAGTGATTGGATTTACCTTTGTTGGGTGTAATCTGTCTTAGGTGTCTTGAACCCTTCTTCCTTACAAGCTTGCACGGGGGATTCACTCAATAAACCGCTATCATAGCACGTTCATTCGTGGCATATGAAACAATACCCCTAATTTCACTAAATATTGGAAAATACCTTCCAAAATCGTTTTGTTTAACCCCCTCCCAATATGTCTTCCCAATTAAAAAAAAAAAACCTTATTTTCACCAGATATTGTATGTATCAATTTTTTCATTTACATTTTTGATACCCCTTTATATTTCTACCTAGTATATTGATATGATACCCCTCTTATGACCCCACATGCATTCTACAGTGCTCCTTGCTTCTTTCGATGTATATTGTGGATTCACATTACTTCACCCACAATGCAATTACTCAACCACATATCATTATGATTTGCAATATCTAATGGTCTAATCAAGAGATAGGAGATCACTTCTTGTATGTCACTAGAGCCAATGCACATAGTACAACATTTAGATTGCATGTTGCAGTTCCCCAATCGCTAACTAAGCCTGTTGTGGGCTAGGTATCCAAGCCCCCAGGGCCTGTAACAAGCTATAGGAGGCCGAATAAACCTCCCAAGGCCTGTAATAGGCACGAGTGGTTGGGTATTCAAGCCCCCAAGGCCTATCGAGGGCCTATAACAGGCCCTGGAGGCTTAGAGCCTCCCAAGGCTATTGGTAACAACTATCTGAGTGCTATTGGTAACAATTGGCTGTCACTGACCACTATCTCTCGACTATGATCGAATGGAAACCCACTTCACCATGAAACCCCTGGCCTCAAGCATGCCTCAAGACACGATTTCCCTGCGTACTAGTAAGCCCGAGCCTTGCCTCAACTTGATTTCTCATCCGACCGTGATCCTGCCATCTCCATTTGGCGGATATTTGTCATCCCACCCATATAAAAAAGACCCCAAATTATTTTTGTAATGTTACATTAAATAAAAAAAAACCCTTTTCCCCTTAATATATAAGCAATATAATTTTTAGGTTTTCATGAATATTTAATACCACAATATGAATGAACGTGATATTATATTTCCTTCTAGTGAAGCCCCCGTGCAAGCTTGTTGAATACATGTAATTGTCTCAACTAATACTTCGGATGAGTTTATTTCTATATCCGAATCGGCTGTATAATACTCTCTTGATACCTGTACTTATTTCCCATTTATAATCCTACTTTGATACATGTACTGTGTGATTGGTTTTGCATCTATGGCATGGGATCCAATCTTCTCCGCATCGATGACAATAATTCTTCTTCTTTTTTCTATCAACGTCAGAGCGACTAGTCGATGTTTTTGAACCCTTTTCAACTCCATAGCCATATGACTGATATTTGTTGCATTGATCACCAGGTGACCATATATCTTCACAATTACTACATTGTATCTCTTGTTGTCGCAGATATCCCTTGTCTTGAATTTTTAAAATTTTCCTCAATAAGTTTTTCCTTGCGCCTGGCCTTATCCAGATTGGATACGTTATGTAATTATAACTCTTCTCTTATATATGGTTTAAGACCAGAGACATATGTCTGGAGTCGTTGACCGTTTGTTAATTCTAGTACTCATGTCGCTAATGCTTCCCATTCATATGTGTATTCTTCCACACCACCTTCTTGTTGTAACCTCGTTATTTTGGAGAAAAAATCCTTCTCTGTCACATATTCAAATCTTTAAAAAAAGTCATTTTTGAATGTGTCCCAACTGTAGGCGCATACCTTTGTCATTTTCTTCCACCACATTTACCAATTGTATGCCCGACCTTCGAGCTGCATGGAGGTGTATTTAATTTTTTCATCATCTGATAAGATTTTGTGGATGTATAAGAATTCTTCCGCTTTGTTGATCCATGCCACACTCTGTTTTGTTTCTCCATCAAACTTGGGTAACTCCAATTTAGGATTCATTGGGTATCCCCCCATTGATTGCATTGTATCCCAATATGATTTTTGATGATTGTAGTCTTTATGGTCTTCTGGGATCTCCACTTTGAGGGAATTTGATTGATGATTATTGGTATGGACTGAATCACTACATGAGTGGTCTCCCTTTGGCGACTCAAAATTTTTAGAATCATCTCTATCCTTGAAAAACTGCTTGATTTTTTCTATCCCTTCATCGAAGTATGTTTTCATTTCATCTTATACCTTCCTCATTTCCCATGAGCCTGCTCCAGCAACTTCATATTGCACATTTCGTGATAGATCTTCTTTTGTTTCTCGTAACTCCATGTCAAGGATGTCAATTCTGGAGTTTAAACCTTCAAGGATTTTCAAATCTCGGAGTTGGTCTTTTACTAATTTTTCTAGTCAGTCCTTCATTTCCAACATGGTTCTCGATCTGGTGTGGGGGGGTGAATATGGAGGTGTTATTTTGGTTTATGGGGTTGTGAAAGACAATTAATGTCTTAGGAAAAATGAGGATTTAATGATAATCACTATAGTAATGATACTTACTATAATTAATAAGTGTATTTAAAAAAAAAACCAATATAATAATATTATATTTAAATATTTTTATTATAAGGTTGGGAGAAAAAAAATTATTATTATAATATTTATTTTTATTTAATTTTTTTTTTGGTTTTGTTTTGTTGTAGTTTAGGGATTGCGTGGAGGGGAGTCTACGTGGGAGTTGGAAGTGGAGGGCAGGAGGGTAGATGACAGAGGCATTGGAGGTATGCGGAGGGAGGAGGTTCGAGCTGGTGGTAGCAAGGATGCCAGGAGGTGATGACAGAAGGTATGGAAGAAGGGCTGGTGGGAGGCGTGCAAGAGGATAGCAACAGAGGTGCTGGAGAAGAGGGGTGTGGTCGAGGAGGTGGAATACAACATAGAGGGGGTGGCTACATGGAGTAGCAGTGGCGACGGGGAGCAGCAGTGGGTGACAAGGAGCAACAGCGGTGACGCGGGGGAAGTGGAAGACGAGGATGGAGGAAGGGGGTTGAGGGACAGTGCGAGGAATGGATGGAGGTGGATCATCGTGGGCGCATCGTCGGGAGGCGATGTGTAGTAGTGTGGGTAGCGGATGGACGTGCAGGTGGAGGTATGAAATGTGGAGGAAAATGGAGGGAAAAATGAGTGTGGAATGTGAACACGAGTGGTGTAGATGAGGGCAGAAGGAACGATGGAATGGAGATGGAAATTAAAATGGAGATGAGAAATGGAATGAAGATGAGGAGATCCGATCGAACAACTTCAGTCATGAGAAACGTGGCTCTGATACCATTGAAGCAACCGAGTTCAGTT
Source organism: Larix kaempferi (assembly GCA_027924585.1). Taxonomy (NCBI): domain Eukaryota; kingdom Viridiplantae; phylum Streptophyta; class Pinopsida; order Pinales; family Pinaceae; genus Larix; species Larix kaempferi. The sequence goes on along the minus strand of BSBM01000926.1, from coordinate 622,797 downwards.
GTGGGGTTTAGAAGTGAATCCAACTTCCATATTTGAGATGAAAAGAATAATATTATTGATAAATGATGATTTACAATTGATTTGGACACCTTTAAATATGGATTGGCCATTAAATATGAGGAGTCGCATCCTCTTGTTTCAAAATACATAATATTTTATTAATTATCCTAATTTATTATTAACTATTAATTATTATCTTATTTATTTATTATTTTATATTTGTGACAAATTTCCCCCCAACCATAGGAATTATATGTAGGTACCACCCCCAAGAAAAGCTATGAGGCCACTAGAGTGAAGGAAACACCTACAATCTTCACTTTATCTCATCCCAACCCATTTGTTCACATGCTTATCCATTATGCTTACCATAGAGCACTAAAAGCATATAAATGAACCACCTATCCATGGAACTCTCTTTCACCACCCCACAAAACACATGAAAGATCTAATCCTTCTCTGGTCAATAGTCCCTCAATGTACCCAACCATTATAGTGCTATTTAGTGTGTGTATAACGAGTCCAACCCGATGTATGCTTTCAAAGAACCTCCTATAAAATCAATTCATGGATTCTCAAACATCTAAGGAGAAGAAAATATAAAATAGGTAAAGGTTTCCTAGCTTACTCAACCTCTATGCTCACCTACATCCATCATTCTTCTCTCTAATGGATACAATTTCCTCTTCAAAGTGCTACTTTCTAGTTAATTTCACAATCTAGCAATTGGCAATGGATAGAACAACAAGAAATTACTTGGTGTATGAACTATGCTTGCAAAATCAGTGATGGATTCCAATGGATCTAATAGGATTGGTGAAAATATGGTTGACATTATTTTTGACCATACAGTGAAGGAACCTTACAATTTTCATAAAATTCTATCCTTTTGATGCTTCCATAACTTCTTGAAAAGACTTTCCCACCAACTTGACGCGTGCACTCAATGATTAGATTTGATAAGTCAAAAAAATTAATGTCGTAATTAAGGACACATGGTAAAAAATGGATGAGTTTTAAGGTCAACACTTGACAAAAGAGAAAAACCTAACACATGTTCACTTACACACACACATATACATACCATAGGGTTAACTTAAGTGGTTATGTGCTAAATGTGAGATCTATACCTCAAAAAGTGAGAGGAGATAAACTATCGTTTATCATCCATAATCAATATATATATATATATATATATATATATATATATATGAGGAGAAGACTAGTGGGAAACATGGATCTCTACGACGCGAAAGGGGACATACCGAAGGTTGAAGGAGAGGTTGAAGGAAGATCAATGATGGAACAGGATTTGGAAGACACTTCTTCTTTTTCCCATCTTATCTTCTTTCATTTTCCATCAGATTTACCTCGTCAATCAGAAGGTTGGGTGAGTGGACATCATCCCTTAATACTCTCTTATTGGAAGTACTCTCGTGACATAAGATGGAACCCGACGAGGTTGATTATGATAGTCCATCACCGGAGCGGCCCATCTTCGCTGATGATGATGAAATAAAGTGCAGCAGGAAGTTTAAGGAAGCGCCTGGGGCAGAAGAGACTGTTCACTTGATCAACCCATTATTGAGTAATAAGTTGCATTCAATCCCCTTGCGTAACAATGATGGAGCCATTACGTCAAAGAATGTATCGGGGCTTGGATCATACCGAAAAAAAGGTGTTGGGGCGAAGAAGGACCCTGTTTTGCTAGTGGTGGGAAGAGATATTGGAATCAAGGAAGTGCCAGACTATCTCAGCACGGATTTGGTGGGCATAATTTGTGGTAAAATAGTGGGGGAAGAGGTGATGCGAAATTGGATGGATACCAATTGGAAATATGTGTTGGATCAGGTTCCATCCTTCCATATTATGTCACACAGCTGGATTTTGTTTAGAATCCAATCAGAATTGGATAAACAGAGATTGTTGGAATGCAAATGATGTTGGGGTCCATCCATAATCATTTTAAAAAAGTGGTAGGTAGACTTCAACGCCAGGAGGGAACCACAAAACATGCAACAAGTTTGGGTTATCTTTCCTGGGTTGCCTATGATGTTTTGGAAAAGACTGGTGTTGGAAGCGATCAAAGGTAAGCTAGGAAGATTTATAACCTTTGAAGATAATTGGGAACAAAAGGTAGATAGACGATGTGACAAAATACTGGTGGAACTGGATCTTCATGATGGCTTTTATGAGGAGATCAAGCTGGAAATGAATGGGAGCATTTGGTGTCAAAGACTAGAATATTAGAAAATTCCTTTATGCTATTTTGGATGTAGACATGTAGGACACATGATTCGAGATTTTCCTAATCCTTCTAATGGTCTGCAAAATCGAACGAAGGTTTGGGTTAGAAAGTAGTTGGATGCTTCAACAAAAATGAAAATGACGGAATGGAACGACAAAGGTGATGGTCATCATGAAGCAGAGAAGAACGTACTCAAGGAGGAGGCTTTCAAAATTGTAGAAGATTCGCCACCCTCCTCCTCCAGTAATTGTGTTGTTTCCTCCCCTGTTGACCTTTCCTATGATATTCATTTACCTAGTACTTTGGATTTCGTTGATGATTATGGACCTTCTCAGGCTCCTCTCTCTTCTCCTTGTATATATCCAAGGATGGTCCTATCAGAGGAAGGATCGGACATCCCTTCTCCATGTCCGGTGATAAAGGATAGCCCCCCTTAATGACTAAAACCAAGGTTTACAACACTAGGTCTAGGGTGGCTTCATTGGGGAGAAATGAAGGTGTAGTTACTGGAGGTCTAAGTCTCGACCCTTTGCCCAAATTAAGTTTGGTAAGAAAGTCTCAGCTAATGAAAGCGAAAAATCAAGCTATGTTGGACATAAAAGTTGGGAAGCAATCTATAATTAATAGGGCCCTTAGAGTGGGGATTTACCTCCCTAGGGTTACTCAATGATGTGTCTATCCTTTAATGCTAGGGGTTTATCCCCCCCCTAAATTGAATTTCGTCAATAGGATGATAAATAATTTGAGTTCATTAGTCATCCTTTTTCAGGAAACTATGTCTGAAGGCATTAAAGCTCAGGAGACCTTGGGCCATTGGTTAAAAAACTGGTCCTTTGTGCATTTAATTGTAGAAGGTAATTCAGGAGGGTTATTATCTGTGTGGAGTCTAAAATTAAAGGAAGTGTCTACAAGCAAGTATGAATAAGATTTGAAGACATTTATTGAATACAAAACCACCAGAGAGACCTTTGAAATATTGAATGTTTACAGGCCTTTCCTGAATCACCGAGTTTTCTGGGAAAGATTTTCAACTAGTGGGATGTGGGAGGATCACAATATGATTCTTGGAGGATATCTAAATTTCACAATTTCGGAAAGGGAAGTTTGGGGGAAGTTGGCTAGACTAGTCTCACTAAGTAATGTTTTTAGCGCCCTTTTGAATCCAAAGGTATTGTTGATGTCCAACCGTTAAAGCTTGAGCCTACTTAGAGGAATAGGAGGAGTGGGGATGAAGCAATCTCAAAGCGGATGGATAGATTTATAATCTTACAAAACTTATCATCGGGCCATTTATCAATATATTCATGGATTGGGGAAGGTGCATTGTTAGATCATCGCCCTATTTTGCTCTCAGTATATATTCATGATTAGAAATCGACTTCTCCCTTCAAGTTCAACCCTGTTTGGATAAAGGAGGAAGGGTATCAGAACTTGGTAAAGGAATTATGGACTCATTTGAGGACATACTCACCGAATTCATACATGAAAAAATTGGTAGGCAACCTGGATAAGGTTAAGAAGGATTCTAAGGACTAGGAAAAAAAATTCAAGCAAGCTAGCAGGCTCAACTAAAAGAGGTGGAAGCAACTATAATAGAGGTTTACAAGCAGAACACAACTGGGGTTTTCTCAGAAGAGGAACTAAATAAGTTGAAAATATTTGAAGCTAGTCGCCCGGATCTACTAGAAAAATAAGAGCAGTTGCGGAGGCTCAAGAGCAAAGCGATTTGGATAGCTTAAGGAAATAACAATACCAAATTTTTCCATCGATTCGCTTCCAATAGGAAGAATGCCAACATCATTGCTGAGATCCAGAACAAGCAAGGAGTTAAGGTGATCTCTTTTAAGGAAAAGGATGAGGAATGGGTCTCCTTTTTTAAATCCTTATTCAATGAACTAGAGGGATTCCCTATTCAATAAATGTTACAAGTTTTGAGGCTCTTCCCTAGATCAATCACTGAAGATATGAATGTTTCTCTAGCAAAATAATTCTCGGAGGAATAGTTTAGCAGTATAGTACATTACTTTCAAAAAGGAAATATTCCAGGACCTAATGGTTTCACCATTGAGTTCTTTTAGGTTTTATTTGAGCTATTAAAGGATGATCTATTTAAGGTAGTCCAAGAATCACAACATTCAGGGAAGGTTTTAGGAGCAATGATTTCCACATTTTTGGCCCTGATTAAAAAAAAACAGAATCCTATGACCTTTGGTGACTTTAGGCCAATATCATGTTGCAATGTGGTCTACAAAATAGTTGCTAAGAAAATTTCTCAGAGATTGAAGCCAATATTGATTCAAAACATTTCAGAGGAGCAATTTGGGTTCTTGTTCAATCGTCAAATTCATGATGTTGTCTCACTTGCTCATGAAGCAATTCATACGATTAACAAGAACAAAGTAAGCGCCCTTTCTTTGAAATTAGACCTATCTAAAGCATATGATAGGGTAATATGGAATTTTTTACGCCTCTTACTTATTCAAGTTGGATTTTCTATTGATTTGGTGAATTGGATCATGGGATGTATCAATTCGGCTTCCTTTGCAATCCTTATTAATGGGTCCCCATCCACCTTCTTTAGACCATCAAGAGGCTTGAGGAAAGGGTGTCCTCTTTCACCCTTCTTGTTCTTACGATTAGTTTTTACTTGTTTATCATATAATATTAAACAATCTATCACTGAAAGAAATACAAGCACAACAAGAACACAAAGAACACAATATTTCTCTCGGGGAAACCACAAGGGAGAAAACCCCAGCAAAATCTTCCTCAATATAGAAATCACAAGTACAAAAGTAAGCCCCAAGACAAAATCAGCTACTCCTCCACTTGTGTGAAATTGTCTCTCTTTCCTATTCGAACTTGTGTGAGTGACATGAGTGAGTACAAATGAGAGACTCCTCCTCTATTTATATTATTTTGTTGAGGTGAATTTTCCCCAACTAGGCCGACTTCTCCTAACTGACTGGGACAACCTCTCTATTACATAATATAATAATCTTTTATGGGTTCTTCTAGGCCGACACAATACCTAGGGTTTACATTGAATCTTTCAATGAATCTTACATTATTAATTACATCAATGACATCTCCTAAAGGAGGAATACAATAATACAATAGACAAGTACAAGTAGAATATCTTCTGCATTTATATTTCTTTAACACTCCCTCTTAAATAGGAAGGTATCCTGCGGGTAACATTAATAGCTGCACAATTGACTTGTGAATCTCTATATGTCATAGGAATATTTTGGATCATCATATGTATGGGGTATCATCTGCTAGAGCATCCTCATCAACATCATCATGGTCTGCTGGAATGTCATCATCAACAACATCATCATCATCTGCTGGAATATCACCATCAGCAGCATCCTCTGAATCATCGTCAGCAACATCCTCTGAATCATCGTCAGCAACATCCTCTTATGGAACATCCTCTGCTGTATCAACAACATCATTAGCTAGAACATCCTCATCAACAACATCATTTACTGGAACATCCTATGCTGGATAAACAACATCGTCAGTTGGAACATCCTCTGCTATAAAATCCTCATCATCAACTAGAACATCCTATGCTGGATCAACAATATCGTCAGCTGGAACATCCTATGCTGGATCAACAATATCGTCAGCTGGAACATCCTATGCTGGACCATCCTCATCATCAACATCATCAGCTGGAACACTATCAGTCAGCAAGTACTGATATTTCGTCACCCCTGGAAAAGCATCCATCCCTACGGATAGGAACTCTATCAGTCGGCAAGTATTGATCTTCTGCCACCCCTAGACAGGAATCCATCCCTATGAATAGGAACTCTATCAGTCAGCAAGTATTGATCTTCCGTCACCCCTGGACATGCATCCATCCCTATGGATAGGAACTCTATAAGTCGGAAAGTACTGATCTTCCATCACCCCTGGATAGGCATCCATCCCTACGGATATGAACTCTATCATTCGGAAAGTACCAATCTTCCGTCACCCTTGGACATGAATCCATCCCTATAGATAGGAACTCTATCAGTCGGCAAGTATTGATATTCTATCACCCTTGGAAATACATCCATCCATAAGGATAGGAAATCTACCATTCTCTCTTTCGAGAGAGATCCCTCTAGACCACACCAAGCTTGTCTCGAAAGTATTCCAACTTTATGCGAGACAGAGGCTTATTCAGCACATCAGAAACTTGTTCCTATGTAGGAACATACTTGAGCTTTATAGCTCCCTTCTGTACCATATCCTAGATATAGTGGAACTTGATCTTGATGTGCTTCAATCTATCATGGAACACAGGATTCTCTGTTATATTGATGCAACTCTGGTTGTCACAGAGTATTTCTGTGGCATCAATATCTGCATCGAACAATCCTGCCAACATCTTGTGAAGCCACACTGCTTCACTACAAGATGAACAAGATGCTACATATTCATCTTCTGCTGTATTGAGTGCAACACAGGGCTACTTTCTACTGATCCATGAGATCATACTTGATCCCAAACTAAAGCAACATCCTGAAGTGATTTTTCTATCTTCGACACTTCCAACCCAATATGAGTCTGTGTACCGGTACAACCAGAACTCACTATCTGAAGCATATCTGAGTCCATAATCCAATGTACCCTGTAGGTACCTCATCACATCTTTTGCTATAATCAAGTGAACATTCCTGGGATCTACCATATACTTGCTCAATTTGTTCACAACAAAACATATATCAGGTCGAGTATTGGCCAAGTACATCAATGAACCAATAATATGTCTATACATGGTGATATCTACTATCTCCGATGAAGCATCATTCATGAGCTTCAAGTTTGTCACCATTGGAGCAGTCATGGCCTTATAATCCATCATCCCAAATCTCTTCAGGATCTCAATTGTGTATTTTCCTTGACTCAGGAAAATCTCATCTAGAAACTGCCATACTTCAAGACCTAGAAAGTAATGCATCATACCAAGGTCGTTCATCTCAAATTTTGTTGCAAGCCTTCTCTTACATTCAATGATGGGCTTGTATTCTCCTGTCAGGAACAAATCATCTACATACAGTAGTAGTATCATAGGTTCATCATCCATAATATTATAATAAATATTAGAATCTACTTTACTCTTGGTAAAGACCAAACTCATCAGGAAGCTATCAATTCTTCCATACCATGCTCTGGTTGCTTGCTTCAACCCGTACAATGCTTTCTTCAGTCTGCATACATGTGACTTTCAATATTTTGTTTCAAATCCTTCTGGTTGCTCGATATATACTTCTTCTTTTATATTCCCATTCAGGAATGTCGTATTTACATTCATATGATGTAACCTCCATTTCATCTTGGATGCCAAGGCAAGAATAGTTCTAATTGAAGTATATCTGGCCACAGGAGAATAGGTATCCTCATAATCAATTCCTTCCTTCTGAGAGAACCCTCGCGCTATAAATATTGCTTTGTACTTTTCAATGCTTCCATTTGTTGAGTGTTTTGTTTTGAAGATCCATTTTGATGAAACAAATGGCTTATCCTTTGGTCTTGGTATCACATCACAAACATCATTCTTGATGATGGACTGGTATTATTCATTCATAACATCCAGCCATTCCTTCTTCTTCACTGCATCTTCAAAACAATTTGGTTCCTATTCAACAAGGTTACACATCAAGTATACATAACTGGAGTATGGCCTTGGTATCTTGATCTCTCTACTAGTTCCTTCTAGGGAACCATACTTTCCTACATCTTGTATTAATTCATGTGCCCAAGCTGGTCTTCTCTTCCAAGAAATATCCTCATGAGGTGTCTCTTAAGGTCTATGAGGTTTTGCCATGTCATGCTCCTCTGGAATAGGATCTTCTTCAATATTTATTTCTGGTGCTCTGTTTGTTTCTGTAACTCTAGGATCTTCCTACTCCTCTTCATCCTCATGAGTCTTCTTTTATTTGTTGAAAGTTGTGTCTTCATCAAATGTAACATCCTAGTTGAGCTCAATCTGGAGGAATCTTGGGATGTAGATACGACAAGCCTTTGATTTCTCACTATATCCCACAAATATTCCCTTCTTTCCTGAAGGTTCCAACTTCGATCTCTTCTCTTTTGGACTATGGATAAATACCGAGCATCCAAATATCTTCAGATGGCTAACTTCAAGATTCATACCAGTAAACATCTCTTCTGGAGTCTTGTTTCCAAGAGCACTGTGAGAGATCATGTTTTGTACATACACTGCGGTTCTAGCTGCTTCTTCCCATAGATGCATGGGTAAGTCTTGATCATGGATCATGGCCTTCACTACTTCTACGATCGTCTTGTTCGTCCTTTCAGCTACACCATTCTGTTGTGGATTATAGGGAATAGTAAGCTCCCTCTTAATCCCTGCTTGTTTTCAGAAATATTTGAAATAGATTGAAGTGTATCCCCCTCCATTATCTATCATTAGAATATTTATCTTCTTTTCAGAGAGGTTTTCTACAAGATCCTTGAACTCTTTAAACTTTTCAAAGACTTCATTCTTATTCTTCAGAAAATAAATCCATGTCTTGCGGGAGTAATCATCAATAAAAGAAGCATAGTAAACATACCCGCTTAGTGAAGTAGTGGACATAGGTCCACAAATATCTAGGTGAATAATATCCAGAATACCTTCTGCTTTTTTGTCATTGCTTGGAAATGGATTCTTTGTACACTTTCCTTGATCACATCCTTTGCATACTCCTTCATGATCAACCTGGATTTCTGGTAGTCCAGTCATCACCTTACTTACTATTGGTAAGGCTTTGTAGTGTACATGAGCTAGTATTGTATGCCATAGCTCACAAGGGCTCAAGGTACTGGTCATCAATGTTGTGTCTGCATGACCCTTCAGTTTGTAAAGTCCTCCTTCTTCCACTCCAATGACTACTGCATCATCAATAGTCTTCCCCTTTGGCCACATAAGAAATTCACCATCTATAAATGCAATTCGAAGACCTTTCTTATCTAATGCTGAAATAGATAGAAGGTTCTTCTTCAAACCTAGTACATAAAGTACATCCTTCATGTTCATGGACTTTTCAGAGTCCAATTTCTAAGATGCTTCTCCCATTCATTTGATGGGGTATGGATAATCATCTCCAATATTTACCTTGTCTGGATATTCCTTCTGAATGAGATGTGAGAGGGATTCTTTGTATCCTGTCATGTGTTTTGAAGATCCACTATCTACTAGCCAAGTATCACTTCCATGAGATACTGAACCAGTGAGGGTTGATATTAGAACATTTTCTTCACTGGAGTCTTCATCATCTCTAGTTTTGACTTCTCCATCATACTCACTATCTTCTACTGCATGAGCATGGAATCTCTCTTCTTCTTCTTATGGTGTCCAGATTTGTTTGGAAAATTTCTTACAATGTGTCATGTTTTATGATAGGAATAGCATTTAATGGAAGATAGATATTTCTTGAACTGCCTTTTCTTTTGAGGACTTCTTGGAGAGTCCTCACGGGGACGTATATTGTTCTTTCTTTTCCTTCCACCTTTGGCATGAGTTGCTAAAGCTTGGTCTTCATTGTTGTTTAGTTTCTCCTCTCTTACCACTATTCTTTCTTCCTCTTACACACACTCTTCCCATAGCTGTCTGAACTGGATCAATTTATTTCTAGCACAAATTCCACGAAAAAATGGTTCCCAATCTCTGGGTAGACCATTCAATGTACTCATCACAACTTCTACATCCTATACCATGTCTCCAATAGCTTCTAGTTTTTCTTTTATCTGGGACACTCTGGAGAAGAATTATGAGTGCATGGACATAGAATTCAAGTTCTTCACTCCCTTGAGTTGATTTCTTAAGGTCATCTTCCTATTAATGTTCTTCCCTTCAAATAGGTTGGTCAGGGCATTGAACATCTCTTTTGGGGTCTTCTTGGAAGACACTTGGGGGATCAAGTGATCTTTTATAGAATCAACAATGATGCTCTTTTCCTTGAACATATTATTCTTAGGCCTTGCTTTGGATTCATCTCCCTCTGGTTCTGTAAGTCGTTTCTTTATATAGTCTTCTAGGTCATGTTCTTCAAGGATGAGAATGACTCTATACTTCCATGCCCTGAATTTCTTAGCTCCCTCAAGATTCTCATCAAGATTGGTATTTCTTGTCATCTTGATATAATGAGTACTTCAAATGGAAATATAATAGAATTGAGACTTACCAGAAAAGTTGTCCTTCTGAAAACTGCTTCTTCCTTGACCTAGGGTTTTTCAGAGAAACCCTAATTTTCTGACTTTGAGATTTTGGAAAACTGAATGGATGAGCGAATTCGCCTACTCAAGGCGAGTTGAGTAAAGTATTCCTTCTCCCAATTCTGTGATAAGATGATCCAAAAAATTGATTCCCTAATTCTCTCGGGTTGTAGTGGGGGACCCCAAAATGAAGATTCTTAGAATTGAAATCTACTTCGACAGAAAGATGCACCCTAGTGAGGCGATTTGGATGCACTGTCTTTTTCAGCTGATCTGTGGAGGGAGCTCCCAAAACAAGAATCCCTAGTTTCATCAGTTACAAAGGCTGTAACTGATGGCTAAAGCATTGAGTAAATTGGTGCATCAGGCTAAGAGGTCCGGATCTTTGAAAGGTGTCTAGGTATCGGAGTATGTGGAATTGACTCATATTTTGTTTGTGGATGATGTATTGATGATGGGAGAAGGCGTAGTGGAAAACTTGCAAACAATTTCTCATATTTTACATCTATACAAAAAATATATAGGAATGGAAATAAATGTGGAAAAATATAACTTAGCAGTCAATAGGATCTCATAGGATATGCAACAAAGATTTTGGAATGAATTTGCTTACCCTCTTAGTTCGATGAGTAAAGGTTTAAATACGTGGGTTTTTAACTCAATCCAAATGCACATTCCTTCAAGGATTAGTTGTGGCTATATAAGAAGGTGGAAGCACGTATTTCTTGTTGGTCCAATAGGTTCCTGTGTAGTAGAGGAGGCTGAGTGATTCTCCTAAAAGCTATTCTACAAAGCATTCATGTGTATTGGGACTCTATTGCTTACACCCCGAAAGGAATTCTTACCAAGATTCGCAAGAAGTGTTTCTCTTTTATGTGGACATCCAACAAACAAAAAGAAGGAATTATGTTGGTTAAATGGTCTACAATTTCCAATCTAAAAGAGTTGGGTGGTTGGGGGATTAATAACCCGGTGTCGTTTTATCAATCTCTAGCAGCAAAATCTATATGGAGGCTGGCCCAAAATGCCAATACTCTATGAGGAAAAGCAATGATGTCTAAATATTTCCAAAATTCCTCTATTGTCGACTGGTTTAGGAGCAGTGATATGAATCATAAGGGGGGATCTGTTGTATGGAAAGCATTAGTACTCTCATACCCTCTAATAGGTAACTGGACAACTTGGATAATTTGTAATGGTAGGAGTGTTCGTATTGGGGAATATCCATGGGTCGGAGCAGGGGACAATTACACTCTTTCTGCTAACAATAAATATCAGATAGAAAACTACCACATTTACATGCTCACTGATGCAAAGAGTGGGTGTTTTCAAGGAGCTGAAAGAAATGGATGGAAATATGCTCAGGAACTAGGCTTAGAAGGTGAAGCTGCATGGGAATGGCTAGGATATATTAATAACCTGGAGACTAGATTCATAACTCTAGATGATAATGAACCTGATAAATTAGTGTGGACCAAGAATAGCTCAACATGAGATTTTTCATCCAAATTAGGATATGATACTTATGCCATAGATTCTTTCACTGGAGAAAAGGAATGGTGGTGGCATGTAATCTAGAAAACAACTGGACCTCTAAAAGCGAAAATAGTCCTATGGTTAGCATTGGGAAACAAGATGCTAATTTGGGAAAATATGATAAAACATGGTTGTTCTGGGCCGAGTTGGTGTGTGTTATGTCATTCAAGCAATTAAACCACCTCTCACATGTTTGTATCGTGTGCTTATGCAGAGGATATCTGGAACGCTTCCTATAAAGACTTGAGAAATTCGAAAATCCAGATGGAATTAGCCTTGGTACAATGCTGTCAGGAGTGGTGGAAGAACACAATGGTATGCTATTATGATGCATTTCCATCCCTATTCATTTATCGTCTTTGGTGGGCAAGGAATTATGCTACTTTTTAAGATTGTAGAATTCCCTTTGAAGTTACTTCGACATTGATTGTGCAGTGGACAAGGGAATACAAAAAAGAAGAGAAGAAGAAAAGAACTCTCCATTTGGTACACCCTAGAATAAACAAGAGGATCCCATGGGTTTATTTTGATGGATCAAGTCAAGGGGATCCACCTCTGGGAGGATCCGGAGGAATTCTATATATATCATATGAATTGCAGGTTAAAATCTGTTATGGTCCAGGTCATTGTTCTAACAATAAGGCTGAGTTGTCGGCCCTTTGGTCAGTGCTACACTCAGCTTTAGCTCGGAATATTACCAACTTGTAGATCTTCGGGGACTCAAAAATGGTAATAGAATGGGTAAACAACATGATTTAGATCAAAGCTCCACATTTACAGCATCTGCTAATTCTAATCAAGAGACAAATTGGAATGTTTTCCTTCATCTCTTTCAATCACATGTACCGTGAATTGAATGGAGATGCAGATGTGCTTTCTAAGAGTGTGTTGCTATTGGCTCTGGGTACGTTGGTTGAGGAGGAGAAAATGGGCATGCTCTCCACTTAACATTTTAAGACGAAGATGATGTATGTGATTTCGAAACAAAAGTCATATTTTTTTTTGTAGACAAGATTTTAGGATCTGTTGGGAGCTAATATGGCAGAATATGATGCGGAAGTTTGTATGTTAAAAAAAGATTGCGATGAATATAGAAATTGTATATGTGAATATCATGTGATTCCTGAATGGGTTGAATGAGATGATGGGGGAATGTAATGTAATCTTTTGGAGTAGAGATGTAAGTCCTTCTTGAACAGTCTACGTTATTCTCTATGAATAAAATATTTTTTTCTTCGGAATCTATATATATATATTCTTTCTTTTATTATTTCAAAATCTAAATAATATACATAATAAATATATAATATTTCAAAACATTTTGAATATGCTCTAGCTTATGCCAATGACCCCATAAGAGAGGAGAGATTCGTGGAAGATCATAACTTATAATCAAATGGAATTTATTTTTAGATTTATTAGAAAAATGTGTACACATTTATAAAATAAAAGGAGAATAAGGCAAAAGATAAAGCATTTTTTTACAATAAAATAAGGAATTTATTTATATACATATTTTTTTCAATGGTGGTTCACCTAAGGGCTACATCCACCAGGAAATATGCCAACACCTGCTATTCCATAGAATCAAGGTATGGCCAGAATTACATTCATTACATAAAGGCTCAACAAGAGCATCATGTCACTTACAAGAATTGAAACTGGGTGGGGAGGGTAACAAGCTCCTTGATCAATTTTTACCATGTGCTCCGTGATCAAAACGGACAAGCTGACACTGAGGTGAACAGGGCCGTGCTCCTGGGCAGGAGTATTTTATCGGTTAATGACAGAGAATCTACTTGCAATCTCCCCTAAGACAAATAAGATCCTGATAGCGAACATTTGCTGGATAGCCGTGATATTCGCGGATCAGTGTAGCTCTATGGTCAAGATTGCCATCGAGCAGGATCTCCTTAACAATCTGTATCCTCCGGATGCTGTCACATTATCCCGTGACTCCTCAGGTCGCCACTCCGCCTACTTATTCAGATCGAATGGAAACCGATCTCTCCATTGCGCTAAAGCTAGAGTAAGCAGCAAGAAGACCAGGATACGACTGAGCAGATCAAAATGGCATCGGTGGGATCAACTTCTGGAGGCAAATCGTTGGAAGAAAGGCTGGATGAGATGCAACAATCAATCGACCTCCTCAAAGCAAAATCAGAGGAGCAAGAAGGGCGCCAGCAATACCAAGCAGAAGAACTGCAAAAATGGAGAAGGCTCAATAACGATCTGCAGAACATTAAAGAGGAACTTAAAGACTCTAAGGGAGAAGTCAAATACTTTGAAGAGGTGGTCTACACCCACTTCAAGGACCTGGCCAACACCTCAGGAAACTATGGGAGTCGAATTACTGCACTGGAAGCTGCTGTCAAAAAGATTCTGGAGAAGCTCAACATCGCTTAATCTCTACTCAGACCCATCCCATGCTCTCTTCGTTAATTCCAGTATTTGCTTTTGTATTACAAGCTTGAACGCTGTTAGTTTGCTACATAATCATGGAGTCTTTGGGAATCTCAAGCCCAAGAATTTTGTAATTCCAGGCAGCGATAGTTATGTAACCAAGCACCCGGTGGCTGCTTCACCGGCTATTAATTAAATCTACCCTATGTTTCAGTCTAAAAAAAACAATTATTCCTCCCAACCACCCAAGCTGCATCCAATGGACTATTTGTTTGCATCTTTATAAAACGAAATAGAACTCTTAAATAAAGATATATTTTTTTGTTTTCACAGTTTTTATTTTTATTTCTACTTATTCATTATAATTGCATATTAAAAAATATATATAACAAGTTTTTTTTTTTTAGTTTAATTGTATTTAAAGTTAATACTACTATATTTAAGTTTATGAATGATGAGAAAATTGTATAAAAACTTTCTAAAACAAAAGGAGAGCAATGGAAAGAGTATATTTTTATAATTAAAAAATATATATTTTATAATGATCGGGAAAATGTTTGTAATTTATAAAACAAAATAAAATTTATAAATAAAAATATTTTTTTACTTGAATTAATAGTTAAAATTTAAGAATGTGTACAAACCTAGTAATCTTATGTCATATTTCAACCTAACCTAGTGATCTTATGTCATATTTCAACCTATAACATCTAAAGAATAAATGTTTGTTTATTAAATGTGGTTCACTGTTGTCAAGGGCTACATCTATCCATGGAAAGACAAACATTTGCTATTCATAAAAAATCAAGATATCCCCAATGTCTAGCATAATACGCTATGAGCTAAATTTGAACCTGGGTGGGGAGTGTCACAACCAAAACTTCCAACCACCCAATCTAGGCTCTATTGACAAAACAAATGTTAAACCCATTATAATGAAATTTCATTTTTAATTTAATTACATTTAAAATTGAATACTACTATATTTATATTATTTATATACTATAATTATATCGAAATTTAAATTTTAATAAAATTCTTATAAAAGCGAATCATTATTATATTTGAATTATTTATATATTATACTAATTTATAATATAATATAAATTGGGTTGGAGATATGTGGAAATTGGGTTGCCTTAATGAACAAAATAACCATCAATTGAATAATCTTACCATAAATAATTTTGCTAAAGGTCGACTTCAATAAATAAAGAAATTGTGAGTCAACACAATTTTCAAAAAAAAAAAGAAAAAAAAAGAAAGTATTTTATATATTAATAAGATAGATCTAATAAGCCTCGTGGGGTAGTTCAGTTGGTTGGAGCCTATGGGACCAATCCATAGTGAGGTTGAGGTCAAGGGTTCAATTCTTTGGGTCCTCTAGGGTTAGGCACCCAAGTTTGGTGCAAGGGATAGGCTCTGAAATAGCCTAACAAGTTGTGGCTTCTTCAGGTGGGGCCCTTGGATTGCTTCTCTATGGATGTAGAGACCCGATCTTTGGGCGTGAACCACATTGAAAAAAAAAGATAGATCTAATAACTCTACTTAATTTTTTTATTTTTATTTTTCTGATGATGGACTCTAATTTGGGTTTGAAATATTGACAAGCACAATATTTATTGTGGACGTTCTAGAAGATGTTAACTCTAGAAACTTAAAGTTATTTAAACATAATTTTTTATTCATTATATTTATGTTAATAAAAATGAAGAAACATACTGGGGATGCAAGTGCGGGGGGAGGGGGGTGGTAATTTTTTACCCCAGTGGAAATGTAGTTTCAAACTTTGTGTGTGGCCCAAGAAGAAGTACCAATAATCAAGCAGAATGCTACACTCTACATCCGGGATTGAAAGAACCAATTAATCTTATAATATGATCGCTAGTGGTGATAGGAGACTCTCTCCTTATCATTTCTCAAACTAGGCATCGATAGGAAATTACGAATCAAATAGAAGGTAGACTTCATAAGCATATTATTGATCTAATTAAGCAAATCATGAACATCCAATTCTATCATGTTTAGCGAGAGCATAATGCTATAGTGGAAAAATTAGTAAACAAGGCCTTGCAAATACCTCGCGGGGGTATTAAAAAAATGGGGGCCAAGCATTATCATGTTGGATTCCCTAGTGGTCATTATGCAAACCATGAATTTCTCTAATACGACGAAGAAAGTCCTATCAAGCATTAAATCTATCAAATGACGACACGTTGATTTAATGGCCACTTTTTTGCATTTGACCATGTGGAGGTTTCCAGACATTTGGGATTATGAATCTTCTTGGGCACTCCTTGTTTGCACATATGGGATTTCGCCTTGGGCATCCGAAGACAAGAGGTTTCACTTGGAGGTTTTATACTGTTTAGGGGGTGCTGTATCTCGGTTTCGACATTATCTGAGTTGCATTGGAGGAAGTAGGTCTTGTGTGGATATTAATTCTAGAATGGTGTTGTGTAATGCAGTGGATATTTCTTCCTTCCCCTATGCACATGGAGATAGGATTCCTAATTTAGATAGTGCTAGTAGTGAGGAGCCTTAGATATAGGTAATTCTATGCTTGATTTGTTTGGATTCTTCTCTCTCATTTGTTTGGAAGGTCTGGGATATCGAGGTTTGTGAGGAAGCATTCATTGATCTATTTGGGGGGTTAGTCATCTTTTGTTAGTCGGGCTAAGCGGAGATTAGATTTTATGTTGGTTATATGTAGTGGTTGAGAAGAAGGGACTGACCTGTATATCAATTAGGCTAGCAAAAAAATAGAATATTTAGAGGATATTTGGGTCTGTGTGGAGTAATCTACCGGATTTGGCTGGGGTGAATGTAGTTTGAATTTTCTGCTAGGTAGTTGCAATGGTATGGTTCACAGAGGAATTGATTGTTTTGAAGAGATTTAGGATTGTATTGCATCAATGGAGTTGGAAAATAAGATTGAGGATCTCTCAGAGAGAATTAGTGTTACACAAGCTAGTATTTTTTATATGCATTATCAATTGAGATGGATGAAAGACCAAATGGAAGGATTGATAGTAGTTGTTTAGCAACTAACTGCTCATGTGCCCATTCTGGATGGTCGATTTGATGAAACAAAACACACTTCTCAGAAAATTTCAAGTTTTACTTCTGAGATAGATGTCCATCTTGATGATGTTTAAGGGACTATTCATGCCTGTGATGCACAAGTGGAAGCAATTTCGAAGGCCTTGGCCAAGCATGAAGATCTTATTGTAGGAAAAAACTCCAGAATTGAAGAGAATTCAGATGGAAATCATTCTAATGGTCACTCAACTATGAAACCTATCTGTGTGGATGTGAATATCTCAATCTCATGCGAGCATGCTGATGAAGACCCTGGCGAAGATGAGAACACTTCTAGATTAGATGGAAGTGATGATGAAGAACCAGTAGACCTGGTTATGGAAAGTAGAAACAACTCCATTTAATTTTCAAGTTTTATGTTTAATTTTTGTCAAAAAATGCTCGGACAGTTTGTCAAAATATATAGTAGTACAATATTTGCTAGTATTTTTTAAGTTATTTTCAAAGTCTGGATGACTGTAATAAATATTGTCTCTTCTATGGACAACTTTTTTCGATACATTTTGAATTAATACAGTGTATCTTAAGGCTAATCCTTTCAACTGTTTATAATACAAAGTAATCATTTCAGTTAAAATAAATTGAAGCAGCGTGATTAGAAAATAGTCTTAATCCTTCCTTCCCCTCGTTGTTATAACTTTCCCTTTTCATAATAAGTGTAATCAAACTACTTAACATTTATAAGCAAGGAAAATATTAATCAATCTAAACTAATAAATATAGGGAATATTTTTAATTCATTAAGGAATCTCACATGATAAATATAGGGAATATTTTAAATATTTTTATGAATTAAAGATATTCTAAGAATTTTTTCATAAATTTGATTTTAAAGAAAAAATAAAATTGTTAAGGTTTAAAAGGATTTTTTTTAAATGTATATTTTTTAAATACTAATTTTTAAAATGTTAAGCAAGTGGAATTGTTATGGTACAACAATAATCTTGTAATAGCGACATAGTAGCTATAAATAGCTCTATTATAGCCTCAAACATACATAACATAATAAACACTAGTGATCTACTAGCACCTCAAAATACCAAAACTTACAACTGACAGGTTGTGCCACTTTCTAACTTATGAACTTAATAAAAAAAAATTATGGAGTTCCCATATCCTGGCAGGAAGTACCCGTGAATTCCTTCCAAATTAACTAACCTTCTTCACCCTCCAAATCCTGCTTCGATAGTTTGTCAGCCATGGAGTTGTGTTCCTAATAGATGTGTTCAAAAGTAATACTGTTGAAACAATTGATTTCATACCTTATCATGTTTCACCAATGTGTTAAAGAAGTCACTTTCAAGTTGAATCAACCACTCGCTGTTGTGGGGAAAATGCACCTATAGTTCAGGGGAGAAACTACCAACTTACGGTGATAAAGATAGACTTACAAGCATTCTACAAGTACAACAAATAAATGAAGAGATTAGGGTTTAGAGATGTAGGCACCTTATTCAAAAGGTTGATCTTAGCTTTGCTTCTCTTGCTCTTCAATGCTTATCCAGTGTTGCAATGCCCAGACCTGCAAAACAACTTGATACCTTTCTCAAACACATTTGACTACATATATAAGACTGATATTCATAATAGAAGAAGACATCAGACTATAATCGAACTGTAATCAAATATAAGACACATCAATAGGTCATATTTGGAAAGAGAAGAACGTCTGATCTTTATTAATGAATGAAAGCAAATACATACAATTATACCTTCCTTCAAGCTTGGCACTTCACGAAACCTAGATTCAAGGTCTCCTGCTTCCGTTCTCCAAGGATCCCAGCCTCTAAGCAATTGTACTAGGGTTTACCAAAACTGAAGCACAAGAGAGGGGGATGAGGGTCTCCATTCCTCCAGCATAACTTTGTAATTGGGCTTGGTCCTTTCACATGACCCTTCTACCCTCCTTATATAATCAATGAGGAAGAGGAAAAGAAGTTATAACCACTCAATAGGTTTCCCAACCAACTTAACTTACTCGAATTTTGAGATTTTGACCAAAACAGGAGTGTACTCTACTCTATAGTACACAAAGTCGCGTACACATGGCAATGGGCACTACTTTGAATGAGGTAAAGTCGCGTACACACGCTACTATTATAACAGTGGAGTCGCGCTCATGTTGAAAAATGGCCAAAAACAGGCTTTTCTGCTCATTTTCAGGAGATGGTTTGGTCTGGAAAAATGTTCCTAAGGGTCATATACATCAAATGGGTCAAGAATGAGGTAATTTCAACCATTTTTAATGTCCCAAATGACTCCTCCATCCACAAATGTCCTGTTGTGTGACTGAACTTGATCTCAAGAAGTGTCGTCATGCGACCAAGGGAAACAAGTGTCGTCACGGACGGAGAGGTGTCATTTCAAGCTATAACAGATGCCCCCTAATGTATGAGGTCAGAGGGAGTACGGGAAACGATGGCCGAAATACATTATAAATAAAAAAGAGTGGAATCATGGAGGAACGGAGAAACCAAGAATCATAGGCTCAAATGAAGTACCTGAAAGCAAAGGCAAAGTCAGACAAACTTATCCATGGGGTAACTGTCCATGTTCAAATGGTGGAACATGATCTCCAAGAGGATACAATAATGATCCAAGTACGGATGCATATATCATGGCCACTAGAATACAAGCGTGGATCCATGAGGAACATAAGTGTAAACATAGCCACATAAATACAAGGTGGATCTATGTCAAAACTGGAGAACATAGCCATAGAGAACAAGCTGGATCTATGTCTCATCAAGAGCCCAAAAAGATTGTGGCTCAGTCTTGCGCAACTTGGGCGATAACATAAATGAAGTGATGCTATCGAAGATCCCAAGGTCTTCATCCAAAAACAACCCAAGGTACAAACCTATCCATGCGAATAAATGAGTTGATGTCGAACATGGGAGGTATCGTTTGATTACCAGTCATTGATGTATACCGTTAACAAACGCGAGGGTGTCCACCAATAATGAAAATGGAACCCAAGGTACCTAGTACATTCAAGCAAGTGCGAATAAGTGGTCTTGCTGTCGAACACTTGAAGAATCCATCGGATAGGAGACATTGATGTATTCCCATCTATCCAATAGCAAGGGAAACTGCCACTAATGACTGCAATCCCCAAGGTACTAACCGAAACTCTAAACTTCATTCCCAGAGCACAATGAGCTGAAGTCGATGGGAAGAAGTCCGTTGGAAGGGGGGCCTTAATGCATCCTCCATCATCCAACACGAGGGACACTCAAAAGGTATGAACTGATTTGGAGTAGGACGGAACACAGGATGAAACATACTGACACCAAGGAATGGCCGACACATGAGGTCAAGGCAACTGCAGAATGGCCGACACAGGTTATATCCTTGAACAGTGATCACGACACAAGAGTGACTTAGGCAGCTTTTAACACAAAGGGACCATGATACAAGTCTGCAATGTAGGAGACATTAACAGATTCTCTATATGATTGGAAGACTTAACCAAACGGAGGAGTAAGAACTCTGAGATCAGGTTTATCCTAAGGCCAACACTAGAACCCAACTTGTTTGATAGACTCAAAACAGGTGCTTTGTTCAAGGAGATAGGTGACTTGCTGCCATCATATTGAAAGATATTTTAACATTCTTCACTTCCCTTTCCTTTTTCATTTTTTAACGAGCTTGACAAAGAACTAAAGCATGCTCGATGGTATTTTCATATTTAAGGAGTCTGAAAAACCTAGAAGAAAACTCCATACACCTATCCGTGGATTTTATATCGAGCCCGGATTGGTCTGTGCTCGGCGGTGTTTTCTTGCTTATAGAGTTGAAAAACTTAAACAGTCCTCTATACACCTATCCGTGGATTTTATATCGAGCCCGGATTGGTATGTGCTTGCTTGGTGTTTTCACATTTCGAGAGTCTGAAAACCTTAAAGACGACTCCAAAGGTCCTTTTTCGTAAAGTTAGTCTCCTTCCCCGAAAAAGTGTAAAATGATGGAAGAAGAACTCTTCTAGCGCATACAAGAGTATACCTAGAGTATACCTTTTCCGTAAATTATCCACCAAGGCCCGGAAAAGGGGTAATTCTATACCTAAGTGGATGTCAGTTCAGTTATTTTAACGAGCCCGAAAAGACAACTATGCTCGGCAAACTTTTCCTATTTAAGGAGTCTGAAAAGTGCTTAAGAGAACTCCATAGGGATCTTTTCCGTAAAGGTTTAACGAGTCCGAAAACGTAAACTCATGACCTCCTTACTGTTTTTAATGAGCTCAAAGGAGATAGGAAAATGCTCATAACTTCCTTACTGTTTTTAACGAGCTCGAAGTGAAGATGAAAGAAATGCTCATAACCTACTTACTGTTTTTAACGAGCTCGAAGTAAAAGAAGAATGCTCGTAACCTACTTACTGTTTTTAACGAGCTCGAAGTAAAAGAAGAATGCTCGTAACCTACTTACTGTTTTTAACGAGCTCGAAGTAAAAGAAGAATGCTCGTAATGGGAGGAAACGAGTGTCAGGGACATGCAAAACTAGCTCCAAGCGCATGGAACAAAGCTATGCCTAATGCGAGGAACATGGGCAAGATAAGGACACTCAGGGTGTGTCTCCTCCAGGTAAAAGGTGTCAAATTGAAAAGGCAAAATGATACAGGGCTTAGCGAAAATGAGATCAGAGATGGAGGCTTATACAACGGGCTAAAAACGTGGAAGCCGGCTTCAGGCTCATTAGCGCAAGCGGGATCATAATAGATGCACATACAACTTGAACATAAAGATGGGAGCCTTATCAGGGATGGCCAGAAATATATGAGAAAGAAAGATATGAGGCTTCTTCTCAAAGTCATGGTGAATCTAAAAAGGCTCCCGAACCTATGAGAAAAACTCAGCATGGGCACCAGAATGGCATAAGGGTGCTGACTAGGGTGACCCATGTTAGGTAGGCTCTGCTGTCGGACTGGTGCACAATGTATAAAGAGATGGCTAACACACCAATATCCAACAGGTTCGACCCTATGGCGAATTCGGATGGCAAAAGGTTCTAATGCAACATAACAGTGGGGAAGCCTAAACCTATATGCAAGGTTCCGAATATACCTGACATGCTCGCACAAGGTGTCGAAAAGGACCAGTAAGCAAGTACACATCCAGCTAAGAATCCTGTCTCCAAGAAACATTAGTACCAGGATCATATCTAAAACATATGTAAAGAAAAACCCGATACAAGTCACTGTGGTAGAAATACTTTCAACTTCACTATCATCAACAACAGGCATAAACAAGGCAGAGTTTTCGAATGAAGACTCTATGGTACCCAAGCCCGAGGACTTATAATCAACAAGATCAAATTCAGGATGAAGATCAAAGTTGAAGGACATGATGGAATCTGCAGAAACAAATTCATCATCACGGGAGTTGAAAATTCTAGAAGCAGAATCAAACTCAGCAGGAACACCGATTTGCGGATCTATAGGAGAGTCTAAAGACTCAACAGTAGGAAGATCAGACTTTAAGGTCAAACCGGGGTTGGACATAACTGCGACTGGATCAACATCCAAGTGAATAGAAGACTGTACCATAGACTCTAGGGAAACTTCATCGGAAGGAAGTATATCATCCCAGATAGAATACATATCTAAACATTCAGATGGAGGTGTCACTTGGTCAAAAGCTGGGACCAAGTCCCGAGAAGGTAAGCATGAACTCAGAGACTTCTTCTCAGTAGCAGTTGAACTCAAGGAACAATATGCCACATGAGGCGCATGTGACATAGTAGTGCCTAATGACGAGGGATCAGACTGGTCTACAGTTGGGTAATAAGGAGGATCAACGAATGCAAGCTGGTCGATGGTGACAATGTTTTCGTTATGAGGGAAATGCATCACACGAAAAAGCGTAGACACCACAGCATGCATAGCATAAACGTAATCACGCCCAAGGATCATATCAAAGTCCATAGGGTCCTTTAAAACCATAAAATCAACTAAGACTGTTTTTCCACCCAAGGTAACAGGTGCCTGACGGAGGAATCCGATCGGTTCACTAGGTCTTCTATCGAAGGTCAACGGCCAATTAACAGCTGGAATAACATTAGGGAAACCCAAATCTCTCCAAGCATAAGCGGATAAGATACTAACAGAAGCACCTTCATCAACAATACATCGATCAACCGTATGGTTCCAGATATCAACCTTTATCTGAAAAGGTGTCGAAGAAGGAAGACGAGGCTCGGCTAGACTATTCCAATCAAAGGAAACAATCCTAGGGCTTGGTAGGGGTTCACATAGCACAGATGAAGTGCCCCCTTTTTCAGAAATATCCAAACTGGTAATGCAGAAGACTTCAGTAGTAGGTGCATCAATCTCTGAAGGACTGATGGGATCGGTCGAAGATTGCATCGATTCAATCACTTCACTCTCCGAAGGAAGAGTGGGGTCGACCAAAGATTGCATTGGTTCAACCACTTTA
Organism: Larix kaempferi; assembly: GCA_027924585.1. Lineage (NCBI taxonomy): Eukaryota > Viridiplantae > Streptophyta > Pinopsida > Pinales > Pinaceae > Larix > Larix kaempferi. The sequence goes on along the minus strand of BSBM01000926.1, from coordinate 598,848 downwards.
TCAACCAAAAGTTGATCTGGCTGCAGGGAATCTATAGACAACTCAAGAACAGAGGTTCCTTCAGACATGGACCACACTCTTCGTACCTCTGGAATGGCAGGGCATCGGTGAGTAAGGTGATCTCCCTTACAAAGTTTACAAGGGAACTTTGGTTTCCGTCCTATAGGTTTAGACTCCTTTACAACGTCAGTACTCTCAGCATGACTAACATTGGCTGACAGCTTGCCCCCAGCATGACTCACAGAGGCTGGTTGCTCAGAAGCAGAAGACTTTTTAACTAAGGACCACACTTTTTGCACTTCTGGAAGTACAGGGCACAAGTAAGTAAGGTGGTCTCCCTCGCAAAACTTACAAGGGAACTTAAGCTTCTGTTTGTTGGGTTTGTCGACAATGTCAACTCCCTCAGCATGACTTGCAGTGGCTGATCTGGTGTCTCCAGTATGACTCACAGGAATTGGTGACTTGTCATTAATATGGCTAGCAGTGATCAATGACGTGTCCTCAACATGACTGACAGTGGTTGAAGACAAACTTTCAGTATGATTTTCAGTGACTAAAAGTTTTCTCCCAGCATGACCTCCAGAGGCTGGGTGGGTGCCCCCTGCATGATTTGCAGAGGCAGGGTGCTTGCCCCCTTGTTTTGGCATCTTCTTCCTATTCTTCCCCAGTCTATTCCTTTTAGACTGCTGGTTACTAGTATTGCTACTTTCGCCACATGAGGTAGAAGGAGGAGGAGAAGATGTTACTGGCAAAGGAGGCACAGGGTTCTGATGCTCTTGATTTGAGGTGCTCACAAAAGAAGCGTCAGGAGCATGCAAGGCATTCGGAGTGGAAAACAACCAAACCGGCAGCCCAATAGTGAATCCAGGAAGATTCAGAGTAGCCATTAAGGGAGCACCAATGTTTCCAATGAATGGAACAGCACAAGGATCCCCCGGAACAGGGGTACCTTGATTGGCACTCGCCGGAATGCTAGACATAGTTTCCTGCTCAAATGAACAAGAAGTTCTCTAAGGCAAACTAAAAAAAAAGTAGCACAAAGAGCACACCACTAAAAAAAGGTCCTAAGTAAATCAAACCAGGCAAACAGATGCCTTCCGGAGAAGAGTCTGGGATGATGAGGGCCCAGAACAGATCAACGAAGGATGAAGGACAGTTACCTGGGGTCCACAATACAATGACTAAGGGTGCAAGCGCTGGAATCACCCAACTGCCCTCCCAAAGACCTGCAAGGGATTTCCTCCCACGTCTGTCCTAGGTACAGCAGATATACCCTCCGCTGTCACCTGTGTATGAACCTAGAGTCTGATACTAAGGATACCACAACACCGAAAATTCCTGGGGGAACAGTCACCGGTCGAATCAGAAAGCGTGGGCAGGGTAGCTAAGCCCGAAACTCGAAAGAGTCCCCAATACGCAATCCGATCCTGGCGTATGCTCGAACAGAGAGTAGGAGGGGTATTCCCACAAACTGATCTCACATTGACCTACTGCATATGCTCCCAGGCAAATTTTGAGTGAGGTGGGTTTGCCTAATGATAGTCTCACTACGATTTTTGCGCAATGTGTGATCTTGGGTGGTTTAAGGTGTTTTAAACCCAAGATCCTAACCAAAACTAGTTGGTGTAGTGTAACCTAGAAAAGAAAATGTTGCTAGTTCATTTTATTAGAGTTCATTTTAAAGGTTACTTGATTACTCAAAAAGGTAGTGGGTGTGTGAGAGTGGTTATAATAGAAATAGAGTACTGAAAATGAAATATTTACCACCAAACAAATCTTTTTCTTTTCAATGCAAGTCTTAAAATTCTGATCTAGAATGCATGTGCAAATGCAATTTTTTAATCTTTTGAATGCAAAAAAGGTAAAAATAAAGTCTAAATGTACAAAAATAAACTCAAAACCTAAAAATGCAGCTACTCAAACCAATAAGTATGCAAAAGAAAACTTGTTCTTTTTGATGCAAAGCACTCTAAAATCTTTTAAGCCACTTGCAAGGTACTCTATTTAGAAAATGAATCAAAATTCTTTATGCTTTTCAAAGGTAAGAAACAAAAACTGAAACTAACCTACTATCAACGCAAAGCAAAGAAACTTTCAGGTTCTCTTTATGAAACAGTAAAAGCTATCAGATATGACTTTCAAATTCTTATTGATGTAAGCATGCCAAACATTGGGAAAAGAGTACGAAAACTACTTTTAGACCCAAATGAAGCAAATGACCTACGAAGAAGTATGGTTTGGTAAATTCAGGTCTACACATAAACAATGCAAACAAGGTCTTGAACAACAGCCAAAACACTTGAGCTTTCACTACAAAAGAAAAACTAAAAGCATAAGGGAGGACAAGAAACCAACCTAAAAGAGAAATTTCACTCAAATAGATACAAACAGGGTCAAAAAGACTCAAGAGGTTTCAAATCCAGTGGAAATGGGGCAAGCAAGTTCAATCAGACTCAAATTAGGGTACAAAACACCAAACAGGTCCACAACCCCCCAACTTAAGTCAACAAACCCCAAAACTTTCCAAACAAGCCCAAATCGATCAAAAGAGGTTCAAATCATGAATGTAGGATCAGTACAAGGATGGGAGACCACTTACAGGGGTTTAACACAGACCTAAGGTCATCAGGGACCCCAAAAAATGCAGCCACAGCCCCCAGATTTGGGTCCACAACCCAAAAACTCAAAAATTTCAAACCCAGATTTTGAGCGCTACTGTGTATGAAGGAAACTAGCGCTCATAACAGTATGGGCGCTACTGTGCAAAGGAAAAGTAGCGTATGAGCGCTACTGTGTGGTACAAACAGTAGCGTACAAGAAAAAAAAGTCTAAAAAACGGGGTTAAAACCCCCAAACTGGGTCCACAAAGGTTTGCAAGGGTTGGGAAGGGTCTGTAAAAAGCCCAGGAGGGTCAAACAGAGCCTACTAACTGATCCTAATCAAGAAAATGAACGAAGACCATCAAACAAGACTGAAGAAATGACCTTGGATACCCCTAAGCAGTTAGGCTTATTCCCCAGCGGAGTCGCCATTCTGTTGTGGGGAAAATGCACCTATAGTTCAGGGGAGAAACTACCAACTTACGGTGATAAAGATAGACTTACAAGCATTCTACAAGTACAACAAATAAATGAATAGATTAGGGTTTAGAGATGTAGGCACCTTATTCAAAAGGTTGATCTTAGCTTTGCTTCTCTTGCTCTTCAATGCTTATCCAGTGTTGCAATGCCCAGACCTGCAAAACAACTTGATACCTTTCTCAAACACATTTGACTACATATATAAGACTGATATTCATAATAGAAGAAGACATCAGACTATAATCGAACTGTAATCAAATATAAGACACATCAATAGGTCATATTTGGAAAGAGAAGAACGTCTGATCTTTATTAATGAATGAAAGCAAATACATACAATTATACCTTCCTTCAAGCTTGGCACTTCACGAAACCTAGATTCAAGGTCTCCTGCTTCCGTTCTCCAAGGATCCCAGCCTCTAAGCAATTGTACTAGGGTTTACCAAAACTGAAGCACAAGAGAGGGGGATGAGGGTCTCCATTCCTCCAGCATAACTTTGTAATTGGGCTTGGTCCTTTCACATGACCCTTCTACCCTCCTTATATAATCAATGAGGAAGAGGAAAAGAAGTTATAACCACTCAAGAGGTTTCCCAACCAACTTAACTTACTCGAATTTCGAGATTTTGACCAAAACAGGAGTGTACTCTACTCTATAGTACACAAAGTCGCGTACACATGGCAATGGGCGCTACTTTGAATGAGGTAAAGTCGCGTACACACGCTACTATTATAACAGTGGAGTCGCGCTCATGTTGAAAAATGGCCAAAAACAGGCTTTTCTGCTCATTTTCAGGAGATGGTTTGGTCTGGAAAAATGTTCCTAAGGGTCATATACATCAAATGGGTCAAGAATGAGGTAATTTCAACCATTTTTAATGTCCCAAATGACTCCTCCATCCACAAATGTCCTGTTGTGTGACTGAACTTGATCTCAAGAAGTGTCGTCATGCGACCAAGGGAAACAAGTGTCGTCACGGACGGAGAGGTGTCATTTCAAGCTATAACACTCGCCCATATAATAGTGACTCTAGAGTTGCCAAATATTTTTATATCAACAAGTCCAAAGCTGTTAGCCACTCTAGCAACACACCATAAGGCAAGAATTTCAGCCTTCATGTTTGTGCCCCTTCCACAGCTGAGACATAAGGTGAAATAATGATCTTGATTTAGAAAGATAACACCTCCTGCAACACAGTTCCCATTTGATGCAACTCCATCAAAGAAAAGTACCGAACCAAAAACCTGAAGAGCAAACAAACCAACTTTTCTGATCTTTGAAGGATCCTTCTCCTTCTGATATGTCAGATATAACTTCAAAGCCATGTTATATGCCAACTGAGCACTAGGATTGTAATCTTCAAAAACTGTCAAATTTCTAATATGCCAGATAGTCCAGGAGATAAAGACCAGAGAGTGAAAACTGATTTACAAGATCTGATCCAGTTTTGTAAGCTTGATTCAAAATTTCCAGCTCCCCAACACTTATCAATATTAAAATCCAAACAAAACATGTTCCACAGGTTTTTTGTGAACACACACTCCACTAAGAGGCGGCAAGAAGTTTCAATACTATTTTTACAATGTCATTATCTAATAAAATCATTTTATCATATAATTTTGTTTTTTTTCAATAATAAATTAAACAAATATAAAGAGGAGTAACGACCACCTACCCAAATTTTTTAGGATGAGTGACCTATTAAATCCTTTAAAATGTTCAATTTTTTAAAAAGGTAATCCCAACTCTTAATTATTAAGGGATTTGTTCAAGCCACCTTAAGCAGTGCTCAATTTCATAGATGATACCTGCTCTTATCAGTAACTTTTTTCTTTTTTTCTTTTTTAATTTATGAATGACACCATGTACATGGATGTCCCTCTAATTTGGTGAGATACATTCACATGGTTATAAATTTATTTTTATGGGTAATATGTGATCATATGGATTGCATTGTATTTGTATTTATGTGGGGCACATGCTATTTTAATGGTTAAGATCCAAACTTATGGGTAACACCTCTCATATATATATATATATATGAGACTTATATACCCATCACACTAAATAATGTAAACGACATTTCATTCTAAAACATATTTTTTATATTAAATAATTCAAAAAAATGAATGATGTGTTTTACTAAATGTTGATGCCTTGGTGCACCTACATATACGATGCACTATTATTCAGTGTACTATAAGACATATGGCCCAATGCATTCAAAATATAAAGTGCGATGTGTATGGAATTGGAATTTCATTATAAAATATATATTTTATATTAAAAAAATCAAATAAACTTCACATCGTGTTTACATAAATATTGATGTCCTAGTGCCATCACACAATGCACCATACTACAATGCCATATAAAACATACCCCTAGGTGTGCTCCAAATATAAAGTGCACCAAAAAATGGACACAATGTTAAATACTATAATATAGTTTTTTACATTATAATTGTTTTTTAAACACTCTAGTGGGTTTATGTAATATTGATGCCCCAATGCACACTAAAAGTAAATGTGCCGCTAATACGTTAATAAGTCTAGTCATACACCATGATGCACATTATATATTACATGGATACAATGCCAATACTATAATATAGTTTTTTACATTATAAATTTCTACAAAACACTCTATTGTGTTTATGTACAATATCGATGCCCCAATACACACTAAATATAAATGCACTGCTAATAAGTATGGCCATTCACCCTTTTGCACATTATATATTAAGTGCACCGATAATGGACTCAACATTTAATTATAAAATACATTCTTTTGTGAAAAAATCAAAAACATAATCAATGCGTTTATCACATATAAGCGCATTGAAAAAGGTTTCAATATTTTGTTATAAAATATATATTTTATATTAAAAATTGAAAAATATTAATGATACATTTAATTTAAATGATATGCCCCAATGCTCCCAAACTAAGACACACTACACAATGGTGCTATTATAATCAAGTGTATTGGTGCATCTTCCTTTGGAGGAGACCAAAGTATGGTAAAATAATAATAAAAATTATTGATCATATTTTTCATATTTACTTATCCTCCACTCTAGTAACACACCATAAGGCAAGAATTTCAGCCTTCATGTTTGTGCCCCTTCCACAGCTGAGACGTAAGGTGAAATAATGATCTTAATTTAGAAAGATAACACCTCCCGCGGCACAGTGCCCATTTGATGCAGCTCCATCAAAGAAAAGTACCGGACCAAAAACCTGAAGAGTAAACAAACCAACTTTTCTTATCTTTGAAGGATGCTTCTCCTTCTGATATGTCAGATATAACTCCAAAGCCATGTTATATGCCAATTGAGCACTAGGATTGTAATCTTCAAAAACTGTCAAATTTCTAATACACCAGATAGTCCAGGAGATAAAGACCAGAGAGTGACAACTGATTTACAAGATCTGATCCAGTTTTGTAAGCTTGATTCAAAATTTCCAGCTCCCCAACACTTATCAATATTAAAATCCAAACAAAGCATGTTCCACGGGTTTTTTGTGAACACACACTCCACTAAGAGGTGGCAAGAAGTTTCAATACTATTTTTACAATGTCATTATTTAATAAAATCATTTTATCATATAATTTTGTTTTTTTTCAATAATAAATTAAACAAATATAAAGAGGAGTAACGACCACCTACTTAAAATTTTTAGGATGAGTGACCTATTAAATCCTTTAAAATGTTCAATTTTTTAAAAAGGTAATCCCAACTCTTAATTATTAAGGGATTTGTTCAAGCCACCTTAAGCAGTGCTCAATTTCATAGATGATACCTGCTCTTATCAGTAACTTTTTTTTCTTTTTCTTTTTTAATTTATGAATGACACCATGTACATGGATGTCCCTCTAATTTTGTGGGTGAGATACATTCACATGGTTATAAATTTATTTTTATGGGTAATATGTGATCATATGGATTGCATTGTATTTGTATTTATGTGGGGCACATGCTATTTTAATGGTTAAGATCCAAACTTATGGGTAACACCTCATATATATATATATATATATGAGACTTATATACCCATCACACTAAATAATGAAAACGACATTTCATTCTAAAACATATTTTTTATATTAAATAATTCAAAAAAATGAATGATGTGTTTTATTAAATGTTGATGCCTTGGTGCACCTACATATACGATGCACTATTATTCAGTGTACTATAAGACATATGGCTCAATGCATTCAAAATATAAAGTTTGATGTGTATGGAATTGGAATTTCATTATAAAATATATATTTTATATTAAAAAATCAAATAAACTTCACATCGTGTTTACATAAATATTGATGCCCTAGTGCCATCACACAATGCACCATACTACAATGCCATATAAAACATACCCCTAGGTGTGCTCCAAATATAAAGTGCACCAAAAAATGGACACAATGTTAAATACTATAATATAGTTTTTTACATTATAATTTTTTAAAAAACACTCAAGTGCGTTTATGTAATATTGATGCCCCAATGCACACTAAAAGTAAATGTGCCGCTAATACGCTTATAAGTCTAGTCATACACCATGATGCACATTATATATTACATGGATACAATGCCAATACTATAATATAGTTTTTTACATTATAAATTTCAAAAAAACACTCTATTGTGTTTATGTACAATATCGATGCCCCAATACAAACTAAAGATAAATGCACTGCTAATAAGTATGGCCATTCACCCTTTTGCACATTATATATTAAGTGCACCGATAATGGACTCAACATTTAATTATAAAATACATTCTTTTGTGAAAAAATCAAAAACATAATCAATGCGTTTATCACATATAAGCGCATTGAAAAAGGTTTGAATGTTTTGTTATAAAATATAGATTTTATATTAAAAATTGAAAAATATTAATGATACATTTAATTTAAATGATATGCCCCAATGCTCCCAAACTAAGACACACCACACAATGGTGATATTATAATCAAGTGCATTGGTGCGTCTTCCTTTGGAGGAGACCAAAGTATGGTAAAATAATAATAAAAATTATTGATCATATTTTTCATATTTACTTATCCTCCAACTCTTCCATCAATAAAAGCATCCATCAATAAAAGCATCTATTCTCACTCTCTTGCAGGTCCCCATTGCTAATAATGAGATGTTGTTGCCTCATTCATGGAATCATATGCTTGGTTGATTGTTTTCAAATTTTGGGAATACACTTCTAAACTTATGTTTTTTTTATATTTATGTGAGAGTCATTCTTCCCCAACCCACAAAATAACAAGTAAATTGATTCTTACTCTTACCTTCTCATTTACATTTTTAGCAGATAAAATTGAAATTCCTCACAAATTTGATGTTTTTTTCCATCACGTGAGCGCAATGCTATAATTTAAAATAAATAAAACATTACACCAATGCAATTCATTGATGAATGCGGTACCGTTAATGACGCAATGCATTGACCATGAGTGAGTTTTAAACTTAGGGTGAATGGTTGTTGCATCAAAAAAATCAATTTGGGCATTGTGACTGGTGCTTTCAAATATTAGATAAGCACCAAAACTTGATCTAATTTAATATTCTTCTGGCATATATAGTGTTTTCTTAACTAGAATTAAGCACCATTACTATACCCTTTCTATTTCAAGCATATTGTGATGCAAATACTACTATTAAAATCTTATTTTGGTGCACTTCATTAATTAATTAATGTTGCACCATTAACAATGCTTCTTGTGATTGTGATTATAAATGCATCATTTATGCACACATTTTTAAACTGACTTGGATTGGTTGGTGCTTTAAAAGTGTTTTGGGGCATCATTCGTGCTGTGCCCACCATTCCATGAAAACTTGACATTTTAATTAACAATTGTCCCACCTAGATGACACATTTATTATTAATAGTTAATGGCACTGGTATTAGTGATTTTAATTATTTGTAATGCATTGGTGAGAAAACAAACATTGTTTCAAAAATATTAGTGCGATGTATATGATGCAAGGCACCATATAAGGTGCTTCTCAAATATTGCAAAGGCACCATTGGATGGTGCTCATGGAAATATAAGTATGCACCATAAATGATGCCTTGGTACATTTGAAGCACATCGATAACATTTTTAACAAACAAATTTCTCACTTAAACAATGTAGTGGCAAAAGAGTAAAAGCATCGTTGACAGTGCTCTTAGGCATCTCAATCACATCATTATAGGAAAAGTTATATTTCGCAACTTTGTCAATGTGTGATGCAATCACCTTGACTTATTAGTGCATTTAGAGAATGTACATGTGTTATATTATCGATGCATCATTACTAATATGTGCACTACTGTGTTTAACACACTATTTTTGTGGGAAAATTTGATCTCATTTAAATAAATAGATAATGATAATTTACATATATTTTTTATAATTTGTATTTGTTATGTGTGTACGTGTTTAATGAAAATTAGTTGTAAATCAAAGACAATGATGATGATAGCAATAACAACAAGACCAGCAGTGAGTTGACCTAAACAACTTTGTACATGAATGGGAGGCTCGAGAGAGGGAGGGGGGTCCATACCTTCACCCTATTACAATATAGAATTGTGCCATTTTGAGGAATGTAGGCATCCTCAATTTTTATGAGGATTCTACATCCCTCGGGGGAACACCTACTAGTTGGTGCAACTAATATGTCATTGGGATCATGAAAGGTAAGCATTCAACGTCAGTCCTTATTTGTTTTACCAACCCATAGAGAAGGACATTTATTTTATTATGGCTATCCAGGAGGGGGAAGGATTTTATGTAGTCTGATTTACTAGTCAACATTGTAGAAGATAGTTAGCTATCATATGCTCAAAGAGATGTCAGTGCATAGATCATTGATCCTAGTGACTTTTAGGTTGTTGGTGGCTATCTTTGTTTGCACACATTTGAGGTAGAAGAGTTTAGGTGCCTATCACTTTTGGTCACGGCACTGACACACTCTACATATGGCAGGGAGAACATTAGTTTCTCTTTGATGTATTATATAGATGGTTTATTTTAGAGGATGATATTGATTATGTCATTAGCCATTTTTTTAGATAGTTTTGTTTTTCTCTGGATCATTGTCTCGCTACTTTTTATGGAGGTCAACCTTCCCATTTGTGTCAGAGATATTTACTTTATTTTTTGAGAGTTTTTTCATCACTTGACCGACATTTCCTTGCCTCCATCCAAGGTTGATGACTAATGTGCATATGCACATGTGGGGGTAGATGTTTCCCAAGAGGGCCTAGTGCAAGTGGTTGCGTAGGTATGTTTCTTCAAAGGTTTTAGATTTGTTGGCCAATGAGGACGATCCCATCATTGATTTTGTAGAGAATCCATGTGGGGATGGACTGTAGAGGATTCACAAACATCCTACTTACTTAGTTCAAGCCACTAGATGATAGAGGTAAAAATATCATTATATTTTGATTAATCTAGTTACATATTTTTTGTCATATTTAATGCACATGTAATTTGTTGTAGCATTTTGTTTAAATTGTCAAATTATTGTTTTCTACTATTTTGTAGATATTAGCATGTATGTGGGGGACATTACTCCCCCACATCATGAGGAAATGGTAGAGACCAAGGATGATCTATAATATTAGGTATAGAGACCCAACATACCACAAATTTTAGATCAAAGATATTGTACAAATGTGATGTATCACATTTATACCCAAATGGTTATATGTGGAGTGGTACTCATACATGTTTGAGAGATGGTGAAGGTACCTAAACTATCATAGATATTGTCATATATTCCTTGTGAGATGACATTATTGACGTGCCATATTGTCAACGATGAAATGTTCCACTCAAGATTTGTTGAAGATGAGGATTTAGTCCATATATACGACCATGGTAGAGTTTGTGAATGGTCACAATATATCATCCATCATCCTCATGAATGTTGTTGGAGCATTAGTCAAGCCAAAATACATGACCAACCACTCAAAAAGGCCTTCTTTATATTTGAAGGTTGTCTTCCATATATCGGTTTGCTCAATTGGGACTTGGTGGTATCCTGAATTAAGATCAATCTTACTGAGGAACTTGGCACCCTTAAGCTAATCAAGAAGATCATCAATCTGGGGAATTTGGTATTGATTCTTTACAGTGATTTTGTTTAGAGATTTGTAATCAATACAAATTATCCATGTCATCTTGTTCCTTAAGATGTTCTCAACTATTTAGGAACCATGCCAAGGCATAAATAAATGTTGTGCTTATGTAAATTTGTAATTTGTTGTTTAAGAATAGAGATATATTGTGGTTACTTTATTGTATTTTTGAGTTAATGGATTAGGAACATCAAGATAATAAAATGTAATGGGATAGACATGAATCATTCCTTAGATATCATACATGTAGCTTAAAATGGTGGGTGAGATGAAAGAATGAATAGAAACAAAGATACAAGGTACTTCAAAGAGTAAATCTTATTTCTCTAGCTTAGAGGAAAATGCACTAAGCAATAAAGAATTCAGTAGTTGATAGATAATGAATTGCAAACACATGATTATTTTGAGGACAACCACTTTTCTACCACATAACATATCATGAATATTTTTACATATCAAATAGCATAGAAAAGCACTCATCACATAAGATTACCCGTAAAATGGGATGAAGGGTTGCCTCAAAGGGATTTGATTATATCAAAATGGAAATTTACATAGCGACATGATAAGTGTGTAGGTACAAAATAATAATACAAAATATAACAGAGATTATAGAGTGAGAAAATAGGAAGTTTGAATATGTTTAGCCCCAAAACATCAAAATCTCAAAACATTGTCTCTTGATAACTTTCTTAAACTTCAATCTCCAGAGGAGTAACACTATGCTCCTTTAATTTCTAATCATCATTTTTCTATAGCTTTTCCTCCTTATAGTGCTAAGTGCCAATTTTGTTTCAACTGCTCATTCTTGTACTTTACCGTCTTCTTTTTTTTGTTTTGGATTAACCGACACAAAGTTGAGCTGAAAGGTTGTTATGGCCATCGACCCTAATAATGACTAGACTGTTGAACTAGTTGTTGAGCTATCTATTGAGCCGGAAGTTGAGCGGCTGTGAGGATGAAACCCCTAGGGATCCTTGAGGTATTTCCAATAGGTCCCACTCAGCTAGAGACAATGCTATGTACTTCACAATGGCCTTCCATGTCTAGCCCATGGGATACTCGTATCCCTTCATCTCTCTAAGGGACATATCCATATCAGTATAATGTGCATACATGGGTTGAGGTAGCGATATGAAAATAACCTACAAATTGGCCAGTACTGAAAAATTAAAATTTCAAATCATTATTTCTGGAAAAGGTAATCAAAGTCTCATAATGCTACCTAGGGTATAGATCTCCATTTCCATCCCAAGGGGATGGAAGTCCTTGATGTATGAGATCATCAAAAATGTATTTGAAAGAATCTACATCTCTTGCTAGTTGAGTTGCTTTACCCTATTTTATCTGAGCCAGATTCATTTTAGTATTTAGCTTGGAGGCATCCATAATTATTTTTGTCATGTCTCTTAGCGCCAATGTTTTCAATTCCTCATTGGTTTTAGATTTCAAGATGTCTATGACATATTTTCCGATCTCTAGTTTTTTCTCCAACTTAGTCAATCTCCTCCTTACATCTTGTGCAACATTAGTAGCTAGTAACCATTCATCGTGAGTAATAGTGAAATAAGTCCAGTGATTGGTGAAATACACTATTATTTGCCCCCAAAGCATGTGTTTCCCCCCTTTAAAAGGGGTTTTTGTTAACCTTTTTGAAAGATGGTCTACCTCATTCTGCATTTTGTTCTTTGTCTCCTATAAGTCAGTGATGACTCTATCTCTTTTTGCTTCCAATTCATTTAAGAATTAGACCTCATCTTCTCTCTTTCTTAAGTCCTCTTTAATCTTGTTGAGTTCTGCATCCTTGAGGTCCATATCAACCAAAGTTCTAGCAAGCTAATTAGCTAGATCAATTGAATTAGATACACATAGAGAAGTGCCCTTTACAGATAGTAAATTATAATTCACCAATTTTAGATCACTAGCTTCATTCTCCAATTTTTCCACTTTTGCTTTGTATTCCTAAGTGACTTTAACCATTTGGTCCTTCTCCTCTTGAACTACCAATAACTCTAATGTCTGAACATGTTTTGTTTACAGGACTCAATTTCTTCTAAAGAATTTGGATTTCATTATCCTTATCCTTTAAAAAGTTTTAGACAAGAGTGGGGTTTCATGGGTCTACCCCCAACCCAACTACCTTTTTCTCTAGCTCAATAATTCTTAATCGCTTGGCCTTGTTAGCTACATTTGCTTGTTTGAGTTGTCTCTCTATCATGTTGACTATATTATGCATATGTTTACATTCATGGTTGATCTGAGAACATATCTGAAGATCGCCTCCCTAGTCTACCTATGCCACTCTATTTTATCAGTGGGACTAAAGGGATCAAGGTCATAAGTGAATTGAGTGGCCTTATATTTATCAGTAGTATTCTCTCCTCTTGTAATAGTTGGTTCTAGTACTTCCATATTAAAAGTTCCTTGCTTTAAATATGCAACAAAAAACAATCTAGAACGCTCTCATGTAGTGATTTCTGATTTTGGAAATAAATCCCCTTTAAATTAACATTATCAACCCTTATTTGGGAATACAAACTGATCAACTCGACCTTAAATTTAGGATATTGTGCTAATGAAGTTTCCTATTGAGTGGATGACTCTTGCACATGGGGCCATCGAACTATTGGGAATCTCTCAATGGTAATCGCTATCTTGGCTGATGATGATGCTCCCTATCCATGAGATTTATGGGAAACAATACTTGACTGCCACTCAACCTTGGGATTCTTGGGGTCTGTTTTACCATCTTTTGCTTCTTCCACATACACATCAAAACATATCTCAGTTAGATACATTTAATCCACTACATCTTTCTTAATTGGAGTAGGTATCACCCATGAATTTTGCTGACTACTTGGTTGCAAGGATTTTTGTACCTCTTCCCAACTCTCCAGATTGGAAATTTTGTCCAATTGTTCATGAGGGTGATGCACATTTTAAGACAAATTTACTCTTTTCTTCTTTTCTGATATGACCCCATGTGGGTCATATATCCACTTAGTTCCAAGATATAAATCTCAGCTTCTAAGTGTTGGGTTATAAAATATATTACAATGAGCATGCATATTGATTCATATAGTTAAACACAATTGAACATTAAGCAATGGAACACAACACATCAACAAAATACACAGAGATTACCCTGGAAACCCCTCTACTGGGGACAGCTAGCAAATCAGTGAGCTTTACCACTCATCTATTAATCAACACTCTTAACCCATGTTTACAACCGTGATTTACAAGAATGAACAAATTACACTTAATTTCATTACACCATACTATTTGCATAGCCATTACATCTTATTTATAGATGCAATACATACACTAGCTCATAGTACCCGAGTTAGTTAGAACCAAATACTCATTAATGGAAATTCATAACCTCCTAACCACTTTCAGTTATGATTTTATAGTCAAATTGACTTAGTCAACCCTTGGTCGAACACTAGTTGTTCTAATGTCCGTCGACTTCTCATTAACCGGTTGTTGTCTCCAACCATACAACTATTTAAATCGTCTAGTCAACCAAAATTCCACTATCTATCAAACTCCGACTCCCATCGACCTACAGGCTAGTTGAATATCGACTTCAACCGTCGATTTCATGCAAAGAATATAATATTCCCAACATTCTTTCACTTGTTGTTTTTTTTGCATAAAAAGGAGATTTAGAACTTTAGTTCACTTAAGCAGGGCTGACATCCCCATCAATTCCCTACAACAAGAAAACTTCTCGGTACTCACCGACTTGGTTAATGAGTCTGCAACATTCTTCATAGTGTCTACCTTTTCTAGCAACACCTTCTCGTTCTCCACCATTTCTGTCACAAAATGGTACTGTACATCAATATGCTTTGTCTTTGAATGATATGTTGGGTTTTTTTCTAGGAAGATTGCACTCTGACTATCACAATCCAACCTAACAACATGCTGACCAAACCCAATCTTTGCACATAATCTCTACAACCAAACAAACTCCTTGCACACATGAGTAGATGCCATGTATTCAACATCTGTAGTCGACAATGCAACAACCGATTGTTTCCTACTCATCCAATTGACTGCTCTAGCGAATAAATTGAAAACATATCCGCTAGTTGGTAATCTGTGGTTGAGATCTCCATCCCAGTCGGATTCGACAAAATCATGTACATTTATTTCCTTATTGTTCTCAGGTAACTCCCCTTGATAGCAGATTTCATAATATATCATGCCATGTAGGTACCTTAATAATCTCTTGACTTTGGTATAGTGTTATTTTCCATGTTTCAACATGTACATTCTCAATACTCCCATTGCATGGACAATGATCGGTCGAGTACAGACCATAGCATACATCATACTAACTACAACATTGGCATAGGTCACATGAGACATGTACTCTATTTATTCTTGTGCCTTAGGACATTGTTCAACAGATAATTTAAATCCCATAGGATTTGGGACCTTGACCAGTTTGCACTCCTACATGTTGAAGCATTTCAAAATTGTTTGAACATATTTATTATGATTGAACTAGAGCCTTCTACCTACTCTATCTATCTTTATTTCCATTACAAGAATGAAATTGTTGCACTGAGAATTGAGATCCTTCACGTCAAACTTGGAGGACAACTGCAATTTTACCCCCTTGATTAGATCCATGTTATTTCCAACCAAGAACATGTCATCGACATATAAAAATACATATATAAAGTGATCACCGACTTTCTTTCCATACACATAGTGATCAATTTGACTTCTCACAAACCCCAGATGTTGGATATACATATCAAACTTCTAATACCACATACTAGGTTATTGTTTTAGATAGTAGAGAGACTTCTTTAGCTTGCACACCAACTCCTTTTCTAATTCCACTATAAAACCTTCAGGTTGTTTCATATAAATTTCTTCTTCAAGATCTCCATGAATAAATGATGTATTTACATCCATATGTTCTATCTCAAGATAAAATGATGTAGTGAAATACATTAGTACCTGATGGGAGTTAACATAGCAACAAGAGAGAAAGTATCACCAAAGTCGACTCCCTTGACTTGTGAATATCCCTTTGCTACAAGTCGATCCTTGTATTTCTCGACTTATCCTAACACATTTACCTTTTTCATGAACACACACTTACTTCAGAAAAAGTAGAGAGGCCCGGGATTATCTTCTATGGAAGATAATGCAAAAGTAGAGTGAAAGTCAGCTGGACTATAAGGATTTCTCATTGTATCCTTTCTCAAACAAGCCTCTTGATGACCGGAGTCTGTTGTTCCACCTCTTTGTTGAATTTAGTTGACTCACCTAAATCCAGTTGTTTTTCATTCATTTCAAACTCTTGTTTTTCTGGTTCATTTCCTCTTCTAACCTCTTCATCCCTGGAAGTACCTCCGACTTCCATTAAGATTACATCTCTACTATAACATCCCTTCCTTTTGACTAGATTCCAAAGCTTATACCCTTTCACTCCATCCTTTTACCCGATGAATATGCACTTCTATGACTTGCTGTTGAGTTTGCTTGTTTTCTCCTTTGGGACATGTACAAAAGAATCACACCCAAAAACTATGAGATGTGTAAGAGAGGTATTTTTACCATCCCATGCCTCATATGGAGTCTTATTGACTAGAGTTGTCGATGACAACCTATTTACTAGGTAACATCTCGTGTCGATTGCCTCTACCCATAATTATCGTGCGATTCCTGCACCATTAAGCATGATCCTAGCTTTCTTCATGAGCATTCTATTCATTCTTTCAACATATTCATTATGCTGAGGCATGTATGGATTTGTGTTTTGTCAAGCCATACCATGCAGTTTATAGAACTGGTCAAACACCTTCCCACAAAATTCTCCTCCATTATCAATTCTTAGCAACTTGATCCTTTTACCAGTCTGATTTTCTACAAGAGCCTTGAACTCTTGGAACTTCTTAAAGACCTCAGATATCTTTCTCAGAAAATACAACCATGTATTATGGAGAAATCAAATATGAAAGCGACGTAATATTGTGATCCTCCTAGTGAAGGGACCAACATTGGTCAAAACACATCACTATGTATTAACTCCAGTATTTCCTTACTAGCCCTACTAGCAACATATGAGAAACCTACACGACTCTATTTACCATAAATACAATCTTCATAGAATTCTACTTCAAAAAAATCAGGGAGACCTTCAACCATACCTTTACTGTGCACAACATGGAGACCATTCTCACCAATATTTCCAATCATCTAATGCCATAATGTGTTCAATTCAACTAGACAAGAAGATATGATGCCAGTTTCATGATAGACTACAATAGCACATCTGTTAGTGTCTATTCTTCCCAATAGCTTGTACAAGGTTCCAGTCCAAAATCCTCTCATTAGTACCATCACTCATTGCACCATATTGCATGTATCTTTCTCAAATACAGAATACACACTTGCATTCCCCATCTTACTGACTGAGATCAAGTTTTGAGCCAAACCTAGGATATGCAACACTCCTGGAAGTGTTCCTATCCTTCCATATTTTAATAGCAAACGAACTTTACCTCATCCAATAATCCTGGTTGATGAATCATCTCCTAGAAGAACATCACTGGCGTCGAACTTATCATATTCACATTACCATTCTTTGCGAGGTGTCATATGATATGATGCACCGGAGTCGATTAACCATGAGTCATGATCCAACTATGTACTTGTGGAGGCCAAATACACATCACCTTTCTCTTCTTGCGAAGGCTTACTGTAAGTCAACTCTCCTTCCTTATATGCTTTTTTTCTCTCGACTTCTGTCAACTTATAATCTCACTTATAGTGCCCGACCTTACTACATTGCCAACATCTTCTCATAGTCTGACCAAGATATTTATATATAGTCATAGATCTACCCCTCGAATTTGATATTCTACCTATCTACCAGGCGACCTCTCAACCATCAAGGCATTGTGGGTCGAACCTTCCATGTTCTTTCATATCATCTCGTACAACAGTAGATATGCAACCACATCATCGATATTTAATGTGGTATTATTGCTTCCAATAGCCATGACTAGGCTATTCCAAGAGTCTGGAAAATAACACAACAGATTCATATATTTCTCCTCAGTGATTTGAATATCCACGAACAACAACTGACTAATCAAAATGTTGAATGCATTAAGGTGTGCTGTAACTGAGCCGCCCTTGCTCATCCTTGGAAGGTATAACTTCTTATGAAGAAACAACGTGTTAACCAAATATTTCAATTGGTACCCCAAATTTTCCCATAGCTTCTTTGCAATGTCTTCTCCTAAGACATTCAACAATACATAATATTCTAAATAAATTCGGATTGTACTTCTTTCTTTCCTGTCAATTTTCTACCAATATTGACATACTTGTTGGAGTTGTACCAGACCCATTGCTCTCAATCTACAAGGAGATCCTCCATTTTAAGATTCCAAAGCTCAAAATTGTTCCCATTAAACTTTTCAATTTCTATCCTCTATGTGTTGGCAATTCTAACAATGAATCAACATTTCCGAAAACTCCCACTGAAACAGGTATTCACTAGATTTGGGACCAAGCCAAATTCTTAGCAACAAAGGCGTCCCCTTGAAGCCAAATATATCTCTTATACCAATTGTTGGGTTCTAATACATACTACAGTGACTAGCTCTTAGTACTCGAGTTAGTTACAACCAACTACTCATCAATGGAAATCCATGATCTCTTAACCACTTTCAGTTATTTTGTTACAGTCGACTTGACTCAGTTAACCTTTTGTTAATCACTAATGATTCTAATGTTTGTCGACTTCTCATCGACTAGTCGTTGTCTTCAACCAAGCAACTGTTCTGATCGTCCAGTCGACCAAACTTCCATTGTCCGTCGACCTCCGACTCTAGTTGACTTGCAGACCAATCATCTATCAACTTCAACCATCAATTTCATGCAAAGAATATAACATTTCCAACACTAAGCATGTCTTCCACAATGGATTGAGCTATTCTAGATATGACTATAAATGAACCAACCTCCTTGGGGAGTTTGAAGGTAATTACACTCTTGTTTTTTACAAAATTAATAAGGTCAAAGTCAAATCGCTGCCTAATATACCCTAAAGCAAACAACCTAGGGGTTGAAAAGGCAGGGAGTTGATAAGGTTGGACTTTTGAACCATATATCCTAATTTCAATGTAATTCTCATAAAAGAACCAATCCCCTATTGATGAATCAAGACTTAGCTAAAGTAATTTATTACATTATGGAAATAGTTTGGGAGGAAAAAACGCCATACATTAAGGAAAATACTACAAACATAACATACAAAAAATCTTACCTAAAACATGGAGGAAGAGGAAGAAGGCAACAAAATGGAGAAATTTGACCCAATTTGGGTCACCTGCAAATAACTAAAAGATAGATGAATTGAGATTTGCAAAAGGAAATGATGAAAAGAGAGTAATTATAGTTTTAACCCTTCATATTCACATTGGTTATTGTGAAATTAAATTATTATGTGTACATACATTAATAGACACTCAAGCTTCATAAAATCGTAGAAAATACAAAAGAGAGTGTAATGTTGCATGAGTTGTACAATCATTGTGTACCAAACCTAACCAAGCAAAGTAATAAATAAACAAAGAGAGAGACAATATTGTGTAGGGTAGTAGACAATTAGACTCCTAAAGAAAATTAGTCTCTAACCCATAAACACCTTAAGATAGCGTGACATGTATTTTCTTGTTAAAGCCCTTCATTTGAAATTTTATAAAATTTGTTTTTTAATCTTATTTTATTTTTACGCATAATTTATTAACTACATTTCTAAAATGGGTTCAAGCCCCTTGGAAACACTTCAGGGGTTAAATTTTGATCACTTACGTCCAACCTTCCAAGAACTTTAATAAATAAATAGATGCCTTGTAATTAAACATAGTAGATAATTGATTGTGGTATTGCATCGTGAAGTTACAATAACTAGTGTCCTATTTATGGAATATGAATGAGATAGCTAACGTAGCCGTTCTGTTTTTCGACTATAGAATTTAATGACATGGCCGATTCTTAACCTTTTTTTCACAATATAATAAAAACAACCTTAGTTGCATATGATAGCTATAGCGTATACGTTTGAGGTTTGAAATAAATATTTACCAATCTAGATTGCATTTTCATCTTTTTACTTTTTTTTTTAACGGTAGGTGAATTGGCGCGCTCTTTAGAGTGAGGGTGCCACGAATACACAACGAAATCAACAGATCTGGGTTCAATACACAACAAGGTCACATTGTCCGAGGTTGAACCCGTGTGGGGACGGCAATAACGGACAGCCCCAGCCACCCGGGATATACATTTGCCCCTTTTTTACTTCATTAAATTGTTAGTGTTGAAGTTTGTGCCAATCATAAATGTTAAGGACAATATATACGACAACATAAGCATCGATATAACACTACATTGCATAAATGTTGATAAAATGTAATCTTAATTCCAATTGCATGCAATGGAACATTACCTCATTTTGGACATTAAAACATTAAACAATGAAATGAAAGGATGGTATGAAGTAGGTGAGGTATATCTTAAAATCTTAGTGGGAGGTCTTCACTAACACCTCAAGGTTTTGGTGTAACAGTTCGTATCATTTAGTATTAGAGTCTCCATCTAGGTTTGAGTCATAGAGTTGGTGGTAATGTCGGCATTGCAGTGTTTGTATGAGGCTTGTACGCCTCAAAGGGACTCACACCACCATACAGGTGCACATCCATCCCAGAGTCTGGACTGCAAAGCGTGGTGGGATGTTAAGATCCTAGTGGGCGGCCTTCACTAACACCTCGGGGTTTTGGTGTAATGGTTCGTATCAGCATGTACCATCCCATAATGTTGTAGGTGAGCGTGAGGGTGATTGGCCACTACAACAAGTCCCTCTAATTCCTATTCCCCAACATCGAGTGAGAGACGACAAACCCTAGATCACTTTATTCTAAAACGTAAACCCCAAAATTTAGATATTATGGGCTTGTTCTTAGTAGAAAAGTCTAAGATATTTAGCTCTAATCCATCATTTTTCAATAATTTGGCCCTGAAAATAGCTTATTCTTAGCCCTAGGAAAACCCTAGTGTTATACATTACCTACTCATCCTAATGAAAAGTGACGAAAAGTACTTCAGATATTACTTCCAAGCAATAATGAATGACTTATTCTAACCATACCCGGGGAAGTTTGTATTCATGTTCTTTGACAACATATTAGTCTACAATAAAAATTGGAGTTTACACCTCAAACACATTAATAAATAATCAGGTTATTAGAAGATAATAAGTTCTACTTAAACAAGTCAAAATCCAACTTTGGAAAGGCCGAAACATATTTTTTAGGTCGCCTTATATCAACTGAAAGAGTCAAAGTAGATCAAAGAAAACTTGCTGAAATTACTGATGGGCCTATCCCCCAAAACATCATGTTATTATGTGGATGCCTACGCCTTACAAGGTATTATGAGATATTTTTCAAAAACCATGTAGAGGTTGTAACTCTAGTAACCACTCTATTGAAAAAATATGCATTTGGATGGGATGATGCATCAAAATATTGTTATCCAAAGAATGAAAAAATTAATGAATTCCACTCTATCTTGGCTACCCTAGATTTTACTAAGTCATTTGTACTCTAATGTGATGCTTTGGGGTCTTATATAGGAGTAGTGCTTGTGTAGAGAAACCACCCCATTGTTTTCAAAAGTTAAAGATTAAACCAAAGAAAACAAGAAAAATCAACATATGATAGGGAAATGTTTAGCAATCATTTGTGCCTTGGAAAAATGGTAGCAATACCTACTAGGAGATGAATCTAGGTCAAAATTGACCATAATAGCTTGAAAATTTCTTAAACAAAAGAGCTTATCATTGGAAGAAGAAAAGTGGGTCAACAAGATCCAAGCTTTGGATAACATATCAATGAAAGAAGAGGAAGATGCACACTATGTTCAAATTCAAATGTCACCCCTAAATGAATCTCAAATGCTCAAACAATGTATGTTCAAAACCAAGAAACCATGAACAAAATCTAGGATGTCAAAAGCATCACCTCAACAAACTCAAGATATATTTGGGACAATGATATACTCAAGTATGATGGAAGAAATGATTTAACCAACCATTCCAAACTTAAAATCCAAGTCTTAAAAGAAAATCACGACATCCTTGCAAGCCATGTTGGATTTTTAAAAACATACTACAACATCCATAAATCCTTCTTTTCAAAGGAAATGAAGGTTGATATCCATCAGTATGTGGAAAAATGTGACAACTATTAGTGCCAAAGTTTTAATCAATTTCCCTCCTAGCCTCCTTCAACCCCTTCATATTCCTAATAAAAAATGGACTAAAGTATTTATAGATTTTATGGCAGGTCTTCTTCCCTTGGAAGGAAAGGATATCATCTTTGTAACCATAGATCAATTAACCAACTATGCTCACTTCATTCGAGTATCATCAAAAGATAAATCGAATCAAATTGTTGATAGCTATGTGAAAAGTGTTTATAGACTATGGGCTTCCCAAAGTCAATTTTAATGATAGGGATCCAAAATCCACCAACTTCTAGAAGGAATTGTTCCAACAAGAAGACATTGCATTAAGCATGAGCACCTGATACCACCCTTAGACATAGGGGCAAATTGAAGTGATAAATACATGTTTTTAAGCATACTTGAGGAACTTTGTGAATGATCGTCAATGGCAATGGAACAATTGGTTACACCTTGCATAATGGTGGTACACCACTCCCTACCATTACCAAACAATGCCCATTTTGAAGCTCTATATGTACACCCACCAACATCAATAGATGAATATGTTGTTACCAATTCCAAAGCCCACAATGTAAAAATTATCTAGCCATTTATAATGAAATCCGTGTATCCTTAAGAATCATTTTAATCAAGCAATATGTTGATTTGAAACAAATTGATCATAAATTTGAATCTATAGATCAGGTGTTTTCCACTTTTAACCATACAAGCAAAACTTGCTTAAAAAAACAATAATCATAAACTCGTGTCTAGGTTATAGTGTTCTTACCAAATCTGGAAACAAATAGACCAAGTAGTCTATGGATTAAACGTTCCAAACAAGAGGGGAAGTTACATGATTCCTTTCATGTTCATGCTTGAAGAACAAAAATGGGTCCAATAACTCCATACAAACATAGTTAGCCCTCTAGGGAAAAGAAGGAAGACTTGTACAAGAACCAACGAATATCTTAAAAGTTAGAATCAAAGTCCTTTGATCAAGAGATGTCAATGAATATCTTATCAAGGGGTAGAAGTTACTAGAAGACAACATCTTGGGAGAATGAAGATTTCAAATCAAGACATTCATCTTCACCTATGCTTTGGATTCAAAGTATTTCAAGGGGGCATGACTTGTAATATACCCTCAATAGAATATATGGCTAATACACTAGGATAAATATAGATAATTGGACATAATCAATAAATAATTATAAGTGGTTGTCTTGTTATTAAAGGTCACAAATCACAATAATGCATGTATAAATAGAGAGTATGTTGTATCTTACCACTTATAAACTAATCAAATAATCTTTAGGACTATATTTGTATCTCTACTTTTGATTCCCTTTAATATACAACCTTAGTCTCTATGGAGAGCATATTCGTAGAATTGTAAGCTACAATGCTCTTAGAAAAATGGTGAAGCAAAAATGAATATTCATAATAGGAAAAAAAGGTCCCTCCATGTTGACAAACATCAGTGTCCAAAATAACATAGCAGATGAGAAATAAGCATGTTGTGGCCTAGAGTCATTAGATGAAGATGCATAAAAGTGTCGAAGATAAACAAGAATACTCCAGCCAAGAACTTAACCATGTGCTCATGATTGTCAAAACACTCAAGTGCTCCAAACACCACCCGTGTCAAGATAGTATTCCCATTAGATACCAAATGCAGCAAGATGGACTTCCCCTCAAGCATGCCAAACATGCTAAATGAGCAACCAACAAAGACTATCATTAAAAACTTGTCCAATAAATACTATTATTACAATCAACCAATCAAGGGAGCAATGAGGACTATATGACTGCATAGTTAATGCCACACATTGATATGCATCCCTTAAATAATCACTTAAACGTTGCCATGGCCAGTCATCAATTCAACCAAAAAACCATAGTAGTCAATATTGATCCAAGATTATGCCTTATATGCCACTTTTCTAAAGATCTGTAAGAAGTAATGCTATGAAACTAATAGGATTTTTTATCCATGGATGAATTCCTCTAATCACAATGATTAATATGTTGACACATTTGAGATGTCAATGGCAAAGCATCTTGTGTCCACTAAGGTGCAAGATGTAGTTCAGGTATAACAAAATATGCAAGATGTGGCTCTTGCTCATCAAAATGTGTAGTATCTACTCCCTACAAATTAATGGTAGAATGCTGAATTACATTTGTTCATAAAGTCTCTAACATGTCTAAGGCTTAGTTACTTTCGTCTCACCTCAAAATCAATAGGAGTAACAATTCCTTGTCCATGTTTACCAAATCCACCACTTGTATATCCCCTATGATGAAGCATTATTTAGCCAAGCTCTTTAGTATGCTTCTCCAAACCCAAGAGAAAAATACTCATCAATAGCCAATGATGTATGAGAGGAAGTGGCATCAAGCAAAAAGTGGATATCCTTTTGCAAGGTCTCAAGTATTTCTTCCCTCTTCCTTAATCCATTCATTAATTCTCAATAGACAAAATCTAAGATTTCTTCCATCTCATTAATACATCTAGTCCAACCATAAGCTTGCTCATCATACTTCTTGAAAGTACTAATAAGAAGACTAGAATTTATCTCAAAAGTATAAGATATACTATGAATGTTGTTCTCGAGTTTATCATTATTATCCTACAATTCACTTGCTTCTTTACATATATTTTGGATGGAATTATCCTTTTCTAATTGATCATGAATTTGAACAATAGAGTTCTACCAACTAGCATTAATATCTCACAAAGAAGCAACATGTTCCTAACGTTGGGCAAAAGTATCATGCATTGAAGTGTTTTCAATATGAAGATTGCCATTAATATAATACAAGTAGGTAACTTCATCATAAGCTTTGGCATGAGAAGTTTGAAAGTAGAAAACATGTTCGAATGACGTTTTTTCAAGCAACAATTATGCTTCTTCAAACATCAAGATTATCCATAACAAGAAAACATATGAAATATGCAACCAATTAGTAGAAATATCACAAAACAAGCTCCATTGTGCAACATACAAAATCATAATCAAAGCCCATATGTTAAAGATATGAAAAAAAATCACTCTTGAAAATATTTAAATTGCACAAAATATTGGCTTTTCCTCAGGAAATGTTTATAAATTAAAAAATATTCCATCCAACCTTTCAAAATATCATCTTTTCATATTTTTCATAAATATCACATCTTTCAAACTTTCATATCTAAAAAATAGTAAATTATCTTATGAATGTTCACTTAATTCAATTTCACTATTCTGTCATATTAAACCTCTTCAATGACATAGAGAAATCAACTACAGGTAATCAAGCACCTTCCCTCGAACAAAAATGAATAAGGACTATATTCCTAACCAATATTTGAACTAGATTATTTACATGACAACACCCCATATCAACCAATAAACAACAACATGACGATATTGCTTTCCCAAATTTGCATAACTATATAACATCGTATGAGAAGCAAGAATAGAGGACGAGATCAAACTTGTTCTTCCAACAAATCAAATGACTTCACCAAAGGCTACTGTAAACATTCGACATAAAGAGAATATAATATGTTTGCAATGCTTTCTTGATGACGCAACAAAAGAGAAAAAATAAGTCCAAACACATCAATAATTTGTATGCATACATCAATAATTTTTTTTTGTATAATGGATTTACAAGTAGAATCCTTTCGTAGGAAACATTCAATGTAATAGAATTTACGTCTTTCATGCACCATCAATTGAATGGAAGCTTGCACAACGGTCTTTTCAACATAATGAATAGAATTGTGGCTTTTGGGTAAGAGGAGCAAATAAAAAACACAGGTAGTAATAGGAATACACTACCAATTGATGGGGTCACCACGATGGATACCCTTTGCCAATGAAACTCAGCAAATTACATTTTTTTTTATTGTGAACACAAGATAAAAATAGAAGGTATATAAACACTGAATTATAAATATTTTAGATTGAAATAGATGCATACAAATTAACTTTTTTCCCCTGACATTAATAGCTGCAAGTTGATTGTTATATTCGGGAGTGTAAACCATAAATGTAAAAAATATTAGCTGTAACGAATAGAACAATCTGTAATAGAGGAACTTATTAGATCAATGAAAGGAGTAGAAATTTTGCAAATAGAAAATCATAATTTCATTTATATTAAATTTTATTTATTTTCTAGAAAATTATACTATGGACTTAAAGTTCATTATATTTTGGACAAACTTATTAAGAGAATTTCTTACAAATTCTTCTTCATCAAATACATATGATTTATCCAATGCTTTTGTTAGCTTCTTTATACATATTATGCTCATATATGAAAACATTTAATCACTATTCAATATGCAAACCTGTAAAGAGTGGTGAAAATTTCCAAGGCAAAACATATTTTGGAATTTAATTCAACAAAAAGTATGGGAAGCACAGCCAAATTTTTGTGATATATTATATTGTCGCCACTACAGGATGTATTTTTATCTTTTCCATGTGTTGCTGTAAAAAATAGAACCATATATGCCAATCACAAACATAGTATAGTTTGTCAGAGAGCCAATACAATCTAGAAAACCATTGTGTCTAGTTTTGCATCATCTCGCCCATGGAACTTCTACATACATGATAGAATAATTGTATTGTGTGGGAGAATCGAAAGTAAGAAAATACACTATGGTCATTGTCAATATTATCCTTCAAAAATTGCAAAATCAATATATCAACATTCCATGTGGTAGTAGGTTACAAAATATTTTGAGTGATTTCCTTTAATGTTGCTTCCCACAATTTGCGGTGCAATTGATGGCACACATATTAAGCTCTCTTACCATTCAAGGGAGCATTATACTCCTATGAACTATGCAAATAGACATCATTTCTATAGTGTTTTGCTGCAAGGAATATGTGACCCATAAAACGTATTTTGGGATGTATCAGTTAATGCTCCTGGTGGTGCTCATGATGCTGATCATTGGAATTGTTCTACAATTAAAAAAAGTATGCAAAAGAGAGAGGTGTTGGCAACTCCAACCTTTCAAATTGATGGAAGATTTATCTATCCTCAATTAATTAGGGATTCTACCTATCATATCTCTCCCTACTTATTGAATCCATTTAATAACAATGATTCACTGTTACACACTCTTTTTGACAAATATTTATCTAGAATTCGTGTGAAAATTGAGAATGCATTTGGTATACTTAAGGGGAGATGGAGATTCTTCGAGATGTAGGCGTAGAGTTGGAGAAGGTGCCCAAGATTGTAGTGGCATGTTGTGTGATCCATAATTTCTTACAAATGAATCATGGAGATGATCCAAAAAACTAGGTAGATCCACGTCCCAATTCTACTATGCAATTACGGAGCCAAGCCATGGAGAGAGATAAATAAATTTTTGAGTATGGATCATGTTATGTACAAGCTACAACCATGTTATTGCTACAAAAGAGAAAATGTTATTTACCTGAGAAATTTTTTTTGCAATATGGAGCTGTACATCCAATATTTTTTCGATCCGTTTGATTTCTTGCTCCATTTTTACATGCTCAAGTTGTAGTATTCCTTGCTCAATTTATTTCATTATTTCAATGAAATGTGTTAGAATTTTCTCCATTCTCTCTCCCAAGCCTTCATTGGAAGTTCTCTTTCTTTTTATGCGTTTGCATTCAATTCCCATTTTGTTTAGCATAGTTGATTTATCTTCCTTTTATTCTTCAATATCTTCGATGTACATATGTTAATGCTTAAAATTTGCACACATGCGACATTTCGGCGATTTATCCAGTAAGTCATCATCAACATAAAGAATACATATCACCACAGGCATCCTCAACAGATCCAAAACACAACATGAGTCCATAAGTGCCAAGAAACAGTCAAAAGAAAGGGTAGCGTGGGTTACACACAGTTGACCCGCGCTATATCATAGGTTACCTAAATAATTCCTAGGCTACACCCACATGAATTTTCCTTAGATAGTCGCGGTACTGTCAAAACAACGGGACCACTCACTCCAAACGACGCATTAAAGGCTCAATCCTCTCCAAGAATACGAATTTGGTTCCTCACACACTTGGTGGCATTAATCAACCACCCTAATGTACTTTGGAACTAATTCATTGAGGAGGAGAGTTCACATTTGGATCTAGTTGTTTGTTGGCCACCTATTGGCCTATAAAAGAAAGCCATTGGAATGCATTTTGTAGAGGGAAATCAGAGCAAGGTTATGTTGTTGGATTTGAGTTGGAGCTTCCTCATAGCCCACCATTTTCTACCATTGTAAGCATTCCCAATCTCCCTTTCCACCTTCCATCTAGGGGCAAGTGTTTATCTCCATTGTTCTACCATCTACTTAGCATTTAGTTTGGACAAGAAAGGCCTCCCTAAGGGAGATTGTTGGCTTCCCTTGAAGGCCACACCTCCTAGGTGTTGTACAATTATTCCATTGGGTAATACAAGAGTGGTTTAGCATATCTTTGGTTGTTGTTGGAGTTTGCATTCTCCCCCCACCTCTTTCATTTTGTTTTTATCAATATTTCTATGTTTGAATGCGAACTACACTAACAATCTCTCGTAGGATCACTTGGAGGAATACCAACTGCACACAAAAGGGGATCCAAGTACTAAGGCCTTGCTACAACCTACAAGGCTTATCCCCTTACCAAGTGGAAGAGTGCACTTGTGCAATTTTTTCTACAACAGTTCTAATGGAGACCATACTTATTTTTGTTCATTTCTTATTAAACTAGGTTATTTTATGTTAAGTATCTAATTCTGGGTATTTGTCACTTGCAAGAGATCAGGTATTCCACCTCTTGCTTCCATGATTTGGCCCCATCATGGACACAATTTATTGTTTTGCACAACCACGTGGTTCACAACATCTATGCCGCGTTGACAGTGTGGAAACGACTCAGACAGTCGCACACACAACGCATGTTACCAGTGTAATACCCGCTCTACACCGCTCATCGCATCAACACAGAAGGTCAATGTATTACCCACACTACTAGCGTGTCTGTTTTGTATTAACCCACGTGGTCTGCGTGGAAGAGTGCGGTTTAGCTATTCTATTGTTATTGATTTGCATTTTATCTGCACAACTTAGTTTGGTAGTCCAATTACTGCTTACTAGTGAACTTAATTAAGGCTAATTCGCATAATTACTTAATTTTTTAGTAATGAGTTAACCTAGACCAAGATTAGGAAGTAAGAGTTCATCTCTCTTGAAACTTATCCAGGTAACCAAATTTGAGGCTTCCAACGAGCCCCATTGTTGTCACTAGTATTCAAGACCATTTCTTGTTTATGCACCAATTAACATGTTTTTAGTAGTATTGCTAGTATAGAATACACTTTTTGCACTCAAGCAAGGACCTAAAGAACCTTGTCTCCCGAAGTATGCTCTTCACCTCTCACTTAATGTGAACTTGGTGAATCAGAAAAGGGTGAGAAGTGTGGAATACCTGCATTGCACACTTAGTTAGCATATTTTGATTTGCAAAGCACCATTAGCTTCTTTTAGAGTTATAAGTACATATTACTTGATATGTTATTATAGTTAATCTATCGATATTAATTTGCTTTCATCACATGTGTTTGTACCACTAGCACGCACTAAGAGACCTAAAGAATCTTCCAATACAAGTATACTTTTCACCTCGCACTTCATGTGAGCTTGGTGAATAAAAAAGGTAGAGATTGGGAAATACTTCTCTTACACTCCATAAGTGAACACCCAAACCCCTTAAAAATCAACATTGTAATTGTCTAGACGAACTAAAATCCTCCACAGGAGGTCACAAAAAAATATTTTAGTTAGGTAGGATTGATTGGGCTAGGCATCCATTAATGCCCACCAATCTAGTTTCATTAGCAATATTTTGAAAAATAACATTGTTGTCTCATAGGGTACTTACAAATTCCTGCTATAAGCAAGTGTTAAAATAAAACTTGGATAAGAAGTGCATCGTGACCAAGAAGGTGGACGCTGAGTTATTGCTGCTTTTCTCCACCCTACAAGCCACTCAGCTTGTTGTAGGGAGACACTATAATGTGTAGGTCAAACCATTGATCCACACTTGACGCAAGGTATCTTAGTGACCCAACTTAGGACATCACCAAGGAGCAATTGTGAGTGCAATTGACTCATGAAGTTAGCTATTTCCTTTGGGAGGTGTTGCCAAGTCTTCTTTATTGGAACATTGGCCCCATCGCTGATAGAACTAGCTCTTTGTTACCTCCACTAGTCGATTGGTGAATGGATACCATTATCACCATTAATTGTGATTTTGGGAGGCCCGGTTACATTTGAGAGGAAGGATGTTAGGTATTCTAGGGAATTTGCATTTATTTTATTTTAACTACGAGCTCACTAAACTCGTAATAAAAAGAACCTACATGTGGGAGGTCATGCACTAAAAATGACATTGCACATATCACTCACTTATCACACCATTTTACATTTGTTGTGGTTGGTATATTTTTGCATTTGTTCAATTGTGTTTAAATTCCACTATTACTCTCATTTGACACAAAGTCTTCAGCATTGAGGAACAAAACAACATCCTAAGATAGTCTCTTAGACTACAAGGCCTATCCACTCTCTTGAGGGGTGTTATTACACCTTATTCCTGTGTTTCACAAGGAAGATACCCTATTCAGGGCTTCTCCCAGGCTACATTGATAGGATCATCTGGTCTAGGCCAAGCCTTGCTAGGTGCATTTTGTCCTCTCGGAGAAACGATTAATTACACCACTTCTTCCCCCATCGGAAGAGGTACCCCGCTGGCTTCTCCCCTTGGAGATCCCTTGGTTCCATTTGACCAATCCTCTTTCATAGGATGACAACCGTTGTTTACAACAACACCTAGGTCTCTCCCTCATGGAAATCAAATCCCACATACAATGGAAAGACTAGGCATCCCTACCTTACCATTTATGGCTAGTTTAAATCTACTTGATTTGGCCAAATTGACTAATGATCCCATTGAGCATGATGCGACATGGACGACTATGCCAGACAAGGTTCCTTCCGACATTCCCAAATTCGAAGGAAAACAGGGAGACGATCCTGCCAACCACGTTATGTCTTTCCACTTATGGTGTTCATCTAACAGCATAATGGATAACCCCGTGAGGCTTCGCCTCTTCCAACGACCCTCACCGAAACGAAATCAAAATGGTACGTAAACCTAGAAAGTGGAACCCATTCCACATTTGCGACATTGGATACCGCATTTCTTACGTAATTCCAACTGCCAATCCGATATGATCTAGGCCTTGGAATTCTCACTGATTTTTAGCAAAATACTTCCACCCACATCGCAGAATACATCCATGCGTGGCGTAGACGCCGCACACTAGGAACAATCGAAATACAACCTCCTTTTTTGTTGGATTGATTTATCAAATCTCTCCAACCCGCCATAGATAAATATGTTGCCACCTCCATGCCACAAAGCGAGGAAGAGGATATTTTGAAAGCACGACATTTCAATCTCATATATGCGCAATCTGGCTACCTTTACACTATCCTTCTTGATGCCCCTCAGCATCGGTTTTTGGATCCTACAACTTCGGGCTTGTCACATTCGGCGAATGGGATTATTAGGTCCATTTCCCATTTAAGAAAGGATCCACCTACCACATCGGTGCCATTCAACATGTTTTTGTATTACCCATACATGCCACTTACATCGGCACCCCCTACACCGATACCAACCCCACCAGTTGGTCAATTCCAGTATGGACCGTATAGTCCTACGTACCCAAATGTTAGCCAAGTGATGACGGTTCCTACATCGCCAATGGCACAAGCCATTCCTACATCCACCTCTTATGGAACGCAAACCGCATTTATCCCACCCACAGGGTGTAACCCTTACTATCATTTCCCATGCCCAACTGGTCAACAACCTCCACCCCACATGGGGTAAACCTAGTTAAACCTACTTATGTTCAACAAGTTTAACAATTTGAGGAATTGATCGCCGTAAACCCCCAGAATCCACAGACTCGGGGGAAGAATAAAGGTAAGAACAAACCGAATCAGCAGCCAAGGCAAGCAGGAAACCCCCCTCCCCAGCAAAACCAAAATATGGGTACCCAAAATGAAAGGACTAACAATCCCCCGAACAAGGGAAGAATCCCACCTTGAGAATCAATTATTGTTGCTCCATTTGCGGCATTTATGGCCATTACACACATCATTGTCCTCTTATCCCCGACTATCATCAATCAGTTGAGGCTGAAAAGAAGACGACGACAAACCCTCCTTAGGTAGTGAATCCTCCCCAACCACAAATCGTCGTGTTAAAACAAACCTTTGCGAATCAAGGGGTAGTCACACAATAGCAAGACCCTCGCCCACCTGGCGATGGCTCTTTTCAAAATATATATACATTGGATGTCAACCTTCATACGCAACCCCAAGTGAAAGATGCTCCAATCCCCTCAAGAGGCCCTCTATAGATACCACGCCTGAATACAGAACAAATCCCATGGATCCCGAAAGTTCCACTTCAGCATACCCCTAATAACCCTCGAACAAAATCCACCCACAATTACAGTCTTGTGGACAACTTGGCTCAATCCCCTGCAATTATGCCCACATTAGAAGTGTTACAGTATTTCCCAACATAGAGAAAGGAATTACTCAATGCACTTGGTGCCACCAACCCTTTCGACTCACACCTCATGACCTTTGATCTCGAAAAAGGTGATCCACGAAGGTGATCCACAAAGGTAAAGAATGTCATGATCCATTGATGTATCATCAATGAAGGCACATCCACTTGCGTCATATATGCAAAAGTCTGAAAATGATTAGGGTCTCCTGAGTTGGTCCCCTCGTCTATTTCTCTTCGCGCATATGATGGGATACCATCCCAACCAAGAGGATTGTACCAAAATGTCCCCATAGAGTTGAGGGGCAAGATGGTTATGATCTATATCGAAGTAGTCCATGCAGAACTCGACTACAACATCCTCTTGGGTCATAGTTACCATGCACACCATGAAGGCGGTTACCTCCTCAGTCTTCCGTATCATGATGTTTCCCTTAAATTGGAAGGTAGTTACCCTAGACCAGCTTAACTACTATGACCCTAATACCACAAGAAACATTGACAATGTCCTACCGACTGTACTAGACGATAACCAACCATATGTTGACATTACCCCTGGTATGTACAAGGAATCCAATTTGTTAGGAGTATATTCGAGACCACCACCTAAGATCCCTACATAAACTGATGGCCTAATGTGCACAATTTTCATTGCTGAAAATGGAGCCGCCTCTACCTCAACACCATCATTAGCACCACCGCTGAGTCATGGAATTGAACAAACATTGAGTCCATTGGTACCACCGATATTTCAAATCCCATTCTTGTATCTTCCCACAGGTGTATAAGGGACACCGGTTATGGCTCAGTTAACTCTACCCCGGCTAACTTTTGGAATACCGGTATGGTACCTCACACCACCATACCCAGAGATGGCTTCCAAACCCGTCGCCCATTATGACTTTGTCCCTATTTCGGCTAGTACGACTGCAAGGCCCATAACATGTTCATTTACGACATCCCAACCCATGACATATGAAACTACACCACAATCGGTCATCGCTAAGACCGCCAATGGGAGCACCAAACAATCGAAGTTGAAAGGTCCCCTATTACCTAACCCCACATCTAATTCAGTAGAAACCATGAAGCCTAAAGTAAGGGGCATAAAACATTACGAGTTAAAATCCCCAGTTATGATCAATACTCCCCATCAAAGGGTCACACTGTCATGTTCTCTTTGCAGACAACAAGGCCACACAACCAATCTATGTACTACTCTACTAGAGTTAAGGAATCTGCTCAACACCCCCATTAGCATCACCCATGCTCCACCAAAGGTGAAAGGGGGCACACCTTCCTCGCCCACATCTAAGTCCAGAACATTGTGTACAAGTCATGCATGTTCCATATACACTCAGTATGGGCACTATACGCTCCATTCCCCAAACTCCCTCGATACCAAGAGGCATTTGCAACAATTCATCTCACTCAAGTAATAATTGAGGAACCCCATTCTTAACCCAAGGAGTAGCATCCATTAACGTTATCACCACATCAACAACACCATCAGTTGTACCTCCCACAAAAGTTGCACCAATCGTAGGAAACGTGGTAGAGCCTATAACGTCGCAAGACCCATCTAAACATACGACGACACCATCACACAATGAATGTTTGTCATGTGGGAACTCCACCCATATGCTCCCTCCTAATGCCATTGAATGCATAATAGATAAAATCAACACTCAGGTTGACCAAGAACGCTTATGTCCACACGTACCAAGACCTTTCTAATCTTGTGGAGAGACACCCACTTCTCCTTTCAATGCCCTCTCTTGCGCTCTGAATGACAAGCTCGTCTTGAACTAATGAGAATGCAAGTTCAATTAGAACCACTCCGTACAACCCCGCAAAGGTCACCAACCAAGGGAGTAATACTGACCTCACCAGACACCATCAATGCTGAATCTCCTTTAGCTGGTGTCCTCACTTGCAGTGAGTCCTCGCCTTCCAACAAAGACGTAGACCATCTGCAATCATTCCCAAAAAATTAACAAATCAAAAGGTGTTTTTTTCCCCTCAACACAAACAAGACATCCAACGCCAACCATTGATATTCTTATTTGTGTCAAAAAATTTACTTTCATTTCACATTATCTCGAATTAGAAAGTAAACTACCTCTCTTCTTAAAATGCATATGGCCTCCTAGACGGACATCTACATAGGATATGCGGACGGTGCCAGTTGATGATCCAAACATTTAGCATTCGTTGCTTGGGTTATATATTCCCCCTCCCATACACTCTGCCACACCGACAGGGTGTGCTTGGGGGCACTAACAAACATCCAAGAAGAGTACGATGCTGTAATAGGTATGTTAAGAGATTCCATTCACCTGGGCATTCACCATCTACAACTATGCCTCAACTCACAACTTGTCGTATCATAGTTGAATAATGTATTTCATGTCCATAAATCGCTCCTCTTCTGAAAGTTTCTACATGTGTGCCTTCTCATTAGACAGTTTGAAACCATAACTTTCACACATATACCGATAAAGGCCAATGCATTCGCCGACTCTGTCGCCAATGAGGTCTTGAATTGGCACCTTGTACATAACCCGACTACCTAACCCTGCATATCAAGCATACATAAATACGTCTCTGTGTTTCACCTATGACTAGACATACATGTATATCATCATCATAAAATCCTAAGTCGATAAAACATGCCCAAAACAAATATGTTAGTATCATCTACTACATATGCATCACATCAACACATAGGCAACATAAAGAAAAATACATATACATCACATAAATAATGAGACACATACATCATATGCCGCAAAAAGTGGTATATATATATATATATATATATCACCAAAAAAAGTGTCATGTACAAAAATGGCACTCCTGGGGAATATACATAATATCCTTATGGGGGATACATAAAAAAACCGCCTCCCATAGGCTCATAAAAAAATGTGTATCTACAAAACCGGGGCTCATAGCCCTACATAAACTCAAGCTGCTCCGCTAGCTGGTGGATCTAGGGGTCCCAAAATCGCCAAAGGCCACATAACCTCCCCTCGTGCCGGCTCTAGTCCCTGCTGAGGCCTCTTTCGTGGAGGAGGGTTTGCTCCTCCCTACACCACCCGTGCCACCTGGCACACTACTGTGACCTGCTGCATGATGTGACTCCAAGTTGGCCCACACACAGCTGGTAGGTGAAGTGTCAAATCCACCTCATCATCTTCGAGGTCCTCCCAACCCTGCTCATCTACCCCAACAGACAACGCATTGAACCGCTTCTTCAAGTCTGCTATCATAGATTCCATCAAGTCTGCTATCATAGATTCCATCCGATCCCCCACAACTACCCCCATGTCGCAACTCCTCTAGCCCTCGTTACCCCTACTCTGACAACCCCACCCTCAGCCACACCTGCTCCTCCAATTTCTTGACCAATAACAGTGGCTAGTAGATCTCTCCTCGGTCTTTGCCTCCAAGGTGGTCTCATAGGACCTACATCTGCATCACAGAGGAGGAAACCATAATCAGTACCTGATAAACATGTATATAATAAATGCACAGAAATAACCATATGTAAACATATATATGCAAAAAGTAAGAACCATAACACATACCTGAACCGTCAAAACCTCCAGCAAGTACAATCAGCTCCAAATTCCCCTAGTAATCCATGTCGCCCAGGGATACCTCTCCACCCAGACAATGCATCCCTCCCAGACATCAAGCATCTGGGGTGTATAGTAGGCCCCCACGGGCCCACCACCAGCATGGGGATAATACGCCCCCAAAATTCCATCCAAGGCTCCAGTGGAACCTTCGATGGGACTACTACATGTGGTCGCAATGATGGGTAGCGCTTGACGAAATAGGAACACAACACACTTCCATAGGAGAAGGTGCTTCGAGCCCCATGCCAATGTCGATCCGACATCTGCTGCATCATAGACGGAAGAAACACCAGACCCCATGCCACGGGCCGACCAGTCATAAATCTCTCGACTAGATGGGGCTAGCCCCATGTAATCCAGTTGGGGGAAGTCACCCCCAATGCACGCACCACGACTGTCGCAACAACTTGCACAAGCAGAGTCCTCAGATGGCTTGTTGATGTAATTGTAACTTCGGAAGACATTCTATTGTATTTTATATTGTTGTTATTATTATTATTGTATTTTATTTTTACCTCCATCGGAGATGTTTTTCCTCCGCTCGGGGATGTCATTATGATGCTTAGTCATCCTAGGTCATTGAGGTAAAAGCATCCCATGTAAGTCAGGGAAATAAACCCCTTAAAGAGTCAAATGTAATTGTATTATCGAGTCTCCTAGAGAAGTCGGCCCAGTTAGGTTTATTGGGGCGACCTAGTAAGTGAAAAGGTCAAACAAAAGTACATTATAAATAGAGAGCATAGCTGTCTCATTTAGACACACACTCACTCACTCAATTTGCATTAGTGAGAGAGAGAAGACAAGTTCGCATAGGAGGAAAGAGAGGGAGCTGCAGAAGACCATCTTTGTTTTGGGGTTTTACTTTTGTGACATTGTATTGGTGACTATTCTATCTCTGAGGAAGTTGCGGGGTTTTCTCCTTTATGGTTTCCCCGAGGAAATTCTTTGTTTCTATTGTGTTATCTGTGCCTTTCATTCTTAAAGATAAGAATATATAAAATATTGATTAAAAGTTGAAAAACTAACATGGTATTAGAGCTAACTTGAAAAGAAGACATTGTGCAACGACGGGAAGCTATGGATTCTAAGTTTGAGGTCTTCTCTCCACAGATCATCAAGAAAAGGAGGCTAGGATAACTCGACTTAGGAGGGCGCATATTTCTCTTGAAGCAGAATCAAATTCCGAGAATTTTCAATTTTTGGCCAGTCACTACTACCGGGAGGAAAACTAGGGCATCAACTATCTCAAGATTCTGCTCACAGATTTGTGGAAGTGAGTACATTGGACAACTCATCTTGAGGAGGCGCATCTATCTATTCAATCAAAAGTTCCAAATTTTAAGTTTGGAAAATTATGGTTTCTATGACAAACCCTAGGCCAGCCAGCTCTAGAACCATTTTTGGGCATCTCTAAGTGGTAAGACCTAAAAGCTTTACTATTTCCATTTGAAGTACTCATTCAATATGTCTCACCACACCAAGCTTGAGGATAACCTTGAAGAAGATGATAACTTCTGAGCATAGAAGTATAGGATTGCTCTCGGCCTTGAAGAAAATGATTTGGACAAGTATGTGAATGAAGAGGTTCCAGCACCACAAGGATATGAGATAAATCCATCCACAAGAAGAACTTAGTTAAGGCCAAGAGAATTATTGCAGATTCTATCAAGGATCATCTCATCCCACATGTGTCATATTTGAAGACACCCAAGGAAATGTCTGATGCTTTGACAAAGCTATTTGAAGGAAAGAATATAAATTGGAAGATGAACTTAAGGAAACAACTTAAGAATGTGAAGATCTAGAATGTTGAGACCATGCAATCCTATTTCAAAAAAAATCAAGGAGAAACTTGAAGTAGTTGAAGAGAATGTAGAATAAGGAGAGATTGTTATGACCACCCTAAATGGTTTCCCAAGATCATGGGACTCATTCATTCAAGGGATGTGTGCCAGGAAGAGGTTGATTACATTCAGTAGACTATGTGAGGAATGTACACAAAACGAAGCTCCACTTGTGGCACGGGAAGAGAAGATGGGAGCAAATTATGACCAGGCTCTCACAGCACACGCCCGAAGGAATCATAACAACAAGGAGCACTACCATCATAGTAAGAGGGAGAAACACCGTCAGAACCATGATAGAAGACCCATAAAAGATCTATCCAACATTAGATGCTATACATGTGATGAGAAGGGAGACTACTCCAGAGATTGTCCCATAAACAAACGTGGCTCCA
Source organism: Larix kaempferi (assembly GCA_027924585.1). Classification (NCBI taxonomy): domain Eukaryota; kingdom Viridiplantae; phylum Streptophyta; class Pinopsida; order Pinales; family Pinaceae; genus Larix; species Larix kaempferi. Next base: position 559,841 of record BSBM01000926.1, on the reverse strand, counting down.
ACAAGAAGAAGACCAACAAGAAAAAACACCATGCCCACACAGCAGAAGATGATGAACCTCCAAGGAAGAGAGCCAGAGAAGAAAGTGATGAAGAGTATGTTCTAATATCAACATTCATGGGTACTATCACACATGGAAGTAATGATTGGGTTGTAGATAGTGGAGCTTCCAAGCACATGACGAGATACAAAGAATCATTTGTCAATTTATCTGAACATGAGTCACCTCACAAGGTGAAACTTGGGGATGATTACCAATACCCCATAAAAGGAAGTGGATAAGCTTCATACAAGCTAGACTTTGGAAAATATCTAAAGATTAAGGATGTCCTATATGTTCTAGGACTATAGAAGAACCTTTTCTCCATATCAGCACTAGATGCTAAAGGTATGAGGGTTGCATCTGTTGATGGTCAAGTCCTAATGTGGCCAAAGGGAAAGACAATAGATGATATGATTGTGATTGGAGAGCAAGAGGGAGGTTTGTCCAAATTGAAGGGCCAACGTGAACAAGCCTTAGTCCATGACTCAATTGAACAAAGTGAACTATGGCACATACGGCTTGCACATGTGCACTATAGAGCACTACCCATTGCAAGCAAAGCAGTTGAAGGAATTCCAGAAATCCAGTCAAAGAATGAAGGCGTTTGCAAAGGATGTGTGAAGGGAAAGAATGTGAAGAAGGAATTTCCAAGCAGTGAAAGTAAAACGAGAGGAATTTGGGAAATCATCCACTCAGATGTATGCATTCCAATGTCATCCAATTCATTGAGTGGGTATGTATATTATGTTTCATTTACTAATGACTTTTTCCGTAAGACTTGGTTATACTTTTTGAAAAGTAAAGATGAAGTATTCAACAAGTTCAAGGAATTCAAAGCCTTGATCGAGAATCACACCGAGAAGAAGATCAAGACCTTTCAATCAGATAATGGTGGAGAATTCACCTCGGAATGTTTAAAGAACCTTTGAAAAGAATCTAGGAGTAAGAGGGAGTTGACCACTCCATACAATCCACAATAGAATGGCGTTGCAAAAAGAAAGAATAGAACAATAATGGAAGCAACAAGAGTAATGCTTCGCGACCAGGATCTTTCGATGCATTTCTGGGAAGAAGCTACAAGGACAACTGTGTATGTACATAATCATACTCCTCATAGAGTACTAGACAACAAGACTCTAGAAGAAGTGTTCTCCAGTAAGAAGCCATAAGTCAGACATCTCATAATATTTGGCTGCCCCATGTACATACACATCCCAAAGGAGAAGAGGATGAAACTAGATCCTCCAGGAAATAAGGGTATATTCGTAGGATACAATGAAAGCTCGAAGGCCTATCGAATATAATTTCCAGGATTCAAGAAGATCGACATCAACAGAGACGTAACATTCGACGAAAACTCAACATATGCCAGATCCAAGAAACAACCTATTGAAGATATTGAAGAACCTGAACTTACCATGACTAGAGATACAACAATGGAAGAAGCAGTTCCAGAATAGCATGAAGACCATGAGATATAAGAACCACAAGAACCTATAGATCCACCTCGTGAGAAGAATTCCCACAAGAGGAAACCAACATGGGTACGAGAGGAAATACAATATGCGGAGAAGTATGGTGCTCCAGAGGGGATGCGCATAGAAAGCAAGAGACCTAGGCCATACTCTAGCTATGTAGCCCTGTTGTGCGACATCATTGACAAAGAACCTTCCAAATATGAGGAAGCAACATAGAGGAAATAATGGAAGGATTCCATGATCGAGGAGTACTACTTGATTATGAAGAATGTTGTCTGGGAGGTAGTTCCGAGACCAAAAGAGAAGTCTTTTGTGACTTCGAATTGGATCTACAAGATCAAGCATGCTGCAGATGGTAGCATTGAGAAACACAAGGCAAGATTTGTAACACATGGCTCCTCGCATAAGGAAGGAATATACATGAGGAGACATTTGCACCTGTTGCGAGATACACTTCTATCAAATAAGTACTAGCACTGGCTGTAGTAATGAAATTGAAGGTACACTAGATGGACGTCAAGACAATATTCTTGAATGGTGTAGTAGAAGAGGATGTGTATGTGGAGCATCTGCTTGGATTTGAGACACATGACAGGCAGAGTCATGTGTGTAAGTTGAAGAAGGCCTTGTACGGATTGAAACAGGAACCCAAGATGTGGTACGACAGGATGGATAGCTTTCTAGTGAGCTTGGTCTTGACCAAGAGTAAAGCAGATTCCAACCTTTACTACAAGGTTTAAGGGGGAAATCCAGTTATAATTCTACTCTATGTAGATGACCTGTTTGTGACAGGGGAGGATGAGCTTATCACTGATTCAAAGAGGAAGCTTGCCGCAAAGTTCGAAATGAAGGACCTGGGGATGATGCACTATTTCTTAGGCATAGAGGTGTGGCAGAGTAAGGATGGAATCCTCCTTGGACAAGGGAAGTATGTAGTGGATATTCTGAAGAGGTTCAGAATGATGGACTGTAAGGAAATGGCCACACCTATGGCATCGAACTTGAAGCTACTTTGTGATGCTTCATCAGAGTTAGTTGATGCCATGATGTATTGTCAAATAATTGGATCATTGATGTACTCGACGAACACGAGACCAAACATAAGCTTTGCTGTGAACACATTGAGCTAGTTCGTGATGGATCTGAGACAAGTTCACCTGGTTGCTGCAAAGCATATATTGAGGTACCTGATGGGTATAGTTCATTATGGACTCAGGTATGACATGAATCAAAATATTAACCTACAGGTTTATGTTGATTCGGATTGGGAAAGAAGTGTCGCTGATAAGAAGAGCACTTCAGGATGCTGCTTCAGTATGGGATCCAGTATGATCTTTTGGTTTAGTAGGAAGCAGTCTTGCATGGCATTGAGTACAGCCGAAGTAGAGTATGTTGCAGCTTGTTCGGCTAGTTGTGAGGAAGTATGTCTTAGGAAGCTACTGTCTGATTTGTTTAATCTCTAGTTAGAGGCGACTTGTATATTCTGTGAAAACCAGAGTTGTGTGAAGTTGTTCGAGAACTCGGTGTTCCATGAAAAGTCTAAGCACATTGAGATCAAGTATCACTATATCATGGATATGGTGTAAAGAGGAGCAATGAAACTCCAGTATGTTGCGACGGACGAGCAGATAGCCAACGTGTTGACCAAGCCGCTAGCCAGAGTGAAGTTGAAGTACTTCAGAGAGAGGCTTGGTGTTCTCCAGATCGAGGTTCCTCCTAAGAGGGAGTGATTATTCCAGAAGACGTAGATGCACATGGGCCATTCTCGTGTGGTGGTAGGAAAGTCCTCCCACGTTGGTATATGTAAGGGACGTTCCATTCTTGCATAATAGCAGGATTGTGCCTCCTATGTTGGTAGATGTAAGGGCCGATCCTTTCCGGTATGGTGGTAGGAAAGTCCTCCCATGTTGTAGATGTAATTGAAGAGCCTTTCTCGAATAGTGGTAGGAAAATACTCCTATGTTAGTAGATGTAAGTAATGAGCCTTTCCCGAAGGATGGTAGGAAATTACTCCCATGTTGGTTGATGTAAGTGCTGTGTCTCACATGCTTGTAGGAAAGTCCTCGCATGTTGGTAGACGGGGTCTCGTATGGTGGCAGGAAATTCCTCCCATACTGGAGACGTTATGATGTCCACTGGTCTTAAGACAATGTGTGTGCACTTAGGCAGGATCTCGCATGGTGGCAGGAAAGTCCCCCCATGCTGGTAGACTCGGGTTGACTGTTGTGGGACATGTGATTTGCATCTGGGCTGTGCTCCGTGATATGATGAGATGATATCGATACGATGAGGCAATAGTAGGAGACACATGTGATTGTTCTAGCAATGTAATTATTGGTCCTGGGCTGTACCAACTTGATGGCTTGGTCGCAGAGATGATGAAGATCTACATGAGAGCTAGGTCTACATCCAACATGAAAAAGGGTTGGCTATGTAGAACGTTTTATGACGAGTAGATTCGAGAGATGTCACCAATCGATGATCGACCTGATGAGGATTGCAGCAACATCGATGATGATGATCCAATGTTGATGATGATGTTTCGGCATTGATAATGATCCAGTGATGATGATGTTATCTAGACTTGTGTCCAATGGGGTTTATGACTGTGGCCAGAGTATACCTTCCTATTTAAGAGGGAGTGTTGATGTAATTGTAACATTGGACGATATTCTATTGTATTTTATATTGTTATTATTATTGTATTTTATTTATACCTCCGTCGAAGATGTTTTTCCTCCGCTCGGGGATGTCATTATGATGCTTAGTCACCCTAGGTCATTGAGGTAAAATCCTCCCATGTAAGTCAGAGCAATAGATCACTTAAAGAGTCAAATGTAATTGTATTATTGAGTCTCCTAGAGAAGTCAGCCCAGTTAGGTTTATTGGGGCCGACCTAGTAAGTGAAAAGGTCAAGCAAAAGTAAAGTATAAATATGGAGCATAGCTCTCTCATTTGGACACACACTCACTCACTCAATTTGCATTAGTGAGAGACAGAAGACAAGTTTGCATATGAGGAAATAGAGAGAGCTGCAGAAAACCATCTTTGTTTTGGGGTTTTATTTTGTGACATTGTATTGATGATTATTCTATCTCTAAGGAAGTTGCGGGGTTTTCTCCATTATGGTTTCCACGAGGAAATTCTTTGTGTCTATTGTGTTATGTTGTGCTTGTCATTCTTTCATATAAGATCCTAGATAGTATTGATTAAAAGTTGAAAAACTAACATGGCTCACCAACACTCCACTAGAGTTCACAGAACTCTGGTTACCACCACAATATCGATCCACTAATGTATGGATCGTCTCCCCCACCAGCTGTGGAGAAAGCGGATCCCTCACCCCTTTGTGAGTGAAACCCGACAAAAAGTAGATATCCTGATTTGTGATGCTAAAGTCCTCATCTCCCACCCGGAAAACCCCTCGATCCGGGACCCACATGTCCAGTCATCTCCAGAGAAGATAGTCTACCGACTACATCAAGGGGCAGTTGAAGAAATTCAAGATCCCTGCATCACGTAATACCTCTGTCACTGCATGGTCATCTAGTACTCGGTCTTGGAAGGCATCGTACTCCCTCTCTCTCCACTCAACATCTCTGATGCGATCCATAAGTGAAAACCAACAAACTGCACAAGGAAATGACCATCCATTAGACTTACAAAAAATAATTAGTGTGACCTCTCCTAAAGAGGTCCATGCATAGCGTAACTATCACCAAGATATACGTGCGTAGCACAACCGAAACATTGTTTGGTCACGCAGAACTAGCACATAGGAGATATAATACTTAGTTGTGCGGGTAGTGCGACTGATACTATGTTTGACTGTGTTAAACCAGCACGCGACCGAAAAGTTATCTTTCCGCGCGTAGCACGGAATAATACATTTCATTCGTGCTATAACCATGTGTTTTTTTTTAAAACTCCAACGCTATAGTAGTGCGATATTCTCCAAAAATATCGTGCTATCACACAATATTTTCCCAAAATACCGCATGGTAGCCCCAAAAAACAAAAAGGACCCATTTCCACCTAAGGAACCCCTACACCTAGGTCTACCTGGATAAAATTAAAGAATACAAGGGTAAGGCACACCTGCAACTCGCAGCTCAACTAATGGTGCACCAGATCTCCCAGAATCACCCAAAATGCACTCTAGGAGGTCGGTGGTACAAAGTACAAATGATTTCGAAACGTGGGCCCCAACCCTATTTTATACTCATCTGACCCAAACTTCCAATTGATGCCACAGACAAACTATAACTCTGTTTCCAAAACCGTTCACACCAAGACGACCAACGCTTCGAGCTCTTTGACATGCAACCAACTAATCTGAATTCCCACCAATGTCACTGAGACACTATTTTCCTAGCCAAGTACCCCACATGTATGTGATGTTTTGGTTATATGATTTATGCATTGTCAATACCTTGGTTATGTTCTTTACTAGACTTGGGTATATGCACCATATGTACAAGATCTCGATCAACACAATATGGAGCTTCTTTTTTTTTCACTATAAGAACAAGAATCCACCCTATATCAACATGGGTCACACACACACAACTTGTCGTATCATAGTTGAATAATGTATTTCGTGTCCATAAATCACTCCTCTTCCGAAAGTGTCTACACGTGCGCCTTCTAATTAGATAGTTTGAAACATTAAATTCCACACATATACCGATAAAGGCCACTGCATTCGTCGACTCCGTCGCCAATGAGGTCTTGAATTGGCACCTTGTACATAACCTGACTGCATAACCCTGCATATCAAGCATACATAAATACGTCTCTGTATTTCATCTATGACTAGACATACATGTATATCATCATCATAAAGTCCTAAGTTGATAAAACATGCCCAAAACAAATATGTTAGTATCATCTACTACATATGCATCACATCAACACATAGGCAACATAAAGCAAAATACATATACATCACATAAATAATGAGACGCATACATCATATGCCGCAAAAATGTGGCATATCTATATATATATATATATATTATCAAAAAATGTGTGTCATGTACAAAAATGGCCCTCCTGGGGCATATACATAATATCCTTATGGGGGATACATAAAAAAACCGCCTCCCATAGGCTCATAAAAAAATGTGTATCTACAAAACGGGGGCTCATAGGCCTACATAAACTCAAGCCGCCCCGCTAGTTGCTGGATCTATGGGTCCCAAAAGAGCGAAAGGCCACACAACCTCCCCTTGTTCCAGCTCTAGTCTCTGCTAAGGCCTCTGTCGTGGAGGAGGGGTAGCTACTCCTTGCACCTCTCGTGCCACGTGGAACGCCACTATGACCCGCAGCGTGATGTGACTCTAAGTTGGACCACACTCAGTTGGTAGGTGAAGTGTCAAATCCACCTCATCATCTTTGAGGTCATCCCAACCACGCTCATCTACCCAAACAGACAACCCATTGAACCACCACTCCAAGTTTCCTATCATTGCTTCCATCTGGCCCCCCACAGCTGCCCCCCTATCGCAACTCCTCTAGCCTTGGTTCCCCCTTCTGTGACAACCCTACCCTCGGCTACACCTACTCCTCCAATGGCTTGAACAATCCCAGTAGCTAGCTGATCTCTCCTCGGTCTTTGCCTCCAAGGTGTTCTCACAAGACCTACATCTGCATCACAGAGGAGGAAACCATCATCAGTACCTGATAAAGATGTATATAATAAATGGGCAGAAATAACAGCATGTAAACATATATATGCAAAAAGTAACAACCATAACAGATACCTGAACCATCAAAACCTCCAGCAAGAATGATCAACTCTAAATGCCCCCGATAATCCATGTCACCCCAAGGATACCTCTCCACTCGACCAATGCATCCCTCCCAGATATCAAGCATCTGGGACATATAGTAGGCCCCCACGGGACCGCCACCAGCATGGGACAGAATACGCCCCCAAAATGCCATCCGAGGCTCCAGTGACACCCTCAGTGGGACTACTACATGTGGTCGAAACGATGGGTAGCGCTCGACGAAATAGGATCACAACACACTACCATAGTAGAAGGTACTTCGATCCCCATGCTGCTGTCAATCCGACATCTGTTGCATCATAGACTGAAGAAACACCAGATCCCATGCCACGGGCCGACCAGTCATAAATCGCTCGACCAGATAGGGCTAGCCCCCTGTAATTCGGTTGGGGGATGTCACCCCCAGTACACGCACCATGGCTGTCGCAACAACCTGCACAAGCAGAGTCCTTAGATGGCTTGTTTATGTAATTGTAACTTCAGAAGACATTCTATTGTATTTTATTTTTACCTCCATCAGAGATGTTTTTCCTCCACTCGGGGATGTCATTATGATGCTTAGTCATCCTAGGTCATTGAGGTAAAAGCATCCCATGTAAGTCGAGGAAATAAACCCCTTAAAGAGTCAAATGTAATTGTATTATTGAGTCTCCTAGAGAAGTCAGCCCAGTTAGGTTTTTTGGGGCTGACCTAGTAAGTGAAAAGGTCAAACAAAAGTACAGTATAAATAGAGAGCATAGCTCTCTCATTTGGACACACACTCACTCAGTCAATTTGCATTAGTGAGAGAGAGAAGACAAGTTCACATAGGAGGAAAGAGAGGGAGCTGCAAAAGACCATCTTTGTTTTGGGGTTTTACTTTTGTGACATTGTATTGGTGACTATTCTAACTCTAAGGAAGTTGCAGGGTTTTCTCCTTTATGGTTTCCCCGAGGAATTTCTTTGTTTCTATTGTGTTATGTTGTACTTGTCATTCTTAAAGATAAGATCCTATATACTATTGATTAAAAGTTGAAAAAATAACATGGTATTAGAGCTAACTTGAAAAAAAGACATTGTGCAATGGCGAGAAGCTATGGATTCTAAGTTTGAGGTCTTCTCTCCACATATCATCAAGAAAAGGAGGCTAGAATAACTCGCCTTAGTAGGGCACATATTTCTATTGAAGCAGAATCAAATTCCGAGAATTTTCAATTTTTGGCCTAACACTACTGCCGTGAGGAAAACTAGGGCATCAACTATCTCGAAATTATGTTCACATATTTGTGGACGTGAGTACATTGGACAACTTGCTTGGAGGAGGCACATCTATCTATTCGATAAGAAGTTCCAAATTTCAAGTTTGGAAAATCAGGGTTTCCCTGACAAACCCTAGGCCAGCTAGCTCTAGAACCAATTTTGGGCATATCTAAGTGGTAAGACCTAAAAGCTTTACTATTTCCATTTGAAGTACTCATTCAATATGTCTCACCACACCAAGCTTGAAGAAGCTGATAACTTTCGAGCATGGAAGTATAGGATTGCTCTTGTCCTTGAAGAAAATGATTTGGACAAGTATGTGAATGAAGAGGTTCCAGCACCACAGGGATATGAGGATAAATCCATGCACAAGAAGAACGTGGTTAAGGCCAAGAGAATCCTTGCAGATTCTATCAAGGATCATCTCATCCCACATGTGCCATATTTGAAGACACCCAAGGAAATGTTTGATGATTTGACAAAGCTATTTGAAGGAAAGAATATAAATCAGAAGATGACCTTGAGGAACCAACTTAAGAATGTGAAGATCCAGAATGTCGAGACCATGCAATCCTATTTCACAAGGGTCTCACAAATCAAGGAGAAACTTGAAGCAGTCGAAGAGAATGTAGAATAAGGAGAGATTGTTATGACCACCCTGAATGGTTTCCCAAGATCATGGGACTCATTCATTCAAGGGATATGTGCCAGGAAGAGGCTGATTACATTTAGTAGACTATGTGAGGAATGTACAGAAGAAGAAGCTCGACTTATGGCACGGGAAGAGGATATGGGAGCAAATGATGACCAGGCTCTCACAGCACATGCCAGAAGGAATCATAACAAGAAGGAGCACTACCATCACAGTAAGAGGGAGAAACACCATCATAACCATGATAGAAGACCCATAAAATATCTATCCAACATTAGATGTTATACATGTGATGAGAAGGGACACTACTCCAGATATTTTCCCAGAAACAGAAGTGGCTCCAAGAAGAAGAAGACCGACAAGAAAAAACACCATGCCCACACCGCAGAAGATGATGAACCTCCAAGGAAGAGAGCCAGAGAAGAAAGTGATGAAGAGTATGTTCTAATATCAGCACTCACGGGTACTATCACACATGGAAGTAATGATTGGGTTGTAGATAGTGGAGCTTCCAAGCACATGACGAGATACAAAGCATAATTTGTCACTTTATCTGAACATGAGTCACCTCACAAGGTGAAACTTGGGGATGATTACCAATACCCCATAAAAGGAAGTGGATAAGCTTCATACAAGCTAGACTCTGGCAAATCTCTAAAGATGAAGGATGTCCTATATGTTCCAGGACTATATGAGAACCTTTTCTCCATATCAGCACTAGATGATAAAGGTATGAGGGTTGCATTTGTTGATGGTCAAGTCCTAATGTGGCCAAAGGGAAAGACAATAGATGATGAGTCTGTGATTGGAGAGCAAGAGGGAGGTTTGTACAATCTGAAGGGCCAACGTGAACAAGCCTTGGTCCATGGCTCAATGGAACCAAGTGAACTATGGCACAGAAGGCTCGCACATGTGCACTATAGAGCACTACCCATTGCAAGCAAAGCAGTTGAAGGAATTCCAGAAATCAAATCAAAGAATGAAGGCATTTGCAAAGGATGTGCGAAGGGAAAGAACGTGAAGAAGGAATTTCCAAGCAGTGAAAGCAAAGCGAGAGGAATTTGGGAAATCATCCACTCCGATGTATGCAGTCCAATGTCATCCATTTCATTAAGTGGGTATGTATATTATGTTTCATTTACTGATGAATTTTCCCGTAAGACTTGGTTATACTTTTTGAAAAGTAAAGATGAAGTATTCAACAAGTTCAAGGAATTCAAAGCCTTGATCGAGAATCACACCGAGAAAAAGATCAAGACCTTTTGATCAGATAATGGCGGAGAATTCACCTCGGAATATTTAAAGAACCTTTGAAAAGAATCTAGGATTAAGAGGGAGTTGACCACTCCATACAATCTACAACAGAATGGTGTTGCAGAAAGAAAGAATAGAACAATAATGGAAGCAACAAGAGCATTGCTTCACGACCAGGATCTTCCGATGCATTTATGGGAAGAAGCTACGAGGACAATTGTGTATGTACATAATCGTACTCCTCATAGAGTACTAGACAACAAGACTCCAAAAGAAGTGTTCTCCAGTAAGAAGCTAGAAGTCATACATCTCAGAATATTTGGCTGCCCCGTGTACATACACATCCCAAAGGAGAAGAGGATGAAACTAGATCCTCTAGGAAAGAAGGGTATATTCATAGGATACAATGAAAGCTTGAAGGCCTATCGAATATAATTTCCAGGATTCAAGAAGATCGACATCAGCAGAGACGTAACATTTGACGAAGACTCAAGATATGCCAGATCCAAGAAACAACCTATTGAAGATATTGAAGAACCTGAAGTTACCACAACTAGAGATATAATGATGGAAGAAGTAGTTCCAGAAGATCATGAAGACTGCGAGATATAAGAACCATAAGAGCCTATAGATCCACCTCGTGAGAAGAAATCCCACAAGAGGAAACCAACATGGGTATGAGAGGAAATACAAGATGTGGAGAAGTATGGCGCTCCAGAGGGGATGCACAAAGAAATAAAGAGACCTAGGCCATACTCCAACTATGTAGCCCTGTTGTGCGACATCATTGACAAAGAACCTTCCAACTATGAGGAAGCAACATAGAGGAAAGAATGGAAGGATGCCATGATCGAGGAGTACTAGTCGATTATGAAGAATGCTGTCTGGGAGGTAGTTTCGAGACCAAAAGAGAAGTCTGTTGTGACTTCGAATTGGATCTACAAGATCAATCATGCTATATATGGTAGCATTGACAAACACAAGGCAAGATTTGTAACACATTGCTTCTCCCATAAGGAAGGAATATACATGAGGAGACATTCTCACCGGTTGCGAGATAAACTTCTATCAGATCATTACTAGCACTGGCTATAGTGATGAAATGGAAGGTACAACAGATGGACGTCAAGACAAAATTCTTGAATGGTGTAGTAGAAGAGGAAGTGTATGTGGAGTAGCCACTTGGATTTGAGATACATGATAGGAAGACTTGTGTGTGCAAGTTGAAGAAGGCCTTATACAGATTGAAACAGGAACCCAGGACGTGGTACAATAGGATGGATAGCTTTCTGATGAGCTTAGGATTTACCAAGAGTAAAGCAGATTCCAACCTTTACTACAAGGCTGAAGAGGGAAATCCAATGATACTTCTACTGTATGTAGATGACCTGTTTGTGACAGGGGAGGATGAGCTTATCACTGATTCGAAGAGGAAGCTTGCCGCAGAGTTCGAAATGAAGGACCTGGGGATGATGCACTATTTCTTAGGCACGGAGGTGTGGAAGAGTAAGGATGGAATATTCCTTGGACAAGGGAAGTATGTAGTGGAGATTCTAAAGAGGTTCAAAATGATGGATTGCAAGGCAATGGCCACACCTATGGCATAAAACTTGAATCTAGTTTGTGATGCTTCATCAGAGTCAGTTGATGCCATGATGTATCGTCAGATAATTGGATCATTGATGTACCCGACGAACACGAGACCAAACATAAGCTTTTCTATGAACACATTGAGCTAGTTCCTGATGGATCCGAGACAAGTTCACCTGGTTGCTGCAAAGCAGATATTGAGTTACATGAAGGGTATAGTTGATTATGGGGTCAGGTATGACGCGAATCAAAAGATTAACCTGCAAGGTTATGTTTATTCGGATTGGGAAAGCAATGTCGTTGATAGGAAGACCACTTCAGGATGCTGCTTCAGTATGGGATCTAGTATGATCTCCTGGTTTAGCAGGAAGCAGTCTTCCATGGCATTGAGTATATCCGAAGTAGAGTATGTTGTAGCTTGTTTGGCTAGTTGTGAGGAAGTATGGCTTAGGAAGCTACTATCTGATTTGTTTGATCTCCAGTTAGAGGCAACTTGTATATTCTGTGACAACCAGAGTTGTGTGAAGTTGTCCGAGAACCTAGTGTTCCATGACAAGTCAAAGCACATTGAGATCAAGTATCACTATATCATGGATATGGTGCAAAGAGGAGCAGTGAAGCTCTAATATGTTGCGATGGACGAGCAGATAGCCGACGCGTTGACCAAGCCACTAGCCAGAGTGAAGTTCAAGTACTTCAGAGAGAGGCTTGATGTTCTCCAGATCAAGGTCCTCCTAAGAGGGAGTGATTAGTCCAGAAGACATAGATGCACATGGGCCATTCTCGCGTGGTGGTAGGAAAGTCCTCCCATGTTGGTAGATGTAAGGGTTGGGCCATTCTCGCATAGTAGTAGGATTGTGCCTCCTATGTTGGGAGATGTAAGGGTCGAGCCTTTCCGGTATGGTGGTAGGAAATTCCTCCCATGCTGTAGATGTAAGTGTAGATCCTTTCCCGAATGGTGGTAGGAAAGTCCTCCCATGTCGGTAGATGTAAGTGTTGAGCCTTTCCTGAATGGTGGTAGGAAATTCCTCCCATGTTGGTTGATGCAAGTGTTGTTCCTCACATGCTGGTAGGAAATTCCTCACATGTTGGTAGACGAGGTCTCGTATGGTGGCAGGACATTCCTCCCATACTGGAGACATTGTGATGTCCACTAGTCTTAAGACACTATGTGTGTGCTTAGGTAGGATCTCGCATGGTGGCAGGAAAGTCTCCCCATGCTGGTAGACGCGGGATGACCATTGTGGGACATGTGATGTGCATCTAGGATGTGCTCCGTGATATGATGAGATGATATCGATATGATGTGGCGATAGTAGGAGACACATGTGATTGTTGTGACAATGTAATGACTGGTGCTGGGCTATACCTACTTGATGCATTTCTCGCAGAGATGATGAAGAGATACAGGAGAGCTAGGCCTACATCCAACATGAAAAAGGGTTGGATCTATAGAAATTTTTATGACGAGTAGATTCGAGAGATGTCACCAATTGATGATCGACATGATGAGGATTGCAGCAACATCGACGATGATGATCTAGTGTTGATGATGATGTTTCGACATTGATGATGATGTTATCCAGACCTGTGTCCAATTGGGTTGATGACTGTGGCAAGAGAATACCTTCCTAGATAAGAGGGAGTGTTGATGTAATTGTAACTTCAGAAGATATTCTATTGTATTTTATATTGCTATTATTATTGTATTTTATTTGTACCTCCATTGGAGATGTTTTTCCTCTGCTCAAGGATGTCATTATGATGCTTAGTCACCCTAGGTCATTGAGGTAAAATCCTCCCATGTAAGTTGGGGCAATAGATCCGTTAAAGAGTCAAATGTAATTGTATTATTGAGTCTCCTAGAGAAGTCGGCCCAGTTAGGTTTATTGGGGCCGACCTAGTAAGTGAAAAGGTCAAGCAAAAGTAAAGTATAAATAGAGAGCATAGCTCTCTCATTTGGACACACACTCACTCACTCACTTCGCATTAGTGAGATAGAGAAGACAAGTTCGCATAGGAGGAAAGAGAGAGAGCTGCAGAAGACCATCTTTGTTTTGGGGTTTTATTTTGTGACATTGTATTGGTGACTATTCTATCTTTGAGGAAGTTTCGGGGTTTTCTCCTTTATGGTTTCCACGAGGAAATTCTTTGTGTCTATTGTGTTATGATGTGATTTTCATTATTTCAGATAAGATCCTAGATAATATTGATTAAAAGTTGAAAAACTAACATGGCTCACCAACACTCCTCTAGAGTTCACAGAACTCTGGTTACCACCACAATATCAATCCATTAAAGTATGGATTGTCTCCCCCACCAGCTGTGGAGAAAGAAGATCCCTCACCCCTCTATGAGTGAAACAAAGTAGATATCCTGAGTTGTGATGCTAAAGTCCTCATCTCCCACCCAGAAAACCCCTCGGTCCAGGACCCACATGTCCAGTCATCTCCAGAGAAGATAGTCTGTTGACCGCATCAAGGGGCAGTTGAAGAAATTCAAGATCCCTGCATCACGTAATGCCTCTGTTATTGCATGGTCAGCCAGTACCCAGTCTTGGAAGGCATCATACTCCCTCTCTCTCCACTCAACATCTCTGATGCGATCCATAAGTGAAAACCAACAAACTACACAAGGAAATGACCATCCATTAGACTTAAAAAAAATCATTAGTGTGACCTTTCCTAAAGAGGTCCGCGCGTAGCGCAATTGTCACCAAGATAACCATGCGTAGCACGACCAAAACACTGTTTGGTCATGTAGAACTAGCACATGGGAGATATACTACTCGGCCGTGCGAGTAGCGCGACTGATACATTGTTTGACCGCGTTAAACCAGCGCGTGACCGAAAAGTTATCTTTCCGCGCGTAGCGCAGAACTATACATGTCATTTGCGCCATAACCACACATTACTTTTGAAAAATCCAGTGCCATAGTAGTGCGATATTCTCAAAAAATATCGCGCTACCACACAAGATTTTCCCACAATCCCGTACGGTAACCCCAAAACACAAAAAGGACCCCTTTCCACCTAAGGGATCCCCCTACACCTAGGTCTACCTAGATAAAATTAAAGAATACAAGGGTAAGGCATACCTGCAACTCGCAGATCAACGAACGGTGCACCAGATCTCCCAGAATCGCTCAAAATGCACTCTAGGAGGTCGGTGGTACAAAGTACAAATGATTCTGAAAAGTGGGCCCCACCCCTATTTTATACTCATCTGACCCAAACTTCCAATTGATGCCACATACAAACTATAACTCTGTTTCCAAAACCGTTCGCACCAAGATGACCAATGCTTCGAGTTGTTTGACATGCAACCAACCAATCCGAATTCCCACCAATGTCACCGAGACACTATTTTCCTAGCCAATTACCCCACATGTACGTGATGTTTTGGTTATATGATTTATGCATTGTCAATACCTTGGTTATGTTCTTTACTACAGTTGGGTATATGCACTGTATGTGTAGGATCTCGATCAACACAATATCGAGATTCTTGTTTTTTCACTATAAGAACAATAATCCACCATATAGCAACATGGGTCACACATACACAACTTGTTGTATCATATTTGAATAATGTATTTTGTGTCCATAAATTGCTCCTCTTCTGAAAGTTTCTACACGTGTGCCTTCCATTAGACAGTTTGAAACCATAACTTTCACACATATACTGATAAAGGCCAATGCATTCACCGACTCCATCGCCAATGAGGTCTTGAATTGGCACCTTGTACATAGCTTGAATGCATAACCCTACATATCAAGCATACATAAATATGTCTTTGTGTTTCAGCTATGTCTAGACATACATGTATATCATCATCATAATGTCCTAAGTCGATAAAACATGCCCAAAACAAATATGTTAGTATCATCTACTACATATGCATCACATCAACACATAGGCAACATAAAGAAAAATACATATACATCACATAAATAATGAGACCCATACATCATATGCCGCAAAAAGTGGTATATATATATATCATCAAAAAATTTGTCATGTACAAAAATAGCCCTCCTGGGGAATATACATAATATCCTTATGGGGGATACATAAAAAACCCACCTCCCATAGGCTCATAAAAAAATGTGTATCTACAAAATTGGGGCTCATAGCCCTAAATAAACTCAAGCCGCCCCGCTAGCTGGTGGATCTAGGGGTCCCAAAATAGCCAAAGGCCGCACAACCTCCCCTCGTGTCGGCTCTAGTCCCTGCTAAGGCCTCTGTCATGGAGGAGGTGTCACTCCTCCCTACACCTCCCGTGCCACGTGACACGCTACTGTGACCTGCTGCATGATGTGACTCCAAGTTGGCCCAAACTCAGCTGGTAGGTGAAGTGTCAAATCCACCTCATCATCTTCGAGGTCGACCCATCCCCGCTCATCTACCCCAATAGAAAACCCATTGAACCGCTGCTCCAAGTCTGCTATCATAGCTTCCATCTAGTCCCCCACAGCTGCCTCCCTATCACAACTCCTCTAGCCTTGGTTCCCCCTGCTCTGACAGCCCCACCCTCGGCTACACCTGATCCTCCAATGGCTTGATCAGTCCCAGTGGCTAGCTGATCTCTCCTCGGTCTTTGCCTCCAAGGTGGTCTCATAGGACCCACATCTGCATCACAGAGGAGGAAACCATCATCAGTTCTTGATAAACATGTATATAATAAATGCGCAAAAATAACAATATGTAAACATATATAAGCAAAAATTAAGAACCATAACACATACCTGAACCGTCAAAACCTCCAGCAAGAACGATCAGCTCCAAATGCCCTTGGTAATCCATGTCGCCCCAGGGATACCTCTCCACCCGACCAATGCATCCCTTCCAGACATCAAGCATCTGGGGCGTATAGTAGGCCCCCACGGGCCCGCCACCAGCATTGGGCATAATACGCACCCAAAATTCCATCCAAGGCTCCAGTGGCACCCTTGGTGGGACTACTACATGTGGTCGCAACGATGGGTAGCGCTCGACAAAATAGGATCACAACACACTACCATAGTAGAAGTTGCTTCGAGCCCCATGCCGATGTCGATCCAACATATGCTGCATCATAGACTGAAGAAACACTAGACCCCATGCCATGGACCGACCAGTCATAAATCTCTCGACCAGATGGGGCTATCCCCCTGTAATCCGGTTGGGGGACGTCACCCCCAGTACACGCACCACGGCTGTCGCAACAACCTGCACAAGCAGAGTCTTCAGATGGTTTGTTGATGTAATTGTAACTTCAGAAGACATTCTATTGTATTTTATATTGTTATTATTATTGTATTTTATTTTTACCTCCATCGGAGATGTTTCTCCTCTGCTCAGGGATGTCATTATGATGCTTAGTCATCCTAGGTCATTGAGGTAAAAGCATCCCATGTAAGTCGGGGAAATAGACCCCTTGAAGAGTCAAATGTAATTGTATTATTGAGTCTCCTAGAGAAATCGGCCCAGTTAGGTTTATTGGGGCCGACCTAGTAAGTGAAAAGGTCAAACAAAAGTACAGTATAAATAGAGAGCATAACTCTCTCATTTGGACACACACTCACTCACTCAATTTGCATTAGTGAGAGAGAGAAGACAAGTTCGCATAGGAGGAAAGAGAGGGAGCTGCAAAAGACCATCTTTGTTTTGGGGTTTTACTTTTGTGACATTGTATCGGGGACTATTCTATCTCTGAGGAAGTTGTGGGGTTTTCTCCTTTATGGTTTCCTCGAGGAAATTCTTTGTTTCTATTGTGTTATGTTGTGCTTGTCATTCTTAAAGATAAGATCCTATATAATATTTATTAAAAGTTGAAAAAATAACATGGTATCAGAGCTAACTTGAAAAGAAGACATTGTGCAGCGGCGGGAAGCTAGGGATTCTAAGTTTGAGGTCTTCTCTCCACAGATCATCAAGAAAAGGAGGCTAGTATAACTCACCTTAGGAGGGCACATATTTATGTTGAAACAGAATCAAATTCGTAATTTCCCTCGTATCATCACCCCCGCAAAGACACCTATGGGCCCCCCACCCTCATAAGTATCCAGTTGTATTCAGTTATCCCGTAGGTATATATTGCATGGCATGGATTCATGGGGCACCTGTCTTTGTGTCTGCAAGTTAACCCCCATTTCATTATTGGAAAGTGTCCCCCAATCCACTCAAAACCGTGGGGAATCCTCGCATCATCAAATCGGTCCCCCAACACACCCAAAACTGTGGGGACCCCACCAACATTCTTTATGTACAAACAATTCCCTCATCACCTCACATTGCGGGAACACCATATTATTTTGGCAGCAACCCATGGTCACCTTTGATCGATGTATTTGAGTCTCCATAAGTTCAATGGTATCTATTTTTCTGGTTACCATTACCCTTCGTCTTGAGTCTCCATCAAATCCCTTTCATTTGCAGTTTGTCTCCACCTGTTTCAACCCATGTCGTCCCAAAAGAAAAACTTCTATCCCCGCTCCCCATGTTTACATTGATTAAAGGAATTTATGAGCCGCACGCTTATCAACCAATCTTGTGTCAGGTTTGTTTGTTCACCAATTGGTTACAGTATGAACTCGGTTCTCAAGATAGGAATCTCGTCTTATCATGTACTTCAACTCTCGTCGACGTCAAAAAATTACATTCCGAGAGTTGCAGTAGTTGCAGTTGTACCTTGGGATCCCATTCAATCACTATAAGGGATCCCTAACTAAGTGGTTTCCCCTATGCTTGATGTCAACACATCATCACATCAGGGGAAAATGTACTTTTGAAGGTAGCAATGTTCACATTTGGAAATTATGGTAGCAGTCTATTTGGTGTAGTGAAGCTCTCAAGCAGATTTACATACCAGTTTGGTTCCCCACCCCAGTGGGTTTATCATGGTCACTAGAAGTTCGAATTCTCCAATATTCCACAATAGTTCTTGGGGAATTTACTCAGACATGGATCTATGTCCCAGTAGTATAGTAGAGTCGACACCTTGGTCCTCTCTCATTGTAATCCCTTTGACAAACATTCACGAGCATGGGTATGCCCGCCTCATTTGTATAAAAACTATTCTTTATTATAGCTCCAATGGTCGTCACCAACAATCTTCCCCCATGGGAGAACCTTATTTTTTTCACCTATGCTTTGTCCTACAGAACATGAGAGAAACAACAAAAAAAATGATGCATTATCGGTTCTAGAGTACCCTCCAAACCTCATACATCAGGGGGCATCTGTTAACGCTTAAAAGTCGCACACATGCGACATTTCGATGATTTATCTAGTAAGACGTCATCAACATAAAGAATGCATATCACCACAGGCATCCTCAACAGATTTAAAACACAACATGAGTCCATAAGTGCCAAGAAACAGTCAAAAGAAAGGGTAGCGGGGTAATACACAGTGACCCATGCTATAACACAGGTTACCTGAAAAATTCTTGTACTACACCCGCGTGGATTTTCTTTTGATAGCCATGCTACTGTTAAAATAGCGTGACCGCTCACTACCAGTGGTGCATTAAAGGCTCAACCCTCCCCAAAAATCCAAATTCGTCTCCTCACACACTTGGTGGCATTAATCAGCCCCCCTAGTGTACTTTGGAACTAGTTCATTGAGGAGGAGAGTTCACATTTGGATCTAGTTGTTTGTTGGCCACCTCTTTGCCTATAAAATAAATACATTGGCATGCATCTTGTAAAGGGAAATTAGAGCAAGGTTATGTTGCTAGATTTTATTTGGAGCTTCCTCATAGCCCACCATTTCCTACCATTGCAAGCATTCCCAAGCTCCCTTGCCACCTTCCATCTAGGGGCAAGTGTTTCTCTCCATTGTTTTATCATATACTTAGCATTTAGTTTGGACAAGAAAGGCCTCCCTAAGGGAGATTGTTGGCTTCCCTTGTAGCCCACACCTCCCAAGTGTTGTACATCTATTCCATTGGGAAATACAATAGTGGTTTAGCATATCTTTGGTTGTTGTTGGAGTTTGCATTCTCCCCCCATCTCTTTCATTTTGTTTTTATCAATATTTCTATGTTTCAATGTGAACTGCACTAATAATCTCTTGCAGGATCACTTGGAGGAATACCAACGACACAAAAAAGGGGATCCAAGGAGTGAGGCCTCACTACAACCTACAAGGCTTAGCCCCTTACCAAGTGGAAGAGTGCACTTGTGCAATTTTTTCCACAACATAGATGAGTCTTCTTCATGTGATTTCCCCATTTCTCTGTTTCTTTCTATGTTGTGGAAGTGTTCAAATTAACCCATTCTTTTCCATTATAACAATGTACGAGACCAATCACCTCGGGAGTTTTTCCTATAATGCAGTCCATATCATTATAAAAATTCCATGTTGGCGTCCCCTATGTGTTGTTTTCCATCTGTTTCTCTTTCTTGAAATCCTTCTTCAATCTATTCCACTTGTACTTACATTGAATGCCTGTAAAAGATGTTCTACATTCAAGATTAACATCATTTGCCACTTTATCCCAATGCTTCTTACCAAGGTTTCCATGGTTTAAGTTCATGTAAACATCTTCAAACTTCAATATCAGTGTTTGCACAACATTTTTGGGCCAAAGTTCTTCTCTACATTCCTTGGTTATGTCCTCATTTTCATCTGTTTGAGTTAATGGAATGATTTCCTCCATATCATAATCATGTTGAGAAAACTATTAAGTCCAAGATCAAGAGCAACTTCTTGATTATATGCACTATAATATTCCTCCAAATCAACATCATATGCATTATTCAAATTGATTTCTAGACGAATTGTTAGTTTTTCAACTTTTAATCAATATTATCTAGGATCTTATCTGAAAGAATGACAAGCACAACATAACAAAATAGACACAAAGAATTTCCTCGAGGAGACCATAAAGGAGAAAACCCCACAACTTCCTCAAACATAGAATCTTCACCAATACAATATCACAAAAGTAAAACCGCAAAACAAAGATGGTCTTTTGAAGCTCTCTCTCTTTCCTCCTATGCGAACTTGAGTGAGTGAGTGTATGTCCAAATGAGAGAGTTATGCTCTCTATTTATACATGACTTTCACTTGACCTTTTTCACATGCTAGGTCGGCCCCAACTAAACCTGACTGGGCTGACTTCTCTAGGGAACTCAATAACCCTAATACAACTGACTCTAGGGGATCTAATGCTCCAACTTACAAAGGAGGATTTACCTCAATCATTTTACATGACCAAATGTAATAATGACATCTTTGACCAGAGGAATAAACATCTCCGTCGGAGGTAGAAATAAAATACAATAATAATAACAATATAAAATACAAGTGAATATCTTCTGAAGTTACAATTACATCAACACGAATATATCCTTGATAATTGGCTGAAGTTTCAGATGAAGAACCCATACAATGATTGAAGCTTTTAGTAGTTGATTTAGAATGCTATGATTGAAATGTTGAAAATGCACTTGAACATTTTCCATGATATGGAACTTTGTCCATTGCATCCAACTTCCAATAATTCCTACAAACATTTATAAAGACAAAAAAAATTATTTCAAAAGAAAACAAAAAAATTAAATCAAACTACAGAGATTAAGATTATTACAATACCCAAATTTAATTTGCAAGCAACAATAACCATCAAAACACTCTGCTATTGGTGAATGCTCATTTTATTATTTATCACACAATAAATGCAACCAATTAAATTCCAATTCAGAACATGTATGCTAGTTCCTTTACAATGGCAATTCTATGTAAATTTTGAATAGTTTATTCCTGTGTATCTGCAATTCCATGTAAATTTTGAATAGTTCATTCCTTTATATATGCAATTATATGTACTTTTTGAATAGTTTATATGGCATAAAATTTAAATATAAGAAAATGAAACATAAATTAAATACAACAACACATAGATAATTGCAAAACCCAATTCTAATTTACAAGTTGAAAAATAGTGCAGGATTTTTACAATTCAATTAATTAAACTCCAATCAACTCAGTGCCAATTCAAAATGACATGCGTGTTAGTTTTACAGGGTAATTCTCTATAAATTTAATCAATAACTACTCATTGCTAAAAAGCTAAATAACTTAACTTCGCAGAGCTCAGATTTCAGCTTTCACAACACACTAACAACACTAACAATTTACCATGTAAGTTCCAAATGCAATGATCTTGATACATACAAGCAGCTGGTAGTTGCTGTAAACCCCAACTACAATAGCAATTAAGCTTGACACTGAATCTCTTCTCTTTTCAATAGTAATTAAAACCCCAACCACAATACAAAAAATGTCATAACCAAACTAAAAATCAATGCAAGAAGAAAATAAGCCTAGTGTAGGAAGTCTACCAAATCTAAACACCATGCAACATTTGACTAATAGGCAAAGAAACAACAAATATTTACATGTCAACAGTATAACAAATCATGTTCGACAATGGGTTGTTTCTTTCCAGCTTGAATTTCCCTCTCATCATTCTTTTGTGCAAAATTTGAGAGCGATTTGAAAGGGTAACTACTCTTAGAGCTAGACTCTTCACCCTAAACAATTGAATGTAAACTAACTAGTAGGTCAACATCTACAAGAACAGTTGGATTTGAGGAGGTAGAGAGAGATTCCAGTATACCTAGAGTTTACATGCCAACAATATAACAAATCTTGTTCGACAATGGTTTGTTGCTTTCCGGCTTGAATTTCCCTCTCATAATTCTTTTGTGCATAATTTAAGAGCGATTTGGAAGGGTAACTACTCTTAGAGCTAGACTCTTCACCCTAAACAATTGAATGTAAAGGATCTAGTAGGCCAGTATCTACAAGAACCGTTAGATCCAAGGAGGTAGAGAGAGATTCTGGTATACCTAGATTTTCCGTACCCCACTCCTTCCCAATATCATTAATCCCTTTCAAATCCTGTATAAGGGCATAAATATAAAAGACAATGGTTGAGGAAGTATGCTAATTACAATGGTTTTATAAAAGTTATGGAAATTGGAGAAGGGACAAGAAAATTTCAGTGGCAACGACGCTTGCTCTAATTCATGGAAAAATTGGTTTTGAAGGGGAAAAGAAAAAAGGAAATAAAATTATGGCAAGACAACATAAATCCATGTTCAAGAGAAAATGTACAACAAACAGAAGTAAAGTGCACAACAATATCCTTTACTCACACAAAGAATTAAAAAAAGCATTCAAGTATAATAACCACCTACTAATGCCAAACCAAAACCCTCCAATGCTCTAAATCAAAGACAATTTATGAAATAGAATTTTTTGCAGATCAAACCCTTCAACGCTCTAAATCAAAGACAATTTATGAAATATAATTTTTATGCAGAGAATATTATTTTTCGTGCCAACTTATACTAATCTACAAGTAAGAGAACATGATAAATCAAATAAACAACAAAGCTGGGAATGGAAAAGGAAATACGATTTGTATACCCAATCTAATCGAAAATTAGGGTGCAATACAATATTCAAATGATGGCAACACGACGACCTCTATTTTTTCTTCATAGCCCCTATCATGATGTAGTTAACATTTGACAAGTTTAATTTTAATTCTGTTTCAATTTTAATCAATTAACGTGAATAGTTGGCAACATATTGGTGTAGGTGTATGAATTTAATAGTCTATACAAAGCAGATTCATATTGATAGGAAATATGTGACAGGTACCTGCAAAAAGGGCTATGAATTGGACTTGTCAGTACACAGTCCTAGTACAATGTGTCAGGCAGCTAAGGTTGGGCCTGGGTTGCACCAAAATTTTCTACGGGGCTGTCATGATTACGTTATTTTGGGCTCAGAGCGCGATGAGAGCATGCTTTTCAGCCTCATGTGCGGAGGCCTTCTAAAACCACCTCAAGGGTTGCACCCACAGATCATAATGCTTACAAAAGGCTATGTCTTCATCGTCAATGAAATAGAGCGCAAATATGTTTGGGCTCATCAAAGCAAGACTAAGGCACTACAACAAAAAGATCACTAGAAGAGATCGAGAATTGGGGGCCCATGTCATGAATTCATGGACTCCAACCTAGGGTTACAATCCAATGTAGTTAAAATATGTTCAAGTTCAGTGCAAATGCAAAACAAAATTCCACTTGATGATGCACACAGGCCGAGGAGAAAAGAGCCGATCCGACCACTCGAAATCCATATTCATCTCACTGACCAAATTTACAGAGTAAACCATGCTAGGCCACTCTTAGATCAAATGATACCTTGCATTAAAAAAAATAAAATGAAGCTTACAATTTGCAAAGATCTTTCACATAGCAACTAGAGCTCCAAATAACTGTGCCTAAGGAATCCATGAAACAATTTCTTAAATCATGTTTTCTGATTTTAGAATTAATCTCTTGAGCTACTACTGGAAGGTCAAGATTTTTCTACAAAGGTTCATTAACCGTAGGTGCATTTGAGAGAGGTCAACCAAAGTGAAACTTAGCTAAGTCTACAATTAGTGAGGGTTAATGGTAGAAGATTTTAGAGCGATACAAGCTATTTCATGGGTTTGTTTAACACATGAACATGCAAGAGAGGGGAAGGCCAGGTGAGTAGACATGCCTTGTAACAAATCAACTATTATAATAATACCTTGTGGTTATTATCCCATTGGCATAAAGATTGAATGGGCCTGAACTAATCATGATATATACACCAAGGACCTTATAATATATAGGATCAAATGGATATGAATACCCCACACCCTGATTCTATTTATATGTTGCACATAATTTTGGCATACATCCAAATAGGGTAATAACTACTTTACATAATTCATATTATTAGCATAGGTATGATGTACGTGCATGCTAGCTCCATGCCCACCCCTCACACACATGCACGAGTATGTTTGTTGGTTCATATAAGTATTGATGATATGTAGACTGATTGATCATGTGGATTATAGTTAGGACATAAAATTAATTTTAACAGTATTGTTTAATGGATTACAAGTAATAAATTAATTGTAGGTGAGGCATTTAAAGCTTGAGAAGATTTAGTTCACTATTTGATTTTTTATTTTCTCAAGGAATGTTGCTTCTCGATTTGAGTTGATAAGTTTGGATATGATATTTAATTTGTTATTAATTGCCTTTTAGTGGAGAGCCATATGGGGGAGGATGATGAAATTAAATGCTTATGGGGAGATGTGTAAAGGGGAGTCGATGGAGGATGGATATAAGAGGAGGAAATCTCGATTGTTGAGGGGGTTGTTGGAAGGACTTGGAAACATTTTGGGAAAAAATTTATGTGGTAAAAGAAAACTTTGGGAAGAAATTGGAAGAGGGGTGCTGCTATTATGTTTGAGAGTTTTGGGCACAGGGGCCAAAAAAACTCTCAAAATTTTATGCACCACAGATTCAGATAGACTGTGTTCCCGATAGGCTGGGAGGTTATACCAATTTACTTCGGAAAATACAAAGAACTTCACGAACAAGAGAAACACACTTTCTTGTTGTTGTTTTTTTATTTATGGAAAATTTGAAATTGAGTTTTACCTTTAGAATTTATGTGAAATGGTATATTTAAATTGATTATTGCCATAAATAGAAATTGTTTGCTCATCAATTTGCTTATTACTAGATGTAAGAATTTCTTGCATAGAATTTGAAATGATATTATTTTCATTATTACCAGATGTTAAAAATTTAAGCAAAACAATAGCAGAGAGGAAAGCAAAGCTGCTAAACTAGAGCTAGAACTAACAAATAACTTAGTAATCTATTACAAGGCCATCAGAAACAACTCTAGGCTCAAGGAAATTAAAAGGGAGTCTACATCTTATAGATAAGAAAATAGTGGTACCTAAGGCCCTTACAAGATTATAGATATGCCCATCTATTACACATTTTTCTCCATCAAAATTTTAGGGAGAGTCAAATCTAAATCAATGATAACAATGTTGAATAAATAAAAAATTGCAATTGTTTCTTCATTAATAACGACCTAATCAACATAAATTGCATAGAGGAGAAGACCTAATAAACATAACTTCCACAAACTATGATGTTGCGCTTCATTCATATATCTTGTATTCCATATCCGCGAACTTAACAATTCATTCACAAACATCCCACATACTTCAAAAAACATTGTATTCCTGTGCTTTAATGCCATTAAATAATTATTGGTATTGGACATCGCTAAAAGTAAAAATCCGCTAGAACTTCATAAGCAACACAACAAATCAAGATACCCCAACACCATTAATTTTAACCTCTTAATAAAAGTTTCTATGGAGATGATTAGAAGAGTCAATATGTCAAAGATGACAACGTAAAAAAACCAAAATACAGAAGCCACTGGCTAACACCTACATCTAATCAAACCCCAAAATTTCATAAAGAACTACAAAACTGGCATGACAAGTTTAATATGGAATAATAAAACAAAAATTAACGAGATTGTTTGTTTATTACCATTTTCTTTTTCCAAGGAAAATGTTTGAGAGAAACCCTAAGGATGCTTCTCAATATTCATAGATGGCATCCCTAATAAATTCATTGATGCAAACTAGTGCACTTCACCAGGAGAATTTGAACTAGGTACCTGCTGACACAGAATTGACAATGCCGAACAACATTGACAAGAATCGGTTTAACATGACTATTTCCTTGTTACAATTCTACCCTTGTTTTTAAATTTATATAAAAAATTAAACTAAACATTTCCAATAACATCTTATACTTTTAATACATTTCAAAATAATTTTAAAAAAATCTTATTAATAATAACACTAAAAGGTCATTTTTCATGTTTACCACACACTCGCATAGATATTATGATAGGTTTTTAAGCAAATATAATATACATATTATTGGTAGATTTAATGAGACAGACAAAATTTAAAAAGTTCGTAGCTAATTTAGAGATTTTATATAATTAACATTAATTTTTAAACTGTTGTGATAGGGCGAAGGTGTTTTTGAGAGAATTTATCAAAACTAAAGCCACTAAAATTAATAAACATTTGTTGAATTATTTTTAGGGGATGTTTTTATGTTAAGGAATGTTTGTGTATATCTAATTTGAATATGTAAAATCAAATCATTAGTAAAAATTTATAGTAACTTTGCTTTTATATAGTCATTAGGGGAATTTTGAGGATTAAAACAGGTCTCATAAGAAATATAATAAAATTTGTGAGTTTATCATTTTGAGGAGAAGGTAAATTTACAACTCACATTTTGCATTATAATTCGTGTAACTATGGTTAAGATAAAGTGAAAAGATGTGTATAACTAAAATTAATAAAAAAATCCCCTTTGATATGACTAGAAGTACTTTTGAATGCATAAATATATTAAGATAAAGTATTCATAAAATAAAATAAAATAAAATAAAATAAAATACTTTTGTTTTAAATTGTAAATCTAAATTAAACTTTTGTATATAAATTATATTTATATAAAATGATTCACATTAATAATTATTTATTTTAAAATATATTTACAATATATAAAATTATAATATATATTTATTAATTAAATAAAACATTACATATATTATTTATTATATTATAATATATAGTATAACATGATAAAAAATTACATATATTATTTATTATAATATAACATAATATATATTATAAAAAATATAATAAAAGTGATTATTACATATATATATATAATATTTCTTATAATATAATATAATGTATATTATATTATATAATATAATATATGCCACTTTATATTATATGATATAATAATTTTACATAATATATGTTATAATAATTTTAAATAAAAATATAATACTTATAATATAATTTATTTTGTTCTAAATCAAAATTCTATTTTTGAATTTATGTTTAAATTTTGATTATTATTATATTTTTATATTCAAAAGTAAAAATACTTTAAGAGTATTTTTTTCATTATGAGTATAGTTAACTATGGATTTTATCCACTATTTATAGAATTTGACAAGCAAGTAACTTTAACTCAAGCAATGCCACCTCAACCATAAGGGATAATGTCATTCTCTAGAATTTGATTGGTTCTTAAAAAGTTGATTTTGATAGTACTTTGTTTTGTTTGGAAGCCCATTTTTAACCTTAAAATTCCCTTGATGCTTGTAAATAGTGAACTCAGTGAAACATTCTTCATTCATATACTTGTTGAAGAAGTGAACTTTACCTCATCATATGTTAATTACAAAGTTTATCTATTTATGCTCACGCCTTTAGGTTGCAATATTCTACATTAGATTAGAATTCCACAAAATCACATCTAGTAAAATTTACATTGTTGATAAACAAAATGTGATTAGAGAATGAAATTTCAAATTATAGGATTATCATTAACACTTCCTATCAAGTTCTTCATGTTAAACATGGTAAATCATTAGCCAAATCATGTCATTTTCAAAGTTAGATGGAACCTATTTGTAAACGTAGAGAAAAGGACACAAAACCCTCTTAATAAGAAAACTACACCACCTTTAATGAATTATTCTTGGCCGTAAAGTTGTCATTTCACTTACAACAACACAAACATGACAATATAATGTTAAGACATGGACTAAGAGCCAATGGATATTGCTCTGAGTCACGTTGAGGTGTAAAATCAAGATGAATAATAAGAGTTTTGTGCACAAGATGCAACATCTTGAAAAGTTATAATACCTTTAATGAATCAATTATCCTTGGTCCTAAAGTTGTCACGTCTCCTACAACAACACAAACATGGCAATATAATGTTTAGGCATGAACGAAGAGCCTCTTCGAAAATCTTGAATTATGAAAACATAATGGCTATAGATATGCATTACATTGAAGTGTGAAACAAAGATGAGTTATCGGAGTTGTGAAGATGACTAATAAGAATTTTGTGCACAAAATCCGAAACACATGTTAAAAATCTATAGGGAAACAAAACATAGTTTCTCGAACTTAAAAGTTTGAGATAAAATATAAAACTATTACATGATTAACTTAATATGGAATGAATAAGCTTATTCCCATTGCCTAAATAATTTTCACATTCCACATAAATTATACAAAACAAAGAACATGCTCCCATCATTGTATAATGAGTAAAAAATTTGTAGTAAATAGTTGTGTTACCTAAGCATACAAATGGATCAAATTGATATAGTTGTAGAATTCAATGGCATGCTTACATGTAGTAGAATTTTTTACTTCCAAAAAGTATAAGGATTTTCCATTTGGAGAGGCTTGGATTCACAAGAAAGTATATATGTGCATATATGTGACATTTATTAAACTATGGTTTGATTATTACTTGTGCTTAAGTCTAATATTTTCTTAGTAGCCATCGCTAAATAGTGTGAGATAGTTGACATGGTGCATACATTTGGACTTATGCACACTTTCATTCAATGATGATCTTATATAAGGTGTATTACCTCTTTTATTTAGCTAGGTAGAATATCTACATCTTTGTAGACTACACAGTCAAATCATTACATGGAGCGGGTCTCTTGTCCAATAAAGAAGGGGTATCATACAAAAATTTGGTGTTTGGCTAATTCATGACCTTAATTTTTTTTTTTTTTTACAATAATAGTCAAGTCTTGCATCTACTTGACAGCTGATTCACTAAATCAATCATTGTAGTAAAATCTAGGAGCCAACTACTCAAATTAGAGATAATTATAGTCTTCTAAATAATTTCAACCTACGATATACAAGGATTCTTCCATAATTCACACTTTAGCATGATTTTTCTAAAATATGGTTGTCTTAGCACCCAACGAATAAATAAATAAAAAGAGCACTTATGCATTTCAAACAACATGACAACACCATTGTGTTATGCATTTCAAACAACATGACAACACCATTTTGTTATGCATTTCAAACAACATGACAACACCGTTGTGTTGTGTCCCAAATGACCAACATATGTTCTAGAGATCCTTTTCAGTGCTTTCTTGCATTTCTTGTACACTAATGCATATTTCATGGTGTCAAATTTTCTAGTGATCGCATTAGTTCACATTGGACCCTATATCATGTCAAGTCAAGTTGGACTTCTTTTGATTAAAATAAGTAAAGTTAGGATGCTTCACTAGTTATTATTTGAATAGGTCAAGTGGTTCTCGTGTATAAATAGATGAGATGGGGTTTATCATGCTTGCCATTACTTTTGGTATCAATATTGCTCAAAGAGAGGCATCAAAGGAATGTAATAACTAGTTGCAATTGAGATAAGTGCTAAAACTTTTCAAAAATAATTTTTTCATCCATTAGAGGATTTTCCCACAATAAACCTTATGTATCTATTTTCTTGGGATGCCATGCTTTATGCTTGCATTTGATAACACACTTTATCTTTAATGGATGGGACATTTAGTTTCTATTTTCTTCATGAGTTCTATTGAGTTACATGTCTTAGATCTTCATCGAATAATGCTTGTGATATTTAAACTTATAAACTTGTTATGATAATGCTAGAATAAGCCTTTAGTTGACTTGCTATTATGTGATTTGATATTTGTTTGAGTAGATCTATGATGTTTGGTTATAGTAGTTTATTATTTGTTGTTCAGGGGTTTATAATTAAGGGTTAGTGCAGTTCCGTAAACTTTAGTACAGTATGGTAAACTTTAGTAGCCAACATTTCCAAGCATTTTGCACATTCAAATATGTACCTTCTAAACAAAAACCCAAGATTTTAGTACAATATGGTAAACTTTAGTAGCCAACATTTCCAAGCATTTTGCACATTCAAATATGTACCTTCTAAACAAAAACTCAAGATTTTCATATTAGAAATACATAGAAAAGTCAATAAAAGTGTGCAAATACCAAAGCAATCCATTTTTATGTAGCTCTATGCTTTGGAAGGGTTGATGGCCCAATTTTGGCATGTGCATGATAATAAAGAGTCCCATTCTAGGAGAAGCAACCTCATTGTAGAAACTAGAGCGGGCTTTAACTCCACTGCATCCACAATATGTTTTTATTGAATCCATTTGGAGTCTTCTTCTCATCCATTTATCCACACCTTAGAGAGCCTAGGTCAAAACCTTTAGAGGAGTTCCATGTTAATGGAGTACTTTAGCATGGATACTTGGTTAGAGGCTACCACACCATGTCAACTTCAAGGGATGTCATTCATTTCTCATTCTAGGCTCAATTACTTTGCTTTTATTAAATATTTGCTTTGCATTTTGTCTCCCATTTCATTTATTTTGAGGATCTACTATGTTTTGTCTCCCATGTTATTTATTTTGAGTATATTATCATTATTCATTTCATTTTTTTCATTAATTTGTCATTGAATTTATTGCCATATCTTGTTACTAAATTATTGATAGGCATCATATAAAACTTAAAACCACTTAGTTTCATATTTGCATTGTGACAACTAGTCTCACCATAGATAGGATTTCAAAACATAAAAGTGGTTAGATGATAAAAACCTAGGTGAATCACTACACATTTACTCATTACCCTGTCTCACTTTTTTTGCAATCAAAATCAGATCCATTATTGGTCCTTAACCTCGATCCCTTGTTGCCCCAACAATCCACAACTTCATCATCATGATCAACATGTGGATAGTTTGGTGTATCACTCATCTCTTCATTTCCTTAAGGTAAAGTACTCACCCATACAACCATTCCTCTTCACTTTTTTGCATAGAATTGTTGGTTAATCTCCTAGAAATTCTAGTTTGTAAGATAGGTGAACTATACAAATGTTATTTTGAATGTGATTTTTATCATGAACCAAATGTTGAATGTTTACCTCAAAACATTAGTTCATCATTTGATGAACCAATCCAAGATGATTCGCAAGGCCATGACCAAAAATTGTCCCTAAAGATTTGTGAGTCCTCCTTTTCTGTAATCATATAATTTGGAGTCAAACACCTTGTATCTTTATAGACCAAGGGGTCATTCTAATTCAACGACCCCAACTGTTTATTCACTATTAGATGTTGAGGTTTGTTGGGCTCTTTCCCTTATCACCTCTTCAAGATTATTGGTTTGTCCTTAGAGTTTCACACCTTCAACCTTGATCAAAAACATTTTTTTTCTCATCTCTACAGTAATGTTACCGTTAGACCAACCAATTATGGGAGTAAATCCATCATCTAGAAAAGTCTCAATCTCAAGTACGAATCCTTTATCTCCACCTTTTTTAAGATGGATTACCTCTTAAACCATCCATCAAGGGTTCTCTCCTTTCATGTGCAAATCAATATCATAATTGATTCCTTAGTATCATTTTTTTTCATTATTTTTAGCAACATGTAATGGTTCTTTAAAGGTCAACAACTTGGAGTGCTCTCATGGCATATCAAATGTCCAT
Source organism: Larix kaempferi (assembly GCA_027924585.1). Taxonomy (NCBI): domain Eukaryota; kingdom Viridiplantae; phylum Streptophyta; class Pinopsida; order Pinales; family Pinaceae; genus Larix; species Larix kaempferi. The sequence continues at coordinate 527,510 of BSBM01000926.1, read as the reverse complement.
GGACACTAAATAGTAAGTTTCTATCTCAAATGTGCACAATCAAAACACACTTTATACCAAATCCTTGGGTGACAAGATCCATTGGGCGTCACCCTTAGTTTGGGATCCAAACATTTTATATGGATTATCATAGGAATTCCTTAGCCCCTCGTGTCCTCGTGGAACCTCTTCCTTTTCTTTGGCCAAGTTGCTCAAATTTAATAGTTCCTTCGACAAGGATCATGTTGTTTATATTGATCTTTTTGCATTCACATGTGCTAAATATGTGGCAATAACTATGTTGTTAGATTTCACAAGTATGCCATGTGTTGCATCTCATTGAAGATGAACACGATGTAGCCTTAAATTATATTAATTCACTCAACTTCTACTAAATGGCGCTATCCCTATTAGAAATGCATATCCTTAATAAGTATGTACCACATGTATGTACATGGAGGCTACGAGAAAACACATTTCGTTGCAACCTAGTGAGATTAAAAATTATATCTAGTAAAGAAACTTTGACAAGACTTTATAAAGGAAGTGTTAGACACAATGGTTCACTGAGAGGGGGGGTGAATCAGTGAGCTGGGACTTAATTCAAATTCAACTTTTTCTTACCCTAATCAGTATCATTTACAAATTCACTTCAACATCACTTTCATCAATCAACCTAAACATGTCATTCATCAAGTAAAATCACATTAACATCAACACACCACACAAGACACGGGATAATCTTTGTAATCTTTTTATATTGGTTTCAACCGGCTACAACCATGAGGTAAATCAACTACAACTGAATCAGAAGCACCTACTTCTATTCCAATACTCTGCTTGGTCTTTTCTTAGATCCTACTAAGAAAATATATACAATACCCTGCTTGTATTTACATATATCTTCTTGTCACATTACATTTCATTCTAACCATAATAACTCTATCCATAATCACATTGTCCTCATGTCATCATTCTTCCTGTAGGTTCCTCTTCATTATGTTTATCATCAACTGTCACAATCAAAAACTTCCATCACCAATCATAAGGAAGCATTATGTCCAAGTATTCAACAATTTGCTATCCAAGAATATTCATTTGTCTTTGTCATCATCATATCAATCTGATCACCACTATCAACCCTTCAAGTCTCTTCATAAGGTTTTGCTGTAGGAATTTCACAATCAAATCATTTATGCTGGTATCATATCATCTTTCTCTCCATCACCAACTTTTTGTTCATCATCAGATCCCCATTCTATCCATCAACAATATGTCTTCATCCTAGCATTTTGGCTACCTCAGTTCAACCTAGAAATCAAAGATATAAAGGAGAAACAATTTACTGTTGCTCCTGATGCTGCCACCGAACTGTCCTCATATTCTTGAACCCCCAAAATCAAAGCTTACTCGACAATCCGAAATCTTCCACACCAATTCACACTTTTCACAATGAGACTTGTCTTCTATTTATACTTGTCTTATCCATGATATTAGGAGGCCGACTTGTCACTTTTTTTTAATTTTATTTTATCAAAAGATAAATCAAATTTATTTTTGTTTCCACATAATCCTCATCAAACATATATATATTTATTTTTACTCTCATTTTTCCTTGCCACATCATCAACACTAAAGAAGCAACTTGCTTCATATATATATATATATATATGGTCTTTTTGCCACATTAGCAAAGTGGGCTTGTCACCACTTTACCCCATCATATGCCATGTCATTTTTCCTTCAGAATATGCCCACAAGGGCCATTTAAACTTGCCCTTGATTATGCCCGCAACATCCTTAATTATGCCTGCACTATCCTTGAGATATGCCCGCATGGGATATATAAAATGCCCACAAGTCCTTCATCAAAATGCCCGTAGGGTCACACATATGCCCGCAAGGGCATGTAAATTATGCCCGCAATCTCCTTGAATTATGCCTGCAACACTCAATTAAGATGCCCGCATCAGTGGTGTATAGATATGCCCGCATTGCCTCAATGCCTTGTCTTTTGTCATTTTCTCCTTTGTCCTCAAAAATCCCCTTTGCCATCCAATGCCATGTCTTTGTTCTTGTCTTCTATTGCCAGTGTTCATGCTTTCTAATTTGTCCATGCTTTGTCATTAATGTGTTGTCATCAATGACAACCATATTCATCAATCTCCCCCTTTGTCATTGATGGCAACCTAATTTCTCTACCCCTTTGACATTAATGACAAAGGGTCGATTAGCCATTAAAGGCTTCACAATACCCAAAAAGTAAATTGTATCCTTGAGTCATACCATGTCAACCTGGGCTTGTTACTGTTTGATCATTACTTGCCATCTCCACACATACTGTCCATTAATTTTTTGCTGCTAGTTTTTTATGCCAAATTGCTCCCCTGAGCTTATGCTGGTTCAAACTTCATCAAATTTCTGTCTAGTAAATTCATAAAAGGTAAGCATGCATCAAATCTTCAAGACATCATCATTATACTTCTTGTCAAATCAGGCTGAAAACATTCTCTTCAAGATTCAAGCTCTTGCACTCCTTCAAGCATGCTCCAACAGTTATTTTTAACCAATTTCAAGCTCCCCCTATCAACATGCCTCTTCCTTTTTATCTAATCATACTAGTCTTTATTTTTTCAATAATTGGACGTGTCTTCAAAAGATTTCACAAGATTTAACCATTGTGCTTTTGATATTAATATATTCATCTCCTTGGTCTTCATATATCTGCTCCTATTTGTCCTTTAGTGACCTCTTGGCTCCTTATCATGGCAAAACTGCCAGCTGCTCTTCTCCAAATCTTTAGCTCAATATCAACACTTGAATTCTTTTGGAAACTGTAGTTCCCAAAGCTGCTCATTACAAATGTTTCAAAGACACAATCACTTTTTGAAAATCACACTCATATTTTCCCTTTTGTTGTTGGACTTATACAGAAATCATGCTATCTCGATCACTTCCAATTGAGTATATAAGGAATACTTGGATAGAACATATTCACCCAATCCCTTCTTTCATACTGTACAAGCTCTTATTTTTTCAGTAAAAACTTAGAACTTCAACTTATCCATATGCAAGCATGTTTTTATTGTTTGCATGCATTTTTCCAAGCCTGGAGGACATTTGTCTTACTTCCTCTTTATATCTGAATCATAGATTCTTCATTAGGATACACAAGTTCTACTTATTTGCTTTTCATCCATCATCATCCAAGTTATACACAGACTTCACGTACTACAATTCTTGTGTACTATTGTTCTTGTCATCAATTATGATTTACCAGACTTGTCCACAACTGTAACTATTAAGGAAAATTTTTGATGTCTGAATTGATCTTCTGAAAGCCTGCTGCAATAATCCTCAGAATGCCTTCTTCTTTTATGATTTGACTTGATTTTTGTGGTTACACTTGCTTCCTTTGTACCACCAAATTCTGAAGGACACCTGTAGCTATCTTCATGAAATTTATACTTCTACTCCCCCTTACACATGCATATCTTGTTTTATATCTCAACCACAATCCTTGGACCTATTTGGAGCAGTCGTCAATTTCCTTTGAGTTCATTCCCCAAGCACTATGAACTCAAGGTGTACTTAAGGTCTTCAAGAGACCTTAAGCATGGCTTGCCATATGGCAGCCACCTTCATTTTTGCTTTGATCATCAACTTCATTTAAATCTAGGAGAATGGTCTTTCTTATCCAAACCTTAGGATGTCCTTGGCTGTGATTATTGATCCCTTGGTCTTCAGATTTGCCTGCATCATTCTTCTTCCAAGATTCATTGACTTTCCTTGTTGATGGGTATGAGAAGCTTCTTATTAACTGTCCTCTTGAACTTGCACACACTTGAGCTTTATGGCCAACTCCACCACAAGTGAAGCATCTCAATGTAAAACATTTAGCAGCCAAATGTCCTATTCGATCACATGTCCAACATGTTATGGTGTGACTGGGACTTCCACCACTTCTTCTTCCATAGGATCTACAATCCATAGCCTTGTGACCAAAATTAGAACAAGAAAAACAATATCCATTGAAATTACATCCATACCTTGATGTTTGGTTCCATCTTGGAGTTGACTCTCTTCTTCTAAAAAATTTGCTTTAAGAAGTGGAAACAACTTCTTGATGCATTTTTTATCTTTCAATTTCTTTGTTGTCATGTGCAGGTGCATGAGGATATTTGCTTTCACCTTTGAAGGATGTGGAGCCAACTTTAGGAGTCTTGGGGGACCATATGTCATCTTCAGATTTGTCTTCTTCCTTCTTGTACCCAAGACCAGATTTGTCAAAGGGAGATCTTTGACAATCCAATATGACTGAGTTGTTATTGAACTTTACATAATTGTTTGATTTTTCGATCTTCTTTCTAAGACCAACAATTTCCATTTCAAGCCTCTAATTTGTCTTCTCTCTTTCTTCCAGCTGAAGCATCATGGCTTCTTCAAGCTGAGTCCTCAAGCCAATATTATTTCTTCTTGTCTCCTCAAGCTCTTTAGGGATTTTACCAATCTTCTCTTGTTCTTTTGTTGATTCAAACTTCAATCTTACAATTTCATTGTTTTGGTCTTCTAGGTCATCTTTCAAATTTTTGCTCTTAAGTTTCACTTTCATGAACAAAGCTTTTCTCTCCTCTTTGTATTTTTCAAATGACCTCAAAATCTTCTTCTTAAGTCTTGGATTGAATTTAAGATCAATATCCAACAAAGTGCATGTAAATGCATTATTAGCTTTTAGCAAGACTTCTTTTTCATCTTCTATAAGTACAACTTCATCATCATTACATTCAAAATTTTCATCCATTGAAGAGTACTTACCTTCACTTGTATCTGAATCCTGTACCAACTTTTCTTCTTGCTTCTCATCCTTGACTTCTGCTTCCTTTTCTTTGTCTTGATTCTTCCTTTGGTATTCATTTTCCAGCTTGAACCAGAGATCCTTGGTTGAAGTGTACTTTCCAATACTTTCTTTGACAGTGCTTGAGAGTCCATCCATCAAAAACTTCAATGCAATCTTATTGTCTTTCTCCATTGTTGTCTTTGTCTTCTTGCTTGGCTGGACAGGTGGGTTCACCACAATTTCCCAAACATCGAATTTCTTCAAGTAACCTTTCATTTTACTTCTCCATCCAAAATAATCTGATTTCTCCAAGACTGGCACTTCATGGTCAACTTCTGTTGATCCTTCCATTTTCTATCCACATATCCCTTCAAGCTTGTTAGGCTTAAGATGAAGGCCCGCTCTAATACCAATTGTTAGACACAATGGCTCACTGAGAGGGGGGGTGAATCAGTGAGCTGGGACTTAATTCAAATTCAACTTTTTCTTACCCTAATCAGTATCATTTACAAATTCACTTCAACATCACTTTCATCAATCAACCTAAACATGTCATTCATCAAGTAAAATCACATTAACATCAACACATCACACAAGACACATGATAATCTTTGTAATCTTTTTATATTGGCTTCAACTAGTGACAACCGTGAGGTAAATCAGCTACAGCTGAATCAGAAGCACCTACTTCTATTCCAAGACTCTGCTTGGTCTTTTCTTAGATCCTACTAAGAAAATATATACAAGACCCTGCTTGTATTTACATATATCTTCTTGTCACATTACATTTCATTCTAACCATATCAAAATAGCTCTATCCATAATCACATTGTCCTCATGTCATCATTCTTCCTGTAGGTTCCTCTTCATTATGTTTATCATCAACTGTCACAGTCAAAAACTTCCATCGCTAATCATAAGGAAGCATTCTGTCTAAGTGTTCAACAATCTTCTATCCAAGAATATTCATTTGTCTTTGTCACCATCATATCAATCTGATCACCACTATCAACCCTTCAAGTTTCTTCATAAGGTTATGCTGTAGGAATTTCACAATCAAATCATTTCTGCTGGTATCATATCATCTTTCTCTCCATCACCAACTTTTTGTTCATCACAAGATCCTCATTCTATCCATCAGCGATATGTTTTCATCCCAACATTCTGGCTGCCTCAGTTAAACCCAGAAATCAAAGATATAAAGGAAAAATGATTTACTGCTGCTCCTGTTGTTGCCACCGAATTGTCCTATTCTTGAACCCCCAAAATCAGAGCTTACTCAACAATCCGAAATCTTCCACACCAATTCACACTTTTCAAAATGAGACTTGTCTTCTATTTATACTTGTCTTATCCATGATATTAGGAGGCCGACTTGTCACTTTTTATTTTATTTTATCAAAAGATAAATCAAATTTATTTTTGTTTCCACATAATCCTCATCAAACATATATATATTTATTTTTACTCTCCTTTTGCCTTGCCACATCATCAACACTAAAAAGGCAACTTGCGTCATATATATATATATATTTGGTCTTTTTGCCACATTGGCAAAGTGGGCTTTTCATCACTTTACCCCATCATATGGCATGTCATTTTTCTTCAGAATATGCCCACAAGGGCCATTTAAACTTGCCTTTGATTATGCCCACAACATCCTTAATTATGCCCGCAGCCCTCATGGTCTTCTTTATTTATGCCCGCATTGCTTTTGGAAACCCCTCAAGTTATGCCCGTAAGGGTCATAAAAAATGCCCGCACTGTCCTTGAGATATGCCTGCATGGGCTATATAAAATGCACACAAGTCCTTCATCAAAATGCCCGCAGGGTCACACATATGCCCGCAACACTCAATTAAGATGCCTGTATCAATGGTGTATAGATATGCCTGCATTGCCTCAATGCCTTGTCTTTTGTCATTTTCTCCTTTGTCCTCAAAAATCACCTTTGCCATCCAATTCCATGTCTTTGTTCTTGTCTTCTATCGCCATTGTTCATGCTTGCCAATTTGTCCATGCTTGTCATCTAGCTTGCTTGTCTTCATGCTTTTCCTTGTCCATGTCAGCCACCTTTGTCTTGTCATCTTCCATGTTTGTCTTCTTTGCCATTCAATGCCATGTCATAGTCCTTTTCAATCAAGCTTTGTCATTAATGTGTTGTCATCAATGACAACCATATTCATCAGGAAGAAGGTGAAGAGGCTCGCTAAAGAGAACAAGAAACAACGAACAACTATGGTCATCCCAATAACACAAAACACAGGATATATATCAAACCAACCATCGAAATTACACAAAATTTACCTCCCGAGAACTACCTAGGAAGGGCACATCAACCCCCCCTAGGGCACCCCTCTTTTAGTGGATGAAAGATGTGTTTTAACATCGATTTACACTTCAAGTCTACAATTTACTTTAGTTAGGGTGAACCAAAAATATACTTGGCCTCAAATCACCCAAGGTCCTCTCGAATAACCTAGGATTTGACCCAAACTTCCTCAAACCCCTTGGGTTTGACTTTTCCTTCAAATGAACCTGCAATAACTCAATAACCAATTTGAAACAAGCCCTAAGGGATTGACGCCACCTCCTTTACGACACCTTTTAGGGATAATTTTGACTTTTTTGCATTTAAAAAAAAAAAATTGGATTTTTTTCACTATTTTATCAATGTTTGAAATTTATTGATGCAATTGAATATTTCAGAAAATAAAAACAAAACTAAAAATAATCTAGTGCACGAAAAATAAATATTTTTGGATTTTTACAAAAATATGAAATTTTTAGGGTTTTTCACAATATTTGTTTTTTTGCATTTTTTCCAATATATAGTATAGAAATTTGATAAAAGAGATTTCAAGCGAAGATGAGGGAAATCAATGCTCAAGTCCCTTCCCTTCAAGGCCATCGAGGAATTGTGGTTAGCGTTCCTCTCAAGAATTGGCAATCCTATTTTGATGAATTAGGGCAAACCAAGAAACACTAGGTTGTGTTGGTCTTGACCTAATTAGGGCAAAGAGAGGTGACAAAGGCCTAACAAGAGAGACCCTCTAGGGAGGGATGTCTCACTTACAAGACAATGCTATTATGCATAAAAACCCTAAATACCTCTTACCTTGGATATCTCCAACAGTGCAAGACAAGAGAACCAAAGATCTTACCACAAAAGAAGAGCAAAGAAGAAGAGAGTAACCCTCTCAAGAATGTTTTCCCTTAGACAAGCATTGCAACATTAAGTATCAACCTTCATGTTAGATTTAAACCAAATAGACAAGCAAGATCTCTGATAGAAACACAATCACAAGATAACACACAATATATCCTGGGAAACCCTCATGGGGTAGAAAACCCAGTAAAGCTTTCCTCAATAAGATGATCAACCAAAATACAAGATGTGCTCCTTCTCCTCTTGACTCCTTAGCAGATCTCCTCAACTAGTGCGCACCCTTTCACAAGTGAGTGAATGATCTAATGAGGAGTTCACCTCATCTATTTATACTTGACTCTCAACTGACTAAAAGACCTGTTGGGGCCGACCTCACCTGGAGAAGTCTAATAACCCCTAAAATATAACTACAGGGCCGACCCACACATGGTGGGTCTAATAACCCTAGTTAATACTAACCCTCGGAGGAATAAACATCTCCGGATACATAATAGGATTACCTCGGAGGGATGAAACATCTCCGGAATAATAAAGTACAAATATAATATTCTTTGAAGTTACAATATTTAACACTCCCCCTTAACGAGAAGGATATTATAACAGCATCTGCAGGAGCAAGGAGTCACTACACATGATACATCTATAAATCATCGGAAGCTTTCTTCAATTCGACTTCATCAGTAACTCAACCAGTTACTGGTACATCAATATCAACATCACGATCTTTAGCATCGTCTTCACATGATCAGCTGCATCGTCGTCATACGATCAACAGTTTCGTCATCACACAATCAACGGCATCGTCATCACACGATCAGCAGCATCGTCATCACACGATCAGCAGCATCGTCATCACACGATCAGCAGCATCGTCATCACACGATCAGCAGCATCGTCATCACACGATCAGCAGCATCGTCATCACACGATCAGCAGCATCGTCATCACACGATCAGTAGCATCGTCATCACACGATCAGCAGCATCGTCATCACACGATCAGCAGCATCGTCATCACACGATCAGCAGCATCGTCATCACAGGATCAGTAGCATCGTCATCACACGATCAGCAGCATCGTCATCACACGATCAGCAGCATCGTCATCACACGATCCGTAGCATCGTCATCATACGATCATACAAGTATCCTACACAACAATATGAGTATCCCACCGATACAGATAACCACATCATCAATACAAGTATCCTACCGATACAAGTAACCATATCATCAATACAAGTATCCTACCGATACAAGTAATCACATCATCAATACAAGTATCCTACTGATACAAGTAACCACATCATCAATACAAGTATTCTACCGATACAAGTAGCCACATCATCAATACAAGTATCCTACTGATACAAGTAACCACATCATCAATACAAGTATCCTACTGATACAAGTAACCACATCATCAATACAAGTATCCTACCGATACAAGTAACCACATCATTAATACCATTACTTTCTCGGAGACCATTCGTCTACGGATCAATTCAGGGACCGAAGTCCAGGGATGATACAATCCCCTTCACGTACATTTTGAACTATCAGTTCCGGGATGATGCAATCCCCATCACGTACATTTTGAACTATCAGTTCCGGGATGATGCAATCCCCATCACGTACATTTTGAACTATCAGTTCCGGGATGATGCAATCCCCATCACGTACATTTTGAACTATCAGTTCCGGGATGATGCAATCCCCATCACGTACATTTTGAACTATCAGTTCCGGGATGATGCAATCCCCATCACGTACATTTTGAACTACCAGTTCCGGGATGATGCAATCCCCATCACGTACATTTTGAACTATCAGTTCCGGGATGATGCAATCCCCATCACGTACATTTTGAACTATCAGTTCCGGGATGATGCAATCCCCATCACGTACATTTTGAACTAAGGTCCAGGGACGATGCAGTCCTATCTTCTATTCTCGGAGACCTCACGTCTACGGCTCTCTTTAGGACTGAGAGTCCAGGGATGATCCAATCCCCTCAAGTCCACCAAGGACTTCATTCTCGGAGACCTCTCGTCTACGGCTCTCTTTAGGACTGAAAGTCCAGGGATGATCCAATCCCCTCAACTGTCCACTAAGGACTTCATTCTCGGAGACCTTACGTCTACGGTTCTCTTTAGGACTGAAAGTCCAGGGATGATTCAATCCCCTCAACTGTCCACTAAGGACTTCATTTTCGGAGACCTTACGTCTACGGTTCTCTTTAGGACTGAAAGTCCAGGGATGATTCAATCCCCTCAACTGTCCACTAAGGACTTCATTTTCGGAGACCTTACGTCTACGGTTCTCTTTAGGACTGAAAGTCCAGGGATGATTCAATCCCCTCAACTGTATCTTCATCCATACAGGTACAATCATATATCACATCAAAACATGTATTCATCACATCAAAACATGTGTTCATCAAAACATGTATACGTCAACAATCACATCAAAACATGTGTACATCAAAACATGTATACATCAGTACACATCACATCAAAACATGTGTACATCAAAACATGTATACATCACTAATCAAAACATGTACACATCACATCAAAACATGTGTACATCAAAACATGTATACATCAGTAATCAAAACATGTACACATCACATCAAAACATGTGTACATCAAAACATGTATACATCACTAATCAAAACATGTACACATCTCATCAAAACATGTGTACATCAAAACATGTATGTATTCTCACTAATACATCATATCAAATCATGTATAAACGATATGTAAGAGTTCTAAATCTAAATAATTGTAAGTAGCTAACAAAACAAAAAAAAATAAGTGACAGAAATACTATGCTACTCCCCCTTTCGAGGAGGGTCCTTCTGGACTAAACCAAGCTTGTCTCGGAAGTATTCAAACTTTACTCGAGACAGAGGTTTAGTCAAGATATCGGCAACCTGATCTTCAGTGCTTATGTACTCGAGCTTGATGGCTCCTCTCTGCACCATGTATATAGAAGTAACGGATCTCAATGTGTTTTGACTTATCATGGAACACAGGATTTTCAGTCATCTTAATGCAGCTTTGATTATCACACATAATCACAGTAGGATCCATCTCTAAGTCAAAGATTCCAGATAAGAGTTTCCGAAGCCACACCGCTTCACAGCTGGCAGAGCAAGCAGCTATATATTCTGCTTCAGCGGTACTGAGGGCCACACTAGATTGTTTCTTGCTGAACCAGGAGATCATGGCAGATCCAAGACCATAACATCCACCTGAAGTACTTTTTCTGTCTGAGACACTACCTGCCCAATCAGAATCTGAGAAACCATGCAACTTGAGTTCATTTTCTCTAAGATAGTAAAGACCATAGTCCACTGTACCTTTTAGGTACCTCATGATATGCTTTGCAGCTATAAGGTGAACCTTTCTAGGTTCTACTTGAAACTGACTTAGGGTATTTACAGCAAAGCATATATCAGGCCTAGTATTTGTCAAGTACATCAAAGATCCAATGATTTGTCTATATAGGGTTATGTCCACTAGTTCTGATGAATCATTAGCTAGTAGTTTTAGGTTGGAGTCCATGGGAGTGGCCATAGCTTTACACTCCAACATATCAAACCTTTTGAGGATCTCCACAGTATACTTACCTTGATTTAGAAATATCCCTTTTTGCTCTTGCCATACTTCTAGGCCTAAGAAGTAGTGCATTAATCCGAGATCTTTCATTTCGAATTCTGAAGAAAGCTTCTTCTTGCTTTCAATGATTTGTTTCTCATTTCCTGTTAGAAATAAATCATCTACATATAATAGCAATATAATAGGTTCATCATTCATTACCTTAAGATAGAGATTGGGGTCAGCTTTACTTTTGGTAAAGCCCATGCTTAATAAGAAGCTGTCAATTCTTCCATACCAAGCTCTGGGAGCTTGCTTCAAACCATATAATGCCTTCTTCAGTTTGCATACATGGGTCCTTCCGTCTTTGACCTCAAAACCTTGAGGTTGTTCTATGTATACTTCTTCTTCAATTACACCATTCAGGAAGGCTGTCTTAACATCCATTTGATGCAATTTCCATTTCATCATAGATGCAAGTGCCATGATAGTTCTAATCGAAGTATACCTAGCAACAGGTGCAAATGTATCTTCATAGTCAATTCCCTCCTTTTGAGAGAATCCTCTGGCTACAAACCTTGCCTTGTATTTTTCAATGCTTCCATCTGCAGCATGTTTTATTTTGAAAATCCATTTGGAAGAAACCACACTTTTATCTCTTGGTTTGGGGACTATATCCCAAACATCATTTTTCATTATTGACTGATATTCTTCAGTCATTGCTTCTACCCATTCTTTCTTTTGAGCTGCTTCTTCATAGCTAGTAGGTAGTTGATCCACAAGATCACACATCAAGGCCATATAGTTGGACACTAGCTTTGGTTTCTTCCTTTCTCTAGTGGAGCCTTCAGGAGCACCATATCTTTCAGCTCCTTGTATAATATCTCTAGCCCATGCTGGTCTTCTTTTCCTAGATAATTCTGCAACAGGGGGTTCTTGTGGTTCCAGCATGTCATGATCCTCTGTTATGTCCTCCTCAGGGATGTGAACAGTATCTGAGACTCTGGGAGATGTATCTTCTTCATAAACTTCTTCAAGTTGACATTTTCTAGATTTCTTAAGAGCTGCTTCCTCATCGAAGGTTACATCTCTACTTATTTCTATATGATGAAAACCTGGTATGTAAATCCTGAAGGCTTTGGATGATTCACAATAGCCAACAAATATTCCTTTCTTACCAGAAGGATCCAACTTGGTTCTCTTTTCCTTTGGAATGTGGATGTACACAGGACACCCAAATATTTTAAGATGGCTTACTTCGGGCTTCTTTCCAGAAAACACTTCTTCTGGAGTTTTGAAATCAAGAGCACTATGAGATAATCTGTTTTGAACATATACTGCTGTTCTGGCTGCTTCAGCCCACAGATACATGGGAAGATCCTGGTCATGTATCATAGTCTTCACAGCTTCCATGATGGTTCTATTTTTCCTTTCTGCAACCCCATTTTGTTGGGGATTGTAGGGAGTGGTTAGTTCTCTTTTGATTCCAGCTTCCTTACAGAATTCTTCAAACTCTTTTGAAGTATACTCTCCACCATTGTCTGTTCTGAGAACCTTGATTTTCTTTTCTGAGAGATTTTCTATTAGAGCCTTGAACTCTTTGAACTTCCCGAAAACTTCATTCTTACCCTTTAGAAAGTATATCCAAGTTTTCCTTGAATGATCATCAATGAAAGAAAGATAGTATTCAAACCCACTTAGAGAGGTGGTGGGCATTGGACCACACACATCTGAGTGTATTAACTCCAAGATCCCTTTGGTCTTTGTTTCACTCTTTGGAAATGGGTTCTTGACATTCTTGCCTTTCTTACATCCTTTGCATGAGCCATTATGATCCACCTTTAAATCTGGTAGTCCTATGACCACCTTGCTTACATAAGGTAAGGCTTTGTAGTTAATGTGAGCTAGTCTTCTATGCCATAGCTCACTAGGGCTAGAGGTTTCATGAACAAGAGCAGCTTCTGGATGACCCTTGAGTTTATATAAACCTCCTTCCTCTTCACCAATAACAATTGCATCCTTAATGGATTTGCCTTTGGACCACATTAACACTTGTCCATCAATGAATGCAACTCTATAGCCTTTCTTGTCTAAAGCTGAGATTGAAAGCAAATTCTTCTTTAATCCTGGAACATATAGAACTTCCTTCATCTTCATGGGGGTTCCAGAATCGAGTTTGTAGTTTGCTTCACCAATTCCCTTAATGGGATATTGATAGTCATCTCCTAGAGATACCTTTTGGGGAGAATTCTTTTCTTCAAGATTTGAGAGGGTCCTCTTCTGTCCAGTCATGTGCTTTGAAGCACCACTGTCAATAAGCCATGTACCTTCACCAGGGGTTATGGATCCAGAGAGTGCGGAGAATAGAACATATTCTTCTGCATCTTCTTCTGTGTTTCTTCTTGACCTCCTTTTGAAGAAGGTCCTTTCTTCTTCTTCCCCTTCATCTCTAGGCCTTTTATTGTGAGACCTTTCTTCCTCTATTTCTTCTTCTTCACTGTCATCCTCTGCAAGATGTGCTTGATGTCTTTTGAAGTGATTACCCTTTTTCTTCTGTAGAGGGCAATCTTTAGCAATGTGTCCTAATTTGTGACAAGAGTAGCATTGGAAAGAAGAGTAATCCCTTCTTTGAGTAGATCCTCTTTTCTTGTGAAATCTGAGAGGAGGATGAGACTCCTTGAGACCACCTTTCTTGAAGTAGGATTGACTCCTTCTTCTTTTGGTATGAGTGGCCAAGGCTTGGTCATCTTCTTTGAGCAAGGCTTCTCTATTTGCAACCCTAGCCTCCTCTTGTACACAATCTTCCCAAACTACATCAAACTTCATACTTTCTTTTCTGGCACACATAGTTTGAATGAATGACTCCCAAGGTCTAGTGAGACCATTTAGAGCTGTCATCACAAGTTCATCTTCATCAAGGGTATCACCAATGGCATCTAGTTGTTCTTTGATTTGATGGACTCTTGAGAAGTAGTCTTGAATGGATTCTCCTTTGTTCATCTTGGTGCTCTTCAACTGAGTCCTTAGATTCATCTTCCTATTGATGTTCTTTCCTTCATACATTCTTCCTAGGGCATCATACATTTCCTTTGGAGTCTTCTTGGAAGACACTTGGGGAATCAAGTGGTCTTTAATGGAATCAGCTATGATTCTCTTTGCCCTAATCAGATCCTTCCTGTGTTTCTCTTTGGCTTCATCTTCTTCTGGTTCTGCAACTTCCTCCTTGATATAATGAGCAAGATCATTCTCCTCAAGAATTAGACCAATTCTGTATTTCCATGCTCGGAAATTCTCTATGCCTTCTAGCTTGTCTTCAAGCTTAGTATTTGGAGCCATCTTCTCTTGGGGGAGTCCAAGAGACAGAGTAGACTTACCTGGAAAGTTACCTTTTACTTTTCCGGAATCTGGAACAGAATTTTATCGCACTTTTGGTAGAATTAGGGTTTGAATTTCCCGGAGTTCTACCAAACCAAAAAGTTCGATCTATAGCTCAAAAGAATGCTCTTGAGAAGGGATACCCAGCCATATAATCAGAATTCAAAAATTACAACTTTTTTCTGAAACCAAAATCTGACGTATCGCACTTTTGGTAGAATTAGGGTTTGGATTTCCCGGAGTTCTACCCAACCAAAAAGTTCGATCTATAGCTCAAAAGAAAGGTATTGAAAAGGGCTATCCAGCCATGCAACCAAAAATCAATAATATCAACTTTGGGCTGAAACCCTACCTTCACCAAAGAGAGAGAAAGAGGTATTCTTACCTTGTGAAAGATATCCTATTCAGTTTGGCTCTGATACCATGTTAGATTTAAACCAAATAGACAAGCAAGATCTCTGATAGAAACACAATCACAAGATAACACACAATATATCCTGGGAAACCCTCATGGGGTAGAAAACCCAGTAAAGCTTTCCTCAATAAGATGATCAACCAAAATACAAGATGTGCTCCTTCTCCTCTTGACTCCTTAGCAGATCTCCTCAACTAGTGCGCACCCTTTCACAAGTGAGTGAATGATCTAATGAGGAGTTCACCTCATCTATTTATACTTGACTCTCAACTGACTAAAAGACCTGTTGGGGCCGACCTCACCTGGAGAAGTCTAATAACCCCTAAAATATAACTACAGGGCCGACCCACACATGGTGGGTCTAATAACCCTAGTTAATACTAACCCTCGGAGGAATAAACATCTCCGGATACATAATAGGATTACCTCGGAGGGATGAAACATCTCCGGAATAATAAAGTACAAATATAATATTCTTTGAAGTTACAATATTTAACACTTCAAACACCAAGAAAATACCATTGAAGCTTCGAGATGCCAAGGAGATAGGTGCGCACCACTTAGCCCAAGTAGACAAGAACAAAAATAGAAATGACTTTATTTGATCCCATGATCTTGAGTTACAAATGAGGAGGCTAGCCTTATTTATATGTGACTTTAGGCTAACTTAACCTCCTTTTCAAGTCCACCATTCTAAAATGACTTAAAATGATTTAAAGTTTTTTTTAGGGTTTGTCGGCCATAAGTCGGGGATTAAACCACATAATATATAAAATAATGAAAAAAATGATGACTTGTTGCAACTTGATGAAACATTGAGCATGGAAGGAGGAAGTCATGCCCCAACTAACCCCAACAATGTTCTTTTTCCCTCAACATCCTCCTCCTTTAGGTGGTATGGCCTCTTCAAAAGGATGATGACATCATTAATTTGGTATGTTTGAACCAAGAGGAGGGTTTACACGTGAGAAAAATAGGTCCAAGTGGGCATAAATGAGGTGTGCTAAGATGGGTATGACAACACTTGCATGCCCAATCACCCCTACAAATCTTAAAAACAAGTGTGGCTAGGAGCCCCTAATCCACGTGTCCTAATGAAACCATCCCAAGAAGCATCAGACACCAACCCATGTGCATAAAAGCTCAAGATAATGGGGAACTTTCACCACATTAAGGGGTTGTTAGTTGTGCCACTAAGCCAATACTCCTTGGCATGAAATCCAAGAGGACCTGCCGTGACTAGACCATGGGTCTTGAGCCCAACTAGACCATCACTTTTACATAATCAAGCCCCAAACTTGGCCTTTACAATGAAAAAAGGCCCCTCCTCTCTAGCAATCTGATGTGGCACACTATAGAGTATATGAAGGGTAATAGTGAGCACACTTCCCTACAATTAAGGGGGACACACGATCCCTTAAAATATGGTGGGCTCACACTCTTTCACACGAGAAGCAAATCACTCCCTTGCTTTATGGGGGACACACACACCCCTAGGAATAAAAGGTGAGCATGATACCTAAAAATATGGTGGGCACTCTCCCTAAAAGGGGAGCACGATCCCCAAAAATATGGTGGCTCTCTCTCATGCATGGGCGCACCTATACTCTCACATCTATGGCACTCTTGCATGGGTGCACTCTCTTGCATGTGCAGACACTTGGCTACCGCACGCAAATATGGTAGTTGAAATATGTATTATAAAAAGAGGGAGCTCCTCATTTGTAATGTTGTTGATGGAATAAAGAAAACTCTCTTTTTGGTTTTGTCTATGCCTATATTCTTTAATGGTTATGAGATTGTGGGACTTTCTTATGTGTTGGCTACTCATCTTCGTCAAATTGTTGGTTGATAGCTTTGAATCTTTCATTTCATTGCAAACTACAACAAGGGCTTCAAGCACATGGTAGTCATACTTCTTAGAGGAGCTATTGGACAAGGTGCCTCTTTTCCAATACTTGTTTTTATTACTAGTTGAAATGCCTATGTGATGCCATATTAATAATAGGTTGCATGACCATTTCAGCCAGTTTGTAGGATCATTCTTTGTTGAGTTTGCAGGGGCATGCACATCATCTTCATAAGGAATTCGCATGCAGAATTTTCTAGTCTTATCAAACAGCCTTGATTTAATCTTTATTGCATCTTCAATGTTTGTAACGCTCTTAAGCAGATCAATTTCACCCCCTTTTATTAACCAATGCTTGAACTTTTAATTACCCCATTGTGCTACAAACATAATAATAATTAATAATTATGTTTCTTAATAATTATTAATAAAAATAATTAATTGTATTGATGATAGAATAGGTAAAAGATATGAGATGATTACAATGGTTCATAACTTGCCTGTTAAATAAGGCTTGGGCATTGTGAATGAAAGGTCATGCCCTTTCATTCTTATGTACAATTAACTATGTTTATTAATAATTATTTATTATTATGTTCGTAGCATTGCCTCTCTTTTAGAAAGTCGTTGTCCTCAAAGCCTTATAATGTTGTCGCATCGTTCCTTGTGACGTCGTAGCTGACAAAACATGTCGATACGAACTACTAAGTGTAGAGCATAAATTCCGATATGTTGACGGATTTATCCATCCCAAATTGATTTTGTTGCGGACTATTGGGATCCCATACTGATCTGTCGTCAGGAGCTTTGATCGTATTAGTACCATTATGTTTCGACAGTTCCCACTTTTTACAATATCGATTTTTATGGTTGGGGTATCGATAGGGAATTTTTATAATGTCATTTTCTTTTACGAGTGTCGTCTTTTGAGCATTGATCTAAGCTGGAAGTTGTGTTTCCGTCCCTTGAGGTTTTAAGGTTTCATTCTGTATCTTTTACAACTTGTTTTCTAACTCCATGTTATCATTTTGAAACTTCTTAATCAATTCTACTTGCGATTTTCTGGCATCTTCAGACTTCTCAAGTTTTTCCCTAGGATCTTCGTTATGACTTCTGATGCAACTATTTTATTCATGTTTGTCTTTTCCTTCAATGTCTTCTATAGATTGTTCTGTCTTTTGACGATTTTTCAACTTCTTAATTTTTGTGAGTAGTGTCTTGTTATGATTTCTTAATCTGAATATTTCTTCGGAATTGTTGGATAGTGTTTTTTTACTCTTTGCGATCTCCGACTTATGTGTTTTTTTAGAGTCATCATTTTGTTGTTGAAGAACTTTTATCTGTTGTCGATATTGATCGACCACTGATTCTTGATCCTCTAATTTCTTTCGTATATGTGTCAGTTCTTCATCCTTGTTGCTAACAATTTTGTTCAAGTGTATTATTTATGCTTTGTAATCGTTTATTTCTATGTTTATATCTTGATTTTTTAGTCTCTGATTTAAATCACTTTCGTCTTTTAATTCCTCAACTTGCACACAATTTTTCTATATGATTTTTCTGGTAAGAATTTTTTTGTTCATTGAACTGTTCTCGTATCTCATCTGTTGAATCATTACTTCTGATTTTGTATTCATGTCTCATAATTCTCCATTGTCTCTTCAATAGCGCTTTAACGTGGCTTCTAATTTCTCTATTTGTAGTCGCAAACCAACTTCCATGGTCTTTGACTTCTTCGATACTAGAATGGTCTTTCTTTTGACTCTGATTTCTTCAACACTAGATGGTCGTTTGGAATGTAGATGGTCTTCGATTTTGTTTTCCTTTGACTACTTCTTCTGCGATAATTGGTTTCTTCTTATTAGGTTACATAACTTTTTTTTTTCTTTTCCAAAAATGATTATTATTTCAATAACATAATAATATTATTTCTTTTTTTGTTTCCCTTTTTTTTAAATAATAATTATTAATTAATTAATTAATAATATTTTTATAAAGAGAATAACCCATCTATTAAATAAGGCTTGGGCATTGTGAATGAAAGGTCATGCCCTTTTATTCTTAAGTACAATTAATAATAAATATTCACAATGCACAATGAAGCGAATAATTATTCGCTCATACAATAATATTCACCAAAAGACTTGGTAAACCAAATAAGCCATAATAATAATTGTATTGATGATAGAATAGGTAAAAGATATGAGATGATTACAATGGTTGATAACCCACCTATTAAATAAGGATTGGGCATTTTGAATGAAGGGTCATGCCCTTTCATTCTTAAGTACAATTAATTATGTTTATTAATAATTATTTATTATTATGTTCGTAGCACATTGATGCACATGTTAGATGCTCAAATAGTGCAAGGAAAACTAGCTACTAAACTTACGCAGCCTCAGGATTTTCCTCCAACGTGTCACAACAAAGGAAAACCCTCTCTCTTTAGGTCTCCTAAATCTCCTCGGGAAATCTAGAATAACCACGGGAGATGTCCCCAAATAAAATGCGCAGGGTACTAAGTAGGGGTTTCAACATGCAAAGCCTAAGAACACAACAAAATGGCCTAGCTTTCTCAAGTACTAGTCAAGCTGATTTATGATGGTGAGGTAAGGATGAGTTAATGAGAACTCTTAACAAAGATCTATTAGTCTAAAGAGGTTATGATCAAAGGTCTTTAAGAGTAAGAGGCAATTTCAAATGTTCTCAAGGATAACATTCAACTCATGAACTCATAAAATAATATGCATTCCAAAGATATAACTTAAACTTGTAAATCACAAATATCATGATAGCATGCAACACAAAGATAGGAATCCAAGTTCAATGTTCAAGTGTTTATTACTTAGATGCACCAACAAGTTCGATAGTGAAATATAGCAAAAGTAACTTAAAATTCACTAATGCAAATTGCATTACCTTGTCTAACTTATTGAGAGGGGGAGAGTTTTCAAAAGAATCTCTCCTAATACTTCCCCACTTGCACAGGAGCAAGTTTTGGCCTTGAGCAAAGGAATCATTTCTTAAAGGTCAAACCTAATCTCTTCTTTGGGTATAAGCAATTAGGTGTTGAATGTATGAGGCCAATTACCAGCAATAAAGTATGTAGCCAATTACCAGCAATAAAGTATGTAGAAAAGTGAACAGCTTGATGAAATGAGATGTATAAATGTTGCAACAAGTTATTCAAATCAGAAATGTAAAGTGCTAGTATTGTTTAGAATGCATTCAACACATAGATAAGCTTGCTGGAAATTAAATTACAGTAGTAAATAGAATGGAACAAGCAGCTAAAAATGACTCTTATCAATAAAATAGATTCATTAAAACATAAACAAATTTGTTGGAAATAAAGTAACAGCAAATGCAATAACAGATTCACGACACTTGCTGGAAATCTACAACGGTAAATAAACTACTACAACAAACTATCCATGTCTTCAAAGAGTGAGCTAAAGCCATAAAATGATTAAGAACTTGCTGGAAATAAATATAGCAGAAAGGAATTTAGAACAAGAAGTAAATAATGGCCTTAAACAGTAAACTAAGGCCAAATGAAACTCAACAAAGTAACAATACTATGAGGAAACACACCATGTATGAGTTAGAATTATGTTTTATTTCTTTTTATTTTTTATGGTGTATTATCTTCTTAAGTGATTGTGATTTAGCTTCCTTGTGTAGATCTTGTCTTAGGTACAACCAGCACATATCCATCTTAAACATAGATCTATTAAGTATCGAGAGGAATCCAATTTCTTGATATGTAAATTTTTTTATCTTGAATTTTTTACACATCAAGAAAAAAATTACACCTCAAGAAATTGGATCTCTCTCAATGCTCAATAGATCCCAGTTTAAGATGGATCTATGTTGGTTTTAATTTTTTTATTTTATGAGCCAACATGAATTTTTTTAATTACTTTTTTTTTATAAGTTGGGAGTAAACATGTGAACGTTACGTAACGTGACAAACGTGACAACATCTCCCACATATTGAGTTGTAAGCACCTCGCTACTCTCGGTGCATTGAGGGAAACATATAGGCTTATCCCAAGAAGAAAATCAAAGATTGCCCAAGCTTTGCTACAATGTAATTATATGAAAAAGAAGGATGTAATAAATAGGGAAGGAAAAGAGAGAGGGAGCTAGATGATTTTTTTGTGATGAGACCAAATGCCTTGATGTAGTGAAATTGGTGGGGTATGGAATCAAGTACCCCTCCTAGTAGCAATCCAAAATAAGTTCTAAAGTTGAAGAAGTTTCTTATAAATCTTAAATCTTTCCAAACTAGAGCTTCAAAGCTTCTTTGCTCCAATTTTGATGTGACCAACCTACAAAAGACAAGGAGGCTTCATAGCAATCCAAATCTACAAGAGATAACCACACTAAGTTAGATTAATCACGCAGGAGATAATAATCAAAAATAAAAATCAAAGGTTTCTTAGCAATTTGATCCCTATATCTACTTCTTACCTAATCAAGGAGGGTTTTTAGCAATCCAAGACTATTTTTTTATGCATAAAAACAAATATCCAATCTCACCTTAGTTATTGTTGGATTTTACCTTAGTTTACCATTAGAGAGCAAAACACCATCAAGGTCACACACAAGACAAATAACTCAATAGTTTATTTCATTAGCATGGTATTCCCAGACTCTATCCAGCCATCTACAAATGAGCTCACCCTCCCCTTTTGTAGCCAAAGAGGGGGCACTTAGGTTTTGCTAAATCATGTCAAAGGTAGAATAAAATAATACAAGTGGTGAATCCCCATGAGGATGAGTAATTACAAGATCAATGGCTTAAATTCATGGATCTAACCATCATACATCATAAAGTGCCAAGTCGCCTCTTCTAGAGGGCACATGAGCTAGACCATGTCAATACAATTGATAAAATAATCTCAAATACCATGTGCCTCCTCAAAACCATGAGCAAAAACCATGTGTGGAGCCAATACCATGAGCAAAAACCATGTGTGGAGCCAATACCATGAGCTAAAACCATGTGCACTCTCCAAACCATCAGCAAATACCATGAGCCATCCTCAAACCATGAGCAAATACCATCCAACCCAACTAACAAGTGTGCCCTCCAAGAGCAAGTGCACCCTTCTAGGCAAATGTGCCTCTCAATATGAGTCAACCATGTGTGTAGATGGAGGGATAAGTCAAAAACACTTCCCTAGGATGAATGTCTATCACACATGTGAGAATAAAATAAGTAGTATGTGCCACATGTCAATAATCTCATGAATTTCCCTCTAAACCAATGACGTGTATATGAGAGTGCCATGTCATCAAAGAAGTCCATTGATCACCTACAAGCCACTAGGAAGCCTCTACATAATCCCGAAAAGTGACTCATCATGTCAAATCATCATTGAGAATTTTCTACAATGGCTTTATTATTAACCAAACCATACTTAGGCATTTTTAAATTAAAACTTCGGGAAAAGTTTTAACTAAATGACATTAATCCAAAAATGCATATAGCCATGTGAACTAAAAGGGGAAACTTTATGTTATGAGTCCAAACATCCTCTGAAAACCATATACCTATGCTCAAATCACCCAAAAAATGCCTTTGTAGCTTTGCTCCAACTAATGTAAATCAAACTTACGCTTTTTAAATTAAAACTTAGGAAAAGTTTTAATTAAAACCCTATTAATCCAAAACTAATATGATGCCAAGGGGAAAAGGATCACAATGACTCCCGGAGTCAAGAACATTGTTCATTGATGCTGGCAACTATCTCTAGCATGCTGCTCTGTTGGGTTGACCAAGTCAAACTTGATCAAATCGACTAATTTGGGAAGTACTTCTACAGTCTAACTCAATCGGATAATAGAATAGCCAAATGGGTATCCAAATCCATCAACAGACTTGGAAAATGTGTGCATGAAAGCCATGCACGATCATGAAAATCTAGTTGCAGAACATATGCAATGGATCCACCACACTACAATAATGATTGGTCTATGGAAGTAGTGACCAACTGGGTGGCATATACATAGATAATGGCCAATTGGATATCCAAACATGTGCTCAAAATGCATGGATCCCATGTACAACATAAGATGGCCAACATGTCTCTCAATGACAAGACTAACTACACACAAATGGCACCAACATATATGAATCCATTGAATAACTCTGAAGGAGGCATGATGATGTATCTGTATGACTGAGAATCTAATATATATTGTACTACTGCTATGAAGTGTCCTAGATGTACCAATAGTAGTAGTGTTGCCGCCTGGAATCACAGCTGGGAAAACGCTGCAAAAATATTCAAGCTGTTGGTGTGGCCTTGGGGGCAAGCCAGAGTCAAGTGTTGTCACCTGAAACTCAACTCCTTCGTCTAGGCTTACTCCTAGCAAAGCCAAGGGGGGGTGGACCCTAAAAAGTAAAAATAAAACTAAGGTGTTTAATCTACGAAAGATAAAAACAACTAATCTAGGAGTTAGAAATTTTTTAACACAAGAGCAATGCAATATATAAAGAAAATATCATTCATTGTTCATCATCATTGTCATTTGAAAATATAAACATCCATCATCATGAAAAATAAATAACAAGACCAGTGCTGATAAATGCAGTTAGAAATAAAGTGCTTGAAACAGAAATGACAATGTTGTGCAATTGTTCTTGGTTAATTTTACTATTAATGTGGTAATGAATCTTTTTATTATGGTTGGGGGATTCCCAATATACCGCAAGGTACTGGGAATATGTCTGGAATTTAACAAGGTGGCTTCTCACTTAGACATGTGGGCTGGATCGAAGTCTCTGGGAGGTTTTCAACACTATACCAAATGAGGGTATAGTCTAACGCTATCCCGAGATCGCTACCCAGTAATTTCCACTTCCTTTGAGAAATTTGCCCACCAAAGTCAAATAGACGTTTACGCCAGATTTTTGTAAAAAGGTGGTTTATTGGGATGTGTTAAAACCTATTACTAGTCACTTATTCTCTTTCTAGTGTGATCAGCATGTTCAGACGAAGCTATAGTGATCCTAAAGCATACAGGGAAAAAACCTTGTTAAATTTCTATGTTGCATAGGGACTCGTCCACACCAAAAAAAGCCCTGTACCCGTCGTCCCCACGTTTTAGGGACTTGGGGACCCCTAGGAAACGTCCCTAATCTTTTGGGGACTTCATTAGGGACTTGGGGACTTGTTGGTCGTACCCAAAACGTCCCCAACAGATTCCGGGAACTTCCGACAAGATTTTGGAGACATTCCAAGTAGATTTTAGAGATGTCCCGTTAGATTTTAGAGATGTTTTGGTCATGTATCTTTAGTTTTGACAATGAACATTGATGATTGGACAATATGATCATTTATCCCATCCATATTTTTCGTATTATTCTAAATCTAAATCTGCACAAGTTGCATCTCAAAATATGGGTTGTGTATGGTGGATTTTGATTTGGGTTTCTGGTGATTTAACTGTTGTCCTTTTAGTAACATCATTACAAGTAGCAAAGCTTCCATGTCAACAAACAAAGAAATGCAACAACTGAAAGGTTTGATCCTTTTGGGTATTGCTCTTGTTCTTCTCATTTTTTGGGTCATCTTAGCTTTAACATATTGTACATAAGTGTCCACGAGTTATTCAAGATTTAGATTGGGTACTAAACAATTGAATAATTCCTATTGAATAGCCTTCTTAATCTAAACTATGAATCTAATCTCTTTATAGAATGCAAGAATGTATGTCCCAAAGTGTTTTGTTGTGGTTTTCAACATGGCTGTAAAAATATGTAGAACCTGTTGTGAAGGGAATGCTTTTTATCCCAATCATTATAAACAAGAAATTTAAGGAAGAAGAGTTGTTATAGAGACTAGCATTCTTCTCGTAGACCCTTCATGGACCTTAATGCAAATTGAAAATAGTTAAACTTAAGTTTCCTAGAGCTAAACTAAATTTTGTTCAAGTTCAAGTGCCTATAATGGTCACTTGGTCCTTTCCTTATTTGCCTGAATTTTTTCAAAACTACCAAGTGTAAGGGATGTGAATAATACTATAAATTATAAACTATTGTGCTTATAAGCAACTACAAATGTTTATGGTGAATTCTAATTATTAAAAGTTATATATATATATATATTATTGTCATCCCCTGAAAAATTGGGGGTGCACTCTAGCCGTCCCGGGGACTCGTTCCCCCGTCCCTTCCATTCCTCCGTCCCCAAAGCCAGTGCAACATAGTTAAATTTTAAGTATTTTGAACACATATTTTACTTATTTTTAAGCCCCAAGAGTCTTTTTTCAGGCCAGTACTCGGGCAAGCCCTTATCCTGAAACCTTACTCTGGGAAAGCAAGGGGGTGTTTTGAATTGTAGTAAAAAAGGAAAAAAAAATGTAAAAAATGATGAAAACTAGGTCCTGAGTGAACTCATGGCCCGCCAATGGAACGAACCAACGAGGTTATGTTTAGCCTTAGTTAATTTTATTAAAGTACTGAAAAGCAAATCTAAGCTAAAAAATTGCACGCTGTGAAAAATGAGTCAACACAGTTCCCCCCTGGGGAGATGGGGTGTGGGCGTTGGTTAGCCCACTTGCTCTCGTTTAATATTCTATTACAATGCAATTAAAAGTGCACCAATCTTGTAAAAACGACTCAAAGGCTTACAATTTTAAAAGGAAAGAGAATCAGGTTTAAGAAAATATGGTGCTGGGTGCTCCGAATGGCCTGATCTATCAAAATTTGGTCAGCATCTCGTCCTATCTGTTAATGAAATGTTGCAAACCAGTAAGCTAAAGTTAGTAAAAGATGCCCAAAATCACTTTAAGAGTGTGTTTGGGTCATCCCAAAAATACCCACAAAAATCTAAGGCAAAAACTAAGTAAAAATGCAAAAATGAACTAAGACAAGTTGTAAGGCTTGTCTCCTTAGGATCTTTGCATACTCAAAGAGCAACAAATTTTAAGCTCTTATATCAGCCAAATAAACTTTTTAAAGTTCATATCTAAGCATTATACTTCAAGCTTTAAAAGTTGACAAACTTTTGACAACTTGAAAAAATGAAATGCTTAATTAACAAAGAGATCTAATCTATGAATGATAAATACTTTTGAAAACAAACAAGATCAGATTTCTGAGTAATATTTCAGAATATAAACTTCATAATGTAAACCACTATTACTCTTTGCTTGTAACCAGTAACCAAAGAAAGTGTATGAAGAAGAGAGGAGGAGATATGGAGAGTTCTTATTATTTTATCAATTTTCTTTTGAAGAAGCCTTGGATCCTTCTTGGTGGAGAGTTGAGGGACTGTGTCTGCAAAACAAGTTAGAGAAATGAAAGAAGCAAGCAAGATCTTCCACTCATCCACTTGAAACAACCTGCAAATCACATCAACTTGAAACACAAAGATCAAATCTAGAAAAATACATATAAGAAATCAAAAGAAAATGTTCATAAACAAATGAAACATTTAAATCAGATCTCTACACATGCATAGATAAAATATTAAACAATAAACAAATTATTTAACCTTCCTTATAAATCAGTATTGATCCTTCCCAAAGCTAGACTTGGATGCAAAGAGAAACAAGTAGCTCAAATACGGGTTACCTCAGTTAAAATCATGGCATTCATCCACTCATAACAAGCACCACACCAAGCTTGACCTCCAAAGTCTCTTTATTTCATTAAACAAAATAACAACAAGTACAATGATGGTCTGCTCCAACTCCAAATCTAGAGCAAATGAGAGTGGGAAGCCATGTATAAATAGGAAGAAGAGGGAGAGCTAGGCACATTAGGTGAGGGAGAGTAGAGAGAGTGGTGGAGAAAATTGTGGAGTGAATGGAGCTGCCTCTCCCATCTAATTTTCTGCCAAAACGCAGCCTATAATCAGCCAAAAACCAGCACAAACCAAGCTGCAACTCTCCCTAATCCGTGGGCTCCCCTTTCTTGTGAATTGCGCCCACCTCATGGGGGAATGCGCCTTCCCTTATGGGGAGTCATTCCCATACTTTAGGCTGCCCCAAATACTTACTAAAAGTGCTATCTTACATCCTCTTATATAGCTGCACCAAAACATAACTCCAAATCCCAAAATTTGGAAGTTGAGTTTTCACATTTTTGACTTTAAAAAAAAAAAATTCACATTTTTTTCATTATTTTTGAGTTTTTTGACATAAGTGAAAAATAAATGACTAGAAAACTATAGAAAGTAGGTTTTGGGGTATAGTGGGTGCTTTGAGTTAGAAAACAAGGACTCCCATGGCAAAAAAGACCCCTAGGCCACACTTTTACACCACTTACAAATTTTTTAAATAAACCATTAAAAAATGGCTTAGATTTACGGAAAAAAAACGTTTTTTGTCGGAATTAAAACAAAAAACTAGGGGGACCTAGCACATGTCCATACGACTCAAAATTAATGTCTAGCATGTTCATATACAATGACCCATGGACTTTAATAACCCCCTAAGGCCCGTTAACCTCACCAGGCATTCCAGCTTTGGAGGAGCAGGAGAAAAACTAAAAAATTATGTTATGCACGAATGCAAGACATAATTAATAAGTGAAAAAATTCCTTGGAATACCCGAGTTGATAAAAAAGTCCTAGGGAACCAAGTCCTTTACATAAAAATACCATGCTAGCACGTTTTATTACAAACCTCGTAGGGCATGGACATGTGAAGAAAAATAAAAAAAGGGGCCCTTAAAACGGCCTGATGGACATCAAATCACTGAAAATGAACATGTAACATGTTCAACTTTGCCCGCTCACTTGATAGTCCAACTAAGTACAACTTAGCTGGTAACATCTGGCTCCAACAGCGGGATGTGTGCTCAATCTGGTCTTTAGGCAATGAGAGCATACGAGAACACCAAAATCTTCGATTTCTATGACCTGTAAAAACATCTCAACTTGACAAGAAAACCCTTCAGTAGCACAAGCTCTTATAAGAGGCAAATGAACCATAAGTTGCTTTATTCAAAAAGAAAAAACTAACTACTGAAAAATTTTCTACGTACAAAAGGAAAATACTGGAAAAAAAGAAATGCAAAAGTAAATGCTCACTTTGATGAGCTTATTCTCCTATTCTAAGCATAACATAATAAAATGCTAAGTAAAATGATAAATCCAATGCAACCATCTTAACATTTTATCAATATAAAAACTTTTTACCTTGTGTTTGGTTACCAACCAAAACAAAGATACCTTATTCAAAAAATGCAAACCTGCATGATAATTCTGGATTGGAGGATTGGATGGGTGATCTTCTTTCTTAGGATCCAAACTATGCAGAATCACAGGATCATCTTCCTGATTGACTATCTTTTGAATCTTGGGTTCCTCTCTTGTTTTGCTAGGGGCTACTTTCATTAATTCAATTGAAACCTTAGTAGTTTCTTGTTCAAGATGATTTATTACCTTCATAAATCTTCTCTTAAGCATGGAATTTTGATAAGATCAGTTATAGGAATAGGAATATTTGCAAAATACAACCAATGAGCCAAATCAACATGTACCTTATCTGAGGCGGGAGGAAGTGTTACCTTAGGAATATTCTGATTTGACTTTGATGTTCCAGTATTGTCCTTTCTTCGATGTGTTATCCCTTTATACCTTGACATTTACAGGATCTATTCAGGTGAAAGCATCTCACCAAATCTATGGGTTGCTTTGTCCTTCTCTTGACTATAATGTATTTCTTGTTCCCATGTTTCTATAGAGACAGGGTGAGTTTGGCCTACAATATTGATATACTCAGGATGGTATTCAGGTTCGCTTGATAATCTGACACTGCTACTGGCTTCTGACGGATCTTGCTCAATTGTGAATTGAAATACAGCACATGAAGATTCTTCATGGAAATTATTGCATGCTCTACAAAAAGGGGGAACTTCTTCCAAAACTGCAGTTGCAATTTCCAAAGGATTTGGGGTCCTTTGATCTTGAATGGGTGCCCTTCATTGATATTAAGGTCTAGGAGCATACTGTGGCTTAGGCACAAACTGGCTTGAGACTTGGTTGGCTTGAGATCATTCTGTTGGACACAATGTTCACACTGAGAGGGGGGGTGAATCAGTGTGTAGGAAAATTTAAATTCTCTTCCAACTTCTATTATTCAACCAAAGATTCACCAATGCATCATTCTACCATTTACATCAACATTTCAAAATCTTCCATCAACTAATCAATTATAAATCATAAATTAGTTATCAACTAATCATTAAACCATAACAAGTACCACAACACGAGAGAACACAGCACAATATGATTTGTGTAATCGTTTTATATTTGATTTGATCGGCTACAACCGTTAGGGTAAACCAACACCAACTGATAAGAAGAGCACCAACTCCTATTTTAGGACCCAAACCGGTTTTCTTAGTTCCAACTAAGAAGGATTGAGTTATCTGAACCTCAGATACAAGACTAGCTTGCATTTACAATACAGCTTACTTGTTTTCTGCTCAACCTAGACCACACACTCATATCATCGCATACATATTGTCATCAACCACTGTCATATTATCATCAACAACTTGTCATTGCCTATCATATTCAAATATCATTTCATATTGTTGTACGAGTCAATGTCATCACTGCATCAAGCCACTACCTATTTCTTCAATCATAAATCTGGGATCTAGTAATTAAGCACATCATCACTCTGTCAATAGGCACATCATCAACATTCTGTCCAGGAGAATTATGTCCATAAGATCATCATTACCACATCATACTGTCTTCATCTGCTAGTGGTATTAACATCATCATTCTGTCCATGAGCATTTCATCAACATTCTATCCAGGAGCATTCTGTCCATGTCTTCAATCTTGCAGCAACTTCGGATCAACCTATCATGTACACATATCCTCAATTAGTAGCCTTCAAAATATTTAGAGTATAAAGATCATAATTCTTCTGTCATCTAGTGCTTCTCGGATCTGCTGCTACTTGAATACCCAGAAAATCTCAAACCCACGAAAATCAGAGCTCTACTATTCCTCTGAAATCTTCACCTTAAATTCCCACCTTCAAAATAAAAACTTTGTCTTCTATTTATACTTTCTACCTCCATAAAATCAGCAAGGCCAACATGTCCCTTTTTGTTATTTAATTATTTAAATGATTAAATAAATTAAAAATTATTTATTTAATATGGCCAATCCTTTAATCAAGGAAGTAACTAACATGCCATGTCATTAGATGCCTTTCCAAAAAAAATTATATTTTTATCAATTTTTTTTTTATTTTTATGTGCCATGTCATTTTCAGCCCTTCTTCCAAAATGCTCGAAAGGATCTTGTTTTCCAACACCTGCTACCTTCCAGGATATTTTATTTAAGGATTAAATTATACTTTTAATCTTCTTTTCAATATCATTAAACTACCCTTCAAATATGCCCGCAAGGGCTTCATATGACCTTGAAAAATGCCCGCAAGGGCCTTTGAAAAATGCTCACAGGGGCTTCTTGAGTTATGCCCGCAAGGCTTCAAATGAGATGCCCGCAACAACTTGCTAAGATGCCCACAAGGGCTTCTTCAAATGCCCGCAAGACCCTTTAAAAATGCTCGCAAGGACATTTTGAAATGCCCACAATGGGCTCTTTAGGATGCCCGCAAGGGTTCCAAATTATGCCTGCAGGCTGTCCTCCAGCATGTCCGCAAGGGGCCCTTACAATTGCCTGCGGTGGCCCTTTAATTATGCCTGCGTGGCCCTTTAATTATGCCCGCAAGGGCCTTCCATTATGCCCGCACAACCTCATGAAAATGCTCACACAGCCTTTGTGAAATGCCCGCAAAGGGCTAAAGAAATGCCTGCAGCTGCCTTCAAACTTATGCCCACAGGTACTCTTTGAGATGCTCTCAAGGGTCTTCAAAGAAATGCCCGCAAGCTGGTGTAGAAATGCCCGCATGGCTGCTTGTAAATGCCCGCAAGGGCCACATAAGATGCCCGCAACTGCTTGATAAGATGCCCGCAAGCTGCTCTAGGGTATGCCTGCATGGCTCCTTCTCATCAACACTTGCCATGTCATGCTTGCCACTTGTCATACATCAACCTTATGCGATCTGCCATGTCAAACTTTTGCCCGTTGTTGTTTTTGTCCTTTTGCTATGTCATCCATGTTTGCTTGTCATGTTTTGACCTTGTTGCTGGCTTGCCATGTCAACTTCATGCTTTGTTGGACTTGTCCATGTGTGCCAAGTCACCAATGCTTGCCCTCCATGTCATCATCTTTTGACCAGCTTGTCTTTGTCTTGTCCTTCATGTCATGTCATGTCTTCAATCTTATGCTAGCCATGTCATCAATATTATCATGTCCTTTCATTGTGCTTGCTTGCCATGTCAAGTCTTTGTCATTGTCATGTGCCATGTTTTCAACACTTCCATGTCTTTGTCATTAATGTGTTGTCAATTGTCATCAATGATAACTATGGTCAAAAAATCTTCCCCTTTGTCATTGATGGCAACCCTCTTATTTTGTTTTTTCTCCCCCTTTGACATTAATGACAAAGGGCCAATCCTCAAGCCATCAATAGCTTTACAATGCCCCCAAAAAAATTATTTTTGAAATCTTCACGAATTCAAGCTGAGATGTTTTCTCTTCTTCATTGGATGATCTCCCCTTGTCATATAGGTTTTTGATTTTCAGGACTAATCTCCCCCTTTGACTGAGCTTGGTGTGTTTCTTTTTAGATCATCCTTACCATCTTCAAATGCTGAGAAGTATACATACTCCCCCTTTGGCTTAGCTCACCATATATTTGTTGTTGTTTTATATGTCAAATTGCTCCCCTTGAGCTTGTGTCCTCAAACTTCATTTTTGAAACAACTTATCCTTGAACATTTCATTGCCTTGTTATCATAACTCTGTCATATCTTATCTGACTTCCCTTTCAAGTCCGGTATGTCTTTGTCACCAAACCACTCAATGATTTGGTCCTTCAAATCTATCCTTCGATCTTTATGTTGTTGTGTACCTAAGTTAAGCTTCATTGTGTTCTTCATATTATTTTGTAGATTTGCTTCTATGTCTTCAAAAATCAAAAACTTTGTCAGAACCTCTTATAATTTTTCTTTTAATCTTAATCTTCAGTAATTCATCTTCTTCCAAAAACTTCTTTGGATGTGCAAACAGTGTTACATGATTCTGCTGCTCCCTCTCTTTTTCCCTTTTTTTTTATTTTCTTGTACAATCCATCATTTCAAAAGCTAGATACATCAACAATTATCTAGTAAATTCATAAAAGGTAAGCATGCATCAAGTAAAACATCACCAGGTTGTTTCATTTTGTTTACCACTAATACTCCCCCTATCAACATGCCACGATCCTTGGACCTGTTATTATGCTTGGAGTAGCCACTTACCCTTTGAGTTCATCCTCCAATAATGAACTCTAGGTGTACTTAAAGTCTTTAAAAGACTTCAAGTTTGGCTTGCCATATGGCAGCCATCAACCCCACAGTGATCAACCTCATCTAGATTTAACACAAGATTTTTCTTCACCCACACTTGCTTCTTGACATTTGTCTTTTCATCATTTGTTCCTTCATTTTTATTGGCTTTCCTTGCTGAGTTGTATGAGAGACTTCTCATGGATTGTTTCCATGTATTCCAACAGTCTTGAGCTTTGTGCCCAAAGTCACTGCAAATATAACATCTCATCGTACAACAATGTGTAGCAATGTGACCAACATAGTTGCATGTCCAACACCTGATTGAGATGTTGGAACTTCCAACACTTCTTTGATCAATTTCTTTCCTCCATATCTGAGAGTGTCCCTGACTGTAGGCTTTTGTCTTTTGATCTTCAAATCTTTTTGCATGTGTCTTCTTCCAAGGTTCACTGGTTCTGTTACATCCCAAATGTTACAGGTCCATAGGAGCATTTTTTGCGAGATATGCAGTCATGCATGTGGAAGGCTGGTGAATTGGTAAGGCGCAAAGAATTTGATATCAGCAGAAATACAAGGGAGAATATGTTGCCTACAGGTTGTGACTTTGTTTGGCATCAGGTGATCTTGCTTTGAATCAACAATCAATGTTGCTGGACAACCAAGAAAAGTTGTGGTACCTATCCTTCAAGCTACTCAATATAAATTTTTCTGGATGCATAAGATCTAGTTTAACTTCCAGAGTCCATCAAAGCAAAATAGCATGAGGGATTGTAATACAGACATTGGGACTTGGCAGAGCTTGACTCAGATCCAGGCACACCACATGGGCCCTAATTTTTAGTTACCGCTTAAACAACCGAATACCGAGTTTTCAACGCTCTTATGGACTCACTGTTTTAGTTCGGATTAGGTTGAAGGATGTATTCAGCCATCAAATTGAAGCAGGGCTACAATCTGCCAGATGCATCAGCAATTTCAACATCGCAGGGTTTATATCGGCCGAGTCTCGGTTTATCTTTCACGATTTGACGGCAGTGGCATCTTCCCCGGCCTCTTCTCAAGTCTCAACGCTGATCATAAACGCAGCAGTGGCCGTGGGTCTCCACTCGTGGGTGCACTGTTAAAACATTGTGTCAAATAGCCACAAGTTGTTGGCCGTAAGTACACGAGCTGCCATGTTTTTAGAAATGGTGCATTTATTTGGTCAAGCCTCCGGATTTGTTCAATCGTAGCTGCAAAGTAATAATACAACTATGAATTAGAGGGGATGCTGGTCGCCAAATTTTTCAACACGCCGAATGGTTAGTGCTGAGTCCATGTCAGCGACTGTCGAATACTTGAAACAACTGTGCATGAATTTTTGCTGCAGAGAGAGGTGCAGCGACCAACTGATGGTTGAAGATTTTCACAAACGTGTGTTGACAACTGAAGAAATGGAGAAATCAGCAGGATCGACTGCTACTTTTTCAAATTTTTGATATGGCTAAAAGTTCAATTATTTCACCTTATCCATGTCGATAAATTATGCCGGCATATTACTCTGATAGAATTCACCACCAAATATGGATAAGCAGGGTCCATTTAGAAATTGAGGTTGATGCCAGAGCAGCTATTAGAAGTCATAACCTCCAGATAAAATCGAAATTTTTGCTAGCTATGCCAAAATCGCGGTTTTCCTTTACCATGTATCACTTATCTTATCAGCTCGGTGTTCAACAGTAGTAGAAGATTGAGTTTGATTGGGAATCTCATTAAAACGTGGAGCTATGCTCATTGGTAGCCGATTTTTTAGAGCTCGGGTTTTTTTTATGCCGATTTCTTGTGGCTAGGTTACCTTCACGCCGTGACTCCGAAGTTCACGTCTGAAATTTATCTCCCATAGCATTAAACCTTGAATTCGATCTTCTATTTGTTATGAAATCGACTGCCAACACAAATTAGCCAAGCCACGGGTCATCACTCGTCAGGAATTACGCCAGAAATTTCTGAGTATGCGACAAAGCAGTGAGCCGCTGTCATAGTTTATTTCACTGTCGATTGGAATTTGAAACAACTATTGACTCCCTCAGATCGCGTGTTTTGACAGCTGAGCAGCCGCATGGACCATTCGCATCAAGTGGGAATTGACGAGTGGTAATCCCGTCCATTGTTTCACGCCATAATACAACACGCAGTAGAACTGTTGATATAAATCCAAGAAGATGGAGTATGCTCAAACACGGAGTGACACTTAGTCACTAAACAGCCGATTACACTTGTAATCGGGTTTTCAGAATCTGACAGTTGGCACACAGTTGTGAATGAACTCGGGGTTCATCAAAACTTAAACCAGCCAGAGGTCACGCGGATCTGTATTCGGAAGATGTGTTCACACGTCAATCTGCAACCGATTACAAGTGCGACTTTGCTTCACACTTGGCGCGCCAAACTCTGTTTTTTGTTTAAAGAACTGGCAGCCACACAAAGGTCACGATTTTTGGAGCTCGTGCAATGATAGCTGGCGCCCATTGAAGAAACAGCTGTTCACATAAGACGATTTTGTCTCCATTTTTCTGGTAGCTGCAGATTGACCCTCGTTTGTTCCATTAGCAGCCATTGCATAAAGTTTACCGGATGAGTCGATTTTGGTTGGTAGGCAGCTTTGGTGATGTGGCACCATGGAGCGACCAAGACAACTACATGTTCCTTTTTCACTTTATTATTATTTTTTTTTCTTTTCAAAAGTAAGAGGTTTTGGCTTATAAAAAAGCCAACCTGCTTCATTGTAACGGATGGAAAATTTCTGGGGTTTCTCTCCATTTCAAGCTTAATGAAAATATCAGCTGGGTTTTGTAGACAGATGGAGCATCCTTCATGTGCTTGTGTGATGTATTTCAAGTTGTAGAATGAATCTAGCTTGTGAGGGCTTTCTCAAGCACAATAGATTAGCCATTTAGGATTAAGTTGGTAAATTATGCTTGAACAATTAGTTTCTCAATGGACATCAGTATTCGGTTGTACGAAATGTTGATTAAGATTTGATTGTTTATGCATTCTAGATTCGTCTCACTTTTATGAAGCATAAAGCCTCCATGAGCCCTCTTTTGACTCCATTTCCCCTTCTGGTACTGGCACTGGTCTTTCCCTGAGGATTGATCTTCCCTTCTTTTCCATCACCCATTTGAAAACTACCTTTTGTTACTTCCGTTTCCCTAAGGCAGCCTCTTCCATTCACCTTGCCTGTTACTGTATCTGCCTTAGCGATCCTATTTTAGGGATACCTCCCTAGTGTTGGAGAAGAGCCAACCTGAAGCGAAGAGGAGAGGAGTGTGGTGACATTGGCCGCTCTCCTGAGAGAGTTGTCATTTCGGCTGATGTGTTGCATTTTGGGCTTTTAAAACGACATGCATGCCATTTCGAAGGACAACAGGTTCTTCTTGCTGATGTGTACAAAGGAGTCCTCCTTGGTTGACTTCTTTGACTTGCACAATCGTGGGCTTTGTGTCCATACCCACAACAGGTGTAGCATCTTAATGTGTGATAGGTGGCAGCAATATGTCCGTCTTGGTTACATGTTCAACATCTAGTTGTGTCACTTTGTCTTCCAATACTCCTTCTTCCATATGCACAATCCATTGCCTTGTGACCAAAGTTAGAACAAGAAAAACAATAACCATTAAATCCATTTTCATAACTAGGACTTTGGTTCCATCTTGGAGTTGCCTCTCTTCTGAAAAATTTGCTTTGAGGGCTAGAACTAGCTCCTTGTTGCATTCTTGAACTTCCAATGTCTTTGTTGTCATGTGCAGGTGCATGGAGAGTAGCTTTGGATGATGATGGACCTGCTTCTGGAGTCTTGGGAGACCAAGTGTCATGTTCTTCTTTCTTCTTGAACCCAAGGCCAGATGTGTCAAAAGGAGACCTTTGACATTTCAATATTTCATCCAAGATATATGTACTTTTGTTGAACTTCACATGTGCATTTGACTTGTCAATCTTCTTTCTAAGATCAACAACTTCCATCTCAAGCTTCTGATTTGTCTTCTACTTTTCTTCCAGCTGAAATTTGGTGACTTCTTCTATTCTTATGGCTTCCTCCAATTGAATCTTCAAATCAATATTGGCCTTTCTTATTTCTTCAAGTTCTTTAGAGTCTTCACCAGCCTCTTCTCTTTCTTTTGCTAATTCTGTTTTCAATCTTCTAATTTCAACATTTTGATCTTCTAGCTCACCTTGTAAATCTTTGTTCTTGAATTTTAAACTCATGAGCAATGTCTTTGTCACCTTTGGTAATTTTCAAATGACCCCAAAATCATTTTCCTAAGCCTTTGATTGAATTTTAGCTCAACAACCAATAGGGCACATGCAAATGCCTTCTCAACTTTTAACAAATCTTCCTTTTCATCCTCTGT
The DNA here is from genome assembly GCA_027924585.1 of Larix kaempferi. Taxonomy (NCBI): domain Eukaryota; kingdom Viridiplantae; phylum Streptophyta; class Pinopsida; order Pinales; family Pinaceae; genus Larix; species Larix kaempferi. The sequence continues at coordinate 490,497 of BSBM01000926.1, read as the reverse complement.
AAGTAGACCTCCAACATTATCATATTAAGAATTATCAATAACAGAAGAGTTCTTACCTTTACATACATCTGAAGCTTGTTCCTACTTTTCTTCTTGCTTCTCATCCTCAGAGGTCTTGACTTTTGTTTCATGATTTTTTTTTCAATGTCTTGTCTTCCCTTTGGGTGTTCATCCTCCAATTTGAACCATAGATCTTTTGCTGAAGTGTATTCCCCTATACCTTCTTTGACTGAACTTGGAAGTCCATCCAAGAGAAACTTCAAAGTTGTTCTATTATCCTTCTTTGCTTCTTTCTGTGCTACTTCTTTTCCCTTCTTGTTTGATAGAATGGGTGGATTGATCACAATCTCCCAAACTCCAAAATTCTTCAGGTAGGCTTTCATCTTGCTCCTCCAACCAAAATAATCTTTCCATCAAACATGGGTACATCATTGATGAATTTTTCTTTTGGATCCATAATTGTGTCCACGGATCTCCTTCAAGCTTGCAAAGCTAGTAGTGAAGGTCTAGCTCTGATACCAATTGTTGGACACAATGTTCACACTGAGAGGGGGGGTGAATAAGTGTGTAGGAAAATTTAAATTCTCTTCCAACTTCTATTATTCAGCCAAAGATTCATCAATGCATCATTCTACCATTTACATCAACATTTCATAATCTTCCATCAACTAATCAATAATAAATCATAAACTAGTTATCAACTAATCATTAAACCATAACAAGTACCACAACACAACAGAACATAGCACAATATGATTTTTGTAATCTTTTTATATTTGATTTGATCGGCTGCAACCGTTAAGGTAAACCAACACCAACTGATAAGAAGAGCACCAACTCCTATTCCAGGACCCAGCCTAGTTTTCTTAGATCCAACTAAGAAGGATTGAGGTATCCAAACCTCAGATCCAAGACTAGCTTGCATTTACAATACAGCTTACCTTTTTTCTGCTCAACCCGGACCACACACTCATATCATCACATACATACTTTCATCAACCACTGTCATATTATCATCAACAACTTGTCACTGCCTATCATATTCACATATCATTTCATATTGCTGTAGAAGTCACTGTCATCACTACATCAAGCCACTATCTATTTCTTCAATCATAAATCTAGGATCTAGTAATTAAGCACATCATCACTCTGTCAACAAGCACATCATCAACATTCTGTCCAGGAGAATTCTGTCCATAAGATCATCATTACCGCATCATACTGTCTTCATCTGCTAGTGGTATTCACATCATCATTCTGTCCATGAGCATTTCAGAAGCATTATGTCCATGTCTTCAATCTTCCAGCAACTTCGGATCAACCCATCATGTACACATATCCTCAATTAGCATCCTTCAAAAGATTTAGAATATAAAGATCATAATTCTTCTATCATTTGGTGCTCCTCGGATCTGTTATTGCCTGAATACCCAGAAAATCTCAAACCCCCGAAAATCAGAGCTCTACTGTTCCTTCGAAATCTTCACCTTAAATTCCCACCTTCAAAATAAAAACTTTGTCTTCTATTTATACTTTTCTACCTCCATAAAATCAGTAAGGCCAACATGTCCCTTTTTTTATTTTATTATTCAAATGATTAAATAAATTAAAAATTGTTTATTTAATATGGCCAATCCTTTAATCAAGGAAATAACTAACATGCCATGTCATTAGCTACCTTTCCAGAAAAAATTCTATTTTTATCAATTTTATTATTTTTATGTGCCATGTCATTTTCAGCCCTTCTTCCAAAATGCCCGCAAGGATCTTGTTTGCCAACACCTGCTACCTTCCAAGATATTTTATTTAAGGATTAAATAATACTTTTAATCTTCTTTTCAATAGCATTAAACTACCCTTCAAATATGCCCACAAGGGCTTCATATGACCTTGATAAATGCCCGCAAGGGCCTTTGAAAAAATGCCCACAAGGGCTTCTTGAGTTATGCCCGCAAGGCTTCAAATGAGATGCCTGCAAGTGCTTCTTCAGATGCCCGCAGACCCTTTAAAAATGCCCGCGAGGACATTTTGAAATGCCCACAATGGGCTCTTTAGGATGCCCACAAGGGTTCCAAATTATGCCCGCAGGCTGTCCTCCACGATGCCCACAAGGGACCCTTACAAATGCCCACAGTGGCCCTTTAATTATGCCCGCAAGGGCCTTTTGTTATGCCCACACAACCTCATGCAAATACCCGCACAACCTTTGTGAAATGCCTGCAAAGGGCTAAAGAAATGCCCACAGCTGTCTTCACACTTATGCCTGCAGAGGGCTTCAAAAGATGCCCACAACTACTCTTTGAGATGTTCCCAAGGGTATTCAAAGAAATGCCCGCAAACTGGTGTAGAAATGCCCGCATGGCTGCTAGTAAATGCCCGCAAGGGCCACCTAAGATGCCCGCAATTGCTTAATAAGATGCCCGCAGGCTGCTCTAGGGTATGCTAGCATGGCTCCTTCTCATCAACACTTGCCATGTCATGCATGCCACTTGTCATACATCAACCTTATGTGATCTGCCATGTCAGTCTTTTTCCCATTGTTGTCCTTGTCCTTTTGCTATGTCATCCATGCTTGCTTGTCATGTCTTTGACCCTGTTGTTGGCTTGCCATGTCAACTTCATGCTTTGTTGGACTTGTCCATGTGTGCCAAGTCACCAATGCTTGTCCTCCATGTCATCATCCTTTGACCAACTTGTCTTTGTCTTGTCCTTCATTGTCCTTGCCATGTCATTTCATGTCCTTCATGTCATGTCATGTGTTCAACCTTATGCTAGCCATTTCATCAATATTATCATGTCCTTCTTTCATTGTGCTTGCTTGCCATGTCAAGTCTTTGTCATTGTCCTTTGCCATGTTTTCAACACTTCCATGTCTTTTTCATTAATGTGTTGTCATGAATGACAACTATGGTCATCACTTTCAATGGCAATCAACCTGTTTTTTATGGCAATCATGTTGGAAGCTTGATTTGAAACAACAGTTTTCAAGATTTCAGCAAATTCTTTCATAGGTTCCTTTGCAAGATCCTTAGTTTCAGCATTAATGGCCTTTTCTTTATTTTCATGTTGCTTCATGGGAACATTAGTTCTAGTGAAACCAGGAAGATGAGACTTGCTACAACTTAGCATGTTTCTATCAATCTTTTCAGCAATCTCCATGGCTTTTTTCAGATTGGTAGGCTCTTTATCAATCAATTGATATTTCAAGTCACCATCAAAAGCCTCCATGTAGTAAATGAGAATGGTATTGTTAGGTGGTTTAATATCAGCATGAAGTCTTGACACAATTTCATTGAATTTCTTGTTGAATTCTTCCATTGTCTCATTTTCTTTCTTCTTAGTGTTGGTCAAAGCAGCCAAAAGGTAGCAATCTTCTTTGATATCCCCCCATTTAGCAAGGAAAGCAGGTTTCAATTTCTTTATAGGTTTTATACTTGTCAGCTTCCAGCTTGGTAAACCATTCATAAGCATCTTCTTCCAAAGATAAAGCAAACAATTTCATTTCCACATCTTCATGCTTGGAGTTCAAGCACCATTTGTCATAACATTGGCAGAAACATGTTATATCAGAATTAGCACTAATAGCATTGTTTCCTTGAAAGGAAGGCACTTTTTCAATGGCCTTATCTGGAACATTATGAGGATACCCAACTATAGCAGTAAAATCAAAAGGATAAAAAATGTCAGCCATTTTAATAGGAAGATTATTCAAATTACTTTTTGAAAATAAAAGGTGAATATCAGAAATTGACTGAGGAATCCTCCTATGGTAAACCTTTTCAAGCTCAGGAATGAACTTAAGCAAGCCCGGAGGATTCCTTCTTGAAAAATGCCTTCATAAAGTTGTTGATAGTGGAGTCGCCAGATGTTCTTAGTCAATTTAAAAAATTCACTACATACATCAAACAAAGCAAAAACAAAAAGAAAAACTCAAAAGTCGTATTCCAAGAATAAAAAGACTTATCCCCAGCAACGGCGCCAAAATGTTGTTGCTTGGAATCACACCTAGGAAAACGCGGCAAAAATCTTCAAGTCGTTGATGTATCCTTGGGGGCAAGCAGAATCAAGTGTTGTCACTTGAAACTCGACTCCTCCGTCTAGGCTTACTCCTAGCGAAGCCAAGGGGGGTGGACCCTAAAAAGTAAAACTAAAACTAAGGTGTTTAATCTATGAAAGATAAAAACAACTAATCTAGGAGTTAGAAATTTTTGAACACGGGAGCAATGCAATATATAAAGAAAATATCATTCATTGTTCATCATCATTGTCATTTGAAAATAGAAACATCCATCATCATGAAAAATAAATAACAAGACCAGTGCTGATAAATGGAGTCAGAAATAAAGTGCTTGAAACAGAAATGACAATGTTGTGCAATTGTTCTTGGTTAATTTTATTATTAATGTGGTAATGAATCTTTTTATTAGGCTGGGGGATTCCCAATATACCGCAAGGTACTAGGAATATGTCCGGAATTTAACAAGGTGGCTTTTCACTTGGACATGTGGGCTGGATCGGAGTCTCTGAAAGGTGTTCAACACTATACCAAACGAGGTTATAGTCTAACTATACCAAACAAGGGTATAGTCTAACGGTATCTCGAGGTCGCTACCCAGTGATTCCCGCTTCCTTTGAGAAATTTGCCCACCAAAGAAATAGGTGTTTACGCCGGATTTTCGTAAAAAGGTGGTTTACTGAGATGTGTTAAAACCTATTACTAGTCACTTATTCCCTTTCTGGTGTGATCATCATGTTCAGATGAAGCTGCAGTGATCCCAGAGCATACGAGGAAAAAGCCTTCTTAAATTTTAAATATTTTGAACAAATATTTTACTTTTTTTTAAGCCCCAAGAGTCTCTTTTCAGGCCAGTACTCGGGCAAGCCCTTATCCTGAAACCTTACTTCGGGAAAGCAATGGGGTGTTTTAAATTGTAGTAAAAAAGGAAAAATTGTAAAAAATGATGAACACTAGGTCCTGAGTGAACTCGTGGCCCCCCAAATAGAACGGACCAACGAGATTAATTTTAGCCCTAGTTAATTTTATTAAAGTACTGAAAAGCAAATCTAAGTTAAAAAATTGCACGTCGTTACCCCCGTGGGGAGATGGGGTGTGGGCGTCGGTTAGCCCACTTGCTCTCATTTAATATTTTGTTACAATGCAATTAGAAGTGCCCCAGTCTTGTAAAAATGACTCAAAGGCTTACAATTTTAAAAGGAAAGAGAATTCGGTTTAAGAAAATATGGTTCTAGGTGCTCTGGATGGCCTGATCTATCAAAATTTGGCCATCATCTCGTCCTATCTGTTGATGAAATGTTGCAAACTAGCACGCTAAAGTTAGTAAAAAATTCCCAAACACACTTTAAGAGTGTGTTTGGGTCATCCCAAAAATACCCACAAAAATCTAAGGCAAAAACTAAGTAAAAATGCAAAAATGAACTAAGTAAGACAAGCTGTAAGGCTTGTCTCCTTAGGATCTTTGCATACTCTAAGAGCGGCAAATTTTAAGCTCTTATATCAACCAAAGAACCTTTTTAAAGTTCAGATCTAAGCATTATACTTCAAGCTTTAAAATTTGACAAATTTTTGACAACTTGAAAAAATGAAATGCTTAATCAACAAAGAGATCTAATCTATGAATGATAAATACTTTTGAAAACAAACAAGATCAGATTTCTAAGAGTAATATTTCAGGATATAAACTTCATAATGTAAACTACTATTACTCTTTGCTTGTAACCAGTAACCAAAGAAAGTGTATGAAGAAGAGAGGAGGAGATATGGAGATTTCTTATTATTTTATCAATTTTCTTTTGAAGAAGCCTTGGATCCTTCTTGGTGGAGAGCTGAGGGACTGTGTCTGCAAAACAAGTTAGAGAAATGAAAGAAGCAAGCAAGATCTTCCACTCATCCACTTGAAACAACCTGTGAATCACATCAACTTGAAACACAAAGATCAAATCTAGAAAAATACATATAAGAAATAAGAAATCAAAAGAAAATGCTCATAAACAAATGAGACATCTAAATCAGATCTCTACACATGCATAGATAAAAGATTAAACAATAAACAAATATTTAACCTTCCTTATAAATCAGTATTGATACTTAGCTAGACTTGGATGCAAAGATAAACAAGTAGCTCAAATATGGCTTACCTCAGTTCAAATCATGACATTCATCCACTCATCACAAGCACCACACCAAGTTTGACCTCCAAAGTCTCTTTATTTCATTAAACAAAACAACAACAAGTACAATGATGGTCTGCTCCAACTCCAACTCTAGAGCAAATGAGGGTGGGAAGCCATGTATAAATAGGAAGAAGAAGGAGAGCTAGGCGCATTAGGTGAGAGAGAGTATAGAGAGTGGTGGAGAAACTTGTGGAGTGAATGGGGCTGCCTCTCCCATCTAATTTGCTGCCAAAACACAGCTTATAATCAGCCACAAACCAGCACAAACCAAGCTGCAACTCTCCCTAATTCATGGGCTACCCTTTCTTTGGAATTGCGCCCACCTCATGGGGGAATGTGCCTTCCCTTATGGGGAGTCATTCCCATACTTTAGGCTGCCCCAAATATTTCCTAAAAGTGCTTTCTTACATCCTCTTATATAGCTGTACCAAAACATAACTCCAAATCCCCAAATTTGGAAGTTGATTTTTCACACTTTTTCACTTTTTGGGGATTTTTTGACATAAGTGAAAAATAAATGACTAGAAAACTATAGAAAGTGGGTTTTGGGGTATGGTGGGTGCTCTGAGTTAGAAAACGAGCACCCCCATGGCAAAAAAGACCCCTAGACCACACCTTTACACCACTTACAAATTTTTTAGATAAACCATTAAACAATGGCTTAGATTTACGGAAAAATCTTTTTTCGCCTGAATTAAAAAAAAAAAACTAGGGGGACCTAGCACATGTCCATACGACTCAAAATTAATGTCTAGCATGTTCATATACATTGACCCATGGACTTTAATAACCCCGAAGGCCCGTTAACCTCACCAGGCATTCCAGCTTTGGAGGAGCACGAGAAAAACTCAAAAATTATGTTATGCACGAATGCAAGACATAATTAATAAGTGAAAAAACTCCTTGGAATACCTAACTTGATAAAAATTTCCTAGGGAACCAAGTCCTTTACATAAAAATACCATGCTAGCACATTTGATTACAAACCCCGTAGGGCATGGACATGTGAAGAAAAAATAAAAAAGGGGCCCTTAAAAACGCCTTATGGACATCAAATCACTGAAAATGAACATGTAACATGTTCAACTTTTCCCACTCACTTGATAGTACAACTTGGTAAGAAGTAGTAGTAGTGTACATTTGCAGAATCAATGTACATGATAGATATAATGCATTTAAATTTTAATTGTTTAAGTGTGAGTCATCATATAGCATACTCATGAAAACATGATGATATACCCCATAAGCATTTTCAAAGAGGTTTGTCAAACTAATGATCTAATAGCACCCCAATACCATGCAAAAATATATCAAAGTATTTGTCAAAGGACTTGTTCTTCTTTGAGGTGAAGATGGATGACTCATAAGAGGTTTAGGAGTGGATTGGCTTTAATCCATTGTTTGACTCAAGGTAAGGGGTTCAGGGAGTACTTTGTAGTCTACACCAATCAACCAAAATGCAGTAGTATGTGTCAACACAAAAGAGGTGTGTTATGAGGTACCTTTCCCTCGATCCTAGCAATAATATTTCCTGTTATTTAATTTTTTCTTTTCTTTTTACTTTTCTTTTTGTACAGGATTAACGCATTAGAAGATACTAGCCCTGACTTTACACCTTTCGAATACCAATGATGACATGTCCTTAGCTTTGTTGCCAACGAGCATCCATAACCCCGACATAGTTGCCACAGTAAAGCATTTATATGGGCATTCCCCTACTACCAGTGAGCGTCCATAGCCCTGAGAGGGATTACCTATTCCTCCAATCGTAAATCATTTTATTATAATAGCATAGGGAATTTTGGATCTCAAGAGAAGGCATTGCTCAATTGTATTTCTTCCTGACTATTGACAGTCGGCCACGGGGATCTACCTGAAAGCTTCCTGTACTGAAGATTCACTACAACACAACAACCCTTAGACACAGTTATATAAAGTAAATCATAGATGGTAATGTATCCTCAAAGAGGAAGAACAAGAGTCAATCAATCAACTTCAAGACAATGGGATGCGAACAAGGGATGGAGTGATATGGATGAAATGATGATGGCCAAAAGATGGAACCAAAGAAGGGGGGACAGTCCTTAGAAACATCAAATTAAAAATAGTCATGATGCATGGTATGTCATTAAACCACCAACCTTCACCCTCGTCAACCTATGCAAGGTACTACTAGCTATACCCATCAAAACAATCAAATACAACATATCATGAAATGGCAGTAGACAGTAATGTACAACATCAAGTAATACATCATCATCATCATCTGACATGGCATAGTAGTAAGATAAGACAGAAATATAATATCATCTCATGGTCATCACACCACTCGTATCACAAAGTAGGCCCATAAGTGGGAAAATGAGCCACAGCAATCTGCAATACATCAGCAAAGTGGAATATAGTGAAGCAAAAAATAAGTCTAATTATGCCCATACAGTATTTGGCATAACAGACCCCATTAGCCAATGGATTGTTGGCACTAGTCTTACCCCATTAACCGACCAAAAACAATTTGTTTTCAGCCTTTTAATTTCTGGTTTTACAAATCTGAAATATATGTTCTATAAAATAATAAAATCAGATTTGTTAGTTAGAGCCTAAAACCTTCCTTGAACTTAATTAGACTCTGTTTTGGTCTAGAAAGCCTTCTATCTTATCATCTCTAGCTAGATAAAAGCTTTATGTTTGTAAATCTACCCATGCATGCTGTAATTTTAATTTTCTGAAACAGATTTATAAATTTGAAATTCAAGCTAATTCAGATTCATCCTCTTTCATTGTATGTTATAGACTTAGCTTGCCATAGGGAAGCCCCCCTTGTGCTAGTATTTAGCTAGCCTAAAGAGAGGAAATTGTTGCTGAGATGACAGTAGTAATAATTCCACGCTCCCTTGAAGTCTCACCGAGGTGATTAGGACTTTTTTCACCTCAAGTGAGAGTTTAGGCAGTAACAGTTCTCAATGGCAAGGTGATCATCATCATCATCATCATCATATATATATTAGAGAGAGAGAGAGAGAGAGAGAGAGCTAGCTAGCTGTGCGCACACACATATATATATTGCAAGAATAATCAAATGCACCAAATCTAGAAACAAAACTTTCAAGGAATCAGTATTATAAATTTTAAGTTTGACATACAAATATTGTGTGGATCAAATTAGTTGTTTATTTCAGTTGAAAATTAGTTGTATCTAACACAAAGTCAATACTTCAGCAATAGTTATTTATTATAATAAAAGTAAAGATAAAGGACAAATTAACAAATTATCCATACCTGCTCCTAAAGTGAGGATAATGATCTCTCGATGATAAGAAGGTATCTCGCAAACTAGTTTATCCAGCACGTCTTCCTGAAGCATATATATATAAGTAATCAATTTCAAAATTCATCCAATGGAATGTACAAAATAAAAAGTAACTACTCTCTCCATGGTCTTCAACAGTGTGACTTTTAGAGGCGATGTGAACTAGTAATAAACAGGCAACTATTAGTAAGTAGGAAGCAACACAACAATCATCTATGCTAGACACAGAAATTGTTTAAAAACGTGAATAGCCAAACATGAACATTGCAGATATAAATGACTATTAACAGACCACAAAATAAATGCAGAAAGTGAACAACAATAGACAATGAATAAACAACAACACAAAAGGTTAGGGGGAGGGTGTGTGGAAACACTAGAGTAATTGTGGAAAACCTCGAATTGGGATACAAAACTCCAAACAAATAAATGTTGAAAGCAAACAACAATAGACAATGAAAAAACAATGAAACAACAACACAAAAGAAGCGGGGGACACCAAAGTTCTCAAAGAAAAAACCCCAACTCAGGTAAAAACATTCCACTATCAACAGAACTGCATTCTATCCCCCCCTCAGTTCACCGAAATGTTACATAGAATGTACTTACATGCACCTTCAAAGGACATACATCCATAATCCATTCAATTACTTTAACACAACTGTCCATAAAACTATTAAACGCACTCAACTGCATTAAAAAGTAAATACCAAACTTCGACCATTAATATTTAAAAACATAGATCTGAAAATATTCCAAATGAACCAATTTTTGCAACAAAATAACATAATAGGATATATCTGCCAAAGAAGATGGCTCAATCCTACAGTTCTAGTCAGAAACTTAGCAATTTCCATTTGTTAGTCTGGATGTAATTGATACTTTCCCTTTAAACTAGGTTAGCATTATTATCTTAAGAGCACTTTACAAGGGAAAACAAAATCTTTTGTATAATAGTTGGTGATAAAGTTGTTGGCATGCCCACACTACCCTTGGTGTGTCTTCATCATGGTTTATGTGGCTCATCATTTATATGGTTATGACCTGTCCCATGCTCAATACCTCATTTCATGTCTGCTTTAAGTATTTTTTCAATGAGCTAGAGTTACAAAAGTGTCATTAATTTTCTTATTTCCCTTAATTTTATATGTCCTTGCAGTTTTTTCACTGCCTCAAATGTGTGGGGTATTTAGGATGCTTCAATTTGAAAGGTCATGTCTCCTTCTCCAGGGATCCAATTTGGGTGAATTGCTTTTAAATTTCATGTATTTTTCCTAAACAATTTAGTGGTCTACTTGATTTCTACTAATACTAATGCTGAGGAGAGTTATTTTAATTTGGTCCAAAAATGGCAACCAATATTTGATGGGACTCGTTACCACTCAGTTTGCACAAAGATGTTTGCAAGGACAAAAGATGACAAAGTAACAGGGGACTTTCAGTTCCAAGGCTTATCTAAAGCATTCTTCTTCTTTTTCTCCATCTTTGTATCTCTTTTGCCCATGGTCAAAAGAAGATAATTGTAAAATGGCATGACAACTATATTATAAGTGTAAAAGGGCTATCCCAACTATGACACTCATACTAAACAGTGGTCATGAGTGGTTTTTTTACTGAGACAGGCTTAGATCCTTGTGATCTAAAATTGTCGAGGTTTTTTTCACTCAGTCATGCCTTTAAACCCATGAGAATTCTTAGTACATCTGTCATTGTTAGTGTTCTTAGCTCTTAGTCTTTTCGTCATGCATTATTAGTGTGTTGCCATGTTTCTCATGTTTTAGGTGTCAGTTCAGGTCCCTTGGGGGTGTAAAATGTCATAATGTTGTACTATTTGATGAAAGGGGGTGTCAAACACTTTATTAACACCATTAGACCCTCAAATGAGGCCTAGCACACCTTTTTTGGGAAGTCTCTTGATATTGTCACCCTAGAGACCAAATCCATGATTTTAGGAGGTTGGTGAAAGGGAATATTCCCTTATAGGTGGGTGCCCTCTCCTCTCCTAGTTGACTGAAGAGGTGTTGCATGTGTGTGGAGTTTGCTTCAGTTAACTGCCTTTTCCCCCTAGGTCATCAAAGGCACACTTATGGAGGAGGCCTAACCACCTTGCACGCCTTCCTAGGATGAATTAAGGGGTTATAGTGTACCTTTGTTATAGTTTTAAGGGGTTATAGGGAAATGCATAGAACCTGTAGCCAATGGCAGAGGGTATATTGCGGTCGAATAATGAGTCCATCTCTCATCTCCAAGAAATGCTTAGCATAGAAGGCTTTCTAGGGCATAACCCAACCCAAGTAATCTGGATAAACTACCTCTAAATGTCATTTCTGACTATCCTGTTCATTTCCTATCTAGTAGGTAGGAGGTGGCCAAGTGCATCTTGTAAGTTTTTCTCAAACCCAAGTTACCAACACCAGCTTCAATACCCAATAAATTTATTCTCCAAGATTAATTCACAAACTGTAAATGCATTCAAATCTTAAATTTATAAATTAAAACACATAGAGTTTTAACTAGCAAAAAATGCAATGGAATAGAATAGCCAAACACATAAATTTGACACAATAATTTTTGGGTAAATTACCCCTAGAAAAACCCCGGAGGGAAAACCAGTTCAAGAGAGAAATTTTATTAATGAGCTTGTTACCAGACAAACTAGCAGGGCTAGTGTCCGATGAACAAATGCAAGGAGAAAGTGACCACTGTCACCTCAGTCACTCCTCCAAATACTTTGGAGAGTCGGAACCTCCAAGGGAAGAGCCCTTCAATAATCTGCAAGACACTTATGACAAAACAACTATCCCTCCTAGACAACCAAATTAGAGACCAGTGCCTTAAGAATAAGTGTGACTATTCAATGTGGTAATGCAAGCATTAACCCAATGATATAGTGAATAGAAATAGGACGATCTTTTGGTAAAGAGATCATTCATCAATTGGAATGATGACCAATGTAGCACAAATCATCCAACAACAAAGAACATAATCACTAATCACCAATAAGTTATGCGAGGATTGATATCATAATCAATTACAGTGCAGTAGGTTAAATACAAAAATGTGTAAAAAATGTGCCTTCAAAACGTTCAAAGTAACTGATAACCTTTAACCACTTTTATGACAACCACTGTAATCAGTTTTCAGACTTTGAGTAAGATGTTAACAGCAGCATAACAGTGTTATAGCAGTCAAGTAGATAGCAGTTTGCAACAATAGTAAGATAGTTTAAGATGTGTATAATCATGTGAACAATTAACATTCAATTTCTAACCACTTCCTTCATGCATTAAGCAGAAATTTTCAGACTGTGTATAGGTGATTTCAGACCTCTTTCATTAGGTAAAACAGTCCACAAAACAATTGCAAATTATGTCAATACTTCACCCCCCTTTTTGTGGTTTATATGTGTAGGCAAGAGAGCAAGTTTGGTGGCTGTCAAAGGTGGACAGTCTGCTGCCCTAGCAGACTTATTTGTAGAAGAGAATAAGGCTATAACAGCCTTTGGGAAGACCCCCAAATGGAGGACCAAGACCTTAAAGGGAAGACCGAGGGTTGTTTGGGAAGACCAAGGGGTACAGGAATAAGGTGGAAGGAGAGGAACAAAGGAAAGAAGGGAGGAGGAAGAAAGGGAAGAGGAGAAGGAGGAGAAAGGAAGGGAAGAGGAGGTAGGAAGAAAAGGAGAGAAGAGGAGAAGGAAGCAAAATGGAGGAAGGAAGGATGAAGGTGTAGGAGAGAGTCGCTAGGGTTAGGGAGGAAACCCTAGGTCTGAATTTAGGGTAGAAAATCAGATTTTAAGGGTTTAATTAATATACAAAACATAAAATAAATCTTAACTACAAAATAAATGCAAAAATTTAACCTACAAATAATATTTACACATGTACAATTAGGATTTTTAGAAATTTTCGATATTTTTAAATTTTTAGGGCTTCCTAAAATTTCGCCCTAGGGTTTTTAGGGTTAAAGAAGGTAGCAAGAAATTGTAGGAGAGAGGGCCAAAATTTTAGAAGGCCAAAAAATCGAAAAAAATAATAATTTTTTTTATTTTCTAGGATTTTAAACATAAAATTGCAGACCTAATTCTAACCCTAATTCTACCATGAAAATGCAAATTTACACATGAAAATGCAAGTGAAATTTAGTAAAAGTTAATAACTTAGGGTTTTATGGATATTACCCCAAACCCTAGCCTTAGAGGATGGTGACCAACCTTCCTCTTCGAGCATTTCTACTATGCTAAAGGGATAGAAAAGGAAGGAAAAAGCCCTATTCAAAGATAATGTAGCCCTAGAGCTACCATTCAATCATTCAAGATGCAAAATTTACCTACCATTCATCAAGCAAACCTTAAAAATGTAAAGACTTACTTGAGCATGAGTTATTCCAACCTACGCCGTTCGGAGAGGGGAGCGAGAGCGGGAAGCAGGAGCGAAGCGAAAAGCAAAATTTTCAAAAGCTTTCGGGTTGGGAGCGTTTCGGGAGCGTTTTTTATATATTTTGATGACATGGATTAAACTATATAGCAACAATCATCTAGTAGTTATAAGTTATAACCTCAGAAACAGGATTCGTTCAAAAATAGGCAAGTGTCGTGTCCCTATCGAATCAGACACGATTCGACCTGAGGTCGTGTCCGATTCGATTTTCCAACGAATCCTTTTTTCGGACACGAAATTTCGACGAGTCGGACACGAATTCATAACGTGTCCCGACTGTCGGACACGCGTCCCTCAAACAGGACACGTTAAGTGCGCGAAAAAACAGGAAAGTGCGGCCAGGTAAGTTATAAAACCAATTTTTGAGTTTCTTTTTATCATTTGCAAGGAAAGGAGTTGGCTAAGAGTGATTGTATGTGCAGGTGAAGGCGATTTGAAGGTGATTTGAAGGCTATCCAAGCAATTCCAAGTGCATTCCGGTGGATTTGTGGAGAGGATTGCAAGCTCAACCATCACAAAAGAAAAGGAATGTCTCAATCAGCTAGGGCAGGAGGTAGGGGGCAAAGAAGAGGGAGAAATGCACCATCTAGGGCCTCCCCTCCTATTCCACCAAGCACAAGCAGTTTTCCTCCTCCGTCAAGTGCTCCATCAGCTGCTAGTGGAGCTCATTCTATGGCTCCACTTAACCCTGTTTTAGCAAGACAACAAGCCCAAGAAAAAAATTACCCTTTGTGGAAGTATGTGACAAGGAAAGATGGACCCGGGGCAAAGCTTGGTGGGGGAGGCAATGTGTCTTGGAGATGCAATTTTTGCAAGCATGAGTTCATGAGCACATATTTCCGAGTTAAGGGCCATTTGTTGGCCCTTCCTTCTTGTGGGATTTCTTCATGCAAAGTGGTGACTGTTCACCAAAGGAGGGATATGGAAAGAGAGGATCATGTTGGCTTAGGGAAGGTGGCAGCAGCAAGCAAGAAAAAAGAGGATGATCCTCTTCCATTCTTGAGGAAGTCCTCTAGCACCAAGCCTCCATTTCCACCTAGCATGCATGGGCGTGGGCGTGGGGATACTTATCAAACAAGAAAGAGGCAATCTACAGGTGGTCCAATGGATAGGATTTTCCAAAAAGAGGCGCGAGAAGAGGTAGACCTTACTATTGCATTTTTCTTCTACCTCAACTTCATTTCATTCAATGTTGCACGGTCACCATTGTATTTTGAGACAGTTAAAACTATCTTGGAACGTGCTCCAAATGGTTATGTGCCTCCTAGTTCAGAGAAGCTTAGAACCACATTGTTGGTTAAAGCAAAGAAGGAGGTAGATAAAATTCTTGAGCCAATTAGATCAACATGGCCCTCATCCGGTGTGAGTATTGTTTCTGATGGATGGACGGATCCCGCACGCCATCCACTCATCAATTTCATGGTATCTTCCCAAAATGGACCGGTGTTCTTGAAAGCGGTTGATGCTCTTGGCGAATACAAGGATGCACAATTTATGGGTGATTTATTCATCAAAACCATTGAAGAAGTGGGTGTTGAGTCGTGTGTACAAATCATCACGGACAATGCACCTGTTTGCAAGGCTGCTGGCATGATTGTGGAAGCTAAATATCCACAGGTATGTTCATTTTGGACACCTTTCATTTCTAATTTGCTCATTGTTTGAATTTGGTCATTGCAATGTTAGTGTTTTAGAGTCATTGATACATGCTTTTATTGCTCTTACAGGTTTTTTGGACACCTTGCATTGTCCATTCCTTGAATTTAGCACTGAAAGCCATTGCTTCGGATGTGGCATGGATTGACAACCTTATTGAGGATGCACGCCATATCCGTAACTTTGTACAAAACCACACAAATGCCCTCACCATCTACAAACAGTACACACAGCTTTCATTGCTGAAGGTTGCAGATACTCAGTTTGCTTCCTCATTCATCATGCTCAAGAGGTTGAAGGAGGTCAAAACCGCTCTTGGGTCCATGGTGATTTCAGAGTTTTGGGCTTTTTGGAGAAAGACGGATCACGCTGCTTCACAAAAGGTGAAGGACTTGGTGTTAAATGATGGTTGGTGGGACACGGTGGATCTTACTATTAAGATCATGGAGCCAATCATTTCTTTGTTGCGGTATGCAGACACGGACCAGCCCATCCTAGCAGAGGTTTATGAGGGGTGGGATTCCATGATTGAGTCCATGAGGTCCATTGTCATGGAGAATGAGTGTCCCGAGTATGGGACATCGGCAGAGAACTTATGGACCATTATTCGGGATATTCTTATCTCCAGGTGGGATAAGAATTGCACACCTTTGCATTGCTTGGCCCACTCCTTGAACCCCAAGTTCTACACTCAGGAGTGGCTCACTGGTGGATCAGGGGCCTCACACAGAGTCCCTCCTCACATGGATGCAGAGATTGCAAATGGGAGGAAGATAGCACTTAGACGGCTATTTCAGGATAGAGACATGCTTGAGGAGGTGGAGGATGGCTTTGTAGATTTTTCCACTGGCACTGGGAGATTTGGAGGCTATGATGTGCTTAGAGATAGGGAGGGTAAGACACCCTATCGTTGGTGGGCAACTCATGGGGCAACATCCCCTATTCTACAGAAGTTAGCCTTCAGGGTCATCTCTCAAGTTACATCATCCTCTTGTTGTGAGAGGAATTGGAGCACATATGGGAACTTGTACAGTGTGAAGAAGAGCAGGCTTGAGCAGTCCAGGGCAGAGTCCATGGTGTATGTGCACTCCAACCTTCATCTTATTTACAGGAAAAGGGAGGAGTGGGTGAAGGGAAAGACAAAGATGTGGGATGTCTTTCCTGATGATATGGGTTTGGACAGCAGTACTGAGTTGGCATTAGCCAACATGGATCTTAATGATCCAGTGCTAGAGCCGGTCACTTTTGATGATAGTGATCGTACAGAGGGGTCATCCTCCACAGCAGCAGATGCAGATCGTCAGATGGGCAGAGAGGAGGAGGAGGGGGAGGATGAGGATCAGGGCAGTGGCAGTGGCAGTGGCAGTGATGAGTATGTTGATTCAGGCATGGAGGAGGACTACTGACATATGGGATTCTCCCATCTTGATCCACCCCTTTTTGTATTTACTATTAGTATTAGTCTATTTGGCATTTGCCAGTGGCCCAGTGCCCAGTGGCATTCCGACATATATGTATACATTTTGATTTTGATGACTTAATGAGAAATATGGTTCCGACATGCATCTGTGTCTCATTGTGATTTGTGAATGACAAATGTGTTGTGAATCGTGATTTGTGAATGACAAATGTGTAATCATTAATGTGTTTTTATTCTAATTTCTATTGAATATTTGTAAATGTTCTAGTTTCTAAATATTTTTGGATCTATATGTCTATATTTTTAAATTTTAATATATTTTTAAAAAAATATATATATGTATATAAAACGTATCCTACGTGTCCTGATTTCGGGGGTCACCGTGTCCGTGTCGGACTCTCGTATTTTCGTGTCCTACGTGTCCCGTGTCCCCGTGTCAGGTGACTTAGGTTATAACCTATAGCTTATAACATTGTCATCATGATCAAATCATCAAATCATCAACCATTTTCAATATATAACATTTGTAATTTTGGCATGACTCATCAAATGATCAATCATCAATCATTAAACTCATAATTCTTGTAACCAAATCACCAAACTATAACAAAGAACATAAAATGATCAAGTTCAAGTGTTCAACCATGAAATGAAACGATTCAATTTCACAAAGCAACGAACTTCAAAGTTCAAACATCAAACTTAAATTGCCATATAATGTCTTCAAAATTGACTATAAGAAATATTAAAGAGTCAATAGGTTCAATTTGAAAAATGCAAAGTACTGAAAAACTAATTTATTTATTTTGAAATTTCTAATTTATTTTCTTGTGATCTATGAGCACTGCTAGCAGTAGTATTAGGATCCTCATCCTCAGTATGTGGAACTGGAAGTGGTTGTGAACCACATCCAACAGCTACACAACCCCCACGAAACAATGGAGGTTGTGAAGCTAGACAAAAAACCGATACATCTGGGACTGTCACTGGAAGTGGATGTGGAAAACTACTATTGGAGAGAGGTGGCATCGTTGCTGTTGTTGCTGCTGCTGCATAGTCAACAATAAAATCATCATCATCCAAAAGTTCATCCTGCAAGCGCTCTAAAACCATCGCTCCATCCTCCAAATTATCCTCCTCCGGGTTGTTGTCGCAAGTGACAAATGTTCTATCACTTTTGGCCCGCTCACAATAATGAGACAACAACCTCAAGTTGTAGTGTACAAAAACCAAGCTTTCTGCCTGGTTATCATTTAGGTTATTTCTTTTCACAGTGTGGATATAGCTATAGGTGCTCCAACACCTCTCTACAGAAGAACTATTAACCACCTGTGAAAGCACTTTAATGGCCAATTTATGCAACTGCGTGGCAGCTGAGCCATACATATTCCACCACTAGATAGGAGGAATCCTTTCTCGATCTTTGTTTGCATGCAAAGTACCAAACACCCCTTGTTGACTAAGATATTTGCTCAATTGAGCACGCAATATGGCACTTTCCTCTTCATCAGGGACCAACTTATCTAATGCTTGCATGTACCCATTCTGAACCTCTGGATCTGTGTGGGGTTTTTTCTTGATCCCACCCCCAGGTGTTGGTTTGGCCAATTAAGATGGAGAATAATATTTGGGTGTAAGGACGTAGGCTAAGGCATGGAGTGGAACATTAAGATTATCCCACATTTTGACCACATGTTTGCGAATATGATTATACAAGATGGCATCTTTTGGCTCAACAATATCTTTTATTTGGCCTAGCATGCTATCCATTTGCTCATACACCTCCCCAATTACTGGCTCATCAGTATCTGCAAACCGAATCATGTGATAAATGGGCTTGGTGAAATTCAAAACATACCTTACACTTGCCCAAAACTGACCATCAAGAATGGTGTCCTCCACCTCCTGAAAATCTTGCCTATCAGATGCGGATGTAGCCCTATCTTTCAAAACCTGCCATGAGTAACTTGATTCCATACTAGCCAATGCCTCTCTTACCTTCAAAAGGCGCCTGAAGATGAGGTAATAGCTAGCAAATCTAGTCTTCGCAATCTTCAATAGCTCCAACTTTGAGTGACTGCAGAAAATGTGGTGGGCATTACTATGATTGGTAATAAATCTTATCATGAACTTGCCTTTCTTGTACAATGAACCAATCCATTTATAATCATGTTCCTTCATCTTGATAATATCATGCATCAAAAGGTTCAATGTGTGAACCAAACACCCAGACCAAAATATGTTGGGGTATCTATCCTTAATGATTGCTCCCGTTGCCTTACAATTAGCAGCATTATTGGTAATGACTTGTATGACATTGTATGGCCCAATAGATTCAATGGTTTTAATTAAGGCTTCTGCAATATTGATGTCGGTCTTGAAGCGATTAGAGTAGTCATGGGATGAAAGGAAGATTGCACCACTAGCAGACACCCCAACAATATTTATCAATGGCTTTCCCTTTATATTTGTCCAACCATTAGATACAATGGAAACCCCACATTCATAACAAGCATTTGTGATCTGCCCCAAAGCATTTTGGATCTTGGTTTTTTCGTGTCAAGACCTACGTTTCTAGCTTTGTCATACCCAGGGCTCCTATATCCTTTAGGGGCAGAACAAATGGCTTCTATCATTTCATGCCAATAGGGGGAGCGAAGAACATTGAATGGTATGCCACATGCATAGAGAAACCGAAACACTTTTGCATCCATGTCATCCCTACCACCTTGATCAAGGAAATATGATATTGTTCTATGCCTTGAACTTGCAGGCATGGACGAGAATCCACTACCATGGGTAGATGGGGTTTGAGCATCGAATCCTCTATGTGAGCTTGAGGTCTCCTGTTCAACCTTTGATTTTTTGGTTTGGTATTGTGCTTCCTCCTCTACCCTCTTATATTTGGCTCTATCTTTTGATGGCACTTCAGTACAAGTTTTGACTCCTATAGTCTTATTTTCATCCCATGGCACAACCCCATATAAATGCTTTCTCACATGGGTATATGAACTTGTGAATGTTACTCTACAATGGGGACATACAAATTTTGCGGTTCCACCCCTTTAACTCCTCCAAGCTTTGTGACATATTTCCACAAGGTGTGTGGTTCTCTCTGTTTTTCTTTCCATCATCATCACTATCCTCTCCCTCTCCCTCCTCTTCCTCCTCTCCATGATATGCGCCACTACCCACTTCTTCATCCTCTCCATCATTTCTCCTCCGGTTTCCAATTAACACCATCATAACAAACAATGGAACCTGTTACCAACTTATTTGTACCATAGTTGGATTATCTGAAGAGCCACCATATGACAAACATGATAAGTGTTTGTGTTCAAGTGTATCAGATGATCCATCCTTTGTGCCTAGCCACTTCTTCATCCTCTCCATCATTTCTCCTCCAGTTTCCAATTAACACCATCATAACAAACAATGGAACCAAAAAGAGAAGCCACATTGGAATACCCATGATCATAATGATTGTAGAGGTTCAAACTTTCAAAGTTTCAAACTTTAAGTTCAAAGAATAACCCTTTGCTTGCAATAGAATGAGGGAGAAGGAATGGGAAAGAGTAAGAGAAGAAAACATACAAGTAACAAGCATTCAATTTCAGGCCAAAAAAAAGGGGATGAGTTTAGAGCTTACCTCTTTGGCTCTCCAATGGTGCTTGAAGGCTTGAAGCCTTGAACCCTATGGAAGCCTTCAATCTCCCCTCCAAGCTTTCACAAATGGCACCCTTCAATCTTTCTTCCAAGCTCTCCAAGAGTCCAATCTTCTTGCAAAATCTCCAAATGCACTCCAAGCTCCTCAAACCCTTGCAATGGTGAATGAAATGGAAACAATGAAATGAAATGAAGTGGGAGAGTGCTTTATAGCCCAAGCAAACTCCTTCCAAAACCAAAAATAACTCTCACTCTTCTTCAATCCGTGGACTTCCTTGGGAGCGCTGTCGGGAGCGATGGGAGTGATTAGGAAGCATTTTTAAAGCATTTTAGGGAGCACTTAGGAGCGATCGCTCCCGGTCGCTCCCTCATCGCTCCCGAGTAGTGGCAAGAAGCGATTTTTTTCACCCTGGAGCGTGCTCCCAAAAATCGCTCCAGATCGGGAGCAAAAACGGAGCACGCTTTTTGAGCGCTTCTGCATCGCTTTGGCTTGGAGCGGGCATGGGGGAGGGGGGGGGGGGGGGGGGGGGCGCTCCCACGCAACATAGATTCCAACCATTCTAGCATTAGCAAGACAAAGAAAGCATCCAACTTCATCCACGAGCAGGAAAAATCATCCCTTCAAGAGGTGCGCATCACTTCATACGGCCTTTCTAGGGTAAAAGAGTAGCATAATGAATTTTATCCCATAAGTTGTGATTTGAAAATGGAGTGAGGAGCCTTTATTTATATGTTCTCACACTCAGTTTTACAAAATAACCAGGCCTATATGCCTTAAAATGTCAATTTAAAATTATAAATTGTCAAATTAACATTATAACATAAAATAATCAACTATGTGGGTAACTTGGGGCATTTTCCCCAGAGCTCACCCAAAAATGGCTAAAATGGTTAAAACTGAGTAAAATACTCCAAACTGAAGGTTAGCGTAGGCAGTGGGGAGACGTCATACCCATTCTAACCCCAACAATGTTGATAATCCCTCAAGGCCCCCCCCCCCCCCCGAACAACCAGTATGGCATGGTGAGGATGATGGCGTCATCCTTGAAAGAGGCCCAAGGAGAGATGGCGCTATGTTGCAGAGGGACCAGGAGGGTGCCGGAGGTGACTTGGAAGAGAGGCAAGAGCCTCATAGCAGACGGAACTGTCACCGGAGTAATGGAACAAGTGGGGGGTCATGTGACCTAGTGACCCACCCCTAGGAGCCCTAGGCACCAACCTCAGGGATACAAGCCCTATAATGAGGCAGTTAGCAATGCCACTAAGCCATAGTACTCCTAAGAGAAGGACCAAAAGGTCTAACCATAACCTCCACTCAAAAAATGCTGGATGACGGCCCTCTTGGTCTGAAAAAAAATGAGCCTCTCCTTGGGGGCACGTCTGAAGGTGCGCTGGTACTGGTACCACATAACAATGGCTCCAACTATAGGACGAGTGCTCTTCCGGGAAGTGCTAAAGAACCTATGAATCTTCTGGTACCTGTAGACCTACACACACATCAAATATCCAAGGAGATCAATAGCATCATGAGGCAGACACGTCCATCATGCGGCCCGACTCCTGCCTTGCTTAGTATCAGGATATGAAAAATAAACTGAATAACGAGCAGACTAAATGAAAGAACGACAAATGCAATAATAAGGTAATGGTATATGCCTAACTTAAATGAAACAAATCCTACCTATGCTAAACCTAAGAATCCATAAGGGTTAAGTGAAATCATACCACCAAAGTAACCATTTGAGTACGCAATTCATATCTGATCCTTTACCTTTGTATTTAGAGAGAATCCATGATAAGATCTCATTGATCACAAAGCAAATACATACCAAAATCTCCATCAGGATAGGATATGAAGGTTGGGTGACTACGAGGACCTGGAAGCTTTGGTATTATTGCCATGGAGAAGGATTGCTTCGACAAGCTTCATTTATCCACAATTCTACTAGACTTGTGTTTGGGCCATCTCCATCATACATCTGCATTGAGAAAAAAATTTGCCTGAAACTGGTCGGTTGATTTTGAACTTGGGAGGCCATTAGTAGGGGTGGAACCTTGTGAATCTTCATATGTCAGCTGCAACCTCTCCCCGCATCTGCTTAAACATTTCTTTGGACATACGAATATATCGCTCATATTTGTTGTCATAAGCATGTTAGTACCTCCAATGATCTTTAAAATTTTGAGGTTGTCAACCACATAATCTATGCCTTCGCATTTCAAGCGAAAAGATAAACATTAGTAATCATGACAATGTGAAAAGAATGTCATACATGTCCACGTACCTATATTGGTTGTATTGAAATACATCATTGAAAACTTACCGATACTGGACAAAAAGGGTTGAACACTTCTTGTAGAATGTTGTTGGTTAGGGCACATCATGGACTGGAAGACAGTGGAAAAACTCTGCATATGGCAATCGACAACATGCACCACATCTCACACTATTCCATCATCGAGCAAAGCAAAAGGGTTGATCCATTCTTCATTGATGGCAGAGTAAGCTTCTTCGCCCAAACGTGTGCTCGGGAGAGGGTCCACCATGATGCTACAAGGTCTTGAAGAATCGTACACAGGTGGACCAAGGAACTTCCAATAATCATAGTCTTTTGTAAACCTGTAATTTCCTTCCAAGAGAGCCAAAATATCATAAGAAACTGTAACCTGAGGGTATGGACTATGGAGAACTCGTCATTTCTTCAGTTTCTTCAACCAAGGCTCCTTTCTCTTCATCTTTAGGACTCCCTTTATCTTCAGTCATAAGGGCTATTACATCATTTACCAAGTCCCGAACAATAGCTTCTTCGAGCAAACCTTCGGAGATTTGATCTTCATCATCAACTTCCTCGTCAAGGACTGTTTCATGTTCCCCTAAGACCTCTTCATCAATATCCATATGCTTGTCCTTTATAATCTTCAGGATTTCTTCCTTAGCACTGGGACTCCATTGAACGCAGAATGCCTCAACCAGTTGGAAAAAGGAAAATATCCTCTTAGGAGGGAGTCCTTCATACCAAGCATCCATATCCTGATCACCTCCTAGTTCGAAGGACATTATGAACAACTGCATAATGGTGTCCTCGTCTGTGATATCCCATGCCACCAGAACTTCTTTGAACTTCATAACATGTGTTGTAACGATATCTTCACCCTTGTGGAACATTGTGATAGACTTCATACAACAATGTTTATCAAACCTATTCGGGTATCTCGGAATGTTTGAGAAGTCAAACGGATCGAGAATACCCATATCTTCTGCTTCTCAATGTTGATGTTGTAGGGCACTTCTTTTTTATTTTCTTCATAAGGAGTCGCCAAGAGAGACCTGCCAAGTTAGACTTAAACAAATCTCACCAAAGTACTAAACAAGTACGTACTTGAGATGATGGGCTAAGTTATTGGTGGAGTCGCCAAATAAACCTGTCAAGTTAGTCCTTACAAAAAATATATATGTATTAATGACAAGGACGTACCTTAAGATTTAACAAAGCAACGTTTTCGATAGGGGATGGAAAATATGACTCGAGTAACACACCCTAATAGTTCAAAAGTGTCCTCGGCAACGGCGCCAAAAATGTTACCAGACAAACTAATAGGGCTAGTGTCTAATGAACAAATGCAAGGAGAAAGTGACCACTTTCACCTCAATCACTCCTCCAACTACTTCGGAGAGTCGGAACCTCCAAGGGGAGAGCCCTTCAATAATCTGCAAGACACTTAAGACAAAACAACTATCCCTCCTAGACAACCAACTTAGACACCAGTGCCTTAAGAATAAGTGTGACTATTCAATGTGGTAATGCAAGCATTAACCTAATGATATAGTGAATAGCAATAGGACAATCTTTTGGTAAAGAGATCATTCATCAATTGGAATGATGAACAATGTAGCACAAATCATCCAACAACAAAGAATATAATCACTAGTCACCAATAAGTTATGCAAGGACTGATATCATAATCAATTATAGAGCAGTAGGTTAAATACAAAAATGTGTAATAAATGTGCCTTCAAAACATTCAAAGTAACTGATAACCTTTAACCAGTTTTATGACAACCACTGTAATCAGTTTTCAGACTTTGAGTAAAATGTTAACAACAACATAACAGTGTTATAGCAGTCAAATACATAGCAGTTTGCAACAGTAGTAAGATATTTCAAGATGTGTATAATCATGTGAACAATTAACATTCAATTTCTAACCACTTCCTTCATGCATTAACAAGAAATTTTCAGACTGTGTATAGGTGATTTCAGACCTTGTTCATTATGTAAAACAATCCACAAAATAATTGCAAATTATGTCAATACTTCACCCCCCTTTTTGTGGTTTATATCTGTAGGAAAGAGAGCAAGTTTGGTGGTTGTCAAAGGCAGACAGTCTGCTGCCCTAGTAGATTGTTTTGTAGCAAAAAAGAAGGCTATAACAGCCTTTGGGAAGACCCCAAATGGAGGACCGATACCTTAAAGGGAAGACCAAGGGTTGTTTGGGAAGACCAGGGGGTACAGGAATAAGGTCCATGGAAGGAGAGGAAGAAGGGAAAGAAGGAAAGAGGAAGAAAGGGAAGAGGAGAAGGAAAGAGAAAGAAAGGGAAGAGGAGGTAGGAAGGAAAGGAGAGAAGAGGAGAGGGCAACGAAATGGAGGAAGGCAAGATGAAGGTGTAGGAGGGAGTCACTAAGGTTAGGGAGGAAACCCTAAGTCTGAATTTAGGGCAGAAAATCGTATTTTAAGGGTTAGGGTTTAATTAATATACAAAACAAAAAATAAAACTTAATTACAAAAGAAATGCAAAACTTTACCCTAAAAATAATATTTACACATGTACAATTAGGGTTTTTAGAAATTTTTGATATTTTAAAATTTTTAGGGCTTCCTAAAATTTTGCCCTAAGGTTTTTACGGCTAAAGAAGGTAGGGAAAAATTGGATGAGAGGGTCGAAATTTTAAAAAAGCCAAAAAATCGAAAAAAAATAATTTTTTTATTTTCTAGGGTTTTTAATATAAAATTGCAGACCTAATTCTACATGAAAATGCAAATTTACACATGAAAATGCAAGTGAAATTTAGTAAAAGTTGATAACTTAGGGTTTCAATAGGTGTTACCCCAAACCCTAGCCTTAGAGGAAGGTGAGCGACCTTCCTCTTGGAGGTAATTCTCCTTGTCAACTAGGTTAGGGCTTCTTGAAACAACCCCTAGGGTTCATTTCAAGATCCTAAACTAGGGCAAAGTTTAAGCTCCAAGGCTATACTTTGTAAAAACCTCCTCTTAGCAGCGTTTCTACTATGTTAAGGGGATAGAAAAGGCAAGCAAAAGCCCTATTCAAAGAGAATATATACCTAGGGATACCATTCAATCATTCAAGATGCAAATTTACCTACCATTCATCAAGTAAACCTTAAAAATGTAAAGACTTATTTGAGCATGAGTTATTCCAACCATTCTAGCATCCACAAAGCATTAGCAAGACAAAGAAAGCACCCAACTTCATCCAAGAGCAAGAAAAATCATCCCTCCAAGAGGTGCACATCACTCCATAAGGCCTTTCTAGGGTTAAAAAGTAGCATAATGAATTTTATCGCATAATTTGTGATTTGAAAATGAAGTAAGGAGACTTTATTTATATGTTCTTGTTGTCACCTAAGCTGTAGTTACCCCTATGGATGTATCCACTCATGGATGGCAATTGGGAAGGGCAACTCTAAAGGTGCAACCAAGATCACCTCGACCTCCAATAGATGGTTGTCACGCCAATCGAGGCAACCTTCACTTTATGTTATCTAGCCTAGACAACAAAGGGGGAGACCCGATCTACTCCTGACATGAGAGATCAAAACCAAGACACCAAATCAAGTTTTTTCTAAGTGAAGTAAGGTGTATGGTTTATCCTAGACCTTAGGATGAAGTCACAAGGCAAGAGGGGTTCAATGAGTATAGCTTTGGTTCATTATTGATGTGAGAGTGACTTATGATTTGTGAAATAGGATCCAGGATTAAAGTACTAGTTCAATGTGAGAAAATCCACTGCCTTGGGAACAGTGTCCAATGCAAGGTAGTTTAGGGGTTGAATTGGGGCTAACTAGTACAAGTGACACGCTTGATCATGCAGTATGATGGCATCAAAGGGTTTAGTTTACCACACAAGGGTCAAACCACAAGTTAATCCAACAATCTAGGAAAGTCGAATTGACTTGGAGAGAAACCAGTGCCTTGGGAGTTGGGATTATGGAGTCAAAGTAAAGCTAACTTGTGGTTAAGAACTCCTATTGCATGAGACAAGTGGGAAATTGAAGTCTTGATGGATGAATAGGTCTATATCTAGGTTTGACCTAAGTGGACCACAATCCCTTAAAACAAGGAATGCTATCCCCAAGGCAAGATTTGACAAGGTGACCTACTAGACCTAAGTTTTGAATTATTCCCGTTCCAAATCCACGAAAATCTCAAGTACCCATGTCCTAGAAGTGGACAAACTCCCTTCTCCAAGGTGGTGCGACAAGGCCCAAGGAGGCCTAAAAGTGGGATAAGTGGGGTCAAGACATGTCCGATAGCATCCAAACTTTAGATTCAAGTAGGTTGATCAATGGGGAGTGTGGATCTACAATTTCAAGGCAATCTGATGGCTAGATCTTACTAGATCTGAGTTTGAAGCTACCAAGTGGTCCAAAATGGGGATTAAATCCCTTGAAATGTGGAATAGGGCCCACAAGGTAGAAATCAGAAAAGTGACAATCTGGGGGTAGGTTATTGGATATGTAGATCATGAATCAAGCGAGATCTCACCTACCCACATACTAGATCTAGATCAACTCACCAAACTAGGAAGTGCGCCCTTGCTTGGAGAGGCTAAATGCCTTGGGAAGAGGGTCAAATGGAAGCCAATCCTCACCAAACTATAGATCCGGGATGCCGTGGATACTATAGAGGTGGGTTTTTAATATCTTACCCAAGAAGCCACTAGATTTTAGTAGATCTGAAAAAATGTAAAAATGGGGTTTTGATTAATTAGGGTTTTAAATGTTTTAGACAAGTGGATAGATCATGGAAAGAAATTACCTTGAGATCATACCTGAGTGATGTGAATGAGATGCCTTGATGTTGAGGAAAATTCCCGCAGAGATCAAATGAGAGATTGTTGATTTTGCTCGCCAAATTGATGCCCTAGCCCACAAGTGTGCCCTCCTCTACCTGTCAATCCAAGGAAAATCGATTTCAATCAGAGAGGTCAAGTATGGAGGAAATACAAGTAAAATGCAATGATAACATAGAATAGAAGGTCCTGGGACAGTTAAACTCCCTGTTACCAACGAAGAGATCCAAAGAAGAAGTAGGGAGAGTCTTCCCCTACCAATACTTCCTCCTTAAAGCAAATCGACCTCCACCTGTAGATGCAAAAAATGTGGTACAAAAGATATGGCAAAACAAGATCTCCAATAACTCAGTGCAAAGGAAGAACCAACGAACGAACACCAAAAACATTCACCACAACACTGGAGATAGATGCAATAATAATTTTCTATTCCAATAATCCAGAGCCACAAGTCCCCTTTACAATGAGAAGCTCTCTCCTTTAAATAGGAAAGAGAGGCATCAAAATCCTAACCACTTTTTGAATGAGTGGCTAAGATTAAAAGATACAAATGTCTAATCAATGGTTGAGATGAGCTCAACAATAAAATACATGGATCACTAATAAAATATAATATGAGTGGACAAAATCGCCCTAGAAGAGGGGAATCCCACCAAATCATGATGACAAAATATAATAAGAGGCTTATGGTGGGTCCAACGGGTAATTTTATCCACCCTTGGTCAATCCCCATAGCACAATAATAATAAAATAGTCATCAATATACCAAATCGTGCCTCTATGGTCAAATCGTAGGCCTCAAAAGACCTCAAAAATCATCAGAAAGTGCCATAAGTGATGGATGTGGGCCCCGATGAAGCTGAAACTGCTGGAGGAGGTGTGGAAGACATCGATCCATCATCACTGATCATCCCATGCCATAACATTGCCTCAGTAGCTCAAATCGATTTCCTCAATAGCCATTTCTACCAATCCTGAAATGCCTCGGGAAGCGTGAAACTGCCCCAAACTACCTCCTGGAGTGCCTGCGCTGTCAAGGTGAGGGCACCAGTGTGTCCGGGAGGGGGGTAATATGGTAAAAACAAGTGGCTGGACCACCCCCTCCAAGAACAGCGCCCTAGGTCAACCGGATAAAAATCACATCTGCTCTGACAGGGCCTCCGACAGACCAAAACTGCACTGGGATAGCCTACTGAGGCTCAATCATCACTATAAGTGCCCGGAGCTGAAAACAAACTGTCTCATTGGACTCAGAAGGTCCAAATCCATCCAAGATGTGTACTCATACACCATATGAGTCTCTGCCTGATCAATATATATATCCAATATACCAAAACATGGCAAATAATAATAATCTGTAAATGATCAAATATTGCTGTAAACCATGAATCATCATCATAACCCTGTAGCTACTGCATGGAATCATCATGTATGTGTACATAAACCATATATCATCTATCCATATCATCATAAGGTCCAACCATCTCATGTCCTATGGTTGACCTTGGTCAAACTAGGTTTGATCAAGTCAACATGACCAAATATAACTCAGATCTATCATCAAAAGCTGCTGCAAAGTGTCAAAGGTTAATGCATGTTCTACAACTTATTCAAATAACAATTATAACACAAAGTAATCATTACTGGCGATCTAAATCCAAATATATAATGTCATTAATTATTATTAATACTCAGACTAGACTTTCAAGATCATACTCATTTCATAGCTGTGATCAATTTGCTAGTGAAGGGTGAAGGCTAAAATAACTGGCTAGGCTAAGGGATGACTTGACTAACTTAACTTTGTGACACTTTGGCAAAGGGAAAGGGAATACACACCATAGTATATACTGAATGAGCAACAACACAGGGAATGGCGGTGTCTCACAAATGGATGAGTTGTTCAAAGAGGGTTTATTCACCTTTAACAGATGCGCACAATCCATAATACAAATAAGGCTAGCAATTGTTTTGATATAGCATTTAAGTTCCATTGCTTTTTGGGCTTGAAGTTTCCATAGCCTTGCTCTATGTGTGTTTATAAACACATTGCATAGATTTTCATTTATTTTAGGCTTTCTGCTGCAGGTGTGTTTTTAAGGCACTTGTTTACCTGAGCACTTCTAGGTGTGTCATAGACAGCTTGTTTACCTAGGTATTTACATTTCCAAAAGATATAACATTTTATTTTCATGGCCATTTTCATTTGGCATGCTTTTCATTCATGTGTGTTTAGAAACACATTGCATGAATGGGCTTTTCATACAAGATATAGCATTTCATTTTTTCCAGACTTATTATTCATGGCAGCACTAAAAGTTTTAGGTTTGGCCAACACAGCTTTAGTGACTAGGGGGAATTCACAAGGAACTCCAACTCACCATAGGCAAGTTTTGTCACCAACTCAGAGCCGAGACACAATAAACAGGGAAGCTCATCCAATACAGAGGCTACAGTGGAGAAAAGATCCTCCATGTCACTAGTCAAGTAGTAAGTCAGGGTGATAAACTAAAAGGTTGGCAATGGATGGATGAAGACAATGAATAATGGAGCTGACACTAGCAAGCCAAGGTACGGTGAAATGATCACCTCTATTCTTCCTAAGGAGGGTAAGACCAATGAGTATGAATAGTGAACTTCTAAGTCTGAGTAGGGACAATATAATATATAATAAGATCAACCAGGTCCACATATCTATATGATCGCCAGATCATGACACTAAGTGCTAAGACATGCTATAAGAATAAGTATAAAAGCAATATAACCATAACACAATGATATACCTGTTGAGTCATATACCTAACTGCTCATCAACCTGTACCATCATCTATCCTCTGAAACTGCATGCTGTAACTCTGGGCACTACTGACTGCTCTGTACCAATGGTATAATGGCTACATCGGTCATCTCTCTGAGTGTCCTGAGACTCAGTCATGGCGTGGGGAATATACACTGTTGTCCACAATCTGATAGTGATCTAATATAGATGCTCATCTCAGCATCTCAAATGTAAGGGAACTGGCTGAATAGTGTACTGGAATCAAAAAAATAATGTATGGTAGCCTGGCTACTATATATGTGATAGCATCTGGCTCCGGCTGGGACAAGTGCTCTGCTGGAATGAGCGCTTGAGAACCTCAGAATCTCTGGTCCTCGAACTCTGCTACTCGAATCCACAATCCAGCACTCTACCATTTTGCTTCCAGCTTTTATTTTTGCAACCTATTTCTGCATTCACAAACATCAAAAATACCTCATGCCGCATGTGTGGGAAAAATATAAAACCAACTGAAATAAATTCTATTCGATGTCAGAAATATAAATGCAGCACGAAAATTAGACTACTAACATAATTTGCAAAATTTGAAATTTATTGTGCAGGAAAAAGAAAAGTGACAGGTACTCAATTAAACTAGGGGCTTACAAAGAAGCTTAGAAATAAACAAAGTGCCAGACTCAATGGCTGAAAAGACTAACTACTGCCCAAGTAGGCTTATTTGGTTTCCTACCTACTCTAATCTAACCAATCATCACAAGTGCTAGGTAAAATCATAAATCCAGTGCAACCATTCATCAAACATATTAGTGATTCTTCTTTGATTTCT
Organism: Larix kaempferi; assembly: GCA_027924585.1. Classification (NCBI taxonomy): domain Eukaryota; kingdom Viridiplantae; phylum Streptophyta; class Pinopsida; order Pinales; family Pinaceae; genus Larix; species Larix kaempferi. Next base: position 459,116 of record BSBM01000926.1, on the reverse strand, counting down.
GGTAATGAAACAAGTCATGATTGGATTAAAGATCAGAGAATTTGATAATGCAATCTTCCAGGTTTGTTCAAAAATTGAATAAAGGTTTGAATGGTGCAAAATGAAATCATGCCAAGGAAAAGGTTGACTGATGCAAACATCCTCCATCCAAGAATTGATAGGATCATAAAATTAATGCAAGTTATTGCTTAAGATTGATGGAGGAAAAATATAAGGTTTGTAACTCAATTCTTTTTCACAGAACATAACTTCCTCATTTACTTCTCTTACATATTCAATTTTGTTCTCCCTGGGATTAATGATCAAATAGAAACCAAGTGGGGATAATGTAAAGTTTAAAGGACGGAAAAACAAAGTCAAACCCACTTGATGCTCAAAAATGGAGAAAAGGTGAAATTGATCTTTAAATATCTTTTCTAGCCACAAAGAATGATTGATAACTTGACAACAAGCATTATAGTTCCAAAGTGACTGAAAAAGGAAATGAAGTGCTTTTTCTCCAAACATGTAATCATGCTTATACTTCTTTTTGAAAATTTCCAAGGCAAAAGATTGACTAGAGCACCAACCCAAAGATGATTGAAAGAGTTGCGAAGGGAGGGTGGATTGCAAATATGAAAATTCTCCCAAATGGATAAACAAGCTCGACCTTAGATTTTGATAATAGAAAACATTCTTTATTCTAGGAATAATTTCGAGTTTTTGATCAAATTTAATATTTATAACCTGAAGACAAGATTGGCCATAACTATCTAACTCTAAGTTATCTTGATTAAAGATGAAAAAAGGAAAATTTAAAGATTCATTGTAAGAAGTGGAACAAAGATTAGAACACCTAGTATGATTTATTAACTCTTCCTCATCTTGATATTGATCTTTTATTAATTCATCATTAAAATTATAAGAGGATAAGTGATCATTTTCATTTAATTTGCCAGGGATAAAATTAATAATTTCATTTAACATATCCTGATTATTTGCAAAATGATCACCTGAAATCACCACTAGAGGATCTTGATCTATATCCCTACTTTCTTCTTCTTCAGTAAGTTGATAAGGAATTGAATGATCACTAAAGACAGAATGACTAATGAGTTTCTCTGAGGGAGGAACTTCAGCAGACCTGTTAACTAAAAGCTCATCCTCAGAAATTCCCTCAGGATCAGGACTAGGGCTACCTAAAAAGCAATTTGAAAACTTATGGTTTGCACAATGATTAAAGATTTGACTTTCGATTGACTCAAAAGTAGAAGACTTATCATCAGAAGAAATTGGGCAGGAAAGGTCATCTCCGGATGTTGACAAATTACTTGATATTTGACTATTAAATGATTCCACAATAGGATCGGAAAGAGGAAGGTTTTGATCTTGGATTTGATTTGAAAGATACATATCATCGAATTCACTTCCCCATTCTTCTAGGAATTTATTTTCAAACATGTCATAACCAGAAATGCTATTGGGTTTCAAATTCGAAAGCCAGAGTCCAGCTCTTTCTTTGAAAGATGAAGCCAATAGTCTCATACACACATCCTCATGGGTTATGGATAATTCTTTAATAATTTCCCCAAAAAGTTCAAGGTGTCTTTTAGCAGAGATTTCATAACTTCCATCGAAAATAGGCAACCTTGCACATGCTTGATGAGGAATATGCTGAGGATACCCAACAATTTTTGAAAAGTCAAAAACTTTTAAACGACTGAAAGTTCTAGGTCGCTCAGAAGCAGCCATGGATAATTTTTTTATTTTATATTTTTTATATTTTTAATTATTAATATTTTTATATTTATTTTTAAATTTAGAGCCTGAAAACAAAATGATGCACCCCATGGGTTCTAGATAATGATAAGATCCGTCTTAATTATATTGTTGTAACGATGTAAATGAGCTCACTCCTCAGCGGAGTCACGGTTGGGAGTCGCCAGGTAGATTTAAACTCTTCTACCGAGATATGTGTCGTTGTATATGCAGGAGAGAGTGAATAATGACTACTAGCTTGTCCGAGGTAAGCCCTATGCTTTCAATACCAAAATGTTAGGCAAAGAAAATAGGAGGGCTTTAAGAAAAATATGTCGAACCAGGGTAAGCTATTGCCTTCCCTAGCAACGGCGCCAAAATGTTGTCACCTAAGCTGTAGTTACCCCTATGGATGTATCCACTCATGGATGGCAATAGGGAAGGGCAACTCTAAAGGTGCAACCACGATCACCTCGACATCCAATAGATGGTTGTCACGCCAGTCGAGGCAACCTTCACTTTATGTTATCTAGCCCAGACAACAAGGGGGGAGACCCGATCTACTCCCGACAGGAGAGATCAAAACCAAGACACCAAATCAAGTTATTTCTAAGTGAAGTAAGGTGTATGGTTTATCCTAGACCTTAGGATGAAGTCACAAGGCAAGTGAGGGGTTCAATGAGTATAGGTTTGGTTCATTATTGATGTGAGAGTGACTTATAATTTGTGAAATAGGATCCAGGATTAAAGTACTAGTTCAATGTGAGAAAATCCACTGCCTTGGGAACCGTGTCCAATGCAGGGTAGTTTAGGGGTTGAATTGGGGCTAACTAGTACAAGTGACATGCTTGATCATGCAGTATGATGGCATCAAAGGGTTTAGTTTACCACACAAGGGTCAAACCACAAGTTAATCCAACAATCTAGGAAAGTCGAATTGACTTGGAGAGAAACCAGTGCCTTGGGAGTTGGGATTATGGAGTCAAAGTAAAGTTAACTTGTGGTTAAGAACTGCTATTGCTTGAGACAAGTGGGCAATTGAAGTCTTGATGGATGAATAGGTCTAGATCTAGGTTTGACCTAAATGGACCACAATCCCTTAAAACAAGGAATGTTATCCCCAAGGCAAGATTTCACAAGGTGACCTACTAGACCTAGGTTTTCAATTATTCTCGTTCCAAATCCACGAAAATCTCAAGTACCCATGTCCTAGAAGTGGACAAACTCCCTTCTCCAAGGTGGTGCGACTTTGCCCAAGGAGGCCTAAAAGTGGGATAAGTGGGTTCAAGACACGTCCGATAGCATCCAAACTTTAGATCCAAGAGGTTGATCAATGGGGAGTGTGGATCTACAATTTCAAGGCAATCCGATGGCTAGATCTTACTAGATCTGAGTTTGAAGATACCAAGTGGTCCAAAATGGGGATTAAATCCCTTGAAATGTGGAATAGGGCCCACAAGGTAGAAATCAGAAAAGTGACAACCGAGGGGTAGGTTATTGGATGTGTAGATCATCAATCAAGCGAGATCTCACCTACGCACATACTAGATCTAGGTCAACTCACCAAACTAGGAAGTGCGCCCTTGCTTGGAGAGGCTAAATGCCTTGGGAAGAGGGTCAAATGGAAGCCAATCCTCACCAAACTATAGATCCGGGATGCCGTGGATACTATAGAGGTGGGTTTTTAATATCTTACCCAAGAAGCCACTAGATCTTAGTAGATCTGAAAAAATGTAAAAATGGGGTTTTGATTAATTAGGGTTTTAAATGTTTTAGACAAGTGGATAGATCATGGAAAGAAATTACCTTGAGATCATACCTGAGTGATGTGAATGAGATGCCTTGATGTTGAGGAAGATTCCCGCAGAGATCAAATGAGAGATTGTTGATTTTGCTTGTCAAATTGATGCCCTAGCCCACAAGTGCGCCCTCCTCTACCTGTCAATCCAAGGAAAATCGATTTCAATCAGAGAGGTCAAGTATGGAGGAAATACAAGTAAAATGCAATGATAACATAGAATAGAAGGTTTTGGGACAATAATACTAACTATTACCAACGAAGAGATCCAAAGAAGAAGCAGGGAGAGTCTTCCCCTACCAATACTTCCTCCTCAAAGCAAATCGGCCTCCACATTTAGATGCAAAAAATGTGGTACAAAAGATATGGCAAACCAAGATCTCCAATAACTCAGTGCAAAGGAAGAACCAACGAACGAACACCAAAAACATTCACCACAACACTGGAGATAGATGCAATAATAATTTTCTATTCCAATAATCTAGAGCCACAAGTCCCCTTTACAATGAGAAGCTCTCTCCTTTAAATAGGAAGGAGAGGCATCAAAATCCTAACCACTTTTTGAATGAGTAGCTAAGATTAAAAGATACAAGTGTCTAATCAATGGTTGAGATGAGCTCAAATATAAAATACATAGATCACTAATAAAATATAATATGAGTGGACAAAATCGCCCTAGAAGAGGGGAATCCCACCAAATCATGATGACAAAATATAATAAGAGGCTTATGGTGGGTCCAAGGGGTAATTTTATCCACCCTTGGTCAATCCCCATAACACAATAATAATAAAATAGTCATCAATATACCAAATCGTGCCTCTATGGTCAAATCGTAGGCCTCAAAAGACCTCAAAAATCATCAGAAAGTGCCATAAGTGATGGATGCGGGCCCCGATGAAGCTGAAACTACTGGAGGAGGTGTGGAAGACATCGATCCATCATTACTGATCATCCCATGCCATAACATTGCCTCAGTAGCCCAAATCGATTTCCTCAATAGCCATTTCTACCAATCCTGAAATGCCTCGGGAAGCGTGAAAATGCCCCAAACTACCTCCTGGAGTGCCTGCGCTGTCAAGGTGAGGGCACCAGTGTGTCCGGGAGGGGGGGTAATATGGTAAAAACAAGTGGCTGGACCACCCCCTCCAAGCACAGCACCCTAGGTCAACCGGATAAAAATCACATCTGCTCTGACAGGGCCTTCGAGAGACCAAAACTGCACCGGGATAGCCTACTGAGGCTCAATCATCACTGTAAGTGCCCGGAACGGAAAACAAACTGTCTCATTGGACTCAGAAGGTCCAAATCCATCCAAGATGAATACTCATACACCATATGAGTCTCTGCCTGATCAGTATATATATCCAATATACCGGAACAGGGCAAATAATAATAATCTGTAAATGATCAAATATCGCTGTAAACCATGAATCATCATCATAACCCTGTAGCTGCTGCATAGAATCATCATGTATGTGTACATAGACCATATATCATCTATCCATATCATCATAAGGTCCAACCATCTCATGTCCTAAGGTTGACCTTGGTCAAACTAGGTTTGACCAAGTCAACATGACCAAATATAACTCAGATCTATCATCGAAAGCTGTCGCAAAGTGTCAAAGGTTAATGCATGCTCTACAACTTATTCAAATAACAATTATAACACAAAGTAATCATTACTAGCGATCTAAATCCAAATATATAATGTCATTAATTATTATTATTACTCAGACTAGACTTTCAAGATCATACTCACTTCATAGCTGTGATTAATTTGCTAGTGAAGGGTGAAGGCTAAAATAACTGGCTAGGCTAAGGGATGACTTGACTGACTTAACTTTGTGACACTTTGGCAAAGGGAAAGGGAATACACACCATAGTATATACTGAATGAGCAACAACACAGGGAATGGCGGTGTCTCACAAATGGATGACTTGTTCAAAGAGGGTTTATTCACCTTTAACAGATGCGCACAATCCATAATACAAATAAGGCCAGCAATTGTTTTGATATAGCATTTAAGTTCCATTGCTTTTTGGGACTGAAGTTTCCATAGCCTTGGTCTATGTGTGTTTATAAACACATTGCATAGATTTTCATTTATTTTAGGCTTTCTGCTGCAGGTGTGTTTTTAAGGCACTTGTTTACCTGAGCACTTCTAGGTGTGTCATAGACAGCTTGTTTACCTAGGTATTTACATTTCCAAAAGATATAACATTTTATTTTCATGGCCATTTTCATTTGGCATGCCTTTCATTCATGTGTGTTTAGAAACACATTGCATGAATGGGCTTTTCATGCAAGATATAACATTTCATTTTTTCCAGACTTTGTATTCATGGCAGCACTAAAAGTTTCAGGTTTGGCCAACACAACTTTAGTGACTAGGGGGAATTCACAAGGAACTCTAACTCACCATAGGCAAGTTTTGTCACCAACTCAGAGCCGAGACACAATAAACAGGGAAGCTCATCCAATACAGAGGCTACAGTGGGGAAAAGATCCTCCATGTCACTAGTCAAGTAGTAAGTCAGGGTGATAAACTAAAAGGTAGGCAATGGATGGATGAAGACAATGAATAATGGAGCCGACACTAGCAAGACAAGGTACGGTGGAATGATCACCTCTATTCTCCCTAAGGAGGGTAAGACCAATGAGTATGAATAGTGAACTTCTAAGTCTGAGTAGGGACAATATAATATATATAATAAGATCAACTAGGTCCACATATCTATATGATTGCCAGATCATGACACTAAGTGCTAAGACATGCTATAAGAATAAGTATAAAAGCAATATAACCATAACACAATGATATACCTGCTGAGTCATATACCTAACTGCTCATTAACCTGTACCATCATCTGTCCTCTGAAACTGCAGGCTGTAACTCTGGGCACTACTGACTGCTCTGTACCAATGGTATAATGGCTACATCGGTCATCTCTCTGAGTGTCCTGAGACTCAATCATGGCGTGGAGAATATATACTGTTGTCCACAATCTGATAGTGATCCAATATAGATGCTCATCTCAGCATCTCAAATGTAAGGGAACTGGCTGAATAGTGTGCTGGAATCAGAAAAATAATGTATGGTAGCCTAGCTACTATATATGTGATAATAGTTCTCACACTCACTTTTACAAAATAACCAGGCCTACATGCCTTAAAATGTCAATTTAAAATTATAACATGTCAACTTAACATTATAACATAAAATAATATAAAATAGTCAAATCAGTGGGTAACTTGGGGCATTTTCCCCAAAGTTGACCCGAAACTGGATAAAATGGCTAAAACTAAGCAAAATATTCCAAAATGAAGGTGGAGTAGGCAGGGGGGGACGTCATACCCCCTTTAACCCCAACAGTGTCGATAATCCCTCAACGCCCCCCCCAGAACAAGCAATACGGCCTGGTGAGATGATGATGTCATCCTTGGAAGAGGCCCAAGGAGAGAGAGCGTTATGTTGCAGAGGGACTAGGACGATGCCGGAGGTGACCTGGAAGAGAGGCAAGAGCCTTATAGCAAACGGAACTGTCACCGAAGTAGTGGAACAAGGGGGTCATGTGACCTAGTGACCCACCCCTGGGAGCCCTAGACACCAACCTTAGGGCTACAAGCCCTATAATGAGGCAGTCAACAATGCCACTAAGCCATAGTACTCCTAAGAGAAGGAAAAAAAGGTCTGACCATAACCTCCACTCAGAAAATGTTGGATAACAACCCTCCTAGTCTAAAAAAAGATGCCACTCTCCCCCTGGGGTCACGTCTGAAGTTGTGTTGGTACTGGTACCACGTAATAGAGCTCATAGAAAATGTGTAACAATAGTAAATAAACACCATTAAATGCACTGAAACGTTCTTGGAAAATTGTGCCAACTCCTTGGAAATCATTCCCAAACTGTTGTACAGCATGTACGGCCCTCCAAACAACAAGAATACCTCGAAATTTGTGCCCATAAAACTGTTGTACAGTACCTCAAATTTTGTGCCCAAATTCTATTGTAAAGTTTCTAGAAATTCATGCCCTCTTCTTATTGTACGGCCTCTCGATTTTTGTGCTCGGGAATCAGTTGTAAGGCTTGCAATAAATGTGTTGTACGACCTTCATTAAATGTTGTATTCTTCTTGGGAATCGTGCCTCCTTTATTCTCTTGGAAAGTGCGCCCCCTTTGTTGCTCTCTTCTCCTCTCTTCTTCATCTCTCTTGCTCTCTCTTCTCAATGTGTCTATATCTCTCCTTGGATGTCCATAACCTGCTCATCTGTAGAAATGTACTGAAGTTGCACTGCCCCTCTCTGAACATAGTCCCAGATGAAGTGGTACTTGATCTCAATGTGTTTCGACCAGTTGTGAAACACTGGATTCTCCAAGATTTTAATGAACTCTTTTTGTCACAATGAATCACCGTCGAAAGCAACTCCTGACCAAATAAGCCAACAAGTAGCTTGCAAAGCCATATGGCCTCAGACCTTGCCAAACTAGCATCCATATACTCTGCCTCGGCAGGACTCAATGCAACCGACTTTTGTTTCCTGTTGAACCAGGACACTACTGTCGAGCCCAGGCTAAAGCAACACTTAGAGGTGCTCTTCTTGTCAATAGCATTGCCTACCCAATCTAAGTCACTGAAAGCAACCAGCCTAACTCCACCCTCCTGGACATAACTCAACCCAAAATATACAGTGCCACGCAAGTAACAGAGAACATGTTTTGTTGCGATCCAATCCACTCTCCTAGGTTCCACCATAAACTGACTAAGAGTGTTCACAGCAAAACAAATATCTGGTTTGGTGTTGACCAGATACATCAAGGACCCAATCAGCTGATGATACAATGTGGAATCAACCAACTCTGGATCAAAAGTAGCAAGCTTCTTCAAGTTGGTCGTCATGGGTGTCGACATAGGCCCGCAATCCACCATCTCAAATCTCTCCAAGATCTCAATTGCATACTTCCACTATCTAAGAAAAATCTAACCTAGACTCTGCCACACCTCCAACCCCCAAAAAGTAACGCATCAGACCAATATCCTTCATCATGAACTTTGTAGCTAGATCCCTCTTGCATTCGCTAATGAGCTTTTTTGACCCCATAAGAAAGAGGTCATCCACATAAAAGATAAGAATAAGTGGATCCTCACCAACTTGGATGTACTATAGATTCGGATCCACTTCACTCTTCACAAAACCCAACTGTAATAAGTAAATGTCAATCCTAGCATACCAAGCTCTAGGAGCTTCCTTGAGTCCGTAGAGAGCCTTTTTCAATCTGCACACATGAGACTATCTCCCATGCACCTAAAATCCCAATAGATGCTTAATATACACTTCCTCTTTTATGATGCCATTCAAAAATGCAATCTTCACATCCATCTGATGAAGACTCTAATCCATCTCTGCTGCAATGGACATGATAGCCTTGATGGAAGTATACCTCACTACTGGTGCGAAGATCTCTTCATAATCTACTCCCTCTACCTATGAGAACACCCAAGCCACAAACCGAGGTTTGTACTTCTCAATGCTTCCATCCGCGACATGCTTGATTTTGTAGAGCCACTTGGAAGTCATCACTAACTTCCCCTCAGGTCTTGGAACAACCTCCCAAACATCATTCTTCATGATGGAAGCATACTCTTCCATCATGGCATCTCTCCATACCTACTGGTCAATTGCCTCCTAAAAAGTGGGAGGCTCCTGCAAACAAATGTTACTCATCAGAGCCACAAAGTTGCAGAATCTCTCTAGTGGCCTGTTGTCCTTGACAGTCCTCTTGGGACTATCCACATGATCTTTTTCATCCTTTAGAGTCTACTAAAGCCATCTCGGGTTCCTCCTCCCTGAAGTGGCCTCCTTTGGTGCAAGTATCTCCTGCTCATCCCTGTCATCTAAAGACTGTGATCCTAAAATCTAAGCACCTATGACCAGTGTACCTGTACACCAGGAACCTGAAACCCCTAAAACCTATGAACTTGTGCCCTGTGGCCCTGTAACCTGTGGTACAGGTGAACTTTGTGAGACCTGTGAAACTGTACCTATACCTATAGGAACCTGTTGCTCCTGACCCCCTACAGAAGATGACTTGTGTGACCTCCTCAATGCCCTCTCCTCCTCAAATCTCACATCCCACCTAACCATTGTTTTCCTCAATGTAGGAATATAAATCCGGAAGGCCTTTGAAATCTCACTATATCCAACAAAGATCCCCTTCTCTACAATGGGCTCTAACTTTGTCCTCTTCTTAGAAGGGGACATGTGAGTAAGGCACCCAAAGATGCTAAAGTGCCCCACCACGGGCTTTATGCCAGTTAAAGAAAAAATGGTAGACCCTGGTCATGCAACATGGCTTTCGTAGCCCCAACTATGGCCCTGTTTTCCTTTCCACAACCCCATTCTGCTGAGGAATCTAAGGAACAGTCAACTCTCTCTTGATTTCCACTGATGGCGGAATACTCACCCCCATTGTCCGATCTCAACACTTTGATCTTCTACCCCGTTTGATTCTCCACAAGAGCTTTGAACTCTTGAAATCTGTCGAAGACCCCATCCTTGGTCTTTAAGAAGTAGATCCAGGTCTTCCTAGAGGAATCATCTATGAAAGTGACATAGTACTTGTATCCACACAAGGACACAACTAGCATGGGCCCACAAACATCTGAGTGTATCAACTCCAATATCTCTCCTCTCCTGCTGTCACTGATAGGAAAAGTTGTCTTAGAGTATTTTCCAAGTGCACACATCCTGCTACTCTACTCTGAAGTTTGGTGGCAATCTTGTAACAATCTCTCTTAGTATGGTAAGAGCACCATAATGCAAGTGTGCCATCCAACTTTTCCAGAGCTCGCACAAACCACTGCCACTACAGTGTATCAATGCCCATGCTGGCTTAAACATAAGCCTAAAAAGCTTCCCACACATTATTCCAATCACCTTTTTTGTCCTCAAAATGGACCCTTTCGAGTGAATGAGCACCTTTCCATCTCAAAAAAACACTGCAAATTCTCGATCCTTTATAGATGACAGTGAAATCAGGTTCTTGGCCAAACCCGGAACATATAAGACCTCCCTCACCACCAAAGGCGTCTAGAACTCCCTCTAAAATGACATTGTTCCAAGGCCAATAGCTCTAACCTTGGAATCATCACCCAGCTCAATCTCCACATCCATGCTACCCTCAAATAACTTTGTGAGGTGCTCACATACCCCTGCCATGTGACAAGGGGCACCACTGTCTATGTACCAAACACTGGAGGAATCTAAACTGGAAGCAAGACAAGTCACCAATGAGAACTCATTCTAGAACCCGGCAAAAAACTCATCTACCTCAGTTGATGCTGCTACTTGTGACTTCTTCTTCTTCTTGTTCGGACACTGCCCTGCATAGTACCCAAACTTGTGGCAAGCAAAGCATTTAACTTTGCTCATATCCTTCTTTTGCTCACCTTTCGAGCTAGACCCACCACCGAGGCCTTTCTTGGGCCTTTTCTTGCTCTTCCCTGTGAGAGCAACATTTTCCTCATCAACCCCATGCTGCTAACCTATGTGACTAGAGCCAATTCTAAGCTCCTCCTATATGAAATCGTCCCAAATTCTAGACCATGTAGGCATGTTCTCCGTGGCAGCGACCGCACACACAAAGTCCTACCATGGTTTTGAGAAACCATTGAAGGCAGTCCTAACCAACTCTACATCCTCCACCTTCTCTCCAACAACACACAACTCATCATGTACCTATGAGATCCTGGTAAGGTATGATGCGACATTGTCAGTCTCGGTCATCTTTGTATTTCTCAATTTTTCCCTCAAAACCAATTTCCTGTTTTCATTGTCGCTTTGGTACCGTTGTTATCACACAAACTCTAGTTGCTACTGAATGAATCCCATCCGGGACGGTAGAGGTAAGGCAGCTAGGCAGGTGACACCTACAAACACCAAGCCCACCGCTTTAAGGAACAGTTGTCACGAAGGACAAGGTGATTGTCACTTTAGACAAGGCACGTAGCCGAGTTAAGGGGGAGACCCTATTTGACCAGCAGTCGAGACTAAAGATCAGACACCCAACCCCAAAAGAAGAGCAAATGGAAGAAAATGGAGAATGTCTGAAAGGTTTTGAGACTCTTTCCAGCCAATGTATCAAGATTATGGTGAAACAATGTACTTAATTAAATGAGTCCAGATCCGATGCAGACACTAAGGATAGGGAAATTTGATGAAAAGATGGCCGGAAATTAGTTCAAAGACCAAAATTAAACTAGGAGTGAAGTTTGATTTTCTACCTATGAGGAAAATGACTCAATACAATTGTGCATGCATGGCAGAAGTTAAATTATCGATTTAAGTAGCACTCCTAGCAATTATGAGTTGGTATTAGATGATATTAGATCAATACAAAGCAAAACCAACAATACCCACAACCCAAAAATCACCCAGGCAACGTGGTAGGGCAAGATGCCCAAGGAGGGCGCAATCAAAAAAACAACCAGTGCCAAATACAGGGGTAAATGGAGTCAAAAAGAGACGGGGTTTTAGATTTAGTCTTTTCAAAGCAAAATAGGAGTGGGTTTGAAAGGAAATGGAGTTTTAACAGTTGAATTTTTAGATTTTAAATTTTCACTTGGTTTTAACTATGTTTCAGCTCAGCAACAACAACAGAAATTTAAATAGAGAAAGAAGCATGGGGAGCGTACCTGAAATAATGGTAATTGGATGCGTTTTTGCATGAAGACTACTCCCAGAGATCAAGTGTTGAGCGACCAGCGTTTTCCTTTGAGCTTGAGCAAGCCAGCTCACCAAGTGCGCCCTTGCTACCTACCACAAAAAAGGAAAAATCTGAAATCTGAAGCAAATAGCAAATTTGCACAGCAAAATGAAAAACAAATGATAAGGAAATTGGTAAACAAAATGTAGATTCCACTCCCTTGTTAATATTCTGGAGAGAAAGAGCAAGAGTGGAGTGACAGCTCCAAGAATTGTGCCCCCCCTTCAAATGGTCTCCCAACCTGCAAATCGAACTAGCTATCTATGGTGGAAAAACATGCCAAATCACTCAACAATGCAGTAGAATATAGATACCAATCACGACAACAAACACCCAAATACACAATATCTCAAGTGCTCTGGAAGAATTCTTCTCTATTAATCTCAAGTGTCACAAAAAATGTCCGAGAGACCTACAAAATGAGTGAGTCCTCTCTTAATTAGAGAAACTCCATACACAATCCCTAGCCAAAGAGATGGAGGCTTGGGATTAGATCTCTTGATGAGAGATCAATGGCTGAGATCACATCGAATTACACCAAGAGAGGGGGGCGACTTACCCTAGTGCGCCCAAGGAGAGTGAGGGGGAACAACAAGTGTAGCATACATCAAGTAGGGACACCTAGGGAGTGGATTTAGGCTATTTTAGCCCCCTAGGCCCCATGCCTTAAGTTTCATTACCTTACAATGCAAAAATGTGAAGTTTCACTTAGGCAAAAACACCCAAGTAGGGTCAAATTCGCCCCATACAAATGGCTGGGATGAATGGAGGGCCCCACACCAATATAACCATGTCCAAACTATACAAAAAAGATAATGAGAGACCCTTTTACCTTTACCCAACATTGCATTAGCCGTATCAAAGTATAACTTAGCCAAATTTGATATTTTCCATTGATTTCTTGTTGGTTCATGTTGCTGAAGATGAAAATTGCTATTTTGACCCACTTCTATTGCCCGGATTGACGAACCGTCTATTCCAATGCGATCGTAGGCCCCAAATCCACTAGTAGTGGTCACTAGAGCAACCAAGATCCACCATGTGAGCACATTTTGCCCAATTCCAAGCATTTTTAATTAAAATATGGCATTGTTGGCCATTAATAATTAAAAATCTCACAACTACTTCCATATTTTCCTGATCTGACACTTCAGAGCTTGTATGGGACCCCAATACATATCAAATAACCAAAATCGAAGTTTTAATTCGAACTTTTTTTGGGACCCATTTTTGGCTTGGTCAACCTAGTTTGACCAAGTCAAATCTGGTCAACAATGGCAATCGCTGAAGTGTATGTCTCTGCATGCAACATGGGATGCCAAGGCTTCCTTATTTATGTTAGTACAAAAACTATAAGCATAAAATGACGAACATATGGTGATTATAATAAATAATATCTCAAAAATAAGCCCAAGGTGAGGTGGGCCCACCACTTTCAACAAAGGCTCTACTGCTATGCACACTTATAGATTTGGTCATTGAACTAACTTTGGGTGAGGTGGACAACGAGGCTAAAAGGATAAGGGGAATGACATAGACCAAAACTGTATGACCCCTCGAATAAGCGGGGAAATGGGGACCCAATGACATAAGTACACCATGAGAAACACTAGGGAAGGGTGGTGCCTCACAAATGGGTATAGTGCAGGGAAACTACCACTAGACTCTAGCACACACCTTGCAACTCACATACGTGCCTGCAACAGACTCCGTGAGGATCTTTTCTAGAGCCGCCGAGACCGGGTGCCCAGTAAACCGTAACTTGGGACTCTAAGAGACACTTAGAATTAGTTGTCCCTTACTCCATCTCACCTCCCAGTCTCTTTGGACTCAGTGAGGAAATAACCATTACATGGTCAAATACATATGTGGCCAAGCAATCATTTAGATAGTGCTTGTGTTACTGTTGCTTGGCCCTTTACATTTCATTTCACATTTAGCCTTTGATCTGTGTGTGTTAAGAAACACATTCTTGGATTTACATTTCACTAGGCTTTTTGATCCGTGTGTGTTAAGAAACACATTCTTGGATTTTACGTTTCCATCAGATAGAACAATGATACTCATACTGCAATGTAATGGTGGCAAGTGTGCATGGTTCGAGGACTAATGGAGAGCACCCGGTGAGGCTACACAATCCTATACTGCATCACAACATCAGGGGCAACCAACAGGAAGTGAATCCCAGGTTTGAGAATGCATCTCACACACTAAAGAGCCGAGGCACAAAACAACATGGAATCATAATATACTCAGGGGCCACTGGGGGAATGGATCCTCAAAGCCACCTATTCTCGTCTAAGTCGGGGAAAGAACCAATAATGGATGGGTCGGATGAGTGGGTAGAAGTGGCAGGTGATACCAACGCTAGCTTCCTATAAGTCAAGTGGCCAAATCTATACCAGAGAGGGGACAAGAACTAGTGTGCATAGGTAGGAGTCTCTACCGGAAGGGGTGGAATGACATCACCATGGGCCACAAGCATCATAGAAATAACACATGAGATCACCAAGTCAGCCATCATATGTCAAGTCAATGTACTAATACAAATAAACAAGCCTCAAAGCAAAACCATGAGCAATAACCATAAATAATGTATACCTGCCATACCATATACCTGTTGCTGTAAGTGGATTTGAAGACCAGTCTCTGTTGTATGTGGGCAAGAAGTGGTGAACCAGCTGTGACCTATGCTGCTCTCATCATAATATGGCTATGTTAGCCCTCTCAATGGGGTCATGCAAAGGTGGGAAAGGAAGAGGGGCTCTGTAATACTGCTCAGTAATAGCATCTAGACCATCAAAATACATACTGCCCCCTCTGATCTCAGCTCATCTCTGCTCTAGATAAAAAATAATCTAGAAAAAATATCTCTGACCATACAATCTGTACCATGGTAGCCCTAGCTAACATGGATGTGATAACACGTACAACTTTGTCAAAGCTTCCCACATGTCAAAGGCATTCTTTTTACCGGTCGCATGGAGGATAATATGGTCTTTCACTGCATCAAGAATGATTCAGTTTGCCTTAACATCCTTTTTGTTATATTCAGCCAAAGGATCAGGATCAGTAGGGAATCGTGACAGGTTTCCCAACTATTTCCCATAACTCAAATTCCTCCAACAACAAAGTGATCCTCTCCTTCCATTGAAAGAAATTTGATGCACCCTCAAACCTATCCTCAAACCGCAAACTAAAAGTCAAAGGCATACTTCAATGACCAAACAACAACTCAAGCCCACACTGATAGGTGAAATAAATCAACAATACCCTTGCTGCCCTCTTGTGTCAAATATTGGTTTTCTCTGTTCAAAGCTCTGATACCATGTAAGTTTTTCTCAAACCCAACACTCGTTTTAGTACCCAAGAAATTTATTCTCCAAGATTAATGCACAAACCGTAAATGCATTCAAATTTGAAATTTATAAACTAAAACACAATGAGTTTTAACTAGTAAAAAATCCATCGGAATCAAACAGCCAAACACATAAATTTGACTCAATAATTTTTGGGTAAATTACCCCTGGAAAAACCCCTGAGGGAAAACCAGTTCAAGAGATAAATTTTATTAATGAGCTCACAGAAAATCTCTGAGTATAACAACAATAAATAAACAACATTAAATGCAATGAAACTTTCCTGGAAATTGTACCAGCTCCTTGGAAATCGTGGCCAGTCTGTTGTACGGCCTCTACGTCCTGTACAGCCCTCCAAACAGCAAGAATATCTCGAAATTTGTGCCCAAAAAACGGTTGTACAGTACCTCAAATTTCATGCCCAAATTCTATTGTATAGTTTCTAGAAATGCATGCCCTCTTCTTATTGTACAACCTCTCGATTTTTGTGCCTGGAAATCAATTGTACGGCCTGCAATAAATGTGTTGTACGACCCTTATTAAATGTTGTATTCTTTTTGGGAATCGTGCCTCCTTTCTACTCTTGGAAAGTGTGCCCCTGTGCTACTCTCTTCTCTCTTCTTCAGCGCTCTTGCTCTCTTTTCTCAGTGTGTCTATATCTCTCCTAGAAAATCGTTTTCCTCTTTATAAATGAGAAATGACTCTAACTCTTCATCTTCCAAGATGGATGGCAAAGATTAAATCTTGGGGTCTCGAGATCGATGGTTAAGATATTTTTGCACTTTATCACAACTTAAGTCATTTTCACTCACCATACGACAAAAGTCACTTTCACTTTATAAAAATAAAGTTAATGTCTACGTCCTAGGAAAGTCACTTTTGGTCACTTTCTACATGCTTAAACACCAAGCCTATGTAGAAGAACATCCGAGCTATTAATGTTAGTTTTTATGGTATCTCGGGATGTCCTCCATGATTCAGATGCCTTGCATGGAGGTACATCAACAGTATAGGCATTAGAATGGAGTAGAGGGTGAGATACACTCTACTCAGTGGCATGAGTTCATTGGTGGCTGCATGCGGACCTTTCGGGGTGTTTTACCCTTTGCATGCATGAGTTTTGCATGACCTGTCAGTGATTAAAAAGATGCATGCAAAAGGGACTTTTTGCGTGCACCGAGATTAGGTTTTCGGTAAACCTATTTCATCTGTGAGATTATATATAGAGGCAAGGGGTCCCCGGATGAGGTTACTCAGTTCGCTTATCAGACATTGATAGATCAGGAGTGAGGAGGACGCACCAATGCATGCAAGGCGACTTTCAAAGAGAGAGAGAAGAGCTGTTGCAGGAGGGAGAGTGGTCAAATCTGAGTTGGATCAGTGACCACTAGCTCTAGAGGCACTAGGCGCCCAGTTCTGTAGACTAAGATAGTCTATTTGTGTGGTTTCTGCTGAGATAGAGAAGGACATCTTCCAGAGGAGGAGGGGCGCATTACCTGAGGAGAGAGGAGCTCCTTCAGAGTCCGATCGACCGATTCAGAGTCTGAGACGGTAAGGGTAGTCTTGCCTCATTGTTTGAGGAAGGTCTGTGACGATTAGAGCTCAAATCTATTGAGATTTGGCTCAGTACGAGCATCAGACACCCATAGGGGAGGGCGCA
Source organism: Larix kaempferi (assembly GCA_027924585.1). Classification (NCBI taxonomy): domain Eukaryota; kingdom Viridiplantae; phylum Streptophyta; class Pinopsida; order Pinales; family Pinaceae; genus Larix; species Larix kaempferi. The sequence continues at coordinate 441,792 of BSBM01000926.1, read as the reverse complement.
CTTTTGTTAGGATATTTAGACACTTAGGAGTTAGTTAAGATCAACTTGTGTAATATATCCGTTAGGGATAGTGTGTTTCTTTAGTATGCTTTAGTATGCATTTGTAAATACTTAATCCGACGGTCACGATATGTTCCCGACATAGAGTGATCCGACGGCTCAACTTCTCTTAGATCAAACCTAACCTTGATTCGTGGCTTAACACCCGATTGGTCCATGATCTCTATTTAAAGAGCATGGAGGGTCATTGTTTAGTTGATCGATTATGAGAAGCTCATTTGTAACTTTCTTTCTTTGCATAATAAATTGTCCCGTAGAAGCCTATTTGGCCGAGGCCGTGGAGTGTTTCCCTCAAGAGGGTTTAAACCACGTCAAAACATCGATGTGTTGATTTGTGATATGTTTATGTGAAGTGGTTGCTCTTGGTGTTCGGTCCTTTGGTAGTACCCTGTGTACCCAACAATTGGTATCAGAGTTAGAGGTCACGAGTTCGATACACACTCGGCTCACGCTGAGGGGGAGATTGTTGCACGAAATTGCAAGTAGTCAGCGCTCCCCGGTGTATCGTGACAAGGGACTAATCGCCTCTCGTGGATCCTTGAAATCTGGCGATGGTGAGTTCTACTATGCATGAATGTAACACCAAACAAATATTTGTTGGTGATGATAGATCTCTAAGTGTTGTAGGAGCTGGAACAGTTCCAGTAGATAATGGTCATTTTAGTGATGTACTATGTGTTCAAAGAATTTCTTGCAATTTGTTATCAGTCTATCAGATCACTCATTCTGGTGAAGGTAAAACTGTGACCTTTACACCTCACCAAGTTGTAATCAAGGATTTTCAAGATCCTCAACAGGTCCTAGCTACCGAAATTGTTGATGATATTACCAGGTTGTACAAGTTTAACAACTTTGGGTCATCACCTTTCCCTTCAGTTTTTGTTGCTCATAATGATAACTTGAGCAAACTTTGGCATGAGCAATTTGGTCACTTAAATTATCACTCATTGCAACAACTATATAAAGAAAATATGGTGACAGGTCTTCCGATGGTATCTTGTAGAGATGGTGTTTGTTCCGGTTGTGTACTCGGAAAACATCATCGGGACAGTTTTGACAAACGTGCCTCTTGGCACGCCTCGGTTCCCTTGGAGCTTGTGCATAGTGACTTGTGTGGTCCTCTTCCATCTGCTTCCTTTTCTGGTTTCAAATATTTCTTAACTTTCATTGATGATTACACCAAACACACTTGGGTTTATTTCCTAAAACTTAAGAGCGAAGTATTTAACATGTTCTTGGCCTACAAGACCCTTGTTGAAAAACAATCTGGTCATCAAATTATTAAGTTAAGATCTGACAATGGAGGAGAATATGTTAACAAACAGTTCACTACTTTCTGCACTGAACAAGACATCCAACAACAACACACTGTTCCATATACACCACAAAAAAATGGTGTAGCTGAGCGGAAGAACCGCACTTTAAAAGAAATGGCTAATTGTATGATCCAATCTAAGGGACTAAGTCTTCAATTTTGGGTTGAAGCCATAAATTGTGCAAATTACATAGTTAATCACACCCCCACAAAAGCATTACAAGGTATAACACCGAAAAAAGCATGGAGTAAAACTAAACCTGATGTAAGTCACTTTCGTGTGTTTGGTAGTGAAGCATGGGCTCACATTCCGGATGAAAAACGGAAAGCATTGCAGCCTAAAAGTGAAAAGTGCATATTTGTTGGATATTCTGAAGATGTAAAAGGTTAAAGACTTCTTCAACCACATTCTCATGATATAATCATTAGAAGAGATGTTAAATTTGATGAAAATCTCTTGGCCTACGAGCCTAACTCGGCGATTGTGCCATCTTTGGCCTGCGAGCCTGATTCGGCGTTTGTGCCTTCTTCTTCTTCTTCCAACTTCCTTGACAGGTTTCCAACTCCAGTTTCTGATAATGACAGTGAGGATGAAAATCCACCTCCGCCTGCTCATGTTCCTCCAGTTACACCAGCACAACTGCTTCCTCGATGGGTCCGTTCAACATGTGAAGCAGCTGGTGATCTTGCCGGTGATCCTAGAGATCAACGTCGAACACGTTCTCAGTTTCAGCGAGCCTCTTCTCTTTTGGCTCAAGTTTCCGAGAATCATGATCCAAAAACTTTTGCAGAAGCTTCAGGGAATCCAGATTGGGATGCAGCCATGGATGAAGAATATCGTTCCTTAATGGCGAAAGATACTTGGGATCTTGTACCTCTTCCAAAAGGAAGAAAACTTGTCAGATTTAAATGGGTCTACAGAACTAAGTATGCATCAGATGGAAATGTTGAAAGACTTAAGGCAAGGTTAGTTGCCAAAGGTTTTTCCCAAGTTGAAGGGATTGACTACAATGAAACCTTTGCTCCCGTCGCAAAAATGAACTCCATCCGCCTTGTTCTTTCCCTTGAAGCCTTACACAACTGGGAAGTCCATCAAATGGATGTCAAGTCTGTCTTCTTACATGGTAATTTACAGGAGGAAATTTACATGGAACAACCTCCTGGCTATGTTCAGAATAACTCAAGCCTTGTCTGCCGCCTTAAGAAATTCTTATATGGCCTTGAGCAAGCTCCTAAAGCTTGGTATGTCAAAATGGATAACTTTCTCCTTGACACTGGTTTTTCTAGATGCCATTCTGACCCCAATGTATATACCAAGAAAGTAAGAAACCATCTCATCATACTTGTTCTATATGTTGATGACCTTATTCTTACTGGTAGTGACCCTAAACTTATAACCCATGTGAAATCCAGTCTTAAACAAAATTTTGAAATGTCAGACTTAAGACATTTGCATTATTTTCTCGGTCTCCAAGTCCTGCAAACCCAAGAAGGAATCTTTCTTTCTCAGTCTAAGTATGCTTGTGACCTTCTTCGTCGCTTTCACATGGAAGATTGTACACCAGCCCCTTCTCCCTTCCAGTCTGGAGTCAAACTTTCTGCCACTTGTACTTCACCTGAAGTCGATGCCACCTTATATCGTCAGCTTGTTGGTAGTCTCTTATACTTGACTCATTCTCGTCCTGACCTTTCCTTTGTCGTTGGTCGTGTTGCCCGTTATATGCAGACACCTCATGAAAGTCATTGGAAAGCAGCTAAAAGAATACTTCGATATATTCGAGGTACAGTTCAGTTTGGGATTCATTACAGTACAGGGGGGAAACCTTTGTTGGTTGGTTTCACTGATTCAGATTGGGCCGGCGATCCTGATGATCGAAAGTCTACTGCAGGTTATGTTTTCAGTCTGGGATCTGGACCTATTACTTGGGCTTGTAAGAAACAACAAGCTCTTGCTCTTTCTTCAGCAGAGGCAGAATATCGAGCAGCAGTTAATGCCAGTCAGGAAGCTTTATGGCTTCGACAGATCCTTTTAGAGTTTGGATTCGAGCAGCAGCAGCCTACTCCACTTTGGTGCGACAATCAAAGTGCTATCAAGCTTGCCAAAGATCCAGTTCTACATCAACGCAGCAAACACATTGAGCTACATATGCACTTCATCAGAAATCTTGTTCATGATCGTGTTCTTGAAGTGCTCTTTTGCCCTACAGATGATCAAGTTGTAGACATCTTCACCAAGTCTCTTACAGAAGCGAAGTTTTCTAAACTTCGATCTATGTTAGGAGTTCAGGAACTTGTCATTAAGGGGGGATAGGCTCTAATGCCTCCTTCCTTCTCCTAATAGTTTCACTTTTGTAAATCCTTCAATCCTATCCCAAGTTGTTCTTAAGAGGGGATATTAGGATATTTAGACACTTAGGAGTTAGTTAAGATCAACTTGTGTAATATATCTGTTAGGGATAGTGTGTTTCTTTAGTATGCATTAGTATGCATTTGTAAATACTTAATCCGACGGTCACGATATGTTCCCGACATAGAGTGATCCGACGGCTCAACTTCTCTTAGATCAAACCTAACCTTGATCCGTGGCTTAACACCCGATTGGTCCATGATCTCTATTTAAAGAGCATGGAGGGTCATTGTTTAGTTGATCGATTATGAGAAGCTCATTTGTAACTTCCCTTCTTTGCATAATAAATTGTCCTGTAGAAGCTATTTGGCCGGGGCCGTGGAGTGTTTCCCTCAAGAGGGTTTAAACCACGTCAAAACATCGGTGTGTTGATCTGTGATCTGTTTATGTGAAGTAGTTGCTCTTGGTGTTCGGTCCTTTGGTAGTAGCCTGTGTACCCGAACAACTTTTCCATGCAAAGGAAGGGCGCATTCTTCAGTTGAAAAGTTGGTTGTGTTCTCTTGCAGAGCAAATCAGAGCAGAGGATTGAGAGAGGCAGTACAGTCAGGGCTACCTGCAGAGAGACTCAGATCCAGATTGACAGTTAGGGCACATTCTCTCAGTGCATGTATCAGCTGATGCATGCAGATCTAGGGTTTGACCCGTTCAAGATTGAGTGTTACATCTGAGGTAACATTGTTGTATTTGCTTATTTTATATATTTCTCTGGGCTCGAGAGAGAAGATAGCCCCACAGGATTGTTGGTTTTCCCTGTTTGGGATTTCCAAGGTATATGTAGTGTTATATGTGTGATTGCATGTGTTTAATGTTGTAAAGAGATCTAGTTGTTGAGTTTTATGTCTTTATGAGTATTATTGATATACGAGACTCAAACCACTTGAGATCTCAGAGCTATCCAGAGGGAGTAGTGATCTCTAGATTAAAATTTACATGGTATCAGAGCCCCGGTAAGGGTCAGGAAGGGCAATCACACAGAGATCAGTGAAGATAGAGACCATATCTACCAGATCTGAAGAGCACGGCTAAGATCTGCGGTTGTAGAGGTGATATCTATCAAATCTGTGAGTTTGAAGGTTAGATATGAGATAGATCTACCAGATTTGTGGTCAGGTGAGATGCTTGTATCATTGTGGGTTCTAGTTTTCAGTTCAGAGAGTATGGCCACTAGCTTGAGAGTGGAGGAGCGGTTGGATGGGACCTCCAACTACAGTGCATAGAGGGCACATATTATACTCTTGTTGAAAGAGTGCGAACTGTGGGATGTTGTGAACAACACAGTTGCAAATTCAGTCACAGTTCCTTCAGATGCTATTGCCAAAGCACTATATGATAAAAATAATGTAAAGGCTCAGAGGATCCTACTTGATGCTATCAAGGATCACGTTATTCCACATGTCTCTACCAAGGACAATGTTTATGAGATGTGGGATGCATTGACTAGTTCATACCAGAGCTCTAATGCCAACAGGAAGATGGTTCTCAGAGAGAAGCTGAGAAGCATCAAGATGGACAAGGATGAGAGCATGTCTACATATCTCACCAAGATCACTCAGGTGAGGGATGAGTTGGGAGATGTGGGTGTTGATGTATTTGTAACTGTTATCACACAACTTGTAGTTGTCCCTAATGGTATCCCATCCGGGATGGTAGAGGACATAGACAACTAAAGAGGTGACCCAAGAGATGCCACGGTTCCCAATGCAAGCTAGGAGTCACGTCAACTGAGGCACTCTTCACTTTAGATCGAGATGAATCAAGACCAAGGGGGAGACCCTACAACCAATCAAAGATGATTGGACCTAAACAAAGGTTCCTAGGGATATGTGAAAGACAAGTTACGGAAACCAATGCAAGGTTAGGTGGATCTAGAATTTTAAGTATGGTTGAAGGAGGCTTAATGGATAACTTATGCTTCAACCAATGAATGATTTAGGCCACATAATGAGATAAAGCACAAGATCTAGTACCATGAAATACACAAGTGGGACCCACTTCCTTGGGATATAAAAATGGCTCAAATGGGACCCACAAGGTGGAGTTAAGGGGTGCAAATGGTACCAAGGGGTATGTAAGAGATAGATCTAAGGATCTAAGATGAAATTAGAGATACCCACATATGGGATTTAGGACTTGACACAACTCCCAAGGAGTGCGAATTACCCAAGGTGAACTAGTGCCTTGATGGATGGGTTAATGGAGTCAAAAGAGATGTTAAATTGTAGATTGGGACACCTAGGATGCAAATCAAGTGAGCTACTAAGGATGTGATGGCTGGATCTTACTAGATCTAATGTTTCATGATGTGACCCAAGTGGACAACAATCCCCAAAACAAGGAATGATACCCCCGAGGAAGAACTACACAAAATGAGACACTAGATGTAGGTTTCAAGGTGTGCTTGTTCCAAATCCAATGGGATCTCAACCACCCATGTCCTACAAGTGGACAAACTCAAATACCCAAGAAGTGCGACTTTGCCCAAGGAGGGCTAAAAGCATGGTAAAGTGTGTCAAATTAAGTCCAATGGCCACCAAACTTTAGATCCAAGTAGTTTAAGCAACTATCAATGTGGATCTTGAAAATCAAGGGCATCCAATGGCTAGATCTCCATAGATCTGAGATTGAAAGTGCATCACCAAATTGACCCAAGTGGGGCACAAGCCTCAAAATGAGGAATGGGTCCCACAAGGCAAAAATCAAAGAAGTGACACACTAGGGGTAGGTTATCAAGTGAGGAGAGTATGAATCAAGTGAGATCTCACCTACCCATGTGGTGGAAATAGCTTAAACCAAACACCCAAGGAGGGTGACTTTACCAAGGAAGGTTAAGTGCACTGAAAGATGTGTCAAATGAAGTCCAATCCACACCAAACTATAGATCCGCATAGCCGTGGATACTATAGAGGTGGGTTTTTAATATCTTTTCAAAAGGCAAGCTAGATCTAAGTAGATCTAAGAAAAACAAAAATGAGGGTTTTGATTTTAATGTAATTTTGACCAATGGGCTGGATAGCAAGCGAAATCAATACATACCTTGTAGATCTTACCTCAAAAGCTTGCGGCCTCTTAGCATATGGAGAATTTTTGCCCTAGTTACAATTCCAAGCTTGATCCAAGTGTCTTCAACCAAAAGCATCCAAGCCCTAGGAGGAAATATGTCTCATGAAAACCTGCAAATCAAACTACATCAAGTTAGATTTGATCTACCAATCCATAAGATCTAAGCATGTCATATCAAGAAAGCAATCAATGGACAAAGCACAATTGAAAAACTCCCTCTCTATGAAGACGTCTTGCTCATGGGGGATGTGAACAACCCCTACAATCTTCCCACAAAGCAAAATCGTAGAATTAGCTTGAGCAATTCGGCCTCCCTCTCTTGAAGTCGATTTCACCTGAAAAGCAAACAATGTCTAGAAGCAAAATACCCAAGAACATATACAAGAGCAACCCAATCAAAGACAAGAAGAAGATCTCCAAAATATTCTTTTCATTCCAAGTTTTTCAGAGCCCAAAGGTTAGCTATACAATAGGGGGTCTCATCCTTATATAGGATAATAAAGACCAAAACCCTAGATCTCAAAACCACTTTACAACAAAATGAGTGGTTGAGATTAAAAGATCTCAATACATAATCAATGGCTAATAATGAACCATAACAATACATCACATGGATCACTCAAAAGGTGATGACATCATAACTAAATGGTACAAAGTGAGGGTGACGTCATCCTCCAAAGGGGCAAAAGTACATGGGCCCACCCCAAATGACTAGGGCATGACTCATAAAGCACATAGTGGGGCTAGGAGGCATCAATCCTTGCTAGCTCATCCCCATGGCACAATAAAATAATATAATATGTCCAAAATAAATACAAATGATCAAATCTGTCCTCAAAATCTGTGACAGACATGCAGTAAAAGGCCTCATGTGGCCTCTGTGGACCCACCCAAGTGATGAAAACTGGTTGGAAAATAGTGGGTTCACCCTGGAAGACCTCTGTGAAAACCAAGTGCCAAAACCTTGCCTCAATTGACCAAATCGAATTCCTCGGTGACCCTTTTATCCCATTTCTAGACTGCCTCGGTAACTGTGAAAGTGCTAAAACTGCCTCCTAGGGCACCTACGCTGTCAAACTGATCCCACCAAGCTCTCCAGAATGGGGGATAAATGGTAATAACAAGTGGTTGGACAACCCCCTCCTCATACAGCACCCTAGGTGAATTGGCCTCTCATGGCCCCTGCTGCTCAGGCTAGGAAATCAGCCCCAAATCTGGTCAACAAGTGTAAAACTGCATCTATCACTGTCAAAAGTGCCTGGAACTGAAAGATAAGTGTCTCATTGGATCCAGAAGACCCAAATCTACTAAGAGTGTGTACTCATACACCATGGGTTGCCCTGATGGGCTAGCTGTAGGGTCCACCATATATGGACAGTTTGTAATCTGATGATCTGAAGTAATAATAAAACCTACTGAACTGCATCAATCATCATCTGAATCATATGTCCATCATATAGCATCATCGTCAAGAGCATGTGGGACCATCAATCATCATCCATAAGCATACATGGCCCACATCATCGCAGATCCCAAGAAATGACCATAGTCAAACTAGGTTTGACTAGGTCCATATACAACCAAGGACAAATCATATCAATAGACCAAGACATGTTCCTCTAATCATACTCACAGCTTCACTTAAAGTATAACATCCTTTAGTGGCATCAAACATATTTGTTCATTCCGTTGTTATTTGTATTCACTTGCACAATAGCTTAAATGACAAACTCACCCATCGGACATGGTCTAACTACTAGCTAAGGATGAAGGCTAGGAACAAAGTTGGGCAAAGGGGGTGACTTGTCTAAACTCAACTAAAAGACACTTTGGACTGGGAGAAAGGGGGGGCTACAAACTCTGTGCTGGACAAAATAAACACGGGGAATGGCTGTGCCTCACAAATGGGTAAATTGTTTAGAGAGTGCTTATTCAACTTAGGCATCATGTCTACATCAAGCTGATCCAAGTTCATTAGGATCATTCGATTTCATTTCATGGCCTTTTTGGCCTACATAACCCTTCGGATCTCAGGTGTGCTGATAAGCACAACTAATCGCAGCTTGCATCCAGGGCATGTTTACATATACATATAAGGTCAGCAATTGTTTAGATATAGCATTTAAGAACCATTGCTTTTTGGACCTTTCTTATACTCTTCGAGAAGTATTTTTAGCAATTCATCGCTCTTGCCCTTTTTAGTTTCCATGGGTGAATCTATATAAGTCTCCTTAAGTAGTACATGAGCTTTCAGTTTTAGCCAACAACATCTCAAGTGACTAGGGGGAGTTCGAGCCAGTGCCAAACATCGAGACAACCGACCAGAATGATTTAGGCCTACAATCCAACTTACCAAAGGCAAGTTTTGTCACCAACTCAGAGCTGAGACACTAAACATACAGGGATGCAGTCCAAACACAAAGGTAGAAAATGGGGAAGTCCTCAATATCAGAAAGTCAAGTAAGACAAGTCATGGGTTAAAGCCCAATAAAGAAAGTCATGGATGGATGGAGTCAAATGATGGTGAAGCCTAAGCTAGCAGACAAATGGTTTCAAGGAAGACCATATCTATGCAAGGTAGGGAACCAGTGAGTTTTGTCAAACAACCTAAATGTGCAAGTAAAATGTTCATTTTATAATTTATCATCAAGATAGTTCATTTTATAAAGTTTGCCACATCATGAATTATATACCAAGCCAATGCTATGAACATGACTAAAACAACAAGATAATAATCCATAGTCAATGATCAGGAATCCATAGGTCATACAACAAAATCATAAGAATAATCATCATATACCATCTGAAACACTACTGCAATACATCTCTAGGCACTGAACTGAAACTGTATGGAATAAAGGGTCACATTGGTCATCAAATCTGAACTCTCAAGGCTCAGCCTTGACACAAGGTCTAACATAAGTCTAAATAATACACTGCTCTGATCATGAGTGATCTCAAAATATAAAGTCATCATAGCCAAGCTCTGAAAAATCGAAGCTTTGGAATGTGCAGATATCCGCTAAGCAAGAATACTAGCCCTACTACTATGGTGTGATAACAGTAACTTCGGAAGATACTCACTTGTATATTTTATATTGTATTTGTATTTTATTATTGTACCTCCGACGGAGATGTTTATTCCTCCGATCGGAGAAGTCGTTATTGTATTTGGGTCAGGTAAAGTCAATGAGGTTAACCCTCCATTGTATGGCGGGGCATTAACCCCAAAGGTTAGTCTTTCATGGGTTATGAGACATTCCTAGAGAAGTCGGCCCAGTCAGTTACACTTAGGGGCCGACCTATTTGGGGTTAAGGCTAAGTGAAAGGTAAAGTATAAATAGAGAGCGTGCTCCTCTCTATTTGATCATTCACACACTCACTCACTTCGTATTAGTGAGAGAGAGGAGGAGTTCGCATAAGTGGGGGAGGAGGAAGCTACTAGAGATCATCTACTTGTTTTGGGTTTTGTATTATTGCTCATTCTATCTCTGAGGAAGTTGTGGGGTTTTTTCCTTTATGGTTTCCCTGGTGAAATGCTTTGTCTCTCTTGTCTCTTGTGTTTGATTTGCTGTGCATGTTATTCTCTCAGTTAAGATCCTAGATCATATTGGATTAAATGATGAAAAACTAACATGGTATCAGAGCTAGCCTGAAGGAAGGCAATGCATGGCATTTATGACACTTGTTTCACTTGCGACAATTTGAAAGCTAGGGCTTTGTGAAGCAAAACCTAGTCGTCGTGGAACTTTCTCTATAAATCAATTTTGGCGAAGGTTCAAGATCTGAAAATTGGATAGGCCGAAGATGAAATTTTCCTGTACCTTGTGTCCGAGTTTCAGCCTCAGATTCGTTGTACTTTCTGAGATATAATCTGTACGAGTTAGGTTTTCTGCCTCTTCCAGAATGAAGCCCTAAACAAGTGACCTAGGTAAAAAGGTCATATCTCGGGCTAGGAAGCTCCAAATAGAATTCAGTAAAAAGTGATAGTTAGGGCATGGACTGTAGTTTGACAGGTCCGAGTTTCAAAGGCCGAAGTTGAAACAGTGACACGTGGCACTCCGTACAAGTTCGCTATGTTGTTTCATCCCTTAAATAGGTCATGTTGGGAAACTGAGCATATCGCTCTAATGGAGAATCCAATGAAGTTCAAACCTATGGGGTTGGAAAGATGGCAGGTCAGGCTACCACATGCCGAAGTTTCAGACCCTGCATATCCGAAATTTCAGAGATACACTATAAACAATATGGCACATCTGAAATGGTTCAACGGAGGAAATCAAAGAAGAGGAGGAAGAAGCTCTCACTTAGGGTTTTCAGTTTTTAGGTATAACATGAACTGATACAATGTTGGAGACACCTGATGCAACATTGGAAACTTTGAAAATGCATTTGGAATCCATTCATCATAGATGTTAATCTTCCATCAAAATGTTGTGGGAGGAAGGAGATTGAAAATTAGGGTTTCCAAGTAAGAAAAAACCCTAGCAAAGTTGGGAGACTCATAGGGAAGCAGTGAAGGAGGCTTACGTGAACTAATATTCTATCATCCTAGCACCATGAACCTATATAAGATGTTTACAAGTGATCTACCTTGGATGGTTAGGGTTTTACCCTTATAGAGAAGACTACAAACTGTCTTGACAAGTATGACTTGAGGAGATACAGGTATGTTTTGAAATCTGTTTCATGATTAAGTTTATGAAATGTTTGTCTTCATATTATTGAGGTTAGTACAATCATGATTAATTTTAGATTGTCTGATCACCTTAGTAAAAGTATGAATGCATGTGAATAATAGAAGACATTCATTGATTAGGGTTATGACACTTATGATTGTACTAATGCACTTGTGGTGTTGTATGAGGATGATGTTGTCTGCTAACATGAATGGTTCATCAAGAAATACAAATCCATATGACCATGATGACATGAAGACAAAGACTCATCCATAGTCATTGATCACATAGAAGCTCTACTTACAAGGTATGTATAATTTCGTTCTACAATGCTTAACTTATGAGATTGCAAATGCAGGTTACTAGCACAAGGTCTCTAAATCATTGAAGAGAACAAAGAAGATATTGTTTGAGTATGTTAGAAATAACTAGCAAACATGATACTCCAGGTATGTTTTCCTATATCGAGTTAGAATCCTACCTTGTGTTAGGATCTTAGATAATTATACTTTTGTATGATTGATAATGATTATTCTTGAAGATAGAAGTTTAAGTAATCAAGGGTTTATGCATATTAATGATATGAAAAAACTAGAAGAGTCCTATGGTCATATAAAAATATGCATAAGTAACAGAAGTACTCCCTAAAACCTTGAATACTAATGCTTGTGATTACCTGTGTATGAAATGATCATGACCATACATGTTTAAGATTATATAGAATCATATTGTTTTGATAGTATTAAAATTATAGTAATGAATGTATGATTATGTATGAGATCTTGAGGATGACACAATGATGACACTAGTGCACACTTAAGCATGCATAGTGGTCCAGGATGGATATAAGTTCAAAGACAGATAATCCAAGAAGCTAAGATCAAGAGGGAGCACACTCCAGTAGTTCCTGTAAGGAAGCAAAGATTGAGAGGGAGTCCACCCAACAACCAAACAAAGATAAGTATTTGAATTGTCATTTCTTGTATATATGATTACTTAAATGATGTTGTTGGGTCATGTATATACTTATGTTCTTATATTTAGGATGTATATTATGCATGTTAGAAAAGTTGCATTAATGAACAAGATACTACTAATATGCAAGTAATGGGTAAGTGGCCTATGGCACTGCACAACATTCCATTGCTACTTATCTAGTATGAAACCTTTTTGCTGACATGTTGGAAGTAGTGCACACTCTTAACAATGTTCTAGTAGAGATGGAAGGCATCTAGAAAGTCACAGGATATGGATAAATGTTGTATTGAAGCAGTGGCTAAGATAATTGCATGACTGTATGACCTATGTCTTTATGTGTAAGAATTTGTTCTGAAAACTATGAAATGTTTCTAATCATGCAATTGAATTTGACTTGTAGGAAAGATCGTATACCATCACCTACAAGAGAGATTTGTTTCGAGGAACAAGCGACGAAGAATCAATATACTTCAGAAAACTACCTATTGAAGATATTGAAGAACCAGAAGTACCCAGGATCCGAGATACAACAATGAATGAAGTAAATCTAGAAGATCATGAAGAACGCAAGATGAAGACACACAAATCCACCACGTGAGAAGAACTCTCACAAGAGGAAACTAGCATGGGACCAAGAGGCATGTCAAGATGCAAAGAGATATGGCGCTCCAGGAGGACTGGACAGAGACCGAGGCCATACTCCAGCTATGTAGCCCTGCTGTGCGACATCATTAAGAAAGAACCTTCCAACTATGAAGAAGCGGAAGAAAGAAAGGAATGGAAGGATGCCATGATCAAGGAGTACCAATCGATCATGAAGAATGATGTTTGGGATGTGGTCCCGAGACTAGTAGGGAAGTCTACTGTGACTTCCAAGTGGATCTACAAGATCAAGCATGTTGTAGATGGCAGCATAGAGAAATACAAGGCAAGATTTGTGGCACGTGACTTCTCCCAGAAAGAAGGATAGACTATGAGGAGACATTTGCACCTGTAGCCAGGTAAACTTCCATCAAAACAGTACTTGCTCTGGCTGCAATGATGAAATGGAAGATACACCAGATGGATGTCAAGACAACGTTCTTGAATGGTGTAGTGGAAGAGGAAGTGTATGTGGAGCAACCATTCGGGTTTGAGACACATGACAAGGAGACTCATGTGTGCAAATTGAAGAAAGCCTTGTACGGGTTGAAACAAGCACCAAGGACGTGGTACGGCAACATAGACAATTTCCTCATTAGTTTGGACTTTACCAAGAGTAAAGTGGATTCCAACCTTTACTACAAGGTTGAGGAAGGCAATCCAGTGATACTCCTACTGCATGTAGATGACCTGTTTGTGACAGGTGAGGATAGGTTGATTGTTGATATGAAGAGGAAGCTTGCTGCCGAGTTCGAAATGAAGGACTTGGGTATGATACACTATTTTCTAGGCATGGAGGTGTGGCAAAGTGCAGATGGAATCTTCCTTGGACAAGGGAAGTATGCAGTAGAGATTGTGAAGCGTTTCAAGATGATGGACTACAAGGCCATGGCCACACCTATGGCATCGAACCTGAAGCTATTGGGTGATGCTTCATCAGAATCGGTTGATGCCACGATGTATCGTCAGATGATTGGGTCTCTGATGTACCTGACGAGTACGAGACCAGATATTTGCTTTACTGTGAACACATTGAGCCAGTTCCTGACGGATCCGAGACATGTTCACTTGATTGCTGCAAAGCATATTCTGAGGTACCTAAAGGGTACGGTTGATTATGGGCTCAACTATGATGCGAATCAGAAGATTAACTTGGAAGGTTATGTTGATTCGGATTGGACAGGCAGTTCCATTGATAGGAAGAGCACTTCGGGGTGCTGCTTCAATATGGGATCAGGTGTGATCTCTTGGTTTAGCAGGAAGCAGTCCTGCGTGGCACTGAGTACAGCCGAAGCAGAGTATGTCGCAGCTTGTTCGGCTAGTTGTGAGGCAATATGGCTAAGCAAGCTACTGTCTGACTTGTTTGATCTCTAGTTAGACGCGACTTGTATACATTGCAACAACCAGAGTTGTGTGAAGTTGTTTCAGAACCCAGTGTTCCATGACAAGTCGAAGCACATTGAGATCAAGTACCACTATATCAGGGATATGTTGCAGAGAGGAGCAGTGAAGCTCCAGTTTGTTGCGACGGACGAGCAGATAGCCGACGTATTGACCAAGCCGCTGGCTAGAGTGAAGTTTGAAAACTTCAGAGAGAAGCTTGGTGTACTTCAGATCGAGGCTCCTTCCAAGGGGAAGTGATGAGTCCGGAAGACGCAGATGCACACAAGCCATTCTCACATAGTGGTAAGAAAGTCCTCCCATGGTGTAGATGTAAGGGCTGGGCTTTTTTTGACATGGTCAAAGGTTAGTCCTTCCATTGTCGTTGATGTAATTGCCGAGGCTTTTCCGACATGGTCAGAGGTTATTCCTTCCATGGTCGTTGATGTAATTGCCGAGCTTTTCGGACATGGTCAGAGGTTAGTCCTTCCATGGTCGTTGATGTAATTGCCGAACTTTTCCGACATGGTCAGAGGTTAGTCCTTCCATGGTCGTTGATGTAATTGTTGAAGCTTTTCCGACATGGTCATAGGTTAGTCCTTCCATGTTCGATGTAATTGCTGAGCCTTTCCCGGATGGTGATAGGAAAGTCCTTCCATGCAGATGAGTGTAAGTGTTGTGTTATGTGCATCTGGGTTGTGCTCCGTTGATGACGAGATGATCTGAAGATGATGAGGTGACAGTAGGTTACACAGGTTTTGCAGAGGTATTTAATCAGTCCTGAGATGCTCCTTCAAGTTTTGCAGTAGCATATAATCAGTCCTAGGAGATCTTGCAGGTTTTGCAGAGGCATGTAATAAGTCCCAAGATGTACCTACTTGATAGCTTGCTCACAGAGATGATGAAGACCTACATGGAGGCTAGGCCTACATCCAGCATCAATAAGGGCTAGCTCTGTAGAACTTCCTATGATGAGTAGATTGGAGATTGATGGTCGAGATAGCAGCAGCAGTGACGATGATGATCCAGTGACGAAGACTTGTGCTGATGAACTATGTCAAGAGAATACCTTCCTAGTTAAGAGGGAGTGTTGATGTATTTGTAACTTCGGAAGATATTCACTTGTATATTTTATATTGTATTTGTATTTTATTATTGTACCTCCGACGGAGATGTTTATTCCTCCGGTCGGAGAAGTCATTATTGTATTTGGGTCATGTGAAGTCAATGAGGTTAACCCTCCATTGTATGACGGGGCATTGACCCCAAAGTTGAGTCTTTCATGGGTTATTAGACTCTCCTAGAGAAGTAGGCACAGTCAGTTACACTTAGGGGTCGACCTGTTTGGGGTTAAGGCTAAGTGAAAGGTAAAGTACAAATAGAGAGGGTGCTCCTCTCTAGTTGATCATTCACACACTCACTCACTTCGTATTAGTGAGGGAGAGGAGGAGTTTGCACAAGTAGAGGAGGAGGAAGCTGCTGGAGATCATCTACTTGTTTTGGGGTTTTGTATTATTGCTCATTCTATCTCTGAGGAAGTTGCGGGGTTTTCTCCTTTATGGTTTCCTCGGTGAAATGCTTTGTGTCTCTTGTGTCTTGTGTTTGATTTGTTGTGCATGTTATTCTCTCAGTTAAGATCCTAGATCATATTGAATTAAATGATGAAAAACTAACAGTGGGTGAGAAGGTTCAGGATAGCGAGTTGGTAAGAAAAGCCGTGAATGGCGTGATTGTTCCATGCGCAGTATTTGTCCAGTCCATTATTGCTAGAGAGAACCTTCCCAAGTGGGATCATATGTGGGAGGACTTCACCCAAGAGGAGATCCAAAGAGATTATATTCAGGGATCGGCTTCAGCCATTCCAAAGGAGGAGGATGTGGCACTTGCAGCAAAAGGGAAATAGAGGTTCAAACAGAAGAAGGATCTGAGAAAGATCAAGTGCTTTTCCTGCAATGATTATGGACACTATGCAGGACAATGTCCGCATAAGAAGAAAGGTAAGCAGGCAAAGGATGAGCAATTAGCAGCAGCAGAGGAGGTTGATGAGTTTACTTCTCGGTTTGAGAGGGAGTTCTCATTAGCCTCAGTTCAGTTAGGGCATGATAGTAGTCAGCCAGAGGCTCAAGTTGACCATAGATGGAGAGTTGACTGCATGTAGAGCAATCACATGACAGAATGCGAGATGCATTCCTCATCCTAGAGCACACACTCATGCAGATGGTTCGGGATGTGAAGGGGACTGATCACTTGGTCACAAGAGTGGGTAGAGTGCGGTTTCTACCTGACCTTAGAGAACTGCTGCAGGTATCAGGAGTGTTGTTCACTCCAGGACTGGGAGGGAGTATCCTCTCAGCGGCAGCTTTGGGGGCTGCTGGCTACTCAGTGATGTTCTAGCGAGATCTGATTTTCACCTATCCTAAGGGAGTAGATCCAGTCTTGATGGGCCAAAGGATCGACGGTGAATACTTGATTCGGGGACAACCTACTACTGGCACTTTAGGATGGCTAAGTGCATCCTCTTCAGAGTCAGAGGGGGATGGTGAGCAAGATGCTCACAACAAAGATGATGCCAGGAGTAGTGAGTCTAGTCAACAGATCGGTGAGCAAGTTACTCACCATGATGATGAGGATCAGAAGAGTGATTCTGGAGATCAGATGGATGAGCGAGATGCTCATGATATTGATGAGTCCCAGGAGATTGAGCCCTTGGACTCAAATCAATTGGATGAGCGAGATGCTCATGATATTGATGAGTCCCAGCAGACTGATCCCTTGGACTCAGATCAGATGGATGAGCATGCTGCGCATACAAGCACCAGTCGGAGATTGAGCTGGTATGAGATGGTAGAGATGGACTTAGCTCAGGAGAGAACTGAGTCAGCTCAGAGACAGAAGGAGATCACCTAAAGGGCAGTAGTTCCACTTGACAGCAATATTCGGGATTGGTTACAGCAAACATTCGGAGGGAGTCTGAATCAGAGTTCAGTGACAAAGTCAATGGTTGATCAAAGGGCTTCTTCTGGAGCCACATTTATGGAGGTTGATCAGAGTACTTCAGGTCAGAGGGCAGCAGTGACAGGCAGGACAGTTGGGCAAGTGTCAGTAGCAGGGGACTTGTTGGATCCAGGCATCAGTAGTAGGACATCCCTCGTTAAGAGGGAGTGTTAGTTTTTATGGTATCTCAGGATGTCCTCCATGATTCAGATGCCTTGCATGGAGGTACATCAGCAGTATAGGCATCATGATGGAGTAGAGGGTGAGATACACTCTACTCAATGGCATGAGTCCATTGGTGGCTACATGCGGACCTTTCAGGGTGTTTTACCCTTTGCATGCATGAGTTTTGCACGACCTGTCAGTGATTAAACATATGCATGCAAAAGTGACTTTTTGCATGCACCGAGATTAGGTTTTCGGTAAACCTAATTCATCAGTGAGATTATATATAGAGGCAGGGGGTCCCCGGATGAGGTTACTCATTTTGCTAATCAGAGATTGATAGATCAAGAGTGAGGAGGGCGAACCAGTGCATGTAGGCCGACTTTCTGAGAGAGAGAAGAGTTGTAGCAGGAGGGAGAGTGGTCAAATCTGAGTTGGATCAATGACCAATATCTCCAGAGGCACTAGGCGCCTAGTTCTGTAGACTGAGATAGTCTATCAGTGTGGTTTCTGTTGAGATAGAGGACGTATTCTAGAGGAGGGGCGCATTACCTGAGGAGAGAGGAGCTCATTCAGAGTCTGATCGACCGATTCAGAGTTTGAGATGTTCAAGGTAGCCTTACCTCAGTGTTTGAGGAAGATCTGTGACGATCAGAGCTCAGCTCTGTTGAGATCTGGCCCAATACGAGCATCAGACATCCATAAGGGAGGGCGCACTTTTCCATGCAGAGGAAGGGCGCATTCTTCAGTTGAGCAGTTGGTTGTCTTCTGTTGCAGAGAAGATTAGAGCAGAGGATTGAAGGAGGCAGTACAGTCAGGGCTACCTGCAGAGAGACTCAGATCCAGATTGACAGTTAGGGCACATTCTCTCAATGCATGCATCAGCTAATGCATGGATATCTAGGGTTTGACCCTATGCTGTCGGGAGCGAGAAGCGGGAGCGGGGAGCGAGACGTAGCGAAAAGCAAAATTTTCAAAAGCTCCCGTTTTGGGAGCGTTCCAGGAGCGTTTTTAATATAGTACATATTTTGATGTATTTATATCTAAAAAACATGTAGGATGTTGAATTAGCTATAGAAAACATGGATTAAACCATATAAAATCAATCATCTAGTAGTTATAACTTATAACATTATCATCAAATGATCAACCATAACTACTTTTATATGAGCTTGGTAATGAAGGGAGGTACCATAACATTGTCATCAAATGATCAACCTAGTATAGGAGCTTTTAGTATAGGAGAGGTAGGAAGCGCCTTGGGAGCAAGCTTCCGAAGGAAGCAAGCTTCAGGAGCAGGGGCGAGGGGGTGGGGGGCGCTCCCACGCAGCATAGGTTTGACCCGTTCAAGATTGAGTGTTACATCTGAGGTAACATTGTTGTATTTGCTTATTTTATATATTGCTCTGGACTCGAGAGAGAAGATAGCCCCACAGGATTGTTGGTTTTCCCCGTTTGGGGTTTCCAAGGTATATGCAGTGTTATATGTGTGATTGCATGTGTTTAATGTTGTAAACAGATCTAGTTGTTGATTTTTATGTCTTTATGAGTATTATTGATATACGAGACTCAAACCACTTGAGATCTCAAGGCTATCCAGAGGGAGTAGTGATCTCTGGATTAAAATTTACAATAAAAACTCAACACATCCAAAGAATATCTAAAATGAGGGAGTCAGTCCATCTAAATACCCACGGAATCCAAGAGAACTAAGACCCCCACAAACCAACCTTGAACACATCCCCAAGGACTAAATGAGGCAATAGTCTTTGAATAACAATAGGCCAAGTACGGGTACCGGTCCCACCCAATTATCAAGTCGACAAAGATCTAGAGGCAGTCTCAAGTCGGAAGGGCCAAGCACCAAACTCTACTACGATAATGTGCTAAGGAATGGTTTGTTTGCACCTATCGTTGCATTATAGGAGAAGAGCATGTACTGTCTTGGCTGAGGCTCATTCAGAATCTAGCAAACTAGGCCCCAAAATCTCAGAGACATAGAGAACAGTGGGTTGGATAAGAGAGTCCATGAGGGCCATCTTAGACAAGATGTCTTGAAAGTGGTGTCAAAGGCACTGTCTCTCGAGAAGAGCGAAGGATCCATAGCCCTTGTAGAGGAAACTAACATGTCCTGGCTCACTAATATATGGCTCCACCTACTTGGGATGTCTATCATCACTAGTACTTATTAAGGAAACCTATATTTTTTTATAGGTTAACTGTTGAAATTAATTGCCGCCCAACCTTGACATAAATGCAAGGAGGCAACCAACATTAAATATAGGTCGTTCTCTCTTAAATGATGGCACCTTTTCCTTCATAAAAATTTTTTTTTTTTCTTCTTGTGAAAATACTCCTTTTATCTCTTATAAAGCCTGCATCTGTTGCTATCATTAAGTATGCATACTAACACTACCATTAATTCATTGTACTGGTTCCATTTAATGTATAGTACTGTTGTTATTGAAAATATAGCAATCAATTAATTAGTCTTAACTAAGGCTGTCATTACTGATCAATATGGCTTCCATTTAATGGCAATACATGCTATTCTCCTTTTTGCATCGGTATGTCGGGCCATAACACTAACTCTCCCAAAGACCATATGCTGAGTTTTAGGATGTAATCTTAAATCACTGGAATTTGCAGCACTCTATCACATTCTTTGTTGGCATAGTCGTGAAGGAAATAAACTTTATTATATGGCTTGCTGAAATCAGCATCAACTAAGTTCATCTCAAAACCCCATGCTCACATTTATCATCATTAAATTCAAACTGTCTCAACTGCTCAAAGAAGGACTTGTGACTTTTAGTTTCATTTTCCCTTTTAGAGGACACATTGCAAGCTTCTAAGCATCTACTTAAAGAATGCAAATCCATGAAAGTGTCCTTGTTGATTTGATCTTTCAAGCATCTCAATTAAGTAACGGGACCACATTAAGTCATTGACTTTGATGGAGGAAGGGAATACTGCTATAGTACTTACAATGGTCCCTATGGCTATCTTAATTGACATGTGAATGCTTTAGTCTCGGACTCCTTGACTGAGCTAAAGAATACTGATTTAGTATAAATCTTGTCATGATTCACACAGATGCAAACCATGCTATGTTGCAATTTGTAAGTATACCTATGCATGTGCACTCTTTGATTGTTCACCTGGAAAGTATTACAGTATTGCATTTACAATTAATCCAATGTCTCTTACTATAAGACATTACTCTTAGTCTGGTGTCTAACAGGATGATTTCAAAATTCATATACCAGTTCAGGGATATACTCAGCAGATGGACCAATGATAGAAGATGCAAGATCTCTCCCACTGATCTTCAAGATATTTTGTTCCCGGCAAGCATAAACCTGCCATAGAACGGTAAGGATCAAGATTTATCAGTCATATAAGACTCCAAACTTGTATGTTTCTATTCAGACACAGATTTTTAAAGTTTAAAGTTTTAAACTACAAACAAAATGATAGAAGATATAAAACCTTTGTTATAATTACACGGTCTGCATCCTTGAATGCTACTGCAAACTCTTGCAGTAGTCCTGCTAGACGGCTGCAGTGTACAATCCAAGTAAGTTGCAATTAAAAGTGAAGAAAAATACTTTAAAAGCTATTGTAAAAATTAAATGTGAAATTTGAATTTATTGCAGAAGCTTGAATTGGCATATGATATATCTGAGTTTGTTCTAACTTCTAAACTACAAGTTAAAGTTTTATACTAGTCATCAAACCTGTAAGTATGGGGTTGAAACACAACCCAGAGAGCTTGATGAACAAATCTCTGACGAGCTGCCTGGAGAACTGCCCGGACTTCAGTCGGATGATGAGCATAGTCATCATATACATCGCAACATTCAGTCTTACCAATAAATTCAAAGCGCCTACAGATGCCAGTAAAGTTTCCTAAATATTTGCATGTAGCCTCAACAACTTCTTGAGTTGTTCTCAGCTGATATCTGATATCATAACATCTATTTTGTCCTGCACTGAGTGCCGCAACTGAAGCAATAACCTGTGCAATATAAGTTCCAATCCACTATAATAAATCTTTATGTCAATGTAGAAACTAAAGTTTCCGAAGCTTTTCTATATATATATATATATTCCTGTGAAGAACTTGAACAGGAAATTTCTACACTGCTGCATTTGCATTTCAAGCACAAGAAACAATACATTCATAATTAACACAGGAAATTATCAGCATACAAATATGCCATTGTGACAAAATTACAAATCACTATTGTTAGGGCCTGTTATGCCACATTCTACAGGCATAATTTTTCATACTTATTTTTGCTTCAGAGCATTATGCATTCCAGAGTATTTAGGCCCATCTCCGCTGCTACTGGGCCTTCTTTTAATGAGATGATGTGATGATCATGTGATATATGCCATTTTTGCTACTGCTATGCCATGTCATGATGATATATTATGTGGTGTTGTATTTTATATTACTGCTGTTACATTGGATGTATTGATTGTTTGATGAGAATGGTTAGTAGTACCACCCATAGGTTGACGAGGGTAGTAGATTTTTTATTTACTTATGTTTGATGAGTATGATTAGTAGTACCACCCATAGGTTGAAAAGAGTAGTAGATTCTTGATTTACTTATGTAC
Source organism: Larix kaempferi (assembly GCA_027924585.1). Lineage (NCBI taxonomy): Eukaryota > Viridiplantae > Streptophyta > Pinopsida > Pinales > Pinaceae > Larix > Larix kaempferi. The sequence continues at coordinate 419,483 of BSBM01000926.1, read as the reverse complement.
CATCGAACCAAGGTGATTCTTGGTCTTCGCAAGGACTTTGCCCCCCTTCTTCGGGTTCACCTTTGGCCACCTACACATCATCCATCATCACCTCACACATTGGTCAACATCCTTTGGCTAGAGATTGACTCTTGACCTCCCCTCTGTGACCCCTTCACCATGAAGGCCTCCTTGTTCTCCTTTGTGTCTTGGGCATTCTTGTGTTGTGATGATTGTTGTGACAGTTTAGGAGGCCTCCTTGTAAATCCCTGGGGTTAACTGGTTATCAAGCAAAAAGAGTTGTCATCGAGCAATGCTTCTCCCTAGACCTAAAACAAGAAATGCTATTCCCCCTACAAAGCCTCAAAAGGGCCATTTGAAGACAGCTCCCAGTCCAAGACTCCTTGTACCAGAAGTTGGTGTGAAAGCAAAATCTTCACCAAATCAAAAAGAAAAAGAAGACCACAAAAAAATTGCAAAAATCAAGCAATTCAGAGAAGAAAGAAGCAAGTCTTACAATCAAGCAATTCAAAGAAGAAAGAAGCTAGTCTTACTTGCATGTGCCTCCAAATAAAATAAAGGCCAAGGTCTCCAAAAGAAAGAGTACAAGAAAAAAGAGTCCAAGAAAAATCAAAGAAGACAAGTCCAAGAAGGAGCTAACAAAGCAAAAAGTAAAAGGGGGGGGAAGAAGTCTGATTGCCAAGGTTAAAGGAGTAGTACCTCATTACACAACACCCATTTGTGAGACACTTTCCCTATGGTTTGCCCTGCTGGTGAAGATCACAGAGTTCTCCCTTATCCCTCATCTTGAGTCAATCAATCACCTTTAAACCAGATATTCACTTGTCTAACTTGGTCTCATCCATCTCTAATCCACCCTGAAGAAGAAAATTGTCCATGTGAACACTTTGATATTATCATGGTACCGGTTAATTTGTAAATCATCTTTTTCAAAAACTTGTTTGAAGATATTTGTGGTGTTGGTATATTATCATGTTTATCATGACTAACTATATGATGACTCACCTATGATCATTTGCATATATATGTACTTGTTCATGACGACACCCTTTGTTGCTAGTCCACCAGGGACACTTTTGATCATAGTACAACTACATAGATATCATCATGTCTTCTTCAGAAGTATTCTATTCAGTGTTATTTTTTAAGTGTTATATAGTGGCCAAGAGGGGCTATTGCATAGCTTTGGTTGTACATGGGGTCCAATGATTTTGAGAACATATTTGCTCGTGGTTTTGAAGGAGACCCATGGTATTGGGTTATTTTACTATTATTTACAAGTTAAGAAGTGAATTCTCCCCACTAAGGCAAATCGACTTGGCTTGTTGGCATAACTAGTTTTTGTAAAGGTGTGATCTAGACCATTGATCTAGCACCTCATCTTCTTGAGATCATCATTGATTGTAACTAAATTCTTGACCACATCTTGAGCCCATTTTCCCCCTTCTGCTATAAAAGGGAGGCTCTTGCTCATTTGTAAGGGTCGAATGCTCTTGGAATAAAAATACTCTGCTGAAATTCTGCTCTAGTGATTCTTAGGCTCTAGTGTTGGTGTATGTGTTGCTAGCTTGTCTCATTTTGGTGGAAGGAGGCTCTTCACAAGGGTCTTAGGTAACATTTTATTTCTTGTATTGTATTTAGTAATATAAGTAAATGATTGTTGCAACCTCATTTCTTATGAATGAATCTCTATTTTCTTGATTAGATTGTTGCAACCTCTTTCCAATTTATAGTAGATTCAATCACTAAATACATTTACTAATGTTTGGTGGATGATAGTTTAGAAGATAGATTGCTTTGCCTCTTGAATCTTTTCAGGAATTCATCAAGGATAGGGTGAAAAATTGATGTTGCATTTGACTAGCAAAGGAGAGGGACTACTTGCCTCCACTCTCCTTTGAAGACTACTTAGCCATTCTTTGAGATTTGTTTATGACTACATGCCAAACATTTGTTTATTTTTAAGCTAAGTTGCATGAAACATGGAAACGTGTACAAGTTCCAAAATGGGAACGCTTGGAAACGTGATCCCCCCAAATGGATACATCAAGGGAAACACAATATATATATTTATATATAGTTTTTTTTAATAGCACGTTATCTTACAAAAAATTAAGAATGATAGGTTGATTTGTAGGTAGGGTTAGAAACGATTTAGCGGTTTTTTTTTTTTCATTTTCCATAACCTAGAGTTTTTTAGGCTTCCCATGGGTCCCAAACTGCTCATGGGCCCTTGGGGGTTTCCCAAAAGATTCCGAGAAGTTTCCGAGTTTTCGTGAGTTTCCGGTACCGCTACGTGGGCATTTTAGGAGTTCCGTGCAACATAGCCTTTAAGGCACTAGATATCTATTGTTAGTAGTTATTTATTTTATTTTCAAAGTTATTCCTCCATTTTTGTTTCTACTAATCAAATTCTGCATTTTTCAGGTGCTTGGATCAATTTATTTCAATATCATAATTAAAAGACTTCTAGGGGTGCCTATTCGCTCCCCCTCCTTGGCATAAAATTGCATATCTATAACTTAGCAAGGAACCTTAACCCAACACACTATAAGACCTTAATAAATCAGCAAACAAACTTTAAATTCTTGTAGTGTTTGGATCTTTATTTCTGATTTTTATTTAGTAGTCCAAGCACCTAGCTGGTAGGCTGCTCTGATTCTCTTAAATTTTAGTTCCTCTTAGCTTCTTTTTGCTATTATATTACCTCATTTTCACATCTGAAAGTTATTGCAAGCAATATTATGTTGATTAGCTCATATTAAGATCACTAGCATTGTGTATTTAGGTGTTGATTCATAAGATTGATACTTAGATACATGCTCACTATTGTTAGTCATTATTTCAGCTTATCAACATTTTGATTTTCATTATTAGATCAGCTAAGTACCTTGGCTTTTATCATTAATATCTTGTGGTTGATCTAATTCATAGCATAGTCTATCATTATTTTCAGTCATTTGTAATTTTGTACCTGCATTTGCTATTTGCTCCACTTGAGAAAATTGAATAATGGTTGATTTTTTTGGTTATATTTCCTAGTGATGCTATGATTTTGAGAAAATTGAATAATGGTTGATTTTTTTGGTTATCTTTCCTAGTGATGCTATGATTAATTCGGTCCACATGTAGTAAGTTTTGCTGATGCAATTTCTCATTGATTCATTAGCTTAATAACAATTCGCTCTTCTAGAAAGCTCCTTCATTTTACAAGTTGTTGATAAATTTTATCTCTAGATGAAGATGGCATACAATTGATATAATGGTTCATGGTTGACGATATATTTGCAATTGGATTACATTGAAGTTACCATATCTTGCTTATTCTATCATTGCCATGAAGTTATGTTAAATTTTTTACATGATACATGCTTAAGTTTTGATTTGGAGTATTATATTTTGATAGATCATCATTGAGATAAAGAGCATATATGGTAAAGAGGAATTTTGGGTAGAAGATGTGATCCGACATCTATAAATAAAACCAAGTAGTTGTCGTTGGGCTTGTAAATCCGCGGCTGGGGAACCATACTGGCTATGAATACAGTAAGTAGTTAAGTGTAGGCTATGTCACAGCTTGACTAAGGGGTAGTGTTGACCACCGTTGTAACTCTTGCCGATACCCCATGCGAGTGGTACTACATTAGATAGCACTTGAACAGGGAATTGGACCCCATGCACTTTGTGCATATCGAGGATGCCCTTAGGTATCCCAAAACCATCCTATCAGTCGTCCTGTCATTGTAGTGCAACAAAAATTGCATTCGGGAAGATTACTCTTTGCATAATGGGTAGTCGGGTGGCGTGGCCAAGGGTATTGTTATCACATGTATAGTAGTTGGGCTACCATATTTTCATATCATATTCCAGTCCTTCTTTCAGCCAATCCTTTACATTGAGATGCTTGATATCAGCATCAGATGAGCATTCATTTCAAGATCACTTATATTTTCAGAGCAGCCCCTAAGCAAACAGTACAGCCTCATGACATGACTGAGTCTCATGAACTCAGATTCGATGACCGATGTAGCCATTTTTACCATACAGAGCAGTATGCAGTGCCTAGATGTGTAGCAGCAGGTTTCCAGTTGACAGATGATGGTTCAGATGATTGGTACAGGTATATGACCAGGCAGGTATATTGATGTGTATTGCTTTGTTGGTCATTCTAGTAGCTTGATTTTAAATTTAGTGGTCATGACCTGGCGGTCTATCTATCTATATAGTCTAGCTTGCTCAGAATTATGAAGTTCTTGTTTATACTCATTGGTTTCACCCTCCTTAGGAGAATGGAGGTGATCATTCCCACCATTATATGGCTTGCTAGTTTTGGCACCACCTTTCACTATCTCCATCCATTCGTTACCTTCCAGTTTTTAGTCTTACCTTGACTACGCCTTAGCCTGTGATATGGAGGACTTCCCCACTTAAGCCTCTTTGTTGGATAAGCATCTGTTAGTTTGTGTCTCGGCTCTGAGTTGCCTAAGTTGTGTTAGCTAAAGCCTGAAACAGATAGTACTACCATCATTACATGTATGTGGAAACTATTGTATATCTCTTGAAAGCCCATTGAAATGAAATTCAAAACTATGTTTCTAAGCACAATGAAAGAAGGGCTATGAAATGAATGAAATGTGAAATCAAATGAAATGTAAAATCCCCAAAGAAGGGATATGAAAGGCCTAATAAAAGCAGTGGTTAAATGTATGCTATATCCAAATGACTGTTGGCCATGAAATTTGAATGTAATGATTTATTCCTCACGGAGCCTATGGATTGTGATGTGAGATGGAGTAAGGGGCAGTTAATTTTAAGTGTCCCCTAGAGTCTCAAGTTACGGTTAGCCGGACACCTAGTCATGGCGGCTCTAGAAAAGATCCTCACGGAGCCGAGTCAGCTTGGATGTGAGTTGTAGACATCTTCCAAGGTTGAATAAACACCTCCCAAACAGCTTATTCCATTTGTGAGACACTGTTATCCCCTGTGTTATCTTTATCCAACATATGCGTGAGTGTGTATCCCCTTCCCTATATCCAAAGTATCACGGTGTTGAGTTGTACAGTCATCCCTTAGCCTAGCCTTGCATTGTCCACCTTCACCCATTACTAGCAAATTGATCACATCCATGAAGTGAGTATACTATTGAGGTTCTGTTCTGAGCTATTATTATTTATAAAATTTATATTGAATATGTATTTTAACCGCTAGTGAAATGCTACTTTATGTTTATAGTCTTTGTATTTGAATGACTAACGAAGCATGTCTTCTCCAATTACACTTACAGCATTTTGATGTTTTAGCCTGGGTCATATTTTGGTCAGTTTTGACCTGGTCAAACCTAGTTTGACCAAGTCAACCATAGGGCATTAGATGAGTTAGACCAGTGATATTAGAGGTTGAGTATATATGGTCTTCCATTGCCCATCAGATGGTTCCATGCAGCAGTTACAAGTTTCAGATGGTGATTTGTGATATTTTTATGATTTTGATCATTTACAGATTATTATTTTTTATTTGCCCGAGCATGGTTATGGTCATAGATGATGATACAGTTATCCACATGGTGTATTGGTACTCATTTCTAGTGTATTTGGATCTTCTGAGTCGATTGGGATACCCGGTTTGCAGTTTCGAGCATTTTCAGTTGAGATATTTTTCAATTTATCACTTCAATGCAGATTTGCCATTAAAAATGGCCTGGTAGAGCAGTTTGACTTTTTATTTGGTTCACCTAGGGCACTACACAGGGAGTATGGGGTTCACCTACTTGTTTTTACTATATTACCATAATACCAGACATTTTGGTACAGTCAGTTTTGTCCTGGGGTGTCGAGGCAGTGAGCTACAGGAATTTTTATCTTTTACAGGTGATTTTCAAAGGAATAAAAAATGGTAAAATGGCTACAGAGGAATTTGATTTGGGCTACTGAGGCAAGGAAATGGAATGAGGTTGTTTTATATGATGTGTGTGATGCTTCCTACACCTTCTAGAGCAGGCTACAGCATTCAGTGGAGCCCACACACTCTCTGGGATTATATTTTATGATTTTACTGTGTCTTTGAGGGGGCACAATTTGGCCATGTGGTCACGGTATTGTACTTTGATGATATTATTTTATGTTATTGAGCCATAAGGACACACTAGGGAAGGATTATTTCACCTCCTAGACCCACCATGAGCTTATGTTGTGACTTTAGTCACTTTTATGTGGTACATCCCCCCTTTACATTGAGATACTTGGATGAGCATCTATATTGGATCACTATTATGATTATGGACAGCAGTATATTCCTATGCCATGACTGAGTCTCAAGAAACTTAGGTTTGATGACCGATGTAGCCATTTAGCCATTACATAACATTATGTATTGCCCAGACTTGCAGCAGCAGGTTCTTAGTGGATAGATGATGGTTCAGATGGTTTGTGCACAGGTATATGACTCAGCAGGTATTAGCATGTGTTTTTGGTTATTATTGCTTTTAGACTCATTCTTGTGGCATGTTTTAGCACTTGGTGTCATGATCTGGCGATCATATAGATATGTGGACTTGGTTGTATTATTTATTTATCTATGTCCCCGCTCAGACATAGAAGTTCTTGGTTATACTCAATGGTTTTACCCTCCTTAGGAGAATGGAAGTGATCATTCCTACCATCCTATGGCTTGCTAGTGTCGGTCTCATTATTCACTTTCTATATCCATCCATTACCTTCCCATTATAGCATTAACCCTAACTTACTACTTGACCTGTGATATGGAGGACTTTCGCCCACTTTGGCCTCTTTGTTGGATGAGCTTCCTTGTTTATATTGTGTCCCGGCTCTAAGTTGGTGACAAAACTTGCCTTCTGGTGAGTTGGATTTCATCCTTAGTGGTGGAACTTCCACATTAGTCATTTGGGTTGTTGTTGGCTAAAACCTAAAACAGATAGTACTACCATCATTACAATGTGTCTGGAAATGAAATGTATATCTTTTATGAATGCCCATTCTAGAATGTGTTTCTCAACACACGTGAATTAAAGGCATATGAAATTAACGAAAATCCAAGAATGTGTTTCTCAACACACACAGATCAAAAAGCCTAATAAATGTAAATCCAAGAATGTGTTTTTCAACACACACGGATCAAGGCTATGGAAATGAATGAAAGGCCTAAAAAGCAATGGTTTAACAAATGCTATATCTAATGATTGTTGGCCTCACTTGTAATGACTTATTCCTCACTAGCCTGCGGGTTATCATGTGAGATGGAGTAAGGGGCAGCTAATTCTAAGTGTCCCCTAGAGTCTCAAGTTACGGTTTGTCGGGCACCTAGTCATGGCAGCTCTAGAAAAGATCCTTACGGAGCTGTATCAGCTTGGATGTGAGCTGTAGACATCTGTCAAGGTCGAATAAACACTTCCCAGACTGCTTATCCATTTGTGAGACACTACCTTCCCCTGTGTTATTTGCTTGTCCGGCATATGCCTTACTGTGTATTCCTTTTCCCATTGCCAAAGTGTCACGGTGTCAGGTCAGTACAGTCATCCCTTAGCCTAGCCTTATAGTCTTCAGCCTTCACCCATCACTAGCAAATTGATCACAACCATGAAGTGAGTATAGTTTTGAGGTTCGAGTTTGAGCCATAATAATAATAATAAAACATTGAATACTTGGCTGTAGATCGCCGGAGAAATGATTACTATGTGTTTATATTGCTACTTGAATGATTTGTAGAGCATGTCTTAACCTTTTACACTTGCAATAGCTTGATGTTAGCCTTGGTCATTTTATGGGTCATGTTGACTTGGTCAAACCTAGTTTGACCAAGGTCAACTACAGGACATGAGGTGAGATAGACCTTGGATGATGCAAATAGATGATATATGGTCTATTGCAGGTCACCAGATCGTTCCATGCATTGGTTAGAGGTTTATGATGATGATCTAGCATTTATTTGATCATTTACAAATTATTATTATTTTTATCTATTCGGGTATATTTGAGATAATATATGATCATGCAGAGATCCATATGGTGTATGAGTACACACCTCTACTAGATTTGGGCTCTTTGAGTCCATTGAGATATTTGTCTTGTGGTTGTGGATGCTATAGATGTCGATTGAAACTGTTTTTCCTTTGCACTGAGAGTATTGGGGATCTTTCTTGCATATATTTTCTCCACGTTTTGATCTACATGTGAAGAAGTCAATTTGGTGAGGAGGGCGCATTGGCTGGGGAGACCCACCCTGCTTCTTTCTTTTCTCTTCGTCGGTCACAGGGAGTTTCACTGTCTTCGTACCTCTTAATCTTTGTTATCATGTTCGTCATTTGTATTTCCTTCATTCTTGTCTTGAATTGATTGATCTTATTATCCCTGGTTCATTAAGAAGAGGAGGGGGCACTTGTGGAGCTGAGCAATTTGTGAAGGCAAGGAAACGACTCAAACTTCCATTTGATCTCTGCGGGAACAGTCCTCGGCATCATAGCAATTATCACCATCATTCAGGTACGCTTGCAAGGTAAGATTTTTATTTCTCTAACCTACCCATCTGTCAATTTCATTTAAAACCCTAAGTAAAATTCTTCTGAAAATTCACTAGCTTAAACGACTTGGTCTATTGGCAAACCATTTATGGGTTATTTGTATCTTGCATATTGCTAGTGTTGGACTGGGCTGTTGGGAGCGGGGAGCGAGAGCGAGAGCGGGAGCGGGAGCGAAAAGCGAAATTTTCAAAAGCTTCCGTTTCGGGAGCGTTTTTTATATAATATATATTTTAATATATTTTGATGCATATAAATTAAAAAAAAACATGTATTATGCCAAATTAGCTATAGATAACATCAAAACATAGAATCTAGATATTCATATAACCATTTAGTACACATTGATATAACATTAATCATCTCATCTTCTAGATTCTAGGAGGTATAACTTATAACATTGTCATTAAATGATCATCATCAAATCATCAATCATCAATCATCAACAACATCAATCTTCAAATTTCAACATATAATATTTGCCATCAAACTAGGCCATAATGTTTACAAAATAGGCCAACCGCCAAAATAAACATGAAAATGAAATACAAACTACAAACTACAAAGTACTATGAATCTACTAAGCTTTCCGCTTGCCACGAGTAACTTCCAATTTCTTTTCTCGTGTTCTAGGTGGAATAGGTGCTGGTGGAAGTGATCGTGGAACATGAGTAGAAGATGAATGGCCCCCACGGGCTGAAATTGGACGTTGTGAAGCTAAAGGCAAAACTCCTGCATCCGGAAAGCTGCTTCTGCTTGGGGGTGGAATCTCTGTATGGGTAGTCTGAATTGGATCATCATGATCACCCAATAGTTCAGCCTCCAAGCGCTCTAATGCTATGGCTCCATCCTCCACATTAGCCTCCTCTGGATTGTTGTCCCAAGTCAAAAATGTTCTATCATTCTTGGCCGCCTCACAATAATGGGACAACAACCTCAAGTTGTAGTGCACATAAACCAAGCTTTCTGCGTGATCTACATTCAGACTGTTTCTCTTTACACTGTGGATGAAGTTGTAGGTGCTCCAACACCTCTCTACAGAAGAGCTATTAACAACCTGTGATAGCACCCTCAGCGCCAATTTATGCAAATATGTGGCTCCAGAGCCATGCATGTTCCACCAATGGATAGGATCCAATCTATCTCGATCTTTGGTTGCAAACAGGGAACCAAGGCATCCATGCTCACTTATGTATATGCTCAATTCACTCCGTACTTGAGCACACTCTTCCTCATCAGGGACCAACTTTTCTAATGCAAGCATATACCCAGCAACAACCTCTGGATCTGTGTGGGGTTTTTTCCTGACTCCACCCCAAGGTACAGGTTGGGCCAACCAAATTGGAGAATAGTATTTTGGGGTGAGGACATATGCAAGGGCATGGAGTGGAACATTTAGATTATCCCACCTTTTGACCACAAGTTTATGAATATGGTCATACAAGACTGCATCTTTTTCCTCAACAATGTCTTTGATTTGACCAAGCATGCTATCCATCTGCTCATATACCTCCCCAATCACCGGCTGATCTGTATCTGCAAAACGAATCATGTTATAAACTGGCTTGGTGAGCTGCAGAACATACCTAACCTGTGACCAAAAATGACCTTCAAGAACGGTGTCATCCACCTCCTGAAAGTCACTTCTATCTGATGCACTTGCAACTTTGTCTTTCAATTCCTGGCATGGATCACTTGATACCATACTAGCCAATGCCTCTCTTACCTTCAAAAGCCTCCTGAAGGTGAGGTGGTAGCTAGCAAATCTAGTCTTTGCAATCTTCAATAGCTCCAACTTAGAGTGATTGCGAAAAATGTGGTGGGCCATGCTATGATTGGTAATAAATTTGATCATTTTCTTACCTCTCTTGTACAAGGCACCAATCCATCGGTAATTATTGTCCTTCATCTTAACAATATCACGCATCAAAAGGTTCAATGTGTGAACCAAACACCCTGACCAAAATATGTTGGGATACTTATCCATAATGATTGCTCCTGCTGCCTTACAATTAGCAGCATTATCAGTGATGACTTGAATGACATTGTATGGCCCAATCTCCTGAATGGTTTTAAGTAAAGGTTGTGCAATATTAATAGCGGTCTTGTAGTGATCTGAGTAGTCATGGGCTGAAAGGAAGACCGCACCGCTAGCAGAAATGCCAAGAATATTTATCAACGGCTTGCCTTTAACATTTGTCCACCCATCAGATACAATGGATACCCCATAGTTGGACCAATCATTTGTGAACTTTCCAAGAGCACTATTGATTTTGGCTCTTTCCTTGTCAAGTTCCACGGTTCTAGCTTTGTCATACCCAGGGCTTCTGTATCCTTAAGGGCCACCATTGATGGCTTGTACCATTTCATGCCAATAGGGTGAGCAAAGAACATTGAATGGCACACCACATGCATAGAGAGACCTATAAACTTTTGAATCCACATCATCTCTACAACCTTGGTCAAGGAAATCGGATAATGTTCTTCGTATAGGCGAGACTCCATGGGGAGATGAGGCTCCCGATCGAGCCGATGATGATCCAGCAGCAGCTCCACTACCAAACATTCTCTGTGGGGATTCAGAATCAGCCCTCGATCTCTTGGACTTGTTTTGAGCGGCCTCTTCTTCCATCTTGTATTTGCTTCTCTCTTTAGCTCCCACTTTGTCACAAGTTTTAACTCCATGAGACTTACCTACATCGCATGGCATAACCCCACACAAATGCTTTCTCACCCGGGTATATGAACCTGTGTATGTTTTCCCACAATGGGGGCATCCAAACTTTGTGGTTCCACCCCCTCTCCCTCCCCCTTGCCTTGTCACATACTTCCACAAAGGTGTTGTGTCTTTTTGTTTTTGCCCCACATCACCCTCACCCTCATCCTCATCATCATCACCCTCTTCCCCTTCCTCCTCTTCTCCTTGGTATGCATCACTCTCTACCTCTTCCCCCTCATCACTACCACCACCACATCTACTTCCCAACACCATCATAATGAGAAGAAGTGGAATGAAAAACCAAAACCACATACCCATCATGTTTCTTGATTCAAGATGAGAGTCACTTGTTCCCTGCAATAGAATGATGGAGAAGAAGATATTGGAAAGGGTAAGAGAAGAGAACATTGCAATTTTTCCATTTTTTAACATAGTGAAAAAAAATTGCAAAAACAAACAAAGATGAGTTTATAGAGCCTACCTTTTAGCTCTTCAATGGTGGTTGAATGTCTCTATGGAAGCTTCAATCTCCCTTGCAAGCTCTCCCCTTCAATCTCCCACTCAATGCTCAAAGCTCTCAAACAACTAGCAAACTCACTCCAAGCTCAAACTCTTCCCAATCAAGCAAATGAGTAATGGAATGAGTCCAAATGGACTCATTCACCTTTTAATGGCCCAAAGTGACCTATCCCACCAAAAAAAACCCTAAAAAAAATTCCAAAAATCAAAAAAAAATTTCAAAAATCCGCCCGTCCGCGGAATCGCTCTCGGAATTGATTTAGGAATCGATTTTTTTGGTCGAGTTCGATTCAGATTCGATTCGGGATCGACCTGGGAGCGACGATTCCCAGTTGAATTACAGAAAGGCAGGGATCGTTTTTTTTTCCCTCAATTCGCGAATTGCAAAATCGATTTCGGACGGAATCGATGAGGAATCGCGCTTCCAAAATCGATCCCTCATCGATTTTGTCTGGAGCGCGATTTGGGATCGATTCGAGGGGGGGGGGAGTCGATTCCCAGCTGCTCTGGTGTTGGACACACCAAGCACACTGAGAGGGGGGGGGGTGAACATTGTATATAGCTTTTTATTACTTTTTCAACTTTAACAATTGACTGTCAGAGAGTATTGTCAAGGGAATCAGTCTCAATAAACATGCTGGGTTAGTCAACTCATCAATTGACTGTCAAAGAGTATTGTCAACTTGACAAATCATACCAAGTACAGCCAATACAACTTACTTACTATACACTGTCTAAATCAACCAAAAGGGGCAGTCATGCCATAGTCAAATTAAAAGGATAAAGGGTACAACAAGATCACTGAATATATAGGCATGTAAGCACCATTGTACATATCACTGTGTATGTAGGCATCACAAAATATCACTGTCTATGTATAAAACTTTCTATGCATACCTCAAATATATAGAAGCTGCCCGAAAATCAGACTGTGGTAGAGACAGTCAAAGATCTATAGCAGCCCTAATTTTTTAAGAGACAACCCGAATTTCACATGGAAACAGCCCTAGAGACAATCCGAATTTAACACAGAAGCAGCCCGAGTTTTACAGAAGGGGACGGTCTGAATTTTTTGCAGAGACAGTGGAGACAGTCAAAATCTGTAGCAGCCCGAAATTGCAGAGAGAAACAGTCCGAATTTCAGAGATCAGATGCTGAGTTTTGGTTACAGATGCAGCCACAGAGACCACCGAATTCAAAGCTACTTTCACAAAATCTTCGGCCTTCAAATGAGGTTGAATTTGTATTTATACAAAAAAAAAATTGGAAAAAATATTGCTGGGCCGACCTAGTATAATTTAAAAATTAATTAAAAACCTTTTCTTAAGGTTGGCCGACTTCAATAAGAATTAAAAGTAATTCTTTCTTTAGCGGGCCGACTTCATTAGTTAGGTCAAAAATTCAATAAAAATTTAATTTAACATTAATTAAAAAACTTGTAGCAGGCCGACTTTAAGATAATAATTAAATATTAATAAAACTTCACTCTAGTGCAATTGAAAAGGTTTTGTGTCATTAGGGCTTCTTTAAAAGCAATCTTGTGGGCATGTGACCATATTATGTGGGCTTAGGACCATCAAGCAAGGAATCTTCATCATTGATTGAGGGGCTTCATTTTGCAAAGGAGCTTCTTCAAGGGTTTCAAAGACATCTTTAATGGTACAAGTGCATCATGGGTTCCATTACTATGTCACTGACTTCATTGGGGGCTTCAACACCATTTCATCATGTCTTTATAAAGTGGTAAGGACTTCAACAGATTCTCCAATGGCACAAGGTCATCATAGGTGCCTTAAAGGCATATATAATGGTTTCATTACCAAATGGGTTCATAGCCATCAAAACCCCAAGATAAGGGTACTAAGGGCTCCATGACCACATCAACTTTAAACGACAATAAGTCATCAACCGTACGGAGTTAGGAGACACTCCACATATCAACGGAAAGGGCTTGACGAGGGCTAGCACTCTATGAGGGTCTTACTTGCATTGGCATGGTCCTTCAACTTTGTTTTCTTTAATTTTTGCAGGACCTCTTCAAGGACATCATCAAAAGAAAGACTTCATTATGTAAGGGCATAAGTCAACTGTGTGAGGGCTCCAAAGACCAAACTACCATAACATTCATTCAACAACCAATCAAGAGACTACAACAAGTACAAGCAGCATAGAAACCATCAACCAAAAGACAACCAGGAGCAGGGGATGTAATAATGGACTCAACTGGGACCAAGATACAACTTAGGGTCACTCAACTAAGTTAATGAGTAACCAAGGCTTTTGCCAGTGTCCCAAGGACTCCAAGGGCTTCAAACTTGGGCTTGGACAAGGTCAAAAGGTCTCCTTTGACACAGACAACCACAAACCAAACACTACCCCTCAAAGGCTCGACAAGGGGCACCAAGACTCAACTGTTGGCATCAATGACCAAGCATTGTTGGCATCAATGACAACTTAATCAACAATCTCCCCCTTTGTCATTGATGACAACACTCAAACTCCTTTTCAGAACAATCTCTCCCTGTCACAATTTCTCTCCCCCTTTGGCATCAATGGCAAAGGGAACATCTATTGACAATATAGCTCCCCCTCAGGGCATGCTCCCCCTGTCAACAACTTCTCTTCCTTTTTGCATGAATGGCAATGACAACTTTCTTTAGCAATACTGCTCCCCCTATCACTGGGCACTCCTGCTGCTTATATGCTGGAACCAATTGTGATCGTTGATCTCAATCCATGATAATCAGGTACATAGCTCCTTTTACACTTCATACCACTGATCGATAGTCTTCAAAATCGTATTGGGTTTTTCCCAAAAATTTCATCATTTTTGTTTTGATCAACGGGGCAATCTACTGACTTTCTTCTCCATATTGTGGTAGACTGATTGTTGTTCATGACATTCGATTGAACTTGCTTTCTTCTCCAAACTTTAACTTCTCCCTGCATCCTGCAATGTTTTGCAAAATGACCATAATGATAACAATTATAACATTGAACGGAAAACATATCTTGATTTCTTTCTGGAGTGATTCTGTCATGAGCTCTGCAATGGATGGATTTGTGACCATAGTTGTTACACTTGTAGCAGTGACCACTAAACATCATGGGATATCGTTGAGCAAAGGATCTTCTTTGTGATGCAACTTCTCTATTTCTATTCTTCCTTGAATCTTGTTGATCATGGGATCTACTGAAAATATCTGTATAACTATTATCCTTTTCTTCTTTTTCCCTGGAACTTTCACTTTCTTCAATGTTCTTTTCAATCTTTGAATTTGTCTTCAACTGAGCAGTTGTCTTGTTCAGATCTTCCTTTAGAGAGAGGATCTTCAATTCTTGCTTTTGACAAATTTTTATCTTTTCTTGGAGTTGTCTTGTTAGGTCTTCTTCAATTTTCTTGACTTCTTCTATCTGTTCTTTCAGATCAATGACAATACTATCTTCCATCTGTCCTTTTATTTCTTGATTTTCTTTTCTGAGTTCTAAGAGTTCCTTTTCAAATTCAAAATTCGTCAAACATACCTTTTGTAATTCTATCTTCAAGGATTTCATTTCATTTTCTTGTTTTCTTCTTAGTTTCTCTTCAATCTCATGACTGAAATGAATTCCCCTTTTGTCACTTGGATCTTCTTTCTGACTGGTGGATCTTTCCTTCTGCATTTTTTAAAGTAAGATACTGATCTCACTATCTTTGTCTTGAAGCTTGCAAGTCAATTCTTTCTCTTTATCTTCTAGCTATCTTCTAAGCTTGTCAATTTCTTCTGATTGTCTTTTATTTTCAGCAGCAAACTTCTCAAGTTGATCTTTCAGAGAGTTGGATATGGCTTCTTTGATTCTGGTAGCTTCTTCAACTTGGAGATTTAGATCAATTATAGTCTGTATGGCTTTCTTAGATTCTTCTTGATTCCTCTTCTTAGATTTGTCCAATTGCTCTTGCAATACCTGGTTCTGTTTACAAAGTTTCTCAACCTTTTGCAAAGCATTAGAAATATCATTGTTTAAACATTCATTTCCATCATTTATCAAGAAACAATGAGATTCATCACATTTTGATGTATTACAATCTATGAATTTTGAATAGCACTTATCCTCTATACTCGATAGACATATTTCTTCAAAAAAATTACAAACAGGGTGTTCAATAGACTTACCTTCATACTTACCTAGATCTTGTACCGACCTTTCTATGGAGTTGTCTTCTGCTTTCTGTTCTTCAATGGAGTAGAGTTGATCTAACTTTAGTGACAATTCTTCAATTGAGTTGCACTTTCCTATTTTCTTCTTTTGGAGATCTGTCAAATCTACAGTCATAAGTTTCATAACTTCTTCTTCATGTTCCTTAGAGGAGTAGAGATATTCTATTTTGAGCCATAATTCCTGTTATCACATATATAGTAGTCGGGCTACCATACATTATTTTTCTCATTCCAGTACACTATTCAGCCAATTCCCTTACATTTGAGATGCTGAGATGAGCATCTAGATTGGATCACTATCAGATTGTGGACAGCAGTTGTATTCCCCATGCCATGACTGAGTCTCAGGACACTCAGAGAGATGACCGATATAGCCATTATACCATTTGTACAGAGCAGTCAGTAGTGTTCAGAGTTGCAGCAGCAGTTCCAGAGGACAGGTGATGGTACAGGTTGATGAGCTTTCAAGTATATGACTCAGCAGGTATATCATGGTGTTATGGTTAGATTGCTTTTATACTTATTCTTATAGCATGTCTTAGCACTCAGTGTCATGATCTGGTGATCATATAGATATTTGGACCTGGTCGATCTATTATATATATTACATTATCCCTACTCAAACCTAGAAGTTCACTATTCATACTCATTGGTTTTACCCTCCTTAGGGAGAATAGAGGTGATCATTCAACCATACCTTGGCTTGCTAGTGTTGGCTCCATTTTTCATTGTCTTCATCCATCCATGGCCTACCTTTTAGATTATCACCCTGACTTACTACTTGACTAGTGGCATGGAGGACTTTTCCCCACTGTAGCCTCTGTATTGGATGAGCTTCCCTGTTTATTGTGTCTCGGCTCTGAGTTGGTGACAAAACTTACCTATGGTAAGTTGGAGTTCCTTGTGAATTCCCCCTAGTCACTAAAGTTGTGTTGGCTAAACCTGAAACTTTTAGTGCTGCCATGAATACAAAATCTGGAAAAATGAAATGCTATATCTTGTATGAAAAGCCCATTCATGCAATGTGTTTCTAAACACACATGAATGAGAGGCATGCCAAATGAACATGGCAATGAAAATAAAATGTTATATCTTTTGGAAAATAAATACCTAGGTAAACAAGCTATCCATGACACACCTACAAGTGCTCAGGTAAACAAGTGCCTTAAAAACACACCTCCAGCAGAAAGCCTAAAGAAAAAATGTAAATCTATGCAATGTGTTTATAAACACACATAGATCAAGGCTATGGAAACTTCAGGCCCAAAAGCAATAGAACTTAAATGCTATATCTAAACAATTGTTGGCCTTATTTGTATTATGGATTGTGCGCATCTGTGAAGGTGAATAAACCCTCTTTAAACAACTCATCCATTTGTGAGACACCGCCATTCCCTGTGTTATTGCTCATTCAGTATATACTATGGTGTATATTCCCTTTCCCTTGCCAAAGTGTCACAAAGTTAAGTCAGTCAATTCATCCCTTAGCCTAGCCAATTATTTCAGCCTTCACCCTTCACTAGCAAATTGATCACAGCTATGAAGTGAATATGATCCTGAAAGTCTAGTCTGAGTAATAATAATAATTAACGACACTATATATTTGGATTTAGATCGCCAGTTATGATTACTCTGTGTTATAATTGTTATTTGAATAAGTTGTAGAGCATGTATTAACCTTGACACTTTGCAGCAGCCTTGGATGATGGTCTGAGTTATATTTGGTCTTGGTTAGACCCAGTTTGACCATGGAAGACCATGGGACATGAGATGTTAGACCTTATGATGATATGGATAGATGATATATGGTCTATGTATACATACATGATGATTCTATGCAGCAGCTACAGGGTTATGATGATGATTCTTGGGTTACAGCAGTGTTTGGTCATTTACAGAACATTATTATTGGCCTTGTTCCAGTATATTGGATATTTATTTTGATCATGCAGAGACTCATATGGTGTATGAGTACACATCTTGGATGGATTTGGACCTTCTGAGTCCAATGGGATAGTTTGTTTTCAGTTCCGGGCACTTACAGTGATGATTGAGCCTCAGTAGGCTGTCCCAGTGCAGTTTTGGTCTGTCGGAGGCCCTGTCAGAGCAGATGAGATTTTTTATCCGGTTGACCTAGGGCGCTGATGATGGAGGGGGTGGTCCAGCCACTTGTTTTTACCATATTACCCCCCTCCCGGACACACTGGTGCCCTCACCTTGACAGCGCAGGCACTCCAGGAGGCTGTTTGGGGCAGTTTCACGCTTCCCGAGGCATTTCAGGATTGGTAGAAATGGCTATTGAGGAAATCGATTTGGGCTACTGAAGCAAAGTTATGGCATGGGATGATCAGTGATGATAGATCGGGGCCTTCCACACCTTCTCCAACAGTTTCAGCTTCATCGGGACCCGCATCCATCACTTATGGCATTTTCTCTGGATTTCTGAGGTCTTTTTGAGGCCCATGATTTGACTATGGTAGCACGATTTTGTACATTTATGATTATTTATTGATTATTGTGCTATGGGGATTGACCAAGGAGGGATAAAATTACCCCTTGGACCCACCATAAGCCTCTTATGATATTATGTCATCATGATTTGGTGGGATTCCCCTCTTATAGGGCGATTTTGTCCACTTACATAATATTTTATTTGTGATCCATGTATTTTATTGTTGAGCTCATCTCAACCATTGATTAGACATTTGTATCTTTTAATCTTAGCCACTCATTCAAAAAGTGGTTAGGATTTTGATGCCTCTCCTTCCTATTTAAAGGAGAGAGCTCCTCATTGTAAAGGGACTTTTGGCTCTGGATTATTGGAATAGAAAATTATTATTGCATCTATCTCCAGTGTTGCGGTGAATGTTTTTGGTGTTCGTTCGTTGGTTCTTCCTTTGCACTGAGTTATTGGAGATCTTGTTTGCCATATCTTTTGTACCACGATTTTGCATCTATAGGTGGAGGCCGATTTGTTTTGAGGAGGAGGTATTGGTAGGGGAAGACTCTCCCTACTTCTTCTTTGGAGCTCTTCGTTGGTAGCAGGGAGTATTACTGTCCTAGGACCTTCTATTTCATGTTACTATTGCATTTCTCTTGTATTTCCTCCATACTTGATCTTACTGATTGAATCGTCGTTCCTTGGTTTGACAGGTAGAGGAGGTCGCACTTGTGGGCTAGGGCATCAATTCAGCAAGCAAATCAACAATCTCTCATTTGATCTCTGCGGGAATCTTCCTCAACATCAAGGCATCTCATTCACATCACTCAGGTATGATCTCAAGGTAAGTTCTATCTCCATGATCTATCCAATTGTCAAAAACATTTAAAACCCTAACTAATTAAAACCCCATTTTACATTTTCTCAGATCTACTTAGATCTAGTGGGTTGTTGGGCATAATATTGAAAACCCACCTCTATAGCATCCACGGCATCCCGGATCTATAGTTTGGTGAGGATTGGCTTCCGTTTGACCCCCTTCCCATGCCAACTTAGCTCCTCCCAAGCAAAGCGCACTTCCTAGTTTGAGCAAGTTGACCTAGATCTAGTACATGGGTGTTTGAGATCCCGCTTGATCCATAATCTACACATCAAAAAACATACACCCAGGTTGTTACTTTTCTGAAATTCACTTTGTGGGCCCTATTCCACATTTTAAGGGATTTAATCCCCATTTTGGACCATTACGTGCACTTAAACTCAGATCTAGTAAGATCTAGCCGTTGGATTGCCACGAAATTATAGATCCACACTCCTACCTGACCAACCTACCCGGATCTAAAGTTTGGATGCCATCCGACTTGTCTTGACCTACCTAACCCTCATTTTTGACCTCCTTGGGCAAAGTCGCACCACCTTGGAGAAGTGATTTAACTCACTTCTAGGACGTGGGTACTTGAGATTCTTGCGGATTTGGAACCGGAATAATTCAAAACCTAGGTCTAGAGTATCACTTTGTCAAATCTTGCCTTGGGGATAGCATTCCTTGTTTTAAGGGATTGTGGTCCACTTGGGTCAAACCTAGATCTAGACACATCCATCCATCAAGACCTCTATTGCCCGCTTGTCCCATGTACTAGGAGTCCTAAACCACAAGTCAACCCTACTTTGACTCCACTTCCCAATTCCCAAGGCACTGGTTTCTCTACAAGTTAAATCGACTTTCCTAGATTGTTGGATTGACTTGTGGTTTGACCTATGCATGGTGAACTAAACCCTTGAAACTATCATGTACCATGGTCAAGCTTGTCATATGTACTAGTTAGCCCCAATTCAACCCTTAAACCACCTTGCATTGGACACGGGTCCCAAGGCAGTGTATTTTCTAACATTGAGCTAGTACTCTAACCCTAGATCTCACTTCAAACATCTTAAGTCACTTTCACATCAACCATGAACCAAAGCTATACTCATTGAACCCCTCACTTGGCTTGTGACTTCATCCTAAGGTCTAGGATAAACCATACACCTTACTTCATTTAGAAACAACTTGATTTGGTGTCTTGGTTTTGATCTCTCCTGTCAGGAGTAGATCGGGTCTCCCCCTTTGTTGTCTGGGCTAGATAACATAAAGTGAAGGTTGCCTCGACTGGCGTGACAACCATATATTGGAGGTCGAGGTGATCGTGGTTGCACCTTTTGAGTTGCCCTTCCCTATTGCCGTCCATGACTGGATACATCCATAGGGGTAGCTACAGTTTAGGTGATAACAGTTCTTTAGCAATGTTGCACTTTCCAATCTTCTCTTTTATGGAATCTGACAAGCCTTCAAGAATGGATTCCATAGCCATTGAATTATTTTTCCTTGCTTCCTTTTGAGCTGTTGTTTTCACTTTCGTTGGATGATTGTACCCAGTAAGCATTGAATGCCATACCCCATTGCCTTCTGCTTCAAGATAAGCTTGCATTCTTATTTTCCAAATCAAGTAATTTGTCCCACAAGACAATCCATTCACTAAGAACCCCATGTTGTGTCAAGGATCTCCTTTAAGCTGGTAAGGCTTTCTGTGAAGGACCCGCTCTGATACCAATTGTTGGACACACCAAGCACGCTGAGAGGGGGGGGTGAACAGTGTGTATAGCTTTTTATTACCTTTTCAACTTTAACAATCATCAGCAACTTATTCAATACATCATTCATTAATGCATTATCACATTATCATTATATCATCAACATTATTAACAATTACAGCTCATCATATCATCATCACATAGGAAGCATAGCAAAAACACAATACACAAGATTTTTACGTGGAAACCCAAGTCCTGGGGGAAAAACCACGGAAGCCTTTATAATAATAATTTACTAGCAACAACCGGAAGGAGGCAACAACCCCTTTTGTTACAAAGACTTCAATTCTCCAGCTACAACTGGAAGAAGGCTACAACCCCTTGGTTTACAGGCTACAACCTGGAGGAAGCCTTGGCTCCCTAAATTTCCTTGCCTCATCCTACCACCCTAATATGAAGATAGATAGTGAACTACTGAACCACAAACTACAGCGATCCTACGGACCTTCTATCCAACACCTGTACCACACTGCACAACCACTGTCACTGCTCATCAACTGACTGTTGCTCATCACAACTGTGCCACACTGTTCGTCAACCTATACAATCAATCTGTCCAATCTAGATGTACCAATCAATCTGTTTGATCTAGCTGTACCAATCAATCTATCTGCATAAATCAATCTGATGTTCACATTATTCGAATCAGTAAATCTGAGTTCAACCAACTGTATACCAGACCACCTAGGTCAAACCAACTGCTCATACAACTCAGCCAATCTGAGTTAGACCAACTGCACATAGGACAGCCTATGCCAATTCTGCTCAACTGAACCAACCTATACCAAGTTGCTTGTGTACCTGAGATAAGCAAGGTTAGTACAACCACAATTAACTTATCCAATCATTCTCAACATAACCACCCTCAAGACTCAACAAACAACTTACTTAAGCAAAGCTTGACAGACAACATCAACCAACCAACTTCAAAGAGAAGATGGTCAACCAACAAACCCTAAGACACACTTGGCAAATTGAACTCTTCATCAACCATATCAAGCTTAGTCCATCAATTTCAACTTCAATCAAGAATCCTTGTCACAATTGGCTAACCATTTCAATCACATGTCAATATTGTCAAATCAATCAAACAACCTTTACTTGGTCAAGTCAATCAAGTCAGGCCAACACAAAGTCAGATTTGTCAATCTTACTCCTAGGTTAATACACCACACTTAAAGACAAAATTCAATGACAACTCTTGCACCTAGACACTTTACTCATTCTTCAAATCAATTAGATAAGCTTTACACAGTTTGCTAATTAGGTCAAGAGCACTTTGCACAATTTGCCAAACTAGTCAAGCAAGACAACTCAACACCACCAACTTGTCAACTCAAATAGATGAGGACCAACTCAACATCAAACTTGGTCAATACATACTCTTACTCAAAACAATTTTGTCAAAGGAATATTGTCAATACAGTCTCATATAGTTATGACTAATAGTCAACTAGTCAATGGTTTCTCAATACTAGAAAGCCAAACATTTACCCAAAACCAATCACATCACAAATCAATCAACCTTTACTTGAAGTTAAATCATCAGCTTGTCAATCTTGCTCAAATAACAGTTAAGGCTCATAGTCAACCATTTAGGTCAATCCAATAGATAATCAATAACAAACCCTTACCGGATTGTCAAGGTCATCTTAACCAAAGAGGACTTGACAAACTTACTCAAAGCAATTTTGCAAAACGAGTATTGTCACTATCAAACTTAGTCAAGGCAATCCTTGTCAATCAATATTAAGCTCTGCCAATGCTAACTTGTCAAGGGAATCAGTCTCAATAAACATGTTGGGTTAGTCAACTCATCAATTGACTATCAAAGAGTGTTGTCAACTTGACAAATCATACCATTTTTGGGTTATTTGTATATTGCATATTGCTAGGTGGGTTCTCCTAGGCATCATAGTTGGAGGACTCCATGGCCCAAATCCCAAGGCACTAGGGCTCTTCAACCCTTGCGCATTCCCTGAGAGAGTCGGTTTGCATGTCATTTAAACCTGTTTGTTGAGCTTATGTGCTTTGATACTATCACATCCACTTGTCGAGCTGTGCTAGAAATCCCTAAACCTCAGATCCACTGTTTGGGACACTTTCCCTGTTTTAAGGGTCACGTTTCCCAAGGCAATTGAATTTGACTATTTTAAACTAGCACCCGAATCCTAGAATCATACCTAATTATCGAGTCACTGTGTTTAATCAATCTTTATCAACTCATATCTTTCCTAAGCCTCCACAGTGGTCTTGTTTCCTTAAATCTAGGGTTCCATACCTGTCACCTTGCGTACCCTAGCTGAATAGCTTGATCTGGAGATTGGGTTTGATCTCTCACATCGGGAGTAGATCTAGGTCTCCCCCTTTGTTATCTTGGGTTTTGATAGCATAAAGTGAAGGGTGCCTTAGTTGGCATGACAACCATTCCTTTTGGGAACCAAGGCTCTCGAGGTTCACCACTTTGGTTGCCTATCCCCTCTGCCATCCATTTTGGATCCATCTTTAGGGGCAACTACAAGATTGGTGATAACAAGGTCCAAAGAGGTCTAAAAAGCAATATCTAAATGAATGCGAAATCTAAAGATTGTTGACCTTAAAATTTTATAAATGAAAGGACAAATAAAAAAGCAGTGGTTAAATGTATGCCAAATCTAAATACTGTTGGCCATGGAAATGAAATGAATGATCCTAATGAACTTGGATCAACTTGATGCAGACATGATGCCAAGGTTGAATAAGCACTCTCTAAACAAGTAACCCATTTGTGAGGCACTGCCATTCCCTTTGTTTATCTTATCCAGCACATGCTTGAGTGTATAGCACCCTTTCCCTTATCCAAAGCATCACTTAGTTAAGTTGGTCAAGTCATCCCTTCTACCTAGCCTTGTCCTTAGCCTTCACCCTATGCTAGAAGTTAGGCCATGTCCATTGGATGAAGTATGTCTTTAAAGCTTTGGTGCAAGTCATAAATAACATTGAATATCTATGTATTAACTGCCACTTGATTGATGTTTAAACTTTGAGTTAAGCTATGAATATGGTTAAAAGAACATGTCTTTCATTTGTTATAATCTAGTCTTTGGTTGTATTTTGACCTAGTCAAACATAGTCTAACCATGGTCATCCTTGGGATCCGTGATGAGATGGACCACTTAAGTTATATATGGTCCTACATATTCCTATTGATGATTCTGTTGTCTCTCAAAACTGGCATGCGTGTGTTGAAGCCCAAAATGCAACACACCAGCTGGATGACAACTCTTAGGAGAGAGGCCAATGTCACCACACTCCTCTCCTCTTCGCTTCAGGTTGGCTCTTCTCCAACTCAAGGGGGGTATCCCTAATGTAGGATCGCTAAGGCAGGTGCAACGGAGGGCAAGGTGAAATGAAGAGGCTGCCTTAAAGAAACAAATGTAACAGAAAAATGAGTTTTTAATAGGTGATGGGAAAGTTGGGAGGATCAGTCCTCGAGGAGAAGGACAGTGCTAGTATATCAGAGGGGCGAATGGAGTCAAAAGAGAGATCAATGGGCCTGTTATCACACAACTTGTAGTTGCCCCTAGAAGTATCCCATCCGGGACGGTAGAGGAGATAGGCAACTAAAGAGGTGACCCAAGAGATGCCACGGTTCCCAATGCAATGCGGGAGTCACGTCAACCGAGGCACTCTTCGCTTTAGGTCAAGGTGTAACTAGACCAAGGGGGAGACCCTATACCCCAATCACAGTTGATTGGACCCAAACAAAGGTTTCTAAGGGTAGGTAAATGATGGGTTACGGAAACCAATGCAAGGCAAAGTGGACCTAATGGTTAAGGAATGGTTGAAGGTGGTGTAATGGATAGTTAGTGTTTCAACCTATGTATGGTTTAGGCCACATGGTGGGGTATGATTACTAGGTATAGTACCATGTGCTTTCACAAGTGGGTATTGTTTTCTTGGGAAGCGTGAAATGGTTCTAGATGGACCCACAAGGTGAAGTTAGGTATGAGGTTGGTACTATAGGTTAGGTATAGGCTAGATCTATAAGTTGAAGTTGGTTTTAGGAGTACCCATGTGTTAGATCTAGGGTTTGACACAAATCCCAAGGAGTGCGACTTGCTTGGTGATGGACTAGTGCCTTGTTAAGTGGGCTAATGGGATCAAGAAGGATGTCAAAGTGTAGATCGGGACACCTAGAAGCCAAGTCAAGTGGTTTGGATGAGATCCAATGGTTGGATCTTACTAGATCTAGGTTTTTAAGTGATTATCCTAAGTGGACCACAATCCCTTGAAACAAGGAATGCAACCCCCAAAGCGGATCGTGACAAAAAGACAGTATGGACCTAGGTTTCAAAGCATGGGGATTCCAAATCCACGAAAATCTCAAGCACCCACCTCCTAGAAGTGGACAAACTCAAATTTTCAAGGGGGTGCGATTTGCTCAAGGAAGGCCAAAAAGTGGGTTTGGTGGACCAAATCAAGTCCAATGGCCACCCAATTGTAGATCTGGGATACTAGTGCCCCGATCTATGTATGTTCAAAATTTCAAGTGAACCCAATGGCTAGATCTTAGTAGATCTAAGTTTTAAGATACCAAGAGAAACAAAAGGGGGTTTCAACCCCTTAAAACATGGAGAGATGTCCACAAGGTAGTTTTCACCAAAGTAAAGATGTGGGTATAGGTTATCAAGTGTCTAGATTTCAAATCAAGTGAGATCTCACCTACCCATGTGCTAGATCTAACCCAACAAGCTTCTCTTAGGAAAATCGATTTAGGCTCAAGAAGGCTTTTTGCATTGAAAAGTGTGTCAATTTTTAGCCAATCACCACCAAACTATAGATCCAACTAGGGGTGGATCCTATAGAGGTGGGTTTTTGATATCTTTTCAATTGCAAGGCTAGATCTAAGTAGATCTGAAAAATACCAAAAATAAGGGTTTTAATTTTGATTAGGGTTTTTATGATCTAGAAATTATGGAAGATTCAAGGAAGAGAAGATCATACCTCTTGGAACATACCTGGATGAAGAGATGAATGCTAGTTGAGACGAGGATTACTTTGCCAAAGATCAAATGGAGAATTGTTGAAGCCCTCTTGCCAAATCGATTTTTCCAAGCCACATGTGATTCCTTCTAACCTGTCAAGCCAAGGAGCAAAGCATCAATCAGTTTAACAAATTGAAGGTAGATACAAGCAAGAGAGAGAGAAACATAGAATAGTTGACACAAAGGCAAAACTACTCCCTGTCAAACCCAAAACGACTTCTTCCAAGCTTGAAGGGCAAGCCTCCCCACCAATTCGCACTTGTCAAAATCGCCCTCTTAACCTGCAAATAAAATATGGCAAATACGCAAGATAGCTACAATAGATCCTCCAGTGCAATGGACAATAGCATTTACAATCGAAACAACCAACATTCACTCCAATCCAAGCATGTACTCCAAAAGATAGAAATTTTATTCCAAGAGCCAAGAGCCAAAAATCTCTAGATGAATTTTACAATGAGAGGCTCCCTCCTTAAATAGGATGGGGAGAGAGTACAATCCTAACCACTTTTTACATGAGTGGCTAAGATTAAAAGATCAAAAGATCTAATCAATGGTTGAGATGAGCTCAACAATAAAATACATGGATCAACCATAAAATATAACAATAAGTGGACAAAATCGCCCTAGGAGAGGGGATCCCACCAAATCATGATGACAAAATATCATAAGAGGCTTATGGTGGGTCCAAGGGGTAATTTTATCCCTCCTTGGTCAATCCCCATAGCACAATAACCAAAAAATAATCATGAATATACCAAATCGTGCCTCCATAGTGAAGTCGTGGTCCTCAAAAGACCTCAAAAATCCACAGAAAGTGCCATAAGTGATGGATGCGGGCCCCGATGAAGCTGAAACTGCTGGAGAAGGTGTGGAAGGTCCCGATCTATCATCACTAATCATCCCATGCCATAACTTTGCCTCAGTAGCCCAAATCGATTTCCTCAATAGCCATTTCTACCAATCCTGAAATGCCTCGGGAAGCGTGAAACTGCCCCAAACAGCCTCCTGGAGTGCTGGCGCTGTCAAGGTGAGGGCACCAATGTGTCCGGGAGGGGGGTAATATGGTAAAAACAAGTGGCTGGACCACCCCCTCCATCATCAGCGCCCTAGGTCAACCGAATAAAAATCACATCTGCTCCGACAGGGCCTCCGACAGACCAAAACTGCACTAGGACAGCCTACTGAGGCTAAATAATCACTGTAAGTGCCCGGAACTGAAAACAAACTGTCCCATTGGACTCAGAAGGTCCAAATCCATCCAAGATGTGTACTCATACACCATATGAATCTCTGCATGATCAAAATAAATATCCAATATACCGGATCAAGGCCAATAATAATGCGCTGTACATATACAACACTGCTGTAACCCCAGAATCATCATCATAACCCTGTAGCTGCTGCATAGAGTCATCATGTATGTATACATAGACCATATATCATCTATCCATATCATCATAAGGTCCAACATCTCATGTCCCATGGTCCTCCATGGTCAAACTAGGTCTAACCAAGACCAAATATAACTCAGATCATCATCAATAGCTGCTGCAAAGTGTCAAGGTTAATATATGCTCTACAACTTATTCAAATAACAATTATAACACAGAGTAATCATGACTGGCGATCTAAATCCAAATATATAGTGTCGTTAATTATTATTATTACTCAGACTAGACTTTCAGGATCATACTCATTTCATAGTTGTGATCAATTTGCTAGTGAAGGGTGAAGGCTTAAATTAACTGGCTAGGCTAAGGGATGACTTAACTGTCTTGACTTTGTGACACTTTGGCAAGGGAAAGGGAATACACCATAGTATATACTGAATGAGCAATAACACAGGGAATGGCGGTGTCTCACAAATGGATGAGTTGTTTAAAGAGGGTTTATTCACCTTCACAGATGCGCACAATCCATAATACAAATAAGGCCAGCAATTGTTTAGATATAGCATTTAAGTTCCATTGCTTTTGGGCCTGAAGTTTCCATAGCCTTGATCTATGTGTGTTTATAAACACATTGCATAGATCTACATTTTTTTTTTTTAGGCTTTCTGCTGCAGGTGTGTTTTTAAGGCACTTGTTTACCTGAGCACTTCTAGGTGTGTCAAAGACAGCTTGTTTACCTAGGTATTTATTTTCCAAAAGATATAACATTTTATTTTCATTGCCATGTTCATTTGGCATGCCTCTCATTCATGTGTGTTTAGAAACACATTGCATGAATGGGCTTTTCATACAAGATATAGCATTTCATTTTTCCAGATTTTTGTATTCATGGCAGCACTAAAAGTTTCAGGTTTAGCCAACACAACTTTAGTGACTAGGGGAAATTCACAAGGAACTCCAACTCACCATAGGTAAGTTTTGTCACCAACTCAGAGCCGAGACACAATAAACAGGGAAGCTCATCCAATACAGAGGCTACAGTGGGGAAAAGTCCTCCATGCCACTAGTCAAGTAGTAAGTCAGGGTGATAATCTAAAAGGTAGGCCATGGATGGATGAAGACAATGAAATGATGGAGCCAACACTAGCAAGCCAAAGTATGGTGTAATGATCACCTCTATTCTCCCTAAGGAGGGTATGTACCAATGAGTATGAATAGTGAACTTCTAAGTCTGAGTAGGGACAATATAATATATATAATAGATCAACCAGGTCCATATATCTATATGATCGCCAGATCATGACACTAAGTGCTAAGACATGCTATAAGAATAAGTATAAAAGCAATCTAACCATAACACCACGATATACCTGCTGAGTCATATACCTGAAAGCTCATCAACCTGTACCATCATCTGTCCTCTGAAACTGCTGCTGTAACTCTGGGCACTACTGTCTGCTCTGTACCAATGGTATAATGGCTACATCGGTCATCTCTCTGAGTGTCCTGAAACTCAGTCATGGCATGGGGAATACAACTGCTATCCACAATCTGATAATGATCCAATATAGATGCTCATCTCAGCATCTCAAATGTAAAGGAACTGGCTGAATAGTGTACTGCTCTAATCATGAGTGATCCAAAATATATAGCCATGCTCTGAAATAAAGGAAGCTCTGGAATGTGCAGATATCTGTTGTACAAGAATAGTAGCCCTGCTACTATGGTGTGATAACATCTGGCTCCAGCTGGGACAAGTGCTCTAAGGGAGAGAGCGCTTGAGAACCTCAGAATCTCTGGTCTCGAACTGCTCTGCATCAATCTTCAATCCAGCATTGCACCATCCTTGCTTTCAGCTTTTATCTTGCACCTGTTCCTGCTCTCACAAACACTAGAATACCATCATGGAGCATGTATGGGACAAATATAAAATAAAACTGACCTGAAATCTAGTCTAAAGCATAAACTGAAATGTACCAAAATATAAATATAACTAACATGGCATATATTATTCATTTATCATTTTTATTTACTGTGCAGGAGGAAAGAGTAAATCAGGCAATCTCAACTTGCACAGGCAGCCAACAATAGAAATGCTAACTACAACTTCTTAAATGCATGCAGGAGAAGAGACAAGCTTTGGAAGGAGCAAGGCTCAACTCAATAAAGAAGAAAAACAAGCAAACACTCCAAGCAGCAAAGAGAAAGAGACAATACTCGGCACACAGAAAAAGAAAAGCACACAAATCCTACTGCTCAAGTGAGCTTATTCAAGACCTACCTACCCTACTCTAACCAATTAGCACAAATGTTAGGTAAAATCATAAATCCAGTGTAACCATTCGTCAAACTAGTTAATGATTCTTATTTGATTTTTGATAATAGAACAAGTCAAGATCGGGCTAAAGATTAACAAATTTGAGAGCACAATCTTCCTGACTTGTTCAAACATTGAAAAATGGTTTAAATGATGCAATATGAAATTATGCCAAGGAGAAGACCGTCTGATGCAAACATCCTCCATCAAAGAACTGACAGGATCATAAAATTTATGCAAGTTAAACTCTGGGATGGATGGAGGGAAGAGATAAGACATGTGATTCGATTCATTTTCACACAAATTAACTTCTTGATTTGCTTCTCTCACATATTCAATTTGATTCTCCTTGGGACTGATGATCAAATAGAAACCAAGTGGGGACAAATTAAAGCTTAAAAGATGAAAAATAAAAGTTAAACCCACTTGATGCTCAAAAATAGAGAAAAGATGGAATTGATCTTTAAACACCTTTTCTAGCCACCCAGAATGATTAATAACTTGACAATAAGCATTATGGTTCAAAAGTGGCTGAAAAGGGAAATGAAGTGCTTTTTCTCCAAACATGTAATCATACATATACTTCTTATTGAAAAATTCCAAGGCAAAAAAATGACTAGAGCACCAACCCAAAGATGATTGAAAGAGTTGGGAAGGGAGGGTGGATTGCAAATATGAAAATTCTCCCAAATGGATAAACAAGTTTGACCTTGGACTTTGACAAAAGAAAGCAGTCTTTACTCTAGGAATGATTTTAACCTTTTGATCAAGTTTAATATTTACAACCTGAGGACAAGATTGACCATAACTATCTAACTCTAAGTTATCTTGATTAAGGATGGAAAAATTTAAAGACTCATTATAAGAAGTGGAAAACAGATTAGAGCATCTAGTGTGATTCCCTAATTCATCCTCATCTTGATATTGACCTTCTCTTGATTCATCATTAAAATTATAAGAGGATAGGTGATCATTTTCATTTATAATATCTTGATTAAATGCACAATGATCACGAGAGATCACCACTAAAGGATCTTGGTCGGTGTTTTCACTTTCAATAAGGTGATAAGGAATTGAATGATCATTAAATATGGAACGATTAATGAGTTTCTCTGAGGGAGGAACTTCAATAGACTGACTGACTAAAGGCTCATCCTCAGAAATTTCCTCCGGATCAAGACTAGGGCTACCTAAAAAGAAATTTGAAAACTTATGATGTATACAATGATTATGGATTTGACTATCAATCGACTCAAAAGTGGAAGACTTATCCTCAAAAGAAATTGAGCAGGATGGGTCATCTTCGGATGTTGACAATTCACTTGATGCTTGATTATTAACAGATTCAACAATAGGATCAAAAAGGGGAAGGTTTTGATTTGAAAAATATATATCATCGGATTCACTTCCCCATCTTTCTAAGAAACTTTGCTCAAACATGTCATACCCGGAAATGCTATTGGGCTTCAAATCTAAGAACCAGATCTCAGCTCTTTCTTTGAAGGACGAAGCCAATAGTTTCATACACACATCCTCATGGGTTATGGATAAATCTTTAATAATTTCCCTAAAAAGCTCAAGGTGTCTTTCAGCAGAGATTTCATAACTTCCATCGAATTTAGGCAACCTTTCACGGGCTTGATGAGGGATATGATGAGGATACCCAATAATTTTTGAGAAGTCAAAGACTTTTAATCGTCCGAAAGTTCTAGGCCGCTCAGAAGCAGCCATGGATTATTTTATTTATATTTTTTTTTTTTTTTTTTTTTAAATCAAGAACCTAAGTACCAAATGATGCACCCCATGGGTTCTAGATAACGATAGGATCGATCACCAGTGGAGTCGCTTATGTGGAGTCGCCAGGTAGATTTTAAAAACTCTTCTACCAAGATGTATGTCGTTTAAAGTGCAGGGAGAGAGTGAGACACAAAGGTGTGTTGAACCAAGGTAGGCCTCTACCTCCCCGGCAGCGGCGCCAAAAATGTTATCACACAACTTGTAGTTGCCCCTAGAAGTATCCCATCCGGGACGGTAGAGGAGATAGACAACTAAAGAGGTGACCCAAGAGATGCCACGGTTCCCAATGCAATGCGGGAGTCACGTCAACCAAGGCACTCTTCGCTTTAGGTCAAGGTGTAACTAGACCAAGGGGGAGACCCTATACCCCAATCACAGTTGATTGGACCCAAACAAAGGTTTCTAAGGGTAGGTAAATGATGGGTTACGGAAACCAATGCAAGGCAAAGTGGACCTAATGGTTAAGGAATGGTTGAAGGTGGTGTAATGGATAGTTAGTGTTTCAACCTATGTATGGTTTAGGCCACATGGTGGGGTATGATTACTAGGTATAGTACCATGTGCTTTCACAAGTGGGTATTGTTTTCTTGGGAAGCGTGAAATGGTTCTAGATGGACCCACAAGGTGAAGTTAGGTATGAGGTTGGTACTATAGGTTAGGTATAGGCTAGATCTATAAGTTGAAGTTGGTTTTAGGAGTACCCATGTGTTAGATCTAGGGTTTGACACAAATCCCAAGGAGTGCGACTTGCTTGGTGATGGACTAGTGCCTTGTTAAGTGGGATAATGGGGTCAAGAAGGATGTCAAAGTGTAGGTCGGGACACCTAGAAGCCAAGTCAAGTGGTTTGGATGAGATCCAATGGTTGGATCTTACTAGATCTAGGTTTTTAAGTGATTATCCTAAGTGGACCACAATCCCTTGAAACAAGGAATGCAACCCCCAAAGCGGATCGTGACAAAAAGACAGTATGGACCTAGGTTTCAAAGCATGGGGATTCCAAATCCACGAAAATCTCAAGCACCCACCTCCTAGAAGTGGACAAACTCAAATTTTCAAGGGGGTGCGATTTGCTCAAGGAAGGCCAAAAAGTGGGTTTGGTGGACCAAATCAAGTCCAATGGCCACCCAATTGTAGATCTGGGATACTAGTGCCCCGATCTATGTATGTTCAAAATTTCAAGTGAACCCAATGGCTAGATCTTAGTAGATCTAAGTTTTAAGATACCAAGAGAAACAAAAGGGGGTTTCAACCCCTTAAAACATGGAGAGATGTCCACAAGGTAGTTTTCACCAAAGTAAAGACGTGGGTATAGGTTATCAAGTGTCTAGATTTCAAATCAAGTGAGATCTCACCTACCCATGTGCTAGATCTAACCCAACAAGCTTCTCTTAGGAAAATCGATTTAGGCTCAAGAAGGCTTTTTGCATTGAAAAGTGTGTCAATTTTTAGCCAATCACCACCAAACTATAGATCCAACTAGGGGTGGATCCTATAGAGGTGGGTTTTTGATATCTTTTCAATTGCAAGGCTAGATCTAAGTAGATCTGAAAAATACCAAAAATAAGGGTTTTAATTTTGATTAGGGTTTTTATGATCTAGAAATTATGGAAGATTCAAGGAAGAGAAGATCATACCTCTTGGAACATACCTGGATGAAGAGATGAATGCTAGTTGAGACGAGGATTACTTTGCCAAAGATCAAATGGAGAATTGTTGAAGCCCTCTTGCCAAATCGATTTTTCCAAGCCACATGTGATTCCTTCTAACCTGTCAAGCCAAGGAGCAAAGCATCAATCAGTTTAACAAATTGAAGGTAGATACAAGCAAGAGAGAGAGAAACATAGAATAGTTGACACAAAGGCAAAACTACTCCCTGTCAAACCCAAAACGACTTCTTCCAAGCTTGAAGGGCAAGCCTCCCCACCAATTCGCACTTGTCAAAATCGCCCTCTTAACCTGCAAATAAAATATGGCAAATACGCAAGATAGCTACAATAGATCCTCCAGTGCAATGGACAATAGCATTTACAATCGAAACAACCAACATTCACTCCAATCCAAGCATGTACTCCAAAAGATAGAAATTTTATTCCAAGAGCCAAGAGCCAAAAATCTCTAGATGAATTTTACAATGAGAGGCTCCCTCCTTAAATAGGATGGGGAGAGAGTACAATCCTAACCACTTTTTACATGAGTGGCTAAGATTAAAAGATCAAAAGATCTAATCAATGGTTGAGATGAGCTCAACAATAAAATACATGGATCAACCATAAAATATAACAATAAGTGGACAAAATTGCCCTAGGAGAGGGGATCCCACCAAATCATGATGACAAAATATCATAAGAGGCTTATGGTGGGTCCAAGGGGTAATTTTATCCCTCCTTGGTCAATCCCCATAGCACAATAACCAAAAAATAATCATGAATATACCAAATCGTGCCTCCATAGTGAAGTCGTGGTCCTCAAAAGACCTCAAAAATCCACAGAAAGTGCCATAAGTGATGGATGCGGGCCCCGATGAAGCTGAAACTGCTGGAGAAGGTGTGGAAGGTCCCGATCTATCATCACTGATCATCCCATGCCATAACTTTGCCTTAGTAGCCCAAATCGATTTCCTCAATAGCCATTTCTACCAATCCTGAAATGCCTCGGGAAGCGTGAAACTGCCCCAAACAGCCTCCTGGAGTGCTAGCGCTGTCAAGGTGAGGGCACCAATGTGTCCGGGAGGGGGGTAATATGGTAAAAACAAGTGGCTGGACAACCCCCTCCATCATCAGCGCCCTAGGTCAACCGAATAAAAATCACATCTGCTCCGACAGGGCCTCCGACAGACCAAAACTGCACTAGGACAGCCTACTGAGGCTAAATAATCACTGTAAGTGCCCGGAACTGAAAACAAACTGTCCCATTGGACTCAGAAGGTCCAAATCCATCCAAGATGTGTACTCATACACCATATGAATCTCTGCATGATCACAATAAATATCCAATATACCGGATCAAGGCCAATAATAATGCGCTGTACATATACAAATACTGCTGTAACCCCAGAATCATCATCATAACCCTGTAGCTGCTGCATAGAGTCATCATGTATGTATACATAGACCATATATCATCTATCCATATCATCATAAGGTCCAACATCTCATGTCCCATGGTCCTCCATGGTCAAACTAGGTCTAACCAAGACCAAATATAACTCAGATCATCATCAATAGCTGCTGCAAAGTGTCAAGGTTAATATATGCTCTACAACTTATTCAAATAACAATTATAACACAGAGTAATCATGACTGGCGATCTAAATCCAAATATATAGTGTCGTTAATTATTATTATTACTCAGACTAGACTTTCAGGATCATACTCATTTCATAGTTGTGATCAATTTGCTAGTGAAGGGTGAAGGCTTAAATTAACTGGCTAGGCTAAGGGATGACTTAACTGTCTTGACTTTGTGACACTTTGGCAAGGGAAAGGGAATACACACCATAGTATATACTGAATGAGCAACAACACAGGGAATGGCGGTGTCTCACAAATGGATGAGTTGTTCAAAGAGGGTTTATTCACCTTTAACAGATGCGCACAATCCATAATACAAAAAAGGCCAACAATTGTTTTGATATAGCATTTAAGTTCCATTGCTTTTTGGGCCTGAAGTTTCCATAGCCTTGGTCTATGTGTGTTTATAAACACATTGCATAGATTTACATTTATTTTAGGCTTTCTGCTGCAGGTGTGTGTTTAAGGCACTTGTTTACCTGAGCACTTATAGGTGTGTCATGGACAGCTTGTTTATCTGAGCACTTCTAGGTGTGTCATGGACAGCTTGTTTACCTAGGTATTTACATTTCCAAAAGATATAACATTTTATTTTCATGGCCATTTTCATTTGGCATGCCTTTCACTCATGTGTGTTTAGAAACACATTGCATGAATGGGCTTTTCATACAAGATATAGCATTTCCTTTTTTCCAGACTTTGTATTCATGGCAGCACTAAAAGTTTCAGGTTTAGCCAACACAACTTTAGTGACTAGGGGGAATTCACAAGGAACTCCAACTCACCATAGGTAAGTTTTGTCACCAACTCAGAGCCGAGACACAATAAATAGGGAAGCTCATCCAATACAGAGGCTATAGTGGGGAAAAGATCCTCCATGCCACTAGTCAAGTAGTAAGTCAGGGTGATAAACTAAAAGGTAGGCAATGGATGGATGAAGACAATGAAATGATGGAGCCAACACTAGCAAGCCAAAGTATGGTGTAATGATCACCTCTATTCTCCCTAAGGAGGGTATGTACCAATGAGTATGAATAGTGAACTTCTAAGTCTGAGTAGGGACAATATAATATATATAATAGATCAACCAGGTCCATATATCTATATGATCGCCAGATCATGACACTAAGTGCTAAGACATGCTATAAGAATAAGTATAAAAGCAATCTAACCATAACACCACGATATACCTGCTGAGTCATATACCTGAAAGCTCATCAACCTGTACCATCATCTGTCCTCTGAAACTGCTGTTGTAACTCTGGGCACTACTGTCTGCTCTGTACCAATGGTATAATGGCTACATCGGTCATCTCTCTGAGTGTCCTGAAACTCAGTCATGGCATGGGGAATACAACTGCTATCCACAATCTGATAGTGATCCAATATAGATGCTCATCTCAGCATCTCAAATGTAAAGGAACTGGCTGAATAGTGTACTGCTCTGATCATGAGTGATCCAAAATATATAGCCATGCTCTGGAATAAAGGAAGCTCTGGAATGTGCAGATATCTGCTGTACAAGAATAGTAGCCCTGCTACTATGGTGTGATAACAGGGCCTTGTGTCATATGTGAATGAGGGGGAAATCCCTGCTCAGTCTAGTGTTTGACAGATCAGAAATAGTACTTCTTCCTCTCTAAGTGCGGGAGGGGCGCTATGTAAACCAAACATCAAAATTGCATAATCAATTAGAATGCAAAGACCAATACCTGAATTTGCACGCTCACAAAGGGAAGAAGAAAGTAGATTCCAAGAGTTCTTTGCCAAAGGGAAGAAGAAGGCAGCTGCTAAGAGTTCTTCACCTTCCAACGTGGTGGATTGTCACCCTTCTATGGCCTCTTACACGAAGACTAGAAAATGCAGAATCTGGAAATGCTCACACTCATCTAAAAAAAAATCACAAGCTCACGCCACAAAAATACTCAATTTGTCCAAAGAATCCCATAATATTTTCATTAAGTTCACGGGAGAAGAAGTTCCTAGTTTTCCATCTTTACAAAGGAGGGAGATGGTCCCTTATGTAGGCCAAAAACTCACCTACCTCTGGAATATAATAATAATAATAAAAATAGTGAAAAATGAATACTTTTGTCTCAAACAAAAACTTCGAACTGTCTAAAAGTGACTTTCTTAACAAAAAGAAAACTCCACGTAATCGGTGCAGCTGGTTGTTAATGAACGTTTGATGGTCTGCAGTGTAATAAAACCGGCTCCCTCTTCCTGATTTCCACTTTTCTAAAGGTTCTCACCCAAAGGCGGACAAACTAGGAGTTGAGTCGGCTGAAGTTGGTCGATATGCAATTGCCAGCTAATGAAGAAAAACAATACGTCGCTCTTAGACGGTGATGCCACTGAGTTACTGCCCCGTGAACCGCTCCTCGTCGAGCCACCGCTAACTGTTCACCCTTCTAGCTGTTCCAGGATTCCCTCACAATCGGAGCTACCCCCAAGTCGTGATCCGGAGCTTTCACGCAATTATTAAAATGGTTGCCAATGAATACGGACCTTAATAACGGCCGCGACCTCCAATCAAAGCTGGAAACTGCTGCATGTCGATTATCATGCTGAGATTTGAGCTCTATGTTTGCGAGTGAAGTGGCAGTGGTAGCAATCGACGGTTTGAACAAATAGTGATTCCAACACACTGTCAGAATTGATTTAATGCGAGAACCAATTTCTATGCAAATGGTTGCTAGGAATGCGTCTTCAACCCCTGATGGATGACGCGACCACCGATGAGTTGATTCACCCGAAGACTGTATCCTTGACGTAAATTTGTTGCGTTTTCTTCAATCGGTCGTCAAATGACGGATTGTCAATAGGGAATAAAAACGCCTACTGTAATGGCCAGCAATCCCAGCTTCCGGTTCCAACTGAGAGCTGGGCACCGCTTCAATCACTAATCGAGACTTGTTGAATCTAACCTCGGTTTGCTTGTTTAAGAAATTGTTTGAATCTCACGATTTTTAGGGCAAAGACGATACAAGTCAGCCGCGTAGGAAGAAGAATTCCCCAATCTTGACGTGTTCTGAATGTAACTCTGCGTCAAAGAAATCGGATGCTAATGAAAGACTGGCTCTATATCGTAACTCACTTTGTCAGTTGCAAAATCTTCTCTGGCCGAAGAAACTGGACAAACTCCTGAAGTTCTGAGAAGCTTGAATGTTCACTGTGTGGAACTCCATAGATTGTACCATTGCCCAATGGATACAGGCTTGAGAGAATCAAGCAGATTTTCAAATCTTTACCGGAGTATGTTCGCCCTGTAGGTCGAAAAGCACGGACAGATGTAAATTGTCGATCAAACTTCTGTAAGTACTGCATTAAATATAACTCAACTCTGTATTAGAAATCTACTGTTGATGAAGTGCGTTGATGTCTGAGTCCTCCCTTCCATATAAAAATCTCAGAGAGAACTGCGTGGTTTAGTCGAGATAGGGAAATTCGTGGATGCTTTCAGTCTTTGTGACAGCAATTTCCCCTTGGCGTCATGATTGCTCGGAGCATCAAAGCTGAACACATCACACCTTTCATCATTACGCAAAACTTCAGGAGCTATCTACTCAGCCGTTTCAGCATATGACTTTGAAGAAAAAAGCATTATGCTTCATACAGGGCAATCTAAAATCATAAACCTTCACAACCCAACTAGTAGCATTGGAGACTTCAAGTTACTATGTAAAATCAATGGTGTATTGTTGTGCAAATAGTTTATTTTTGCAACATCCAGAGACATCCTCAACCGCCTCCTTTCATCTAATTGGTTGCCCGAGTGATGCATTAGTTTATACAAACTCCCTCTTTGAAGAAACTCAGTCATAATGGAAAGATCTGGTGCTCAAGTAACGGAAATCCATGTGCTCTATTCTGCGTTTGCACAGGTCCTTCTGTTTCTTAAAAGCCTTAACCGAACATCCCTTGGATGCTGCTTTGTGGACACCCCTGTAAAAATGGGGAGGTAACAGATTCCATATGTTGGGAACATGCTTCAAATGATGATTGATGCAGTTTTCATGCATTATTATTGTTTGCATATCATCATATTTTTACTTGCCCGGGTATGGTGGACCCTACAGATGATCCTACGGGTTATCATGAGGTGTATGAGTACTCATCTCTAGTGGATTTGGGTCTTCTGGATCCATTGAGACACTTATCTTTAAGTTTCAGGAACTCCTTGACATGATATTTGCAGTTTTCCACCTATTGACCAGTTTGGCCATGCTGATGTGGCATGTCCAGCAGTATCTTTGGAGGCTAGTCATTGCCTAGGGCGCTACAGAGGAAGGGGGTGGTCCATCCACTTGGTTTTACCACATTACCCCCCTTTCGGACATGATGGCACACTCAGTTTGACAGCACAGGCACCCTAGAGTCAATTTTGGGCAATTTCAAGGATTTTCAGGAGATTAAAAAATGGAATAAAAGGGTCATTGAGGAATTTGATTTGGGCAATTGAGGCAAGGTTTTGGCACTTGGTCTGCTCATAGGTCATCCATGGTGTATCCCCCTTCTTCCAGATCAGTTTGCAGTAGTCAATGGGGTCCACATGGGCTACAGTAGGACTTTTATTGCATATCTCTCTCTGATTATGGGGACAGGATTTGATCATTTGTATACTTGGACATGTCATTGAGTCATATTTTATATTATTTTTCCATGGGGTCATGCTAGTGAAGGGGAATAATACCTCCTAGCCCCACCATGTGCTCCTAGTCACTTGTCCTTGTCTTTATGTTGTGGCTCCCATGTTATTAGCCACCCCCATGTATGACATCATTCCCCATAGGGCTCTTCTAGCCATGATGTCATCGCTTATTTGAGTGATCCATGTCTTATGTTCTGTTGGCTCATCTTAGCCATTGAATATATTGTTATATCTTTTGATCTCAACCACTAGTTTTCAAAAGTGGTTTAGGGTTTTGGTCTTTCCCTCCTATAAAAGGAAGAGACCCCCTCATTGTAAAGGGACCTTTGGGATCTGGAAAACTTGGAATAAAATACTATTTTTGGAGATCTTCTTCTTGGCTTTGATTGGGTTGCTCTTGTACATGATTATGCATCTATTGCTTTAGACATCTTTGCTTGTAACATGTGATTTCGACATCAACTAAGTGAGGCCGAATTGATTGAAGCTAGGAGTGTGATTTGCTTGAAGGGAAGATTGTTGGTGTTGCTCGCATCCCCCGTAGAAAAGACGTCTTCATCCTGAGGGAGTTTTTCAATTGTGCTTTGTCCATTGATTGCTTCTTTGATATGACATGCTTAGATCTCATTGATTTGTGGATCAAATCTAACATTTTGTAGTTTGATTTACAGGTTTAATGGGGCATCTTTCCTCCTAGGGCTTGGACGATTATGCTTGGAATCACTTGGATCTAGCTTGGAATTGTAACTAAATGCAAGGATGACCTATGTACAAGGTAATCACAAGCTTTTGAGGTAAGATCTACAAGGTATGTATCCATTTCACTTGTTTTCTATCCTATTGGTCATGTAAACCCTCATTTTACATTTTTTTAGATCTACTTGGATCTAGCATGCTCTTGGGTATAAAATTTAAAAGCCACCTTAATAATATTCACGGCAATCCCGATCTATAGTTTGGTGGCTTTTGGACTCCATTTGGCCCATTTCCCAAGGCACTTGGTCTCTCCAAGGGAAGTTGCATTCCTTGAGGGAGGCTCTTTTGCTAGTTCCAATACGTGGGTAGGTGAGATTTTTGCTTCATTGGATAGATCAACCCCTAAAACCTACCCCTAGTGCTTCATCTTGTTGATTTTCACCTTCTAGGCCCCATTCCTCATTTTGAGGGTTGAGCCCCACTTGGGTCATTTGGTGATGCATTAGCTCTTCCTTAGATCTACTTGCTTAACTTCATAAGTAGCCTAAATCAAACACTTGGTTGAAACATTTGTCCATTGCTCAAGCCTCTCAACCAAGTCCTAACCACCTTGGGTCCACTTATCTTTTTAGATGTAATCTTATACCATTGATCTCCTTGCATAACTTCACACATTTTTCTAGGAATCTTTGGGTTAGCTAGTCTTCATAGATTGGCTAGGGTCTCCCCCTTGATCTTGATTCATCTTGATCTAAAGTGAAGGTTGCCTCGGTTGACGTGACACCCACTTGCATTGGGAACCGTGGAAAGCCTTGGGTCACCTGTTTAGTTGTCTACACGTCTATCGTCCTGGATAGGATACCTTTAGAGACAACTACAAGTTGTGTGATAACAAAACCCTTATGCGTTCCTTGATTGACCCCATCTGCCCATTTAATAAGACACTAAGCTCTAATCCCTTCATCACCTATATAATTTCCTTTGCATGAAAACACATTGTGTTGCTAGGGTTACTCTTCAAATTCAACTTGTAATTTAGAGAGTCCTCCCTTGAGCTAGAGAAGAGCTAGCTAGACTAAAGAGCAAAAGAGGGTTAGGTTAGGTGTGGTGATACTAGCCTCCCTCTTGTTTATCCATAAGCCAGCATTGATGTTAGGGATTTAATATCAAGATGTGGGTTTGTGTGATAACATACCTCATCTAGGAGCATTCAAAATAAGCACCTACTAGCATGGAACTAGCCAAATGCCCAACAACATTAGTAACCAATGGTTGAGCTAACTCCTCGTGCTATACACACACACACACACACACACACACACACACACAAAGAGAGAGAGAGAGAGACGCTATCAATACTCCTAATTATTGGTGGGAATTGTTTCCTTTAAAAGTTTTTTTGCAGCATGATTCTTTGCCAAAGGAAAGCAATTGCATATAATTGTATCATATGTCATAACTCTTTGCAACAATCCCAAATCATCCAAGTGTCACCTAGGAGGGGCCCTTGTCAAGCTATGGGAATGTGAACAAGTAATTGTATAATGCTTGAAATCGGGCAGGAAAGGTCCTAGCAACTGAACATCACTATAAGATGTGCCTCTTGTTTCTTTCTTTCACAT
Organism: Larix kaempferi; assembly: GCA_027924585.1. NCBI lineage: Eukaryota > Viridiplantae > Streptophyta > Pinopsida > Pinales > Pinaceae > Larix > Larix kaempferi. The sequence goes on along the minus strand of BSBM01000926.1, from coordinate 377,650 downwards.
TGAACACAGTATGGATCAAAGATATTTGATTTACTAAGTATTGCTTTAACTAGCCGACCTTCATGGACAACTAGACAACCCAAAACTTTGTATTTAGACGAGTTGTGTGCTTCTAGGTGGTCTAGTGTAACTTTTTCCATCTCCTTCTAGAGTCGTTGGTTCCCTAATTCCTATTTAGGCACAAAGCAATAGCGATATCAAGTCTCAATCTATTGTACTAGTTTTTGATGTCGAAGTTGAAGGAGGAATCCCTACAATACAACCCTGAATCCTGAATATGGTGTTTGAAGCAGCAACTTTCAAGGATTATTATGCATAATTCCAAAAGAATTTCTTTGTCAACTCCACTTAGCCTTTGAGCACATTTTAAAATATTTGTATTGTGTTATATTTCCAATGTTCTATCTAATTCTAGCTTTGTAGACTAGGAAATAAATAAATTGTTATGGATAAGGAAGCTCAATTCTAAACCGCAGTTAAAAATAAGCAAAAATAAAACTCTAAGCCACATAAAAAAAGCACTTATAATGACAAAGCTTTAAAAGACCATAGGCATATGAGATTACCTATTATTCGATTTTAGAATTAAAAAATTAGATCAAGAGAACACATCCTTCAACCAAACAAGAACCTTAAACCTAACAAAGAATGTCACATACCGCTAAAGAATTTAGAACGTTATGAACTCCTGGTAATTGCAAGCTTACTTTGGCCATGGGAATTCCTGCATGCAACTACAACCAACTAGAATCAATTATAAATAACATGAAACTTATTTGCAAAGTTCCCTATAAATATTAAAACATTAATGAAGAAATGTGATTTATGAGGGAAAGCATATTTGATTACAATTCAAATATAAACTTATAATCACACATATTAGATTTTATTAAATTCAATAGTTAATATGTCAATTAATATGAAGACAAATGTCAATTAAGATGAAGACATATAGAGGCAATGCTTCATTCAGCAAAGGAACAACATTTAGAAAATGGGAAAGAAGAGCGATCTCTGCAATTAGCTAAAATCAAACCATCATACTTGCATGGGCCTTATCGATTTGTAGTAGTAAGTGTTACCTCCCAAACCAAAATCACAAGCATAGGTTTCAATTAGAGAAGGGGGGTATTATACATCTTCTCGATGATCAAGCCCTTTCCTAAGGTTTGTTGTGATATTAATCATCTATTGGTCCTGTTACCAACTAGGTTGCACACAGTTGAACTTGCAAGTGAGTTGCCAAAATTTGCACAAGTACTTGTGCATAATTCAGAGTTCGGAAGTTCAATTAGGCCTCCAAAGACCCCTTTTTCTTTTTTCTACATGTTCATACCCCTTGGGGATGTTGTAATAAAATGTCGCTAGCATGATGAAAAATGTAACAGATTTGGCTTCCTAGGACTTAGACATCAATCCGGGTATTCCAAGGTGTTTTTTCCTTGTTAATTATACTTCGTTTTTCAGCAAGGTATAATTTTCGAGTTTTTCACCTACTCCTCCAAAGTTGGAATGCTCGTCTTGGTGGTTAGGCCCTAGGAGATTATTATAGTCTGTGTGTCAATGTATATTACCATGCTAGGCATTATTTTAGAGTCTTATGAACATGTACTAGGTCCCCCTAGGTTTATTTTTGTTTTCCGCAAATTAAAAAATTTCCTGTAAAACGGAGAATTTTTAATGATTTAAATGTAAAAATCAAAAAAGTCATAAAAAAGTGGTTAGGGTAATAAATTTTCCATGGCGGTGCTCGTTTTTTAACTCAAAGCACCCACTTAACCCCTAAACCCACTTTTGAAAGAAAAATTTCAATTATTTCTCATGAAAATTGAAATTCTCTTGAAAAAGGCCAAAAAGACAATTTTAATTGGCCAAAAAGACAAAATAATGGCAAAATCGACATTCCTAATTTCATGGGAAATTGTTGGAAGTTTGTCTCCAGGGATTGGCAGTTCATCCGTAGTTGAAGACAGGTTAACTAAAGTCTATTTGTTATCAAATCTACTAAGGTCGAGTTCTCTTCACTTCATGAGGGCGCATCTCTACTCATGAGGGCGACTTTGATGATATGGCAGCCATCTAACGGATGGTGAGCATCCCACGAAGAGGATGCACCTACCTCTTGAGAGGTGGTGCATTCCTCTTGATTTAAACTCCTATTCAACTCGTGATCACTAGCAATCAGCCTCAGATCAATTCCAGTTAACAAGCAATAAAAGAATGCGCCCCCTCTCTTGGGAATTGCAACTCCCCCCTCTGGCAATCTATAAAAGCAAGCTCGCTCTCTCTTGTTCTCTAGGTGGAGTCTGAGAGTCGAAGCTCTGCCATTGTAATACTTGTTTATCTTTTGAGAATAAAGAGACTTTGAAGGTCAAGCTTGTGTGTTGCTTATTTTGTGTGGATGAATGGTCGTAGTGCATGAATGTAGGTGATCTGTAGTGAGCTACTCGCACATTTCCTACATCGAATTTGGCTTACTATAAGGGTTGTTATCAATTTTGTAAGTTGGATTAGATAGTTTGCTTACTTATCTAATCTTATAGTCATGTATGTTTAGAGATCTAGTTAAAATGCTTCATTTGTTTATGTGCATTTTATTTTGATTTCTTACATTTATGCTTCCAAATCTAATGTCTTGTGTGTGAGATGAAGTGAGCCACAAGTACTCTTTTGGTTGGAGGATAGGAGAACTTGTATGTCTTTTCTATTTTCTTAACTTCTTTGGTTACAGATATAGTCTCGCGGCATCCCACAACCAAGGTTACTTGGGAGCAGGAGCGGGAGCGAAAAAGCGAAATTTTCAAAAGCTTCTGGTTTGGGAGCGTTGTGGGAGCGTTTTTTTATATAATATATATTTATATATATATTGATGCATATATGTTAACAAATGCTTGTAGAATGTTGAATTAGTTATGGAAACTCATTGGAAAGCATTAAAACATGAAATAAACCATAAAACCAGTCTTGAAAAAAATCACCGAAAAATCCCGCGGTTTTACCTCTACCGAAAAATCGGCGCTTAAAAATCGCGATTTTTAAAAAAAATCGGCGATTTTTTCGAAAAAATCACGAGTAGAAGGAAAAAATCGCCCAGGCTTTTTCACAGTTTTAAAAACTCGGGTTTTTTTTTTATAAATTTGATGAGTTTTGTACATGTAACATTGATGTCAACAATACTAAATGGTAATGTTAAGAATAGTAAAAGTGACATTCTCTTTATCTTTCATTTTCCATCCTTTTATTTAAATTTGTAACATTACCATTAATTGTTTCAGGATGTTTGAGAGTGGTTCCAACCTCATCAGACTTCATGTGCAAAAAGTAGGATTTTAGATCCCATTTAGAATTCAACAGACTTAATGGTTTTCAGGATTTCAAGATTCCAACATTTCTAGTGGATTCTATCATGTATGTGGGTAAGGGATTGGAATTTAATGAAGTACATCAAACTCTCTATGTACCTTGATGTTGGTGGTGTCGATGCCTGATTGTTAAAGTTGTTTGAATTCCACTGTCATGACCTTAATAAAAAAATGTACCCTTCAGTCAAGCAAAATCACTTATTAAGCATGGGAAGCTCTTTCTACCTTATTTTAACGCTTGGATTAAGAAGTTTGAACAAAATTGTAGGGTGTTAATTGATGTCCTTGGAGGATCAACTTCGAGATTGGAAGCAGAGGCAAAGTCTAGAGCCTAGAGGTGGGGGAACATGGTGCTATTGATGAATATGATCTCGACATAGACAATGATTTTGATGATTATGTTTTTTCAATTTTGATTTAGATATGTATTGCGCTTGGTGCCATTTTGATAATATTTTGTCTCTAATGGTTTGGAATCATAGCTTGGAATCTTTAATATATATTTTTTTCATTAAAATTGTAAAATTTTATGTATTTTTTAACAGTCTGAGTCATTGAAATCAAACCACTCCAAGTTATTTGCATCCACTACATCTATATATTAGTGCTTTCTACATATTTATGTTCCAATGTGTTTATCTGATGTTATTGTTGCTTTATATGTTTAAAATTCTGAAAAAAATGAATGTATTTTGTATTTTTTAATGTTTGCCGACTTTTTCCAATTTTTTCGCCGATGTTGCCGAGAAACTGTTTTCGGGACACTTGCCGACTTTCTGCCGAGTCCAACTTTTTCAACATTGCATAATACCATATAACATCATTCATCAATCATCAATCATATAGTAGTGAATTCATCAACCATAGGTCCAGTATCTATAACATCAACCTTACAGCTTCAAATTTTCAATATATAACATTTTGTGATCACTAAAGTTGTACTTGTAACCAAACTATAGTCTAGAGTCTAACCATGAAATGAAAGTTGAACTTGAAACAATTCACAAAGCATCATATTCATTACCAAAGAGTTATAACTTATCATAATATGCTTTTATGCAGTCAATGACTCAATAATGCAAATGAACTTCAAAGTATGTTCAACTTCAAACTTCAAACTTGAATTGCCATTAATGTTCACAAAATATACCATAATAAATATAAAAGAGTCAATAGTGAGAAACTTGAAACTTGAAAGTACTGTAAACAAAAAAAGACAAGAAAAGTAGATGGGGAAAAAACACACTTTAGGCTAAAGATGGGTAATGATAATTGCAAAATTAAAGTTTAAATACAACACCAATTTAGACAATGATGTAATGTCCCTTGTCAAATTTGACCAAATTTTCCAACAGGATATTAGCTTTGACTAAGGACTTCTCACAACCCTTGTGAACACCAATAACAAACTGCTGTATTTTATGATTCTAACTCAAACAGACTATAGTGATGTGGGTGAAGATTTTGGTTAAGGACTTTAATAACACTTATCATATGCACTGCTGTAATTGACTGTGAAGAAAATCAGATCCAAGAAGCTCTATTTTGGTTGAGATAAGTTGTCAAACGCTTGTAGTGATGATCGCTGTAGCTTACTGTCGAATATCTCAGACTCTTCGAGATAGTGTTTATGTCTTGAGTGTATATTCAATTCAACTTCTCTGACTGATATGAGTGTTTGCTTGGTTTAACTTGTGTATGTGGCAAGATATATTTTATACATAAAAGTTATTTAAAGCTTGGTCAACAAACAGGTCCACATAGCATACTCATTAACACAAATATTGGCACAATATAAACGTTGTTGCAACAGCAGTTAATATAAGGGAAAGGTTTGATATTTAAATGCTTTTCCTAACCTGATCACAACAGCTACACTTGACAGAATAGCAAAATGAAATGACCCTCGAATGGACTGCTTGGAACACCCACAGTTCTTAGCAAATGTCAGTGGTTCTTCCCTCTTTAAGTCTGATTTATGCATTTAAGAACAGCAGTAAGGAAAAAAGACCCACTTGGGACCCCTATAGCAATGAAGGGTGGCCACGATTTTCTCCTTTTGTAGCAATAGAATGGGATTAGTTGTAATCTTCAGATTGGACAGTCTGTATGCATGCTATTGATAGAAGACGTGTTCCCCACTCCTCTGAACAGCCACGTCTTCTCAGATCTGGAATATGTGCAAGTGCGCCCTCTACAGTGAGGTCTTCATTCAACAATATTTCAACCAGCAGTTAATACAACAATGTTTCACTTATAGATCAACTCGCCCTTCCAGGAGAGATGGCAGTTTGTAACTGAGATCTTGGACTGATATGACCCCCATCAAATTTCCAAGTGCACCCCTCTGAGAGTACCAGATTCCACAAGGGTAAACTCTGATCTGATTGACAAGGGAACTTCGCGGGCATCGATCTACAGCGGGAGCGTTCGAGGGAGCTACGCGGAGCTAAGGGGGGAGCGTTTTTTTTTTATGGTAGAGCGTTTGGTAGAGCGTCCCGGAGCGATGAGGGAGCGATCGGGAGCTATAGCTCCCGATCGCTCCCTCATCGCTCCCGGACAGAGCCAGGGAGCATTTGTTTTTGCCCCAGAGCGCGCTCTACATTTCGCTCTGGCCCGGGAGCGAAAAAGGGAGCACGCTTCGCGTTAGCTCCCGCAGTGCTCTGGCCAGGAGCGAGCTTCCGAAGCGGGGGCAAGGGGGGGAAGGACGCTTCCCTGCAACCTTGCCCACAACCATGCTTTGAAGCCTCGCATTCTTGTTCCAAAGCTGCTTCTTTTCCCCTTCTCATTATTTATCTTACTTCTGTTTCTGGTTACTTATAAGAGTGATCATAGATCTATCTTCAAATTCTTATTCATAAGTAGATTTACCGTTGCTCTTATTTCAATTAGAATCTAGATTAATAATCAAGTTTTATCTTACGAAGTCTTGATCTAAATTTTCTAAGCTTTCAGTCAAGTTAGTATTATTTGCATATCAGAAAAAGTTAGATTTGAATAGTTTAGCAGTTGATCTTATTTCATATGTAGCATACTAATGCTTCAATTTGCTTGTCTTCTCCAAGAAGTAAGCAAAGATCCTACTAGCTCACTTTCCTTAGTTATTTGTATGCCCTTTTAGTCCTCCTTTACTTGATTTTTTTTTGAGTAATTTTGTAGGCTTTCCCAAAGCACTCTTAAAGTGCTTTGGGGTGTTTTAAACTAACAGTCACTCGTTGTTTTTCAGACTTTTGCGATCAGGTAGAGAGGCACTGTGGCTGAATTTTCAAGATTCAAAGCAACCAAGACATTCCAGATACCTCCCCCTACACTTAACAATCTTTTTGAACTATTCTAAGCCTTTTGGATCCTCTGTTATAAAGGACCAGAGGCATTCCCAAAGAGAAGTGATTGTAATAAAAATAAATAAAAAGAGCAAGCAGGCTACCCAGTTCCTGCATCCTGTCTCCCCTGGGGGGATTTGTGTGGTCTCCTGTCGTGGCGTGGATTTTTTTTTCTGTTTTAGTTTAGTTTACTTGATTAACAGTAGATTAAACCACTCTTTCACACACACATCTTCACTTAGTTTTTCTTAATTTGTTTTGTTTACAACTTTTAAAATAAATCCCCACGCTTTCTCGAAGTACTGTACCAATCGAAAGGGCTTGCCCGAGTAAGTGGTGCGTGGAAAAGAGATAGGTGGTTTAGTTAGTTAAGCAATTCTTTTAAAAATTAATAAAAATAACCAAGGCTCTTTTTCCCTATGCTCTGGACCTCTGCGGCTTGTCCGACTAGTTGATCAAACCAGAAAGGGATTAGAGTGACTAGTGTAATAGGACAATCCGCTTAAGACTTATCCTCAAGAATTCGAGAGGGCACAGTAAGAGCTTGCTATAGAGTCAAGAGGCTGCCCAAAGCAGACTGAATGTCTCACCTTGTTGGACACTTGGCATAACTTCTTCTGCACTCAATTCAAGGGATAGGTTCTTGTTGGGCCACACCAAGAATAAACCCACTAATCACCACCACCTTAACAATAAAATTTACCAAGAACACTTGCACAACATTGTCTTCGTATTAGCATTTAATTTGGCATTGGTCTTACTTTTGAATATCTTTTGATGTTGAATGTCAATGCTTTAATGATGATGATGGATTATTAATGTTATAAAGATTAAAGTTGTGTTGTTCTTGTGCTTTTCTAACTCCTAGATCTTTTAGCTTTTCTTTGTAGAGTAAAAGCCTTAGATTCTTTTTATAGGGGCCACCCTCCTTGGCTTCGCTAGGAGTAAGCCTAGACGGATGAGTCGAGTTTTCAGGTAACAACACTTGACTCTGACTTGCACCCAAGGACACACCTAGTGGCTTGAAGATTTATGCCATGTGACCGGAGGTGTGTATAGGCAGCAACATTTTGGCACCGTTGCCGGGGATAAATCCTTTTATTCCCGGAATACGACTTTTGAGTTTTCCTTTTTGTTTTTGCTTTGTTTGATGTATGTAGTCAATTTATGAAATTGACTAAGATCATCTGGCAAATCCAATGTCTTTAATTTTACCAAGGAATTCTACAAGAAAGAATTCAGAGGGTTTGTTTCAATTCATTCCTGAACCTAAAAAGGTTTATCACAGGAGGAAAAGCAAGCTATCTTCTCGTAGAATCCTTGACAATCTTAGATCCCAGTCAACTTCGGATATTCATTTTTTATTTAATAATAATTTCCAAGAGAATAATACGCCTACTAAAATGGATGATTTTTTCAAACCCTTCGATTTTACTAATATAAATGGTTACCCTCATGTTGTTCCTGAGAAAGCAATCGAAAGATTGCCTTCCTTCCAAGGTAACAATGCAATAAGTGCCAAGCCACATTTAAAGAATTTTTCACAATGCTTTAACAAGTGGTGTTTGAATGGAAAGCATGAGGATGTGCAGATGAAGTTGTTCGCCCTATCCTTAGAAGAAGATCCATTTGATTGGTTCTCTGAGCTTGATGATGATAGTTACAAAACCTTTAAGGAATTTGAAAATGGCTTCATGGCAAGATGGGGAGACAAAAAAGAAGACAGACATTTGTTGGCTGCCATTAACAATATGAAAAATGACGAAAATGAAACCATGGAGGAGTTCAACAAGAAATTTAATAATCTTATCTCAACCCTCCATACAAACATCAAACCTCCTAATGGGTCAATCCTGATTTATTACATGGGGTCTGTTATCACCTATTTTGTACCATAGTTGGATTATCTGAAGAGCCGCCATTTGACAAACATGATGAATGTTTGTACTCCAATGTATCAGATGATCCACTCATTTGTGCCTAGCCAATTTTGGCTAGTCAGTTTTGTTTTTCAATCAACATGACCATGGCCCCACGGGGTTTGTAATAAAGTGTGCTAGTAGGATTTTGAGTGGCTCGGTTCCCCATGACTTGATTAAGCAACTAAGGTATTCCAAGGAGTTTTTTCCCTTGTCAATTATACTTTTCCTATAGCCGAGCTATAATCGATGAGGTTTTCTCCCTCATCTTCCAAAGCTGGAATGCTCAATTTTGAAAATTTTAGCCATGGGGGGCTATTAGAGTCCAACTAATGTATATAATCCTACTAGACACTATTAGAATAGGTTTTGGTCATGTCCTAGGTCCCTAGAACCCTCAAAAAAAAATTCGAAAAAATTTTACCGGGTCCTCCAATTTTGGGTTTTTAATTATTTTTTAAATTTTTAATCAATTTTTCCATAGTTTAAATGGAAAAATTTCAATTTGTAATATGTCAGTCATCCGGGATCCGAATTCCGTGATTGAAGGCTCCAGCCTTAAGCCAAAAATCATTCATGATCCCCGGACCAGTTTATCCTAAGTTTCAGATGTCAATTCAGCCTCATAATTAGTAATTTCTCAAAAAAGCCATTTACGGAGAAATTATTAATTAAAAATTGAATATTTAGAGATAATCCAAATCTCTCCAAAATAATCCAAATGGATTAAAATAAAAGGCTAATTGACATGGCACTGGGCATTAATGAAGATTCCAATCATCTCAGTCATCACCGAGTCAAGCATCTAGTCACCAATTGTGATTAACTCCAAGAGAATTCGCCCTCCATGCATGCGAAGCTTGAATTGATGATGTGGAAGGGTTATTAATTGAGATTTGGTTGGTGTTGAGTTGCATTTAATAGGGGTGGGGGCGCCTTGCCTAGGTGGAGGCCACCTCCCACTCCCAACTACCAAGATTGCACTCGATTTGTAGTCAAACTCCAAGCACCTACCTAAACACTCACGCCATCTCCAAGCTTGCTCACGTCATCTCTACTTGGAGCTCGAGTTTTACATGTGGCATTCACTTATTTGCATGGTGATACTTCCAATGTGGAGATGAGGGGCACCCTGCCTAGGTGGAGGCCACCTCCTCATCTCATTCAATGCAACTCGATTTGTTTGGTGGAGTTAACTCCAAAGCTTGGCTTAATTTAGTGTTGATTGAGACTTAGATTGGCAATTCGAATTAGTGTTAGGTGCCATTGGCTTCCATCATGCCAATTCAAATTAGGGTAGCTTAGAGCTTGTCTTGTGTTATATAATGAGGGCTTTTATCCTCATTCCTCATGGATTATTTAGCAAAGAAACTCTGGAGGAATTGTAACTTGTTTATCATTTAATAAAGTTGTGACTTTGGAGGTCAATTCGTGGAGGCTCTTGGTGGCCATACATCATCTTAAATCCAAGGTGATATTGTGTATTACTCATATGCTTAGGAATCTCAAGTTTTGATTTATATTTCAAGAAGGCTAACAATCTGGCACATGCAATTATAAGTCTTCTCTTTTCGCTTGAGCATATTTGTCTTGCAGGTATCTTCCAAGGTATAAGATCTTTTGTAGGTTCATCTTCACTCTGCTTGTGGCCAAAGGAATTTCAACCTTGTAAGCTTAAGAACGAAGAGATCTTGTTTCATCCATCAAAGCATTTCAAGCAAATTTCTTAATTGGTTACTTGAACTACCCATCCAAACTGTGGATTTCCAAGCTTTTTCTTTCTCCAAGTTTGAGATCACTACCTTGTTTGCCTTTGTTTTCGGATTACTTGGTCTTTGCCTTCTTGTTTGCCTTTTCAAAACCAACTTTTCCTCTATTTACTTAGCTCTCATCTTTCTTAGTTTCCTTCTCCCATTCGCTCCTCTAGTTTTCCTCCTCCATTCGTCCTCCTCTCCTTCCCTTCGTCCCCCTCTTCCTTCTCCCATTTGTCCTCCTCTCCTCTCGTCTTTTTTCTCCTACCTCCTCTCGTCCTCCTCTTCATCCTCTTCCTTCTCCTCTCGTCTTCCCTAGCCTTCTCTTCCATCCACCTGCAAAAAGCACATAACAAAAAAGAAGAGTAAGATAGTTTAGTGTTAGAAGTGTTTCATGATTTAGATCTTACATTTTTTGCTATAGTTTAATCTCTTTTCAAGATCTAAGTGTTGCACTTGTTTTCCAAAGTTTGTAGATTAGATCTTCAAAATAGTTTATAATTTCTAGATTTGAAAAGTGGCATTAGGGTAGTTTAGATCCCATTTTATAAATCACAAAATCTTGCATTGAAAAAGTTTTGCATATAGATCTTAATCTTTTACATCTAGTTTTAAAGTTTGTTTTTCACTAACCTCTAATGGGTGCATTGTTGAGATGAGTTAAGCTTGTATAGATCTTTTGAAAGAGAAGAAAGTTTGGCAAGAACAATACTCAAAGAAGAGCAAAGTTACATTCAAGGAGAAGACTCAAACCAAATCATAGAACCAAAACCAATCACCTTTTATACTAGCCATTAAGGGCTTTTAGGTTTCGTTTCACTAAGTAATTTATGATTCTCCCAAAGAGACCTTTCAGGGGTTTAACTCCCAAAGGCAATTGTAATTTGTTTAATAAAAAGGCTAGGTGGGATAAGGCCTCCCACACATCTTTTCTCCTTCCCCATTTGGGGAAGTTTGTGTCACGCATGCCTAGATTAGTTTTACTTCAAGTCATCTAGATTAAAGTTCAATTTCTGTACTTAGATTAAATTATCTTCCAAGTTTTGACTTGAGTTAGCAACCTTGGGATTTCATCCCGAGGGCCACGATATTTTGTGGCGGCTTCTCTATCCCCATTAGACTCCTTGTCGAAATTCAGCTAGCTGGAAGTTCTCAAGGACTGGTGGTTCTAGTGGTCACCTTGTTCGGAGGTTGACCCCACATGTTGTTTATTTCTTAGATTAGTTGGTTAATCTTGGCCTTAGAAAGCGTACTTCTGTTATCATCTTTATCAAATTGTTTTACTCCAAAAAGTGCACTTTTATTTTACGCAGGCTGCATCTATTATAATAAAGAACAAAGTCTCTTGAACTTGAAATAACCCAAGTCAAGAGCACTCTCTGTCAGAGAGCATTTTTAGTTTGCATTTCCCCTTGCATTATGCATATTAGATTAAATAAGTCTCTTGAACCTTGTCATAAGACAAAGTCAAGAGCACTCTCTATCGGAGAGTTGAACTGTGTGCTTAAACAACAATAAAATATTTCAACTCACCCCCCATAATAATTTATCTTGGTTGTTGTCTAACACCCGTATGCTCTGCCAACCTGAAAAGGTTGGGCTAGTACTAAGAAAGGTGTTAGATCTGATAAACTTCTATAACATAATAAAATTTTCACCCCACAACCAACGAACCAGCGTTGCCTTTCAATAAATACTTAAAGTGTTATTCTGGGAGGTGGAGCCGGAGTGTCGTTGTTCAGACTTCAAGGGTGGTTTAAACAGTGGACACTTATCCTCTTGATAACTGGACGGTTCGTCAGATCACTGTGAATAGCCACTGAAAGTATTACTTTCCGGTCTCTTTGCTTACCTTGTTGATCTTATCCTAATAATCAAGACCATTAAAACTTTCAGTAAACCAAGATAATTTGCAAAACAATCTCACGAACTTATCTCTCGAACACTTGTATCAAGCAACCCAAGCACTCAAACAATTTTTTGACTCCATAAGGCACTGGTCCTTGATCTCATATTTTATTTGCTTATTATCTATCTAGAGTACTTTTGTTAATTTCCATATGTGAGTGACTTGTACTTAAAGATTCTTAAAGTGGTTGTGAATCAGTGTATCTCGTATCTTAAATTGCAACGTGGATTGCTCATTTATCTTGTGTCTTATTCAAAGTATCATTGTGTCTTTTATTATTCAAAAAACTCCTAAACAACACCCATCCGCATCACCACACATTAAAAACATTTAAAAACACACTAAACCATAGTTAAACTCTTTGTAGGGACTACCCCCCTTGGCTTCATTAGGAGTTAGCCTAAACGGAGGAGTTGGGATTCAGGTGACAGTACCTAGCTCATTGCTTGCCCCCAAGGCCACACCTTCCCCACTTGTAGTGAGGGAACAGCTTTCGGAAGATTTCTGCTGCTGGTGTGCATCTCAGCGGACAACAGAGTCATTCAATAGAGAGATGAGGTATCAATTAAGGGATAAGGAGCCCCCTAACTTGAACAGAGTCCGGGAATTGGCTGAGAAAATTGATAAAAACATCTACTCTTCAGGAAAGTCAAATATTCCAGGCTTCACAAGGGGAGTATATCATACAAACAACAAGTTAATAAAGAAAAATTTCTAGCAACGGATAGTAAGGACTTGTCCAAGGATCCATTAAGAGAATTAATTGATGCAAATAAAGCTATGGAAGTCAATCATGCCGCTCAGATAAATGCCATGCAGAATAGAATTATAGCTATGGAAAGATCCTATGTTCCAGTCCAGAGATTTCCACCTAGACCCAATCCAGAGTGGAAAAGAAAATTTCCTCCCCCGAATCAGAGCCGTCCAAATCAACTTGAAACAACCAACATGGTCACTAAAGAAGCTCCCCCTTGTTGCAGAGCTTGCAATCAGTTTCATGAAGAAGCAACATGTCCAAAGTTTAATTACATTAATGAACAATGTCCTCCTAAAACAAATAATTTTGTAAAGACGAAGTACATAAATGTTGTAGGCAAGGCTCACACCGTGTCCAAAGAAACATGGAAGCAGGCTAAAGAAGTGGCACAAGAGAAAGACAATGTCACCAAGCTATATGGGGAAAAGCCTACTCCAAATGAGATCAGAGAGATGGCAAAATTCAAGGGAATCACCTACCAAAGAAGAGTGACTGCAATTCCAACCAAATCTGATTAGCATATCCTGAAGGTAATTCATCTTCCACCCTCAAATTTGAATATTGATGTGGTTAGCTGGATGGCTGGTGCAAAAATGCTTGTTCCTATAACCAAAATCCTTAAAATCCCAAGTCGAAAGAATAAATTAATAAAAGCATTAAAAGTACCTAGTGAGAACATTGTTGAAAAGCCTAAACAAACGGTTTGTGATAAATCTAAAGAAAAGGCCCCAGATAAAGTTAAGGAAAGACACCTGAGAAGCCAAAAGAATGTTAGTTTTAATGGTATCTCGGGATGTCCGCCATGATTATGATGCCTTGCATGGAGGTACATCAGCAGTATAGGCATCAGGATGGAGTAGAGGGTGAGATACACTCTACTCGGTGGCATGAGTCCATTGGTGGCTACATGCGGACGTTCCGAGGTGTTTTTCCCTTTGCATTCATGACATTTGCATGACCTGACGGTGATTAAAAGACATGCAAAAGTGACTTTTTGCATGCACTGAGATTAGGTTTTTGGTAAGCCTAATTCATCGGTGAGATTGTATATAGAGGCAGGGGGTCCCCGGATGAGGTTACTCAGTTGGCTTATCAGAGATTGATAGATCAGGAGTGAGGAGGGCACACCAGTGCATGCAGGGCTACTTTCTGAGAGAGAGATAGGAGCTATTGCACGAGGAGAGTGGTCAGATCTGAGTTGGATCAGTGACCACTAGTTCCAAAGTCACTAGGCGCCCAGATCTGTAGGTTGAGATAGTCTATCAGTGTGGTTTCTACTGAGATAGAGGAGGACATCTTCCAGAGGAGGAGGGGCGCATTACCTGAGGAGAGAAGAGCTCATTCAGAGTCCGATCAACCGATTTAGAGTCTGAGACGTTCAAGGTAGCCTTGCCTTAGTGTTTGAGGAAGGCCTGTGACGATCAAAGCTCAGATCTGTTGAGATATGTCCCAGTACGAGCATCAGACAACTAGATGGGAGGGCGCACTTTTCCATGCAGAGGAAGGGCACATTCTTTAGTTGAGCAGTTGGTTGTCTTCTGTTGCAGAGCAGATCAGAGCAGAGGATTGAGAGAGGCAGTACAGTCAAGGCTACCTGCAGAGAGACTCAGATCCAAATTGACAGTTAGGGCACATTCTCCCAGTGCATGCATCAGCTGATGCGTGCAGATCTAGGGTTTGACCCGTTTCGGATTGAGTGTTACATTTGAGGTAACATTGTTGTATTTGCTTATTTTATATATTGCTCTAGGCTCAAGAGAGAAGATATCCCCACAGGATTGTTGGTTTTCCCTGTTTGGGGTTTCGAGGGTATATGCAGTGTTATGAGTGTGATTGCATGTGTTTAATGTTGTAAGAGATCTAGTTGTTGATTTTTATGTCTTTATGAGCATTATTGATATACGAGACTCAAACTGCTTGAGATCTCAGGGCTATCCAGAGGGAGTAGTGATCTCAGGATTAAAATTTACATGGTATCAGAGCCCCGGTAAGGGTCAGGAAGGGAAATCACTCAAAGATCAGTGAAGATAGAGACCAGATCTACCAGATCTGAAGAGCACAGCTCAGATCTGAGGTTGTAGAGGTAACATCTATCAGATCTGTGAGTTCGAAGGTTAGATCTAAGAAAAATCTACCAGATTTGTGGTCAGGTGAGATTCTTGTATCACTGTGGGTTCTAGTTTTCAGTTCAGAGAGTATGGCCACTAGCTTGGGAGTAGAGGACCGGTTGGATGGGACCTCCAACTACAGTGCATGGAGGGTGTTGTCCGCTATATTGCACACCAGCAGCAGAAATCTTTCGAAAGTTGTCTCCCTCACTGGAAATGGGGAGAAGTGTGGCCTTGGGGGCAAGCAATGAGCCAGGTACTGTCACCTGAATCCCAGCTCCTCCGTTTAGGCTAACTCCTAACGAAGCCAAGGGGGATAGTCCCTACAAAGAGTTAACTATGGCTCAATGTTTTAAGTGTTTTTGAACGTGTGGGGTGATGCGGATGAGTGTTGTTTAGGAGTTTTTCGATGATGAGAGATCACAACGTTAACAATTGAAATAAACACAAGATAACGAAGCAATCCACATTGCGATAAGAGACTTGAGAAACAAACACTTTGATAAATTTAAAGCAAGACAACCATAGAAATATAAATGCTCCAGATAGATAATAAGCAAATAAAATGATGTCAAAGACCAGTGCCTTATGGAGTCAAAAATAGTCTTGAGTGCTTGGGTTGCTTGATACAAGAGTTTAAAGTGATGATGTTCGTGAGATCGTCCTGCGAATTAATCTTGGTTTATTGAATGTTTTAGTGATCTTGTTTATTAGGCTAAGACCAAGGATATCAAAAGTAAAAAACCAACCAGGAAAAATACTGGCAACCTCTTAGATGATAGGTCGAAAGCACCCAGATTCAAGAGGATAGGTGTCCAACGTTTGAACCACCCCCGAGTCTGACCAGTGGATTCTCGGCACCACCTGTTTCAGGAAGCAACCTCAGTATTTAACGCCGGTTTGCTTTGTTGGGATAATATTTTATTTAGATTATCACTTGTAGAATTAGCAAGTCCAACACCTTTCTGAGTACTAGCCCAACCTTTTCAGGTTGGCAAAGCATACGGGTGTTGGATAATCGACCAAAGTAAATTAATTAAAAGGGAGTGTTTGGTGAAATATTTTATTATTAAAGAGCACAATTCAACTCTCCAATAGAGAGCGCTCTTGACTTAGTCTTAAGACCAAAGTTCAAGAGACTTTAATTAATCTAAAATGCCTAATGCAAGGGAAAAATGCAAGATAGAATGCTCTCCGACAGAGAGTGCTCTTGACTTGGATTTGGCCAAGTTCAAGAGACTTTGGTTCTTTTTATTGAAAATAGAAGTAGTTTGATAATAGGAACACAAATTAAGCTCAAGACTGAAAGTGAAATAAAAGATACTTGCAAAAGATAAGATGATTGCGATAGAAAATAACTGAAAAGATCTAATGTTCTACCAAACAAGATTATTTATAAAGGTGGGATCTTCCTCCGAACAAGGTCGATCGCTAGAACCGCTATTCCTTGAGACTTTCCAATTAGATGAAACTTCGGCAAGGAGAATAACGGGGGAACGAGAAGCTGCCACAAAGCTATGTGGCCCTTGGGATGCAATCCCAAAGTTAGCTTGCTTTGGTCAAGACTTGGAAGAGAGTTACAAAAATGAAAGATTAAGCTAATCTAGAGCATATAGAAAGAAAAGATCTAAGTTAACCAACCACAACACTCTTCCCCAAATGGGGAAGAAAACCCAAAAAAGTGGAGGACTCCTCCACTTAAACTTTTATTAACTTGATACAATTGCCTTTGGGGATGATTCCTTGAAAGGTCTTTAAAGAAAAGTAAAACAATTTAACTAAATGGAACCTGAAAGCCCTTAAAGGCTAGTACAAAAGGAGATTGATTTTCTTGGTCTTCTTGGTTCAATATGATTCAAGCCTCTTCTTGGATTTATGCTTTAGATATTCCTTTTGCTTAAGAAAACTTTCCCTCTTGCTTTTCTACACATGAAAATGACTCAACTCACCCATTACTTGTTAGAGAAAAGGAAAGAAAATTTGAAACAACTTGGACTAAGATCTATAAAATATTTTTGAAAAACTCTAGATTTATGAGATTTTATTTTCGAAACATGCATAAACATAAAACAGACCAACAAACAACATGTGTCTAGAATATGCTAGGAATGAGATCTTAAAGTATAAAAATTGTGAAATATTTTTGGTATATGAAATCTATTTTTTGAAAGATATAAAAAACGCAAAGAACTACAAGCTAAATGCTACCTATCATACCCTATATGCTCAACAAACTACTTGACATGCAAGAAAAAAGACTTCTAGTATAAGATCTAATCATTCATCAAAACTAGTGCAAAATTTGACTAAGACTAACAATGCTAACTTTATAAATAATGGAAACTGAACACTACTAACAAAATAACTTGCTTTCGTTTTGCTTGTTTTGATATGTTTCAATGTTCTTTTAGGGAACTTTTTGTGTTTTGATTTTAGGGCTTCTTGGAGATGGACGAGAGGAGGAATCTAAGGGGATAAACGAAAGAGTGAAAGAAGCCAACAACGAAAGGTAGGAGGAAACTTTAAGGTGGACGAATGGGAGAGGAAGAGAAGAAAAACGAATGGGAAAAGGTGAAGATGGATGGTGAGAGAAGGGTTGGACGAATGGAAGAGATAGCTACTAGGATGGCAAGGATAGATCTAGGATAAGAGGATAATAGGCTAGCAATTCAAGGCAAAAGAATCAAGGAGAAAGTGGAAGGTTTGAAGAAATAAACCCTTAAGAACCAGTAACCAAGGTAAAAGTTTGTTTGAATGTTGATGGGGAAGAGCTAGATCCTCTTGTTTCTCAAGTTCATAAAGCTTGGGACTTCTTTAGCCTTATGTGGAGTGAAGATGTACCTGCAAGAACCTTAAGCATTTGTGCAATATATGTAAAACAAGAGTATTCAAGCGAAAAGAACTAGATACATGCTTACTTGTGCTAGATTGTTAGCCCTCTTGAAACAAGATCTACAACTTAATAATCTCAAATACAAATGCAAAACAATATCACCTCATTTATAAGATGAAGCAATGGCCACCAAGAGCCTCCACGTTTTTGACCTCCAAAGTCTCAACTTTATTATTAAAAATAGCTTACAAAAATCTCCAGAGTTTCTTTGCTCAAAAGTCCATGAGGAATGAGGAAGAGGAGACTCATTATATAGCAAAACACTAGCCTACCTCTACCCTAATTCGAATTGGCTCAAAGGAAGCCAATACCACCTAACACAAGTCGAATTCCAATCAACATCTAGTCACAACCAATCAAATTACAAGTCTTGGAGTTAAATCCAATCAACAAGTCGAGTTTTAGTTAATGAGATGAGGAGGTGGCCTCCACCTAGGCAAGGTGCCCCTCATCTCCACATTGGAAACATCTCCCACCAAATAATCACATGCCACGTGGTAAACTCGAGCTCCAAAGAGGTATGATGTGAGCAAGCTTGGAGACTCGTGAGCTTTGAGGTAGGTGCTTGGAGTTTAACAATATTTTGATTGCAATCTTGGTAGTTGAGAGTGGGAGGTGGCCCCCACCTAGGCAAGGCGCCCCCACTCCCATTCAATGTAACTCAAATACCAACCAAAACTCATTTAATACCCATTCCACATCACCAAACTCGACTTTGCATGTATGGAGGGCGAATTCTCTTTGGGAGATCTACTTGTGCTGACTGGATAGTTGACTGAAGCTCAGTGAAGTTGATTGGAATCATCTTAAATGCCAGGTGCCATGTCAATTAGCCTTTTATTTCATTCAAATTGACTTATTTTGGAGAGATTTGGATTATCTCCAAAATATTCAATTTTATTATTTTAATTAATAATTTCTCTGTAACTGGGTTTTTTGAGAAATTATTAATTATGAGGCCTAATTGACATCCGAAACTTGGGATAAACTGGTCTGGGGATCATGAATGATTTTTGACTTAAGTCTGGAGCCTTCAATCATTGAATTCGAATCCCAGATGACTAACATATTACAAATTGAAATTTCTCTATTTAAACTATAGAGAAATTTATTAAATTTAAAAAATAATTAAAAACCCAAATTTCGACGGACCCTGTAAAAAAATTTCAAAATTTTTTCTGAGGGTTCTAGGGACCTAGGACATGACCGACACTTATTCTAATAGTGTCTAGTAGGCTTATATACATCAATTGGACTCTAATAACCCCCCATGGCTAAAATTTTCAAAATCGGGCATTCCAGCTTTGGAGAAAGCGGGATAAAACCTCATCGATTATAGCTCGGCTATAGGCAAAGTATAATTGATAAGGGAAAAAACTCCCTGGAATACCTTAGTTGCTTAATCAAGTCATGGGGGACCGAGACACTCAAATCCTACTGGCACACTTTATTACAAACCCCATGGGGCCATGGTCATGTCAACTGAAAAACAAAGCTGACTAGCCAAAACTGGCTAGGCACAAATGCTGGATCATCTGATACACTGGAGTACAAACATTCATCATGTTTGCCAAATGGCGGCTCTTCAGATAATCCAACTATGGTACAAATAAGTTGGTAACAGAGGGCACATATTATACTCTTGTTGAAAGAGTGTGAACTGTGGGATGTTGTGAACAGCACAGTTGCAAATCCAGTCACAGTTCCTTCAGATGCTACTGCCAAAGCAGTATATGATAAAAAGAATGTAAAGAATCAGAGGATCCTACTTGATGCTATCAAGGATCATGTTATTCCACATGTCTCTACCAAGGACAATGTTTATGAGATGTGGGATGCATTGACTAGTTTGTACCAAAGTTCCAATGCCAACAGGAAGATGGTTCTCAAAGAGAAGTTGAGAAGCATCAAGATGGGCAAGGATGAGAGCATGTCTACATATCTCACCAAGATCACTCAGGTGAGGGATGAGTTGGGAGTTGTGGGTAAGAAGGTAGAGGATAGCGAGTTGGTAAGACAAGGCCTAAATGGCGTGGCTGTGCCGTGGACAGTATTTGTCCAGTCCATTGTTGCTAGAAAGAACCTTCCCAAGTGGGATTGTCTGTGGGACGACTTCACCCAAGAGGAGATCCGGAGAGGTTATATTCAGGGATCAGCTTCAGCCATTCCAGAGGAAGAGGATGTGGCACTTGCAGCAAAAGGGAAACAAAGGTTCAAACAGAAGAAGCATCTGAGCAAGATCAAGTGCTTTTCCTGCAATGATTATGGACACTATGCGGGACAATGTCCACATAAGAAGAAAGGTAAGCAGGCAAAGGATGAGCAATTAGCAACAGCAAAGGAGGTTGATGAGTTTACTTCTCGGTTTGAGAGGGAGTTCTCATTGGCCTCAGTTCAATCAAGGCATGATAGTAGTCAGCCAGAGGCTCAGGTTGATCAGAGATGTAGAGTTGACTGCATGCAGAGCATTCACATGACAGGGATGCAAGATGCATTCCTCATCCTAGAGCACACACCCATGCAGATGGTTCGAGATGTGCAGGGGACTGATCACTTGGTCACAGGAGTGGGTAGAGTGCGGTTTCTAGTTGACCTTGGAGAGCTCCTGGAGGTATCAGGAGTGTCATTCATTCCAGGACTGAGAGCGAGTATCCTCTCAGTGGCAGCTTTGGGGGCTCCTGGCTACTCAGTGATGTTCCAACGGGATATGACTTTCACCTATCCTAGAGGAGTAGATCCAGTCTTGATGGATCACAGGATCGACGATGAATACTTGATTCGGGGATAGCCTACTACTGGCACATCAAGATGGCTGAGTGCATCCTCTTCAGAGTCAGAGGGGGATGGTGAGCGAGATGCTCACAGTAGAGATGATGCCAGGAGAAGTGAGTCCAGTCAGCAGATGCATGAGCGAGATGCTCACTATGATGATGAGGATAAGAGGAGTGATTCTGGAGATCATATGGATGAGCGAGATGCTCATGATATTGATGAGTCCCAAGAGATTGAGCTCTTGGACTCGGATCAGATGGATGAGCATGCTGCTCATACAGGCACCAGTCGGAGATTGAGCTGGTATGAGATGGTAGAGATGGACTTAGCTCAGGAGAGAGTTGAGTCAGCTCAAAGACGGAGGGAGATCACCTACAGGGAAGTAGATCCACTTGACAGCAGTCTTCGGGATTGGTGACAGCAGAGATTCAGAGGGAGTCGGACTCAGAGTTCAGTGACAGAGTCAGTGGTTGATCAGAGGGCTTCTTCTGGAGCCACATTTATGGAGGTTGATCAAGGTACTTCAGGTCAGAGGGTAGCAGTGACAGACAGGAAAGTTGGGCCAGTGTCGGTAGCAGGGGACTTGTTGGATCCAAGCATCAGCAGTGGGACTTCCCTCGTTAAGAGGGAGTGTTAGTTTTTATGGTATCTCAGGATGTCCTCCATGATTCAGATGCCCGGCATGGAGGTCCATTAACAATATAAGCATCAGGATGGAGTAAAGGGTGAGATACACTCTACTCAGTGGCATGAGTCCATTGGTGGTTGCATGCGGACCTCCGAGGTGTTTTTCCCGTTGCATGCATGAGATTTGCATGACCTGTCAGTGATTAAAAGATGCATGAAAAAGTGACTTTTTACATGCACCGAGATTAGGCTTTTGGTAAACCTAATTCATCGGTGAGATTATATATAGAGGCAGGGGATCCCTGGATGAGGTTACTCAGTTGGCTTATCAGAGATTGATAGATCAAGAGTGAGGAGGGCGCACCAGTGCATGCAGGGCGACTTTTTGAGAGAGAGAAGAGTTGTTGCAAAAGGGAGATTGGTCAGATCTTAGTTGGATGAGTGACCACTAGCTCCAGATTCACTAGGCGCCCATATCTATAGACTGGGATAGTCTATCAATGTGGTTTATGCTGAGATAGAGGAGGACGTCTTCCAAAGGAGGAGGGGTGCATTACCTGAGGAGAGAGGAGCTCATTAAGAGTCTGATCGACCGATTCCGAGTCTGAGACATTCAGGGTAGCCTTGTCTCACTGTTTGAGGAAGGTCTGTGACAATCAGAGCTCAGATCTATTGAGATCTAGCCCAGTACGAGCATCAAATATCCAGAGGGGAGGGCGCACTTTTCCATGCAAAGGAAGGGCGCATTCTTCAGTTGAGCAGTTGGTTGTCTTTTGTTGCAGAGTAGATCAAAGCAGAGGATTGAGAGAGGCAGTACAGTCAGGGCTACCTACAAAGAGACTCAGATCCAGATTGGCAGTTAGGGCACTGTTACCACCTTTTTGTACCATAGTTGGATTTTTTGGAGAGCCGCCATTTGAAAAACATGATGAATGTTTGATTCCAGTGTATCAGATGATCCAGCATTTTGTAGCTAGCCAATTATGGTTAGCTTGTTTTGTTTTTTGAGTCGACATGACCATGGCCCCATGGGGGTTTGTAATAAAAGTGTGCTAGTAGGATCTGAGTGCCTCGGTTTCTCATGACTGGATTAAGCAACTAAGGTATTCCAAGGAGTTTTTTCCCTTGTCAATTATGCTTTGCTTAAGGCGAGGTATAATCGATGAGGTTTTCTCCCGCTCCTCCAAAGCTGGAATGCCCGATTTTGAAAATTTGGCCATGGGGGGTTATTAGAGGCCAACTAATGTATATAAGCCTACTAGACACTGTTAGAATAGGTGTCGGTCATGTCCTAGGTCCATAAAACCCTCAGAAAAAATTTCGAAAAAATTTTACCGGGTCCGTCGAAATTTGGGTTTTAATTATTTTTTAAATTTAATAAATTTCTCTATAGTTTAAATAGAGAAATAATAATTTGTAATATGTCAGTCATCCGGGGTCCGAACTTAGTGTTTGATGGCTCATTTCATAAGCCAAAAATCACACATGACCCATGGAGCAGCTAAACCCAACTTTCGGATGTCAATTCCGCCTCGTAATTAATATTTTCTCTGAAAAGTCATTTACAGAAAAATTATTAATTAAAATAATAAAATTGATTATTTTGGAGATAATCCAAATCTCTCCAAAATTAATCAATTTGATTAAAATAAAGGGCTAAATGACATGGCAATGAGCATCTAGGAAGATTCCAATCAACTCCCAGCCTATCCAGTCATCTATCCAGTCACTAGAGTGTTATCCTCTTAAGCAAATTCGCCCTCCTTCATAAGAAAGTCGATTTAGTGACATGGCATTTGGTTATTGGTTGATTAGCATTCATTTATGATAGGGTGGGCGCCCTCATAACTCCCTACACCTACCAAGGCTTGGCTCCCTTCATTGACTCGAATCT
Organism: Larix kaempferi; assembly: GCA_027924585.1. Classification (NCBI taxonomy): domain Eukaryota; kingdom Viridiplantae; phylum Streptophyta; class Pinopsida; order Pinales; family Pinaceae; genus Larix; species Larix kaempferi. The sequence goes on along the minus strand of BSBM01000926.1, from coordinate 354,335 downwards.
TCCACCTACCATCCACCACGTGTTATCCTCACAACCCACTCGCTCTAGCTTAAATCCTCACGTCAACCTCATTTAAGCTCGAGTCTATCCCATGCTCTTGCCATTCAAGTTACACCTACCACGATTGACTTGGCTCCCATCAAACTTTCGAGTTAGTGCCTACCCTTTGCCACATGCCATCCCCTTGTTGGTTCGCCCTCCACACATCTCCAATTCGCACCTTCCTTCATCCTCACGTCTACCTACCATACCTCACGTGGATCCTTGTTGGAGGGTCTTTATTGGTTGTTGACATGTCTAAGCTTACCACCCAAGTCGAGTTTGCCACATATCCAATCATACCTACCACACAAACTCGACTTTAGCATTGTCTATTGCTCCAAGCCTTTGTTGATTGGAAATCGACCTCCATGCCATTGCCAATTTCGACCTAGGGTTTAGCTTATTGGTTTTAGTATAAAGAGAGGCCCATGTTGGGTTATTATCTCATGGATTCTTTAAGCACCAAAACTCTGAAGAAATTTGTAATTTGTTGAATATTAAAATAAAGTGAGACTTTGGAGGTCAAAGTGGGAGCTCTTGATGTGCCATGCTTCATCTTGTATGAGGTGATATCATGTTTTGTCTATGCATTTTGGATTCTTAAGCATTTGATTTTATGATTTAGAGGGCTAACAATCTAGCACAAATATTATAGATCTATGCTTTTCTCTTAAGTGTGTGACTTTCAGGTATTATTCCGAGTACAAGGGTTCTTGTTTGGTAATATCTTCATTCCACAAGGCTATCAAAGAAGTCTTGTTTTAAAAAGTTAAGAACTAGGAGTTTTTCGTGTTTTGTTCCATCAAACTTCTTCAACAAAATCCTTTAATATTGGTTACCTTGGCCCTAGAAGGCTCTCTCTTCAAGCCTTGTCTTTTGCTCCTTGATCTCCTTTCTTCCATTGTCTTGCTAGGCCTATCTTCTCCATAGTTTTTCCTACCCCATTCCCATTTGCCCTACTCCTTTCATTCTCTTTTTGCCCTAGTTTCGTCTTCCTCCTTTAAGCCTTTCTTCCCTCTCGTCCTCCTTTCTCCCTCTTCTCGTCCTACCTCAAACTTCTTTTCTCCTTCCATTCGTCCTATTTTCTTTTTGCATCCTCTCCTCACACTATCTCCCATACCCTTCTTCCCTTCTATTCTTGTCATCCTTATAGCATTCGTCCACCCTTCAGGAACCTATAAACACATAACAAAAACATAGAGGTTTGTTAGTAGTACTTTGTAGCTTTATGTAGTTAGGATAGTTTATTGAGTAGTTAGTTTTGTTTAGATTTTGATAGTTGCATTATTTTGTTGGCTGCTTTATCAACTAGGAGTTGACTGTCCTAAACATTGGCTGCTATCTAAACTATCATAACTTGTATCGGCTGCCATTTAAATACTTTCAAGTTGACTGTCCTAAAATTTGAAATATTCATTGGCTGCCTTTCAAAGTAGTGTGTTGACTGTCACGTCTTATAGATCCATTGGCTGCCTTTTGTGCATAGAGAGGACTGTTATCACACTGTTTGGTTTAACTTATGATTGGCTGCCATATGAAATACTAGAGGACTGTTATCACACTTGTGTTGACTGCCATCTATCTTGAATTAGACTGTCCCAAAGATTTGTTATTACTTGACGTTCATTGCACATTCGGTTGACTATCATATAAGTGTGTTCTATTGGTTGCAAGTTAAGACATTTATACGTTGACTGTCCTTGAATTTCATGTGTATGGCTGCCAATTTAGTTGGTCAATTCTACAATTGCAAATAGTTTAATTTTTAATACTTTAATTTTTACATCAAAACAAGTCCTGGTTTTATCATTTGCTTGGTGAAATTTGCGGATCTAGGACATTAGCTAAATATCAATTTGTTGTTTAAGTTACTAATGCTAATGGGTATTGGAGCAATTATTTTGTTATAGACTTTTTCCAGGGAGTAGAAGTCAAGAAACTTCAAGGCGAGAAGTCATTGAAAACACAAAGGGGCAAACAAGTAAAGCGGGGATACATCTCCTTATCCTTTGTAAAAGCCATTAAGGGCTTCAAATTTTACAATTTTTATAAAGCTTTTCGCAAATAGTCATCAAAGACCTTTCAAGGATTTTCCCTTGAGGCATTTGTAAGGGATTAATAAAACTCATAGTGGAGAGGCCTCCATTTTCTGGTCTTCTTCCCCAGTTGGGGAAGAGTGTTGAGTCTTGTGGTTGGTTTTAGCTTAGATTTACATTTTCATGCTCTTAGTTTAAATTTTGCTTCAAGTAAGTCATCTTGACTATATTCCATATCTACTTACCCCCATGCTTTCCCGAGTAGGGTCTTCGACCTGAAAGAGATTCTTGGGTAGCTTAGTTTTATATTTTCGCATTTTATCTTGCTTCTCTTCCAAAGCCCTCAGCCGGAAGTTGTATCCTTGAGATTTCGTCTCAAGGGCAGGGCCACATAATTTGTGGTTACTCTTCCATCCCCGTCGGTTTCCTTGGCAGAGCTTTCAGCTAGCTGGAAGTTCTCAAGTGCAGGCGGTTCTAGTGGTTGATCCTGTTTCGGGGATCAATCCCACCTAGTAGTTTAGAATTTGTGTGGTAGAACACTAGATTTCTTTATCTTACAAGCATTATTGTTAGTAGTAATTTTTAGCTTGCAAATCAACACTATTGTCAAGTCTGTTTCAAGTTAAATATACTGCTATTACACTTTTTGCCTCTTTAAAATAAACCAAAGTCTCTTGAACTTGGCCAAATCCAAGTCAAGAGCACCCTCTATCGGAGGGCATTTTAGTTTCTTGCATTTCCCTGCATTAGGCATTGTTAATCTAGCAAGTCTCTTGAACTGTGGTCATGAGACCGAGTCAAGAGCGCTCTCTGTCGGAGAGTTGAACAGGGCTTTCTAATAATAAAAATTTTCCACTCACACACCCTTTAATTAATTTATCTTGGTTTATGTCCTACACCCGTATGCTCTGCCAACCTGAAAAGGTTGGGCTAGTACTCAGAAAGGTGGAAGACTTGTTAATTTACAAGTGAAAATCTAATTAAAACTTTCACCCCCATAACCAACCAATCCGGAGTTGATCGATAAGATAATTTCAGTGGGTAATCTCTTAGTGAGGGCGCCGGTGTTCCATGTTCAGCCTCTAGTTTGCTGGCTTGCATTGCGCGGCCTGGCTAGAGCACTGGGTGGCCCGACATGTCCTTGAACGGAGGCACTTGATATTATCTTTTCCGGACTTTCTTTGAATACCCTTGGTCTTAGCCCTAATAATCAAGACAATTAAAACTTTGAATTTACCAAGATAAGCTGCATAACGTTCTCACAAACTTTCAATTCAAGCACTTGTATCAAGTTTTCACAATTCACATTTAATTCTTGACTCCATAAGGCACTGGTCCTTTATTTCATATTTTGCTTGTTTAAATATCTACATTGGAGTTATCTGTTATATTTCGTGAAAAGTGATTGACTTATTGCCCAAGTGTATCTTTCATCTTGTGTTTGCAACGTGGATTGCGTTATCTTGTCTTACTTTTAATCTTTATAATTGTCTCTCATTTAAAAAAACTCCTAAAAAACACCCATCCGCATCACTACATCAAAAAAACACTAAAATACACAAAGAGCCTTAGACAACTCTTTTTTAGGGACTACCCCCCTTGGCTTCGTTAGGAGTTTGCCTAAACGGAGGAGCTGGGATTCAGGTGACAGTACCTGGCTCATTGCTTGCCCCCAAGGCCACACCTCTCCCCACTTTCCAGTGAGGGAGACAGCTTTCAAAAGGTTTATGCTGCTGGTGTGCAGTTTGGCGGACAACAGGCACATTCTCCCAGTGCATGCACCAGCTAATGCATGCAGATCTAGAGTTTGACCCGTTCAGGATTGAGTGTTACATTTGAGGTAACATTGTTGTATTTGCTTATTTTATATATTGCTCTGGGCTCGAGAGAGAAGATAGCCCCACAAGATTATTGGTTTTCCCCGTTTGGGGTTTCCAGGGTATATGCAGTGTTATATGTGTGATTGTATGTGTTTCATGTTTTAGAGAGATCTAGTTGTTGAGTTTTATGTATTTATGACTATTATTGATATACGAGACTCAAACCGCTTGAGATCTCAAGGCTATCTAAAGGGAGTAGTGATCTTTGGATTAAAATTTACAAAGAAATCATTCCCGACAATCCAAAGAAAGTAAATGAAGATTTTCCTGTCATATTGCATAGTATGGATCCTCATAAAGAAGACCATCCACCATTCTATGTATCCTTAGTTGTGAATAACATGTTACTCCACAATTGCATGCTTGACTTGGGTGCCTTATCCAACATCATGACCAGAGAAGTCACGGAGCAATTGAACCTACAAATCACAAGGCCATATGAAAATGTATGTGCAATGGACTCCAGGGAGATTGAGGTAGTGGGTATAATCATGAACTTGCCTATAAAGATAGCAGCCTATCCAGATATAAACTTAACCATGGATGTAATGTTCATTGATGTTCCAAGTACATGGGGAATGTTATTATTGAGAAAATGGGTTGCATCCCTTGGTGGTTGTAGTCAGATGGACTGGACCTATGCCATGGTCCCAACTTCAAAAGATGCTCATGTGAGACTGTATAGGGAGAAGGAGAGGAAATTCCATGTTGAAGACTCAAATGTGCCAGATAATGAATATGTTCATGAATCAGATAGTTTTGGTAGTTTTCCCATTTTATCAAACTTCCTAGCTCCCATAAAAGATAAATGTAAATAAGAAAAAGTTAGTGAAATTTGGAGAATGAGTTTTGATGGGGTTTACTCTAAGTCTGGCAAAGGGGCGGGGATTGTTATCACGTCACTGTCTCAGCAAACATTTAATTTTTCCTTCAGACTTTAATTCAATGCATCCAATAATATGTCTGAATAGGAAGCACTTTTGAAAGGTCTTCAAATTGCCAAGGACATGAGAATAAAAATCTTAAGCATAAAAGTTTATTCAAACTTATTTTTTCTCAAATAAAAAATATTTTTGCATGCAAAAGTGAAAGGCTAAAGAAGTATAGAAATGCATGTTGGGACACCATGGAGTTATTTGATGCTTTGAATATCACAACAATTCCCACAGATTAAAATAAGGAGGCAGATCACATAGTGGTGGGCAGCTCCAACCCTCCATCGTACAGAAGAATTAATAAAAGGAAATGGCAAATTTGAAAAACAAATTAGTCCCTCAATCCCGATCAATGTAGACCATTGGAAAGTATTTAAAGATGACAAACAAATCCTAATATTTATTCATAATGTCCAAGATTTCTCTAATTGCAAAATAAGCTATAAAGAAGAAAAGTATGATTATATTGAGAAAGAGGATCAGCCTAGGAACACAGTTCCAAAGAGCATCATTGAATGGGAATATATGTTTGATAGACAGGATAGGAACAAGCCTAAGAAAGAAATCTTGAAAGTTGGTAACCATATACAAGTAAATATTGGGACTAAAACGGAGCCTAGGTTAATAAAAATTGGCAAAGGCACATCCGAAAAAGAAAGAAAAGATCTTATAAGTCTAGTGCAAGAATATCGGAATGTTTTTCCCTTTACATATAATGAGCTTAAGGCTTATCGAGAAGATGTGTTTCAACACACCATCCCTTTAAAAGAAGAAGCTAAGTCATTCCCTCAAAAGCTAAGACAGATCAACCCCAAATTGGCCCCCATGGTCTTAAAGGAACTTCAAAAGATGCTTGCCACAGGAATCATTGCCCCAACTAGACATTCATCATGGTGCTCAAATCTAGTCATGGTAAGAAAGAAAAATGGAAATTTAAGACTATGTATTGATTTTAGAATTTTGAAAGAAAAATGGAAACATTGCTACAAAGGGTAACTGGGTCGAGAATGATGTCTATGCTTGATGGTTTCTCAGGTTATAACCAAGTACTTGTTAATAAAGAAGATTGGCATAAGACTACTTTCACCACTCCTTGGGGAACCTTTGAATATCTAAGAATGCCATTTGGTTTGCTAAATGTTGGTGAAACATTTCAAAGGGCCATGAATTATGCTTTCAAGGAATTGGTTGGCAAAATCATTGAGATATACCAAGATGACCTTACTGTTTTCTTCAAGGAAAGAAATGATCATATTGGTCATCTTAGACAGGTGTTTGAAAGATGCAGAAAGTAAGGTAAATCCTTGAATCCAGCTAAGTCAGTGTTGGGGTGGGATGAAGGTAAATTATTGGGATACATTATCTCCAAAGATGGTGTCAAGATAGATCTAGAGAGGGTAGAAGCCATAAAGAAAGTCCCCTTTCCTTGTAATAAGAAATCCTTACAGTCATTTAATGGACAAATTAATTTCATCAGAAGATTTATTCCCAACTTAGCAGAGTTAATGAAACCAATGCAAAAATTACTAAAAAAGGACGCTAAGTTTGAATGGAATAATGAAGGAAAAGAAGCTTTCAGAAGCATTAAAGATGCCATTTGCAGATATCCGGTGTTAATTAGCCCAAACTATTCAAAGGATTTCCAAATATTCTCATTTGCATCCCAGGACACAATTGTAGGAGTTTTGTTGCAGAAAAACAATGAGGGCCAGGAACAACCTATTTCCTTTATGAGCAGAGCATTGCAAAATTATGAGCTTAAGTATACCATAATGGAAAAACAGGCCTATGCACTTGTTAAGTTACTTAAGCATTTCAGAATGTATATTGGATACTCAAAGGTTGTTGGGTATGTGCCTCATGCGGCAGTTAAGGATATATTGCCTCTGCAAAAAAGTCTTGGTATAAGTGGAAAATGGGTCTCAAAGATCCAAGAATATGACTTGGAAATCAAGCCTACCAGGTTAATTAAAGGTCAGGGTTTGGCCCGCATGATGGCTGAGGGAAATGAGCAAGCATTGGGAATGTGATCTGCTAGAACAGTGAATTAGTGCAGGTTAAATCAATGGAACTTCAACGCCTTGAGCAGGATCCGTGGTACAGAGACATCATCTTTTTCCTACCCAACCTCACTTGCCCAACTCATCTAGTTGGCCACAAAAGAAGGGATTTGAGGTTGAAAGCTACCAAATATTGTATCACCCAAGATGGTCTGGGATGGAAGAATACAGATGGATTGATTCTTAGATGCATTGATGAGCCAGAGTCCAAAAAACCCTTTGCGGAATTTCATTTGGGGTTTTGTGGAGGATATTTTGCAGCCAAGACAACTGCCCACAAAATCCTCAAAGCAAGATATTATTGACCCACATTGTTCTCAAATGTTCACAAGTATGTTAGAAGTTGCCAGCAATGCCAACTTTTCAACGGTAAAGAAAATCTAGCAGCCTTGCCCATGAAGCCAGTAGTTGTCCAACCCCCTTTCCAGCGGTGGGAGGCTTGATTTCAATGGTTAGTTTAAGGATAACTCAAGCAATGGTCATACATGGATCCTTATAGCTACTGACTATTTCACCAAGTGGGTGGAAGCAATTCCTTCTTAATGTTATTGTAACTGCGGAAGATATTCACTTGTATTTTATATTGTAATTATTATTGTATTTTATTTGTACCTCCGACGAAGATGTTTATTCCTCCGGTCGGGGATATAATTATTACATTTGGTCATGTAAAGTCATTGACGTAGATCCTACCTTGTAAGTTGGGGCAATAGCTCCCCCTAGAGTCAAATGTAAAGGGGTTTTTAAGTCCCCTAGAGGAGTCGGCCCAGTTAGGATTAGTTGGGGCGGACATGTCAAGTGGTAAAGTTAAAGTGGAAGTGAGTGTATAAATAGAGAGCTAGGCTCTCTCATTTATTCACTCACTCACTCATCAAGTTCGCATTAGAGATAAGGAGGACAAGTTTGCACTAGTGGAGATGAGAGAAGCTGCTGAAGACCATCTCTATTTGTGGGGTTTATCTTTGTGACACTGTTTTGGTGCTCATTCTATCTCTGAGGAAGTTGCGGGGTTTTCTCCTTTATGTTTTCCCCGAGGAAAATCTTTGTGTCTCTTGTGTTTATTGTGTTTATGCTGTGCTTGTTATTCTCTTAGTAAGATCCTAGATAATATTGTGAAAAACTAACATGGTATCAGAGCTAACCTGAGAAGAAGACACTGTGCAGTTGCGGAAGCTAGGGCTTATTTTTGGACTTCTCTCCACAGATCATCAACAAAAAGAGGCTAGGCTAACTCACCCAAGGAGGGCGCATCTTTCTGTCGAAGCAGAAGTTGATTCTGAGCATTTTCACTTTTTGGCTCGTCACTGCTGCCGGAAATTAGGGTTTTTCACAGAAGTGGAATTTTTTAGTGCTATCAGCATAGAAAGGTGCGCCTCTTGCCTACTCGCCTCATCCAGGTGCATCTTCCAGTGAAAACAGAATTCAATTCCAAGAATTTTCATTTTTCGGCCCGTCACTACTGCTGGAGGAAAACTAGGGCATCAGATATTTTTGGTTTTTGTTCACTGATTTAGGGAAGTGAGTACATTGGACAACTCGCCTTGAGGAGGCACATCTATCTGTCCAATCAGAAGTTCCAAATTCCAACTCTGGAAAATTAGGGTTTCTCTGACAAACCCTAGGCCAACTAGCTCCAGATCCAGCCCGGGCATCTCAAATTGGTAAGATCTAAATCTTTTCTATTTCCATTTGAGGTTCTTATTAAAGATGTCTCACCGCACCAAGCTTGAGGATAAGCTTGAAGGGGTTGATAACTTCCGAGCATGGAAATATATGATTACATTAGTCCTTGAAGAGAATGAATTGGACACATGTAAATGAAGAAGTTCCAGTTCCAGAGGGAGATGAAGCTAAAGCTTTACACAAGAAGAACTTGGTCAAGACCAAGAGGATCATTGCAGATTCTATTAAGGATCACCTCATCCCACATGTGTCTTCCTTAAAGACACCTAAAGAGATGTTTGATTCCTTCACCAAGCTATTTGAAGGGAAGAATATAAATCGGAAGATGACTTTGAGGAACCAGTTGAAGAATGTGAAGATACAGAATGCAGAGACCATGCAGTCTTACTTTACAAGGGTCTCTCAAATCAAGAAGCAACTTGAAGCTGTGGGAGAAAACATAGAGAATGGAGAAATTGTGATGACCACCTTGAATGGTCTCCCTAGATCATGGGATTGTTTCATTCAAGGGATTTGTATTAGAAAGAAGTTTATCACATTCAGTAGGTTGTGGGAGGAATGCTCACAAGAAGAAGCTCGACTTGTAGCTCGAGAAGAGAAGATGGGAGAAAACGACGATCAAGCTCTCACAGTACACTCCAAGAGGAATAACAACAAGAGGGAGCACCACCACAGTAAGAAGGAGAAGCATCACCACCAAAGTCAGAGGGAGAACTTTAGAAGATCCAAAAAAGATCTATCTAATATTAGATGCTATACATGTGATGAGAAGGGCCACTACTCCAGAGATTGTCCAAGAAACATAAGTGTCTCCAACAAGAAAAGACACCATGCTCACACCGCGGAAGACGATGAACCTGCAAGAAAGAGAACCAGAGAAGAAAGTGACGATTCTTCAAGTGATGAAGAATATGTATTGTAATGAAGGAAACCAGTTACATGGGTCCATTCAGAAGGTTCCACCTCATAAGGTGAGGCTAGAGATGACTTTCAGTGTTACATGAAAGGAGTAGAAGAAGCTACTGCAAAGTTGGACTCCGGAAAATAAAGATCAATAATCTATGGAAGAACCTCTCATCCATTTTCAGCATTGGAAGCAAAAATCAAGAGGGAGCACACTCCAATAGTTCCTACAAGGAAGCAAAAAGACTGAGAGGGAGTCCACCCAAGAACCAAACAAAGATAAGTATTTGAATTGTCATTTCTTGTATATCTGATTACTTAAATGATATTGTTCAAACATGTACATACTTATGTTCCTAGATTTAGGATGTGTATTATGCATGTTAGAAAAGTTGCAATAATGAACAAGATACTACTAATATGCAAGTAATGGGTAAGTGGCCTATGGTACTGCACAACATTCCATTGCTACTTATCTAGGATGAAACCTCTTTGTTGACATGTTAGGAGTAGTGCACACTCTTAACAATGTTCTGGTAGAGATGGAAGGCATCTAGGAAGTTACCGTATGAATACGGGATATGGATGAATGTTGTGTTGAATCATTGGCTAAGATAGTTGCATGACTTTGTGACCTATGTCTTTATGCATAAGAATTTGTTTTGACAATTATGAAATGTTTCTAATCAAGCAACTAAATTGACTTGTAGGAAAGATCGTGTACTACAAGAGAGACTTGTTTCGAAGAACAAGTGACGATGATTCAGCTATAACATTCAAGAAAATTTATGAAGTCAAGATGAAGAAACTGAAGAATCTAAACCAGAGACATAGTTATGTAAAAGACAATTCAAGAAGATCATGAAGACCGTGATATGGAAGAACCACAAGAACCTATAGATACACCCTGTAAGAAATACTCTCACAAGAGGAAGCCGGCATGGGTACGAGAAGCAATTCAAGATGCAGAGAAGTATGGCGCTCCAGAGGGGATGCACAGAGAAAGCAAGAGACCTAGGCCATACTCCAGTTATGTAGCCCTGTTGTGCAACATCATTGACAAAGAACCTTCCAACTATGAGGAAGTGGCAGAGAAGAAAGAATGGAAGGATGCCATGATCGAGGAGTACCAGTCAATCATGAAGAATGATATCTGGGATGTAGTTCCGAGACCAAAAGGGAAGTCTGTTGTGACTTCCAAGTGGATCTACAAGATCAAGCATGCTGCAGACGGAAGCATAGAGAAACACAAGGCAAGGTTTGTGGCACGTGGCTTCTCCCAGACGGAAGGCATAGATTATGAGGAGACATTCGCACCTGTAGCCAAATACACTTCCATGAGAATAGTACTTGCATTGGCTGCAGTGATGAAGTGGAAGGTACACTAGATGGATGTCAAGACAGCGTTCTTGAGTGGTGTAGTAGAGGAGGAAGTGAACGTGGAGCAACCAATCGGATTTGAGACACATGACAGGCATACTCATGTGTGAAAATTGAAGAAGCTCGTGTACGGATTGAAACAGGCACCCAGGACGTGGTACGGCAGGATGGATAGTTTCCTGATGAGCTTGGGCTTTACCAAGAGTAAAGCAAATTCCAACCTTTACTACAATGTTGAAGTGGGAAATCCAGTGATACTTCTACTCTACGTAGATGACCTGTTTGTGACAGGAGAGGATGGGCTCATTGCAAATACGAAGAGGAGACTTGCCGCAAAGTTCAAGATAAAGGACCTGGGTATGATGCATAGGCATGGAGGTGTGGCAGAATCCAGATGGGTTCTTCCGTGGACAAGGGAAGTATGCAGTGGAGATTCTGAAGAGATTCAGAATGATGGACTGCAAGGTAATGGCCACACCCATGGCATCGAACTTGAAGCTACTTTGTGATGCTTCATCAGAGTCAGTTGATGCCACGATGTATCGTCAGATGATTGGGTCATTGATGTACCTGACAAACACGAGACCGGACATATGCTTTGTTGTGAACACTTTGAGCCAGTTCCTGACGGATCCGAGACATGTTCACTTGATTGTTGCAAACCATATTCTTAGGTACCTGAAGGGTACAGTTGAGTATGGGCTCAAGTATGACACGAATCAGAAGATTAACCTAGAGGGTTATGTTGATTCGGATTGGGCAGGCAGTGCCACAGATAGGAAGAGCACTTCGGGGTGCTGCTTCAGTATGGGATCAGGTGTGATCTCCTGGTTTAGCAGGAAGCAGTCCTGCGTGGCACTGTGTACAGCCGAAGCAGAGTATATCGCAGCTTCTTTGGCTAGTTGTGAGGCAGTAGCTTAGGAAGCTACTGTCTGATTTGTTTGATCTCCAGTTAGAGGCGACTTGTATCTTCTGTGACAACCAGAGTTGTGTGAAGTTGTCTGAGAACCCAGTGTTTCACGACAAGTCGAAGCACATTGAGATCAAATATCACTATATCAGGGATATGGATCAGAGAGGAGCAGTGAAGCTCCAGTACGTTGCGACAGACAAGCAGATAGCCGATGTGTTGACCAAGTCGCTAGCCAGAGTGAAGTTTGAGTACTTCAGAGAGAAGCTTGGTGTACTTCAGATCGAGGTTCCTTCCAAGGGGAAGTGATGAGTTCGGAAGACGCAGATGCACATGAGCCATTCTCACATGGTGGCAGGTGTGTCCTCCCATGGTGCAGATGTAAGGGTTCGAGCCATTCTCACATGGTGGTAGGTGTGTCCTCCCATGGTGCAGATGTCCATAAGGGTTGGGGCCATTCCGACATGGTTGAGGTTTGTCTTCCCACGGTCATTGATATAAGTGTCGGGGCCTTTCCGAAATGGTTGAGGTGTGTCTTCCCATGGTCATTGATATAAGTGTCAAGCCATTCCAACATGGTTGAGGTTTTTCTTCCCATGGCTATTGATGTAAGTGTTGAGCCATTCCAGCATGGTTGAGGTTTGTCTTCCCATGGCTGTTGATGTAAGTGTTGTTCCTTTTTGGCATGGTTGTAGGCTCGTTTTCCCATGGTCGTGATGTAAGTGCTGAACCTTTCCCGAATGGTTGTAGGTCCGTCTTCCCATGTCGGTTGATGTAAGTGTTGTGTGATGTGCATTTGGGCTGTGCTCCGTGTGACGATGAGATGATCTGAAGACAATGAGGTGATAGTAGGAGACATAGGTTTTTGCAGAGGCAATGTAATGAGTCTTGGGTTGTACCGACTTGATGGCTTGCTCGTAGATATGATGAAGACCTACATGACGGCTAAGCCTACATCCAGCATGAAAAAGGGCTAGCTCTGTAGAACTTCCTATGACGAGTAGAACTAAGAGATGGCACCAATCGATGGTCGACATGACGAGGATTGCAGCAGCAATGACGACGACGATCTAGTGTTGATGATGATGTTCCAGCATTGTTGATCCAGCGACGAAGACTTGTGTCCAGATGTGTTGAAGACTATGTCAAGAGAATACCTTCCTAGTTAAGAGGGAGTGTTAATGTTATTGTAACTGTGGAAGATATTCACTTGTATTTTATATTGTAATTATTATTGTATTTTAATTGTACCTCTAACGGAGATGTTTATTCCTCTGGTCGGGGATGTAGTTATTACATTTGGTCACATAAAGTCATTGAGGTAAATCCTCCCTTGTAAGTCGGGGCAATAGTCCCCCCTAAAGGCAAATGTAAAGGGGTTTTAAAAAATAAAAGTTGAATTTGAAAGGTTTGAAAGGTGGTGGTTATCAAAGAATTTATTTGAAGGTATTATTATTATAGCCATTATGGTATTTTCAAGAGAACAACTTATGGCAATTTATGAGAAAATATAACGAATTCAAGCAAGAAACAATCGTTCAATAGAACAACATACTGCAAACATAAACAAGAAGGAACATGCAATCCAAGAATCAAATAAGGGAAAAAACGACTTGCAAGTCAAGCACCAAACACCACTCCTACAAGACATTACAAGGAAGTCAAATTTAGAAGCTCCATCATCTGAAAACTCTAAAGATATCTCAAAGGTAACTTTGCAAGAAGATCAGAAATCAATACAGAAGATGCAGAAAGACTTGACAAAGTTGTCATGGATAAAAACAAAGAGATCTCTCGTCTAAGAGATCATAATCGAAAGTTACTTCTTCAAATCAAGAAGGCAAAGGATAAAGCACAATGCAATCGAAAGTTAGGAGAGGAGAATCGAGATCTTCAGAAAAAATTATCAGAAAAAGACGAAAAATCAACATTAAAGAAGGTTAATCAGGAATTGCTAGAGCAAATAAAGAGGTTAAGAGAAAGAGAGAAAGAAAATCAAGATACTCAAAACAAAGTTGAAAAGCCAAAGAACAATGAAGAACTTCTACGTTTATGACAACATAATCAAAGCTTACTTACACAAATTAAGAAGCTAAAGAGTGATAAGACCTCATTACAAGAAAGGGTAGAGCAACTTACCAACAAGGAATCAAGGGACGACAAAGAAACAATGACTGGAACCACTGAAGTAGTGACATCATTGGAGATACAAATCCAAACCTCGAAAAAAGGAACCAGTAAATATCCAATCAATGTTCAAATTCTGGAAAACACTTATATTGAAAAGGTATCGACCAATAAATCGCCAAAAGCACCAAAAGTTGAAGTTCCTACAAACACTCCACAAGTGAATCGAATACCTTATCATCATCCAAAGAGTCGTTATGACCGACAACAAAGACAAGGGAAAAATCAACAATATTCTTCTTACAGAAAAACCAACTACCACATTGAAAAGGTACAAAGACAAAATCGACAACTTGTATGGATGCCTAAAATGAGAAGTTCTATCTGAACAATCGATCAACAAACAATTCCGATGAAGTTAGGCCTCAGATGGACCACGTCAAAAATGACGCAACATTTTCACTCGATGTTTAAAAGAACACATCGTCTCTTTTCGTCAAGTGTCGCAACTACCAACACAAAAGATCACAAGAAAGCATTATACGAAAGAACAAGGGATAAAAGTCTTCTATAAATATGCTTTGAGGACAAAGCATTTCTGAAGAGGAAGGCGATGTAACAAAAAAATATATATAATAAATTAATATAAATAAATATTAATAATAAATAAATAATTAATATTCAATAACTAATATGTAATGAAAAGACACATTCCTTCGTGAATGGTCACCATATGTGCCTCTAAGTTATCTATATATACTTGACACACTCTCATTGTAAACCATCTCATTATTTACATTCAATATACATTTTCCTATATGGATTTTTGTTCTTTATCGTATTTACAGTGGATACTTGTTTAGAAGCGAACTTTGTTCGTTTCACACTATGGCCGATTTTTCAAGATTCAAAGCAACCAAGACATTCCAGATACCCCCCTACACTTAACAATCTTTTTGAACCATTGTAGCCTTATGGATCCTCTGTTACAAAGGACCAAAGTCATTCCCAAAGAGAAGTGATTGTAATATAAATAAATAAAAAGAGCAAGCGAGCTACCCAACGCCTGCATCTCGTCCCATCTAGGGGGATTTGTGTGGTCTCCTGGTGTGGCGTGAATTTTTTTATTTTTTTAAATTTTAGTTTAGTTTGCTTGATTAATAATAGATTAAACCACTCTTTCACACACACATCTTCACTTAGTTTTCTTAATTTGTTTTTGTAATTTGTTTTGTTTGCAACTTTTAAAATAAATCCCCACGCTTTCCCGAAGTACTGTACCAGTCGAAAGGGCTTGCCCGAGTAAGTGGTGCATGGAAAAGAGATTTTTGGTTTAGTTAGTTAAGCAACTCATTTAAAAATTAATAAAAATAACAAAGGCTCTTTTCCCCGTATGTTCTGGACCTCTATGGCTTGTCCAACTAGTTGGTAAGACCAAAAAGGGATTAGAGTTACTAGTGTAATAGGACAATCCGTTTAAGACTTATCCTTAAGAATTTGGGAGGTCGCAGTAAGAGCTTGTTGTAGAGTCAAGAGGCTGCCCAAAGCAGATTGAATGTCTCGCCTTGTTGGACACCTGGCATAGTTTCTTCTGCGCTCAATTCAAGGGGATAGGTTCTTGGTGGGCCACACCAAGAATAAACCCACTAATCACCACCACCTTAATAATAAAATTTACCAAGAACGCTTGCACAACATTGTCTTTGCATTAGCATTTAATTCGGGACTGGTCTCACTTTTGAATATATTTTGATGTTGAATGTCAATGCTTTAATGATGATAATGGATTATGAATGTTGTAAAGATTAAAGTTGTGTTGTTCTTGTGTTTTTCTAACTTCTAGATCTTTTCACTTTTCTTTGTAGAGTAAAAGCCTTAGATTCTCTTTATAGGGACCACCCCCCTTGGCTTCACTAGGAGTAAGCCTACACAGGCGAGTCGAGTTTTTAGGTGACAACACTTGACTCTGACTTGCCCCCAAGGACACACCCAGTGGCTTGAAGATTTCTGCCACATGACCCGAGGTGTGTATTAGGCGGCAACGGGTCCTTTGATAGAGCACCCTAGGTTAAGTCCTAGTTAAAGCTTCTAACTTCTCATTATGTGAAGTTTTACTAGGGAGAATACCTTATTTACATGGTACAACACTTGATGGAGCGCCTCCATCATTAGCATCATGTTCATGTTGATTTAATTAGTTGGTGACTAATTGGAGGTTAGACTATGGTTTGATTAAAAGTTTAGTCTCAGTGCACACATGTTGAGGTTTATCTAACCATTTAATGGTTAATTTAATCCTTTAAAAGGCTAATACTTGAGTGTCCTCCTTCACTAGCTTATTTTCACACTTGGGAAAGGTTTGTTGGAGGTTATGAATGCTTATTCTATGAAGCGTTCTCCTATGACACAGATTCCAAGGGTAACAACTTTGGCACACTTGTCTAGGTCACCTCCTCTCATGCACATGGTTTGAAGTGAATCAGATGATGGTTTAAAAAAACAAAACATAGTTTTGGCACATTCTTTGATGAGATCAACCAACATTGGCATTATCTCCTAGGCTGCACTTCAGTTGGTAATATTTTATTATTTGTTGGTTTTAGGTGGTTGATATGGCACATTCTTCTAGGACATCCTTGGTGGTCTCTTCTTCATGGTCAAACCTACACTTTGAGAAGAAGAAAAAATTTGGCTTGAGAGTTGTAAAAGTCAAATTATGAGCACTCTCAACTTTCAAGCACCCTATCTTCTCCCATGCATCTTAGGAGGTTGGCACACCTCCCTAGTGTGCACTCATGTGGAAATTGAATATTTTATTGAGGAATTGCAACTGTAGTGTGCACTCATGTGGAAATTGAATATTTTATTGAGGAATTGCAACTACCTTTGATTTAATTATTAATTTATTGAGGTGGTTGCACATGGGAAAAAGAACCTTGCTACTTTGAGAAAGTTGTCCAACTTCTTTCTTGTGGAGCACTTCAGTTAGTTAGCATCCATATTTACATTAATAATAAATATTAAAAACAATAATAACATAAAGAAAATAAAAAGAAATATAAATGACAAAATAGAGAAATAAAAACAATCATAAAAGGATTTTATTAAAAGACAAAACTTGTCATGCACCTTGGCACCTTTTTACAGGATATATATTCGGGCTAAGGTCTTATCTTCCCAGAAGTGCATGGGGAAGTTTGGAAGTCTTACCCAAACCGAGGTGTTAGAGAATGAAGTCATTCTCGGATTAAAGTCTAGTGCCCAGGAGGTGAGGAAAAGGCTTTCTCTCATGCAAAACCA
This sequence comes from Larix kaempferi, assembly GCA_027924585.1. Taxonomy (NCBI): domain Eukaryota; kingdom Viridiplantae; phylum Streptophyta; class Pinopsida; order Pinales; family Pinaceae; genus Larix; species Larix kaempferi. The sequence goes on along the minus strand of BSBM01000926.1, from coordinate 337,079 downwards.
AGGCCCTTCTTTTAGCACACTTAGGTTTTCTTCTTTGCTTGATAATGGGGATGAGAAAAAGCCTCTTTTGAATAAACAAACTCCTGGATCACAACACCAGTGATCTTTAGTCCACTCCATGAGCGCATCTACAGAGGGCCAAATCCCATTAAACCCACAAAGCAACGCTTTCTTTGCCTAGCATTCCACCAGATCTCATATTTGGATAAGTGAAGTTTGATCACTGGAGTTTTTGAGGCCTCATCCACTATGAATGCATGAGAGAGCCCTCTTCTCAAGCCAAATCTGACACCAATTTCCACCGAGAGACCAAGCTGGTGTTTAACAAACTGACCTAAGGAGGCAAAAAATGCATCTTTGAAGATAAAGCCAGGACACATCTCCATTGGACCCTCTTCCCCATGCTGCTTGAGAACCTACATGCACCTTGTTGTTTATGGAACACACAAACAATGGGCTTCATTGACAGATCTAAACTTGTTCTCACATGCCTTTCCCTTGCTAGGTCGTTCAGCGATCGTGCATTCACTCTACAAATCAACACTAGGCGTGCAAGCGATTTGGTGGATAGGGCTAGAATCATAGCCACACTTAGCCAGATGGAACCACTCCAGCATGCTCGGACCTACCCATAACCTTCTAACTATCACCTTTTAGTTCTGACCTATATTATTAGAAGCTGATTGGGATTATGTTTCTTCCTTTCTATAAGTGAGAGTTCCTTAAAGGAAAACACCTCATGGACATAACTATTGAAATACTTCAAATTTACGAAGCAAATGTATAATAAAAGTAAAATAAAACAATAACAATGATAGAGAAACCTACCACTACATAATCAGTGCCACCTTTTGTATTGGACATAAGAGAAATGGCATGCCAATCATTGTTGTTTTCAAGTCCATAAGTTATTATGCAGCAACCAGAGTTGATGTCCACCCAGTTCGTAGAACTCTCATTTGAAAAGTCACATGCTGCTGACTTGTCCTGCTGCAATGCTCCTAACAAAGTACGTGACCCTGGACTGCAAAATCAAAAATTTCATTATAGAGACCACAATATATGGTTAAAATCATCTACCACAATTTTCTTTAATGGTAACTTAGAAACTTCATATTCAAAACAATAAGAAAACGAACAAACAAAAGTAGGAATACAAGAAAGAATATGAAGGAAAATATGAAACATTTTTGACAAAGCAATTATCACTCAGTCAATTCAATTTCCGCACAATTGACACATTGAAGACGATGTAAATATCACAGTGCAGGTAAAAATATTACACTTGCTAAACACAGATACAAAGAAAAATCACAGTTGTTGGGAGCTTGACACATTGCCTAATTACGAATTGGGAACATTTGGATATGCATTCATTAAACTGAGAAGAATGCCATTAGAGTAATTATTAACTTCAGCTATAAAAAAACAGAAACTCATTTTTACTTGTCTATGAGAAAGTACTAGCGTCAATGATTCAAATTGGTGTGTGTGTGTGTGCGTGTGTGTTTAGTATTTATGATAGATTCTTGTCAAAACACCATGCAAATGTAAAAATACAAACATAACTGGACCAAAACAACTGTTTTTCTAAGAATTAAATGGAACATGTTCCAATAATGACAGGAGATTTTCTAAAACAGAGTTCTGGAATAAGGAATGTTTTCCAAAACAGCATTATGATATTGTTGTCTCAACATTATAATTGCTAATGAATGTTACATATGTGCAAGATACAAAATGGCACTACGAACTGCTATAACTTCAATTTTACATTTCACAAGAAAACACACAAGAAACAATAATATTACCATATAGTTTTGTCAGCATATAACCACTGCTAATACCCAAACAACTTGATTCAATGGTGTAAATAATCCAACTTTATTTATATATTGACCAGAGAAAAGTCACTTTCTGTAGCAATATAATCAATTATTTCTAAAAGTTGGAAACATAAAAGATAAAATGCACATTTTATAGCTCACGACCCAATCACCATCTAAATTCCTCCTATTGTAATAGTGTTCCTAGCTCATGTTGCCACTCAAAATGTGCTCAGCAAGGATAGATTGAATCAGAGAAGGTCGCAATCACAAAAAGGATTGCAGTTGCAGTCAGAATAGTTTTGCACAAGCTGGAACGATGGGTTAGAGATCCTGCAAGGCTAAGTTCTGGGCATTAAATTGCAGGTTAGGAAAGACTGCAGATGTGGAGATTTAGAGAGGAACTAGAACAGATCAAACAGAATTTGCTGAAGAAGCGCTGAAGAAGATTAAGAGATTGAATATGATTTGTAAGAATTGTTTTGTACTATTTGTTTATATTTTTGTAGCTTTTATGTATAAATATATAGCTATCAAAAGGGAAAAGTGTGAGAGCCAATGACAGTATTATTGTGCTTACAAGTAATAAAAAGGCTGTATTTGCACTCTGGATATCTGTTGTATGTGTCTGTTTTCATTGAGTGCAATTGCTTATGTTTCTGTAATCAAGAAGCCTAATGAGCTACATATAGGTTTGTCATTATAGGCAAATATTTCAGTTTCATTGCCAAATTTGCAGAAAATTGACACCAAATCTAGATACAAGCAGGACCGTGGTGAATCAGGAGCACATCACCTAGCTAGTTGGCATAGTGAGTGTGTTGAGCTAGGGTCACGGTCTCTGTTATGTGGGAGCGCCCGCTCCAGAAGCTCGCTCCCAGAACGCTCCCAAGGCACTCCCTACCTATCCTATACTAAAAGCTCCTATACTAGGCTGATGATTTGATGACAATATTATGGTACCTCCCTTCTTTGCCAAGCTCCTATAAAAGCTGTTATGGTTGATCATTTGATGACAACGTTTTAAGTTATAACTATTAGATGATTGATGTTATATGGTTTAATCCATATTTTCTATATCTAATTCAACATCCTAAATGTTTTTAGATATAAATCAATCAAAATATATTAAAATATATACTATATAAAAAAACACTCCCGAAACAGGAGCTTTTGAAAATTTCGCTTTTCGCTCTGCTCCCGCTCCCTGCTCCCAACAGCTTAGGTCACAGTTACCTTCAAACCTATTTTAAACAATTGCTGCACAAACATTAAGTACTACTCTTTCTGAGAAATTCTCTAGTTCAGCTTCACTGCCTTCTCAATGACTTCAATCCATTCAGGCTAATCAAGGAAACCCCAAAATAACTCCTCCACCTACTCCACAATATTATCTCTGGAAACTCTGTTGATCAATTAATTACACATTAAGTACTACTCTTTCTTTGAAATTCTTTGCTTCAGCTTCACTGCCCCCCTCAATGACATACATCCATTCAGGCTAATCCAGGAAACCCCCAAGTACTCGTTAGCTTTTGGGGTTACTTCAAAAGTGTTTTCACCATGCTAGGAAAGCACAATGTCTCCTAGCCTCTTGGTGATGCTTCATAGACATGTGGATTACTCAGTTTCAGTGGATACTTGACCTTGATTGGGATGCTGGCATCATGCCCTTACCTACAAGGTTGTTACCTTGATCAGCATGTTCACTAACCCATTGGGTGCACACAATGGGAGACTTGGTTGCTCAATCTGGGGAGGTACCTGTTATCACATCCATAGTAGCCGAGCTACCATGATTTCAGATCAGTTTCCTGTATATTTTTGAGCCAGTCCTTTACACTTTTTTGATGAGATCAGCCTATGATGAGCAACATTTTTTATGATCACTCACATATATTCAGTGGATCCAGAGTTTGCACAGTTACAGTCTCATGCCAAGACTAAGCCAAATGACCCTAGGTCGGTAACTGAGATAGCCATTCCTCTATCATCCAGAGCAGATTGATGACAGTGCCCATGATATATTCAAACATAGTGCTTCAATGTGGATCAGGTAGTTCAGATCGGGACTCAGATATGTGATCCAGCAGGTATATTTTGGTACATGTGGATTGTTGATGTGCTCTTCCTCTTATCTAGGTAGTTTATGACTGGGTATATTATGATGGTTGTTGGCTCTGTCTTATTTGCTGCTTACTTGCTGTTTAGATTAAAAGTGGTTGGTTACTATTAACAGGCGGTTCTTGAATATACTCGTTGGTCATACCCTTACTCCACGAAGTACTGACTTGTCCATTCCCTTATTTTAGGGCCTTTGCTATCCATGGCACCATTAGTCATTCTCTCCGTCCATCCGTTCCCTTCCAGCTTTGGTTTTATCCCGACTCACACCTTAGCTAGTGATCTTGAGGACTTTCCCCACCTAGACCTCTGTGTTGGATAGGTTCCCAGTTTGCATTGTGTCTCGGCTCTGGAGTGTGTGATTTTAGTCACAGTGGTTGTTCTCCTCTAGCCCTCGAAACCAAGTATTCCTACAAATAGTGTTGCTAAACACTAGAGCATCGGATCTTAAATGCTATATCTAAGGGATGCTTAGTCAACAAAAATAGTGTTGCTAAACACTAAGCATGCATATCTATATTAGCTAGTCAGTGGCCAAGGGACGCGCACTCACCCTTTGTATGGTGTAAGGTTGTTTGCCCCTACAAAGCAACAGGGTGGTCACTCCATCGCACCTATGGACGGTGGCGGGCAATGGAGGTCATACCAAGTCATTATCTGAGGCCCGCCAGGCTATTCAGGGCACCTGCTCTTGGAGGTTGGCTATTGAAAATCTATAAAATGAAATAAATGTGAAATCTTAAGTGTAAAAGCTGACAAATAATAAATTGCTAAAAGGTTGCTTGTCTAGAGTTTATTGGAAGCATTCTCATCACTCTACCCATTTGTGAGACACCACCATTCCTTGTGTTATCTTCTATCCAGTATATGTCTAGGTGGTCTCCCTAGTTCCTTCATCCGAGTGATTGCAGTGTTGAGGTTGTTGAGTCCTTCCCCTAGCCTAGCCTTTGTTTTTCCACCTTCACCCATGGTTAGAAAAGTGTTCCAAGTCAGTAAACGAGTATACACTTGAAAATCTTGTTTTTAGTAGCTAGTTACTTTGATTTAGGCTTATCTTATTTATATTATTTACATGATTATGCCAGTTAAACATCATTCTATACTTTGGTCTAGCTATTGATAATTGAAGGAGCATATCATAACCATTTGTACTTGCAGCAGCAGTTTTTCATGGTCTAGATCATTATTTTGATCATTCTTGACATGGTCCACCCAGTTTGACCAAGTCAACCACAGAGTCCAGGATGAGTTTCGGCAGACAATTCGAAATGTATTATTCATGGCCCATATGTGTCCATTAGATGATTCCATGCCTCCGACAACAGTTTTAGATGATGGTTTGATGGATTTTTATGATTATTATTATTTACAGACCATTATTTTTATTATTCCAGGCATGGATGAGCTTACAGAGGTATCTTTTGATGGTCACATGATGTATGAGTACTCATTCCTAGTGGATTTGAGCATTCTGAGCTCTTTGGTGCACTCAATTATACGTTTCGAGCACTTACAGGTGATGATATGGTCAAATTGCTGCTTTTCTCTAGTTTTCCATGCAGAAATGGCATGTCCAGCACTTGCATTGAGCTAGCACATTCTCCTAGGGCGCTATAGAGGGATATAGGGGTCCATCCAGTCGTTATTACCATATTACCCCGTCCCCAGACATTTTGCTATAGTCAAATTTGTGTCTAGGACACTTGGCAGTGAGTTGCAGGCATTTTTGTACTTTTAGAGATGGTTTTCCGGCAAAGCGATTTCACTTGGGGAGGTTGGATCTCACTCTAGATTGCTTCGGTTTGGGAAGATCATCAATTTGCAAGGCGGCCGCAAGTATTTCCAGGTGTGTTTCAATTTATTTTTATTGTTACAGGATCCTGTTATCACACCATAGTAGCTGGGCTACTATATTTGTTGAGCAAATATCTGCACTTTTCAGAGCTTTGCCTTTATAGAGATCGGTTATGATGAGCAACATTATTTATGATCACTTACACATCATAGCAGTTATATCAGACAGTGTGTAGATCTTGTGCCAAGGCTGAGCCTTGAGACTCTAGATTTGATGACCGATATGACCTTTTGTTCCATACAGATTCAGTTCAGTGCCCATAGTTCCAGAAATTCTTATTGCAGTAGTCTTTCATGTTAAAAATTCAAAACTGATAGCAGTAGCAGACTGTAAATATCAGAAAATGCAGAGATAGCTAACTGTAGATAAAAATAGAATAATATGCAATCACAAGAACACAGCTACCTTGGGGAAAACCTTTTAAGGTATAAAAACCCCAGCAAAAATATCTTCCTTAAATATGAGATGTCTGAGTTTTACAATAGCAGGCTAAACAAGCCTTTCCATCAATTAGAATTGTTACAATGACCAAGAAGAACCCTGTTGAACTGTAGCTGAAGCAGTCTCAACTTGTTTCACCAGTCCTGCACCTGTCACTGTCTGTTGTGACCTTTTCCAGGGACTGTAATGGCTGCCAAGAAGTTAGGAACAGACCCCGGCAGTAATAAACCACCCTTGACAGGGCCCGAGTATGCACAGCAGTAAGAACACCCTTGACAGGGCTCGGGTAGCAGCCAGTAGTAAGAAGATATATAACCCAGTATTATCATGGAGAGAACCCAGCAAATCGTGGAGATAACCAGCAATAACGTGGAGATAACCAGGTCACTTTTGAATGCACAGCAGATCACTTTTGAATGCACAGCAATAACTGGAGATAACCAGCAATAAGAAGATATATAACCCAGCAAACAATGGAGAGAACCCAACAAACGTGGAGAGAAACCAGCAATATCATCGAGTTGTCTTTCTTGACTACTGAACTGTTCTTCTAGATGCCACCGAACTGTCCTTCTAGACCAGCGAACTGATTTCTGAACTGTTCTTAAAGCCCACGAATTTATTGTGTAATAATGAGTTTTCTTTTTGTATTTATAGTGGATAATTCCACACAAAATAATGAGGCCGACTTGCAATAAATAGGCATTAAATTTTGATTTTAATCAATGTGGCCGACCTGCATCTTTTATAGATGTTTTATTTTTATTTGGTGAATTACATGAGGCCGACCCTCCAATATATATGTGTAACATATATATTTTAATTTCTTCATATCATCCATCATTTTAATTTTGTCTTTTCCTTCAATAAAATACATAAATAAGTACATATTTATTTGTCTTCTCCTTCTTCTAGCTGGTGGGTTCATGGACCAAGCCAAGTGGTGCTTGGGTTCTATAAATCATCCAATCCTTCAGGGTCTTCATGTCCACTCCAAGTACATCATCATAGGAAGATATTTAATTGCTTTACTTCACCCATCTGTGGTCAACAAGTCCAAGTGGAGAAGTACACCACTTGCCCAGACCCGGTCTGGGGCTTACAGTGAAATCCTGGTAACTGACTAGGTACCTCCATTCTCCCAGAGAATGGCTCTCAGCCCCAGGCTGAGCTTCCAGTCCCAGACTGGATCAATATCCTGGTAACTGACCAGGTGCCTCCATTCTCCCAGAGAATGGCACTCAGCCCCAAGCTGAGTTCCCAGTCCCAGACTGGGTCAATATCTTGGTAACTGACCAATTGCCTCCATTCTCCCAGAGAATGGCTCTCAGCCCCAGGCTGAGCTCCCAGTCCTAGACTGGGTCAATATCCTGGTAACTAACCAGGTGCCTCCATTCTCCCAGAGAATGGCACTCGATGCTGCTCAGGAAAAATCAACACTCCCTCTCAGCGAAAGGGTCATTCTCTGCAATACCAAGCTTGTCTCGAAAGTGCACAAGCTTTGTCAACGACAGGGGCTTGGTCAATATGTCAGCAATCTGCTCATCTGTACGAATGTACTGGAGCTTCATGGCACCTCGCTGTACCATATCTCTGATGAAGTGATACTTCATCTCAATGTGTTTTGACCTGTCGTGAAATACAGGGTTCTCTGAAAGCTTAATGCAACTCTGATTATCGCAATGGATAACAGTTGGTTCAAGCTTTCCACCAAACAGGTTAGAGAGAAGCTTTCTAAGCCAAACTGCTTCTTTGCAGGCATCACTGGCAGCAATATACTCAGCTTCAGCTGTGCTCTGAGCTATGGAACCCTGTTTTCTGCTGGACCATGAGATCATGGCTGATCCCAAACTGAAACAGTACCCTGATGTGCTTTTCTGGTCCACTGCACTTCCAGCCCAATCGGAGTCAGCATATCCAAGTAGCATTACCCCACTGTTGGAGGTATATCTGAGCCCATATGTTATAGTACCTCGCAAATATCTGAGCACATGTTTGGCAGCTATCCAGTGTATGTGCTTTGGTTCGGACATGAATTGACTCAATGCATTCACTGTATAACAGATATCTGGTCTCGTATGCACTAGATACAGCAAAGATCCAATAAGTTGTCGATACTGAGTAGGATCCACTGCCTGTGAAGAAGTAGCTGAGTCACGTAACTTCTTCAGATTTGATGTCATAGGTACACTCATGGGTTTGCAGTCATGCATCCCAAACCTCTGCAAGATATCAACTGTATACTTTCCTTGAGACAGAAAGATCTCATCTGGCTTCTGCCAGACCTCTAAACCAAGGAAATAGTGCATGAGTCCCAGATCTTTCATTTCAAATTCTGAAGTAAGCTCCCTCTTGCACTGAGCTATCAGTTGCTCCTCTCCAGTGAGGAACAGATCATCCACATATAAGACTAGGATCAAGACATGGTTCTGAACAACCTTAAAGTAGAGGTTGGGATCAGCAGTGCTCTTGGAGAATCCCAAATTGTGAAGGTAACCATCAATCCTGGCATACCAGACCCTTGGGGCCTGTTTGAGTCCATACAAAGCTTTCTTTAGCTTGCACACATGAGACTGCATTTCATGTGTCACAAAACCTTCAGGTTGCTCAATGTAGACCTCTTCTTCAACTTCTCCATTAAGAAAAGCTGTCTTTACATCCAATTGATGGAGTTTCCATCCAAAGACAGCAGCGAGGGAGATAATAGTTCTGATGGTGGTATACCTGGCAACAGGGGCAAATGTTTCATCATAGTCTATGCCTTCCTTTTGTGAGAAACCTCGTGCCACAAATCTTGCTTTATATTTCTCAATGCTGCCATCAGCAGCATGCTTAATTTTATAGAGCCATTTGGAAGTTACCACAGACTTCCCCTTTGGTCGAGGAACAATTTCCCACACATCATTTTTCATAATGGAATTATATTCTTCTGTCATGGCAACAATCCATACCTGATGAGACTCTGCTTCTTTGAATGTAGAAGGTTCTGCATCAATGAGCTTACTCATAAGACTTGAGTATTTCTGGGGCTTCTTGCTTTCTCTGAATGTCCCAGATGGAGCTTTATGCTTCTCTGCTTCTTGCAATATTTCTCTTGCCCAAGTAGGTCTTCTCTTGGAAGGAGGAGCTTCAAGTAGTTCTTCAGTTGGTCTTTCTGGTTCTGAGTAAGCATGAGGTTCATCTTCTTCCTCCCTCTGATTCTCTGAATGAGGAGAGTCTAGAATGTCAGAAAGAGATCCTTCTGGTTCTTTTGAAAGCTCTTTGGAGTGGCGGAAAACAGCTTCCTCATGAAATATCACATCTCTGCTGATTTCAATGTACCTTTGACCAGGAACATAGATACGGTAGGCTTTTGAATTTTCACTGTACCCAACAAATGTGCCTTTCTTTCCGGAAGGCTCCAGCTTTAATCTCTTTTCTTTTGGCACATGGATGTAGACAGGAGTGCCAAAGATCCTCATGCGGTCAACTGCAGGTTTCTTTCCTGTAAAGACTTCTTCTGGAGTCTTTTCTCCCAAAATGGCATGAGGACTTCTGTTTTGAATATAGACAGCTGTACTAGTAGCCTCAGCCCATAGAGACAAAGGAAGATCTAGATCACACAACATGGCTTTAGCAGCCTCACAAACTGTTCTATTCTTCCTTTCTGCAACCCCGTTCTGTTGGGGGTTGTAAGGTACAGTTAACTCCCTCTTGATCCCTGCTTTTTGGCAAAAATCATCAAAATCATTTGATTCAAACTCACCTCCAGTGTCTAACCTCAAGATGCGAATATGTCTTCCTGTCTGATTTTCAATCAGCGCCTTGAACTCCTTGAACTTATCAAAAGTTTCACTCTTAGCCTTTAGAAAGTAAATCCAAGATTTACGAGAGTAATCATCAATGAACAGCACATAGTATAAGCAACCACTAAAGGAAGGTGAAGACATGGGTCCACAAATGTCAGAGTGAATCAAATCCAAAATACCTTTTGATCTGCTGTGACTTTTGGAAAAAGACTTCTTGGTATTTTTACCAAGGGCACAACCTTTGCAAATACCACTATGTTCATTAGAAAACTCAGGCATACCTGTAACCATCTTTTGGAGACCAGGGAGAGCTGCATAATGGAGGTGCCAAAACCTACGATGCCATAGCTCACAAGGGTTGATAGTGTTGTGAACCAATGCTTGAGTAGAATGCCCAGAGGCTTTGTAAAGGCCTCCCTCTCGAACCCCAATCAATTCTGCTGCACTTAACCTTTCATTCTTTGACCAAAGCAAAACCTTTTTGTCCATGAATATAACTCTGTAGCCTTTGTCTTCTAAGCCAGCAACAGAAAGAAGATTTTTCTTCAAACCTGGAACATATAGTATGTCTTCAATGTGCAACATGGTCCCTGAATCAAGTTGAAATGACACTGAACCCACTCCCTCTATTTTGTAGGTGGATTCATCTCCAAGTTCTACTTGAGTGTCAAACTTCTTCTTTCTATAGCTTGTAAGAGCTTCACAGGAACCTGTCATATCTTTTGAGGCTCCACTGTCCACCAACCAAGAATTTGAGTTGTTGGTGATGGACCCTGCTAGGGCAGAAATCAAATAGTATTCTTTCCTTGAATCTTCTTACTTGGAAGACCTTGCATTTTTCTTCTTCTTTGGTTCTTCTTCTTCAGTTGTAGATGCTTCAAATTTTCTTTTAGGCCTTCTCTTTGGCAGCCTACAGTCCCTAGCATAATGTCCCATTTTAAAACAATTAAAACATTTAACTTGTGACATATCAAATTGCCTACCTTGTGGCTTGTTCTCTTTCTTCTTGGGATGGAAGGACTTCTTAAATTGCTTCTTGCTTTTGGCTGCTAGTGCAAGATTCCCTTCTTTAGGACCCTTAGTTCTGCTCTGTACTCTGTACTCTGCCTTCTTCTTCTAAACAATCATGCCAAAGTCTCTCAAAATTTGGCTGAGTCTCACGTCCACTAACAGAAGCTAAGAATGTTTCCCAAGAACTTGGAAGACCATCAAAAACAGTTTGTACAAGGTCATCATCATCTACTGTAACCCCAATAGCAGAAAGTTGATCTCTTACCTGAGCAATCTTTGTGAAGAAGGAGGCCACTCCTTCATCCTTTTCCATCTTCAATGTACGAAGTCTATTTTTCAAGACTCTCTTTTGACTGGGTGCTTTCTTCTCGTACAAATTTGTCAAAGTGTCAAAACACTCCTTTGCTGTCTTCAGTGGTGTTATGGCAGGCATTATATTTTCCTTGACTGAGTCATAGATAATCCTCCTAGCCTTGGCTTGCTTCTTTTTTAATGCTGCCCTTCCTGTGTTTGACGTGGGTTCTTCTATAACATTGATGACCAATTCATCAAGGTCATTTTCTTCCAAGGTGGCCATAATTCTTGCCTTCCATGAGTTAAAGTTTGCTGAGCCCTCAAGCCTGTCCTCTGGTCTGAAGGAGGTAGAAGCAGCCATCTATGATCTGTCTGTACTGTCCCAAGGTCTATGTAAGACACAGTCAGTTGCCCAAACACTGTGTGTTTTACAAGCAGAGCTCTGATACCATGTTAAAAATTCAAAACTGATAGCAGTAGCAGACTGTAAATATCAGAAAATGCAGAGATAGCTAACTGTAGATAAAAATAGAATAATATGCAATCACAAGAACACAGCTGTTTACCCTGGGGAAAACCTTTTAAGGTATAAAAACCCCAGCAAAAATATCTTCCTTAAATATGAGATGTCTGAGTTTTACAATAGCAGGCTAAACAAGCCTTTCCATCAATTAGAATTGTTACAATGACCAAGAAGAACCCTATTGAACTGTAGCTGAAGCAGTCTCAACTTGTTTCACCAATCCTGCACCTGTCACTGTCTGTTGTGACCTTTTCCAGGGATTGTAATGGCTGCCAAGAAGTTAGGAACAGACCCCGGCAGTAATAAACCACCCTTGACAGGGCCCGAGTATGCACAGCAGTAAGAACACCCTTAACAAGGCTCGGGTAGCAGCCAGTAGTAAGAAGATATATAACCCAGTATTACAATGGAGAGAACCCAGAAAATCGTGGAGATAACCAGCAATAACGTGGAGATAACCAGGTCACTTTTGAATGCACAGCAGGTCACTTTTGAATGCACAGCAATAACTGGAGATAACCAGCAATAAGAAGATATATAACCCAGCAAACAATGGAGAGAACCCAACAAACGTGGAGAGAAACCAGCAATATCACCGAGCTGTCTTTCTTGACTACTGAACTGTTCTTCTAGATGCCACCGAACTGTCCTTCTAGACCAGCGAACTGATTTATGAACTGTTCTTAAAGCCCACGAATTTATTGTGTAATAATGAGTTTTCTTTTTGTATTTATAGTGGATAATTCCACACAAAATAATGAGGCCGACTTGCAGTAAATAGGCATTAAATTTTGATTTTAATCAATGTGGCCGACCTGCATCTTTTATAGATGTTTTATTTTTATTTGGTGAATTACATGGGGCCGACCCTCCAATATATATGTGTAACATATATATTTTAATTTCTTCATATCATCCATCATTTTAATTTTGTCTTTTCCTTCAATAAAATACATAAATAAGTACATATTTATTTTTCTTCTCCTTCTTCTAGCTGGTGGGTTCATGGACCAAGCCAAGTGGTGCTTGGGTTCTATAAATCATCCAGGTGTCCTTCAGGTTCTTCATGTCCACTCCAAGTACATCATCATAGGAAGATATTTAATTGTTTTACTTCACCCATCTGTGGTCAACAAGTCCAAGTGGAGAAGTACACCACTTGCCCAGACCCGGTCTGGGGCTTACAGTGAAATCCTGGTAACTGACCAGGTACCTCCATTCTCCCAGAGAATGGCTCTCAGCCCCAGGCTGAGCTTCCAGTCCCAGACTGGATCAATATCCTGGTAACTGACTAGGTGCCTCCATTCTCCCAGAGAATGGCACTCAGCCCCAGGCTGAGTTCCCAGTCCCAGACTAAGTCAATATCCTGGTAATTGACCAGGTGCCTCCATTCTCCCAGAGAATGGCTCTCATCCCCAGGCTGAGCTCCCAGTCCCAGACTGGATCAATATCCTGGTAACTGACCAGGTGCCTCCATTCTCCCAGAGAATGGCTCTCAGCCCCAGGCTGAGCTCCCAGTCCCAGACTGGGTCAATATCCTGGTAACTGACCAGGTGCCTCCATTCTCCCAGAGAATGGCACTCGATGCTGCTCAGGAAAAATCAACATTTCATTGGTTCTAGATGATATTGGTTGATGTATGCAGTGATATGACCTGTAGACTTATGATTATTAGCATTTGATCATTATCTTGTTGTTTTAGCCATCTTGATAGCTTTAACTTGGTATATGACTCATGATGTGGCAGTGTTTTTTAAATGATTAAAATGAAATATCTTGGTTGAAATTAGAATAATAAATTGGATGTATTACTTGCACTTTAAGGTTCATTAACTATACTCGTTGGCTTCACTTACCCTCTTATGAGCATGGACATGGTATTTCCTGGCATTTATGTTTGCTAGCTTAGGCACCACTTTCACTTGACTCCATCCATCCATGACCTTCCCTGTTTTGGCTTTAACCTTGACTTGCCTTCTGGACTTGTGATATGGAGGACCTTCCCGCTTCTGCCTTTGTTTTGGACTTGCATCCATGTTAGTTTTGTGTCTCAACTTTGAGTTGGCAAAAAAACTTGCCTTTGGTGAGTTGGATTTTATGCCATTATCATTCTAGTCGGCTGCCTCGATGTGTGGTTCTGCGCGGAATTCCCCCTAGTTGCTTGAGTTGTTGTTGGCTAAAACCTGAAGCAAAATGTACTAGCTTGGAAACTAATGGAAGCCCAATGAAAAGGGCTATGAAATGTAATGCAATGAAATGCTGTGAAATGTAAATGCACCCTGAATGCAAGCTGCGATTAATTGTGCTTTTAAGCGCATGTGAAATCCCAGAGGGGTTGTACTAGGCCTAAAAAGCAATGGATACATAAATGCTATATCTAATGATTGTTGGCCATGAAATTATATGAAATGAAAGGTCCTAAAAAGCAGTGGCTAAACAAATGCTAAATCTAAAGACAGCTGACCTCATACGGGAAAATACCTCATTGAGCCTACGAGTTATGATTTGAGATAGATTAAGGGAGAGCTAAATCAAAGTGTCCCCTAGAGCCATGAGTGACGGTTCTAGTAGTAGACATCTTTGCCGAGGTTGAATAAACACTTCACTAAACAACTCATCCATTTGTGAGACACCGCCATTCCCTGTGTATCTTGGTCCGACACATGCTTAAGTGCGTAACACCTTTTCCCTTATCCAAAGTATCACTATGACAAGTTGGTCAAGTCATCCCTTCTACCTAGCCTTGTCCTTAGCCCTCACCCTATGCTAGCAGTTAGGCCATGTCCATTGGATGAAGTATGTCTTTAAAGCTTTGATGCAAGTAAGTTATAAATAACATTGAATATCTATGTATTAACTGCCACTTTATTGATGTTTATACTTTGAGTTAAGCTATGAATATCATTAAAGGAACATGTCTTAGTCATTTGTTATAATCTAGTCTTTGGTTGTATTTTGACCTACTCAAACATAGTTTGACCATGGTCACCCTTGGGATCCGTAATGAGATGGACCACTTATGCTATATGATATTGATCTATGGTCCTACATATGCCTATTGATGATTCCATACGTTAGACACATGCTTCAGATGATGATTGATGCAGTTTTGATGGATTATTATTGTTTACAGATCATCATATTTCTACTTGTCCGGGTATGGTGGAACCTAAAGATGATCCTTCAGGTTGTCATGAGGTGTATGAGTACTCATCTCTAGTGGATTTGGGTCTTCTGGATCCACTGGGACACTTATCTTTCAGTTTCAAGCACTCCCTGACATGATACTAGTAGTTTTCCACCTGTTGACCAGTTTGGCCATGCTGATGTGGCCTGTCTAGCAGTATCTCTGGAGGCTAGTCGTTGCCTATGGCGCTATAGAGGAAGGGGGTGGTCCAGCCACTTGTTTTTAACATATTACCCCTCTTCCGAACATGATGGTACACTCGGTTTGACAGCGCATGCACCTGAGAGGCAGTTTTGGGCACTTTCATGGTTTTCAGCAGATTAAAAAATGGAATAAAAAGGTCATTAAGGAATTTGATTTGGGCAATTGAGGCAAGGTTTTAGCACTTGGTCTGCTCAGAGGTCATCCATGGTGTATCCCCCTTCTTCGAGATCAGCTTGCACCGGTCAGTGGGATCCACAGTGGCTACAGGAGGTCTTTTATTGCATATCTCTCTCTGATGATGGGGACAGGATTTGATCATTTGTATACTTGGACATGTCATTGAGTCATATTTTATATTATTGTGCCATGGGGACATGCTAGTGAAAGGAAGTAATACCTCCTAGCCCCACCATGTGCTCCTAGTCACTTGTCCATGTCATTATGTTGTGGCACACATGTTTTAGGTCACCCCTATGTATGACGCCACCCCTCCTAGAGGCTTTTTAGCCATGACGTCATCCTCTATTTGAGTGATCCATGTCTATTGTTGTGTTGGCTCATCTTAGCCATTGATTATATTGTTGTATCTTTTGATCTCAACCACTAGTTTTCAAAAGCAGTTTAGGGTTTTGATCTTCCTCATCCTATATAAGGAGGAGACCCCTCATTCTAAAAGCACCTTTGGGCTCTGGAAAACTTGGAATAAAATACTATTTTTGGAGATCTTCTTCTTGGCATTGATTGGGTTGCTCTTGTACATAATCATGCGTCTTTGGTTTTAGACATCTTTGCTTGTAACATGTGAATTCGACATCTGCTGAAGGAGGCCGAATTGGTTGAAGCTACGAGTGGGACTTGCTTGAAGGGAAGATTGTAGGGGCTGCTCACATCCCCCTTAGGGAGTTTTTCAATTGTGCTTTGTCCATTGATTGCTTCTTTGATATGATATGCTTAGATCTCATTCATTTGTTGATCAAATCTAACATTTTATAGTTTGATTTACAGGTTTGATAGGGCATCACTCCTCCTAGGGCTTGGACGATTATGCTTAGAATCACTTGGATCAAGCTTGGAATTGTAACTAAGGCCAAGGATCATCTATGTGCAAGGTAGCCGCAAGCTTTTGAGGTAAGATCTACAAGGTATGTGTTGTCCTCCGAAATGGCATGCGTGTCGTTTTAAAAGCCCAAAATGCAACACACCAGCCGAAATGACAACTCTCTCAGGAGAGAGGCCAATGTCACCACACTCCTCTCCTCTTCGCTTCAGGTTGGCTCTTCTCCAACACTAGGGGGGTATCCCTAAAGTAGGATCGCTAAGGCAGGTACAGTAAAAGGTGAATGGAAGAGGCTGCCTTAGAGAAACGGAAGTAACAAAAGATAGTTTTTAAACGGGTGATGGAAAAGAAGGGAAGATCAATTCTCAGGGAAAGACCAGTGCCAGTATCAGGAGGGGAAATGGAGTCAAAAGAGGACTCATGGAGGCTTTATGCTTCATAAAAGTGAGATGAATCTAGAATGCATAAACAATCAGATCTTCATCAACATTTCGTACAACCGAATACTGATGTCCATTGAAAAAACTAATTGTTCAAGCATAATTAACCAACTTAATCCTAAATGGCTAATCTATTGTGCTTGAGAAAGCCCTCACAAGCTAGATTCATTCTACAACTTGAAATACATCACAAAAGCACATGAAGGATGCTCAATCTGTCCACAAAACCGGCTGATTTTTTCATTAAGCTTGACAGGGAGAGAAAACCCAAAAATTTCCATCCTTACAAATGAGGAGGCTAGCTCCTTAAAAAGGCCAAAATCCTCTCATAAAATAAAATAAAATAATAAAGTAAAGAAAAAGTGATATCCACTTTTTCCTCAATTAAACTAAAGTCTAAGTCGATTCATAACTGAAGAGATCATTTTGACTTTACTCAAAAACCCCTTAATCAAATACGTCCATACATAAAGGAGTCCCAATGTAATCGGTGGCTGATGAAACCAATGTAATCGTTGGCTGATGAAAACAGGCACACGGGTCGCCTGTTAGGTAGGATTCCTGCCACTTATCTTCCACCGAGCTAACTAAAACGCTGAACACCAAGCTATGTATTGAATGCATCAAATAATTGGCTGTAAGTTTACTTTGAGATTACCAAACCGCAACTCTCCTGTTTGAAACTATGCTTTCTCTTCGGGTTTGAATATAAAAGCACTGCCACGATTTATTTTAAGACAATAATCTGCAATTGGCTGTCAAAAATATATGCAGCTGGCAACCCGTGACCTCCAATAGAAATTTAGAAACTGCTGCTGTCTTTCAAAATAATCAACGCTGAGTTACAAACTCCAGCTCTGCTGTCATAACTCCGATAGCTCGGCATGCTATCAGCTGCAAAAAACTCGAGACTGTTGGTGGCCCGCCTGTTATACCTGTTTAATGAACACGCTGAAAATTCCAAGCTCTGGCACTTGATATTAATTAGCTGTGAACGAACTGGGGTTTAAACCTCCAACGAGCTGAAAAAATGCTGAACACCGAGCCCTCCTTTGAAACCCGTGGCGCTTTTCGTGAACCGGCACCAATTAACAGTGATTCCAACATGCACTTAGTTGCCAAGTTGAAGATGACAAGAGTGCAATCGGCTACCAAAATAAAATCACGACCAAAGCAGATGTATTCAGTTTCAGCCATGTGTAAATCCAAAGGTAGATGGGCCAAAAACTATGCCACGGTGATTTGAGGCGCTCCAATAAAAACTCCACGAGATTGATAGCTGTCAGACGCCGAGACCACTGAGCCAAAAAAAAACGTGGACTCCCCCACGACGTGACCTCAGCATAAAATGAAATACCTGCGATTTGGCGTGTATGAGCGGATCGACGGCAAATAAAATCACGATTCCAAGGCCTCGAGCTTGGTGGCGACCAAAAATTTCGTCTTCTAATTTGTTGCTGTGTTGATCAATTTGCTGAACCCGGATTTGCCTCACATTTCGCCATGCTAATTTATTTGGAAATCGAGCATGAATCCCAACTCCGCTCGGCGGTTAAGTGAGTATGAAACCTTGGCGCTTTATACAAACTCGAGTCATTCTTTAAAATTTTCGCGTGAAACCTGATCTCTGGCGACTGACTGCGGGTGGATACTCTTTTTAAATACCCAATGCAAGCGCTCGAGCTCCGGCGTGAAGGCAACAGTGGAAAAGTTTTACTCCGGATAATGTAGAAGGACTCGGCATCAAAAACGCGCACAACTGAGTCATTATTTGAGGTCAGAAGAACAGCGTTAATAATAGCATCACCATTTAGAAACGCCTTCACTAATAACAAATCGAACATCTGTGAAAAGGGTTCTTTCGTGGCCCTTATCAACCATCATAACATTGTAGCCTGCTAGATCAGTTTCGTCCAAGAATTCTCAGAGCAGCATTCCGTCTGTCATATATTTCAGAATGGTTTTATTTGATGTACAATCTTCAAACCGAAACACGACTAAGTTCAAAAATCATTTCCTGTGCAGCTCGAGCAGCCATACTTATTGCTGCCGAATGCTTATAATATCCCACAACTCTGTGGCTTATAACAGTCACATTTCTCGAACCTCATTCAAACATCCTGCTAGGTCCATTCAACACTACTTATAGCATCCATTCATCTTGGAATCAATATTCCCTTCATCATCAAAGATTCCAAACACAACATCCTTTCTCAACAGGATTTTCATAAGCATCCAGCACGGTGTCCTGACTCCTGTAGCAGCTCCTTTATCCAATCAGCGAGGGAGGTAAAGACTAATAACAATATTCTTCTAGTAAATTCAGTAGATAACCTAGCTTCAAAGTGAGTGGATGACTGTCGTTTCCACTATGGCGCCCCTCTTCATCCTGCAGACCAGTGAGACACCCTTTAACAGTACTAGTGCAGCAGGAACAAGCTTCCTTCATCTAAAACAAATTCTAAACTGTTGCAGATGCATTTAAATCTGGACAGAGTGATTAAAATTTAAAAACAAAGCCTGCAACTCTTCATTTGTGATCACAATCATGAAATCCTGAGCAAAATCTGACTGTTGATTTGTAAAAAAAAAAAAAAACCTTCCTGCTGCGCCTGTGGACACCTCTGCCAAAGTGGGGATAACAGTATGTATCCATTTCGCTTGTTCTCCATCCTATTGGTCACAAAAACCTCATAATTAAAACCCTCATTTTACATTTTTTAGATCTACTTGGATCTACCATGCTCTTGGGTATAAATATTAAAACCCACCTTAATAATAATCACGGCAATCCCGATCTATAGTTTGGTGGTTATTGGACTCCTTTTTGGCCCATTTCCCAAGGCACATTGGTCTCTCCAAGGGAAGTCACATTCCTTGAGGGAGGCTAGTTTGCTAGTTCCAAGACGTGGGTAGGTGAGATTTTTGCTTCATTGGATAGATCAACCCTTAAAACCTACCCCTAGTGCTTCACCTTGCTGATTTTCACCTTGTGGGCCCCATTCGTCATTTTGAAGGTTGTGCCCCACTTGGGTCACTAGGTGATGCATTAGATCTATGGAGATCTGGCCATGGCATGGGCTTGATAATTTAAACCCACCTTAATCATCTTAACTATCCCGATCTACAATTTGGTGGGCATCCGACTCCATTTACCCTTCTAACTAAGGCACTAGTCCTCCTTGAGGCAAGTCGCATTCCTTTCGTAGGTGGCCATTTGCTAGATCCTATATGTGGGTATTGCTAATTCATTGTCAAATCCATTGATCTTCATCATAGCAATCCCCATTGTGCCATCTCACCTTAATTTTGACCTTGTGGGCCCTATTTGGATCATTTTTCACTTTTTAAGGGGTGGGCCCCACTTGGGTAATTTTCATGGCATTAGTTCTTTCTTAGATCTATTTGCTTAACTTCATAAGTGGCCTAAATCAAACACTTGGTTGACTCATTAGTCCTTTGCTTAAGCCTCTCAACCAAGCCTTATCCCCTTGGGTCCACTTACCCTTCTAGATCTAAAAGTCTTTTCCTTGATATCCTTCCTTGAACTTTACACATTTCCCTAGGAGTCTTTGGGTCAGCTAGTCTTCATAGATTGGCTAGGGTCTCCCCCTTGATCTTGATTCATCTTGATCTAAAGTGAAGGTTGCCTCGGTTGACATGACTCCCACTTGGATTGGGAACCATGGCAAGCCTTGGGTCACCTCTTTAGTTGTCTACACCTCTACCGTCCTGGATAGGATACCTTTAGAGACAACTACAAGTTGTGTGATAACAGGTCCATTTCAATTGTCACCATTAAAACCCTCATTTTCTAGATCTGATAGATTTGGCGATATTTTGGGATTAATCTTTAAAACGCACTTTAGAAATAATTAATAAACCCTAGATCTAAAATTTGAACTTAACCCGACTCCATTTTTCCCTTGGATCTAGCACTAGCCACCCTAGGTGGGGCGCCCTCCTTGGTTTTCTCATTTTTCTTCAGATCTATCACATGGGTATTGCTTGAACCCTCTTTAATTGTCAAATCTAATCTCAAGCTTCCATTCTAGTGTCATTTCATTTATTAATTCCTCATTTAGGTCCACATTCATATTTTGCCTAAACCCTAGGTGGGTCCCACTTGGGTATCTCTATTTGACACTACATCTATCTAGATCTACTAGCCTAACTTCATTGTGGTACATTTCTTACATGGTTGAGAATCTCTATCTTGCCTAAGCCTCCTCAACCTACTCTTAACCTCCATAAGCCACTACGTTTACCTAGATCTAGATTTTATCCACCAAGACCTACTCTTGGCATCATTCCTAACCTTTAGAGTACCTTGTGTTGGTTCATTAGCCTTCAGTGGCTAGTAAGGGTCTCCCCCTCGACCTTGCGTTAGCTTGATCTAAAGCGAAGAGTGCCTTGATTGGCGTGACAACCAATCCTTCTTGGGAATCGAGGCCCTCTTGGATCACCTCTTTAGTTTTCTAGCACCTCTACCACCCTGGATAGGATCACCTTTAGGGGCACCCTGGATAGGATCACCTTTAGGGGCAACTACAAGTTGTGTGATGACATTTTTGGCGCCGTTGTCGGGGAGGTAGAGGATTACCTCAGGTGTCTGCGAGTGTCCCTGCGGTCATTACATATCTTATCACATCTGGTTTTATTTCTGAATGGTTACCATTTACATCTTTAAATTATACGTAGCCATCTCATTTCACTCATCTCTCCCCTCTATTATACGACATATCTTTTGGTAGACGAGATTTACAGTTTACCTGGCGACTCCTAAACATGACTCTGTTGAGGAACGACCTCATAAACATCCTTAAAATCTCAGAAGTCGAGTAAATTCGGATCAATTAGAAGGAACCCCTCTTACATATCACCGAAGAGATCCCAAACCTCAATCGTCTGACTTCTTTTGGAAAATCGTGAATTCTTCTTATTCCCCAAATCGTATTTTAGGATCTCCTTCAAGTTTTCAACTAATCAGGCTCCCCCTATCTCTCCATCTCATCAAACAAATCCAATGGTTGGAACAAATCAAACTCCTTCGGGTAATAATAATCAAAATAACCCTTTGGTTGTTCGTAGATTTGGGAATAAAGCTAAAGCTTCACCTTTCAACTTTTCCCAAATCCCTGGTTCACCTAATGACATGCCCGATAAATATTTTGAAAAGATTCCTAGATTCAGTGGAAGTTGTGCAACCTCCATTGAAGATCATATCAAGGTTGTCTGGGCTCACATGGAAGCCTATGGGGCTAAAGAAGAAGATGTTTATATGAGAGGTCTCTTCGCATCCCTAGAGGGTGATGCTCGCAAGTGGTTTGACCGCTTACCTGCATCATCAGTCATGGGATATGATGCTTTCGTTGAAAAGTTAAAGCATGAGTGGTCTGTCAAGTTGGATGGATGCTTTCTTTTGAACCAACTTTTTGAAATTAAGAAGAAAGAAAATTAGTCAATCCATGAATTCAACCTCCATTTTGATATGATAGTGGCCAACATACCTGATGACATTAGGCCTAAAGAACAAGTAGTATTGATTCATTACCTCATTTCACTTGAAGGTTGCCTTGGCTATCATCTCAAAGACAAGAACCCGAAAGACCTAAAAAAGCCCAGGAAAATGCTAGAAGGGCTGAAGCCTATGTTGCCTCTATGGAAAAGCAAAACGTTTTCGATTCTATTAGTGCTTCGTCCTCTAGATATGAGCCCAAAACTAGAAAGGGAAAAGAACTAGTTAACGATCACAACGATATGATGGAGAACATGCAAGAAATGATGAAACACTTAACTCTCCTAACTAGGGATTTGGCTAAGAATAAAGAATTGGAGAGATATAGGAAACCTTATGGCCCAAAACCTTATTGGAACCCTCAAAAGAGACCTGCTAATGATGATAATAGAAGAACCCGCGTGGGCCAAACGTCACTTGAACCACCTGGAATTAATTGGTCAGAAGAACAAAGAGAGGATGATCCTGAGTATCTCACTCATAGTGAGGATACCCAAGATTCTCCTATGAACATTAACTGGGTCGAAAATCTTGAATTTGACCAAGACTTTGGACGTACACTAATAGATTAGGAAGAAGAGAATGAAGAAAGTCCTCGTCATACTATTCTCGTGTTTGCCACAGATCAACCTGAAAGCAGTGGCCAAGCTCCTATTAGGATTTATCAGTGGAAAGGATGGCCAAAAGTCACCTCCTTTCATTGAGAAGAAAAGTAGTGAGCAGCCTAGTCTAGTGAGTGAGCCAACCTCTGTTCTCCCTGATTATGACTTAGATATCAATATCGAGAAAGAGTTGGACAAATTTATGCATAATATTCCACTCACTGAATTAATGAAGATCCCATCTGTCAAAGAGCAGGTGGTAGAGTTTTTAGAGAATATTCCTGAGACTACCAAGAACGATGGAGTTCCAACCTCCTTCAAACTTGACACCTAGAGCCATGGTTGAAGATGAGGAAGATCCTCCCATCAACATCCAGACAGCTTTATACGAGAGAAAGAATGGTGGTCACTGTTATCACATTTATAGTAGCTGAGGCTACCATATCTTCAGACCAGATTCCAGTACTTTTCTGAGCCAGTCCTTTGCTATGAGATACTTGAGATCGGCAGATGATGAGAAGATATTTCAGGATCACTCACACCTTTCAGCAATCCCAGAGCAGACATTACAGCCTAATGCCATGACTGAGCCTCATGACCTCAGATTTGATGACCAATGTGGCCATTTTGTTCCATACAGAGCAGTGTGATAGTGCCCAGAGTTATTCAGCACCAATGTTCCAGTGACAGTTGATGGTTCAGATGGTATATACAGGTATATGATCCAGCAGGTATATGGATGTGCACTGGATACCCTCTTTTTGCTCTTTTGCTGATCTTGGTAGCTTGACCAGGTATCTAGTGATCATGATCTGGCGATATTATATATAGATTTGATTATTGGTTGATTGTCTAAAATTGAAATGATCTAATTACTTGGACTAATAATTTCTTGTGTATACTAGTTGGTCTCACCCTCTCTAGTAGTATGGACTTGGTCATTCCCACCATTTATGGCTTGCTAGTCATGGCATCACCTGTCATCTTTTCTCATCCATCTGTTCTCTTCCATACTTGGTTTTATCCTGACTTACACTTCAACTTGTGATACTGAGGACTTCCCCACTTATGCCTCTGTTGGATAGACTCCCTGTTGTTTTGTGTCTCGGCTCTGAGTTGTGCACCAAAACTTACCGAAGCCTGCTAGTCATGGCATCACCTGTCACCTTTCCTCATCCATACGTTCTCTTCCATACTTGGTTTTATCCCGACTTACACTTCAGCTTGTGATACTGACGACTTCCCCACTTATGCCTCTATGTTGGATAGACTCCCTGTTGTTTTGTGTCTCAGCTCTGAGTTGTGCACCAAAACTTACCGAAGCCTTGATCCTTCTGGGCCAGGAGAACCCGCCGGTGTTGGTTCCTGAACTTAGGTGAGTTGGATTTGAAGCCTTGACCTCTTTGGTCAGTTGCCCCGGATGTTTGGTCCTGATTGTAGATGATCCCCCTAGTTACCTGAGTTGTGTCAGCTATACTTGAAGCAAATTGTACTACCATCATTACATGCATATGTGATTCATTGTTATATCTTCTATGTAAGCCCATGATTATAAATTATACTTGTGCTTCTAAGCATAATGAAAGAGGGCTATGAAATGAAATGTAAAACACCCTGGATGAAAAAACTGCAATTAGTTGTGCCTCTAAGCACATACAAATATCCAAAGGGTCATAAGGCCTAAAAAGCAGTGGTTAAATGTATGCTAAATCTAAAGACTGCTAGGCATAATAAACATGTAATAATTAATTCCTCACGGAGCCTACGGGTTGGGATGTGAGATGCAGTAAGGGACAACTAATTCTAAGTGTCTCCTAGAACCTCGAGTTACGGTTAGTTGTGCACCTAGTCACGGTGGTTCTAGAAAAGATCCTCACGGAGCTGATTCCATCTTGGATGTGAGTTGTAGGCATTTGCTAAAGTTGAATACGCACTCCTCAAATCAACTCATTCCATTTGTGAGACACCACCATTCCTTGTGTGTTTTTTGTCAAACATATGCTTAGGTGATTTCCCTTTTTCCTTTATCCAAAGTGTCACAGTGTTGAAGATTGGGAAGTCATCCCCTGGTCCTAGCCTTGTCTTTTCACCTTCACCCATTTCTAGCAAAATGGTCAAGTCCATAAATTGAGTATACAGTTGAGGGTCTTTCTCTTAGTGATTGATTGTTTTAATCCAGACTTATATTTGATGTATTACTGCTTACTCGCTAGTGAAATGCTAATTTGTACTTTCGTCTTGATATTGAAATAATTAAAAGAGCATATCTTATCCATTTGCACTTGCAGCATCAGTCAGTTTGAGCCTGGGTCATTATTTTGATCAGTTTTGACCTGGTCAACCCAGTTTGACCAAGTCAACTGCAGGATCTGAGATGAGTTGGACCGATGATGTTCGAGATTGATTATTTGTGGTTCTATGATGCCCACCTGATGGTTCCATACAGCAGACACAGTTTTCATACGATGGTTTGATGGATTTTATTATTAGAATTATTTACAAACCATTATTTTTTTTATTGTTCGGGCATGGTTGAGCTTACAGATGATCATCCAGGTGGTCACATGGTGTATGAGTACTCATCTCTACTACATTTGGGTCTTCTGAGTCCATTGGCACACTTAGATATCAGTTTCAGGCACTTTCAAATGAGTTTATGGTCAGATCATCACTTTATTAAATTTTTGCCATATAAAATGGCCTAACAGCACAATTTGAGATTATTTTGGTTCACGTAGGGTGCTACAGAGGGAGTATGGGGTCGAGCAACTTGTTATTACCATATTACCATGCTCCCAGACACTTTGGTACAGTCAGATCCGTGCCCGGGGCACCAGGCAGAGAGATATAGGCATTTTATTACTTTACAGGTGATTTTCTGAGGATAAAAAATGGGAGAAATGGCTACTGAGGAATTCGATTTGGGTAATTGAGGCAAGGAATTGGCATGAGGTTTGTTCATGTTGTTGTAAATGTAACTTCGGAAGATATTCATTTGTATTTGATATTTATATTATTATTTTATTTTACTTGTACCTCTGACGGAGATGATTTTCCTCCGTTCGGGGATGTCTTTATTATGATTGGTCATGCTAGGTCACTGAGGTAAAACCTCCATTGTAAGTCGGAGCAATAGCAACCCAAAGAATAAATGCAAAAGGTATTATTGAGTCTCCCTAGGACAGGTTGGCCCAGTCAAAGTCAGTTAAGCCGACCTAATTAGGAAAAAGGTCACCCAAACATAAACTATAACTAGAGAGCTTGCTCTGTCATTTGGACACACCACTCACTCACTAAAGTTCGCATAAGCAAGAGAGAGAAGACAAGTTCGCTGGAGGAGAAAGAGAGAGCCGCAGAAGCCTTCTTATTTTTGGGTTTTCCATTTTGTGATACTGTATTAGTGACGAATCTATCTTTGAGGAAGTTGCGGGGTTTTCTCCTTTATGGTTCCCCTGAGGAAAATTATTGTGTCTATTGTGTTTTGTTGTGCTTGTTATTCTTGAGCTTTGCTAGCCTGAAAAGAAGGCATTGTGCAGCAGCGAGAAACTAGGGATTCCTAGTTCAAGGACTTCTCTCCACAGATCATCTGAAAAAGAGGGCTATGCTAACTCTCCCTAGGAGGGCGCATCTTTTGGAGAAAGCAGAACTCAATTCGGAGAATTTTCATTTTTGACCTAGTCACTAGTGCCGGGACAAACTAGCGCTTCTTGTTCCGGGCACTTTCCTCCACGGATCAGCTTGAAAAGGAGGTCAATTCAACTCGCCCTAGGAGGGAGCATCTTCCTGTGAAAGCAGAATCCAAAACCGTGAATTTTCATTTTTGGGCCTGTCACCACTGTCGGGGGGGAAACTAGGGCATCAATTATTTTTCAATTATGTCCACAGATTTGGGAAAAGGAGTACATTTCTCAACTCGCCTTGAGGAGGAGCATCTTTCTATCCAAGCAGAAGTTCAAAATTCATAGTTTGGAAAATTAGGGTTTCTCTGACAAACCCTAGGTCAGCCAGCTCCAGAACCAGGTTGGGCATCTCAAATTGGTAAGATCTAAATCTTTGCTATTTCCATTTGAGTTTCTCATTTCAAAATGACTAATCACACCAAGCTTGAGGATAAGCTTGAAGGAGCTGACAACTTCCGAGCATAGAAGTGTAGGATCTCTCTTGTCCTCGAAGAAAATGATTTGGACAACTATGTTAATGAGGAGGCTCCAGCACTTGAGGGAGATGAAGCAAAGGCTATCCACAAGAAGAACTTGGTCAAGGCCAAGAGAATTATTGCAGACTCCATTAAAGATCATCTCATCCCCAATGTGTCATCCCTAAAGACACCCAAGGAGATGTTCAATGCTTTGACGAAGTTATTCGAAGGAAAGAACATAAATCGAAAGATGACATTAAGGAACCAGCTCAAGAATATGAAGATCCTAAACTCAGAGACCATGCAATCCTACTTCACAAGGGTCTCTCAAATCAAGGAACAACTTGAAGCAGTTGAAGAAAAAGTAGAAGGAGAGATTGTTATGACCACCTTGAATGGTCTCCCAAGATCATGGGACTCATGTTGATGTATATGTAACTTCGGAATGTATTTCACATATATGTATATTGTATTCCTATAGAGATGTTATTATTCCTTTCTACGGAAGTGTCGTCATTTATATTGTAAGTGTCGTAACTTATACTTGATGGGTTATTAGACCACCTTGTTGGGGTCGGCCTTGTATAAGTCATGTGGGTCAAAGGGTTATTAGACCACCCTATTGGGGGTCAGCCATGTGGGACAAAGGGTTATTAGACCACCCTAGTGGGGGTCGACCCAGTCAGCATTATGTTAAGTGGTTAAATTGAGGTCGACCTAGCTGAGTAAAGGTCAAGTCAAGTTAGTGTATAAATAGAGAGTGTGTCTCTCTCATTTTACACATTCTATTCTCTCATTCACACTTGGGAGAGTGGCACACTTGTGGAGGAGGAGGCTCTGCTGTTAGGAGAAGACTATCTCTTGTATTATGGTTGTGTCATTGCTCTATCTATCTCTAAGGAAGTTATTGGGGTTTTTCACCTTTATGGTTTTCCCCAAGCAAACTTTGTGTCTTTTGTGTGTTTGCATTATTGTGTCCATGATTGAAATGTTGTAGATTTGTTGTACATGTTGTTCTCTCAGTTAAGATCCTAGATCAGATTGAAGTAAATTCTGAAAATTTAACATGGTATCAGAGCTAGCCTGAAAGAAGGTATGATATGGCATATATGACACTTGTTGCACTTACGATGCTAGGGCTTGATATAGCAAAACCCAGTCATCGTAGCACTTTCGCTATAAATCCGTTTTGGCAAAGTTTTCGGATCTAAAACATTTACAGGTCGAAGATCAGATCCCCATGTACCTTGTGTCCAAAGGACAACCTCTAATTCGTTGTACTTTGTGATTTATGATCTATACAATATAGGGTTTCTGCCTCTTCCAGATCTGAGTCAAAATCAGGTGACCTTGGGAAAAAGGTCATAACTTGGGCTAGGAAGCTCCAAATGAAATTTCGTAAAACGTGACAGGTAGTACACAGACAGTACTATATTAGGAAAAAATTTCAGAGGCCGAAGTTGAACAAGTGACACGTGGCACGCCGTACAAGTTCGCTCTCCTGTATTATCCCATAAACAAGTCACGTTGCGACACTTGGCATAACTCTTTCTCAGAGAATCCAATTAAGGTCAGACCTGTCGGGATGGAAAGATAACAGGTCGGGCTATCTCAGGAAAACTTTTCAGACCTTGTGGATCGAAAAGTTCCAAGTTACACCAGAAACAATCAGGTACATATTTCTGTCAAAACATAATTATTTTTGAGCACCTTCATTCATGGCTTCCGGAATTTAGGGCTTCGGAGAAAGTTGGAATTTTTGTAATCGGAGACCATGGCTGGATGCTACTCATCAAAATCGAAATTTAGAGACCAAGATCAGATTTTTTGGTTGGGCAGAAGGTCGGGCTTGATCAAACCCCAGTTCGGGACTTTGATCGGAAAGATGGAAAATTAGGGCTTCAGCAAAAATTGGAATTTTGGAATTCTGTGACCACGGCTGGAAGCTCCTCAGAAAAATAGTAGCTTAGAGCTTTGAATCAAATCTTTTGGTTGGGTGAAGCTCCGGAAAACTCAAACCCTAATTCAGGGTCCTCCCCAGTGAATCCGGAAATCTAAAAGGCAATTTCGAGGGGTGAAACTTTGCAATTTTCAAATTCTGAATATACCAACTTGATCAGCTCATCAAGGCGCATATTTCTATCCTTTCGGAAGTTTGAAATTCAAAGTTTGAATTTTTAGGGTTTCTTTGACAAACCCTAATCCAGCTCCAGGTCCAGTTCTTGCACATCAAGTGGATTGGGTTAATCCTAGAAGAAGATGGATTGGTCACCTGCATAAGTGAAGAAGTTCCTGTCTCAAAGGGAGATGAGGCTAAGGCCTTCCATAAGAAGATTACAAGCAATCTTGACAGGTATGGTTTACAGGTATGTTTCATGGTTAAATTTATCATATGTTTGTCTTCATATCATTACAGTACAATCTTGATTAATTACTAGACTTGTCGTATCACCTCAATAGAAGATATTCATTGATTAAGGTTTTGACACTTATGAATGTACTCATGCATTGTGATGTTGTATGAGGTTTATGTTGTTCGCTAACAAAAAAGGTACACCAAGAAAGACAAATCATGTTTTACTTCAAGAGCATATGATAATGGTGACATGAAGACAAAGATTCATCCATTGTCATGGATCTCATAGAAGATCTACTTTCGAGGCATGTATAACTTGGTCCTACAATGGTTAACCTATGAGACATGCAGGTTACTAGCACAAGTCACTGAAGAGAACCAGAAGACATTATGCGGGTATGTTAGACATAACTAGCTAGCATTCTAATCCAGGTATGTTTTTCCTATATCAAGCTAGAATCCCCCCTTGTGTTAGGATCTTATACTGTTGTGTTGTTGATAATGATTATTCATGAAGTCATAGGTTTGAATAGTCATGGTTGTATGCATATTATGTTTCTTACCATAATTGATGATATGACTAACCAGAAGAATCATGAAGGTATAGGTTTGAGTAATCACGGGTTTATGTATTGATTATTTAACTAATCTGAAGAGTCCTAGGATCAAATAAGAATATGCATGAGTAAAAGAAGACTTCCCGGAAACCTTGAATACTAATGTTTATTATCTGTGAATGATCATGAATATACATGTTTAAGATTATTGTGTTTTGATAGTATTAAGATTATACTAATAAATGTGTGATTATGTATGAGACCTCAAGGATAACACAATGATGATACTAATAAGCATGTTTAGTGATTAAGGATGGATGTAAGTTCAAGGACAGGTAATCCAGGAAGCAAAGATCAAGAGGGAGCACACTCCATTTGTTCCTGCAAGAAAGCAAAGGAGCACACTTCAGTAGTTTCTGCAAGGATGTAGATATTCGGAGGGAGTTGACCACTTCTCACAATCCACATCAGAATGGAGTTGCAAAGATTCAAAGGGACTCCACCCAACAACCAAACAAAGATAAGTATTTGAATTGTCATTTCTTACATAATATTATTCAATGATGTATATGCTTATGTTCCTAGAATTAGGTTGTGTATTATGCATATTAGAATAGTTGCATTTATGAACAGTATACTACTAATATACATGGGTAAGTGGCCTATGGCACTGTACAACATTCCATTGCTACTTATCTAGAATGAAACCTCTTTGTTGACATGTTAGGAGTTGTGCACACTCTTAACAATGTTCTAGTAGAGATGAGAAGGCATCTAGAAAGTTACAGAATATGGATAAATGTTGTATTGAAGCATTGGCTAAGATAATTGCATGACTGTATGACATATTTCTTTATGTGTAAGAATTTGTTCTGAAAACTATGAGATGTTTTCTAATCATGCAATTTAACTTGTTGTGTAGGAAAGATTGTATACCCTCACCTACAAAAGAAGGACTACAACATTTGTTCAGCAACAAAGTTATCTATTGAAAATATTGAAGACATTGAAGTTCCTAGGATCTGGGAAGAATGCCATGATCGAGGAGTACCAGTTGATCATGAAGATGTTTGGGATGCAGTCCCAAAACCTGAAGGGGAGTCTGTAGTGACTTCCAAGAGGATCTACAGATCAAGCATGCTGCAGGTGGTAGCATAGAGACTTTTGCTCCTGTAGCCAAATACACTTCCATTAGATTAGTACTTGCTCTGGCTGCAGTGATGAAGTGAAAGATACACCATATGGATTTCAAGACAGCCTTCTTGAATGGTGTAGTTGAAGAAGAAGTGTATGTGGATGACTTGTTTATAACAGGTGAGGATAGATTGATTGCCGACCTGCAGCGGAAGCTTGCTGCCGAGTTCGAGATGAAGAGCTTGGGGATGATGCACTATTTGTTTTTGGCATGGAAGTGTGGCAAAGTGCAGATGGAATCTTCCTTAGACAAGGGAAGTATGCAATAGAGATCCTCAAGAGGTTCGGGATGATGGACTGCAAGGCTATGGCCACACCTATGGCATCGAACCTGAAGCTTCTATGTGATGCTTCATCTGAGCCGGTTGATATCACTATGTATCCTCAGATGATTGGGTCCTTGATGCACCTGACAAACACGAGACCAGATATTTGCTTTGCGGTGAACACATTGAGCCAGTTCCTGACGGATCCGAGTAGTGTTCACCTGGTAGCTGTAAAGCATATTCTGAGGTACCTGAAGGGTACAATTGATTATGGGCTCAAGTATGATGCGAATCAAAAGTTTAACCTGCAGGGTTATGTTGATTCAGATTGGGCAGGCAGTGCTACAAATAGGAAAAGCACATCTGGGTGCTGCTTCAGTATGGGATCAGGTGTGATCTCTTGGTTTAGCAGGAAGCAGTCCTGTGTAGCACTGAGTACAGCCGAAGCAGAGTATGTTGCGACGGATGAGTAGGTTGCAGATGTATTGACCAAGCCGTTGGCCAGAGTGCAGTTTGAGTACTTCAGAGAGAGACTTGGTGCACTTCAGACCGAGGTTCCTTCCAAAGGGAAGTGATGAGTCCAGAAGATGCAGATGCACATGAGCTTTTCTGACATGGTTGATGTGTTCTCCCTTGGTCGTGATGTAATTGCTGAGCCATTTTTCACATGGTGGTAGATATGTACTCCCATGGTGAAAAAGTAAGGGCTGGATCCTTCCCCGAATGGTGGTAGATGTGTTCTCCCATGTCGGTGGTGCAAGTGTTGGATGATGTGCATCTGGGTTGTGCTTCGTGGACGATGAGATGATCTGAAGAAGACGATGTTGTGATGATCAGGAGGATCATGGATGATGAGCATCAGGACGATGGTCCAGTTACTGCTCTGTATATGCATCAGGATGATGCTAGATATGATCAGTTGGATCATTTATATGTATATGTATGTACGCATCATGTTGGATGCTGGATATGATCAGTTGGATCATTTATATGTATATGTATGAACGCATCATGTTGGATGTTGGATATGATCAGTTGGATCATTTGTATGTATTTTTGTATATGCGTCATGTTGGATGCTTGGACCATGTATCTGTATATGTATCAGGTGGATACATTGTATGATCAGGTAGATCATGTATGTGATATGTATCAGGTATGATCAGGTGGATCATGTATTTGTATTTGTATCAGGCCGATACATTGTATGATCAGGTAGATCATGTATGTGATATGTATCAGGTATGATCAGGTGGATCATGTATTTGTATTTGTATCAGGTGGATACACTGTATGATCAGGTGGATCATGAATGATGATATGTATCAGGTAGATACTTGGTATGCATCAGGTGGATGCCTTGTATGATCAGGATGATCATAGATGACGAGCTTCAGGATGTTGCTCCAGATGACATGCAGCAGGATGTTGCAGTGATGATGATCAGGATGATCATGTGTACATCAGGATGATGTATGGTGAGTATCAGGTTGATACTCTGTGGCCGTGGAACAGGTTGTGCAGATAAGCATGTAATTTGTGCCCTGGGAGATTTGCAAATAGTCTTTCGAGGTTTTGCCTATGGCATGTAATTTGTACCCTGGGATATCTGGCAAATGCTCTTTCGAGGTTTTGCTTAAGAGGACATATAATTTGTGCCCTGGGAGATTTGCAGATAGTCTTTCGAGATTTTTCCTATGGCATGTAATTTGTACCCTGGGATATCTGGCAAATGCTCTTTCGAGGTTTTGTCCTATGGCATGTAATCTGTGCCCTAGGAGATCCGATAGGTTGAGCCATGTGCTCGTAATCAGTCCTGGGATGCTCTTTCGAGGTTTTGCCATGACCACATGTAATTTGTGCCCTGGGAGATCCGATAGGTTGAGCCTTGTGCTCGTAATCAGTCCTGGGATGCTCTTTCGAGGTTTTGTGGTGACCACATGTAATTTGTGCCATGGGAGATCCGATAGGTTGAGCCTTGTGCTCGTAATCAGTCCTGGGATTCTCTTTCGAGGTTTTGTGGTGGGGTCACATGTAATAAGTCCTGGAGATCTGGACAAGATGAAAAAGGCCTCAGATGCTCTTTAGGGTTCTTGCTAGTCAAGAGACTCTTTTAAGGTTTTGTGATGCACGTAATAAGTCCTGAGATTTCCACAGTATGGCCAGTGATGACGAAGACCTGCAGGTGGTGGGCCTACATCCAGTATGAAAAAGGACTGGCTCTGTAGAACTTCCTATGACGAGTAGATTCAGAGATTGATTGAGATAGCAGCAGCAGTGACGATGATGATGACTCGATGACACTTATCCAGTGACGATGATCCAGAGAAGATGACTTGTGCTAGAAGAAATGTGTCGAGAAATACCTTCCTAGTTAAGAGGGAGTGTTGATGTATATGTAACTTCGGAATGTATTTCACATATATGTATATTGTATTCCTATAGAGATGTTATTATTCCTCTATACGGAAGTGTTGTCATTTATATTGTAAGTGTCGTAACTTATACTTGATGGGTTATTAGACCACCTTGTTGGGGTCGGCCCTGTATAAGTCATGTGGGTCAAAAGGTTATTAGACCACCCTATGGGGGTTGGCCATGTGGGACAAAGGGTTATTAGACCACCCTAGTGGGGGTCGGCCCAGTCAGGATTATGTTAAGTGGTTAAGTTGAGGCTGACCTAGTTGAGTAAAGGTCAAGTCAAGTTAGTGTATAAATAGAGAGTGTGTCTCTCTCATTTTACACATTCTATTCTCTCACTCACACTTGGGAGAGTGGCGCACTTGTGGAGGAGGAGGCTCTGCTGCTAGGAGAAGACTATCTCTTGTATTCTGGTTGTGTCATTGCTCTATCTATCTCTGAGGAAGTTATTGGGGTTTTTCACCTTTATGGTTTTCCCCAAGTAAACTCTGTGTCTCTTGTGTGCTTGCATTATTCTATCCATGATTGATATGCTGTAGATTTGTTGTACATGTTGTTCTCTCAGTTAAGATCCTAGATCAGAATGAAGTAAATTCTGAAAATTTAACAACTCATTCATTCAAGAAATATGTGCCAGGAAGAAGTTGATCACCTTCAGCAAACTATGGGAGGAATGCACCCAAGAAGAAGCTCAACTAGTAGCAAGAGAAGAGAAGATGGGAGTTGATGATGACCAAGCTCTACCTGCTCATGCTAAGAAGAATCATAACAAGAGGGAGGACCATCACCATAGAAGATCCAGAAGGCCCAATAGAAATCATGGACCGAGAAGAGATCTCTCTAGCATTAGATGTTACACATGTGATGAGAAGGGACATTACTCAAGAAACTGTCCCAGAAACCAAGGATCCTCTAAGAAAACTAACAAGAAGAGACATCATGCTCACACCGCTGAAGATGATGAACCATCAAGGAAAAGAACCAGAGAAGAAAGATATGATCTTCAAGTGATGAAGAATATGTATTGTAATGAATGAAAGTAACCAGTTACAAGGGTTCATTCAATAGGTTCCACCTCATAAGGTGAAGCTAAAGATGACTTTCAGTATTAGATGAAAGGAGTAGGAGAAGTTCCTACAAAGTTGGAATCCGGAAAACAAATAAACATCAATGCTCTATGGAAGAACCTCTCATCCATTTCAACATTGGTTAAAATACAGAAGAAGGGACACACAAAGTCTACTCCAATACAAAGAACAAATGTAGAATACTTACTCAACATTTCCGATCATAAGCAAGAAAGGTACAGGTCCTCAGAATCAAACGATGAAGTAGAGCAACCTGTTAGAGACTCCAGTAGTTCCTGCAAGGAAGCATAGATCAAGAGGGAGTTTACCAAACAACCAAACAAACATAAGAAAAATCGTGCACCATTACAAGAGAATAATGATGAGACTTGTTCTGTAGAACAAGTGATGATGGTTCAGGAGACAATCCAAGAAGATCATGAGGACCGCAACATAACAGAACCACAAGAACCTGTAGATCCACCTTGTGAGAAGAACTCCCACAAGAGAAGATCATCATGGGCACGAGAAGCAATACAAGATGCAAAGAAGTATGGCACTCCAGAAGGGATGCACAGAGAAAGCAAGAGACCCAGACCATACTTCAGTTATGTGGCCCTGCTATGCGACATCATTAATAAAGAACCTTCCAACTAAGAGGAAGCAGCAGAGAAGAAGGAATGGAAGGATTCCATGATCGAGGAGTACTAGTCGATTTTGAAGAATGATGTCTGGGAGATAGTTCTGAGGCCAGAAGGGAAGTCTGTTGTGACTTCGAAGTGGATCTACAAGATCAAGCATGCTGCAGATGGTAGCATTGAAAAACACAAGGCAAGATTTGTGGCACGTGGCTTCTCCCAGAAAGAAGGCATAGACTACGAGGAAACAATTGCACGTGTGACAAGATACACTTCCATCAGATCTATACTTGCATTGGTTGCGGTAATGAAATGGAAGGTACACCAAATGAACGTCAAGACAACATTCCTGAATGGTGTAGTAGAAGAGGAAGTGTACGTGGAGCAGCCACTGGGATTTAAGACACATGACAGACAGACTCATGTGTGCAAGTTAAAGAAAGCCTTGTACGGATTGAAGCAGGCACCCAGGACAAGGTACGGCAGGATGGACAACTTCCTAATGAGCTTAGGCTTTACCAAGAGTAAAGCAGATCCCAACCTTTACTTCAAGGTTGAAGACGGAAGACCAGTGATACTTCTGCTATATGTAGATGACCTGTTCCTGACAAGTGAGGATGAGCTCATTGCAGATGCAAAGAGGAGGCTTGCCACAGAGTTTAAGATGAAGGACCTGGAGATGATGCATTATTTCTTAGGTATGGAGGTGTGGCAGAGTGCGGATGGGATCTTCCTTGGTCAAGGAAATGATGGACACAATGGCTCACTGAGAGGGGGGGTTGAATCAGTGAGTGAACACTTATTACCAATTTTAACTTCTTCTTCAATACTTAAACTTATATCATTTTCAAATTTACTTTAACACCACTTTCATCAATCTCTAAACTATACTTCAGTAATCATCAACTTAAAACATATCATTCTTCAAGTAAAACACATTATCATCAACACATCATAAGAGACAAGATATAGGCTTTGCAATATTTGTATATTTCTTCAATCGGCTACAACCGAGGGGTCTATCAGCTTCAACTGAATCAGAAGCACCAACTTCTATTCCAAGACTCAGCTTGGTCTTTTTCTCAAATCCAAATAAGAAAAATAGTGCAAGTCCCAGCTTGTGTTTACATATACACATTTGTCACCAAACAATCATAACTTCTGCCAATTCTGCTGTCCAAACACATCACTACCACATCATCACAATCACATCATCCTCAATCTATCCATGTCATCATTCTGGCTGTAAGCTCATCTTCATTATGTTCATAAACATATCATTTGACTGCTCACAAATATATCCACAACCTGTCATCAAACTATTATTTTTGTTGCCCTAGATAATCATCAAAGTGTCATATCAGCAAGCCATCTTCAACCTAGCTGCCTTCAAAAGTTTAAAGCATAAAAATCAGAATTCTTCTACATCTGGTTCTCCTCGGATCTGTTGTTGCCTTAATATCTCAGACATCTCCTCTAAACCACGAAATCAGAGCTCCTCACTTCTCCTACGAAATCTCCACACCAAAATCCACAAGCAAAACATAAACATTTGTTCTTCATTTATACTTCTCCTTCTCCATCAATTCAGGAGGCCGACATCTCATTGGTTATTTTATTTTCTCTTTTAAATTTATTTCCATTTAATTCTCACAAAATATATATATATATATGTCTATTTAATTTTTGTTGCTACATCATCATAGTGGGTTTATCACCACTTCATTTCTACTCCATCATATTCCCGCAAGGGTCATCAAACAATACCCGCAAGGGCTATTTTTGCTTGCCCTCATGAATCCATAACATGCCTGCAATGGGCTCCACAAAATGCCCACAAGGCCCATTTAAAGATGCCTGCATGACCTTCTATAAATGCTCGCAGGCCTTCATTAAGATGCCCGCATGGTGTCCTCCAGGATGCCCGCAAGAGGCATCTAAAATGCCCGCAAGGGCTCCTTAGAATG
This sequence comes from Larix kaempferi, assembly GCA_027924585.1. Lineage (NCBI taxonomy): Eukaryota > Viridiplantae > Streptophyta > Pinopsida > Pinales > Pinaceae > Larix > Larix kaempferi. The sequence goes on along the minus strand of BSBM01000926.1, from coordinate 299,605 downwards.
CCCACAAGTGACCAAACAAAATGCTCGCACAAGGCTGAGATAAATGCCCGCATGGATGCTTCAAAGAATGCCCGCAGGGTCCTTTTAATTATGCCCGCAGAACCTTCAGAAAATGCCCGCAGCATCCTCCAAATGCCCGCAGCCATCTTCCAAATGCCTGCAGTTGTGCTTCTCTTTCACACCTTGTCTCCATGTTATCTTTGCCTTGTCCTTGCTTGTCAGCTTGTCATCACCCTTGGCCATGCTTGTTTGCCATGTCATGCTTTGCCATGCTTGTCCTTGCCATGTCCTCCATCTTGCCATATGCCTTCAAATGTGCCTTGTCATCAATGCTTGCTTGTCATGCTTGTCATTTGTCATTAATGCTTGTTTGCTTTGTCATCGTGTCCTTGTCCTTGTTTTTGCCATGTCATCAACACTTATCCACCTTAGTGCGCCATCTTGTCTTTGTCCTCAATTCTTCCATGCTTTCCTAGTTTCCAATACTTGACCTTGATTGCCATTCTTTGTCCTCAATTCTTCCATGCTTGCCTAGTCACCAATACTTTCACATATGCCTTGTCATGCTTGTTTGCTTTGTCATCATATCCTTGTCCTTGTTTTTGCCATGTCCTCCACCTTGCCATGTCACCAATGCTTACTTGTCATCATCTCATGCTTGCCATGTCATCTTCTTCAATTGCTTGTCCTCCATGTCATCTTGTCTTTTGTCCATGTCATCATGCCATGTGTGTTCTTAATGTCATCATTTCAACCTTTGTCATTAATGTATTGTCATCAATGACAACTATATTCATCAATCTCCCCCTTTGTCATTGATGGCAACCTAATTTCTCTCCCCCTTTGACAGTAATGACAAAGGACCAATTAGCCATCAAAAGCTTCACAATACCAAAAAAAAAATTGTATCTTTAAAAACTTCATGAAATCATTTGTTGAGTTTGATCTTCCAGGGTTTGCCTACTCCCCCTATTAGGTATGTTGCTGTGATTGCTTCAAAGAAGCTCCCCCTTTCATGTACTCCTTCATTTTCTGTGGATGCTTCAGAAATCCTTTCATTTGTGGGTCTTATTGCTACTGGTACCAATTGATGGTTTACCGATTGATGTTTTACAGACATGAAATTTGTTTTTGTCAGCCCATTGAATGTGTGCTTTACTTGCATGGATAATCTCTTGCTCCTCCAATTTGTTGTAGCTACCAAGACCAGTTGATATTCGAATAAACTTGCATGCTCCCTAAGATCTTACTCACTGTCAAGTCAAATTGTTCTCTGTTGTAGCCTTCCTGCTATACTTAAAATCAGAAACCAATTGATGATGAAAGTATCTCCAGTTGTTCAGTATAACTCATACAATCAGATGTCAATAACAAGTATTTCCAAATGAATCATCTAGTAATTTCATAAAAGGTAAGCATGTATCAATTTTCCAAGCATCAATATTTGCTATACTCCCCCTACCAATCATGTCATCATCATCAAACTTTTTGTCAAATCAATCTGAAAAATATTCTCTTCAAGATTCAAATTCTTGCACTCCTTCAAGCGTGCTCCAGCAGTTATTTTTAACCATTTCAAGCTCCCCCTATCAACATGCATCTTCATTTTGCATTCAACTCCTTGGTCTTCATATGTATGCTCCCTCTATCAAGTACTGTTGTACTTGTCATCCGAACTGTTTGCTTCAGGATCAAAGATTTGGGCACATTGACCACTATGTTTTTTTGTTTTTTTTTTCCTGTGGATGCTTCAAGTTTACATATTTATATTCCAAGTTCAACCAACTTGGATCCACTCTTTCCAACTCAATTCAAACCAATTTTTTGACAATTACTTCTTTTGCTCAATGAACAATGCCAATCTTTCTCAAGACTTCAAATCTGATCTTGTATGAATTCATGCCTGGGCTTTCTCCATAATTACTTTTGTTTTCATCTTTATAAGTTTTCATCTATTCTCATCCATGCTCACAGTACCATATGCCTAGTTGAACCATTTCTGCCATGCATTGGTTGTCCTTCTCCAAACCCAATCCTAGGACCTGTATCTTTGCTTGGAGTAGTCATCAGCTTCCCTTGAGTTCATCCTCCAATTCCATGGACTCAAGGTGTACCAAAGGTCTTTAAAAGACCTCAAACATGGCTTGCCATATGGCAGCCACCTTCATTTGTGCAATGATCATCAACTTCATTTAGATTTAGCAAAATATTCTTTTTCACCCATACCTTAGAATGTCCTTAGCTGTGATCATTTGTCCTTTGGCCTTCAAATCTGTCTGTGTCATTCTTCCAAGATTTATTGATTTTCCTTGCTAATGGGTATGAGAAACTTCTCATTGATTATCTTCTTGGACTTGCACATGCTTGGGCTCTATGGCCAACACCTCCACAGGTAAAGCATCTCAAAGTGTGACAGTTAGCAGCAAAATGTCCAATTCGATCACATGTCCAGCATCTTATTTGATCACTTCGACTTCCAGCATTTCTTCTTCCACGGAATGTACAATCCATAGCCCTGTGACCAAAACCATTACAATAATAGCAATAACCCTTAAAGCTGCTATCATACTTGAGTGCTTGATTCCATTTTGGAGTTGTCTCTCTTCTCCTAAAGAATTTGCTTTGAGGAGTGGGACCAACTTCTTGATGCATTTTTTATCCTTCAAATTCTTTGTCATGTGCAGGTGCTTGTTGAGGAGCTTTGCTTTCATCCTTGAAGGATGTGGATCCAACTTCAGGAGTCTTGGGGGACCATATTCAGATTTGCCTTCTACGTTCTTGTACCCAAGACCAGATTTGTCAAAGGGAGATCTTTGACAATCCAATATTTTATCCAATATAGCTGAGTTGTTATTGAACTTCACATGATTGCTTGACTTCTCAATTTTCCTTGTAAGATCAACAACTTCCATCTCAAGCTTCTAATTTGTCTTTTCTTGTTCTTCCAACTGAAGCTTCATAACTTCTCCTATTCTTTTGGCTTCTTCCAACTGAGTCTTCAAACCAATATTAGCTCTTCTTGTTTCTTCAAGCTCTTTAGGGCTCTTACTGATCTCTTCTTGCTCTTTTGCTAATTCGATCTTCAATCTTCTAACTTCATCATTTTGACCTTCTAGCTCACCTTGTAAATCTTTGTTCTTGAGTTTCAATCTCATGAGCAATGCCTTTGTCTCCTTTTTGTACTTTTCAAATGACCCCAAAATCTTCTTCTTAAGCCTTGGATTGAATTTTAGATCAATATCCAATAGGGTGCATGCAAATGCATCATTGACCTTCAACAAGTCTTCCTTCTCATCTTCTATAAGTAGAATTTCAACATCATCACATTCAGAATTATCACTAAAAGAAGAGTCCTTACCTTCACTTACATTTGAAGCTTGTTTCTCTTTTTCTCCTTGCTTCTCATTTTCAGAGGGCTTGATTTTTGTTTCCTTGTCTGTGTCTTGAACTTTCCTTTGATATTCACCTTCCAGCTTGAACCAAAGATCTTTGGCAGAGGTACATTTTCCTACACTTTCTTTGATAGGGCTTGAGAGTCCATCCATCAAAAACTTCAAAGCAATATTATTGTCTTTCTCAATTGTTGTATTTGTCTTCTTGCTGGGCTAGACAGGTGGGTTAACCACAATTTCCAAAACACCAAATTTCTTCAAGTAATCTTTCATTCTGTTTCTCCACCCAAAGTAATCTGATGTCTCAAAGACTGGAGCTTCATGATTGACTTTTGCTGGTCCTTCGATATTGTGTCCACAGATCCCTTCAAGCTTGCTAGGCTTATGATGAAGTCCTGCTCTGAAACCAATTGATGGACACAATGGCTCACTGAGAGGGGGGGTGAATCAGTGAGTAAACACTTATTACCAATTTTAACTTCTTCTTCAATACTTAAACTTATATCATTTTCAAATTTACTTTAACACCACTTTCATCAATCTCTAAACTATACTTCAGTAGTCATCAACTTAAAACATATCATTCTTCAAGTAGAACACATTATCATCAACACATCATAAGAGACATAAGATATAGGATTTGTAATCTTTTTATATTTCTTCAATCGGCTACAACCGGGGAGTCTATCAGCTTCAACTGAATCAGAAGCACCAACTTCTATTCCAAGACATAGCTTGGTCTTTTTCTTAGATCCAACTAAGAAAAATAGTACAAGTCCCAGCTTGTGTTACATATACACATTTGTCACCAAACAATCATAACTTCTGCCACTTCTGCTGTCCAAACACATCACTACCACATCATCACAATCACATCATCCTCAATCTATCCATGTCATCATTCTGCCTGTATGCACATCTTCATTCTATTCATAAACATATCATTTGACTGCTCACAAATATATCCACAAACTATCATCAAATTGCTATTTCTGCTGCCCTAGATAATCATCAAAGTGTCATATCAGCAAGCCATCTTCAACCTAGCAGCCTTCAAAAGTTTAGAGCATAAAAATCAGAATTCTTCTACATCTGGTTCTCCTTGGATCTGTTGCTACCTTAATAACTCAGAAATCTCCTCTAAACCCCAAAATTAGAGCTCCTCACTTCTCCTATGAAATCTCCACACCAAAATCCACAAGCAAAACATAAACATTTGTTCTTCATTTATACTTCTCCTTCTCCATCAATTCAGGAAGCTGACATCTCATTGGTTATTTTATTTTCTCTTTTAAATTTATTTCCATATAATCCTCACAAAATATATATATATATATATATATATATATATTTTGTTGCCACATCATCATAGTGGGTTTATCACCACTTCATTTCTACTCCATCATATGCCCGCAAGGGCTATTTTTGCTTGCCCTCATGACTCCATAACATGCCCGCAATGGGCTCCACAAAATGCCCGCAAGGCCCATTTAAAGATGCCCGTATGACCTTCTATAAATGCTCGCAGGCCTTCATTAAGATGCCCGCATGGTGTCCTCTAGGATGCCCGCAAGAGACATCTAAAATGCTCGCAAGGGCTCCTTAGAATGCCCGCAAGGGGCCAAACGAAATGCCCACACAAGGCTAAGATAAATGCCCGTAGCATCCTCCAAATGCCCGCAGCAGTGCTTCTCTTTCACACCTTGTCTCCATGTCATCTTTGCCTTGTCCTTGCTTGTCAGCTTTTCATCACCCTTGGCCATGCTTGTTTGCCATGTCATGCTTTGCCATGCTTGTCCTTGCCATGTCCTCCATCTTGCCATATGCCTTCAAATGTGCCTTGTCATCAATGCTTGCTTGTCATGCTTGTCACTTGTCATTAATGCTTGTTTGCTTTGTCATCGTGTCCTTGTCCTTGTTTTTGCCATGTCATCAACACTTATCCACCTTAGTGCGTCATCTTGTCTTTGTCCTCAATTCTTCCATGCTTGCCTAGTCACCAATACTTTCACATATGCCTTGTCATGCTTGTTTGATTTGTCATCATATCCTTGTACTTGTTTTTTCCATGTCCTCCACCATGATTGTCATCAAGCCATGTCACCAATGCTTACTTGTCATCATCTCATCCTGGCCATGTCATCTTCTCCAATTGCTTGTCCTCCATGTCATCTCGTCTTTTGTCCATGTCATCATGCCATGTGTGTCCTTAATGTCATCATTTCAGCCTTTGTCATTAATGTATTGTCATCAATGACAACTATATTCATCAAGAAAGTATGCAGTAGAGATTCTGAAGAGGTTCAGAATGATGAACTGCAAGGCAATGGACAAACCAATGGCATCGAACTTGAAGCTACTGTGTGATGCTTCATCAAAGACAGTTGATGCCACGATGTATCGACAGAGACAGTTGATGCCACGATGTATCGACAGATGAATGCTCCGTTGATGTATCTGATGAACACAAGACCAGACATATGCTTTGCTGTTAACACCCTGAGCCAGTTCCGAACGGATCCTAGACATGTTGACTTGATTGCTGCAAAGCATATATTGAGGTACCTGAAGGGTACAGTTGAGTATGGGCTCAAGTATGAGACGAATCAGAAGATTAACCTACATGGTTATTTTGATTCGGATTGGGCAAGCAGTGCCACATATAGGAAGAGCACTTCAGGATGTTGCTTCAGTATGGGATTCGGTATGATCTCCTGGTTTAGCAGGAAGCAGTCATGCGTGGCGTTGAGTACAGCCAAAGTAGAGAATGTTGTAGCTTGTTCGGCTAGTTGTGAGGCAGTATGGCTTCGAAAGCTACTGACAGATTTGTTTGATCTCGAGCTCGAGGCGACTTGTATCTTCTGTGACAACCAGAGTTGCGAGAATTTTTTTGAGAACCCAGTGTTCCACGACAAGTCGAAGCATATTGAGATCAACTACCACTATATCCGGGATATGGTGCAGAGAGGAGCAGTGAAGCTCCAGTATGTAGCGACAGACGAGCAGATAGCCGATGTGTTGACCAAGCCGTTAGCCAAAGTGATGTTTGAATACTTCAGAGAGAGGTTTGGTGCTATCCAGATCGAGGTTCCTTTAAGAAGGGAGTGATGAGACCGGAAGACGCAGATGCACTGGAGTTGGTTCTCGCATGGTGGAAGATGCAGGTGGTCCTTGGGACGTAATGCACCTGGGGTGCTCCTGGCTGTACTCCCATGCTGGAGACGCTGAGAGGTCCACCAATCACAAAGACACTTTGTGTGCACCTAGGCTGGTTCTCACATGGTGGAAGACGCAGGTTGTCCTTGGGACGTAATGCACCTGGGGTGCTCCTAGGCTGTGCACCCATGCTGGTAGATGCAAGCTAACTGTTGGGAGACGTAATGCACCTGGGGTCCTCCTGGGATGTACCCACTTGGTGGGAGACGCAGGTGGTCTGTTGCGCATGAGTTGTGCATCTGGGCTGCTCTTCGTGTGTGATGATGAGATGATCTGGATACAATGAGATGATCTGGATACGATGAGATGATAGTAGGAGATGCAGGTGATTGCTGTGGCGATGTAATCTGTGGTCCTGGGTTGTACCTACTTGTTGGCTTGCTCATGGAGATGATGAAGACCTAGATGAGAGCTAGGTCTACATCCAGCATGACAAAGGGTTGGCTCTGTAGAAATTCTTATGACAGATAGATTCGAGAGATGTCACTAATCAATGATCAAGGAGATGAGGATTACTGCAGTAGCGACGATGATGATCCAGTGTTAATGATGATGTTCCAAAATTGAAGATGATCCAGCGATGATGATGTTGTCCAGAATTTGTGTCCAGATTGTTGATGGTTGTGGCGAGAGAATACCTTCCTAGTGAAGAGGGAGTGTTATTTTTGGGTTTTCCATTTTCTCCTTTATGGTTTCCCCAAGGAAAATTATTGTGTCTATTGTGTTTTGCTGTGCTTGTTATTCTTTCAGTTAAAGATCCTAATTAAACTGAATTAAAGTGCAAACTCTAACAATTCAGAGGATTTTTGTGATGCATCCCACACCTTCCAACACAGTTTGCAGCATTCAGTGGGGTCCACACACACTCCAGGCTATTATTTGGATATTTTATTGTGTTTATGAGGGGGGGACGATTTGGTCATTTGGTCACTTTATGATGTTACATGATCATATTATTTACTATTGTGCCATGGGGCCATGCTAGTGAAGGATATAATTACCTCCTAGCCCCACCATGTGCTTTTATTATGTGTCTTAGTCACTTGTCATGTGGTACGTCCCCCTTGGGCGACTTAGTGAGTGTACCCCCCTCTATTTATGAGTTGATCCATGTATTATTGTTCCAGCTCATCTTAGTCGTTGATTATCATCATTGTATCTTTTAATCTCAGCCACTCATTCAAAAAGTGGTTAGGGTTTTGGTCTCTCTCATTCTTATTTCAAGGAGGGACCCCCCCTCATTGTAAAGGGACTTTTGGCTCTTGGCTACTGGAATAGAAAATATATTTTGTGAGAAACTCTTGTGATCTTGGTCTGGATGTTTGGCTATGTTGATTAAAACTGCTTTTCCATTGCATTGAGGATCTTGGTGAATATCTTGCACATCTTTCTATCCATATTTTTATTTGCAGGTGAAGAGGATGACTTGGAAGAGGGGTGCACTGGCTGAGGACACTCACCTTGTCTCTCTCTCTCCGATCCAGTTAATTCAGGGAGTAATTTTGTCTTTTTACTACTTATTCTCTGTGTTTAATTCTTCATTTGCATCTACCCTCATTGTTGCTTGTTGATTGAGTTGATCTCCTTGGTTTTGCAGGAAGAGGGGGGCGCATTAGTGGATTTAGGCAATTCATGGAAGCAAGAGGACCAATGTTCCACCAAGTTTCCGGGACGTGGGGACGCGGGAGCGGGGAAACGCGGAAACGACATATGTAGAAGTACCCCCCAAATTTTAGGAAACGCCGAAGGGTACGTCGAGGTCTTCAACATAGGAAAATTTTTAAATTATAGGGGTCCCCACCCAGAATACTACAGAATTAAAAAAACTTAAAATTATAATTTAAGAGTTTAAATTTAAAATTATAGTTTAAAATTATAATGTCAATGAAATTTTGTAACAGTTTGAGTTTTTTTAATTTTTAATTTTTTAAACAACTGTTGTAAAATTTAAAAATTGAAAGATAAAAATTAAATTGAATATTAAAAAATTTAATGTAATTTAAAAAAAAAATGATAGCTGGTGGTCTGCCTTGCAATATACATCAAAGGTGGCTGATTAGGAGTCCAGGACCACCCCATTCTCACGAAAAATTATAAGCACGTACCATATAAAGTAAATATGATACATATAGAACTCTGGCTGCGCTGTGGACGAGCAAGATTTTACTTTTATGAAATGTAAATATTGGATTCTTAAGCTTATAATGGCCAGATTATTGAAGTCGAATTTCCTAGTTTATTAGTACCAGAACAGGGCCAGGCTCTTGCTGTATAAATTATCAGTATGTCGCATCGTTCTTAATTAGAAATTAGGGCTACCACCTGTTGTTATTAATGTTTCTTTTTCATTTTCAATCTCCACTGACCTTTCGCGGGTGGCTCGGGGCCTGTCCCGTGCCGCTGTTAGCATATGCTAACAGCGGCACGGGACAGGCCCCGAGCCACCCGCGAAAGGGCCAAAGGGCCGACACACCAGGTATCATTTTTAAAAAAATTCAGATCGATAAAAAATTAAACCTGCAACTAACCTGCAAGCTGGGAAAACGACCACAAACTCGCTGATGTTTCCGCCTTTTGAGGAAACGACCCCTCTGTGCGTTTCCCGCCATTTCCGGATTTGGGTACGCGGTGGAAACGTACCCAAACTCGTTTCCTAGTTTCCGAAACGCGTGGGAGCGAGGAAACTCGTTTCCGAGGTCCGGAAACGCGTACCCGTGTAACACTGAAGAGGACACATCAAATCTTCACTTGATCTTTGCAGGAGCAGTCCTCGTCATACCAGCATCCATTCTCATGGTCCAGGTAGGCCTACAAGGTACGTATTTTATTCCTCTAACTTACCCATCTATCATCTACGTTTAAACCCTAACTACAAATTCTTCTGAAAATTCTCTGGGTTTGATTACTTGGTTTACTGGAAAACCATTTCTAGGTTTTTACCATAAGGCCTATCCCCAGGTGGGTTCTCAAGGGCGTCACACTCTGAGGACTTCATCTGCCCCTTTTCCCTAGGCACTGATCCTTAACCCTTGCGCCCTCCTTGGTTTGCTTGTCTTCCGGGTTGTTAAACCCTTGTTTTCCAAGCTTGTGTACCTTGATACTGTCAAATCTACTTTCAAGTTGTGCTAGAAAGCCTTAACTCTCTAGATATACTGCTTGGGACCATTTTCCCCATTTTTTCTTCACGTTTCCCCAGGCAGTTGGATTCGATCATTTTCCCTAGCACTTGAATCCTGGATCCATTCTTAATCCTCAAGTCACTATGTCTAAACACTCAAAGTTGAATCTTATCTAATTTAAGCTTCCATAGTGTCCTTGTTCCTTAAATTAAGGGTTATTCACCCCTCACCTTATGTACCCTATTTTCATAGCTTAATCTGGTGATTGGGTTAGACCTCTCCTGTCGAGAGTAGATCAGGGTCTCCCCCTTTGCTATCTGTGGCTTGGGTAGCAAAAAGCGAAGAGTGCCTCGATTGGCGTGACAACCAATCCATCTTGGTAATCGAGGCCCTCTTGTGTCACCTCTTTAGTTGCCCACCTCCTCTACCGTCCTGTATAGGATTACCTTCAGGGGCACCTACAAGTTTTGTGATAACAGTCACCAGCCCTTTTATCTTACAATTCACATAGGTGATCTCCTTCTTCACAATTGTATGTTGAATTTGGGTGCTTCTATGAATGTTATTCCTTTGCAAGTTATGGAAGCCATGGGATTAAAGATTACTAGGCCATATGGGAACGTGTGCAGTATAGGCTCAAGACCAGTACAAGTTTTTGGTTTGATCAAGAACTTAAGAGCTGACCTATTTTCATGCCCTGATATATCCATGCTTATGGACATAGTAGTCATAGATTTACCCCCATTCTACCGAATGCTTCTATGTGGGAAGTGGTCTGCTCGATTAGGAGGCCATCTTCAGATGGACTTATCATACGCTACTATTCCTAACTCTGACGATGCATTAGTTAGGATTTATCGGGAACCATTCTATGATGGTCATTATTATCACATCTATGTTAGCTGGAGCTACCATACTGCAGACTATGCGGCCGAGGACCGCACAGTACCTTTTTTTTCCAGATCGGAGATCAGCTACCCTCAGATGAGGCATTTTTGTTCAGATTGCCCCTAGCAGATATATCAGAAGGGGCAGACAGTTGGACAGTGTCACACACATTGTCACTTACCATCTACCACAGGGTCACTTTTCCTTGCCAAGCTTTGACACAAGCCCATTTGAGACAGTTGCCTAGTCTTGTTCTGATCGAGACTATCACAGTACATTGTTGGTTTATTATATGCCCGGATTCAGCAGATATCCAGCTCAGAGACAGGTTCAGTAGCAGCAGGTATATGGTGCAACAGGTATTGCATTTGATGATTATTGCTCATGTTGTAGATTAGACTTATTTATACTTGTTAGTACACTAACTTTGCATGAGATGATATATTTGGTGATCTATCTATTATATGATGTGGTTGGGCCCCTGATGATGTCAGTCCACCCCTCCGATTAGACTTATGTATATGCACGCTGAGTCATGTCCTCTACACTTGGCATAGACTTGATCACTTAGTCCCTCTCGGTAGTTGACTTTAGCTCCATTATCACTTTCCCCATCCATCCGACTCATCCATGATACTTGCCCCCGACTTGGATTCTGATGTGTGATCCCGAGGACCCCTTTCCCCACTGATCTCTGAGTTTACCATGACTCCCTGACACCCTGTTTATTGTGCCTCGGCTCTTTAGTGTGTGAGATACACAGTTAGACCTGGGATTTGCTCCTGTCGGTTGCCCCCAATGTTGCAATGCAGTTAGGATTGTGTAGCCTCACCAGGTGTTCCCCATTGGTCATCGAAGCATGTATTGCTCACCCCCATTACCTTTGCAGTATGAGCACCATGTTTATATCTTTTGAGATATGTATGTAGCCCAAGAGGGCTTTGATGTAAATGAAGAAATGAAGAAATGAAATGTAAATCAGGCTAAAAAGGCCATTATGTTGTAAATGTAAAATCTAGCCAAAAAAGGGCTAAGTATGAAACTCATTGTAAAATCCATGCAATGTGTTTATCAACACACATGGATTCAGGTCAACCATACATGTCAGCATTTGTAGTGGTTATTCCTCACCTAGTCCCGCGGGACAAGGAGGTGAGAGGGAGCAAGGGACAAGCTCAAGATTGCCCCCTAGAGTCTCAAGTTATGGTTTGTCGGACACCCAATTTGGCGGCTCTAGAAAAGAACCTCACAGAGTCTTCGGATACAGATGTGAGTTGTGAGATACTTGTTAGATGACTAGTGGTGGTTTCCCTGCACTATACCCATTTGTGAGGCATCGCCCTTCCCCGTGTTCTGTCATGGCATACTTACCTCAGTGGACCCCGCTTTCCCGAGTAGTCCAAAGGGTCACATGATCTTCATCCTTGTCTTCCCATGTCCTTTGCCTTGTTGTCCACATCACTTAAAGTTAGCAAAGTGGTTAATTCTATAGATGTGCATAGCATTTTAGTCTTTTGGAGGTGGTGGGCCCACTTCACCGGGGCCTTGTATTATCTCTGGATTTAATGTATTTTTGATCACCATGTTATCATTATGTTGCTTAGTAATGTACTAACCTGTATAATTGAGCCTTGTCACTCCATGTTTGCATACAGGTATTCAGCTAGCACTATTGTTGACCAGATTTGACCTGGTCAAACTGAGTTGACTAGGCCAAAAATGGGCCTGAAAAAAATGTTGTGATCGAAATTTCGATTTCGATCAATTATTATCTACAGGGATCCCATATGAGCATGCAAGTGTCGGAATTGCAAAATACTGAAGCATTTGAGAAATTTTTAATTATTATTGGTCAACTTTGACCTGTTTTAATTAAAAATTGTGGATATTGGGCAAATAATGCCAAAGTGATGGATGTGGGTCGTTTGAGTGGTCATCCCTACTACTTTGGGGGTCCACGATCGCATTGCAACAAACGGTTCAGCAATCCGGGCACTAAAAGTGGGTCAAAAGCCCAAATTTCATCTTCAGCCATATAAACCAGCAAAAATTACATGGAAAATCAGAATTTGACTAAGGCAACTATAGGCAAATGGCAAAATCAGTGGTTGGCAAAGGTAAAGGTAATCTCTAAGGAAAAATGGTAATGTTTGACAATATATTTCAGCATTGTGGGGCCCTCCATTGGACAGCTCACACTAGAGGTCGAATTGCCCATGAGGGGCGTTTTTCTTTTACCTTGGCAAGTTCGATTTCATGTTTTTGTTGTATGTGGGACCATATGTATAGTGTTGGGGGGATAAAACCCCATATAGACACCCCCCAACATGGTTCCTTATGTTGTATGGACCCCACATGGGTCCCCTCTCCTCCTCTAGTGCGCTCTCCTTGGGCAATTTGCACCCCCACCTAGAGACAATCTCCGCCATTCGATTTTGATGGTTGGGGAGTGATCTCTACCCTCCATTTTGGGGGGAAACCTATTTTGGGAGTGGCCATTCTCTATAAGAGAAAGCACTCACTCTATTGTACTTCTTCTTGGCATTTTTCAGACTTGAGATTGAGCAATAGAGAGATAATTCTTCCAGATTTGCTTGTCATATGGTGGTGAATGCTTATGGTGATGATTGTTAGCTTATTGTTGGTGCATTGCTAAGTTATTTTGTGGTTTCTCCATCACTCTTTGGCCAAAAACGAATTGCAGGTGACTTGACCACTTGCGGAAGGCGCAGCGCTTGAGTTAGCAGCTCCTAGTTGCTTCTCTCTTCAGAATTTTAACAAAGGAAGTGAAACTTACTATTGTATCTCGCTTTTCCTCATTATTTGTCTTTCATTTGCTGATTTCCTTGAGTACTTGATATAGTTTCTGATTCATTCTCTCTGTGGCAGGTACAAGGGCGCATTGGTCAACTGGCTGCAACAAAAACGCAAAGGGAAAACGCACGATTGCTTGGCACTTGATCTCCGGGGTTTGTCTTCAACTCCAGAACGTATTCACCTTCATTATCCTAGTACCATCCTTGCTTGTCTCTTGTATTTCAATTTCATGTGCAAATGCTTAGCTGCAATCTACATAAAAAAAACCCTAAAAATTGATAACTTAATTTCTGACCGTAGGAACTAAAATTTCTCTTCAAACCCACTTATGATTTGTTCTTAAACGCCTAAATACTAAGTTTCATAGCTTTCCGACTCCATTAGCCCATAGATTTAGCACTGGTCACTTTGCCAAAAACGCCCCTCCAGGGCGTTTTTCTCTCTTAGCTGATTTGGGTCTTTTGGGGGTTTTGGGTACTCTTGATTTGGATTTGTATCTTCATTTCACCTTAGAAAATCAAGAGTCAATAGCTGGAAGTGAATATTAACACTAATTTTATGCTGCCCTAGGTCCACCAGTCTCAGAACCAATCTTTCCCTTGGGCAGATTTTCACTTATTAATCACTTCTTGCATTATTTGTTGCCTTAGTTGACTTTCAGCCATCTAAATCCATTTCATTTATCATAATCTATTGCTGGTCACTTATCATATTACCGTTATTTCATTGCTTGTGTCCATCAAGTAGGCTGAAACTAGACTCAGGAGCTCTTCTACACTCATTTCTTGTTTTTATCTCTCATCTTTTGGGTTTGGGTGTGTTTTTGTCTCTCGACCATAACTGGTTGAGCAGGGTCTCCCCCTTGACTTGGCTTTCACGCCTTGTCTAAAGTGACTGCAGCCTTGTCCGGTGTGACTTCTGTCCCTTGGATAGAGGACCTGGCTGTTGTTGGTTACACCTTCCTGGTTGCTCATCCTCTACCGTCCCTATTGGGATATCCCTCTATAGCAACTAGAGATAGTGTGATAACAGTCATCTTGACAGCTTCGAGGATGGTATCAAGAATACTTATGGTCAAGGGGAGCTATTGCCTGAGGGTATTTTTATGGTCATGGGTAGCCCTAGTGAGGATCATAGTACTGGAAGAGAAGAGATGTGGAGGTCCTTTAGCAATGTTGACTCCTCTGAGGAAGAAAATGATAGAAGTGAATTTGCTAGAGAGGTAAACCCTGAAATGCATCGTGGTGAAGTGTCTAAAGAAATTCAAACCTTAAATCAACCTAGTGATGTGGAGCCACTGAATGTTCAACCTAATCCCATCACTTAAGTAGATGATTCTGAGAAAATTTTAGAGTAGGTAAGACGATGTGAGCATGTGCCTAGAATAGTTAGGGAATTCCTCGCATTGGTTGATCATAATATTGAAAGAGAAAGACAAGGGCTTGATCACATTATTCCATGGACAAACCACAACGAAGGATCACATCCTTCCCCTATATGGGGAAGCGATGATGAACTGAATGAATCCCACTATTTTGATGTTTATGATCATTTATCTCATATGTCTTTGGAAGATGGTGTATTGAGGCAAGTTAATGATGACTCTATGAGTTGGCAAGAGCATGCCTTGGTACATGATACCCCTGAGGGAGAATTTTCACTGAATAACCTTGCAATCTTTCAAGAAACTCCCCTTGTCACCACTACAACCAACGAAAGTGAGCTATCATTGAGATATCCATTATTGAGAGATATCCCTAGTTTCTTATTACCCCGTGAGTTACCTAGTGGTGAGGGAAGTGTACGCTCTAGTGATTTGTCTCACATTCCTACCCCCTTGCCAACATTCTTAGAGTTGGAAGCTCAGAGATCTCAAGACATGGCTTTGAATCATCCAACACCACCCACAATTCATCCTTCAAGTCTAGAGAGCATGGTCGTTCCAATCCCATTCGGAGAAGGTAGTAGTAGAAGCAATTAAGATAATAATATACCATCTCCCTTGGAAGAGGAGGATGAAGAAGTTGTCAGAGATTTTTGGAATGTGGGAGAAACTCCCAAGTATATTATTCACCCACAGAATGAAGAACGAAGAGAAGAACATGAAGGAAGAAGAGTGATTCGGGAAGTTTTTATTGGTAGTGTAGCCATTCCTTTAGATGGTGGTCCTCCCATATTTGATGCAGTTCCTCCTTGAAGGAGCTCTAGAATAGTTACCCCTCAACCGCAATACCGTGTTGATGTTCATCCTGTCTCGATCCGTAACATTGAAGTAATCCATGAATCTGTGAATCGTCATATATTTTCTAGCGATGATAGGATCATAATGCCTAACCATATATTCTACACAAGATCCAGGGGATTAGATGATATTTGGGTTGGATCTTTCACGATAGAGCGCTGCCTGGGCAACATGTGTTTCCTCGCCACTGGGAGTGGACAGCAGATTTTGCTACCTATAAATCAAAGAGAGTTGAGGGATTACATCCCTAACTTGACTTAACTTCAACTTCACTTGCCTGTTTAGTTTAGAGTAGGTAGGTCTCTGAATAAGCTCACTTGAGCAGTAATTAGTGTTTTTTGCCATTGAGTCTGGCATCTTGCTTTTCTTTTCTTCACCATTGAGTCTGGCCCGTGTTGTCTTTATGTTTTCCTAAGCTTTCTTTATTCCCTACATCATAAATAAAACTTGTTAGTTATTAGATCAGTATTTTACTTTCATGCATCCTCTTTCAGCATTTAATAATGTAACAAAACTTGATTTTATGTCTTAGGTTAGAATTTTATTTCAGTTCCAGTATTTTATTTGTATACCATACATGCTGCTCGAGTAGTGTCTGCTTTCATGTGCATAGGAACAAGTACTTTTTTTATGATGAAGCAGATTAAATGGGTGCAGGATTGATGATTGATGCAGTGAGTGTTGGGGACCAAAGATTTCTGAAGTTGTCAAGCACCCTCTCCCTTAGAGCACTTGTCCCAGCTGGAGCCAGATGTTATCACATCCATAGTAGCAGGGCTACCATGATTTCAGATCAGTTTCCTGTATATTTTTGAGCCAGTCCTTTACAATTTTTTGATGAGATCAGCCTATGATGAGCAGTATTTTTTATGATCACTCACATATATTAAGTGGATCCATAGTTTGCATAGTTACAGTCTCATTCCAGGACTGAGCCCCATGACCCCAGGTCGGTGACTGAGATAGCCATTCCTCTATCATCCAATCCAGATTGACGACAGTGCCCATGATATATTCAAATATAGTGCTTCAGTGCGGATCAAGTAGTTCAGATAAGGGACTCAGATATATGATCCAGCAGATATATTTTGGTACATGTGGGTTGTTCATGTGCTCTTCCTCTTATCTAGGTAGTTTATGACTGGGTATATTATGATGGTTGTTGGCTCAAATTATTTGCTGCTTACTTGTTGTTTAGATTAAAAGTGGTTGGTTACTATTAATAGGAGGTTCCTGAATATACTCGTTGGTCATACCCTTACTCCATGAAGTATTGATTTGTCCATTCCCTTATTTTAGGGCCTTTGCTATCCATGGCACCATTAGTCATTCTCTTCGTCCATACTCCATACGTTCCCTTCCAGTTTTGGTTTTATCCCGACTCACACCTTAGCTAGTGATCTTGAGGACTTTCCCCACCTAGACCTCTGTGTTGGATAGATTCCCAGTTTACATTGTGTCTCGGCTCTGGAGTGTGTGATTTTAGTGACAGTGGTTATTCTCCTCTAGCCCTTGAAACCAAGTATTCCTACAAACAGTGTTGCCAAACACTAGAGCATCGGATCTTAAATGCTATATCTAAGGGATGCTTAGTCAACAGAAACAGTGTTCCTAAACACTAACCATGCATATCTATATTAGCTAGTCAATGGCCAAGGGACGCGCACTCACCCTTTGTATGGTGTAAGGTCGTTTGCCCCTACAAGGCAACAGGGTGGACACTCCATCGCACCTATGGACGGTGGCGGGCAATGGAGGTCATACCGAGACATTATCTGAGGCCTGCCAGGCTATTCAGGGAACCTACTCTTGGAGGCTGGCTATTGAAAATCTATAAAATGAAATAAATGTGAAATCTTAAGTGTAAAAGCTGACAAATAATAAATTGCTAAAAGGTTGCTTGTCTAGAGTCAATTGGAAGCATGCTCATCACTCTACCCATTTGTAAGACACCACCATTCCTCGTGTTATCTTCTATCTAGTATATGTCTAGGTGGTCTCCCTAGTTCCTTCATCCGAGAGATTGCAGTGTTGAGGTTGTTGAGTCCTTCCCATAGCCTAGCCTTTGTTTTTCCACCTTCACCCATGGTTAGCAAATTGTTCAAGTCAGTAAACGAGTATACACTTGAAAATCTTGTTTTTAGTAGCTAGTTACTTTGATCTAGGCTTATATTATTTATATTATTTACATGCTTACGCCAGTGAAACATCATTCTATGCTTTGGTCTAGCTACTGATATAATTGAAGGAGCATATCATAACCATTTGTACTTGCAGCAGCAATTTTTCATGGTCTGGATCATTCTTGACCTGGTCAACCCAGTTTGACCAAGTCAACTCTTGAGTCCAGGATGAGTTTGGGCAGACAGTGTTCGAGATGCATTATTCATGGCCCATATGTGTCCATTAGATGATTCCATGCATCCGACAACAGTTTCAGATGATGGTTTGATGGATTTTTATGATTATTATTATTTACGGACCATTATTTTTATTATTCCAAGCATGGATGAGCTTACAGAGGTATCTTTTGATGGTCACATGATGTATGAGTACTCATTCCTAGTGGATTTGAGCATTCTGAGTTCTTTGGTGCACTCAATTATACGTTTCGAGCACTTACAGGTGATGATATGGTCAGATTGTTGCTTTTCTCTAGTCTGCCATGCAGAAATGGCCTGTCCAGCACTTGCATTGAGCTAGGACGTTCTCCTAGGGCGCTACAGAAGGAGATAGGGGTCCAGCTAGTCGTTATTACCATATTACCCCATCCCCAGACATTTTGGTACAGTCAGATTTGTGTCTGAGACAATTGGCAGTGAGTTGCAGCCATTTTTGTACTTTCAGAGGTGGTTTTCCGGCAGAGGAATGGCTCATTGAGGAAATCGATTTGGCTTAGTGGGGCAAGGAAATGGCATAACATTGGTCCGGGATTTTTTCATGATGATGTCCACACCTTCTAGCACTTGTCCCGGCATCAATGGAGTCCACATGTCACAGTATTCGTCATTTTGGATATTTTATTGTGTCTTTGAGGGGGCAACGATTTGGTCATATGGTCACTTTATGATGTTATATTGTCATATTATTTGTTGTTGTGCCATGGGGCCATGCTAGTGAAGGATATATTACACCTCCTAGCCCCACCATGTATTTACGTCATATGTCTTACTCATCATGTTGTGTGTTCCCCTTGGACATTTTAGTGAGTGCGCCCCCCTCTATTTATGAGTTGATCCATGTATTGTATTTCAGGCTCATCTTAGCCGTTGATTATTATTGTTATATCTTTTTATCTCCACCACTCATTTAAAAAGTGGTTAGGGTTTTGGTCTCTCTCATTCTTATTTAAGAAAGAAACCCCCCTCATTCTAAAGTGACTTTTGACTCTTGGATTTCCGGCATAATAAAAATATTTTTGCAAAAACTCTTGGAAGCTTTGATGAATGTTCTTGCAAGTGATTGTAAAGTCTTTTCTCTTCGACATCATTGTGGATCTATCTCTCTCCATAATTATTTTGCAGGGGCCATGTGGTAGTGAAGGAGGACGATTTGAAGGGGGCACTATTGTGGGGAAACCCCATATCTCTTCCTCTAGACGTTTTGCATCTCAGGGAGTATTTTTATTGTATCTTATGATCATATTCATGCTCTTTGATTTATCTTCATTGTCGTATAGTTTACTTCTTGTTTAGATCGATTCTGACATTAGATCGTTTTGGCAGGAGGGGCGCATTGGCTATCTTGGAGCATAGCGATTTCACTTGGGGAGGTTGGATCTCACTCTAGATTGCTTCGGTTTGGGAAGATCATCAATTTGCAAGGCGGCTACAAGTATTTCCAGGTGTGTTTCAATTCATTTTTGTTGTTACGGGGCCCATTCCAATTGTCACTATTAAAACCCTCATTTCGTAGATCTGATAGATCTGGCGATATTTTGGGATTAATCTTTAAAACCCACTTTAGAAATAATTTATAAACGCTAGATCTAAAATTTGAACTTAATCCGACTCCATTTTGCCCTTGGATCTAGCACTAGTCACCTCTAGGTGGGACGCCTCCAAGCACAATGATATAATACGAGATCCCATTTTCGTCTCTTTTGTATCTTCATATATTTTCCATTATGAAGTTTAACAGAGTCCGAGTGGATATATAGAGTACAGTGTGTGGTCTTTCTACATTTCATACAAACTACAAGTTTTTACTTTGCTGCTCATTTATCAGGGGTTGCCACCAAAATCTTGTTTGGCAAAAACTGGTTTCATGAGCACCCAATGCCCAGTTTGCTGGAAAACAAAGTCTTTGAAGCACATTTTGTGGAAATGTCGGATTCCCAGAGGTTGTTGGAAGCAGATACAGATGCAGGTTTCTTTTCCTCTTTGTGGTGTTATCCACTGGAGGGGTGTCAAGCTGGGTGACTCCAAACAGTTAGTAGTTTCAGCATTTATGGCATTGTGGAACTGCCTCAAAATAACTACTTTGTTCTCTATCTAGAAACTAAGGTGTCAGTGTCTTTTTGCCAATGAGGTTAGTTATGTGTCTACCTTCTATAAGATTTGGCGGTAGGAAGTATGTAATCAGCCCCATGCCTAGGTTATCTCTAAATCAAGGATGCCTACATTCTTGATGCTTTAGCCTATTCTGATTGATTTCTTCTTTAGTAGCATTGAGCAAGAACTTTTGAATTTTTTTCCATCCACCCATTGTTTATACTCCACGATTCTGTCCTCTATAAATATTATAAGTATAATATAATAAGTACTTTTCAAGAAAAACGGCAGCAAAATATACTATACACAATGCAAAAACAACAATCTTTGGAATGAATGACTTTTATATAGATTGGAAGGCAATGATAGCTACAAGCAAGTCAAAAGAAATCAAAAAATTTGTTATAACGTATATTCCATTTCTTTCAATAAAAGTGGAGCCACGATTGGAAATAGTGTTGATGAAATCCAAAGAATCCGCATGATTCCAGTGTTGCATCAAATGTTCATGCTACTCTGACAACTCGTGCAGAATCAATCTCAACCAAATTGGCCAGCGAATATCAAACCTCCACCATAATATTAAATATTTCCATTGTGGATGTCAATGTGACAATGCTAAGTTGTTAACCACTTCATTTCACTATATTAAGGCTAAAATCGTGTGACTTGTGCAGACTCGGTTATCATGTGAGAGAGATTTGCCTAAAATTATTAGTGAAGGTTAAAAATGTCAACATGTTTGCAGTGACACCAAAAGCTTCCTGAGTTGAAATGTGGCAAATAGAGCACATCCAAAATGTATGCCCTCATGATGTTACATCAAAGATCCATAAGAATGCTGTACATGAGCAGTAAAAGGGAATCTTACAAATGTATTCTGTTTAATCGGATCTAAAGCAAGGAACAAGGAAAACATAAAAATGGAATTCACATTGAGGAGTCTAGAAATGCAGAGGATAAAATTCCACTGCAACTGCAATTGTAATTGTCCCTGGCAGGAGTTGCTGTCATTAATAACTCATGCACCACACAAAATGGTGGAGACTAGCAAACAGAGTTATTCTTACATTCATGCAAATAAATTCAATTTAACTTTCTGTCAATCATCTATTTTCAATGGAATTGTAGAAAAGCTTAGATTTAAGTGTTTTCATTTAAACTATCCTTTTCAAATGAACATAACAAAAACGAATTATAATTTCATTTCGCCTTCGAAATTTTCCTTTCAAAAAAATTGACATATAGTTTTCTCATTCTGAATTGCATCCTTTTAAATAAGGGGACTCAGAGTGTTTGCGATTTGGTATAGAATTTGCCCAAAGACATAAATAGGGCATTATTAAATGTAGATATGTTCATGTCATTCACCTATCGCCACAAGCAATCAATACCCCACCAGACTTGATTTGCATCACAAACCTCCTAAAAGCCTCTTGTACTGAAGCCTGTTTGAAAACCATAAAATGACTAATAAAAATAAGAAATTAAAAAATATAGTGTATCCTTGAAAATATCTAAGCAATGTGATAATAAATTGTGACACCTCACCTCATCTTGGAAAAAATCGACATGTTCCCATTCAACATTAGTGATTATAGCAAATGATGGAGAAATTCCTAAAAAGCATTCCTCATATTCATCGGCCTACAAAACAAAAGTTACAAGAACTTGTAACCAAAAATGTAAGTGGGAGAATTTGAATTAATTTCTTTAAAAAGGAAATCCAGTTTCCTTTGGTGCCTCATGAATACCTGATAACCATTTCAAAAATGAGAACAACGTTGAAAACATTTTTTTAAAAATGTCCAAGGTGACAAGAAAAGGTCAACATGACTAATTAGTATATGGGGGCAATGCCCAAGGCACTTATGTCTTGTGCCTACATCATAATTTAATATGGTCCAAAATTTACAAGTGTCATGCCAATTTCATCAGTACAGTGAAACTAAAATCAAATATCCAACATCTACCAACCTCCCATGAGTACAAAAATATCCAAGGCCAATTGCATAATACCATCTCCCAAGGGATAACTAAAAGCATTCACACCTAATTGAGAAATACAATATAACATCTCCTAATTGCATAATGATATCATGCTGCCTTTCACATTCTCACTTTTTGACATCCCTCCTCATAAAAAGTTACCACTACTTACCTATAGAATCCGCCAATCAATAAGCACTTGTTTGGTTGTAAGTGTTGAAAAGTTAACTAGGAAAATTGTTGGACCCTTAACCTTGCTTCATGCGGAAGAAAAACTATTTTTTAAGTTTGCATGTGGAAAATGTGAGCATGCATTTTTTTAATGCGGAAGTGTAAATTTGCATGAAACACTAAAAAGGTGATCAAACGATAAAAAGAGTTGAGAAGGCAAAAAGGGGGTGCAAAGGTGATTGTGAGAAGCAATTCAGTCGAGAAGACAAGAGAGGCTCGATGCATGAATAGGGGCGCACTTTTGAGATAGAGAGGGAGCATTCCAGGCAGAGAGTGGGTGCAGATCTGAGATAGAGAGGGCGCACTTCATCTAGAGATCAGAGAGGGTGGATTGATCAGTTGCAGAGATTGTTTATGAGAGGGCGAATTCATCAGCAGAGATATAGAGGGTGATTTGCAGCAGTGGAAAAGGGAGAGAATCCAGGAAGAGGGGGAGAAAATCCCAAGGAGGTCTTCAACAGGGATAACACAGGAAATCCGAGGCTCAAATTTCTGAAATAAGTTTGTGTGAATGTTGTGTATCAGATCTATGTACTTCTTCTGAAAGATAATAAAATACTTCTACTCTCTCTCACTGGTTTCCCCGAAAGGGTTTTTTCCAGGGTCACATTGACCAAAAACTTATGTGTCTATGTTATATGTGTGATTACTATTGATTAAAAGAGTAAATAGATCTCATGCGTTTCCAGTTATAGATTATTGTCTATGCTTATCTGTTATCTGGGCAACAGGATTGTGTTGGGCATTAAACATATGTACTAGAGAGACTTGAAACCGGGTTGGGATCTGAGATTTATGAAAAATTTACATGGTATAAGAGCGCAGTGAAAGATCAGAGCAATACACACACCAGATCTACCAGATCTAAAGAGCAGATATCATATATGTAAGCGCGACTAGATTTATCAAATATACGAGAGCAGTGTCGAAATCTGTGAGAAAAACATCAGATCTGTGAAAGGAGAGTCCAGATCTGTGAGAACAAGCATCAAATCTATCAGATCTGTGAGGGTAGACAGCAGATCTATTAGATCTGTGAGAGCAGAGTTCATATCTGTGTGAGCAGAAATCAAATCTGTCAGAGAAAACCCTAGATTTGAGAAAGAGAGGGTTAGCTTGTTCATCGAGGCAGAACTTGGATATATTTCAATTGAGAGGATCATGGCTATAGGTTTGAGGTTGAGGACAGGTTAGATGGGGTTGGAAATTTCAGTTAATGGAAGGAGAGGATAAGTATGCTTCTGCAAGAATGTGAGTTGTGGTATATAGTGAACAACACAAGCAAAACTAGTGGTGGTGCCTACAGATGCTACAACTTGGGCAGCTTTTGAGAAAAAGAACAGAAAGGCTAAGACCATTATCCTTGATGCCATCAAGGACCATGTTATTCCGCATGTGACAGGCAAGGACAATGCATATCAGATGTCGTATTCCTTAACCAAGTTGTACCAGAGTTCCAATGAGAATCGAAAGATGGTACTAAAAGAAAAACTGAATAGCATCAAGATGATCAAGACTGAGAATGTTGCTACGGATCTTATCAAAACCACTTAGGTGAGAGATGAGCTTGGCGTAGTTGGGGAGGTAGTTGCAGACAATGAGCTAGTGCGAACAGCATTGAATGGGTTAACCAAATAGTGGGCAGTGTTCGTGGAGGCTGTTGTGACAAGAGAGAACCTACCCAAGTGGGATCGGCTTTGGGATGACTTCATTCAAGAAGAAACCCGAAGAGGATTGTGCAGGGCAGTTCGTTGACAGGAAATTGTGAGGAGGATGTGGCACTTGTAGCGAAAGGCAAGAAGAAATCCAAGAAGGGTCCCAAGGGTGGGGCAAAGCAGCAGGGTGAACAAAAAAAGAATATGAGCAAGGTAAAGTATTTTGCCTACTGTTACCAACTATTTTGTACCATAGTTGGATTTGTTGTGAGCCGTCAAAGTTATGAACATGTTCAATGTTCATCGTCAGTGTTTAGAAGTCCAAAAGTCATTTGCAGGGTCAAGTTTGGCCCCTTTGTAATAATTGCATGTCCATACCCCCATGGGGAATTCTAATAAGTTGGTCTAAGCATGGTCTTTTTGTAAAAGGCTTAGCCTACCTTAAGTTTAGCTATCAAGGGGATACTCCAGAGTGTTTTTTCCTTAGGAATTATGCGTTGCGCTTCAGTGGCGTACAATTCCTGAGTTTTTCACTCACACCTCCAAAGCTGGACTATTTTCCATGGTGGCCGAACCTTAGGAGGTTATTAAAGCCTAGGTGTCTATGTATTTTTAACATGCTAGCCATCGATAATGAGTCATATGGACATGCACTAGGTCCCCTAGGAGTTTGAGTTCATTCTAGAAAAAATAATTTTTTCCGTAAAATTAGACCATTTTTAATGGTTTAATTGGAAATTTTCAAATTGTAATAAAAGTATGGTCTGGAGGCAGAATTTGGCGCAAGGATGCTCGTTTTCACGCTCAGAGCATCCTCTTTAACCTAGGACACACTTTCCTAGGTTTAGGGCGATTAAATTATCACTTCTGGCATTTTTTCTTAAGGAGACGACAAAATGACATAGAAATGCTAAAAGTGCTACAAATGGACACTAAGTGACCAAGTTAGGAAATCGAAAAACATGTTTAAAACATGTGGGGAAAAGGTGGCAAAGTAATATCTTATGGAGGGAGACCTTGTTAAAGTGGATAGGCACATGTTTTATAAAGTCAAACTTGGAGGAGCGAATATATCAAATTAAAGGAGCGCCCCTCTCCTCACGTGTGGGCATCATTCCCATGTGTGGTAGCTCATAGCAATTGGTTGATGATTCCATAGTGAAGAGGGGCGCCCCTCTCATGAGGTGGCAGCCACCTCATCACATCCCAACAACCAAAACTTGGTTAACATATAGTTCAACGTTCTGTTATCTCCTCATTCAATGGGATGTGCACCTCCTAAAGCATGCACTCCCTCCTCTTGTATTTGGCTATAAAAGCAAGGCTTGCTCCTCATTATGGATGGAATGCAAGGAACCTCTGCCTATATTGTAAATGTTATTTGCTTATCTTTCATATGAATAAAGTTGAGACTTTGGAGGTCAGTTTGATGATGCAAGAATCTTTGTGGTGAATTTTTTGCTCATAAACCGAGGTGATATCTGTTTAATCATTCTTCCTTTCATGCAAGTGTTGAATATTTAGCTAAAGACGATTATATGCTAATCCTTAGAATAGACATTTGAAGTTTCAAGTTGTTTATTTATGTGAAGTTACCTAAGATCTAAAAGTTGCATTTTGTAGTCAGTTATACTTATGCACTTTTTATTTTATTTAACAAATCATACTAGATCTAATCACTTGTTTGAAGGTTTTCTTAGTTTTGCAGATCACCAATCTTGGAGTAGAGATCGGAGCTCAGTTGCATCTTATCTTTCTCCATCATTTTATAAATCTAATACTCTCTTGTATTGCAGGCGCTCCATTTCTCAAATTCATTCAAGCTTGGGCTTGAGCATTTCCTTCTTCCTTCATTAAAAATTTCAATCAACAATCTTATTTCCCTTTTTTGTTAAAAGAAGCAAGTAGATCTAAGCTTGTAAATTTCAAATTTTAAAAATCTACTTAGCTCAAACATAGATCCAGAAAGCTTAAAGAATTATAGTAGATCTAGATTTATGTTCTTTAATACTTGAAGCAATATTTTTTCCTAATTTTTGGCAAGTATTAAGATTGTATTCTTATGTGCTTTAACTAACATACTAACACATTAACAAAAAATTATGCTTGCAGGTTTTTAGTTTTGTTTCACAGGAAAGCAAAAACAAGAGGCAAAATTTTGGAGCGTGAGCCATAAAAAGGCTTCTCCTTCACTACCATATTTTTCCCTAGCTTGTTTCAATCTTAAAGTCTCTTGAATCTCACTCTTTGTGGATCAAGAGCGCTCTCTATCGGAGAGTTAATTAATTTGTAATAAGTTCAATAAAAGAGCAAGTGGATTACGGCTCCCACATCCTTCTTTCCCCATTTGGGGGAAGCCTATATCTGTCAATTTTACTATTTTCTTTCTTAGAGTAGTATCAAGCTAGGCTAGTTTTCATGCTTGCAAAGTTGAAATTAAATCGAATCTTTACTTAAAGTTTTTCTTTTGCAAATTCAAAGTTATTTAAGTTTTGCTTTCAATCTTTATATTAGATTTATCTCATGCTAAATTGAATACTAACCCCCTTGCTTTCCCGAGTAGGTCTTTGAGCTAAAAGAGACTCTTGGGTAGTAATTAGAGAATAGTGAAGATTGGAGTTCGTTGTGAGAAGCTATACAAGCTCAGTTTTCAGCTTCATCGTGCCTTGACGCAAAGCAGCAGCTGAGACAATTGTGAGTTATGTGAGTTATGGCACAAGAGGATGGTTCATTTGCCCCAACCAACATTGAGGATTTTGAGGGAGATGGTGACAAGTCTGCCAGAGTTTACCATAGAGAACAGTGATGTGTGCAAGGGGTGTGCACTTGGAAAGTATGCCAAGACTACTTTTCCAAGCAGTGACAGCAGAGCAACAAGGACACTAAACTTGGTACATTTAAACCTTTGTGGTCCAATGTCCACTATATCATTGAAGGGTTACGAGTACTATGTAACCTTCATTGATGACTTCTCCAGGAAGACCTGGATTTACTATAAGGAGTCGCAAGAAGTCTTGCAAAGGTTCAAAGAGTTCAAATCTCTTGTGGAGAACCAGACAGGGAGGAGAATCTAGGTGTTGCGGTCAGACAATGGGGGTGAGTATACCTCCAAGGAGTTCAATGAGTTTTGTGCACGGGAGGGAATCAAGAGAGTTGACAATACCGTACACCCCACAGCAGAATGGGGTGGTAGAGAGGAAGAATACCTTTCTTTCTCTGGGCAGAGGCTTGTAACACAGTAGTGTGCATTCAGAACAGGAGTCCCCATAAGGTTTTGGGGTGCAAGACTCCTGAAGAGGATTTCTCAGGAAAGAAGCCTGAGGTTGGGCATTTTAGGATATTTGGATGCCTTACATACTCACATGTCCCCTCAGAGAAGAGGACAAAATTGGAGCACATAGCAGAGAAGGGAATCTTTGTACAGTATGACAAGACTTCGAAGGCCTACCGCATATCTATTCCTGCGAGGAGACAGACTGTCGTGAGGCGGGATGTGAGATTTTTGGAGGACAGGGCTTTCAGGAAATCATGTGAGTTGGAGAAGGGGGAGCAGCAGGATCCCACTCCTTAGGATGGTACAGTGCAGAGTTCGGCTTCATACAGTTCAGGGTCACATGTATCAAGGGTAACAAGTTCACAGGTGACGGGTTCCCTAGGTACAAGTATAGGCACAGGTACAAGATCATAGAGCAGTGGTCAACCAGTTTCAAGTTCACGAGCTCCAAGGTCGCAAACCATTGGTGTTACATCATCAAGTACATAGTCTCAAGCGATTGATTGGGATGAGCAGTATCAGTTCCCTCCACAAGAGGTTACTTCAGGGAAGAGGAAGCCCAAGTGGCTTCAAGATACCTTGAAGGAAGCTCAAACTGTGGGGACTCCCAAGAGGACTATGAAAGAGAGTAAGGTGCCTGAGAGGTTTTGTAGCTATTTGGTTATGGTGAGCAGTATTAGTGAGTCTGAGCCATCTTCTTATGAGCAAGCACCAAGCAAGCAAGTCTGGAGAGATGCCATGGTGGAAGAGTATGCTTCCATCATGAAGAAAGATGTTTGAGACGTTGTGCGAGACCAGAGGGGAAGTCAGTGATGACTTCCAAGCGGCTCTAAAAGAAAAAGTATGTTGCGGATGGCAACATTAAGAATTACAAAGCTAGGTTTGTGGCGAGGGGGTTCTCATAGGTAGAGGGAGTCGACTATGATGAGACCTTCGCTTCAGTGGCTCGATATACTTCGATCAGAGTAGTCATCTCCATTGCAGCAGAGATGGGTTGGAAGATCCACCAGATGGATGTGAAGACAGCGTTTCTGAATGGACTCATACAGGAGGAGGTGTACATAGAGCATCCAGAGGGCTTTGAGGTGCATGGGAGAGATTCTCATGTGTGAAGGCTGAGAAAGGCACCGTATGGGCTGAAGCAAGCTCTGAGAGCTTGGTATTCAAGGATAGATACCTACTTGCAGCAGTTGGATTTCCATAAGAGTGAGGTAGATCCCAATGACTACTTCATCATGGTTGATGGGTAACCACTCATTCTGGTACTGTATGTGGATGACTTGTTTATTACAGGACCAGAGAAACTCATATCCGTTGCAAGAGCGATCTTGCTTCAGATTTCGAGATGAAAGACATAGCACTAATGCATTACTTTTTGGGTATGGAGGTTTGGTAAGAGAATGGGCATATCTTTCTGGGACTAGGAATATATGCAGTTGACATTCTGAAGAGATTTCAGATGGAGGACTGTAGGCCTATGGCCACACCTATGACAACCAACTGGAAGAAACTGGTAGCTTCTGAGGGTGGGTTGGTTGATCCCACTAGGTATCGTCAACTTATTGGATCACTGATGCATCTGGTCAACACTAGGCTAGATCTATGTTATGCTGTCAATACATTAAGTCAGTATATGGTGGAGCCCAGGAGTGTGCACTGGGTGGCAGCAAAGCACGTGCTCAGGTATCATCGAGATACAGTGGACTATGGACTAAACTACGAGAGAGGGGATGGAATACAGTTGAGTGGCTATACAAATTCTCACTGGGCAGGTAGTGCAATGGACAGGAAAAGCACCTTTGGGTGTTGTTTCAGCTTGGGTTCGACAGTTGTGTCATGGCTCAACAAGAAACAGAAGTCAGTGGCACTGAGTTCTGCGGAGGCAAAATATATGGCAGCAAGTCTAGCTAGCTGTGAGGCCATTTGGCTTCACAAGATGCTAGTTAGTTTATTTGATCAGCAGTTGAGGCCAACTGTGATTTACTATGACAATCAGAGTTGCATGAAACTCACGGATAATCTAGTATTTCACTACCGGTCCAACCATATTGAAATCATATACATTTCATCTGAGATCATGTTCAAAGGGGAGCAGCTGAGCTTCAATATGTGCCTACAGGTGAGCAGGTAGCGGTCATTCTCACGAAGTCACTGATGAAGGGCAAGTTGTTTATTTTAGGCACAAGCAGCAAAACACTTTCCTCGTTAAGAGGGAGTGTTGAAAAGTTAACTAGGAAAAGTGTTGGACCCTTAACCTTGCTTCATGCGGAAGCAAAACTCCATTTTAAGTTTGCATGCGGAAAATGCATATGTGCATTTTTTTTAAGCGGAAGTGTAATTTTGCATGAAACCTTAAAAAGGTAATCAAACGATAAAAAGAGTTGAAAAGGAAAAAAGGGGGCACATAAGGTGATTGTGAGTAGCAATTCAGTCAAGAAGACAAGAGAGGCTCAGTGCATGAGCAGGGACGCTCTTCTGAGATAGAGAGGGCGCATTCCAAGTGGAGAGTGGGAGCAGATATGAGATACGGAGGGTGCACTTCATCTGGAGATCAGAGAGGGTGGATTGATCAGTTGCAGAGATTGTTTCTGAGAAGGCGAATTCATCAGTAGAGATAGGGAGGGTGAATTGCAGAGAGGGCGATTTGCAGCAGTGGAAGAGGGAGTGAATCCCAAGGCATTCAAAAGGAAAAGGGGGTGCAAATCACAAGAAGGTCTTCAAGTTTCAACAGGGATCAAGCAAGAAACCTAAGGCTCGGATTTTTGAGATAAGTTTGTGTGAATGCCGTGTATTAGATCTATGTACTTCTTCTGAAAGATAATAAAATACTTCTACTCTCTCATTGGTTTTCCCACAGGGTTTTTTTGGGGGTCACATTAACCAATAACTTTTGTGTCTATGTTATATGTGTGATTGCTATTGACTAAAAGAGTAAATAGATCTCGTGTGTTTCCAAATATAGATTATTGTTTATGCTTATATGCATAGAAGAAAGAATTGTCGAAAAATCAGCGATGTCCCAAAAAATCGCGAGACTTTCGACAACCCGATTTTTTCGGGCGAAATTTTCGCGATTTTTTGACAAAGTCGGGCATCGCGATTTTTTGAAAAATTCGGCAATTTTTTCATAAAAATTGCGCCATGATCACAAAAATCATCGGGCGTCTATCGGAATGGTTAAAGGCGATTTTAGATGTTTTTTTGGGTCATTTTGACTTGGAGAACGAGCAGAGTCGACGATTAGTCTACTAGATTCCACATTGGGCGAATTTTTGGGTTCACATCTGCACATTCCAAGCAAGGAGGGTGCATGCTGCAGTCAACATTACACTTGAGTCTCCTTCAAATCGTGGTCTCCAACAGCGTTTGAAAGACGACCAGTTAGGACGCAACAAGAGGTCGCATTCTTGGCCACTTATTTGTGAGGTCACGACTCACAACCCCCAATTCCATCCACAGGTTCATCCACAAGGGCGTGAAGGGTTAAGTGAAAGTCTACAACACATAGGTTAGTTTTTATTTTTTTATTTTTTATTATCAAATATTCAAATCCATCTTACTTTGAAAGTTTGAAGTTATAAATCCATGCTTTTGATGACAAATTAAAGGAAATCTCCAAACAATAATGATATAATCCATTACCCTCCAAAAACCTCCTACAACAGTTGAGTTAATGAACCCAAAGGACAAACATATCAGCAGGCATCTGAAGCCTCCTCCATATAAAATTTTCCATGAAATAAATAAAAAAATACCAAGACTGAAAGAAAGACTTATTTTCAAACTTCAAATTGCAATTAAATTCATGGAAAACAAGAATTGTCATAAATATTAAAGACGTTAGTTTTCAATTACAAGTCTACTATGTCTAATAACATATTTTGTTGTCTATTGAAATTTGAAAATAACAAGTTGCATAAGATATGATTACAGTTACAGCCCACTATAGAGAGTCTAAAGTTGAACCCCCTCATCCTCAAAAGCATTTGCAAGTTGTTCAAGATTCCACAGGGCCACAACCCCTTTCCACAAAAAAATTTAATGTGACCGATCACAATCCACTAATCCTTGATATCATTCAACAAAACAAATAATCTAGATTTTAGAGGACTGTTTTTTTTAAGTTTAACTTTAAAGTTTAAAGTTTTAAACCAGCATGTTGTTAGTCTTTTCCTATCGTGGTTTAATGTTTTTTTTTGCTTTTTTGTGCCTCAGGTTTGATTTTTGAAGCTATCCATTTCCATTGCAAAAATGCCAAAGGCATTGGACCCATTTTGCCAATATGGGGAACCTAAAGATGGAACAAACCAGTAGTGATTAAATTGCAAATTGTGTGGGAAACATATGACAGGAGGCATTAGCAGGTTGAAGTACCATTTGGCAAAATTCCCTGGCCATGATGTGGAGCTTTGTAGTGCGGTTACCCCCGGGATTATGAGAAGTGCCCATGATACAATTCACTCAAAGGATAGAAAAAAGAGAAGAGTCAACTGCAAATAGAGCTGAACTTGCAGTTGGTGGAGTGGCTAGGAGTTCAGGGACATATGATCATCACACTGAGGGTAGTGGTAGGGACTCCACGGCCATGGATTCACCTACCACGAGGGTTGCCTCATCTTTCTTTGTTCCACAGGCCGAAAGTGGTGCTCAACCTTCCATCAGGTCTATGGTTAAAAAAAAAGAAGGAAGAAGCAGATAGGCTTATGGGGAGGATGCTTTTCTGGAGTGACTTGCCTCTTACCATCACAAGAAACAATCCTTTTTTTCAGCCAATGTGTGATGCCATTGCTATTGTTGGCCCAGGGTACAAGTGCCCTACATATGAGGAGATTAGGGGGCCTATTCTTCAAGCAGAGAAGAAGGACATCAACAATAGATTGGAGGAATTCAAAGAGTCATGGGAGACCTCCGGATGCACATTGATGTCCGATGGTTGGACAGATAAGAAGGGTAGGACCCTTATCAATTTCTTGGTACATTGCCCTAAAGGTACCATGTTTATCAAATCCGTTGATGCATCGGCACATATAAAAGAAGCAGCATTGTTATGTGAGTTGTTGGATGGGGTCCTCTAGGAGATCGGTTTGCACAATGTGGTGCAAATCATAACAGATAATGCAGCTAATTATGTGGCTGCTGGTAGATTGCTAATGGAGAGGCACCCCTCACTATTTTGGACTCCATGTGCAGCACATTGTATTGATTTGATGCTGGAGGATGTGGGGAAAATTACCTTCGTCAAGGAGGTCATTGATCGGGCTAGGAGTATCACCAAATTCATATATAACCATGCTTTTGTTCTTAGCCTCATGAGGAGATGCACAAGAAACAGGGAGTTGACGCGTCCTGGAATCACACGGTTTGCCACCAACTTCATTTCTCTTCACTCTTTGCTTCAAGTTCAATTTGAGCTGAAGCAAATGTTTGTTTGTGATGAGTGGCGTGATTGCACATATAGTAGGAGAGAGGATGGGAGGGCCATTGCCAAATTGGTGTACATCAACTCCTTTTGGGAAGGAGTGGAGGAAGTGTGCTCAATTAGTGAACCTTTGGTAAAGGTTCTGAGATTAGTTGACAGTGATAAGCCTGCTATGGGCTATTTGTACGAGGCCATGGATAGGGCCAAAGAGGCTATTCGGTCTTATTATGTGGGGAAGGGTACCCCTGGATACAATAGACACATGATGCTATGGGATTTGATTGATACCCAATGGACTGGAATGCTCCATCGACCTATTCATGCAGTTGCACTTTACCTCAATCCCGCCTCTTCCTACCAGTGTAAATTTGATTTTGATGGTGAGGTGATGGAAGGGCTCATACAATGTATTAACAGGATGGTACCTGATGTTGAGACTCGCACGAGTATTACTCGCAAGATGGAGATGTATCGGGAGGCTAGTGGACTATTTGGCTATGTCGATGTTGTCCATGCAAGGAACATTTTGATTCCAAGTAAGTGATTACAAATTACAATTAAAAATTAGAATTTATTTTGAAATTCAATTTTTTGAATTTTAATTGTGCTTTATCAAGTTATTTGAAATTTGAATTATGTAATCCAATTCTCTTTCTTTCTTGTTTGTTGTAGGTGTTTGGTGGAGAACATATGGTGCAAGGGCACCAAATTTTAAAAAAATTTGCCATCTTAGTCCTCAACCAAACCTGTAGCTCTTCTGGATGTGAGCGTAATTGGAGTGTAATTGATCAAATACACTCAAAGAAACGCACAAGGTAAGAACTTGACCAAAGCAATTAAATTCATTGTAATTTATTATCCTCTATCATACTGTTTCCCTCGGGCCTCAAGAGTCAAGACTCATTAAAAAAAAAATTATCACCCTCTTACAGGTTGGATTTCCCACACCTAAATGACTTGGTGTATGTCCATTACAATCTCCGACTATGCATGAAGCAGGTGGAGAAAACACTCGAGGTGGATGCCATTTCCTTGGGCAATATTGATGTATTGTCCAAGTGGAAGGTGGAGACTGAGTTTCCTATTATGGAGGAGGCACCTGCATGGTTAGAGGAGGAGCAGCAGCAACAATAGGGGCAAGAGGAAGAGGAGGAGCAGGAGGAGTAGGAGGAGCGGTTTGACCCTGAGGACTTCATGGAGGGTTCATCACCACGACCTTCTACAGTAGTTGATGTATCTAGTCCCACATTGGCACCCATGGCCATTACTCACCTTCCGACATCTAGTGCAGGGCCAGGACCTTATACTGCTAGGGGCAGGCCTGGCAAACAAGCCATGATCTTTCCACGTAAAAGGGGAAGAGGGCATTGATATCAGAGACAGATAGTTAGTTGCTAGTTTTGTCACTTGTGATTTTTGTGATGTCATTTTGTATTGGACCATTGGTTGTCCATTTTTGAGTATTATTGGACAACATTCACTATCAAGATTCAGACTTTCAGTATCGACTTTGATGTATCATTTTATATTTGGCATGACTACATGAGATATATAATATATTAGTGCTTTCTCCATATTTATGTGCCAATGTATTTATCTGATGTTGACGTTGCTTTATATGTTTAAAATTATGAAAAAAATGAATATATTTTGTGTTTTTTAATGTTTGCCACGGTTTGCTGATTTTTGTCGATTTTTTCGCCGATGTTGCCAAGAAGATGTTTTCTAGACCCTCACCGATTTTTTGTCGATGTCAATGTTTTCCACTATGCTTATATGTTATCCGAGCAAGAGGATTGTGTTGGGCATTAAACATATGTACTAGAGAGACTTGAAACCGTGTTGGGATCAGATATTTATGAAAAATTTACAGTTAGCTTAAATGAATGCATAGAGACAAATTCATGCACAGGGCTTGTTGATGCATAGGTTAGTAGCTCAAATAGTGCAAGGAAAACTAGTTACTAAACTTGGACAACCTCAAGATTTTCCTCCAATGTATCACTACCAAGGAAAACCCTCTCTCTTTAGGTCTCCTAAATCTCCCATGGGAAATCGAGACTAACCACGGGAGGTGTCCCCAACTAAACCTTCCAAGGTACTAACTGGGGGTTTTCACATGCAATGCCTGAAGACACAACAAAGTTACCTAGCTTTCTCAAATACTAGTCAAGCTAATTTATGATGGGGTGAGTTAACTAAGAATAATTATTGAGATTAGCAAATTGGCTACGTTGCACGAAACGAGGAAACGAGGAAACGTGACCCCCCAAATTTTGGAAACAGGGAACGCGATATATATATATATATATATATATATATATATATGAACAAGGACAAAATTATTATAAAACATTAACCATAAATTATTAATTACATTTAGCTGCAAGCAACATTGCTAAGTGATAAATGTTAAATGATACAAACAAAATTTAAATCATACATGTAACTTCACATTTTACTCATGAACCCAAGTCTATATCATTTCATTCATGCAAGTAGTAATATCCAAAAACAACCTTTATAAACGAGGCTATATAATTTATATCCAAAATTAGCCTTTATGTGTGAGGCTACAAGTACAATGTATCAAACTGTGAACAATGAGCATACTAACATAGAAATAAAAGTAAAACATAATCTCATACTAATAGTCATCCTCATCTTCATGGTCTTCCTCAAAAATAGAACAAGAAGCACGCTCAGCAGTAGAATGTAGAGAGTGGAAGAAGTATTTCCAATTCCACTTCTAGGTTCCTCAACTTAGTGCAGCAAGAGAGATGTCCAAGTCGGCAAATTTTGACTCGACATCCCAATCTACACAAAGCCTATTGCTATATTCTGGGACCTGAGTGCTGAAGTCGCTTGTGTGAGGAGAGAATGAAGTGATGTTCTCTTTATAACTTTCTTCAACCTAATTAGAAGCATCTAGAATTAAATTTTATTTTAAAATTTAATGTATTAACCCTTAATTACTTAAATCCGTGGGCGGAAATAGACTTTACGAGCTGGTTTTTTAAGTGACGGGCTTTTATTTGGCAGGAAACGCACCATACAAGAGAGGAAACGTGATGGAAACGTGTTTCCGTCCGTACGGACGCGTTTCGCATTTAGGAAACGTGTTGCATACGGGCGAAAACGAGTTTCCGTCAAGTACCATACGGGTTTCTGAGTTTCAGAGAGTTTCCGAGGGTGAAACGGGTGCTAGACCCGAGTTTCCTGCAACTTAGCAAATTGGATTTAAGTATCTTAGAGGCAAGGATGAGTTCATCAGGACTCTTAGCAAAGATCTAATGGTTTAGAGTAGCTATAATCAAGGATCTTTATAAACAATAGACAATTTACAATGTATTTAAGGATAACATTCAACTCATGAACTCATATAACATAACATGCATCTTGTTACCTCAAAAGCTATCACTCTTCCACAATCGAAGGTAACTGGACCCAAATGAAGTATGTGGCCCAAGTAAGATAGGTGAATCCAGTGGACCCAGTGCTATGATCAGCAACTCTTCAAGGAGGTACACACAACGTCACCTCGATGTAACCCCCTTCCTCTTTAGGCCTTGCTCCTTTGGGCCACGAGAGGCTCCCCAAAATTAAGTAAAGATAGACTTGTAAGAAACACCATAGAAAACACCTCTATCCCTAGAAGACATTCCCTCTATCCCTACAAGACATTCCCACTGTTACTAGACCAGTGCCTAATGTAGTTGACGAAAGATATGCAATAAATGCCTCTTAACTTGGAAGGCTAGGAGCAATGATGATTATGCAATAAAATTATGTCCTCTGCAGTAAAAACAAGCAAGACAAAACATGAGATATCTTCCAAATTAACCGTTGGAATCACCCAAAACTTACCTCATGATGCCCAACACTTGGTAGTGCACTAATTACCCCTAGGGAGTGTTGCTGCCTGGATGCACACCTAGGAAAACGCGACAAAAATCTTCAAGCCGCTCGGTGTGGCCTTGGGAGCAAGCCAGATTCAAGTGTTGTCACCTGAAACTCGAATCCTCCATCTAGGCTTACTCCTAGCGAAGCCAGGGGGTGGACCCTAAAAAGTGAAAAATCTAAGGTGTTTTAATCTACAAAACTAAAAAAATATAGGAGTGTGAAATTTGATTACAAGACCAATGCAATATAAAACATGAAATCATTCATTATCCAATATCATCATCATCATTGAAATATCAACATCATAAAACAATCATCAACAAGGCCAGTGTTGATAATGGAGTGAAATAAAGTATAGTTGAAATGCTTGAAATAAAATGACAATGTTTTGCAAGTGTTTTTGGTAAATTTTATTATTTTGTGGTAATGAGTTGATTATTAGGGATGGGGGATTTCCAATATACCGTGAGGTACTAGAAATATGTCCGAAATTTGACAAAGGTGGCTCCTTACTTGGAAATGTGGGTTGGATCGGAGTCTCTGGGAGGTGTTCAACACTACACCAAATGAGGGTGCAGTCTAACGGTATCCCGAGGTCACTACACAATGGTTCCCGCTTCCTTTGAGGAATTTCCCCACACAGTATCAAAAAGCAATGTTGCTTCAGTATGGGATCTGGAATGATCTCCTGGTTTAGCAGGAAGCAGTCCTGCGTGGCACTAAGTGCAGCTGAAGCAAAGTATGTTGTAGCTTGTTCGACTAGTTGTGAGGTAGTGTGGCTTAAGAAGCTACTGTCTGATTTGTTTGATCTCCAGTTAGAGGCGACTTGTATATTCTGTGACAACCAGAGTTGTGTGAAGTTGTCCGAGAACCCGGTGTTCCATGACAAGTCGAAGCATATTGAGATCAAGTATCACTATATCAGGGATATGGTGCAGAGAGGAGCAGTGAAGCTCTAGTATGTTGCAACGGATGAGCCTATAGCCGATGTGTTGACCAGGCCGCTAGCCAAAGTGAAGTTCAAGTACTTCAGAGAGAAGGTTGGTGTTCTTCAAGTCGAGGTTCCTTCCAAGAGGAAGTGATGAGTCCGGAAGACACAGATGCACATGGGCCATTCTGGCATGGTGGTAGGAAAGTCCTCCCATGGCAGTTGATAGAAGTGTCGAGCCATTTCGGCATGGTGGTAGGAAAGTCCTCCCATGGTCGTTGATATAAGTGTTGAGCCATTCAGGCATGGTGGTAGGAAAGTCCTCCCATGGCCGTTGATGTAAGTGTTGAGCCTTTCCCGAATGGTGGTAGGAAAGTCCTCCCATGTCGGTTGATGTAAGTGTTGATCCTTTCCCGAATGGTGGTAGGAAAGTCCTCCCATGTCGGTTGATGTAAGTGTTGTGTCTCACATGCTGGTAGGAAAGTCCTTGCATGTTGGTAGACTGGGTCTCGTATGGTGGTAGGAAAGTCCTCCCATACTGGAGACATTGTGATGTGCATCTGGGCTGTGCTCCATGTGAAGATGAGATGATCTGAAGACGACGAGGCGACAGTAGGAGACGCAAGTGTTTGCAGAGGCAATGTAATGACTAGTCCTGGGCTGTACCTACTTGATGGCTTGCTCGCAGAGATGATGAAGACCTACATGAGGGCAAGGCCTACATCCAGCATGAAAAAGGGTTGGCTCTGTAGAACTTCCTATGACGAGTAGATTCGAGAGATGTCACCAATCGATGATCGAATTGATGAGGATTGCAGTAGCGACGACGATGATCCAGTGTCGATGATGATGTTCCAGCATTGATGATGATCCAACGACGAAGACTTGTGTCCAGGTGTGTTGATGACTGTGTCAAGAGAATACCTTCCTAGTTAAGAGGGAGTGTTAATGTAATTGTAACTTCGCAAGATATTCACTTGTATTTTATATTGTATTATTATTGTATTTTATTTGTACCTCCGACGGAGATGTCATTATTACATTTGGTCATGTAAAGTCATTGAGGTAAATCCTCCATTGTAAGTCGGGGCAATAGATCCCCCTAGAGTCAATTGTATTAGGGTTATTGAGTCCCCTAGAGAAGTCGACCCAATCAGTTTTAACTAGGGCCGACCTAGTAAGTTAAAAGATCAAGTGAAAGATAAAGTATAAATAGAGTGTGGAGCTCTCTCATTTAGAAACAACACTCACTCACTCAATTCGAATTAGCGAGAGAGAGGACAAGTCCGCATAGGAGGAGAAGAAGAGGAGTTGCAGAAGACCATCTTTATTTTGGGGTTTTACTTTTGATATTGTATTGGTGACTATTCTATCTCTGAGGAAGTTGAGGGGTTTTCTCCTTTATGGTTTCCCCAAGGAAATTCTTTGTGTCTATTGTGTTATGTTGTGTTTGTCATTCTTTCAGATAAGATCCTAGATAATATTGATTAAAAGTTGAAAATCTAACAGAATGCCCCTTTCTTAGTGATATCTGTGAGTGGTGCTGTCATTTGTGAGAAACCGCTGACATACCTCCTGTAGAAGGTGCAAAGGCTCAAAAATCCTTTCAACTCTATCACTTTTAAGTGTAGGCCAATCCAGTATGGCTCTAATCTTTTCCAGGTGTACTTGTACCCATTTGCTCCTATCACGTGTCCCAAATATAACATCTCTTGCATACCAAACTCGCATTTGGACATCTTTGAATATAGTGACTATTCTTTTAGGATTCCAAGTACTTCATCAAGGTGCTTTAAATGATCTTCCCAAGTCCAACTGTAAATCAATATATCATCGAAGAATACCAAAAGATACTTACGTAACTGAGCCTTGAAGGTGTTGTTCATACATGACTGGAAAGTAGTTGGTGCATTAGTGAGCCCAAATGGCATCACTAGAAACTCATAGTGTCCGTAGTGACAACGGAAAGCGATCTTTGGAACATCCTGTTCCCTAACCCGTATCTGATGGTACCCTGACCGGAGGTTAATTTTGGAGAAGTATTTTCCCCCCTATAGTTCATCCATCAATTCATCGATCCTTGGGATTGGATACCTGTTCTTAATTGTCTTCATGTTAAGCGCCATGTAATCAATGCACATGCGCAAGGTCCCATCCTTTTTCTTCACTAACACCACTGAGGATGCGAATGGACTAGAGCTAGGTTTTATGTAACCCAATTTGAGCAATTCTTTGATCGTGTTTTCGATTTCATCTTTATATCTTTTGGGGTGTCGGTAAGGGGTAGTAATGACTGCTTGGGTCCCCTCCTCCAACTCAATAATGTCCTCAAATCCCTGATCTGGAGGCCTACCTGACGGAAGATCTTCGAATACTTTTTCATGCTTCTATAGTAGTGCCTATATGTCTGTTGGATGTTGTGTGGCTCTATCTGGTGACTTCCTGAAAGTAACCAAGCACTCTGCTGCCCACTCTATGTCTCCCTGTCGAAGCACAGCCTCCATCACGTGTGATGATACTGCTCTAGGAGGGTAGGTATTCATACCTCTCAAAACCACTATGTCCTTCTGTTCCTCAAAATTCCATCTCCATGGTTCGGTAGTTCGTAGAATACTTTCCAATGGAATAAAGCCACTGAACTCCCAACACCACATTCGTGTCTGGTACATCAACCACGTAAAATGTCTTTATCACTGTATAGTTCCCTAGAGTCACGCTCAATTTTGGAATCCTCCGATTACACTCCATGGTGTGGTTACCTGCTGCAGATACTGTAAATCCATCAAATCCTTCAATCGAGATACCTTTCCTTTTTACCTAGGCAGCATCAATAAAGTGGTGGGATGCCCCGCCATCTATCAACACTCCAACCCCATTACCTTGTATGACACCTCTTATCCGAAGAGTGTGGAATCTAGGAACTTCAGATACTGTAGCAATGACACCTCCCTGTGTACCCTTAGGAAACTACTCCTCCTCTGCTGTGTGAAGTGTCTCTCCTTGTTCCTAGTCCTGATCATCCTCATCCTCTCCACTGTCGGAGTATACCTCTATGTAGTGAACCTTTCCCTTCCCTGAACACCTGTGACCTGGTACCCATGGCTCCTCACAACTGAAACACAGTTTCTTCCTTCTAAGGTCCTAGTGGGTATCATTATCCATCCACTCTTTCTTGGGCCATTCTTTTTGGAAGGGTTTCCTCTCCTTATCTTTTATAGGAAAATTGGTTCTGGGAGGAAACTTATTTTTTGGAACGGAATACTGTAAATCTCTAGTACGACTGATGGCATCAGACATGGTGGTGGGTCTATAAGCCTTAACCCATCCACGTAAGGGTTCAGTGAGAGCCTCGGTGAACAACATAATTAACCTACTCTCTAAAATATCTGTCACCGTGACTGCTACCATTTGGAACTCAGATATGAAGGATTTTGGACTACCTGTCTGCTTGAGCTGTGCTAGCTCTCTAAAATGTACCTCGGGGCCTTTCCTGTCTAAGCGCTTGATGGGCCTTTGAGTAAAATCTGTATAAGAAGTGATGGTATTGTGACCCAGTGTCCAACTTCTGTACCCAATTCCGCGCTAGGCCATTCCAGGTCCCATCAAAGGTAGGAATAGTCAGTTTCCCTACTATGCGTTGTAATTCATAGTTCTGGTTGAAAGCCCTGTTATAAGCTCTCGGTTTGTTCTTACTCTTAAATTGACAAAAATTTGTAAAGTTCATGGTTGACTGGAAGCCATCTCCCTGTGCTCTGTACTCCCATAAATATGCCCCCATTGGTTCTTCTGGCTCTACCTGTACTATCGACACTGTTATCTAGCTATCCAAGAACTGTGGCATGGTAGGTCTGGAGGACCTATTGTAGAGATGAGGATGACTCTGCATATTAGTATGTAACTGCTCCCCACTACTACTTGTGGATACCCGGTCACTGTTGGGGAACAGCGGATTGTGTGGGGTGGGCCCTAATTTATCTGCCAATTTGTTGATGGCAGTCAACATTTCTTTATGTCCTGAAGTCAGTTCCTTTAAAGCGGAAAGGAGGCTAGTGAAAGCCATTTTATCATCATCTGCCATTGTTTCTTTACCTTTACCTTTTCCAAACTGAGTCTCTGTATCTCCCAGTTCTATATCCTCTAACTCATATTCTTCTCTTCTTCCACTGTTCCTAAACCTCTGCCTCTTATAAGTAAAATTGTATGGGTCCTCTATATTCATTTATTGTTCACAACTGCATGTTCCCACAGTTGGCGAGGAACTTCATCTCATAAGATACATTTATTTTTGTTTTGATATGATTTTGTGTCATCCTATCAGGACACCTGAGAGATATCATAAGAGAGTATCAATGTGTGATGTACCACTAAGCATTTTATACATCTTATATATCAGTTTTATTTTCATATTTATGTAGTAATGTGTTTGTTTGATGTTGTTGTTGCTTTAGATGTTTGGAAAAAAAATATTACTTTTGTATTTTTTTAAGTTTTCCAATATTTTCCCCAACATTTCTGAGAAGTTACATTCTGAACCTTCACCAACAAATTTGCTCACATGATAAATCTAACATTGATCCAAACTCAATGTCAATGCTAGCATTATAAGAAATGATGCAATCAAAGCTCGTAATGCTCCTTAATGCCTGATTTTTAGTATTATGTTGACTACATTTATCATTTTAACTTTCCCTGATAATTTGCTATATATATGCGGGTGTGTGGATGTGTAGGTGTGCGTTGTTTCCCCATTTCTTAAGATTTTGGAGAGTTGGGTTTCCAACAAAATCCCCATTTCAAAAAAATACATTTTCAAAGTTCCATGCAGCTTAGGCTTGTGTGCATAGTGCTATATTATCAAAGTCTCTATGTCCTTACATATTGTGTAATTAAATTTTGATAAGCGAAAATCCGTATCACAAGATGTAACACGCCAACTTCCCAATCCTTGTTTAGTCAATATATAAACATCCAAAGGAAGCAAGGGTGGAATCATTCCTAGTTAATCTCTCTGACTCTTGTAGTCCATTTAAAGTCTACGTAACTTTATCCTCTACAATATTTTTTATAAGAGTAAATTACATACATTCGTATTCTTGTTCTATGTAAATGTATCTCATAATATGCAAGTGATTAGTCTATGCACATATTACCACTCTTATTTTCTTCTTTCCATTACACCTAGAATCTCACAACTTGAGGAATTTTTGCACATTATTGTGTTTCTGTACACTCAATTCATATGAAACTACATCCAACAAGGTATAACCAATATGATCATATACCAATCATCCAATTGCGATAGACAAAATAGGTTCTCATTAAACTTGAAAAACTCTACATAAAATGATTGTTTACTTATTACCTACCTATGATGATATACAAATCATGAAAATGTGATAAAACAACATACTCCTCCACTTTCCATAGGCAAGAAAAAAACATTGTGACTATGCAGCACTCCTACCACTATCAAATATGATATTACTCTAACCGTATCTGAGCCCTTTACAATCAAAGGGAAAGGTGACAATTACCTCCAAAACAAAATGAGGACCATGGCCTGCAATTGCATTTCCAGCATCAGAGAACTGCCAACAAAGTAAAGGCTTTGTTAGGACCCTTGGAAATTTTATTTATGAATGTGTATCATCAAAAAGCACAAAAGAAAGAAAGAAATCATATGAAATTTCACAAGTGACAAAACATAGGTATGTAGAATTCAAGTATGGAGCAAGTTTTAAAAGCAAATGAGAGATGATTAGGCACATCTCCTCTCTAGAAGCAACAAAAACAAATGTGAAAAGTAGGAGTAAACAAATCATTGGACCAATTTAGAATGAACTTATTTCTTCAAGTAACTAAGAACCTAAACATCCAAATATGGTACAATCAAGTGTGACAATTTTATTGCTCCTAGGCAGTAGGTATCCTTAACTAGAAGATTGTCAAACGCAAAGAGAATTCTACAAAGGAAAGTTAAAAGAGCACTTGTCATATAAGAAAAATAATAGAAATCTATACACATTGGCATAAGATGATGAACAAGATAAGCATCATCACATATAGTAATATGCTTAAAAGTTATTAAATAGTAGATATAACAACACTATAGTTCATAATCAAAATTCTTAAGCTTGCAAACTTATTAAACATCCCTCCAACTTTTTAATTGGTTATTTTTTGCCAATTTTTCTGGACAGAACAATTAATGCAAAACAGAAATTTCACCTCTTAACTAGAGGTTTCCTATAGCTTAACCCTGTGAATTTTCAGCCTTAGGGCTGCTATGAAATATAATATAAAACAGCAGTGGCAGTGGACAACATTTCAATCTTTAACAACTACAAACGGATAGGCATTCCAAGAGAAATGACACCAAAGTGTTCTGACAAGTTTCAATGCTCTAGAGCAGTTTTATCATGCATAAACCAGATATGGAAACTCTTATACACAGCAGTAAATACAGCCCTTATCTCCTTCAATTATAATCGTAAATCATTCAACATAATTGTCCTTAACTTATTTCAAATCAGTAAGACAAATATAGCTGGAAATT
Source organism: Larix kaempferi (assembly GCA_027924585.1). Classification (NCBI taxonomy): domain Eukaryota; kingdom Viridiplantae; phylum Streptophyta; class Pinopsida; order Pinales; family Pinaceae; genus Larix; species Larix kaempferi. The sequence goes on along the minus strand of BSBM01000926.1, from coordinate 255,483 downwards.
ACAAATGATGAAAAACATAGATGGCTAAAATCAAATCTGCAATTTACACAAGTATTGGGCAGCGAAAAACTTCATTAAATATGAAGTAAGATGAAGTGGTTGTATATACCATAGTCTTATTGCAAAGGCTAGTACAATCCATTGACTCTCCAAAGCACTAGCTAGGGAAAATAATGAAATACCCTAGACCAAGGAGCTCCAACAAGCATGAATCATTAAAACGGGTCCTACAAAGCAAGATGTCTCCTCCTCTTCTTACTCTTCACCAAATACAACCTAGAGTTTCATCTCAAAACCCTAATCCCTAAAATTTAAGAGATGAAGCCCTAACCCTAGATTTCAAGATGCTCCAAGAAGATAAAGAAACCCTAGAAACTCCAAGAGAGAGAGTGAGGATACTAGTGTGCTCCTCCTAGTCACAACTCTACACAAGAGTGAATAAGAATGAGTGCAACATGAGTGAGTGAAGATAAGATAAGATAAGACAAGATAATTTTATTAATGTCCAACGAATGACCACAAAAGTAGGTCAATGCGATTGTCTGGTACCTGTTATACCATTTTGTGTATGGGGATTTTTGCCCATAATTTTGCCTCAGAGATCAGACTGACTCAAAGTTCAGTCTTTCTTTTCCATACCTTTGTGTATCTTGGTCTAGGTGGTCTTGTTGTGCATCTTCTGGAAATGTGACCATAATTATGACAATTATAGCATTCAACTGGATAATTTGGACAGGGGCCACAGGGCTCATGATTTCTCCTAATTTTGTTAAGTCTTCCATATGCTTGACAACTTGATGCTTTATGTCCATAGTTATCACATGAGTAACAGTAACCCCTGAACATCTGTAAGTATCTTCTGACACCAGTCTTATTGTTAGGATTCCTTTGCTTGTGATAATTCTTTACATTGTTATTCCTTCTTAAGTCCTTCAAATGAGAATGAGAAATTTTCTGATCACATAAGTTTGCCTTCATGTGGTTCTTTTGCTGCATGGTTGTTTCTTTGGAGGTATCATCACAACCCTTATCATCAATCTGAGCAATAGATCTTGATCCTTCAATCATGTCTATCTGGTTATATCCAAGGCCAGATCTGTTTGAGGGATATCTCTGTAGACTGAGAACTTTATCAAGGGCTTCAGATCCTTTCTTGAATTTTTCAACAATCTTCAAGTGATGCTTGAGTTCAACAACTTCCTTCTTGGCTTCTTCCATGCCGATGGCTGCTTGTTGTCTTGAACTTTGTAGCTCCTCTTTTGAAGACATTAATTGTCTTCTTAAAGTCTCCTTTTCTTCCTCACTTGCAAGCAACTGTTGTTTGAGCTCTTCAACCTTTTGTTGCTCCTTGTTAAGAGATTGTTCCAAGGATTCCAATCTCTCTTGCTCCATTTTGACTTGCATTTTAAAGTCAACTATGAGTTGCTCAATTTCTTTCTTCTTTGATCCTTCTTTTATTCTTTTATCCTTTGCTCCAACATGAGATGCTTTAAATGTTTACACCTTTGTTTATATCTTCTCAGATCATCCAAAGCACTCACAAGCTCAGCTTCAAGATTGACTTCTACTTCACAGTTTGAGTCTTCTTCAAAAGGATCTTCACTAGAATTGTTGCAGACTGAACCTTGTTCTGATTGACATGCTTCATCTAACTTCTTATTTGTGTAGAGGTCCTTGTTCTGATTGACATGCTTCATCTAACTTCTTATTTGTGTAGAGGTCCTTTATTCTGTTCCAAAGTTCCTTTGCAAAGTCACATTTACCTATCTCCTCTTTGACATCATCAGGTAATCCTTTAAGGATTGCATTCATTGCCTTTGAGTTACTTTGCTTGGCTCTCTTCTGGGTTGGAGTCCTTATTCTGTTTGGTGGAAGGTAATCACTGATAACTGCATTCCAAACATCATATCCTAATGCCTTTAGATGACATTCCATTCTTGTCTTCCAAAATATGTAATCCCTTTTTTCTAGTAATGGAGTTTCATTCTCAGAGTCACTCTCTAGTCCATCCATGTGTGCTTAATTGGATCTCCCTTTCAATTTGTTAGACTGATCCTTAAAGGGATCGGCTCTGATACCAATTGATGGAATATCAACAATACTAAGAGGGGGGGGTGAATCAGTATTGTAAACTTTTTCTTTTAATTCCAATTATTTTAAGCACACATATTAAACATTTCATTAAACAATAAACTCAAATGGACACAGCATTTTATCGTGGAACCCTAAAGGGAAAACCACAAAGTCATGTCTATTAATCTGCAAAATTGCTTTTACACGTTACAATAGAATTTGATTAGCACCAACTAATCAGGATGCACCCACACCCTTATTCACCAACACCAACTGGTAGGAGGCTACAACCCCCTTGTTTAGTCAACTACAACTGACAAGGAAAGCACCAACTCCCCTTTTGCAGGCACCAACCTGCCCTAGCTCCACCCTGCCACCCTAGAATTAGATTTTTTTTATTAATATCTTGGACTGCTACTCTTCTACATCTGCCTCTGAAATTCAATGCATCTACTTTTGATCTTTAATATACCCTCTTCTTATGCTTCTGATCTTCAATACACACTTAGCAAACACACTTCTCTTGGTCTCTCTCTTCTGCTTCTGCTTAGAATGTCTTTATGAAGAACTAAGAGACACGCACCATCTTATCACATCATTGTTTATATACTCCTCTCTTATACCTTTTCATAAATGGTGTGTCTTCAGACTCACACCCTTTCATGATAAGATGAATCTTTTCATATAATAAGCACATAAGGTTAAAACTAATAAATTAGTTATAACTATATAAAACCACTTACAAAAATGACTTTATATTAAAATCATTTTTATTATTTAAACTATACACATTTTTATTTAATTATTTAAACTTGTGCTTTTACGATTTAAGCCTCATGTTCACTATTCATGTTCACAACTGCTTCATCTTTTGACTCATCTGCCATCTGCCACATCTGATGACTCCTCTGCCACGTCAACCACACGTCAATGGTCATCATCAACCTCGACGCCACGTTGCCACACGATTATTTGCCACGTATGCATTATTTTAGTTATCATCCAACTAGAAGAAGCCACGCGCAGCAAAAGCGCAAAAGATAGGGGGCCACATAGGCGACCCAAGCTCCAAGCTGGTGTTCTTCTCGTGGAGAACCAAACACCTAGAGCTCCCACACTACTTTGCACTACGCGTCGAGTAAGACTACTCAGCCTTGGCATTATAAACACGTAGCTACAAAAGTTTGTGGACAATGTGGGATATATCTCAGAGCAAAACCAATCACTGCCGTCCATCACCAGATCGAGCGGCTGCTGAGTCTCGCTTATAACATTTGGCCATTTCAAGTCTATGAACGGATACATGAGACATTTTGGAGTTTGTGAACCGTCCCTATATCAGTGTAATCTGGTCATTTCCATTGCAATTTCCTCCATCTGATTTCCGTTATAATTGTTTCGATGCAGGGCTCTTCAAAAGCACATTACTTTGCCAATGGTAACATTGCAGACATGTCAATTCCATCAACAATTCACCAGAAGTCAATACTTTCGTTGTATCTCTCAGGATGCGTAACCGGTGCTTTGTATAACTTGTTTGCATCAACAAGTATCCCTCAAAGTCGCTATTTGTTGGGAAAATTGTGCTTCTTCAAAACAAATCGTAATTTGTTGTATGAGAAGGCAGAATTATCCCTCCCGATTTGAGCCAGCGATCTCTTGCAACAATTACACTAGCAAGCATGCTCTCATATAGAAGCATGTAACCAATCCACTCCAATATAATGACATCTACCTCCTCGTCAATTTCAACCTCCTTTCATCATCGATAACAAACTGAAATTTGCAGTAACTAATTCCAACTCCCGCATTGTGACAGTGCTCCAATTAATTTGTTTGATAACGATTGCCCAAGTCAAGACATTTTCTGTAAACTCTGGAACCTTTCCCTTTCAATATATCAGAATCGTCATCTCCACAGTCCAGAGGAATCTCTGCTTCCTGACAAGAAGTGGGCATTAGGAGTCCTCGCGGTAGATCCAGTAGAAGGTAATCTTCCGTCATATCGATGGTCATGGCCATGCCTCTAAGGCCCAAAACCTAATATACTCCCAGTAATCCTATCGGCCTCTACAAAATTCGCATTACACCAAAGCAATCAATCTCACCCTAAACTCGGAGGGCTATTCAATACATTGTGTCAACTGTAGAGTCCTGAATATGCAGGAATCAATATAGCTTGGTTTTTTTTTTTAACATATACAATCAAATATTAGAGGCTGTCTTCAAACTAGTTCTTTTGCAAGTGCATTTCTCCTCTTAATGAATCCTGCCTCCAGCGTTTGCAGAAAAGTACTTTGTATTAGATCTGACAATGAGTCTCACCATTCCAAAGACAAAGCAGCTTAGTCCCTCAATAACCGCAGATGATAAATATTGGAGAATCTGTCGATATTCTCTCTTGTCCATTGCTTCAATTATGTACTTTTTCATCCAGTCCAGCATCATGTAATTGTTACTGAAATGTTGTGCAGATGGTTGATAGAGGGATTCACTATTAAGGCTGTAATGTTACCAAATTTCTACACTACCTAAAACATGACACCTTCAACTCTGCAACTTGGGACAACCTTTCATCCATCTGTTGTTTTGACTTTCTCATCCATGGATCTGTTCTCCCATAACAATTTGCTATGTTTTGTTGCTCTAATCACATCATCTAGTTGCCATCAAATGACAACCTGAACTGCCATATTGCCAACAACTGTCATCTTTCCGCTGATGCTCTGCTTGCTGCCACCATGCCTTTGCTGTCATCTGTCTGACAACATATGCTTTGCATGCCATCTGTCTGACGATGCTCTGTCATCAACTAGTTACCTGCATCTTCAGCCTTTGCCATATTGATTGCCATCAATGACAATATTCAACCTTGGCCATATTTCCAACATGAGAATCATCCAAAGCATCTCCTAGGCATTTTTCTCATGGTTTCATCAAGATTGAATTAATAGGCAATTGTTAATCAGATTTCCTAAGGTCTGATTTTAAAAATGCCTAAGTGATCCGGATTTTATGAGCAGAACGAAATGAATACAGATTATTATCAGATGCTTAACACAAAATAACAGAGATACAGTAAAACTGGTTTTCTATTCAATAAGGAAATAAGCTAGAACTGTAAAATGCAGCGGAAAACAAGCTTGCTGGAATGGTGGCGGCTTATCTCTGAGAAGAGATGTGACGGCTGCGCTCATTTCGCAAGAAGATGGTTACAATGAGGCTCTCAAGGCCTTTTACAATAAACAGGAATGTTAAAAACCCTAAACATCCAAAAACCTAACCCTAGGAGATGAAGCGCCAAAAGTCATGTGGGCCCCGTTTGGGTAAGTTAGTACATCAACTTCCCGGGGTCGTAACTTTTGCATACGATCTCCGTTTGGGGCGCTCGATAGCCCGTTGGAAAGGTCTATCCGAGAATTACAACTTTCGACTGGGGCCAAATGCATGCCGAAGGCAACCATTTGGCCCCCCAAATCGCCAAAAAGGGTCGTTTAGGGCCTCAAAATGGCCCCGGAAGTTCAGGACTCGAAAAACTGCTAAAAATAGTACAATACCAAAATTGCCATAAAACTGTTTTGAGCCAGTTGGAAAGGTGGGTGGCCACCAATATCCACCTGGATCACTAAGTGTGGCTGAACAAAAATTAAACTACAGCGAGAAAATTCAATTGGTTGACTCAGTGAGTGGGTCCTTCTCAAATGTGACAAGGATGTCCAATCAGCAATTAGAAGGAAAGTTACACATGTTTGGGGGGCCCATTCATCAAGTCGACTTACAGAGGGATGCACTTCATCTAGAGGGGGCACACTTCTTCAATTCCAGCTCCTAGTTTGTACTTCATCTCTCCAATTGAGCTCTCCACGTCAACAAGGGGTGAAGAATATACAAGTGGGTCTTGCTACCAACTTATTTGTACCATAGTTGGATTATCTGAGGAGCCGCCATTTGACAAACATGATGAATGTTTGTACTCCAGTGTATCAAATGACCCAGCATTTGTGACTAGCCAGTTTTGGCTAGCCAGTTTTTATTTTCAATCGACATGACCATGGCCCCATGGGGTTTGTAATAAAGTGTGCTAGTAGGATCTGAGTGTCTCGGTTCCCCATGACTTGATTAAGCAACTAAGGTATTCCAGGGAGTTTTGTCCCTTGTCAATTATACTTTTCCTATAGCCGAGCTATAATCGATGAGGTTTTCTCCCGCTTCCTCCAAAGCTGGAATGCCCGATTTTGAAAATTTTAGCCATGGGGGGTTATTAGAGTCCAACTAATGTATATAAGCCTACTAGACACTATTAGAATAGGTGTTGGTTATGTCCCAAGTCTCTAGGACCCTTGGAAAAAATTTCGAAAAAAATTTACCGGGGCCGTTGAAATTTGGATCTTTTATTATTTTTTAAATTTAATAAATTTCTCTATAGTTTAAATAGAGAAATATCAATTTGTAATATGTCAGTCATCCGGGATCCGAATTTGATGATCGAAGGCTCCAGACTTAAGCCAAAAATCATTCGTGATCTCCGGACCAGTTTATCCTAAGTTTTGGATGTCAGCTAGGCCTCATAATTAATAATTTCCCAAAAAAACCAGTTACAGAGAAATTATTAATTAAAATAATAAAAGTGATTATTTTGGAGATAATCCAAAAATCTCCAAAATAATCCAAATGGAATAAAGTAAAAGGCTAGTTGACATGGCACTGGACATTAATGAAGATTCCAATCATCTCAGTCATCATTCAGTTGAGTATACAGTCAGCACAAGCTCATCTACATCAAGCAATTCGCCCTCCTTCAAAGAGAAATTCGATTTGGTGTGTTGGCAATTGGTTATTGGGTTGGTGGTTGCACTAATGGATATGGTAGGTGCCATTCCTTGATTTGTGCGTTGGCTCCCTTCATAACTTGTGTTACCACCAACTACTACACTCCAAGCCCATCCTAGGTGGCATTCATGCCCTCCTTGATGTCCTCACGTCAACTTTGGCTTGGAGCTCGACTTTACACATGGCAATCGCTTATTTGCTTGATGGAGGTTCCTATGGCGAGTGGGGGGCGCCTTGCCTAGGTGGAGGCCACCTCCCCATTCCCAACCAATGAGATTCGAATTGTTAGGTGTCGATTGGCTCTCAACTCAGTTTTGATTGGGGTTTTGACTTGGAGTTCGAATTATGTCAAGGGTTATTGGCTCCTTTAGATGCCAATTCGAACTAGGGTAGACGGGGCTCTTGTATTGCTATATAATGAGGCATTCTTTCCTCATTCCTCATGGATTTCTGGTGCACAAAAACTCTGGCAAAATATTGTAATACTTCTTATGTGGAATAAAATTTAAGGCTTTGGAGGCTCATCTTGTGTTATTTGGATTAATGCTTATGGAATGAGGTGATGTTGTTTCATTCTTTCATGTTGTTATTCAATATTGGTTAATTAGTTCATGTTTGGGAGGGATTTTGCAAACACGTAAGTCAAATATTTATAGTCTCAATTTATTTGAAAATTCATTCTCTTTAGAGATCTAAGAGTACATGCATATTACTAGTTTGTATTTCATGTCTTTTGATCTCCATTGATGGATAATACATGACTAATTCCCTATCTTGTTAGCATTTGATTGTTCATGCCTACAGATCTTTTCATCCATTTCGAGTAAGCTTGTGGAGCTAGTTTGCATCCCCTCTTCTCGAAGTTAGGCAAAGATCCAAAACAAACATCAAGTGGACTCCAACTTATTCAAAAATCCAAAAAAGCTAAGTATTGCACTTCGATCCATCTCTCAAAATTTTACATCTATCCTTGGTTACAAGTTCTATAGCTTAAACTTCTTCAAGCTTTGATTTTGCTCTTTGACCTCTCGTTTTATTTGGTTTGTTTCTCATCCTTTTTGTCATTTATTGGTTTCCTCTAGGTGTGCCCTAGCTGGGCCATTTCTCCCAAAGTGTTGGGCTTTTTCCATTCTCCCAAGTTTGAGTTTTTTTTTCCCATCATTTCCAGCTTTCCTTAGCCCACTGTTTGGGTCAACTTTAACCCACTATTGGGCTTCTTTTACCCCACAGTTTGGGGTGTCTTTTGGCTCACTGTCTTATCTTTCCTCTACCCACTGTCTGGGCTGCCTTCTTGCTCACTGTTCTTTGATTTGTTCGCTGCCCTATCTCCTTCTTCCATTGGCTTTCTTCTTCCTTTGTTTGTAGCATCTTCTTTTCTCCTTTTGACAGTCATCTTTCTTCTTCTTCTTTGACCCCCTTCTCGTATCTTCTATTTGTCTCTTGCCTCAGTTTATTCTCTAGGTTGCATGCATTTAGTTTAGACTTCATTTTTGTACTTAGTCCAAGTTTACATTTCCAGTTTGCATCTAGTTTATTTCTAAGTCTCATCTTGCATTTAAAATCGGAAAAGTACATTCCTTTCAAAGTTTGATTTTCATAAATAGTCTTAACTTTTTTGCATTTAGTTTCAAGTTCTCATTATCATTCAAAAAAACGTGCATCCATTTTACTCCTAAAAAAGTTGAAGTCTCTTTTGCATGTCAAGTAGATAGTTTGTATTTTGATTTAGAGTCTAGAGTTACTTTGGTTTCATTTAAATTTCATTAACTAGATCTTAAAACTCAAAAGACAAAAAACACTTTGACCCTAGTTTCCATTTTTGCACTTTCTAGGATTGGCTTTATTTTGGTTTCCTAACTCTAACAAGCTAACGAGTTGTTTGAGTTTTGGTGTGTGAAGAGTTTTCAAAGATCCATATAAGAAACTTTTAGCCCAAAGGCTAGATCCAAGATCAACAAAAAGTGCATAAACCAAGTACAAATCAAGCAAACTTTTACCATTCTCTTCTCCTTAGTGAGTTCAAAAGAAACAAAGAGAGCTTTGAGAAGACCATAAGGACGATCCAAAACAGGAAGTCATTATTTATCCTTTGTAATAGCTCTCAAGAGCTTGCTTCAATTTACTTTTCAACAGCTTTACTTTCTCTCAAAAGTCCTTCAAGGTTCCAAAACCCAAGGCATTTGTAAAAGCTTAATAAAAAGTTAAGTGGAGGAGGCCTCCACCTTTCCGGTTTTCTTCCCCATTTGGGGAAGAGTGTTGTGGTTGGTTAGCTTAGATCTTTCAGTTCATGCTTTAAATTAGTCTTTTATTTCATTTTCGTTTTTCTCTTCCAAGTTTTGACCGGAGGTAGTATCCTTGGGATTTCATCCCAAGGGCAGGACCACATAACTTTGTGGTTACTCCTTTTTCCCCATTAGTTGCCTTGGTCGAAATTTCAGCTAGCTGGAAAGTTCTCAAGTGCTAGCGGTTCTAGTGATCGACATTGTTCGGAGGAAGATCCCACCTTAGAGTAAATTTGTTTGGTAGAACACTAAGTCATTTCCAAAATTCATTTTGCAAGTAGCATGCTAGTTATCTTTTATATTTTTTGAGCTATCACATGGTTTATTTTCACAACTGCTTCTACTTACAATAAAATAAACAAAGCCTCTTGAACTTGGCCAAATCCAAGTTAAGAGCACTCTCTGTCGGAGAGCATTTTTCAGACTTGCATTTTCCTCCCTGCATTAGGCATATTAGATTAGAAAAGTCTCTTGAACTTTGGTCTTAAGACTAAGTCAAGAGCGCTCTCTATCGGAGAGTTGAACAATGCTTTTAATTAATAAAATACTCCAACCCACTTTCCCCCATTAATTAATTTATTTTGGTCGTTTGTCCAACACCCGTATGCTCTGCAAACCTGCAAAGGTTGGGCTAGTACTCAAAAAGGTGAAAGACTTGTTAATCTTACAAGTGATAACCTAAATTAAAACTTTACCCCAAATCCAAAACCAGCGTCAGATACTAAGGTTGCTTCCTGAAACAGGTGGTGCCGAGAATCCATTGTCAGACTCGAGGGTGGTCAAGCCATTGTACACTTATCCTCTGAATCTGGGTGCTCCCGACCTATCATCTAAGAGGTTGCCAGTATTCTTTCCTGGTTAGGTTTATTCTTTTGATATCCTTGTTCTTAGCTTAATAATCAAGACCATTAAAATTTACAATTTACCAAGATAATTTTCATAACGATCTCATGAACAGCATTTTTTCAAGACCCACACATTCAGCATCACAATCTTCACTTTTTTTTGACTCCATAAGGCACTGGTTATTTAAAAGTTTATATCTTGATCAGGACCATTTGTCCTTGTGTTTATTTTCGTATTGTGAATGCTTGTCAAATCTTGAAACGTACTGTTATCTTGTTTATCTTATTTAGCAACGTGGATTGCATCATTATCTTGTTATCTCACTTTCTTTAATTCGGTCTCATCACAAAAAAACTCCTAAACAACACCCATCCATATCACTCCATCAAAAACATTATAAAACATAAGAGCCTTAGTGAAACTCTTTGTAGGGACTACCCCCCTTGCCTTCGTTAGGAGTTAGCCTAAACGGAGGAGCTAGGATTCAGGTGATAGTACCTAGCTCATTGCTTGCCCCAAAGGCCACACATCTCCCCACTTCCAGTGAGGGAGACAGCTTTCGAAAGATTTCTGCTGCTGGTGTGCAATCTGGCAGACAACAGGTCTCAAAATACTGGGATGCGGATCCAGAATCCTCAAACTTGGAACTATTTCTTGCTGCTCATAATACTGATGGTGATGTAGGTGCAAGTGGAGTTCGCTCTCCTTCCAATCCACAATCCAGTTTTACTGAAGAAGCATTTGTTCTATTTTGTTGATGATGATGAAGCTGATATGGATATGTAATTGGCTTTAGCTCGTGTTTTATTTTCGCACATATAGCCTCATATATAAATGTTGATTTTGGATGTATAGCCTTATCTATAAATGCTGATTTTGAAATTTGGATGTATAGCATCATCTATAAACTTTAAAGGTTGCTTTTGGATTTTTGCATGTAATCATTTATGGGAGTTAATATAGAGGGGTTTCCTTCTAAAATGTCATTTGTGTATCACTATTAATTTCTTGCAAGATAATGTGATATTTAAAAAATAAAATAAAATACTAATATCACATTTCCCCCAATGTACCCGTTTTGGGGAGGTTCACATTTCCAAGCATTACCATTTCCAAAACCCGAACCCGTTTCCAAGTTTTGTGCAACTAAGCTCCTTCCAGTCAATGCTTTTCTTTGGAGTAATAATAAGAAGTATTAATAGGGGGCAACCAAAAACATGGAGTAATGATTTCATTGAAAATTTAAAACTCTCGTGTGGCTATGGTTAGTACCTGTGGAACTTTAGCACCTACTATAGCTGTAATATCATCTCCTAAGCTGCATAGCACAAATGCAAGCATTGCAGTTGTGGTGCTTTTTCCTGCATACAATGATAGCATGTAATACAATTTCAATTCATCACTCAATAACACTAAGTGTAAGATCATTCCCAGTCAAGTCTATTGGAATGCAAGCATTGCAGCTATTGTACTTTCACTTGCAAACAATAATAGCATGTTATAAAATTTCAATTAATTGCTCAATAACTACGAAGTGAAAGATCATTCCCAGATAACCATATTGAAATGCAGTATATATAGAAGAGCATAAGGAACTATATCACAGTATATGTGAATGGCAGAATCAACTATATCATATGATCACATGTAAAAGAACTGACCAGTCAATACAAGGTAATCAATTTATCTGTGAATTCATTGCATATTTTAACCCATAGAAAACCAAAAAAGAACTAATAAGAAAATAAGATTCTGGTATGGAACTGCAAATCTTAACATGCATGTCTAAATAGACTTACAATAAAAGCTAGGCAAAGAGGAAAAAAAACTAAACAAGCAAAACATCTTCGCAATATAAAATGCTTACCTATCCTTGGCATGCACCATATCTAGGAGACTTCTAAGCATCCTAGCACACACAATGCAACTATATCATTCAGAAAATAGGAATCTCCTATGGGATTTATAAATCTTAACATACATGTCTATATATACTTCAATAAAAACAAAACAAAGAGGAAAAAATTAAACAAGCAACACATCTTTGCAGTAGACAATGCTTGCCTAACCTTGGCATGCACCATATCTAGAACTAGGGTGGTGTTTCCAAGGAGGGGCTCACATATGTCTGTGTGAGAGAGGTGGTATTGACACTTGACTGCGTCATTAAGCATGCCCAAAGAAGACCAAAATGCCCCGTTGCAGTTCGACTAACCAATGGAATTGGCAGACAAACCCCCCTGATAAAATTTCCTAACTCTAGGTGACTGATTTCATTACAGAATATATTTAACCACAGAAATTAATTTTTGAACATAGCATTAATCACACAATAGCTGGAAAAGTAAATAAAGGAAGCATAAATGAAATTCACACATACACTGATGATATTTCCTTCAAATCAGCTTAACATTCAGAGATCGAAAATTACAAGGAAACCTCCACAATCTGCTAGAACCAGCAACTGTACGGTTGGTCAAATCACCATTGAACACAGGTGTATGGCCTACACAAGAGAAAAATGTAGTAGTTGTTGTACAGCCTGCTCTTGTACTTGATGATAGCTTCTGCAAATTATGACTCCATTTGCCCCAGGTTAGATTGGCACTGGTCCTTTGAAGTGGGGGCTCCTTTATCTTTATACTACAAACCTTTGCTAGGGCAAACTTTTGGAATCACCTTGCTCCTCATTGCCCTTTTGCCCTACTAAAAACCCTAACCATAGGGGACACTCCCCCTTGAGTTGGAAAAGAGCCAACCTATTACACAAGCAAATTCATGATTGCAGATGAAAAATGTTTGATAAAATATATGATAGATGATAAAGTATAAGAAGTGGCCTGTATTTAATTTTTTGCTTGGCAACCGTTTATAAGGAGTCACGTCCTTTTACAAATAATTATTCATTTATTCTTTTGTTTTTTTATTATTCTTTTACTTATTTATTTTTATTATTATTTTATTTATTTATTATTATTGTTCTTTTTTATTTAGTTATCAACTTTATTATCTTACATATATAATATATGTAACATTGCCCTTCCCTTAAATTTTGCTTTATCCTCAAAGCAATGGTAAGGAAGGATGCAACTATCAAATGTTCTGATTCCCGAGCTGCATCTTCTTCAGGAAGATTTTTCCATTTAATAAGATACTGCTTGATTACTTGAGAACACAATCTCTTCCCCCTAGTGGCAATAGTAGCTTCTGGCTCCAAAATTATTCATCTTTCAACATCCAACATAGGAAGCATTGTCTGCACCTTCTGATGTTGCCCTAACACCTTCTTAAGACATGATACATGATAAACGTTGTGGATACGGCTCTGATCCGATAACTCCAAGCCATACATTACATGATTAATTTTTCTGTTAATTTTATGGTCCATAAAACCTTGGAGCCAATTTATTTTTTCCTTCTTGTTTAAGAGATAACTATTTATAGGGTTGGAGTCTTACAAATACCCAATCTCCAATTTCAAACTCTCTTTATGTTCGGTGTTGGTCGGCTTGTTGCTTCATGCAATTCCTGGCAACTACTAAGTTTTCCTTGAGTAACTGAACAACTTTCTGATTTTCTTCTACATGATCCTTTACTGATGCCACTTTTGCTTGTCTTGCCTTTCCAATTCGGGGGTTCATATCCATAAAGAGCTTGGAATGGTGTCATTTTGGCAGATGTGTGATATGCGGAATTATACTACCATTAAGCAAGATGCAACCATTGAAACCATTTTTTTTTCAGTTACAAAACAACAAAGGTTGCTTTCCAAACATTTATCGACAATTTCTGTTTGACCATCTGTTTGGGGATGGTAAGTTGAGATCATATTAAGGGATGTCCCAGTTTGTTTGCAAAACTCTCTCCAAAAATTTCCCTTAAACTTGGCATCTCTATCACTGGCGATGACCTTGGGAAACCCATGTAACTTGTAAATATTTTTACAAAAAACTTCTGTTATTTGTTTTGTAGAATCTAATTTTCTTACTCCAATAAAATGTGCATACTTGGTTAATCTGTCTACTACCACTAATATTTTATCCTTCCCTTCTAGCATGGGTAATCCTTCAATGAAATTGTTAAAGAAATGTAACTGCGGAAGATATTCTAAATGTATTTGTCTATTGTATTGTTGTATTCCTCCTTCGGGAGATGTCATTGATGTAATTAATAATGTAAGAGTCATTGAAAGAGTCAATGTAAACCCTAGATCTTGTGTCGGCCTAGTTAAATGTATGCCAAATCTAAAGACTGCTGGACAAGGAAATGAAATGAAATGAAAGGCCCAAATAAAAGCAGTGGCTAAGTGAATGCTAAATCTAATGAACTGTTGACCAAGGAAATGAAATGTAATGATGTGATTAGACATTTGCCAAGGTTGAATAAGCACCTCTCTAAACAACTTACCCATTTGTGAGACATTGCCATTCCCTGTGTATTCTGTATCCAACATATGCTTAAGTGTGTAATACCCTTTTCCCTTGTCCAAAGTATCACAGTGTTGAGTCAGTCAAGTCCTCTCCCTTTGCCTAGCCTTGCATTCTTAGCCTCCACCCTATGCTAGCAAATTGATCATGTCTACAAAATGAGTATATTCTTGAGTTTCTTTTGTAAGTAAGCTATTATTTGAGCTTATAATTTATTATAATTAAATGTTAACTGCCAGTGAAATGATACTTAATGCTTTAAGTCTTGCTGTGAGAATGATTAATAGAGCATGTCTTAACCAATTGCACTTGCAGCATCAGGCTCTTCTAGCCTGGGTCATATTTTGATCAGTTTTGACCTGGTCAAGCCTATTTTGACCAAGTCAACCTTGGGATCCGTGATGAGTTGGACCAGTGATGATGTATGATGTTGATTTATGGTCCTTTGATATACCTTTGGTGATTCCATACAGTGGACACAATTTTCAGATGATGCTTGATGCACGTTTTATTTGTTTATTATTGTCTCCAGACCATCCGGGTATGGTGGATGTTACAGATGATCTTTCAGGATGCCATAGGGTGTATGAGTACTCATCCTTAGTAGAATTGGGTCTTCTGGATCCATTGGGACACTCTGTTTACAGTTTCAGGCACTTTCAGTGATGATGTGAGCATTTTTCTACCTGTTGACCAGTTTGGCCATGCTGAGTTGGCCTGTCCAGCAGATGATTGGAGGCAAGTCGTTAATATGTATGATGTATGATGGGTATATCAGTTGTTTGGATGTATGATAGGTGTGTTAATATGTCCTATTCCCCATCAATACCTTCCTCCCTAAATTCGAAATCATTTGGAGGTGTTTGGAACCAGTTGTAAACAAAACCCTAGAGTCAAAACAAGGTGAATCCAAGGAATTTCCTTTGAAGGGATATTACATGGAGGAAAGGGCTAAAGAACAACAAGTAGGACAAAAAAGGAGGGTAGATGAACTTTCTACAGACATGGAAGTAGATGATGTTGAATAGGGTCACCAAGATAAAAGACCTAGAACAGAAGAAGGAGAGGTTGAACAAGCCTTGATAGAGGAAGAATCAGAGGATAAGCTGCCCAGTGACCTGCTTGATGTGATCCCACTTTCTCTAGTCAAAAGGAAAAGGTTGGCAATTAAATTCACTCATTACCCTTCCATGGAATTTACTAAGCCCAAAATGCTGCAGACATCACTTGATCAATCACCTTTAGCAGGTTTAATACAGGTGAAAATAGATTTGAGGACTAAATATAAGCAAATAGGAGAACAGAATATCAAATTCATAAATGACACCAGACAACAAATTGGTGCATCGGGTAAGAGGCTAATAACAGTTGCAGATCACGAAAGAGATACTCTAAACTGGTCTGTAGTACAACCTGCAGTGCCAAATCTTACCAGCCTTAGTGAATGGAAGGCTGATGAGTATCAGGTAGATTTGAGTCAGTTTGAGAGGCTAGACAAACTAGACTTCTATAAACAAGCCAGTGATATGATTTGCAAAGAAGTTGTGCAGTCTACTAAAACAGAAAAGAGGCTCAAAGTAGCACTAGTGAAATTTGAAGAATTATGGAAGGCAGAAAAGGTCACAGTAAGAGCTAAGCAAGTTAATATCAAGAACTTGGAGAACAAGATCGTGGCTTTAAGTTTGAATCCAGGTGATAGATTACATGCTACTTCCATTTTAAAAGAAAAAGACAATGAGATAGCTCACCTTAGAAGGCAGCTGAATATGCCTGTGACTCAGCTAGTTCAGACCCTTGAACTAAGGCAAGCCTAGGAAGAGAATGAGACATTATATGCTAACATGTTACAATATAAGAAGATGGTCGAGGATAAAGACAAAGAGATAATTGATCTCAGATATCAGATCGCATCTCTAAAATTGCAAAAGACATCATTATCCACTGAGCAAACCACTCAAGGTTTCCCCTCAAGCACACAAGAAGAAAATCAGGTTACAGGGGAAGCAGAGCAAGTTACAATTGAGGTTGAAAGACAGGAGGCACCTAAGGAGGTAATTGACTTAATGGATGAAGACCCCCAAACTAAGCTCCCTGATAAAGAGCCAGTTGACAAAGACAGCAGGGTTAAAGAGCTAGACGCTTAAATGAGCCAGAAGGATGAGAAAATCCTGGAACCTGAAAGAGATATAATCTAGAAAGATGATGACATCCAAGGATTAGAAAATGAAATAAATGAAATCAAGAGTGGAAAGGCTAAGCTGGAGATTGATATAGAAGGAGAAGCTTTGACAGAAGAACCAATCAAACCTTGTGGGACAACATATTCCAATTGTTTCTAAATTCATGGGATCATTGTGAGGTCGTACAGGAGGAGTTAGATTTATATAAGTCATCCAAAGAAGAAACCAAAAGAGTTGAGACAGAATTGGGAGAAATGCCTAAAGAAGCCGATGGAATAATAGAATATTTAAATGGTTTAAGCAAAAAGCAGTTGGAACAGTTGCAAATCACAAATAGAACCCAACTGATTAAGGTGGCCAAGCAGACGATCACAAAGCAAACTCTTTTGAAAAGAAGCCAAATTCAAATGAAGATCTTGGTTGATGAGGTAAACACCTTTAAAGGAATGTTTGATAAAGTGGTAAAATTGGGGTTGCCTCACCCATGGGATGGAAATGAAGATATATGGCCCAAAGAAGAGTATCGGAACAAGTTGAATGAGAAGAGGAATGAACTTCCTCAGTCAGATGCATTGGAAGGAATCATAGCAGGGGATCAGGTTATTGATAGACTAAAGCCTCAATTCCAAATATGTCTTAGTTTAAAGAGTTGGGACCCATATTGTAGAATTTTCTGCACTTTGCTGTTTTCTGGTTTATGTCAACATTTCGTGGTTTTCACTTACAACCGGTTTTGCATTGGCTGTAAGTTACTTATGAAACTTTCAGTAACAATTAAACACACAGTAAAATACACTAACAGGCTGAAAAACACATTTAACAATCACACCATAAAATGATAGACTCATAAATTTTTGGCCAAAATCAAGCCCTGGAAAAACCCCCACGGGGAAAACCAGTTAGAGAGAGAGAGATTTATTATTTCTTCAGCAAAATAATGGAACAGCAGTACAATGAAAAATACAACTTATCTTCACCAACAATGCACCCAACTGGCTGTCTCGAAAACTGAGTCAAGTCATCTCGAGCTTTGTGCACAAAATATTATCCTCGAAATATGTGCCTCTACCTTGATAACTGTGCAGAGACAGACTTCAAATTCTGTGCCTGAAAATTGCCTGAAAAATGCAGTCCGTACAGTCCTGTACGGACCTCGATATCTGTGCCTGAGACTACCTCGAAAACCGTGCAGGAGATCACCTCAAATTCTGTGCTGAGTTCCTCGATTTCTATGCCTGAAAAACTGCCTTGAAACCCGTGTTGTTTCTCGAAAAATGTGCCCAGAAAATTACATAGAAAATCGTGCCCAAAAAACCGTACTATACGGTACCTCGGGATGTGTGCAGCTGTTGTTCTTCTCCTCGAAATTCGTGCTGTACAGTACAGCAATAAATGTTGTTGTACAAAAATCTTCTTGGGAATAGTGCTGATAATCAATTCGCTGGTCTCCTCGATTTCTGTGCAAACTAGCTCCTTGGAAATCATGCCAATGCCCTAGCTCTCTCACTTCTCTTCTCACTTCACTTCATTCACTAAAACATTAGCTCTCTTGCCTCCCTCGTGCTTTTTGTTCTAACCCTAAGTGAGTTTTTAATCCAACGGTGAATATTGAATCTAATCCGATGGATGCGATTCAATGTGAGTGAAAATCCCTTTTATTTAATTCACATAAATAAAATCACTCACCCACTTAAGTTAAATCAAAAAATGACTTTCACTTTATAAAGTCTCATTAAGTGCATTTAATGTGAGGGTCACCTTTTTCCCCCTTCTAAGTGACTTAGGCAAAAGTCACTAGGGGAACACTTCCCTAGGTACAAAACTAACACTCCCTCTTACCGAGGAAGGTGTTCCGCACCACTCCCAACTTATCTCTGAAGAAGACAAACTTCCCCCTCCCCAAAGACTTCGTCAGGACATCTGCAACCTACTCATCAGTGGATATATACTGTAGCTCAACTGCCCCTCTTTGAACGTAGTCTCGAATGAAGTGGTACCTGATCTCAATGTGCTTCGACCTGTCATGGAATACCGGATTCTCAGAGAGCTGAATGCAACTCTGATTGTCGCAATAAATCACCGTAGGTCTCAGCTGCTGATCAAATAAATCTACCAATAACTTACGAAGCCACAGTGCTCCGCAAGTCGCCTGACTGGCTACCATATACTCAGCCTCAGCAGAACTCAATGCAACGGACCATACATGTTTAAGATTATTTAGAATCATAATGTTTTGATAGTATTGAGATTATACTAATGAATGTATGATTATGTATGAGATATTGAGGATGACACAATGATTACACTAGTGCACACTTAAGCATGCATAGTGGTCCAGGATGGATAGAAGTTCAAAGACATATAATCATGATGCTATCATAAAGGAAAAAATAGAGATCAAGAGGGAGGCAACCACACAAACATAAAAGATAAGTATTTGAGTTGTTATTTGAATTACTTCTTGAATCTCTAAATAGTCAATGATATTGCTCGTAATAGTTGTATGCATATTTGTATTCCTAGAATATATCATCCATAGTGTAAGCATTCATATAGCATTGAACAGTATACTACTAATATGCATATGATGGGTAAGTTGGACAAACATTCCATTGTTGCTTGTCTAGAATGAAACCTCTTTACTGACATGCTGGGAGCTGTGCACACTCTTGATAGTATGTTCTGGTAGAGATGGAAGGCATCTAGATAGCCATTGTATGCATACAGGATATGGAAAAGTGTTGTGCCAAAGTATTGGTTAAGATAGTTGCATAACTATGTGAATCATATCAGTATGCATAATAGGTTATCATTGAAATGTCAACATGATTTGATGATTATGAAATGTTACTAATCATGTAATTGAATTTGATTTGTAGGAAAAATCATGTGCTATGATCTACAAAAGAAAGATGATGAACACTTGTTCCAAAGAACAAGTGATGACTGTTCATCAAGAAGATTTACAAATCAAACATACTATAGAAGTACAAAGGAAGGCTCGTGGCCAGAGGATTCTCTTAGAAAGAGGGAGAGGATCATGACGAGATGTTTGCTCCAAGTGGCTAGACACACTTCCAAAGATAGATTACACCCATAGATGACAAGACCGTTCTCTTGAATGGTAGAAGAAGTGCATATCTAGCAAACTCCCAGGATTCGATTGAAGAAGGCTCTGTACGGATTCAAAAGGTACCCAAGATCAATGGTCATTTTGATGACCTTGATGATCACCACGGGTGATGCGGATTTCAACCTTTGCTACTAGGTTGAAGATGGTTTCTATATACATATTACATTCTTCTCTTAGATGGATGCAAGAAGGAACTCACCATAGAGTTCGAGTGATCTTGAGGCTCATATCAGCAGACCCATTTGACAGGAGATGGCACGGATAGATATGCAAAAGATCACTCAATGCAGAGTGTGAATGATGTTCAGTCACAGAGGGAGTAGATCTCAAAGTTAAAGAATCTAGGCATGATTCTCGTGATTAGATATGTGGTTGAGATCAAATGAGATTTTTCCTTAACCAAGGAAAATGTGAAGTAGAGATCTGGGATGATAGACAGTGGTTTCTACAGTTTACAGACAGATGACTGGTTCGTTGATGTATTTAACGAATACCAGGCTAGATATATGCTTTGTTGTGAACACCCTGAGCCAGTATATGTTCACCTAGTAGCTGCAAAGCATGTGATGAGGTACCTAAAAGGTACGATAGACTTTGGACTATATTATCTTGGAGAGCATGACTTAAGATTGTATGGTTATACAGATACAGATTGGGATGGAAGTGTCTCACACAGAAAAAGCACATCGGGTGGATGTTATTATCTGGGATCTGCTATGATCTCATGGTTTAGCAGGAAGCAGTCCAGTGTGGCTCTCAACACAGTTGAAGCGGAATATATAGCAGCTTGCTCTGCTAGTTGTGAAGGCATATGGATTCGGAAGCTGTTGTCAGGACTATTTGACTTAGAGATGGATCCACTGTGATCCTATGTGACAACCAGAGTCATATCAAGATGACGAAGAATCCAGTGTTCCATGATAAGTCAAAGCACATAGAGATCCGATATTTCTAGATACGAGATATGGTGTAGAAAGGAGCTATAAAGCTCAAGTATGTGAGCACTGATGAGCAAGTTGTTGATGTATTGACCAAACCTCTGTCTCGAGTAAAGTTTGAATATTTCCGAGACAAGTTTGGTGTAGTTCAAAAGGACCCTCCTTGAAAGGGGGAGTGACATGGTCGATGATGATATTTGGATCGACGATGAGGTCGATGATGATATTTGGATCGACGATGAGGTCGATGATGAGGATACCTGTATCAATGATAACGATACTTGTACTGAAGATGAGGTCGATGATGAGGATGCCTGTACCGACGATGAGGTCGATGATGAGGATACCTGTACCGACGATGAGGTCGATGAGCGGTCCTTAGACTTGATCTAAGTTGACGAGTAGGATTGTATCATCCCTGGACACATGTCCTAAAGGAATCCGTAGACTCTTGTCTCCGTGAAAGATATTGATGATGTTGCAGTGGGATTGTATCATCCCTAGACCTATGTCCTAAAAGAGATCCGTAGACTCTTATCTCTAAGAATGTGATGATGTTGTGTGGTAAATCCTAGATTTAATCTAGGTCACATCCAGTATGAAAAAGTACTAGCTTTGTGGTGGTAAATCCTAGATTTTATCTAGGTCACATCCAGTATGAAAAAGGACTGGCTCTGTGGTGGTAAATCCTATAGATTTGATCTAGGTCACATCCAGTATGAAAAAGGACTGGTTCTGTGGTGGTAAATCCTAGATTTGATCTAGGTCACATGCAGTATGAAAAAGGACTGGCACTGTGGTTCCGGATTGCATCATCCTTCGACTTATGTCCTAAAGTGAGAGGGATTGATCATCCCGTAAGTAGATCAGGATTGCATCATCTTTGGACTTATGTCCTAAAGTGAGAGGGATTGATCATCCCGTAAGTAGTTCCGGATTGCATCGTCCCTAGACATGATATGGTATCTTAAATTGATAGGGATTGATCATCCCGTAAGTAGATCTGGATTGCATCGTCCCTAGACATGATATGGTATCTTAAATTGATAGGGATTGATCATCCCGTAAGTAGATTTGGATTGCATCGTCCCTAGACATGATATGGTGTCTTAAATTGATAGGGATTAATCATCCCATAAGTAGATCTGGATTGCATCGTCCCTAGACATGATATGGTGTCTTAAATTGATAGGGATTGATCATCCCGTAAGTGGATCAGGATTGTATCATCCTTGGACTTATGTCCTAAAGTGAGAGGGATTGATCATCCCGTAATTGGATCATGTGTATTGCAGATTATGATGTTGTTGATCGAGAGATCCAAATGATGTTGTTGATTGAGAGATCCAGATAATGATGCTGTTGATCGAGAGATCCAGATGATGATGTTGTTGATCGAGAGATCCAGATGATGATGTTGTTGATCGGGAGATCCAGACGATGATGTTGTTGATCGGGAGATCCAGACAATGTTGTTGATCGGGAGATCCAGATGATGATGTTGTTGATCGAGAGATCCAAATGATGTTGTTGATCGGGAGATCCAGATGATGTTGTTGTTGTAGATTGATTGAGTGATCGAGTGCTGCAGAAGATGTAGACTCAATACTAAAGATGTTGACGTTCCAGTATTGAAGATATTGAAGATGTTCCAGTAGTTGTTTGAGTTACTGATGATGATTGAAGAAAACTTCCAATAATTTATAGATGTATCACTGTGATGTAGTTGATGACTCCTTGCTCCTGCAGATGTTGTTAGAATATCCTTCTCGTTAAGGGGGAGTGTTGAAATATTGTAACTTCAAAGAATATTCTATTTGTACTTTATTATTATTCATGTGGAGATATTTTATTCCTCCGTCGGGATGTTATTATTATGTAAAGGCATTGAGGTAAATCCTCCCATGTAAGTCGGGGCAATAGATCCCCTAAGAGTCATTTGCAATGGGGTGTTTAAGTCCCCTAGAGGAGTCGGCACAGTCAGCAAGAGAATAAACTATTGAGGTCGACCTGTCAAGTGTAAAAGTCAAGTGAATGTAAAGTATAAATAGAGGAGGTATGTTCCTCATTTAACACACACTCACTCACTTGTGACCTCGCATAGGAGAGAGAGAGATCTGCAAAGGAGAAGGAGCTCTTGTTTGGGGATTTCATCTTTGTACTTTTGATCATCTATATTGAGGAAGTTTTGCTGGGTTTTCTACCCCATGAGGGTTTCCCAAGATAAATTGTGTCTCTTGTGTTTATGCTGTGCTTGTTGTTCTTTCAATGATCTTGTATATGTTATTCTTGTGAAATTGAATGGAATACTGATGTTATCTATCTTAGCATATTGAATCTTAACAAGATGCTTCCAGTACTCCCAGTGTCACTCGTGTGCCATGACATTCTCACAATTTTTGTATCGCAGATCCCAGATCCACCTTCCTTATACATTGTTCTTTTGTATATGCTCTCTTTGTACCTTTCTCTTTGTTAAAGAAATGTAACTACAGAAGATATTCTAAATGTACTTGTCTATTGTATTATTGTATTCCTCCTTCAAGAGTTGTCATTGATGTAATTGATAATGTAAGAGTCATTGAAAGAGTCGGCCTAGAAGAATCCAGAAAAGAATATTTAATTATGTAATTGACAAGTCGGCCCAGTTAGTTAGGTCAAGTCGGCCCTATTGGGAAAAAAGTCACCTCAACGAAAGAATATAAATAAGAGATTTAGTTGCTCATTTGTATCACTCATCTCACTCACTCATGTTCGCATAGGAGAGAGAGAAGTTCGCACAAGTGAAGGAGAAAAGTTGTTTTTGTCTTGGGGTTTTATCTTGTACTTGGTGAATTCTATATTGAGGAAGTTTTGTTGGGGTTTTCTCCCTTGTGGTTTCCCAGAGAGAAATTTTGTGTTCTTTTTGTTTGATGTGCTTGTCTTTCTTTCAGTGAGTATATTGTTTAATGTTATTATGCTAAACAAGTAAAAACTTAACATGGTTCCAAAGCAGGCCTGAAAGAAAACATTGTGCAGCCACTGCAACTGTAGAAACTAGGGCTTCTTAATCCGAGAGCTCTCTACACAGATCAGCTGAAAAAGAGGGTGCATCTAACTCGCCTCGCTAGGGCGCATCTTTCTGTCGAAGCAAAATTCAATTTCGAGAATCTTCATTTTTGGGTCCACCACTACAGCCCGGAGAACTAGAGCATCAAGTTTTTGGAAGATCTGCTCACAGATTTAGGAGAAAGAGTACTTTTCTCAACTAGCCTAAAGAATACTTTTCTCAACTCGCCTTGAGGAGGCGCATCTTTTCATCCAATTAGTTCTCCAAGATCCCGAAGTTGGAAAATTAGGGTTTCTCTGTCAAACCCTAAGTCAAGGTAGAAGTAGTTTTCAAAAGGACAACTTTACTGGTAAGTACTATCTCCATTCTATTTCCATTTGAGGTTCGCATATTATCAAAATGACAAGCACTACCAAGATTGATGAGAAGCTTGAAGGAGCTGAGAACTTCAGGGCATGGAAATATAGAGTCATGCTCATTCTTGAAGAACATGACCTAGAAGGCTTTGTAAAAGAAGAAGTTGAAGAACCAGAAGGAGATGAGGCCAAAGCAAGACACAAGAAGAATATGATCAAGGCTAAGAGGATCATAGTTGATTCTATCAAAGATCACTTGATTCCTCAAATATCCTCAAAGAAGACTCTAAAAGAAATATTTGATGCTTTGGCCAGTCTGTTTGAAGGAAAGAACATTAATAGGAAGATGACCTTGAGAAATCAAGTCAAGGGTGTGAAGATCCAGAAGTCTAAGACTATACATTCATATTTCTCCAGAGTATCTCTGTTCAAAGAACAATTAGAAGCCATTGGAGACATGGTAGAAGCTGAAGTTGTGATGACCACTCTGAATGGTCTTCCTAGAGATTGGGAACCTTTCATTCATGGCATATGCTATAGGAAAAGATTAATCAAGTTCAGACAACTATGGGAAGAGTGTGTGCAAGAAGAAGAAAGAATAGTTGTAAGAGAAGAGAAACTAAATGATAATGAAGATCAAGCTTTGGCAACTCATGCCAAAGGAAGAAGGAAAAGAAAGAATGATGTACGTACTCATGACCACTCTCCCAAAAGACCTCAAATATCTCAAAGGAACAAGAGGGTCAAGAAAGACTTCTCCTCCTTTGAATGTTTCTCTTGTCACAAGATGGGACACATTGCGAGAAATTGTCCTCTCAAATCTGGACAATTCAAGAAGCAGAAGAAGAGATTTCATGCTCATGCAACCGAAGATAATGAACATGGTGATGAAATCAAAACCAGAGAAGACGAAGATTCCAGTGAAGAATATGTTCTAATATGAGCCCTCACTGGTTCAGTATCTCATGGAAGTGACACTTGGCTAGTGGGCAGTGGAGCCTCCAAAAACATGACGAGATACAAAGACTCTCTTTCACATCTCATGCAGAAAGATTCTCCACACAAAGCAAAGCTTGGAGATGATTACCAATATCCTATCAAAGGAATGGGAGAGGCTACTTACAAATTGGACTCTAGAAAGTCCATGAACATGAAGGAAGTCCTATATGTTCCAGGTTTGAAAAAGAACCTTCTTTCTATCTCAACATTAGATAAGAAAGCTCTTAGGGTTGCATTTGTAGATGGTGAAGTTCTTATGTGGCCAAAGGGGAAGACAATCAATTATGCAATTGTTATTGGAGTTGAAGAAGGAGGTCTCTATAAACTCAAGGGTCATGCAGATTCAACACTAATGGCTAGTACCATGAGCCCCTGTGAATTATGGCATAGAAGACTAGCTCCTGTACACTACAAAGCTTTACCAATAGTGAGTAAGGTGGTGACTGGATTACCAAAAATCCAGGTTGATCATGAAGGAGTGTGCAAAGGATGTGCACAAGGAAAGAGTACAAAGAACCCATTTCCAAGCAGCGATAGCAAAGCAAAAGGCATATTGGACATTGTTCATGAAGCAACCGTATCCGATTGTGGGAGTTAAGAAGCGAGTCCGCCTTTCATAA
Source organism: Larix kaempferi (assembly GCA_027924585.1). NCBI lineage: Eukaryota > Viridiplantae > Streptophyta > Pinopsida > Pinales > Pinaceae > Larix > Larix kaempferi. The sequence goes on along the minus strand of BSBM01000926.1, from coordinate 229,750 downwards.
TTGAAGATAAAATAATAATATATTGATAGAAGATGCTTAGATATTACAATGAGGCTCACCTTTATAGGCTTTGAGCATGCATAGTGAGGGGTTACGCCCTTTCACTTTAGTAAATAATAAATTATTGTTTATAATTAATATATTACTTAAATATTCATAACATTGCCACCCCCTTTAAAGGGAGATTTGTCCTCAAAGCTGTATTTGTTGGCATCATCTTTTGTTCTTGATTTGTGTTGATGCTTGATTTGAGCTAAGCGATCTGGACTAATCTCTCTATCTTGATGATGGCCTGGGTCCTTCTTATACTGCGACTCTTTCTACTTGGGTGGCGAACTCTCCGGTCCATACAATCGGTACTTACTTCCATTCCATTTAAATCCCATATACTATTTTTGTAGATTGGTAGAGTAAGTCCCTAGCGATGCTAACCAGTCGGCGCCTAATACCATGTTTACTTCTTTGAGCGGTAATGCAACACAATTGAGTTGTAGGTGTAAGTTTTGTAGGTGCAACGACACCTTATGACATTTTCCCACTTCTTCTATGTGTTGATCCGGGATGGTTGAGGCTTTAAGCCCTTTTGCGGGAAACACAAAAAGATTAAGTTCCTTTTTCTTGTTGATATCGATCAAATTATGGGTACTCCCAGAATCGACCAAAATTGTGATATCCCTATCTTTAATTTTCCCATTAAGTTGTAGTCTTTTTGGCCCTGACTTCCTTGATCCTGTTACTCAGAATATGAGTTGTTCAGTTTTAAGGATGTCACGACTTCTCAACTGAGGTGGAATGTATTTTCCTGCGAGTGCTTGGCTTTCCTTCTGTTGGGTGTAATCTATCTTGGGTGTCTCTACCCTTTCTTCCTTACAAGCTTGTTGAGTACACATAATCGTCACAACCGATGATCCCATTAATGATCTTGCAATGTACTGTGTGATTGGTTTTGCATTTATGGCCTGGGAACCAATCTTCTCCACATCGACGACAAGTATTCTTCTTCTTTTTTTTGTCACTATCGGTGCGATTGCTCGATGTTTTGGAACTCTTTTCAACTTCATAGCCATACGACTGATATTTGTTACACTGACGACCGAGTGACCATGTATCTTCGCAATACCTGCACTGTGTCTCTTGCTATCGCAAATATCCCTTGTTAAGGTTCCCTTGTCTTGATTTTTTTAATTTTTCCTCAATAAGTTTTGCTTTGCGCCTAGCCTTATCCAAATTGGACACGTTATGTAATTCTAATTCTTCTCTTATGTACAGTTTAAGACCAGAGACATATGTCTGGAGTCATTGACCATCTGTTAATTCTGGTACTCGTGTCGCTAATGCTTCCCATTCGTAGGTGTATTTTTCCACGTCACCTTCTTGTTGTAGTCTAGTTAGTTTGGAGAAAAATTCTTTCTCTGTCACATCTTCGAATCTTTTAAAAAAATCATTTTTGAATGTGTCCCAACTGTAGGCACATACCTTTGTCGTTTTCTTCCACCACATGTACCAATTGTATGCTCGACCTTCGAGCTGCATGGAGGCGTATTTAATTTTATAACCATCTGATAAGATTTTGTGAATGTAGAAGAATTCTTCCGCTTTGTTGATCCATGACACACTCTGTTTTGTTTCTCCATCGAACTTAGGTAACTCCAATTTAGGTTTCATTAAGTATCCCCCCATCGATTGCATTGTAGACCAATATGATTTTTGATGATTGTAGTCTTTATGGTCTTTTGGAATCTCCACTTTGGGGGAATTTGATTGATGCTTACTGGTATCGGCTGAATTACAACATGAGTGGTCTCCCTTTGGTGACTCGACATTTTTAGAATCATCTCTATCCTTGAAAAAATGCTTGATTTTTTCTAGCCCTTCATCGAAGTATGTTTTCATTTCATCTCGTACCTTCCTCATTTCCCATGAGACTGCTCCAGCAACTTCAATTGCACACTTCGCGATAGCTCTTCTTTTCCTTCTTGTAACTCTATGTCAAGTTTGTCAATTCTGGAATTTAAACCTTCAAGGATTTTCAAATCTCTGATTTGGTCTTTTTCTAATTTTCCAGTCGGTCCTTAATTTCCGACATGGTTCTCGATCTGGTGTGGGGGGGTGAATATGGGGGCGTTATTTTGGTTTATGGGGTAAGAGAAAAGACAATTAATGTCTTAAAAAGAATGATGAAAATCACTATAGTAATGATAATTACTATAATTAATAAGTATATTTTAATAAAAATAATAAATATAATAATATTATATTTAAATATTTTTATTATAAAGTTAGAAATAAAAATTTAATAAAAAAATATTATTTTTTATTAATTTATTTTTTTGGTTTTGTTTGTTTGCGGGTTAGGGTTTTCGTGGAGGGAGACTACGTGTGTGTTTGGTAGTTGAGGATGAGAGGATGGATGACAGAGGGGGCCGAGCTGGTGGCGGAGGGGCCGATGGGAATGGAAGCAATTCAAAATATATTTACTAATGGTCACGGCTATTCAAAATATCCTAGTTTACTACTAAAATAGAATAATTAAACATTCATAACAGTTCACTTTGACATTTGTGGACCTATGACAACCACTTCATCAAGCGGGTATGTTTACTATGCTTCCTTTATTGATGACTATTCCCACAAAACATGGATTTATTTTCTAAAGAATAAAAGTGAAGTATTTGAAAAGTTTAAAGAGTTTAAGGCTCTTGTAGAAAACCTCTCTGAAAAGAAGATCAAGGTACTAAGGACAGATAATGGAGGGGAATACACTTCAGGTGATTTCAAAGAATTTTGTAAACAAGTAGGGAATAAGAGGGAGCTTACCATTCCCTATAATCCACAACAAAATGGTGTAGTTGAAAGGAAGAACGGATCTATTATGGAAGCACTGAAGGCCATGATCCATGATCAAGATCTACCCATGCATCTATGAGCTGAAGCAGCTAGAACCGCAATCTATGTACAAAATAGAATCTCTCACAGTTCTCTTGGCAATAAGACCCCAGAAGAGATGTTTACCGATGTGAAGCCTGAAGTCAGTCATCTAAAGATATTTGGGTGTCCAGTATTTATTCACATTCCAAAAGAGAAGAGAACAAAGTTGGAACCTTCAGGGAGAAAGGGGATATTTGTGGGTTATAGTGAGCAATCAAAGGCTTACCGTATCTACATCCCAAGATACCGCCAAATTGGACTTAGCAGAGATGTTACATTTGATGAAGATACAGCTTTCAACAAATCTAAGAAGACTCGTGAGGATGAAGAGGAGCATGAAGTTCCTAGAGTTACAGAAACTAATAATGCACGAGACAGGCATACTGAAGAACTTATTCCAGAGGATCATGACATGGCAGAACCTCAGAGACCTGAGGAGACACCTCATGAGGTAAATCCACGGAAGAGAAGACTAGCTTGGACATGAGAAATAATCCAAGATGCAGGAAAATATAGGGCCCCAGAAGGAACCAATAGAGAAAGCAAGAGACCAAGGCCATATTCTAGTTATGTAGCCTTGATGTGTAACCTTGTTGAAGAAGAACCCACATGTTTCGAAGATGCAGCAAAGAAGAAGGAATGGTTGGATGCTATGACTAAAGAATACCAATCCATCATAAAGAATGATGTTTGGGATGTGGTACCAAGACCGAAGGACAAGTCAATAGTTTCGTCAAAGTGGATTTTCAAAACAAAACATTCGGCAGATGGAAGCATTGAGAAGTACAAGGCAAGGTTCGTAGCTCGGGGGTTCTCTCAAAAGGAAGGAATTGATTATGAGGAGACTTTTGCTCCTATCACTAGATATACCTCAATTAGAACCATCCTTACCTTGGCAGCTAAGATGAAATGGAAGTTACATCAGAGGGATGTAAAGACAGCTTTCCTGAATAGAAAAATAGAAGAGGAAGTATATATCGAGCAATTCTTAGCTGTCAATGATGCTGTTGATGTTCCAGTAATTCTTGCTGACGATGATGATGATATTCCAGCAGATGGTGATGATGATGTTCCAGCAGTTCCATGCTGATGATGATGATGTTCCAACAGTTCCATGTTGATAATGCTGATGATGATGATGTTGATGTTGCCCTAGACATATGATGATGTTCCAAAACTTCCTACGACATATAGAGTTTCACCACTCAGTTGGACAGTTGTTGATGTTGATGATGTTGCCCGCAGAATACCTTCCTAGTTAAGAGGGAGTGTTAAAGAAATGTAACTACGGAAGATATTCTAAATGCACTTGTCTATTGTATTATTGTATTCCTCCTTCAGGAGATGTCATTGATGTAATTGATAATGTAAGAGTCGTTGAAAGAGTCAATGTAAACCCTAGGACTTGTGTCGGCCTAGAAGAATCCAAAAAAGAATATTATATTATGTAATTGACAAGTCGGCTCAGTCAGTTAGGTCAAGTCGGTCCTGTTGGGGAAAAAAAAGTCACCTCAACGGAAGAATATAAATAAGAGGTTGAGTTGCTCATTTGTATCACTCATCTCACTCACTCAAGTTCGCATAGGAGAGAGAGAAGTTCGCACAAGTGAAGGAGAGAAGTTGTTTTTGTCTTGGGGTTTTATCTTGTACTTGGTGAATTCTATATTGAGAAAGTCTTGCCGGGGTTTTCTCCCTTGTGGTTTCCCCGAGAGAAATTTTGTGTTCTTTGTGTTTGTTGTGCTTGTCTTTCTTTTAGTGAGTATATTGTTTAATGTTATTATGCTAAACAAGTAAAAACTTAACACTCTTCTGGGTTGGCTCTCCATCTTTGGAGATATCTCTTTTTGGCTTTATGATAGGGTTTCACATCATGCTTTATATAGGAGCCCCCTTAGCACTCCCACTTTGTACGGACATCTTGACAACACACAATCCCATTGACCTACCTTTGTGGTCATCAGTTGGAGTTTAATACAATTATCTTATCTATCTTATCTATCTTATCTATGATGTAAAGAACAAATTAAGAAATAAAGAAAGAGGAAAACAGATAAAATAGGTAGTGAAAATTAAGGAAATGGGTACTATTTAAGTGGTAAAAACATTTTCTAATTTATTGATTAATCAATAAGGTGAGAACTCCTACATATTTGTGTTCTTTGAGTAATGTATGCCAAATGTCTGTGTGTTATATGTATATATAATGTGTCAAGCAATTGCCTCATTATAGACATTAAATCTGGATAACCATGAGTGAGTCCTATTTAGCTAACACAAATTTTCTATACCCTCTATTATATGGATGGCTTTCATGTCTTTTCCTCCAACTTACTAGAACTCATAAAAATGGCTTAGCGCAAAAGAGTTATTAAAGCATACAATTTCAAAAGAAGAATGAGAGCATGCAAAGGGGTAATGAGTACCATGTGATCCACTAACAGCAATGACATCATATCCTTGTGTTATCTTTGCTATCCAAGAATCTCTTTTATATCTGAAAATCAGACAATAAATTTTATCAATTCAACTTACATAAGAAAATCATGGTTTTATGAAAGTACACATTTATCCTATTTCAATTTCAATCGTTTCATAACAATAATAATGTGCATGGACCAGCAAAGGGAAACCCTGTCTGAGCCAGGGCAGGGGCACTCATTACTGACCCAGAAGGTAAAATCAGATTAAAATTTCATATACTCTAGGAGTCAAAACAAACAATCTTGCAGAATTCCATCCCTTGGTAAAGGCATTAATCTATCTCTTAACAGTAATATCGAAGAGATCCATTAGTATGGCAAATGATGTTTAACATATGACATCATGAAGGAAAAAGCAATTCTCGAGAGCAGTAATCAAAGTTTGCACTTAATTTTTCACTACAAGCTATCTTATTGAACCTTATTATGTTCATCCACATCATCTGGAGGTATAATTCAAAGGCAGATGAACTAACAAATCAAACGGTGGATCTTTTGAGCATAGCAGAAACAAACTTTGGCAATTCAATGACCATTGTTGCCCTTTATCGATCCATAGTCACTGCGGGGTGATGTACGTGCAAAACTCTCACACAATCATGAAGAGAAAATGGAAAAATCAACATAAAACAGCTGGAAAGATAATCGAGTCAACCAAAAAAAAACAATGTTCATTCCCTACCCTTATTCTGTTAAAAACAACTTCTTTGGTCAAAAAATGGCCTGGAGGAAAAGAAAAGCTGTTACATACACAATAATAAATATAAATAAATAAATAAAACAGTAAATTCTCATAAAGCACTGCCCTGTTATGTATTATGGAGAGTGTGGTTAGCTTGAAACAGGATGATTTTTGAATATATAGGTTGGACATCTCATCAAATAAGGCTTTCTTATAGAGAGGGCTGAAAGCCTCCTAAGCAAAAAGGTCCATGAAGATTACAGGAACCTGGCATTGACTTCACAAAGCCTGGGGGGTTTTCGATGGTGCTTGTCAAGGTTCTCTTGGTATGTGTGGTGCAGGTGCCATTCTCTTTCTAAATAATTCTCATTATTTTCCTTTGAAATATGGAGCAGGTCAAGGAACCAACAACAAAGCAGAGTTCTATGCTCTTTGGATTCTAATGAAGGTAGTTGCTGAATAGAATGTTATCAGGTTTCAGGTAATAGGAGACTCAAAGCTATTGATGAAATGAGCAAATGGGAAAAGTCAAATCACTAATCTGGCTTTAGTATCAATAATGGAATGTGCTTGGAATAAAAAATCTCATTTTGAAGAAGTCCCCTTTTCACACATCTACAGGGAATACAATTGCAAATCAGATCAACTTTCAAAAGTAGCTCTCTCATTATAGGAAAGTCTTATGTTTGAACAAGAATTCAGCGATAAGGTCCCTATGGCTGAGGTCCAAAAGTCCCTATTTTGATGTCTTGTTTATGTATAAATGTCTTCGTTTCTATTCAAGTCATAGACAGTTTTGTTTAAGTCTATTTTTGTTGGCTAGGAAACATCCAAACTGACTTTTTTGAAGGAAGATTGTATATGTCTTTGGTCTAGTTTGAAGACATTCTAGAAACATGATTCTGAGCCGAAAGGATAGTAAAAGTGAATTTTGATTTCCCTTCAAAAATATCAATACAAAGATTTTTTTCTTGGAAAAAATTAATTAAATAAGATATCAAATAAAAAGATAATGAAAAGAATGTAATAAAGTTAATTATTAACTAAAAAACAGAACATTTGAATGAAAAGGTACTAAAGGCACCCCCTTAAAAATATTCATGCAGGGCCCCTTATTGTAAATTCAATCATCATTATCTATTCATCTTTTATACATAGATTTTTATATTTTTCTGGGTTCATATCCAACATGATCTAGCAGCATGCATGTTCCATTGGTATCGAAGCCAAGTTGACCGGCTCCATACAAGCAAGAAATCTTCATTATTCCATACTACACCATACAGCAGCATTCTTCCGTACATCTGTATTGTTTTGTACATCAGTAGAACCCGTACAGTCATACAATTATGGGCAGAAAATTCTGAGATAGTGCAACAGCTATTGCACAGTCAAAATTGATAAAAAAAAATAACACCACTGTAATCAGAAAAATAGCAGATGTAAATTCCAGGATTGAGAAAATAGAGAGACTACAAATAGTCACAAGAAACTGAAGGAAAAAATGGATAAAAACCAGCAAGAGCCAAGGGAAGAGATTAGACAAAAAAAATGAGGATCTAAAACAAGAATTAACACAGAGTTTCAAGCATTAAATTATTAAGGACAATAGGGTGGAAATGCAACAAGGCAAGTGTCATGTCCCCTCCCTAGTGGCCTTGGTCACTACTTGGATCCTCCCATCCCTAGGGTTTCTAAGTGATTAATTAAATGAGAATTTAATTAATGGGGGTATTTTTGAGGCAGTTATACCATAGGAGTTAATTAATTATTAATGAATTAATTAAATGCTGAAGTTGGAATTAATTCTAAGTTGTATTATTTTTATTTAATGCTTATTGCTAATAAAATGTGGCAAGTGGTGATGATTAGGCTAGGAGGTCAAATTGGTCATGTGGACTGTTAGATTATGGTAACTTTGGGATGTCCTCCATGGTTTAGATGCCTTACATGGAGGTACATTAGCTGCATAGGCATCAGGATAGAGTAGAGGGTGAGATGCACTCTACTCAGTGGCATTAGCCCAATGGGGGCTGCATGCGGAGCTTCAGGGAAGATTGACCTTTGCATGCATGAGTTTTGCATGACCTGTCAGCATTCAGTGACTGCATGCAAAAGTGACTTTTTGCATGCACCGGGAATTAGGGTTTTGGCAAACCTAATTTATCGGTGAGATTATTTATAGAGGCAGGGGGTCCCCAGATGAGGTTACTCAATTGCATTGTCGGAGAGAGATACTACTAGAGTGAGGAGGGCGTAGCTGCACATGTGGGGCGACTTTCTGAGATAGAGAGGAGTTGCTGCAGGAGCTAGGAAGGTCAAATCTGAGCTAGATCAGTGACCTTCAGTTCCAGAGAGGCTAGACACCCATTACTGTGAGCTGAGAGAGCTCAACAGTGTGATTACTATGGAGATTGGAGGAGGCCGAGTTCTATTGGAGGAGGACGTTTTTCCTGAGGGAGGAGAAGCTCATTGTGAGCTGGATTGACCGATTCAGAGTCTGTGACTTCCAGGATAGCCTTGCCTCAGTATTCGAGGAAGGTTAGGGACTATCGGAGCTCAGATCTGTTGAGATCTGGATCAATACGAGCATTTGACATCCAGAGGGGAGGGCGCACTTGTGCATGCAAAGGAGGCCGATTTCATCAGTGGGCAGTCTTCAAAGCGAGCAGATCAGAGCAGAGAGATCTAGAGAGGGCAGATCAATCAGAGGCACCGTCAGAGCACTCAGATCCAGTTTGACAGTTAGGGCTTACTTCTTCAGTGCATGCATCAGCTGGGTGCATGCAAATTTGAGGTCTGTCATGTTTCAGAGGGATTGAGTTGAGGTAATCCTGTATTGTACTGTCATTTATACATCCATATGCTCTAGGCTCGAGAGAGAAGATAGCCCCCTAGTTAGCTGGTTTTTCCCGCAAGGGTTCCAAGGTACATCTGTTGTTTATGTGGTTGATTGCATTTATATTTCAATTGGTAAATGCAGATCTAGTTGTTTGAGTCTATGTTTTATGAGTATATACTGACATTGAGATTCATACCACTTGAGATCTCAGAGTGATCCAGAGGGAGTAGTGATCTCTGGATCAAATATTTACATGGACCACTCTTGCCTTAGTGGCAAATCTCAGGAAAAGCAAGGAATCCAATGGAGGAAAGAAGACAAGGCAAACAAATTAGAAACTGACAAAAGCAAACTGAAAAACTGGCAAAAGCAGAAAAGAAGGAAAGTGAAGAAAGTGGAAAGAAAAGGAAAAGCAGTTAGAATGAAAGTAGAAACAACCAGAAAAGCTCCCTAAGGCGCACTCGCCAAAATTCAGTGAAGGAGGTGAAGGAAAGAAAGTTTTGAAAGCAGAGAGTTGCTATTCCTCTTAAGGAATGCGCCCTCCCTCATCCACACGTGTGGCTTAGCTTGGTAAACAAGTCATCTCATCTATTTAAGAATGTTCTCAACTCCATGGAAGAACTTTTGTCATTTGTATTTTTGCATTGAGAGCTCTGAGCCTCTCTGGTTGAGTGATGTGCCTCAACAGTTTTTCGTGGGTGATGTGCCCCAAGGCCCCATGAGTTTCAGTGAGTAATATGCAGATCCAGAATATGTTATTGCAGCCAATAACATTCATATCAGTCCATCGGTGAATATCCATAGCAAGCTTGAAGAGGAGATCATTTCTACAGGGGAATTGCAGCTAGTTTTGGAGGAAAGTCACTAGGAGAAGAAGCTAGTATTCAGTGGATGCACCCAAGAACTTCAGAGAGCCCAGTGGGTTGTTATTTGCAGATAATAGAGGCTGCCCATGCCCCAAGATCAGCTTCAAATCTCATCTCCACTTCTTCTCCCACTTCTACACCTTCCTTAGCTAGATTTGGAGGAGATTTCTCTTGGAGGAGAGAGCTAGTTTGGTGAATGCACCCCAGTGAAGATCAGCATCTCAGAGTGCAGCCATATTAGACATCTGACCTGTAGATGGTCTGATAATACATTTCAGAACAGAGCCAAAGTAATTTCCTACTTCTCATCTCCATTCTCCCACTATTGTAATGAAAATCTAGCCTGTGAGGCATTGTACTTTGGAAGGCAATCTAATAATGAGAAAGAAAGTGTTCTGAACCTATATTTCGACTTATATCTGTTGAATATCATTTAGTAGAGCTTTATTTAACATCAGAACAGAGTATATGAAGTATTGGAACAATTTGATGAATTAAAATGCAAGACTAGCTAGTTGGGTGCTTATTCTAGACTAGTTTTACCAAAATGACTACTGAATCCATTCTGAGTATCAGTTTAACTCCATTCCAGTTGTAGGAGGTTAATATTTCAATATACTTTACATATCAACCCATGTATTAAGAATTTGGTTGCATTTAACTCCATTTGGGAAAGCCAGGAATTTAACTAGCTCAGCAGTCCACAGTGTGCTTTTGGCCTCCCAATCTCTCCAAAACCTCCCAAGTTCACCCAGACATTATTCCTATGCATTATATATGTTTTGTTGACTGATATCAAATGATCATCATGTGCTTGAAAGTCAAATGTGTGAAGATGATGGGGGCTTTAAAAATGATTATATCGATATACCTCCCTGTCAAGATGATGATGATCCAGTTATGTATCAACTCGACCTTGGGTGTTCTTTGTTGCAACCTGCAAGGTGGAATAAATGTTACAAAGAACCTTCAAAAAATGTCATGCTTGATGTCAACACTATTCCTTGCTCTCTCCTTGGTCAAAATGAAGTGATTGGAAATATGACCCAAAATCAGTTTTGTCTTTGGGAGGTTGATGTTGATGTTAATGATTTCTTCGACAAATGTCCTTTCTCTCATGCAGAATTTGGGATAGCACCTTTGGGAAATGCTAAACAAACCTCTGTGTTTCAAACCTCCCTCCCATCCCAACTCATGAAGTCAATGACTCTTTCAAACCTAATTTTGTTGTGTGGGGGGTTCAATAAGGATTTTTAGAATGCCAAGCGGTTGATGGTAAAACCTTTTATTTCCTTTCTCAATCATCTTGGGTTAATCCTGTTTTTTAAATTAATAGTCCTATTGATTGGCTGACTGAAAAGCTTTTCAAAGATCAATTTCATCTTTTCGCAATTTTTGTGCAACAAGTGGGAGTAATTCTGATCTTAGGTTTAGTAAACTCAAATTTGTCCCCACTTGGTCCTTTCATCAATCCAAGGATGAACGCCATTGAGAGTGCCATCCTGATAGACAAGGAGAACAACATGTCTCAAGGAGGGTTGACTCATCATTTTCTTCCGTCAAATTTAAAGAATAACTCACACCATTTTTATGATCCTTTTGGCTTATTGATGGATGTGTATTGCGAAACTCACTCTCAACCTCAGCATGATTTCATTTTGCACCGCTCTAACCCTTTTCCAATCTGTGAACAAGTCAAGAAAATTTTGATCTTAAACTCATTAATTTTTAATCTAGTCTTGACTTGTTTTGCTAAACGACATCAAAGGAGAGCTATTGATCTATTGGATGAGTGGTTGCACTGGATCTATGATTTTACTTAGTCTTTGTCTAAATTGGTTAGAGTAGGGTAGGTAAATTGAATAAGCTCTCGTGAACAGTAGTTGGTTGTCCTTTTTGTTTTGGTTTTTGCTTTTCTTACCTTTTGACACCATTTCCCCTTTACTGGCTTTCTTTTCTTTGTTTTTCACCTTTTTACACCCTGTGTATCGGCTTAATAAATTTAAAATGCTGTAGAGTTAATTTCATTGTAGATATATTTCATTTCAGCATTGTCATTTTGTTTATTTCTACTGGATTATATTATATACATTGTATGTCCTGACGAGCGGTCTGCAGAGATTGGTATAGCGTCTGCATTTTACAGGGATAGGTACATATTGATGATGATGATGCAGATAGCATGCATGTGCATGCGCGTTGATGATGATGAGAGGGGTGCTACAGACCAGAGATTTTGTGGTTCTCAAGCACTCTCTCCCTTAGAGCACTTGTCCCAGCTGGAGCCTGATGTTATCACATCTATGTTAGTTGGAGCTACCATACTGCAGACTGTGCGGCCGAGGACCGCACAATACTTTTTTTTCCAGATCAGAGATCCGATGCCTTGAGAGGAGGCGCACAGTTTTGTTTAGATTGCCCCGAGCAAATGTATCAGAGGGGGCAGATGGTTGTACAGTGGTCCAGACATGTTACTCAGCATTTATCGCAGGGTCACCCTTCCATGCCAGGCTTTGATATGAGCCCATTGAGATAGTTGCCTAGTCTTGTTTTGATTGAGACTATCACAGAGTATTGCTAGTTTACTATTTGTGCCCGGATTCAGCAAAGATCCAGTTCAGAGACAGCCTCAGCAGCAGGTATATGGTGCGGTAGGTATTGCATTTGATGTATATTGCTCATGATTGTTGCTTAGACTTGTTTATATATGATAGTACACTAACTCTACATATGATGATTGATTTGGTGATCTAGCTATTGTTATGATATATGATTGGGCCCTTGGTGATGTCAATCCACCCCTTCCTAATAGGCCCCTGTATATGCACACCAAGTCACACCCCTACTCTTGGTATAGACTTGGTCACTTAGTCCCCCTTGGCAGCTGACTTTGGATCCACCTTCACCTTCTCCATCCATCCGACTCATCCGTGATAGTCTTTCCCGACTTGGACTCCGATTTGTGACCTTGAGGATCCCTTTCCCCACTGATCTCTGAGTATGCCATAATTCCCTGTCTATTGTGCCTCGGCTCTTTAGTGTGTGAGATGCACTCTCAAACCTGGGATTTGCTCCTGTCAATTGCCCCCGATGTTGCAATGCAGTTAGGATTGTGTAGCCTCACTGGGTGTTCCCCATTGGTCATCGAAGCATGTATTGCTCACCCCCCATTACTTTGCAGTATGAGCACCATGATTATATCTATTGAGATATCTATGTAGCCCAAAAGGGCCTTAATGAAGAAATGAAGAAATGTAAAGCAAGCCAAAAAGGCTTTTTGTAAATGTAAAATCTAGCCAAAAAAGGGCTAAGTATGAAATTCATTGTAAAATCCATGCAATGTGTTTGTAAACACACATGGACACAGGTCAGCCGTACATGTCAGCATTTGTAGTGGTTATTCCTCACCTAGTCCTGCGGGGCAAGGAGGTGAGAGGGAGCAAGAGACAAGCTCAAGATTGTCCCCTAGAGTCTCAAGTTACGGTTTGTCGGACACCCAGTTTGGTGGCTCTAGAAAAGAACCTCACAAAATCTTCAGGCACAGATGTGAGTTGTGAGATACTTGTTAGATGACCAATGGCGGTTTCCCTGCACTATACCCATTTGTGAGGCACCGCCCTTCCCCGTGTTTTGTCATGGTATACTTATCTCAGTGGACCCCGCTTTCCCGAGTTATCCAAAAGGTTACACGATCTTTGTCCTTGTCATCCCTTATCCTTCGCCATGTATTCCACATCACCCAAAGTCAGCTAGGTGGTCAAGTCTATAGGTTGTGCATAGCAGTTGAGTCTTTTGGATGTGGTGGGCCCACCTCACCTGGGGCCTTGTATTTTCCAAGATTTAATGCAGTTTTTGGATCACCATATTATTGTCATATTGTTTAGTAATGTACTAACTTGTATAAGGAAGCCTTTCGCTTCATGATTGCACACAGGTATTCAGCCAGCACCATTGTTGACCAGATTTGACTTGGTCAAACTAGGTTGACCAGGCCAAAAATGGGCCCGAAAAAATGTTGCGACCAGAATTTCGATTTTGGTCAATTATTATCTATAGGGGACCCATATGAGCTTCCAAGTGACAGAATGCAAAAAGATCGAGGTGTTTGTGAGATTTGTAATTATTATTGGTCATTAATGACCTGTTTTAATTAAAAATCATGGATTTTGGGCAAATAATGCCTAAGTGATGAATCGAGGTCGTTCGAGTGGTCATTCCTACTATTTTTGGGGTCCGTGATCACATTGCAGTAGACGGTTCGGCAATCCGAGCACTTTAGATGGGTCAAAAGCCCAAATTACATCTTCAACAGTATAAACCAGCAATAAAATACGTGGAATATCAAAAATTGACAAAGGCAACTATAGCAAAGGGTGAAAATCAATGGCTAGCAAATATAAGGATGATTCCTAAGGTAAATTGGTAATGTTTTGGCATGGTATTATGTATTGTGGGGCCCTCTCTTGCCCTACTCATCTAGGTGGACGAATTGCCCATGGGGGGCGTTTTTCTCCACTTAGGGAAATTTGATTTCATGGTTTTGTTGTATGTGGGACCATGTGTATTGTGTTGGGGGGATAAAACCCCATATAGACACCCCCCAACGTTGTTCCTTCTATTGTATGGCCCCACAATGGGCCCCTCTCCTCCACTTGTGCGCTATCTTTGGGCAATTCGCACCCCCACTAGGAGAGCTCTCCACCATTCGATTTGTTTGATGGGGGAGTGATCCTAGCACTCCATTTTGGGGGGGAACTTGTTTTGAGAATGACCTTTCTCTATAAGAGAAGGCATTCACTCCATTGTAGAGCCTCTTGGCATTGTTGAGACTTGATATAGAGATTTTTGAGAGACACTTCGACTGAGTTACTTGTGATATGGAGTGAAATCTTTCTTGTGTTGATTGAGACCATATTTCTGATGCATTGCTGAGTTATTTGTGGTGTCCCAATCTCTCCTTGAGCATTTCGATTTGCAGGTGAAGCTGGCCACTGGAGGAAAACGCAGCACTTGAGCTAGCAGCTCCTTGCTAGCATTTCTCTTCGGGATTTCAACAGGGAAGTGAATTTGCATTGTTGCTATTTGCTTTACTCATCATTTGTCGTTCATTTGCTGGTCTATTTTTGTTATTTGCTATAGAAACTGATTTTATCTCTCTTTGGCAGGTACAAAAACGCATTGGCTCACTGGCTGCTCCAAAACGCAAAGGGGAAAATGCATTCTAGCTCAGCACTTGATATTCAAGGTTTGTCTTCAGCACGGGGATATCTTCATCTTCATTATCCGGGTACTAAATCTCTTCTCGTTTCTCATAATCTCTCTTTCATTGTTGATGTTAAGCTACAACCATTAAAGAAAACCCTAAAAATTGATAACTTAGTTTCCAACCGTTAAAACCCTTTTTTTATTGCAAACCCGCTTACTATTTGTGCTTGAACTTATAAATCCAAAGTTTCGGATCCATTAGACTCCATTAACCCATAGTTTAGGCACTGGTCTACCTGGCAAAAATGCCCACGTGGGGCGTTTTTCTCTTCTACTTGCTTGGGTCAAGTTTGGGGTTCTGGGTACTTTTGATTTGGGTTCAGAACATCGTATTACCTTCAAGAATCAAGTACCGATTGCTGGAAGTGATTATTTATGCCAATTATTCTCTGCCCTAGGTCCATTTGTCCACTATCTAACCCCTTTCCTAGGCAGTTTACTTCATTACCTCACTTCCAACTCAAATCACATCCTTAGACTATTTTCAGCGATCTCATCTTTAATCTAATCTACTCGATTCATCATTTCAACTGTTGGTCACGTTTCATTTAAGTATTTATTTCATCTGTGTGTCCAACCGGTGGCTGGAACTAGACTTAGGACTTGCTCACACTCAATTCCTGTCTTTAATTCTTTCTATCTCCTGGGATTTGTGTGTGTTTTGTCTCTCGACCTTCACCGGTTAAGCGGGGTCTCCCCCCTGACTTGGCTACGTGCCTTGTCTAAAGTGACAGTAGCCTTGTCCGGTGTGACTTCCGTTCCCTGAACGGAGGACCTGGCTATTGCCGGTTACACCTTCCTAGCTGTTCACCTCTACCATCCCTGTTGGGACACCTACTACCAAACAGCTAGAGGTTGTGTGATAACAGTTATGTAAAAAGGCGTCGGCTAGTCTCCAGTAGCAACTTTATTGGATTCCTGGTAGCGGTAAGAAAAATAATATTTGGATTGACAGTCTAGGCCGGGATCAGGCATCACCAGCCAACTTTCTCCAAAACTTTGGCGACTTAAATAGCTGGATGGACCAAGCCAATATCACCACCCTCTTTGACCTATCTGTGTGGACCGATAAAGGCAGATGGGCAGGCTGGATCACTCCAGAGATTCCAGAGCACCTGCTGGCAGACTTCAACACACTCCTCTCTCTTCTACATGGTGCTACCCCTATCCACCAAAACATGAAAGACCGAAGAGGATGAGGCAAATCTGGGACCTTCATTGTCAAGGAAGGATATCGCATGATGGACAGATCCAATTTCAGCAGAGGTAAGGACAAAAAGTGGAGCAAAGTCTGGGGCAAAGAGGGTCTTCCTAAGATTAATTTCTTCAGCTGGATCCTCGCCCATCGCAAAATCCTCACTGTGGAGGACCTCAGAAAGAGAGGCATAGAAGAGCCCGCGCGATGTATCTTTTGTAAAGAGGCAGAGGAAACAATTGATCACCTATTTCTGGAATGCAAATTCGCTCAAGAAGTTTGGCACAGAGCGTACATTGAATTAAATTTTGTGGTTACGCTCCCAACGAATTGGAACGATCTTTTTGCTTGCTGGAAAGACTATTACCAGGGAACTCTTCATAATAAACCCGACTTTCAAAGAATGTGGGAATCTCTTCCTAAATACGTCTGCTGGAAGATCTGGTTGGCCAGGAACAAGGAAATCTTCGAAGAAATCCGTTCCACTCCAGGCAAAGTAATAGTCTTCAATCCACTGAAATCTGAGGACTGAAGAAGGACCTGCAACTTGAACATGGTGGAACGGTCGGTCTCCAGTAAATTGCGGTGGTTTGTACTTCGGGATCTTTTTTTGTTTTTTCTTTTCTCCAGTTACGCAGCTCCTCGGTTTCAAGGATATGGTTATAGTTGTGGAGGCTTTAAGCCTGTGTTTCTAGGATATGGTTTCAGAATGTAATAACTCCTCTGTTTCTAGGATTTGGTTTCAGAATGTAATAACTCCGTCCAAGTTAATTAGGACTGTTTTGTGGGTATCTAGGTTCAACTTAGTGCTCTTTGGACAATTTTGCCATATAAGCAGCAGTTATGTATAAGATGATTGGGCAGAAGTGGTTGTCTTTCTTTGACAAAAAACAAACCAGCTTCTACACTATGTAAACTCTGTCTTTTCTCCTTTTTAATATATAAAAGCTCTCAGCCGTTTGTGTTAAAAAAAAAAGACAATTTCTAAAAACTCAGAAACATGCCGAAAGTGAGTTTTATGAGTTGGCAAAGTAAAGTGGAAACATTCCTAAGGTTTCTAAAACACTCCGAAGTGTTTTTCTCGGCAAATAAAAGCAAGAAGAGTTTCCTTCACCAAGTGGGGCGCATTTCCTCATAGGGAGGGCGCAACTCTCAAGAAGATAAAGCATAGTGGTGGAGTATGGAATTGGAAGAAAGCTAATTTTCAGCCTTTCCAATCCATTACAACTCATGCCAAGTTGTTTACAACTCATCCAGTGCGCCCCTCTCTTGGCAAGTGCGCCCCACCCTCTCTGGCTCTCTTTTTTTTTCTATTTAAGCAAGGTTGCTTTACTCATTTGACAGGAAGCATTGGACCTCTACTCTTGTAATTTGTTTATGATTCTCTTCGGAATACAATTGAAAGGCTTTGGAGGCCATATGATGTGAAACTGTCCCATTTGATGTGCATTTGGTTGATGTTTTAAAGTGATATCTAGCTAATCACTTATTTTTTGCAATAATTGTAGATTTATCTAGCTTAGATGGCCTTTGTGCCCATAGTATAAGCATTCATTGTATTTAATTTGCTTATAAATGCTTGATTAATTAGAGATAGCAAGTGTATTCAATTGTACTAATAATGCCTTTCTAATCTCTGTTAATTGCGTATTCTAGATTTAATCTCTTTTTGCAAGTGTTTGTGACAGTGCAGGATAGAAATCTGAGGGAGGAGGTTGTAAGCTCAGTTGCGTCCTCATCCACCTTCGGTGTTGGTTGTCTTGGTCTAATCGTTGTTGAGTTGCAAGCATCTTTGGTTCTCTACTCTTTCAAAACCGAAGTTGGGTCCTTGTTTCTTCTACGCTATTAAAATAAATAAAAAATCTTGGTCCTCTTACTCTTCAACAAGTAGATCTTTTTTTTTAAGTTTAGCATACATCTCTTGATGCATATTTTTGTTAGAACAAAAGAAGCATTTAAATTCATATTTTAAGCTTGAATCTAGCATTAAAACTTAATACTTGTGCTTCGTAAAAAAAATAGTCTTCAAGAAGTATTAAGTAGTTGTATTTTTTTATGTATTATTTAACTAATCTACTAACATTTATGCTATTTTAGCTTGCTGATTTTGCAGAATTAAAGAAAAAAGAGAAGGAAACTCTGGCCAAATTTCGAAGATTTTAACCATCCAGAGCCCAGAGATCCCCTCTTTCTTCTAAGTTTCTCTTCTTAACTATTTGTAAGACTTCCTGATTCAGATTTATAAGAATCAAAGGCATTCTTAAAGCTAAAAAAAAAATTGTAACAAATCATAATAAGAAGCAAGTGGGATACACATTGCCCGTATTCCATCCCCCCTGGGGGGATTCGCGTTTTTCCTTTTCGTGGAGTGATTTTTTCTAACACTTTGTGCAGGTTGTATACTTTGATTGAGTAGTTTAACTTTATTTTATTTTCATTTTTGCAAATAATTAAATAAAGCCAATCTCGTTGCCTCGAAGTATGCTCTCACCTCCACATAAAGGCATTGTCGATTAGTGGTGGTTGATCAGAAAGTGACACATAGATTTGGTGAGTATATCTATTTCTTTTCTAAGTTATTTTTGTTTAGCATTCTTTATTTCAAGCACTCAAATTTGAATGAACATTTTGTCGTCTCTCAAAGTATGCTCTTTCCCTTTGCGGGCATTGGCCTGGTCCTGGGGAAATCAAAAAAGAGTGGAGCAACTTATTAATTCTTAAACATCTATGTAAGAATTCACATTAATAAAATCAAGAACCCTCAACATAGTGAAAATCCGGCACTCGAACATTAAGTAACGTGTGGGGAAATTTCTCAAAAGAAGCGGAAACCACTGGAGTGTGACCTCGGAGAACTGTTAGACTACATCCTTGTTGGTGTAGTGTTGAACACACCCTCGAGACTCTACTCCAACCCGCACGTCTTTGTGAGGAGCCACATTTGCCTAATTTCCGGACATTACTCCTTGTACCTCACGGTATATCTGGAGCTCCCATTTTCCCTTTAATTAACTCATCCTTCAATAATTCCTAAAATTCTCAAAAGAAGCGGAAACCACTGGAGTGTGACCTTGGAGAATTGTTAGACTACATCCTTGTTGGTGTAGTGTTGAACACACCCTCGAGACTCTGCTCCAACCCACACGTCTTTGTGAGGAGCCACATTTGCCTAATTTCCGGACATTACTCCTTGTACCTCACGGTATATCTGGAGCTCCCATTTTCCCTTTAATTAACTCATCCTTCAATAACTCATAAAATTGACCAAGAACACAATTGCAAAACCTTTACTTTTACAGCAGCACTTACTTGGCACTGGTCTTTGATATTTGTTATTTGCTTCATTCAATTAAGCTATATTTTGTTGTGATTATTATATTCATATATGCTGTAAAGTTGATTTCATCTTGCAATCGTCTTGATCAATGTTTTAATTCCAAAAAACTCATAAATAACAATTTTCATCCAAAAGAACTAAGTACCTAAAGCCTTAGTAACATTAATAGGGTCTAACCCCCTTGGCTTCGTTAGAAATTAGGCCTAAACGAAGGAGTCAAGATCAAGTGACAGTACTTGACTCAAGACTTGCCCCCAAGGACGCACCGAGCAGCTTGAAGATTTATGTTGCATTAACCCCAGGTGCGTAAGAGGCAGCAACAATGAGTTCTGAATGTTGTTTTTGGGATGCCTTCATCCTTCATTCTAATCTGATGATACCCGGAACAAAGATCCAACTATGTGAAGAAAATTGCTCCATGTAATTCATCTAACAATTCATCAATGACAAGAATGGGTAATTTATCTTTAATGGTGATCTTGTTGAGCTCTCTATAATCTGGACACATACGCCATGATCCATCCGGCTTGTGTACCATTACCACTGGCGCAAAGTAAGAACTTTGGCTAGGCCTAATTATGCCAACCTCTAACATTTCTTCAACCATACGCTCAATTTCACTCTTCTGGCCGTAGGGGTATCTGTAAGGTCTGATGTTAGGAGGAACACTTCCTGGAATTAAGTTAATAGCATGATCAAAATCTCGAACAGGTGGAAGACCTTTCGGAATATCTTCAAATACCTTGGAATGCTTATTAATGACCCTTTGGAGATCTGGGGAAATAAGAAGCTTAGATGTTTGAACATCTAATGAGCATAATTGTGCAATTACACCTTGATGTCCCTTTTTCATCAATTTTGTCATACCATTAGAGCTTATCACCTTGCTTAGTTTCCCTGTGATACCTTGTAACTCATATTCCTTTCCTTCCCATAAAAATTTCATGAAAAGCTTTTGAAAATTAAAAGCCACAGTTTCCGAGGATTGTAACCATTGAAATCCTAAAACAACATCAGCACCACCCATTGGAATAGCAATCATTGGACTATTCAATACATATTCCCCCATAGTAAGATTTATACTATGGCATTTCCCTAAGCAATTGATAGTTCCTCCATCTGCAATCATTACTTGAAACTCTGGTGCTGGATATACAAAGCAATTGAGAGCTTTTGCTAATTTCTAGTGAATGATATTATGAGTACTACCATAATCAATCAACACTGTTACCTTTTTCTTTTTGATAAATCCTTTGATCTTGAGAGTTTGAGGAGTGCTAATTCCAGCCAATGCATGATAGGACATGGTGGAAGTAATCTCTTCTGAAGTAGTATCTTCTATTTCTTCATTTGGAGATGGTTCTTGTTCTTTTGGTTCTTCCTCTTCACAATCTATGTAAAATAATTTCTTCTCACCACACCTATGTCACTTACTATACTTGATGTCACAATTAAAGCATAGGCCTTTTTCTCTTCTTTCATCTAGTTGTTGAGGTGTCAACCTTTGAGGTGGGTTAGAAGAAGGAACATTATTCTCTCTGTATATGTTGGAGGTGGTCTTTCTAGTAGCCATCGTTGGATTTTTACTTTCAACCTTCCTTGCCACCATGAAAGCCTTCTCTAAGGATGGTAGTTCAAAGAGACGCACCTCATATTGAATGTTATCCTTCGAGGTTCCAATAAAGATCCAACAAATTATCTTCTAAGATGTTCTTCACTCATAGACTTAGCTTCTGAAACTGCTTGATGTGCTCTGTAACTGGACCTTTTTGCTTAAGATTTATTAACTGGCTAAAGAAGGTGTTTCTATTAATATCCCCATAATGTGAAATCAATTCTTCTATGAATATAGACCAAGATATAATAGTCATTTTTTCGGTCACAAAGCCATTGGTACCACACAATTTGATCAGGCTCTAAATATAATGATGCAATAGTTACCTTTTGCAAAGTTGGCACCTGGTGCAAATCAAAGAATTGCTCCATCTGGAATATCCATGTTATTGGATCATTGCCATCAAACATTCTCATGTCAATCTTGGGAAGTTGGGTACCTCTTGGTGACCATCCCTAATAACTTCCATTATGGGAAGGCTTATTATCCTTGTCCTCCTGAGTACCCTGGAACACATCATCACCTATAGGGAGAGTATCCTTTGAATTTTGGATGAGCTTAGCAATATTTTTCATATTTTCATCCATATGTCCCATCAACTTCTCCTCTAGATTAAGTAAATCGACTGTTTTCACATACCCTTTCATATTTTCCTCCAACTTGGACATTCGAAAAGATAGGTCTTCCATTTCATCGTACGTATGGGATGAATCCTCGGGGGGTTTAAGTGGAGTGTTATTTTTTACACTACCCTTGGGGGGCATTTTGAATAATAGAAATATATATCACACCCTAGGGTTCACCTCCAATAGATCCTTATACAAAAAATTATTCCAAATTAAAATGGCGTACCTTTATCAACCCTGAGTTGAAGACTATGTTTCTAGCCAATGTTTCAGAAATATCAATTCACACTTACTCTAGGATTTTGTTGATACTTTTGTTTTCATAACATTATTGATTTAATCCATTTTATCTCAAGTCATATATTGAGAATGACTAAAATTCATAGTGTGTTACACAACCATCCTTCACTTATAATTCATATTGGTTAGGAATCATCATTCACCTCCTTTTAGCCATTTTGTAAACTTAAACTTCCACGCCCATCTTTATTTAAATTTTCTTAACCATCAAGCTAGGTGTACTTCATTTCAAACCCCTTCAATTTCCCAACTACACTTAGTTACCTTATAATTCAATTAAATTAGTACTTGAGAAAGCTAGGCCACTCTGTTGTGTCCTTAGGCATTGCATGTGGAAACCCCTAATTAGTCTTTGGAAAGTTTAGATGGGGTCACTTCCCGTGGTTAGTCTAGATTTCCTTAGGGAATTTAGGAGACCTAAAGAGAGAGGGGCCTACCTGTGTGACACTTAGAGGTAGATCTCTGAGTTTTGCTAGTTTAAGTAGTCGATTTTCCTTACAATCACAAGACTACTAAATTTTGCAACAACAGTACCCTTGGTGTGTAGCACTTCACATGTGTGGGCCTACTTGTTTGTAGTAGGTTGCTTGTAAGGGTATAGGACCACTTGTGTATTGCTGGCCTCCCTTACCTCTCATATATATATATATATAGAGAGAGAGAGAGAGAGAGTCATTTCCCTCACTCACTCATTGTTGTTCATCTTGTGTTTAGAGATGGAATGCTAGGATTTCACGAGGAAACCCTAGGAACGATGTGGTGAGAAGAGTGTTTTCATCTCTATCTATTGGGTTTTCTTCTTTGTACATTATCTCTCCTTTCTTGGAGGCGCTAGGGTTTCATGAAGCACTTGAACAATCTTGAATACTGGGGTTAAGGTTTCATCCATTGGAGACTTTGAGATTAGGGTTTTGTGATTAAACACTAGGTGGTGCTAGTTGAAGAGAAGAGATGAGATGTCTTGCTTGGAGCCAAGGAGTCTTGCTAGTGTGATACTAGTTTGTGGAGGATCTTTGGTGGAGATAGGTTCTTTCATAGTTTCCCTAGCTAGGGTTTTGGAGAGCTAGAAGATTATACTAGCCTTGGGATGAGGCGATGGTATCTACATATACTATATCTATATACATATATATGAAGTTTCCGGCTGTCCAAAATTGGCTTCAGCATTCATTATCTTCTTGGTTTGATAATATATAGCACTAGTTTGTCCTGCTGATTTGACATAAGTGAAGGTTGAATTTCTTAAGTGAATTAACATTAATATAGAAAATGATGGGGCAGATTTACTGTTGTAAATCTGCATTAATTGCAGTGATTCCAGAGCTGCTTTTATGCTTGGAAAGTGTGCCCTATGGGCTGAAACTTGTTGCCATATGTTTGGTATCCTTACTCTTGAATTGCCTAGTGGATTGGGGTTGAAGTGAATCAAAATGTTGTCTGTTGTTTGCTGTTATAATTTATATTTCGGATCAACCCTAAGGCTAAATAATCATAGGTTTTGGATTCAGGAAAC
This sequence comes from Larix kaempferi, assembly GCA_027924585.1. Taxonomy (NCBI): domain Eukaryota; kingdom Viridiplantae; phylum Streptophyta; class Pinopsida; order Pinales; family Pinaceae; genus Larix; species Larix kaempferi. Next base: position 206,101 of record BSBM01000926.1, on the reverse strand, counting down.
CTCTAGTGTGAGGTGAAATTTCAGAATTGCATTAAAAGTGCAAATTCCGAAATTTCTACACAAATAAAGTCTTCAAATTGGTTTGGGGTTTGGGGTAAACCAAAACCCTTTTGTTATTTAGCAGGTATTTCTAGGTGGAAGAAAATCCCAATGACTAAGGATCAGACAACATGATGACGAGCTCTTAAGATAAGGAGTGATGACAAATTGAATTCTTTTAATCAAGGATAATATTTTGGTAGCAGGTGCATCTCTTGACACATTGAGTTTTTTTAATCAAGGATAATATTTTGGTAGCAGGTGCATCTCTCTGTGGGGGACAAGGATAACAGACTTTGAGCACTTTTAGCACTCAAGAAGCTTTTGCAGCAGACAATAATTTTGAAGATATGGACATCTTTAGCAGCCTTTTGAAGCTCTCGTTTGAGGGGAGCTGTTGAAGGAGCAAACAGGGAGCTCCAACTTAATATTAGATGTAGCTTTGTAATATTTTTGTTAATGTTAGTATGACATGTGACCAAATGTGATAACAAATGTTGATGTGGGGGGTAGGTAGTTAAGCCTCCATACCTGTATGAGGATGCTAAGTATAATGTAATGAGAGATGATTAACTTGAGAGGGCAGTACATGTATGTGGGTAGCCATCTCAAGCCCCTGATGATGTATTTGATGCAGTATTAATAATAATACATTTTCTTTCAAATATGTGTGTGTCAATTACAGTATATGTTGTGTGTGGAGCCCAAAATCAACAGATACGATGAAAAGAAGGGAAGGTGATGAAAACTAGAGAAACATAAACAATAGTATGAGCATAATACATGTAAAAGCAACTATAGAATTGTACAATAATGTACTCATAATGGGTTCTTATATGTCTCATGGGAAATCAAAGTGTTTATTATAATTTATCAACATGAAATCTGGTTTTTATTGAACTATTACATTTTGACCTTCATTTCTTCTTTTAAATTTCATATTTAAAAATCTAGAAAAAATGTAAATCCAAAGTCTTTAAGCCTTTATGCATGTTACCAAACTAATATGAAATGTGAGATATAACAATACTAACACTGGTATACCCAATGAATGAGCAAATGTTATCTCCTCGTTGTCCGTAGGAATTGCGCTAGAAACCACAACTGCCTGTGGAAGGGAATATTGTTTGCTCTTGTCCTGCAAATGTCTGGAAGAGTGGCCTATATGCAACCTTGCCCCAGCCCTTTCTAATGCATCCATATAATTACTCCAAGTGATGTCAGAGCCACTAACGTTCCATCCCTAAATACCAAAAATATCACATACAAATGACATTTTAGTCCAAATGTCAATTAGCCCCAACATATTACTAGATGCTTACATAAGCTAACGAGACATTTACCCTTTGACATAGAGAATATCAAAACTAGTCCTCAATCAATTAGCTATTTGAATTAACAAAATTATCCTCAAAATAATTATTTAGAATTAGAATGTGCTACTATTGCATTGTCAGCAAAATTTATTGATGAAAAGATAAATGATAACCGTTAACAACATTAAATAACATTAATCATGAAAGCAAGGACAAGTTTTTGTTGAAAATAGTGTAAGCTTCACTTTCAGACATGACCAACCTTGTATTGTAATCATTATTATATTTCTAGGTTTGGCTAAGGCTGACCTTGTACATTTAAGCTCATAACCACTCTTGGGGAAAGCAACCTACCTCTTGAGTTGTGTATATATACCCAACAATCATTTGTAATTTGTATCAAGGTATTGGCATGAGATGACAGTGTAACTATTATTCTCAGCTTATTGATATATTCGGGTATCAAAGATACCAACCACATCTTTGTCTTTTGGGATGATTATTGAGGTATGTGATTACGATTATTCGCTATGATAATATATTTAAAAATCCAACATGGTATCTGTTACCGCTCAAACTAGCACCCTTGATCAAGGTCACAGATCCCAGTGCTATGAGGGGTAAACACGGGAGAAGCTGGCGCCCAATGTCACCACAGCCCAACTTCTCAACACTATAGGTCAACTCCTAAGACCAAGAGGGAGTCCCTAACTTCGGTGAAAAATATCTGCAAACATTCAAACACCATACAAATACTTTTCACAAGCAACATCTCAAGCTAAGACCAATGCCTTATGGGGTCAAAATAACGAAGCATAAATATGACACTAGAAGAGGGTAGGAGTTAGATTACTTTATCATCAATTCCAAGATATATAATCACAACATCTCACTGCTGTTATAACAGTACAGCAGCAACAAATACTTCAGAAAATAGAGGAAAACCATCCCAAGCAATACCAACTTTTCTTAGAAGATGTACCTTATGCATAAGAATAGAGAACACACCTTAGGGGTTGCAAAGAGGCAAGAAAAACAAATCTAGAAGTGACTAACCAGATCTGGTTTGTGCCCTAACCAGCCCTCAAAATTCACAAGTGGACCCACTTAAACCTTCCAATTCATGCCCTACCCCCTAGGGGTCAAACCTAGGCCTTATTCCAGATCTTTTAGGTCCTTAAACTTGCTGATTTTACAGCTATACCTGATGTACCAGATCTGAAAATGTACCAGAAACAACACAAAGCAGTAAGCAAGGTATATCTCTTAATCCCACCACAGGAAGGAGACACCCTCAGAATCCACCAAGAAATCTAGGGGGGTGCACTTTCCTAGCAGAGTAGATGCTTCAAAAGATAAATATTTTTTGGTTTTTCCAAATTTCTATTTTTTAGGGTTTTCACAATATAATATTTTTTAGTATTTTTGAAAATATATACAATAGAAATTTGATAAAAGATTGAAGAAGAGAAGGGGTTAGACCTTAGTCTTTAGTATTTACCCTAGGGAAACAAGAGAACAAGATTAGTGCCCTTCTCAATTTGGCAATTCAATATTTATGAATTAGGGCAAAGACTAGTAACCCTAGGCGAGTCAAAGTAGTCCTTAACCTAATTAGGGAAAATAATGAATTCAAGGCCCATTATGGAGAGCTCCTTCAACAAGAAAGTCTCCTCTAACAAGGTTAACAAGATGCAAAATAAAACCGTAACTCACCTTGCCAAGGTGCACAAGAGGCAATGCTAGACAAGAGGTTAGAAGATCTTACCAACACCAACAAAGAAAAGAGCAAGGAGAACCTTAGATACTTCCTTAGCCACAAGTTATCACAACTATTCTTAGAATCAAGCTTGCAAGATTAGCAAAACCCTAGAACATCACCATTCATCCTTCAAACCAAGAGAAAAGCCAAAAAGAGAGAAGTGCACTATCATTGGGAGCTCATGTATACCAAGAGAAAAAGTAAAATGATCATATTTGAACCCTTGTTACAAAATGAGAGTAGAAGCACCCTATTTATATGAGGCATCCTAGTCTTTTTGAAATTTTAGAGCCTACCTTACTAAAAGATAAAATATTGCAAAATTAGGATTTGTCACCCACAAGTTGGGGACTAAACCACAAAATGACATAAATAACATTAAAATGATGCAAATGGCTACAACCAAGTGAAATGTTGAGCCTAAAGGAGGACGGCATGCCCCAACTAACCCCAATGATGTGTTTTCCCTCAACGTCCTCCTTTTAGCAAGGTAAGGTGTAAGATTCCAAGTAGGGTAATCTGACTTCTTGACTTTCTTTACTTCACTCGGTTACAATATCTGTTGATTTGGTAGCTTATTGGTAGTTTGCATGGGTTCACCTGTTGGTTAATTTCTCATAGATTAATTGCACGTAAGATGGATAACATCATAACCCAATGTCATCACGCCCAACAGCTGATATGCGTAGTATATTCCCACTATCAATGCTGACCTTGCATGTGTTTTAAGTCACCAGTTGATATGACCGGTTGGTTTAGGATAAGATTACTCTTCAGTTTGTGTGACCCAAGTAATTGCACACCATATAAGAATGAATATTATAAATGTAAAATAGCCCTCAAACTTGTAAATGTTGATGTATTTGTAACTTCGGAAGATATTCTTCTATGTATTACATTTGTACTTTATTGTATCCCCAACGGAGATGTATTATTCCTCCGATTGGAAGTGTCGTCATTTGTATTTGCAAGTGTCGTAAGTATTATTGTAAGTGTCACAACTTATATTTGATGGGTTATTAGACCACCTTGATGGGGTCGGCCCTGTATGAGTTGTGTGGGTCAAAGGGTTATTAGACCACCCTAGTGGGGTCAGCCCAGTTAGCATTATGTTAAGTGGTTAATGTTATCACATATATAGTAGCCAGGCTGCCATACATTATTTTTTTGATACCAGTACACTATTCAGCCAGTTCCCTTACATTTGAGATGCTGAGATGAGCATCTATATTGGATCACTATCAGATTGTGGACAGCAGTATATATTCCCCATGCCATGACTGAGTCTCACGACACTCAGAGAGATGACCGATGTAGCCATTATACCATTGGTACAGAGCAGTCAGTAGTGCCCAGAGTTACAGCAGCAGTTTCAGAGGACAAATGATGGTACAGGTTGATGAGCATTCAGGTATATGACTCAGCAGGTATATCATTGTGTTATGGTTATATTGCTTTTATACTTATTCTTATAGCATGTCTTATCACTTAGTGTCATGATCTGGCGATCATATAGATATGTGGACCTGGTTGATCTTATTATATATATATATTACATTGTCCCTACTCAGACTTAGAAGTTCATTATTCATACTCATTGGTTTTACCCTCCTTAGGGAGAATAGAGGTGATCATTCCACCATACCTTGGCTTGCTAGTGTTGGCTCCATTATTCATTGTCTTCATCCATCCATTGCCTACCTTTTAGTTTATCACCCTGACTTACTACTTGACTAGTGGCATGGAGGATCTTTTCCCCACTATAGCCTCTATATTGGATGAGCTTCCCTATTTATTGTGTCTCGGCTCTGAGTTGGTGACAAAACTTACCTATGGTGAGTTGGAGTTCCTTGTGAATTCCCCCTAGTCACTAAAGTTGTGTTGGCTAAACCTGAAACTTTTAGTGCTGCCATGAATACAAAGTCTGGAAAAAATGAAATGCTATATCTTGTATGAAAAGCCCATTCATGCAATGTGTTTCTAAACACACATGAGTGAAAGGCATGCCAAATGAAAATGGCCATGAAAATAAAATGTTATATCTTTTGGAAATGTAAATACCTAGGTAAACAAGCTGTCCATGACACACCTAGAAGTGCTCTGGTAAACAAGTGCCTTAAACACACACCTACAGCAGAAAGCCTAAAATAAATGTAAATCTATGCAATGTGTTTATAAACACACATAGACCAAGGCTATGGAAACTTCAGGCCCAAAAAGCAATGGAACTTAAATGCTATATCAAAACAATTGTTGGCCTTATTTGTATTATGGATTGTGCGCATCTGTTAAAGGTGAATAAACCCTCTTTGAACAACTCATCCATTTGTGAGACACCGCCATTCCCTGTGTTGTTGCTCATTCAGTATATACTATGGTGTGTATTCCCTTTCCCTTGCCAAAGTGTCACAAAGTTAAGTCAGTCAAGTCATCCCTTAGCCTAGCCAGTTATTTTAGCCTTCACCCTTCACTAGCAAATTGATCACAGCTATGAAGTGAGTATGATCTTGAAAGTCTAGTCTGAGTAATAATAATAATTATTGACATTATATATTTGAATTTAGATCGCCAGTAATGATTACTTTGTGTTATAATTGTTATTTGAATAAGTTGTAGAGCATGTATTAACCTTTAACACTTTGCAGCAGCTTCCGATGATGGTCTGAGTTATATTTGGTCATGTTGACTTGGTCAAACCTAGTTTGACCAAGGTCAACCATAGGACATGAGATGGTTGGACCTTGTGATGATATGGATTGATGATATATGGTCTATGTACATGTACATGATGATTCTATGCAGCAGCTACAGGGTTATGATGATGATTCATGGCTTACAGCAGTATTTGATCATTTACAGATTATTATTATTTGCCCTGTTCCGGTATATTGGATATATATTTTGATCATGCAGAGACTCATAGGGTGTATGAGTACACATTTTGGATGGATTTGGACCTTCTAAGTCCGATGAGACAATTTGTTTTCAGTTCCGGGCACTTACAGTGATGATTGAGCCTCAGTAGGCTATCCCGGTGCAGTTTTGGTCTGTCGAAGGCCCTGTCAGAGCAGATGTGATTTTTATCCGGTTGACCTAGGACGCTGTGCTTGGAGGGGGTGGTCCAGCCACTTGTTTTTACCACCCGGACACACTGGTGCCATCACCTTGACAGCGCAGGCACTCCAAGAGGCAGTTTGGGGTAGTTTCACGCTTCCCGAGGCATTTCAGGATTGATAGAAATGGCTATTGAGGAAATCGATTTGGGCTACTGAGGCAATGTTATGGCATGGGATGAGCAGTGATGATAGATCGATGTCTTCCACACCTCCTCCAGCAGTTTCAGCTTCATCGGGGCCCGCATCCATCACTTATGGCACTTTCTGATGATTTCTAAGGTCTTTTGAGGCCTACGATTTGACCATGGAGGCACGATTTGGTATATTGATGATTATTTTATGATTATTGTGCTATGGGGATTGACCAAGGGTGGCTAAAATTACCCCTTGGACCCACCATAAGCTTCCTATTATATTTTGTCATCATGATTTGGTGGGATTCCCCTCTTCTAGGGCGATTTTGTCCACTCATATTATATTTTATTAGTGATCCATGTATTTTATTGTTGAGCTCATCTCAACCATTGATTAGACATTTGTATCTTTTAATCTTAGCCACTCATTCAAAAAGTGGTTATGATTTTGATGCCTCTCCTTCCTATTTAAAGGAGAGAGCTTCTCATTTGTAAGGGGTCTTTGGCTCTTGGATTATTGGTATAGAAAAACTTTCTTGTGGAAATTCTTGTGGTCTCCTTTGCATCTGGTGTTCTTAGATGGTGATTGGAAAGTTTATTGCAACCTAGCATTTGGAATTTGTGGTAAGATCTATCTATTTTGGAAATCATTGTCTTGTCTACAGGAGGGCGACTTCAACAAGGGCGATTTTGCAAGGCTTCTTCAAATCGACTTTCTTGGCATTTGCTTGTATCAGGGGGTTATCATTAGCATCATTGTGATCTATGCTATCTTTCTGTTACTTCTCTTGTGGCATTAGTCTTATCTCTTGATTACATCAAATCTGATATTGTTGACGTTTGCTGTGCAGGAGAGAGGGCGCATTGGCTTCTTGGACTAAATCGATTGCATAGAAAACTACCTCAAAGCTTCTCAAATTGATCGGGTTTGCATAGATCATCATCATCAAGGCATCTACAAGGTTACCCAGGTAAGATCCACAGGTTTGTTTCTCTTATCTTGATCCAATCCATTGACATAGCTCATAAATTGATAAAACCCTTATTTCTTCAAACCCTCATTGTTACATTTTCTCAGATCTACTTAGATCTAGTGGGTTGTTGGGTATAATATTGAAAACCCACCTCTATAGCATCCACGGCATCCCGGATCTATAGTTTGGTGAGGATTGGCTTCCATTTGACCCCCTTCCCAAGCCAACCTAGCTTCTCCAAGCAAGGGCACACTTCTTGGTGAGGGTGAGTTGACCTAGATTTAGTTGATGGGTAGTTGAGATCCCGCTTGTTTCATGATCTACACATCCAATAACCTACCCCCAGATTGTCACTTTTCTGATTTCTACCTTGTGGGCCCTATTCCACATTTTAAGGGATTTAATCCCCATTTTGGACCACTTGGTATCTTCAAACTCAGATCTAGTAAGATCTAGCCATCGGATTGCCTTGAAATTGTAGATCCACACTCCTGCTTGATTAACCTACCCGGATCTAAAGTTTGGATGCCATCGAACTTGTCTTGACCCACTTATCCCACTGTTGAGCCTCCTTGGGTAAAGTCGCACTACCTTGGAGAAGGGAGTTATCCCACTTCTAGGACGTGGATACTTGAGATTTTTGTGGATTTGGAACGGGAATAATTCAAAACCTAGGTCTAGTAGGTCACTTTGTCAAATCTTGCCTTGGGGATAGCATTCCTTGTTTTAAGGGATTGTGGTCCACTTAGGTCAAACCTAGATCGAAACCTATTCATCCATCAAGACTTTAATTGCCCACTTGTCTCATGCAATAGGATTCCTTAACCACAAGTTAACCTTACTTTGACTCCATTATCCCAATTCCCAAGGCACTGGTTTCTCTCCAAGTCAATTCGACTTTCCTAGATTGTTGGATTAACTTGTGGTTTGACCTTAGTGTGGTGAACTAAACCCTTGATGCCATCATGTATCATGATCAAGCTTGTCACTTGTACTAGTTAGCCCCAATTCAACCCCTAAACTACCCTACATTGGACACGGTTCCCAAGGCAGTGGATTTTCTCACATTGACTAGTACTCTAATCCCGGATCTTATCTTTAATCATTATAAGTCACTCTCACATCAACAATGAACTAAATCTATACTCATTGAACCCCTCACTTGTCTTGTGACTTCATCCTAAGGTCTAGGATAAACCATACACCTTACTTCACTTAGAATCAACTTGATTTGGTGTCTTGGTTTTGATCTCTCCTGTCGGGAGTAGATCGGGTCTCCCCCTTTGTTGTCTGGGCTAGATAACATAAAGTGAAGGTTGCCTCGACTGGCGTGACAACCATATATTGGAGGTCGAGGTGATCGTGGTTGCACCTTTTGAGTTGCCCTTCCCTATTGCCATCCATGAGTGGATACATCCATAGGGGTAACTAGATGACCACGATGAAGGATAATGATTGTTGCTCCCACAGAAGTGATGCGCCCTCATGTACTGGAGTAGGGCTGCTAGATGACCACGATGCTACAGTATTTTAATCTCAGCAAACGAGAGTGTTGCTCTTCTCTACAAAGGCTCACGACTGTGATCAATAAGTGGTGTTGTTTGCCCTAGGATTGGTAGATGCGCCCCTACATAGTCCTATTTTATTTAATGGTGGTTGCCTTCTTAGTTCACGCATTCTCTAGATGAACACACAGTCAATAGAGGTAGTTTGTTGTCTTAGAAAACGAGGAGGTTCCTCTCATGAATCACACCTCTATTGAAGGAATAGTGTAACCTCCTGTAGAAGTTTAGGCAGAGAGTTCCTACCCTAGTTCTTGATGGAAGACGCCCTTGTTCAATGGGGAAAGTCGCTGCCCATCAGCAATGAAAGATTGCAACCTCTCATATCCTTGAGCTGTGTATTATGCCCTAGAATCCTTATGAAGAATGATGGAGGTGTCGTGACAATGAAGAATATGGATAAATCTGAATGACCTACCCCTTATAATTGATTAGGGTGGATAGATTTCGCCACCGAACTCAATTGTTGGCTAAGGAATGCTTCCTCAACCCTGATTTGGCTCTCAGAGCTCGCACACAAATCTCAATGATCAATCACAATAATAGATACTGAGTAACTCACTTTATCTTTCTTTTATAGCCTTGACATTGCATGCCCTATACCTAAGTCACTTTTCTCTTCTATTTCTCCGTTGAGTTGCATGCCTCTCATTTGTTGCATGCATGCATGTTTGCATGTATCTCCCTTTTGCTTGTATGCATGGTTGCATGCACCTCCCTTTTGCATGCCTACATGATTGCATGCATTTCACTTTTGCATGCATGCATGCTTGCATGCTCTTGAGCTAGGGCTCGCATGCTTTGCATGTCCTTTGTTCCAGTTTTACCCAAAACGGAACATTACAGTCCTCCCTCGCCAAGATTGCTTGTCCTCAAGCAATACCAATGCAACTCTCCAATCCATCGAGTTGAACTAACTGAATTCAGGGATGATCCCAGGATCCCAAATCATCCTAGGAGATCTGTAGCACCCTCTCCTCAAGGTACTATCGTGCAAGGTACCATCACAAGAGATATCGTGAAAGAATCTCGTAAGTAGAGTAATCAACCATAGTGGGAACTCGGCTAGCTCTTCAGAAAATACATCTACTAAGTCTCCATTCCCTGTACCTGCAAAATAAATGAGGGTCCTCTCATCTCTAGTAACCACTGAACTGCCAGTCACTATAATCCTAGGGTCCCAAATCAGTATGAGAGTGGCGAAGTACATACTGCATCCACCACTGCCCTGTGTAGCATCCCTACAAGGGGCATCCTATAGACTCCAAACCGTTGTTGTACTGACCACTAATGTAATTCCCGGATCCCAAGCTAACCCCAAGAAGAATCCACTGTGTTGATGTTGTGCCCCTCTGCTCATAACCCTCCAACTATCATGTCGTGCTTGCGCCTTCAACAAACCTGTGATGTACTCTAACCAAAGGTTCTCCCATTCCTGCCCAGAAATGGTAAAGTCACCAGGTTCCCATACTGTCCTGTAAGGTGTGAAACCCTCTCTACACGTCGGGTCGGCCTACCAAATGCTAGCATAAGACTCCATCTATCGCCCTCTGAAGGACCAAGCAACCTTACGCTGCACAAACTCCTCAAAAGACAAATACTTTGCGCACCCCATTTTAAGCATCTCAAGAGTGAACTCTAGAAAATGAAGACCGGTTGTCTCATCTGTATCGGATCCCCGGTCTGACTGGATTATGAATACCAGGAAGGAAGGTCTGTTGTGCCATAAAGAAGTCTCAACCTCTCTTCCACTAGCATCCTCTAAATATAGCGGATCGATCACCCTCGCAGCTCTGTCGATCACCTCTACTATCTGGAACAATCCATCATGCAGATGAATGCCTGGATCCCACCACCAACTAAGGGGTCCACCAAACCCGACTCTAACGAACTGCTGCCATACCATGCAGATAGTCATCTGAGTCTCAATGTAATCCTCTGGTAGAAGCCAAGTACTAAGAACTGACTCTGCTCCTACTAATCTAATCATCTCCAGCCTAACTACATCTAAACATCTACTAACCCCCATAATATAAGGGTGCACAAGTAATCCATGGGATCTAAGCAACTCCGGGGGATGTAGCTTTGCCACCTGCGATGTCTCATACTCATGCAAGTACTAAGATTGCCCTGCCCAACGCAAACCATGCATAGCCCTCATGACTCTCTCCCTGAGTAAGGACTCAGGGTCGACACTGGTGCAATCTCTATGGGAGATGATGTCTCCTCCTACTTTGTCGGTTGTGCTCCCTGTGAACAAATCTAATACCATCCCTGCAATGTCAATCCTACCATACATCTCTAATGAACATGTGCTGCGAGGTGCTGACACATCCTCTCTACTCTGTCCGGAGACAAGGGTGGTCTGCCCTATCCTGACTAGATAATCCTGCTCTGAATCATGCGACTGGCAAGTCAGACACTCCCTCCAATGTCTCGTCATATCATACTCGAGATCCTTCCAAGAGAATCTCTTGCTAATCTGCTGACAGGTCCTGAGGTGTCTCTCTAAGGGTGTCTCATTTATAGTTCTCAGGATCTCGATCCTAAGTGTAGACTCAGAGGCGAGGTATATGGTGTCTCTATAGTAGACAATGTCATCCACTACCCTGTACTAGTCATCCTGGATGCGCCCATCCATCAACTCACATGCGAAGCAATCCTTGGAATATTCCACCAAAAGGTGGGATTTCCAATCAGGGATAATCATAGTGAGCCAATCCCACGCGTCCGGATCCAAATCCTCTATGTTAGATCTCTCCTTCGTCACCGACAACTCTGAGTGCTCCTCCTGTAGAATACCAAACTCCATATGCTCCTTCTACAAAGTCATTACCGAAAGTTGTTCTCCCAGGCGATGAGTGGTACTCTTGCTCTCATGTGCCACAACTATCCTGTATCCTGTGTGTGTTGTCGTATCCTCCTGCGCGCTCACTCTGCTGGTGTCATCTGAACCAGGATCCCAAACATCAATACTATACTCATCCTAAAAAGCACGGGGTGTATCTATGTCATTATCGGATGGTCCCTGGAGCCTGTCTCCCCTCAACACATCCACAACTCCCAGTGGAGCCATCCATGGCCCCTCCACAAGAGGTGAATCATAACCTCCATCAAGTCTAGCATGTATAGAGCCAATCTCGTCTATCATGAATGTCACGACTCTTGCAGTAGATGATGAAAAGTGTATCAACTCCAACTCGCCACATAACCTGTCTATATGCATATCCAATTCCTGAAGAGTCATCGGAGTGTTGTTCAAGGAATCTCTAGTAACCATAGGCTCGTCTTGTATACTCAAATCACTCCATATCGCATCCACATCACAGCTAGGTGCTAACACCCCTTGATCCTCACAAGCATCACTACTAAGGTGAGATGATGAATGTAAATATTTGATTCAGAGATCACTACTCACTCTAAATCGCCCTGAGATCTCAAGCGGTATGAGTCTCAATATCAATATATACTCATAAAAATATAGACTCAAACAACTAGATCTGCATTTACCAACTAAAATATAAATGCAATCAAACACATGAACAACAGATGTACCCCGAAACCCTTTCGGGAAAAACCAGCTAACTGTGGGGCTATCTTCTCTCTTGAGCCCAGAGCATATAGATATATAAATGACAATACAATACAGGATTACCTCAGTCGGTGACTCAATCCCTCTGAAACAGGACAGACTCTAAATTTGCATGGATCCAATTGATGCATGCACTGAAGGAGTAAGCCCTAACTGCCAAACTGGATCTGAGTGCTCTGAAGGTGCCTCTGACTGATTTTCCCTCTCTGTATCTCACTGCTCTGATCTGCTCGCTCTAAAGACTGCCCTCTGATGAATTCGGCCTCCTCTGCATGCATAAGTGCGCCCTCTCCTCTGGATGTCAAATGCTCGTACTGGTCCGGATCTCAGCAAATCTGAGCTCTGATCGTCCCTAACCTTCCTCCAATGCTGAGGCAAGGCTATCCTGGAACTCTCAAACTCCGAATCAGTCAATCCAGCTCACAACGAGCTTCTCCCTCCTTGGGAAATGCGCCCTCCTCCAAGAGAACTCGGCCTCCTCCAATTTGATCATAAATCACACTGATGAGCTATCTCAGCTCACAGTAATGGGTGTCTAGCAACTCTAGAGCTAAAGGTCACTGATCTAGCTCAGATCTGACCTTCCTAGCTCCTGCAGCAACTCCTCTCTCTCTCAGAAAGTCGCCCTGCATGTACAGCTACGCCCTCCTCACTCTAGCAGTATCTCTCTCTGACCATGCAACTGAGTAACCTCATCTGGGGACCCCCTGCCTCTATAAATAATCTTACCGAGGAATTAGGTTTTCCAAAACCCTAATTCTCGGTGCATGCAAAAGGTCACTTTTGCATGCAATCGCTGACAGGTCATGCAAAGGTCAATCTCCCCGGAAGCTCTGCATGCAGCCCCCACTGGACTCATGCCACTAAGTAGAGTGCATCTCACCCTCTACTCCATCCTGATGCCTATGCATCTAATGTACCTCCATGTAAGGCATCTGAACCATGGAGGACATCTCGAAGTTACCACAATCTAACACTCCCTCTTAACGAGGGAAGTCCTGACACTGATGCCTGGATCCATCAAGTCCACTACTGCTGACACTGATCTTACTGAACTGCCTGCCACTGCTCTCTGACCTGAAGAGCTATGATCAATCTCCATAAGTGTGGCTTCAGAAGAAGCCCTCCTGTCAACCACTACTGACTCTGCCACTGCACTCTGACTCAGACTCCCTCTGAGTCTCTGCTGGTGTAACCAATCCTGAAGACTGTTGTCAAGTGGATCTACTACTCTGTAGATCATCTACCTATGACCCTGAGTTGACTCAGCTCTGTAAGTCAACTCCCTCTGTCTCTAAACTGACTTAGCTCTCTCCTGAGCCAAGTCCATCTCAACCATGTCGTACCAGCTCACTCTCTGACTGGTGCCTGCATGAGCAACATGCTCATCCATCTGATATGAGCCCAAGGGCTCAATCTCCTGAGACTCATCACTGTCAAGAGCATCTCGCTCATCCATCTGAACTCCAAAATCACTACCATGATCCTCATCATGGTGAGCATCTCACCCACCCATCTGCTGAACAGGCTCACTCCTCCTGGCCTCATCTCTGATATGAGCATCCTGCTCATCATCCTCCTCTGCATCTGAAGAGGATGCACTCAGCCATCTAGATGTGCCCGAAGTAAGTTGTCCATGAACCAAATAATCACCATCGATCCTGTGACCCAGTAAGACTGGGTCTACTCCTCTAGGATAGGTGAAGAACTGATCCCTGTGAAACACTACAGGGTAGCCTACTGCTGCCAAAGCTGCCACTAAGAGGACACTCCCTCTCAGTCCTGGAACAAAGAGCACTCCTGAAACCTCCAGGAGCTCCCCGCGGTCAAGCAGAAATCTCACTCTGCCCACTCCAGTAACCAAATGATCAACCCCCTGAACATCTCGGGTCAACTGCATGGATGTATGCTCTAGGATCAGGAATGCATCTCGCACTGCTGTCATATGACTGCTGAGAGTGCTGTCCACTCTCCACCTCTGATCAACCTGAGCCTCTGGTAGGCTACTATCATGTCCTGACTGAACTGAGGCCAGTGAGAACTCCTTCTCAAACCGAGAAGAGAACTCATCAACCTCCTTTGCTGCTGCCACCTGCTTGTCCTTCGCTTGCTTCCCCTTCTTCTTATGCGGACACTACCCCGCATAATGTCCATAATCGTTGCAGGTGAAGCATTTGATCTTGCTAAGATCCTTCTTCTGTCTGCCTCTCTATTTCCCGCCTGCTGCGAGAGCCACATCCTCCTCCTCTGGAGTAGTAGAAACTGAACCCTGAATGTACCCTCTCCAGATCTCCTCCTGTGTGAAATCATCCCACAGGCGATCCCACTTGGGAAGGTTCTCTCGAGCTATGATAGACTGAACAAACACTACCCATGGCACAGTCACACCATTCAAGACCTGTCGAACGAGCTCACAATCCTCTATCTTCTCACCAACTGCACCCAACTCATCTCTCACTTGAGTTATCTTGGTGAGATAGGTCATCATGCTCTCATCCTTCCCCATCTTGATGCTTCTCAACTTCTCCCTGAGAACCATCTTCCTATTTTCATTGGAGCTCTGGTATAGACTAGTCAACGCATCCCACATCTCAAACACATTGTCCTTGGTAGAGATAGGTGGGATGAGGTGATCCTTGATCGCATCAAGAAGGATCCTCTGAGCCTTCACATTTTTCTTGTCATACACTACTTTGGCAGTGGCATCAGACGGAACAGTAACAGGATTTGTCGTCGTGTTGTTCACAACATCCCATAGCTCACTCTCTTTCAACAAGAGAGTAATACGTGCCCTCCATGCACTATAGTTGGAGGCACCATCCAACCAGTCCTCCACCCTCAAACTGGTAGCCATACTAACCCAACTGAAGAAACTATAGCCCATAGTGAACAAGAGTCTCTCTCGATCACAGATCTGGTATATCTATCACAGATCTGACCACAAAACCCACTGTACTGATAGATCTGACCTCTACAACCTCATATCTGAACTGTGCTGCTCAAATATGGTAGATATGGTCTCTATCTCCACAAATCTATGTGTGACTGCCCACTCTAACCCTCAAGAGGGCTCTGATACCATGTAAATATTTGATTCAGAGATCACTACTCACTCTGAATCGCCCTGAGATCTCAAGCGGTATGAGTCTCAATATCAATATATACTCATAAAAATATAGACTCAAACAACTAGATCTGCATTTACCAACTGAAATATAAATGCAATCAAACACATGAACAACAGATGTACCCTAGAACCCTTTCAGGAAAAACCAGCTAACTGTGGGGCTATCTTCTCTCTCGAGCCCAGAGCATATAGATATATAAATGACAATACAATACAGGATTACCTCAGTCGGTAACTCAATCCATCTGAAACAGGACAGACTCTAAATTTGCATGCATCCAGCTGATGCATGCACTAAAGGAGTAAGCCCTAACTGCCAAACTGGATCTGAGTGCTCTGAAGGTGCCTCTGACTGATCCGCCCTCTCTGTATCTCACTGCTCTGATCTGCTCGCTCTAAAGACTGCCCTCTGATGAATTCGGCCTCCTCTGCATGCATAAGTGCACCCTCTCCTCTGAATTTCAAATGCTTGTACTGGTCCAGATCTCAGCAGATCTAAGCTCTGATCGTCCCTAACCTTCCTCCAATGCTCAGGCAAGGCTATCCTGGAAGTCTCAAACTCCGAATCAGTCAATCTAGCTCACAACGAGCTTCTCCCTCCTTGGGAAATGCGCCCTCCTCCAAGAGAACTCGGCCTCCTCCAATTTGATCATAAATCACACTGATGAGCTATCTCAGCTCACAGTAATGGGTGTCTAGCAACTCTAGAGCTGAAGATCACTGGTCTAGCTCAGATCTGACCTTCCTAGCTCCTGCAGCAGCTCCTCTCTCTCTCAGAAAGTCACCTTGCATGTACAGCTACGCCCTCCTCACTCTAGCAATATCTCTCTCTGACAATGCAACTGAGTAACCTCATCTGGGGACTCCTGCCTCTATAAATAATCTTACCGAGGAATTAGGTTTGCCAAAACCCTAATTTTCGGTGCATGCAAAAGGTCACTTTTGCATGCAATCGCTGATTGCTGACAGGTCATGCAAAACTCATGCATGCAAAGGTCAATCTCCCCAGAAGCTCCGCATGCAGCCCCCACTGAACTCATGCCACTGAGTACAGTGCATCTCACCCTCTACTCCATCCTGATGCCTATGCAGCTAATGTACCTCCATGTAAGGCATCTGAACCATGGAGGACATCCCGAAGTTACCACAATCTAACAATGAATCCTCGACGATGGATGATCTGATAACTGCATCATGTGTACTATCCTCCTCCAGTATTGTCAACTCCATATCAAGTTTACCATCAACTTGTATGTCATGATCACCTTTCTTTGCTCCACCAACTATGCTTTTAAGGAGATCCTCGTCCAAATCCTTGGGCCGGCTCCCGAACTGGATGGAGTAATAGTCTTCGAAGGGCAATGCTGCACATACCTCACCCCCCAAGGCTAGATATTTCTGATATCTAGGCAAGTATCGAAGTGCTGCTAAGGTCCCATAATTTCCTGCCAAGATCTTTCTCAAAGTCTTCATGATCTCACTGGATGGCAAGAAGCGTATGCTCTCAAGCATGCACTTTGCCAAAATTGGCATATACTGTCATCCATTGACACTTCTCTGTATTTCACCTATCTGTTTATAACTGCATGCTCCCACAGCTGGCAAGGAACATGCTCTGATACCACTGTAAGATTCCAAGTAGGGTAATCTGACTTCTTGGCTGTCTTTACTTCACTCGGTTACAATTTACTTCACTCGGTTACAATATCTGTTGATTTGGTATCTTATTGGTAGTTTGCATGGGTTCACCTGTTGGTTAATTTCTCATAGATTAATTGCACGTCAGATGGATAACATCATAACCCAATGTCATCACGCCCAACAGCTGATATGCGTAGTATATTCCCACTATCAATGCTGACCTTGTATGTGTTCTAAGTCACCAGTTGATGTGACTTGTTGGTTTAGGATAAGATTACTCTTCAGTTTGTTTGACCCAAGTAATTGCACACCATATAAGAATGAATATTATAAATGTAAAATAGCCCTCAAACTTGTAAATGCCCCAAGTTGACAATAGTAACTTTCATAAATAATTAATCTTTTGGAAATTGCTTCAAACTGTCCCGTAATAACTTAAATATCAGACATACATTAATTCTGACCTGAAGAGTCAAGATCTCTGATTTGAAGATGACTGTCACGAGTTTAGTGAATCTTTGAGGCTGATGTGGAAGTGCTGGAAGTGCTCTTTAATGCCCAGCAGCTAGGAAATGGTGCTCATGAACAGATTGCGCCCTTTTGGCATGCATGCATCCTTCACCTTAAATATTGTTGAAGGTGGACTGTTGAGGTATGGACAGCTGCTGCAAATAATATGAATGTCGTTGAAGTTTAGGACAGTGCTTGCATAAGATAATTGCCCACACAATGGAAGCACACTGCTGTAAATAATATGAATACTAGAAGTTTAGGACAGCCCTTGCAAGAGATAACTGCCCAAACAATGGAAGCATGCCCAGCTGTAAGAGGTCATGCCCAGATTGATAGATTGCAGCCCATGAAGGAGAAAGACGCCCTTTATAAGTGAAGGATAATGATTGCTGCTCCCACAGAAGTGATGTGCCCTCATGTGCTGGAGTAGGGCTGCTAGATGACCACGATGCTACAGTATTTTAATCTCAGCAAACAAGATTGCTGCTCTTCTCTACAAAGGCTTGCGCCTGTGATCAATAAGTGGTGCCGTCTGCCCTAGGATTGGTAGATGCGCCCCTACACAGTCCTCTTTTATTTAATGGTGGCTGCCTTCTTAGTTCATGCATTCTCTAGATGAACACACAGTCAATAGAGGTAGTTTGTTGTCTTATACCTGCTGCCAGGAAAACGAAGAGGTTCCTCTCATGAATCACGCCTCTATTGAAGGAATAGTGTAACCTCCTGTAGAAACAAGCAGAAGTTTAGGCAGAGAGTTCCTGCCCTAGTTCTTCGTGGAAGATGCCCTTGTTCAATGGGGAAAGTCGCTGCCCATCAGCAATGAAAGCTTGCGCCCTCTCATATCCTTGAGCTGTGTATTATGCCCTAGACTCCTTATGAAGAATGATGGAGGTGTCATGACAATGAAGAATACGGATAAACCTGAATGATCTACCCCCTTGGATGCCTCTAGCAATGCAAGAAAAGAGACTTAGAGATCTTACCACAATTGAGGATAAAAGGAGAAGAGAATAGCACCTCAAGAATCCTTCCACCTTATACAAGCCTTGAAAGATAGTAAAGCAACCTCATTCATCGAACTTTGATTCTTGAAACCCTAGAAATAGCCAAGAAAGGAGGTGCACACCACTTATTTGCTCATGTACACAAGAAGAAAAAATAAATAATGTCTTGTTTGATCCTATGATCTTGATTACAAATGAAGAGGAAGTGCCTTATTTATATGAGAAAAGGCTAACTTAATCCTCGTTTGAGCTGGACCTACATAATTTGTCTTTAAAATGACTTTTAATGATTTTTTAGGATTTGTCACCCACAATCCAGGGACTAAACCTCATGAAACATAAAATAATGATGAAAAATGATGAAATGCTTCAACAAGTGTCTTTTGCCCTCAATGTCCTCCTTCTTAGGTTGGTACAGCCTCTTTAAGCTTGCTTAGATGGTGGATGATTGCTCTTCAATACCAAGATGACCAAGAGGGAGGAATGATACAACAAGATAAGGTCCAATGGGGTACAATGTGCTGAGCTATGCAGGTATGACAACCCTTAAAAGCACAATCACCTTCTACAAAGCATAAACCATAAGTGTGGCTAGGAGTCCCAAGCCATGTGTCCTAATGGGTTCATCCCAAGGTGCACCGAAACAACCACCCAGGACATAAATGCCCAACATGATGAGGGACTTCCACCCATCAAGGGGTAGTCAGCAAAGCCACAAGGCCAACACTCATTGAAATGAGAACCAAGAGGACCTGCCATGACCAGACCAAGGGTCATGAGCCCCGCTAGACCAACACTTTTACATAAACAAGCCCCAACTTGGCCTTTTACAATGGCAAATGCCAAAAAGACCCCCCTCTTTGGCACATTTGGTAGGGTGTACTGCAGAGAATTTGGGGCATAACAGATCTAAAAAAAATCCAAACGTATTTGATTATTATTCTTTGAGAAATTAGTGAATCCAAGAAAACAATTATTATTTTATTTAATATTGTAAAAGGAGATGGAGCTTAACTCTATTTAAAGAGTAGCTCTCTCCATTTGTAGTTATGGTTGGATTTGTGGAGTTTCCCTCCTTGGAGCTTAGTTAAATATCTTTTTTGAAGGCATAATGAGAATTGCAAGGGTTATTAACTTATTTCTTATCACATGTGAGGCTAAAGTTTTCACTTTTTATTGTTGTTGGTTGATGCTAGAAGTTGCAAAGAATCTGTTGTGAAGGACCGTTGGGAAGGTATCTTTACCACATTGTAAGGTTTTAATGTGAAGGGGTTTTTCCCCTCTTATTCTCCTTTTTTTCGTTATTTCTGAATGTATTATCTTGCGTCTATCATCTTGTTAAGAGTTGTCATTCGAATGATACATCAATGTAGGAAACACCCACATAGCTACGTTTGAGAGGGACACCTTTAGGGCCCTCCAAGGATATTTCTGCATTTATTGACAACAAGTTCAGTGCACAAAACCGGATTCTAGCAATGACGATATCCATAGTCTTGCGGTACCTGATAACCGGGCTGGTTATCAGTCGATCTCACGATGAGAAGACGACAGGAATATCCAAGCTAGCTACTGCCGTCGGATTCTCAAGCCTCGCGCTAAGTGTCCATAGCTCCTCGTATAATCACGCCTGTGGTGCCAGCCCATAAATAAATAGTAACTTCTGAGGATAAAATTTAAAAACACAGCATTGTGATTCTTTAACACAGCATCCTGCTTTGTATTGCAGTACATTGCTAGGCTTCAATGCTTTGCATTCATTTCAATACCGAAATCAATTGTCAGGGACACACTAAACATGAGGGCCTCTTCTTCCAGCTCGGTATGCCAGAGCATCTCTTAGGTATATATGTTATTACTGGGATCTTAAATTAAGCATGACAGTAATATAGTTCGTTAATGTAGCTTGCTGGGTGCTTTCAAAAAACCATAGAGGAACAAAGAAGATGCTAAATGCTCACTAGACGTCACAGAATTCAATGCAAAGGGAAGGTGGAAATAAAACAGTAGAGTGTGGAAAGAAGAGGTTACTTGTTTCAAGGCAAGCATGGCAAGGGCCGAAAGTCCACTTCCGCCAATACCCACAAAGTGTACCCACCCTTTCTCCTCCTCCTCGCTACTCCCACCACCACCACCACCAGTCGCACCGTTCTCTCTGCTGCGGCTTCCCCCATTTGCTATTGCTCTTACCCTGTGTAATGATACTGGCCAGTGCGTTTTCCGTCCCAAGATGTGCATGTAGCCTTTCTTTTGTTTTAGTTGGTGAGAGAGACTGCCTGCTCCTGATTCCATGCGCAGGCGCCGCCTTCTTGATATCAACTCCAACTCCCATTTGGATGATAAATTCAAAGAACTTTTCCTGTCAGTGTGGCTGTTGATAACTTTTGGATGGGATGTCAAGAAAAATTCTACTTCCATTGTCACAGTTTAAATCGAAATTCCCCTGAAATGCTCCAAATTTCCAAGCACTAATTCATCTTTCGATGCCGCCAACTCATCTTTCTTACAACAAGTTTATCTTTCCAAATAATCTTTTGTTAATTGTTAATCCCAACCCCACACGGATTATAGTATTTTGTTTAGAGTTACATCGATTCTAAAACGAGTTTACATTTCAAAATAATCTCTAGTAATTTGGAATTGCCCTCAGAGCAAAGAGCATCTCGAGATGTCTTTTTCATGGGGAGTTGTGGAGAGATGTTACTGTTATCACACAACTTGTAGTTGTCTCTAAAAGTATTCTATCCAGGACGGTAGAGGTATAGACAACTAAAGAGGTGACACAAGAGATGCCACGGTTCCCAATGCAAGTTGGGTGTCACACTAATCGAGGCACTATTCACTTTAGATCAAGCCTAAGCAAGACCAAGGGGGAGACCCTAGCTTAGCCAATGAAGGCTAGCGAACCCCCTCAAGACCTCCTAGGGAAATGTGAAAGGTTAAGTATGGAGAGATCAAAAGGGATAGATTTAGATCTATGATGATAAGTGGACCCAAGATAGTTAGGGCTTGGTTGAAGAGGCTTAAGGCAAGGACAAATGTTCAACCAAGTTTAGGATAGGGTCACTTATGGATTAGGAGTAGTAGATCTAGATAGATCTAATGCCAAGAAAAGGTACCCAAGTGGGGCCCACCCTTAAAAAGTGAAAAATGGTTCAAATGGGGCCCACGAGGTCAAAATCAAAGTGAGATGGCATTAGGGGGTATGCTATAGCATGGATCTATGGATTTGAGAAAGAAAAAGCAATACCCACGTGTGGGATCTAGCAAAAGACCACTAACCCAAGGACTGTGACTTGCCTCAAGGAGGACTATGCCTTAAATGGAGGGGCAAATGGAGTCAGATGTCCACCAAATTATAGATCGGGATAGTTGAGATAATTATTAAGGTGGGTTTTAATTATTAAGCCCAAGTGATTGCTAGATCTCCATAGATCTGAAAAATAAAAAATGCAAGGGTTTTGATTTTAGAGTTTATGTTACCAATGGAGAAAAGATGGATGGATCTAGATACATACCTTATAGAACATACCTCAAAAGCTTGTGGCCACTTTGTAAATTGATAACCTCCCCCCTGTGTGTATATTCAAGAGTGAGATCGAAAGCTCCAAGCCAAATCGTCCTCCTTCCAAGGTGACCAATTCACCCTCCTGCTGCAAGACAAGATCAAGTGAGAAACAAGCCTAACAAAAGAATGGTGATGATGATGAAAAGATGAAAGAGAAAGCATCAACTATGTCACTAAGATACAATAATGATACTCCTTGAGACAGAAGGCCAATCCAAGGCAAGATATGGGGTTTCCCCACAATAGCCTCCCTCAAAATTGTCCTCCTCTTCACCAATTCGGCCTCCCTGTAGAAAAACGACTTGGAACCCAAGATCCACAAATGATACTCAAAAAAAAAAAAAAAAAAATAATAAAAATTGTGAATTCAACTTGCAAAAGAATCCATCAAGACAAGAGAAGTAGATCCACAAAATAGTATTTTATTCCAAGTTTGAAGAGCTCCAAAGGTGCCTTTACAATAGGGGGGTCTCTTCCTTAAATACAATGAGGGAGACCAAAACTCTAAACCATTTTGAAAACTAGTGGTTGAAATCAAAAGATATGACAATATAATCAATGGCTAAGATGAGCCAATACATAATATGACATGGATCACTCACTAAAGGGATGACGTCATGGCTAAAAGAGGCCTCCAAGGGAGGGCGCACTACATGGGGGTGGCTAAAACACATGTGAGACACAACATATGACTAGGACAAGTGACTAGGAGCACATGGTGGGGCTAGGAGGTATTATTCCCCTTCACTAGCATGTCCCCATGGCACAATAATATAACATATGACTCAATGACATGTTCAAGTACACAAATGATCAAATCATGTCCCCATCGTCAGAGAGAAGAATGCATGAAAAGACCTCCTGCTGACTCTGTGGACCCCACTGACTGCTGCAAACTGATCTGGAAGGAGTGGGATACACCATAGATGACCTCAAAGCAGACCTCATGCCAAAACCTTGCCTCAATTGCCCAAATCGAATTCCTTTGTGATATTTTTATTCCATATTTGTATCCTCCTGAAAAACCATAAAACTACCCCTAACTAACTGTCAGGTACCTGCGTTGTCAAACTATATGTGCCATCATGTCCGGAAGGGGGGTAATATGGTAATAACAAGTGGCTGGACCACCCCCTTCCTTTGTAGTGCCCTAGGAAACGACTAGCCTCCAATGATCTAGCTAGACATGCCACATCAACATGGCCAAATTGATCAATAGGTAGAAAACTGCTCATAACATGCCTGGGAGTGCCTGAAACTGATAGATGAGTGTCTCAATGGATCAATAGGCTCAAATCCACTAGAGATGAGTACTCATACACCTCATGATATCTTGTAGGATCATATGTAGGGTCCACCATACCTAGACAAGTAAAAATATAATGATCTGGAAATAATAATAATCATGACAAACTACATCAATCGTCATCTAAATCATGTGCCCATCATATGGAATCATCAAGAAGGTATATAGAAGACCATAGATCAACATCATACACAAAGTGGTCCATCTCATCATTGGTCCCAAGGTTGACCTTGGTCAAACTAGGTTTGACCAGTCAAACTGATCAAAATATAACCCTGGCTAAGAAGCCATGCTGCTGCAAGTGCAAATAGTTAAGACATGCTCTCTAAATCATTTTGATAGCAAGACTCTAGAGTATTAAGCACCATTTCACTGGTAGTTAATAAGTAATAATAGGTTAGTTAAATAATTTACTTCCAAGAAGAATCTCAAGAATATACTTGTTTGTAAACATGATCAAATTGCTAGCAAAGGGTGAAGGCTAAAAATACAAGGCTAGGCTGAATAGGGATGACTTGACGGACTTGACATTGAGATACTTTGGATGAAGGACATGGTGTTACACACTTAAGCATGTGATGAAAAAGGAGTACACAAGGGATGGCAGTGTCTCACAAATGGATGAGTTGTTCAGAGAAGTGTTTATTCAACCTTGGCAAAAATGTCTACTACTAGAACCGCCACTTGTGGCTCTAGGGGACACTTTGATTTAGCTATCCCTTACTCCATCTCAAATCATAACCCGTAGGCTCAATGAGGTATATTTCCATATAAGGTCAACAGTCTTTAGATTTAACATTTGTTTAACCACTGCTTTTTAGGACCTTTCATTTCATTGAATTTCATGACCAACAATCATTGGATTTAGCATACATTTATCCATTGCTTTTTAGGCCTAATATAACCCCTCTGGGATTTCACATGCGCTAATAAGCACAACTAATCGCAGCTTTCATCCGAGGTGCATTTACATTTCAAAGCATTTCATTGCATTACATTTCACAGCCCTTTTCATTGGGCTTCCAATAGTTTCCAACGTAGTACACTTTGCTTCAGGTTTTAGCCAACAACAACTCAAGCAACTAGCGGGGATTTTGCACAAAACCACACATCGGGACAACCGACTAGAATGATAACAACATAAAATCCAACTTACCAAGGGCAAGTTTTGTCGCCAACTCAGAATCAAGACACAAAATAAACATGGGTGCAAGTCCAACACAGAGGCAGAAGCGAGGAGATCCTCCATATCACAAGTCAAGGTGTAAGTCAGGGTGAAAATCAATAAGTGGGTAAGGACAAATGGATGGATGGATACAAGTGAAAATGGTGCCTAAGCTAGCAGGTCGGGAAGATACTAAATGACCATGTTCACATTCATATGAAGGTAAAGACCAACAAGTATACAACAAGAGTTTCCAAATGTTAGTAATACATATAGTCAATAACAATGTAATATTCCAGCCAAGATATGGCCAAAATATTATCTCCAAACTCAGATTTTTGTAAAGATTTTACTATTCACTTTTTAGGCAATTTCTTAAACTGAGCAGGATGTAAGTGACGGGGACTGAAACAATGAATGAGGATGGTAGGAATGAATTTAAGTTATGGAATTTATATTGATGGGAGTGCAGCAATAGCTAAATATGGTCTGATCAGAAGTCCTTGGCACAATGTACTAGAGCCATTCACTTTTCAGCAACATAGTGACTCTATTGCCTACTTAATTCGAGGCTTCCTGGGCTTCTAGCATATGCCAACAAGACTGGGTGAGGGATTCTCAAAGTTTATGGCAAAGATATAACAGTCAAGTGAGCTTATAGGATGCACTGGAAAGTATTCAAATGAATTTGGAAAGGTTTGGAGTGATTTGGGAATCAAGGGCATAATGGGGATTGCTGAGCTAGTTAAATTCTAGGCTTTTCCAAATGAAGTTAAATACATCCAAATTCTTAATAAAGGGACTGATATGGAATGTATACTAAGTTATTAACCTCCTCCAACTGACAGGGAGTCAAACTGATGCTCATAATTGAATTAGCAGTCATAACAGTAAAACTAGTATAGAAAAAACACCCAACGAGTTAGTCTTGCCATTTTATTCATTAAACTGCTTCCATAATTCATAAACTCTGTTCTGAAGTATTTAAATGTTCTGATATAACATAATGAACAGCTACAAGTCGAAAATCAGATATCAGAACTCTTATTTTATTGATTTAACTGCCTTCCAAACTTACAGTGCATCACAGGCTAAAAATTCATTACATTTGGTGGAGAATGAAGTTTAGAAGTAGGAAGTTTACTGTGGCTCTGTTCTGAAGTTGTTTTCAGACCATCTACAGGTCAGATGTCTAATATTTTCTGCACACTGAGCTTTTGATCTTCACTGGGGCGCATTTACCAAACTATCTCTCTCCTTCAGGGAAAACTCCTCCAAATCTAGCTGAGAAAGATGTAGAAGGGGAGAAGAAGGTGGAGATCGGATTTGAAGTTGATCTTTGGACATGGGCAGCTTCTGATCTTTGCAAATAAAGGTGCACTGGAATCTTTGAAATTCATGGGCGCATTCACTGATTACTATCTCCTTCTTCTGGTGATTCTCCTCCAAAACTAGTTGCAAATCCACTGTAGTAGTGACCTCCTCTTCAAGCTCACTGTAGATCTTCAATAATGGATTGATATGAATTTTATTGGCTGCAATAACATCTTCTGGACCTGAATACTTCTTATTGGAAACTATGGGGCCTTGGGGCACATCTCCCAAGAAAATTGTTGAGGCACATCACTCAACCAAAGAGGCTCAGAGCTCTCAAGACAAAAATTCTAACAATGATCAAAAGTTGTTAATGGGAGTTGGAAGCATTCTTTTATAGAATTGATGTTGACCTATTGAACAAGTTAATTGGCTTGTTGACCTGTGAGAATGGGTCACCCATGAGTGGATATACTTGCTTGCTTTTCTTCTTACACATTTTCTCTCCTTTAGAAACCGTGCCCCCTTGTGTCTCGAGATGTTTCCTTCCTTGAAAAACTTTCCTGCTTTGTAAATTGAGTTCTCTTTTGGAAATTTCGACCTCCCTTGGCTTTTTATGGTTGTTTCCCATTTCTTTCTTTTGGTAACATCTTACACTTTTCCGCTTTTCATCCCTTGCTATTTTCTGACCTCCAGTTCTGATTTAGCAACATTATCCTCAAGGGTATTCCCTCTTGGCCCACTTGCACACATCATCCACTTGCCAAAATATTAATAAATGGATATAATTAATAAAATAAATTAATTCCTCACTCCAAAATCCAAAATCATTAATTATTTAATTAAATTAGAGGCCCAGCTCAAAATTTCCCAATCAATTAAATAATTCACCTTAGCACTTAGTTTGGGGATTAATATCTTCATGGGGGGCCACCATATCCATTTAATTCCCAAATTCACCCTTAGGTATATTCCATATGTCAATTTCCACATCCATCCATTAATTAATTAATTAATGCCTAGGTGACTTAGGCTAAAATCATCCCCCATGGACCATAGCAAAATTTGGGGATATGACAGTCCTCCCCTCCCAAGATTGCTTGTCCTCAAGCAATTTAGTCCAGGGACTAATACTGCAATTCCATCCAAGCATACTTATGACTTTTCTATCTCTCCTCCTGTTGGTGACCACAATAGTCACCCATTCTTTGTACCACAACAGAAATCATCATAATCATGGGTCCCATCAATTCAATGGAATTGAAACATATGCTCCCTTAGCATGCTCCAACTATTCCATATATCTGTAAAAATCCTCAACTGAATCTGAGTGGGTCCATCATGCTACTGCTGCTCAAATATGATCATAAGCTTCTCATGTCTTCCCCAAGAGTCTGGTCCATCATATAGTTCCCCATGAAAGGAACTAGTCCATCATTCAACAAATGTAGATCTTAAGAAAAGCAAACTGGATTGCCCTCTTGGATCCCACTGCTTATGGTGCTTTCTCCCAAGCCCAAATGACATCAGGAACAAACTTTCAACCCAAGGAATGCCAGGATCCCATGGATTGTGCAACATTCTTCCAAAAATTATGGCATTCTGAAAGATTCCATGATCCCAATACCAAGTTGGAATCTCTCTGCTTCCAATGCTCATGAAAATTTATAATATGCACTTGTACACATGAGCCTTGTGTGAATGTGTACTGGAAGTATCTAATGGCTGCAATTTAAGCCCTTTCTACTGCTTGCAAATCATAGAAAAATCAACAACATTAAAAACAATTTTCTTGCAGAAGGACAAAAAACTTTTACCTTCCAGATTTTCCTTTTTAGTGATGCCTCTATCCATCCATCCAGTGGATGAATCGGAGATCTTGCTTGCTGATTCACATGAGCTAAAATCAGCCATCTCTGCTGCAATAGTATCTATCTCCCATAGGGACAGATCATGATCCCCTTGTTGTACATGTGGCATCGTCCAGAAAAAACTTCTTCACCCACTGTTCATTCCCCATTGTTATTGTTGAATCTAGGAAATGTGGGAAAGAACTGTGAACCTTCTTTGTATGTCTGCAACCTTCAGTAATCAGACTTATGGCTGCAACTTCTTCATTATTGGCCAGACCAAATTGGGTGCTCTCATCCCACTCTTCCATGGGAGAGTGACTGTCTTCGAGGAACAACTCAAGTTCCCTTAGGAAATGATCAGGTGCTTGGTTCATTTATTTGAAAAAAATGAAAATGTTGTTTATTTGAATGTGTATTGGGCATTGGGTGTCAATTTGATGTTTACACCTTTGATTTGTTAAAGTTGGGTTGTTTCAAAAGTTGATGGAAAAAATTAAAAATAGATGGCTTATTACATTTCGCTGCCATTAAGAGCATTGAAGGGGATAATGTGAAGTAATCAATGCTTTATAGATACAAAATTCAAAAATTAGCATCTCATGAAGGGTGTTTCCCTTGTTATGATGATTTCATACCTATGGAACTTTATTGTCCAATGGTATCATGGTTCTATGTGGTTTTGTTATTTTTCTCTATAAGCCTTCATGCGACACTTGACCTACAAAAAAATGGAGTGATTTGGCTTCCTAAGGGGAATTTTACCCACAAAGATGATAACCTACAAGTTGAATTCCAATGATGACAACTTCAACATTGATCTTTGTAGTCCCTACAATTTCAGTGTCAAGTTTAGCTACAACTTGAAGTATAGGAGCCCAATCACTGGCCAAATTGAGATTGGATTTATTAGGGAATCGATGGGATCAATGCCAAGTTCTTGTTTTTGTCGTTGTCAATTGACGAAGTGATTCGGGAGGAAGACTATATGGATTCCTACTTGGGGTTAGTTTCAACTCCATTCATCATTTATAAATTATACATGCATCCTCAATGTGATGTGGGCTTGATTGCATGGTTCCCCAAGGCACGACTAAGGAGTACCACAACTCCAATTGTTCTATATAAGTGGGGTTTACTTATGTAATACATTAAGGTTAAGGTATATATGCAATATGTATGTTATTAATATTCATCATTTTGTAATTGATTTAAGGCTTTACTATCTTGAACATGCATGTTCTTGGATCTAGAAAGTGTATGCAGAATTTGAGGCACTCAAGATATGTAAAAAATCGGCATTGAGGTCTTGACCTTGTGGTTATCAATCAATGGAGTGATTTGGGTGGGAAACCATCTATAATTTATATTTGGGGTTTGATGTACTTGGAGGTCACACCCCTCAACAAGGAAACTCCCAATGTAGATTTCAATAAGGATGCATCATCCCCAAGGTGGACACACCCTCCTCTCCAACTATGTTCAATACAACATCGAGCGCTTAAAGGGCTCTCCATCATTTCCAACATTCTATTTGCTTAAGTGTATTGTACATAATCATGTAGATACATCCTTCCAACCATAATGTTGCATTCAAGGGGTTATTTGATATTTCTTCATATTAAGTGGACATATTATAGTGTTATACAAAGGTGAGATGGCCCTCGTAATAAAATAAGCCATTTTAACCTAAGAAGTTATTGTTCTCTCTCTTATTTCTCTTTTTATCTTGTTGTCTGCATTATTCTTAGGTTGTTCTCTTCTTTGGGCTGGTGCACTTCACCTCTCAACTAGGATTTGTTGGTTAAGAGGTAAATAATTACATCATTTGGCATCAGAGCTTCAATCCAAGTCTACTCTTTCTTCAAGTCTCCTCAGGCTTAGCACCTCACTCGGTAATATTAGTGGCAAAAATTCATATTTGGTTCTTTGGAGTGTGCCATCCCACCTAGATCTGTGTTTGCACTTGCTCTCAACTTTCTACCTACTTTGGTTATGGAGTGAAGTGGAAGCCTTGCTTTGACAAGAGTATTTCATCAAGTCTGGTATGTGCAAGCTAAGCCCTTCCCCCCATATCTCATTAGACATTGTTTTAGGTCAATTTTCAATATTGTTTCAATTCTATTTATGGGTACTTAACCCTATCCTCATTCTCAACAATTGTGTTGGGATTTCTTCTTCCATCGTTGAAATGCCTCAACCCAACATTCACATTCATCTAGCATGCGAGGGTTTGTAAGCTATCTCAATGAAACCCTTACTATCTTACTAGCTAGTGCACTGAGACTCCTCAACATCTATTTTTTTGCAGTCTCAACCTCTCAACTTGTCTCATGGCCCCTCATAGAGAAATATTAGTAGACAAAATCAAATCATCCTAAGCACCCTTACATCCATAACTCATGAAGTTCCTACAATAAGTCCCCGTTAGCATGCCTCAACCCTCTATTTTTCAAGTAGATACCAAGATCACCCTACCCATATATGGACTCAAATGCACAAAAATACCTTTTTTCATGGATTTGTAGCCTCAAATCAAACTTCCATACATACCCTAATCTCACACAAGTTCAATGTTTGCTCCTGGTTAGTAACCACTTAGAAGGAATTGCTCAGGCTTAGTAGCATTCTCAATACATATAACCAACAATCTATATTGAGATTAATGATGACACCACCTCTAAATATAATGAAAAGAGTATCACCACCTAGGAAGTATTGTGTGACACCCTCCAACAACATTTTTAGCCTCAAGGATGCCTGACCAATCTGTTATCTAGGTGGCATTAGCTATGTCAAGCACCTAGACAAATAGTGCAACAATACATATAAGTGTTCACTTTGCTTTGCATGCAACTCCAAGTTCCATATCTATATGAGTTACTCATTGTCAAATTTAATTATAGTTTCCTGGTTGTTATTAAGTTTGAGGTTTCCTTTTTTGAAAGTAGTCCTCTCAACTAAGCTTTCCAATGTGCTTTGACTATTGAAAGTAAAGTTCAGTGGTTCCCTAATTTCCAACCCCCTCTAAACATTACCTCTCCTACCAATCCTCGTCCTTGTAGCAATCCCAATAGTCCTAGACCTTCTATTCCTTGTCTACCAAACCTTAAATTTCCTAACCCTGACCAATGGTGTCATTGCCATCAAACACAGAACCATGCAACAACAAATTGTCATGCTCTCATCTAACAATCAACACCTCGAACATTAATTGTAGATCAATCACACTCTAAGTCTAATGACCTAAGACCAATATTTTGAATTTTATCTCCTTTCTAGGTTCAATAGCCATGCCAATAAAATTTAAAGCTAATAAATTAACGACACACAACCATGTGGCAACAAACTATCATGCTCTCATCTAACCATTAACACCCCGAACATTAATTGTAAATCAATCATACTCTAAATCTAATGACCTAACCATAGAGCTCTCCCCTCCAACAGATCCTGAAATTGTTTATTTACCCAAACCTAACACTATTGAATCCTCTCTCCTTCTCAACCAGGACAACACCATTGCATCTCATACCTTCCCATTCACTCATAATTACCAAGTTAAATACTAGACAACCACCATTATACTAGATAGCACCAACCATAGGAATCTTATGTTGTGTGACTTTATCTAGTGTCTCCAACTTCCCACAACCCCATCCCTCCCCATGTCATCTAGGTTGGGTACAACAACATGGAACTCACTTGCTCGTTAACCACCGTTGTGTAGTTACCTAAACTCTTTTCAAAGACAATTGAGCCTATAAACTCGTCGCTGCTAACAATCCCCTCTTCATCCTAATGTAGTTCGACAACTCAATCTTCATAAATGTATTTCTCTAAATGTTTTCCCTAACCTGACCTCGACATGCAAATACCACCATAGTCTCTTTATCTTCCATGTCAACACATTCCATCCTCCAACACCCTTGCTCCTATCCCCCAATTCCTATTCCTACATTTTCAACTCCTTCTCCATCCTATTGCAAACTTACATATTATATCATAGCCCCATAAACCCCGACCATCTCTACAAACCCTTCTATGCATTCCTCTCAAGTCTATTCATTCCCTTACCCCTATGTAGCATGATCCAAGAACACCACATGGACTCTCAACCATCACACTCTCTTCAAACAAACAATGCTCCCTTACACAATAACACTATTCTCATTCTCAATACCAACAATGTACTCTTCCTATAGTTGCACACAATACATGTTCCATTTCTCATGAGTAACACTCGCATTTCAAAACAATAGATTTTGTTAGACTTTCAAGTTACTTTGAAAGTATTTACACCGTGTTTGGTGTGCTTTGTGAGATTTGTCGTACATGGTTTATGTTTAACCCTTGGATGTTTTGAGATGGATTGTAGCATGAGAGATGGTTCATGATGGATATGCACACTTGTGATAGCTTACTTAGTGGATGCTAGACCTTAGATGATCACTGGCTCAATGTTTTTATTGGAAATCTCTTATTTGGATGGTGGATGCCCTACATGATAACCACCTGGAGGATTCACCTGGTGGGAGAATTCCCTATGAGATATGTGGAGCATTGTGCATTGTGGAGTACGGCTATGAGCCCTATATGGCATGTGGCAACATGGTTTATTGTTCAAAGGATTAGAGATAGCTTGAGGATGCCTGGGGATTCAATGATGTTCTTGCAAGGAGAGCTACCCCTATGGATCACCTGAGTTTGGGGGATGGATGGAGTCTATGGAGGCTTGGGATGGAGTGGTGTGGATTTTCCTTGCATAGATACACCACCTTCGCTCACCGTTGGGCATGACATCATCATTAGAGCATGACATTCATACTCTAGGAGTAGAGCAATTTACTTGTGTGACTTACTTATGTTTAGTGGACATGCTTGTAAGGAGGATCATAACAGAAGGCGGTGGAAAATTTCTCTCTCTTTAGATTCTTATTTGTACTTTATCTCTCATGTCTTGGAGGCATAAGAGTTTCTTGGAGCACTTGGAGCATATTGAATACTAGGGTTAGGGTTTCATCCCTTGGAGACTAGACATTATGGTTTGGAAACCCTTGGATGTATTTGGGGAAGACGAGGAGGACATCTTGCCTTCAAAATAGTGTTGGAGGGATTCTTGCACTTGGAGGAGATAGGGTTTGTTGACTAACCCTAGCTAGGGCATATTGGGTGCTTCAATTTTGTCCTAGCCTTTGGAGGAGGCTAGTATATGTATGTACTTCATTCATTGAGCATATATATATATATATATATATATATGAAATTTTCATTTGTCCACATATTGTGTATATTGCAAATTTGGTTTCAACATTTTATCTTCTTGGGATGGTTATTTCTAGCTCTTAATTCTCTTAATGATTTGACACACTTAAGATAAAATTGTTAAGGGACTTAACACTAAGATTGAAGATAATAGTACATCCATCTATTGTTGTTGTGCTTGCTATTATATATGTTGTATAAGAAGAGTTTTCATATTTGAGTTATGCAAGTGAAGTTTCCCTAGAGGGAAAGAAACTCATTGGAATGATTGGTATATTCTCTCCCTGAATTACCGTGAATTTTGGGGCTACTAGAAGTGAATCATTGGGATTATTCTGCTACTATTTTACACATTAATTTATAATATTCCCAAATCCTAAAAATTGTAGGGTTAAGATTCGAGAAACCTTCTTAGAAGAAGGTGAATTTTCAAATTTGCATTTTCATGATGCATATGAAATGTTAACACAAATCACCTATCTTTTCAACACAATCAATAGTCATACTTCCAATATGGCCAATTGGAAACCCTTCCTCTAATGAATGTAGACTTTACACCCTTTTCTCCAATTCATTTGCATTTCCCTAGTCCCATACAACCTTAGGATACATCAAGGGAACTCAAAGTTATTGCATTTCAACAATATATACAAACATAGTGCCCTCTTTTTTAAGCAGCATACAAAAGGGATTTATTTTGTTCTCCATGTGTCAACATTAGTCAATCATCAAAATGTCACTTATGGACCATCAAGAATCAGTTCCAACTCTTATAGGCAACGTTTTTTATGGTTCCATTCCTAAACTAAGAGGAAAGCAGGGACTCTTTTAGACTAAACCAACAGATAGCAACCAGGGTGACCTCCCCAAGGAGTTGCACCCCACAACAAGGCAACATCCAATATATATTTGAAGAAGGACATCTAGGTCATCTTCCCCAAGGAAGATGCACCCATCTCTCCAACTATTTCTAGTACAACATCCAACCCTTAAGGGGATCTCCCTCATTTCTAACATTCTATTTTCTTGAGTGTATTATGTGTAATCATGTATGCATATTTCCAACCCTTTGGTTGTGTGCAAGATTTATTTAATATTTCTTCATATTGAGTGGACCTACGGTGGTGCTATATAAAGGCTAGTGGACCCTTGCAACAAAGTAATCCATTTTTGCCTAAGAATTTGTTGTTCTCTCTCTTATTTATCTCGTTGATCTTACCGGTGGTATTATTTTTGGGTTCTTCTCTTCTTCAAGCTAGTGAAATTCACCTCTCAACCAAGATTTTCTAGTCGAGGGTTCATAAATTAAATCAAGGTTAGTTTTGGCTTTATTTCTCACTTCTAATTTGTACATATGTCCTCAATGTGGAAATGGGCTCAACTTCATGGTTCCCCAACTTGCAGTCGAGGAGTAGGACAACCCTTATTGTTCTTTGCAAGTGGGGTTTACTTTTTTTTTTACTATGGGAATCGGAAACCAGAGACTGGGCTGGTACTCGCGTGACACGAGGTCCAGATATCCAATCCCGCTACCACTATACCCCTAGGTGCCCCACACCGCCCGCAAGCGTGGGACACAGGTAAGCCTGGGTGTGATTTGAACTCAAGACCTCTATTTACAACATGTGACTTCATAACAAGCTAATCGCCAATGAGCCACACCCGTGCGGGCGCAAGTGGGGCTTACTTATAGCACATACCAGGGTTACAATATATATACAATGTGTATGTTGTTATTATTCATGATTCTATAATAGATTAAAGCTTTACTAGTTTGTCTTAAACGTGTATGTTAAACCTGGAATCATTATGTATGTGCATAATTTGGAGCACTCTTATGTATGGTTTTGAAATTTGTCTTGTTATTTGTTTGCCCCTACCCATAGTGACTATAGTAGCCACCTCTAGTCATTAGTCCACATGTACTTGCAAAAAAAAAATCCAATCCTAGTTTTTTCTATGGCTTTTCATATTGTATTATTATTATTTTTTGAAATGAAAACATCATTTATTTTAGTTTGTATTGGTTGTTAGCGGTTGAACCATTTAATTAAAAAAAAATTGAAGTCTTCCCAGATAATTTCCACCTAAAAGGTGTTGAGATTATCTCGTTATCTCATTGTTAAGATTCAATATGCTAAGATAGATAACATCAATATTCAATTCAATTTCACAACAATAGCATATACAGGATCATTGAAAGAAACACAATCACAAGATAGACACAGATTTATCCCGGGAAACCCTCTAGGGGAAGAAAACACAGCAAAAATTCCTCACTATAGATGATCAAACTTACAAAGACAAAACCCCAAACAAGTGCTCCTTCTCCTTGCATCTTTCTCTCTCTCTCTCTCTCTCTCTCTCTCTCTCCTATGCGAATTACACAAGTGAGTGTGTGTGTGTGTGTCCAAATGATGAGCACATCACTCCTATTTATACTTTATCTTCCACTTGACTTTTTCACTAACTAGGTCGGCCCCAACAAACTTAACTGGGCCAACTTACCTAGGAAGACACAAAACAATATAATATTACTTTCTGGAGGGTTCTATCGACCAAACTTACAAAGGAGGTTTTACCTCATGACTCTATGATGACCAAATACAATAATAACATCCCGACGGAGGAATAAAACATCTCTGAATAAATTACAATAGAATATTCTTCGAAGTTACAATATTTCAACACTCCCCCTTAACGAGAAGGGTATTCTACTAACAACAACAACATCAATTGTAGGAGCAAGGAGAGAGAGCATCATCAACAACATCAAGATGCTACATCTATAAATCATCGAAAGTTTTCTTCAACAACATCATCAACATCTTCAGTATTGGGGCATCATCTTCTATAGCACTGAGTCTTCATCTTCTACAACACTCGATCACTCGATCGTCTACAACAACACTTGATCTCTCAATCATCTACAACAACTCTTGATATTTCGATCAGCAACATCATCATCTGTAGCAACATAACCTGCAACACACATGATCCAATTAATGGATGATCAATCCCTCTAACTTTGGGACATGAGTCCAAGGATGATGCAATCCTAACCACATCACGGAGACAAAAGTCTGCAGATCACTTTAGGACTAATGTCCAAGGATGATACAATCCCAACCACATCACAGAGACAAAAGTCCGCAGATCACTTTAGGACTAATGTCCAGGGATGATACAATCCCAACCACATCATGGAGACAAAAGTCTGCAGATCACTTTAGGACTAATGTCTAGGGATGATACAATCCCACTGCAACATCATCATCACTGCTCCCCCTTTCGAGGAAGGTCCTTTCAAACCACACCAAGCTTGTCATGGAAGTACTCAAACTTCACTCGAGACAGAGGCTTAGTCAACACATCAGCAACTTGCTCATCAGTGCTCACATACTGGAGCTTTATAGCTCCCTTCTGTACCATATCTCGTATGTAAAAATACCAGATTTCTATGTGCTTTGACTTGTCATGGAACATTGGGTTCTTCGTCATCTTTATACAACTCTGGTTGTCACATAGAATCACTGTGGTATCCAACTCCATGTCAAATAGACCTGACATTTATTTTCGAAGCCTTATGGCTTCACAACTAGCAAAACAAGCTGCTATATACTCTGCTTCAGTTGTGCTGAGAGAAACACTGGACTGCTTCCTGCTAAACCATGAGATCATGGCAGATCCCAGACAATAACATCTACCTGAGGTGCTCTTCCTATCTGAGACATGTCCAGCCCAATCTACATCTGTATAACCATACAATATGTAGTCATGATCTCCAACATAGTATAGACCAAAGTCTATCGTACCTTTCAGGCACCTCATCACATGCTTTGCATATACCAGGTGAACACGTCTAGGCTGTTACACCTAAAATCTTACCACCATTAGATTCAGTGTATACATCCCTGAAGTTCTACTGACTAAGTCATTTACCTGGAAGGGACATCATTGCACTTCTGTTAGGTTTTGAGAGGTCGTCTCAAGTTGCACTTATGCAACCTGCGACGACGTCGCACCTTGCTTCATTACAGGGTGCGACGAAGTCAGTTAAAAGGAAAAAATAGCTTCTTCGAGCTCATTCTCGAAGGTTGCTGACTTGGATCTTTATCTTTGACCTGTTGGGGGAGCTAGCCTTCGGTTCCTAACTTATGGGGAGGATCCCCTATCTCTCTCCTATCATATCTCAACCTACCCTATCCATATCCTATCCACTTAGTCCTATATAAGTGAGGCTCTACCCCTCTCCAAAGGGGAGGAAGTCTATGGTACTCTTATGCTGGTGGAATTAGCTTGGTAGATCAACACTCTAGCTTGGGGAACATCTACTTCTCTCTAGGAGCTTTGGCATGGCTTGTCAAAAGGAGCTTGTAACGTTAAGGAAATGGTTGTGATCCTCTTTTCTATTGTACTCTCCACTTTTCAATACAGTTAATACAATTGCTTTCCATAAATATTGTCGCATTGATAATGTTTAGAGTTTTCCTCCTTAACTGTTAACTTAGATCTATCATATGAGATATATGCTTTCACTATTCTTGGTCTATTATATGTTCAACAGGGTATAGTTGTTCAAGATTTGGCAATGCTGGAGCATTGGATCAACGAAGAAGAAAGGGATCTGCATATCTAAGGTAAACGATCTATCTTTACATTGGCATTTCTATTCGATCTAGGAAAGTATTTTGTGTTCTGTCCTATTTTTTCTAGACTTACGTTAAGCTAGGGAGATCAGGCCTTGAGTCCGCTCTCAGTACATTGTCCGTCAAACAAATCCGGCGACCATATTGGGGATGTACCCCTAACACCACTTCTCACCCAGGCGATAACGTTCCTTACATTGGACAATATTCATAAAAGTACAAGAGTGTGGGGGTTGGCCTCCTTAAGGATTCATCCCTTATGGGCTTTTTTTCTATTTCGGATCCCCCAAATCATGTTGGCACGATGAACATGATCTCCCCGCAGTTATCTTCTATCTCCAACTCTACTGATTCATGGCTTGTACCTGATGAAGCCACCACACACCTGATTGGAGACCGCATGCCTCTGTCACGTGCTGAACTGATATACAAGGCTATCCAGTCGGCCCCGGAGGATCACTTATCTGTGACCTCCACACCTAGTTCTCTGCAACGGACATCATCTGATCCCTTCCTACGTACTTTTCATTCTGATGAGTCCATTATGGAAATCATGAGCACGGACGATCCTCCGTGGGAAGACCTCCATCACCGTTCGTATTCCCTTCCCATTTTTACTACTGTAGAGAACGACATCCGCACCATTTCTACACTGGATGTTCTTTCTGGCTCTCCATCTTTGATACTCGCATGTCAAACGAATTCTGAAGGCAACTTAGCCAACATTGAGCCTACTACTTTGATCAACATCTCGGTTAAACCTGGTGTAGTGGAACACATTCAGTTAGGCC
Source organism: Larix kaempferi (assembly GCA_027924585.1). Lineage (NCBI taxonomy): Eukaryota > Viridiplantae > Streptophyta > Pinopsida > Pinales > Pinaceae > Larix > Larix kaempferi. Next base: position 167,413 of record BSBM01000926.1, on the reverse strand, counting down.
AGAAATGTTCCCCTGAAGAAGTCATCTTCGTTATGGCCTTGTTCAAGCTATTTCGAGACGTATTCACTTGAACTTATGAGGAGATGCTTGGGATAGACCCCTCCATTGTTCTGCACGAGATCAAAACCTATCCCAACATCAAACCTGTTCGCCAAAAGTTGCGATCGGTACACCCCCGGAAGACTGCGGCAATCAAGGCAGAAATAGAGAAACTCTTGAAGGCTGGTTTCATTTACCCTGTCCCATTGACAGCATGGGTCTCAAATGTCGTCCCTGTGAAAAAAAAGCAAGGAACCATCTATGTCTGCATCGATTATCGGGATCTCAATGAAGCTTGTCCCAAAGACAACTACCTGACTCCCTTCATCGACAATTGTGCTGGAAGCGTCATTTTCTCATTTATGGATGGCTTTTCCGGATACAACCAAATTGAGATCCACCCTGTCGATCAACACAAGACTGCTTTCATCTGCCCTTGGGGAAAATCTTCATACTGCAAACTTCCTTTTGGCCTTAAAAATGTTGGCGCCACATTCCAGCGGGCCATGTCGTATGCTTTCCACGATGTGAAGGACTTTGTGGAACCTTACTTAGACGATCTCCCTGCCCATTCGAAGCAGTGTGAGTTCCACTTTGATCATCTGATGGTTGTTTTCCTCAGATGCAAGCAGTACAACATTCGCCTGAATCCTCACAAAAGTATTTTTTGTGTCGAGTCCGGACACCTCCTGGGCTTTATCGTCTCCAAAGATGGGATCCGTATTGATCCCTCGAAGGTGGAAGACATCGTCGCTCTTCCACCTCCAACCAATATCATGGAATTTCAAAGCCTGTAGGGTAGAGCAACTTACTTACGGTGCTTCGTTTGTAATTTCGCATAGAAGACACTGGGTTACATGAGATTAATGAAAAAGGACGTCCTGTTCATTTGGGATGACCAGGCTCTACAATCTTTTGATAGTTTGAAGCATGCCATCACGCATGCCCCTGTGATCCAACCGTCGAATTACTATCGAGATTACATTTTATATCTCGTTGCTTCCAACACCACTATCACCATGGTTTTGGTTTAGGAAGACCAGGACGCCCAGGAACATGTGATCTATTATGCCAGTAAAGTTCTCATCAACGTTGAAACTCGCTATTCACATGTTGAGAAGCTCGCTCTCACAGCAGTCATCGCCTTGCAGAAATTTCGACATTATATTCTGCTCCGCACCACCACCATCATTGCCGATTCGAACCCCATGTACCACGTTCTGATACGTCAAGTGCTTGGGGGCAAGTATTCACGCTGGATCGTGACACTGCAAGAATTCGATCTTCTTTTCAAAAAATCTAAGTCTAAAAAGTCTTTGGTGTTTGCTGAGCTTATTTGTGACCTCCTCCGTACTGATGTAGAGTCTGAGCCCAATGACTCCTTTCCAGACGAGTCATTGTTTCTTATCAGTACATCTACTCTGTGGTATGGAGATATCACATTGTATCTCCAAACCCAACGATTCAACCTCGAATTGACTCGCGACGATCGTCATCGTACACGCCACCATGCAAAGTATTATCTGATCATCAGTGACACTTTGTACCGTCGTGGTATCGACTCTATCCTTCGATGTTGTCTAACTCATGAAGAGGCCGAACATGTTCTAAATGAGTGCTACGCAGGGGCATGTGGCAGTCACCTCTATGGGATGGCTACAACCCAGAAGATTTTGCGCGCAGGATATTTTTGGCTGACTGTCTTTAAATATTGTATCGAGGCCATTAAAAAATGTCCTCCATGTCAACATTTTCATACTAAGAAGCGCACCCACCCCGCCCCGTTACACCCGGTTATTGTCGTTGGCCCATTTGCTAAATGGGGCATCCATTTCATGCATTGTAAGCCTACCTCGGCTGGGGGGGCATAGTTACGTCATTGTAGCTGTGGACTACTTTACAAAGTGGGCTGAGGCAATGCCTACATATGCGAACGATGGCAAGACCGCCACACTCTTCATGTTCAATCATGTAATAGAGTGGTTTGGAGTTCCTCAAGCAATAGTCACAGACCATGGTTCCCATTTCATGAACCACATGGTTGATGAGTTGAGCGATAGATTGGGTTTTCGCCATGAAAACTCAATGTCGTACTACCCACAGTCAAATGGACAGGTCGAGGCCATTAACAAGGTCTTGAAAACTATGGTCCAATGAATGGTAGGTACGCACAAGGCCAATTGGCACAACATGCTCTTCTCCGCACTTTGGGCTTATAGAACTTCCGTAAAAACCGCCACTGGATTCACTTTCTTCCAGCTAGTGTATGGATTGGAGGCAATCCTTCCTATAGAGTGCGAGGTTCCATCTCTCAAGCTCGCCATCGAACTTCTTCCGAACACCACTGCCGAGGAAGAACACTTCCTCTACCTAGATAAGCTCGACGAGAATCGCCGAGATGCTGCTCTTGCCAACAAGGCCCATAAGAAACAAATCAAAGCGCAGTACGACAAGTCGATAGAACCCCGCATTTTCAACGAAGGGGATTTGGTCCTTACTTATGATCAAAAACATGATAATCTGGGGGAAGGTAAGTTTGAGTCCATGTGGCATGGACCTTACATAGTGAAATGTGTCTTAGAGAAGGGTGCTTACAAACTTGAGGATTATGATGGGATATCTTTGGGTGAACCCCGCAATGGGATTTACCTGAAGAGGTACTATGCTTGAGTCTTTCATGCATAAGTACTTTTGTATGTGTGTGTTTTCTGTATGGTGTGATGCTTTGTTTTTTTTGCGTGTTTTAGGTCTTGCTTCGTTTCTTATACCATGTTCTGTTTGCGTGTGCAGATGGCAACGTGCTATGGATTTGCAGATGGCGCCAACCCGCATACCCGTAACCTTGCTTCGGCAGCCTGGGTACTCTATTCACCTACTGGCGAGCTCATTAGCTCGGGGGGAATGTGTCTAGGTTTCGCAACTAACAATGCTGTAGAATATCAAGCAGTCATTGGAACCCTAACTGACGCCATTTATTTGGGTATGGACCACGTTGTCATCCATTTGGACTCTCAACTAGTGGTCTCTCATCTTAACCGAGTTTATGCCATCCGCGATCCTTTTTTGCTCTGTCTATATCGACGAGTCCATCTTCTGGAAAGGTCCTTTGAGTCCATTCAATACCTGCACATTCCACGAGACATTAACACAGTTGCCGACTCTATGGCCAACTTCATTTGGGATTGGTACATTGCACACACATAAGCATATCTCATGAATTGTTAAAGTAGACATAGCATGTAAATAATTCATTTTCATAAGAAAACACATAAGCAAGACCACATCTTTCACTCATTTGAAACACATAATGTATAAATCGCCAGAATGTATGTATATGTATATATAATCTCAAAAAGGCAGTGCTGGTACAAAAGTTTGAAGCACCACGGCTTTCAGTAAGTCTCTACAAAATCTGAAGCCTCATAGCTTTTAGTAGTACAAAAATTTGAGGCCTCTAAGCTCTTAGTACACACACAGTAACAACATGTGGCCTATCATCTGGCCATTACAACACTAGGTGGTCTAACAGCTCGAGCCTGTTGAGTGTGGAAACAGTCCACTGCTCTCACAACCCTGCGAAGCAACGCGTAGTCACTCCAATCGTGTGTACCTGCATAGGCTGCGGCACCTCGTCTACCGTCGGCTCAGGAACGTCTAGTGTCAACCCACTCAGGTTGGCATAGACTCTGTCCATCTCCATGATGGCAGCATGCACAGATGGACCCACAACCTCTCCCTCTCCTCTCTCTCTCCTAGCAAGAAGAGAGGTCCCCACTGGTCGTATAGGCCCCACATCTGCACACACATGTTGTTCACCTGTCAGCACTATATCAAATAAAATCATAAATGCATAAAACTTTAAAAAGTACAAGGGTCATTTGTTCTTACCGAGGTCTCCCCATGCTGCTCCTTCTGGCAACGGCAGGTCAGGATCATCTCGGAAGTCGTTACCACCATATGGAAAGTTCTCCACCATCAATAATTGGCCCTCCAGCCAAGTGAAGAACTCAGGAGGGAATCCGATGATAGGACCCCCACCATGTCGGGCCATCGCATCGGTCCACCTAGCCATGTGTGGATCCCTGAGGTCCCTATCCTCCAGTGGTACCTAAGGACGCAAAAGGGGAACCCATTCCAGTAAGAACGAGATCACTATAGATCCATAGCCAAACTATTTGAGCTCTCCCCACCGACACTTTGTCAGCTGAGCTCGCATGTTTGCGAGGACTCCCTCGCACCAGTTAAAGATCTTTGGAGACATACAGTCCTCTGGATAAAGCATTTTTTCCCTGGTGGCTAAGTGAGGAGCTTGACTCCCTGCCATCCTCGTAATGGTGAATAATATGGCATGTAATGGATGCTCCTGTACGTCTTTGATGGGAATCTTACCACTAGATGCACGGGCGTTGGGACCACAATGATGTCGGATCATATCTTCCACAGTCCGATCACTCCCACGTGATCCAGTAAGTAGCACAAACCGATCAGAAAGTAGATGTCCTCGACATCTATGGTAAGCTCGTGCTCACCGATCACGAAGTATTGCTAGGTCGCATCCCAACATCGGAGCATATGAGTCAATAGTGGAATTTGGGATCTCATCCCCTGAATGTAGAAGAACTTGAGGAGCCCACAGTTCCTCAATGCTTCCACACAATGCGGATCGTTTGCATCTTGCTCATCATCTAATTCATGTTCCCTTTCCCGCCATTCCAAAACCATTTTGGATGCTTGGAACCTGCCAACAAGAGGTTTTTAACAATGTTAGAACTTGCTTCACCCACTGGAAGTCCTTCTTTTGAGTTATGTTTGAGTTTGGGGATGGACGTCGCTGTCGTCGCACCCCATTTTTGCAAACAGAGCGACGTCGTCGCAGTCCATGTATACGACATTGGCGACAACTCGATCTTGTCGCGGTTCCCAAAAGGGCAAACTGAGACAAGCTGAGGGCGCAATGGCCCTTCCCAAATCAAGCCAAAACCCCAAAAAATGACTGAAATTCAAAAATGTAAACCACCGCAAACATGCTGGATGAAGTTTAGGGTTACCTGTTCCTAACGGCGGGTGAAATGGTTGATCGTAGCTCCCGAAATCGACGAGTGAAGTTTTGGCTCCAAATGACACTACTCCTCCCAAATTTGGCAAATAGAATAATGGTGACTATGTTTGGTTTTTATTTCTATTTATAAATAAAATGGAATATTCCTTTTTCAAATATTTTGATGCCGTTATGCCATTTACTATAGTTTGGGTCGATTTTATTATTTTCAAACATTCGGTTGACTATTTGACCTAGTTTCCGAGTGTGTAGGAGTTGTGAAGTGTCTTTCTACGCCATTTTCATATTGGAACAGTCATCTCAGGTATGAACACCCCTTGTGAGTTTTTGTTCTTTTTTCGATAGATTGCAATTAATGAGCATACTCTTTGTTCTTTCTTGTGCTCTTGAAACTATGAGAATACATTACCGAGTTACGATTTATTGCTTTTCCGGGCTCATTAAACTTCTACGGAAAGAAACCCCCTTGGAGTCTATCTTTAATCTCTTTTCAGGCTCTCGAAATACAAAAAGATTTCCAAGCGAACTTGTCGCGTTCACACTTGTAAAAGAGTTTGAATGGCCTTCTTCCTGGTGATAGTTTACCCCTTTTTCGTATCAGGAGGCACTAGTTACGAAAAAGGTATACTCCAGCCGATCATGATTGGAAGAGTCCTCTCCCGCGTTGTTTTACCCCTTTTCGGGCGATAAGGCTAACTTTACGAAAAATGACTGTTGGAGTCTTCTTTAGTTCTTTTCAGACTCTCTAAACATGAAATGACGACCAAGTTTACCTTCTATGGACTTGTTAAATTCTTACATTGAAGGGCCCACCATGGGACGAACCCTTCCTATCCCAGGTTCGGAAAATGTTTGGGGTTGGACTCATCTATGAGATGAGATATACCAAGCATTTGGTTACCCTCATCAAGCTCGTAAAAAACACATGAGGCACTCATCATTCATGATGGGGAAAAAGGAAAGTTTTTGTATTACACCTTTATCAGTCACAGCACCTAGTTGTTCTTGAACATGGCACTCATTTGCATTTGCATGCAACACTTGGATCATCTGTTTGTCCTTGAGTTCCGCTTACTTCCTGAGTCTTGTTGCTCCTTTGAGTCATTCAAAGAGAGCTTCCATCATCAATTGCATTAGGAGTTTGTGTCAATACTGCCGAGTCATGCCATGCCCTTGTTCAAGAATATTTTTTTGCACTACTTCATCTATTTGCAGTCAGTACACCTTCAATCATGTCGGTCTACTTTGAGTCAGCCTCACGTATGTTTGTACCATCCGATCCATTCTACACATCCTTTGTAGTGTTTCGTGTCGATGATGGGGGATTCATCATGGCCCTCCGTCGACGGATTCATCCTTGTCGACTTCAACACATCATCCAAGGATCAAATCTAGAGACCAACCAAGTACCTTGGCCCTGCATACCTCAATGGTAGGTTACCTCACTTTCGACATGAGTTCACATCATTGACTCTTGATCGAAAGATTTTGTCGTTAATTCATGCTTGATGATATGTATTATGATACCTTGGGGATCATTGACATTAATGGTGATTTCCCTTGCACTTGTTAACGGTATACATAATGACCGGTAATCAAGTGGTTTCTACCATGTTCGACGTCAAGACATTTGTAATCACATGGATAGATTTGTATCATTGCGGGTTCAACTGGAAGACCCTTGGGAGTCATATGTTACCCAGGTTGAGAGGTCATCACAGGTTGCACTTATGCAACCTGCGACGTCGCACCTTGCTTCATTACAGGGTGCGACGAAGTCAGTTAAAAGGCAAAAATAGCTTCTTCGAGCTCATTCTCGAAGGTTGCTGACTTGGATCTTTATCTTTGACCTATTGGGGGAGCTGGCCTTCGGTTCCTAACCTATGGGGAGGATCCCCTATCTCTCTCCTATCATATCTCAACCTACCCTATCCATATCCTATCCACTTAGTCCTATATAAGTGAGGATCTACCCCTCTCCAAAGGGGAGGAAGTCTATGGTACTCTTATGCTGGTGGAATTAGCTTGGTAGATCAACACTCTAGCTTGGGGAAAATCTACTTCTCTCTAGGAGCTTTGGCATGGCTTGTCGGAAGGAGCTTGCAACATTAAGGAAATGGTTGTGATCCTCTTTTCTATTGTACTCTCCACTTTTCAATACAGTTAATACAATTGATTTCCATAAATATTGTCACATTGATAATGTTTAGAGTTTTCCTCCTTAACTGTTAACTTAGATCTATCATATGAGATATATGCTTTCACTATTCTTGGTCTATTATATGTTCAACAGGGTATAGTTGTTCAAGATTTGGCAACGCTGGAGCATTGGATCAATGAAGAAGAAAGGGATCTGTAGATCTAAGGTAAACGATCTATCTTTACACTGGCATTTCTATTTGATCTAGGAAAGTATTTTGTGTTCTGTCCTATTTGTTCTAGACTTACGTTAAGTTAGGGAGATCAGGACTTGAGTCCGCTCTCGGTAGATTTTTGTCAAACAAGGCTCAACTAGATACTGAGTCAGGGTGTTGACAACAAAGCATATATCTGGCCTGGTATTCCTCAGATACATCAACGACCCAATAATCTGTTTGTATTGAGTCACATCCACTAACTACGATGATTCATCAGCTAACAACTTCGGGTTGGTATCCATGTGTGTGGTCATGGCTTTACATTCCAACATATCAAATCTTTTTAGGATTTCCACATCATACATTCCCTGGTTGAGAAAGATTCCTTCTGGGCTATGCCATACTTCCAGACCTAGAAAATAGTGCATCAATCCAAGGTCTTTCATCTCAAATTCTTCAACGAGCTTCTTCTTGCACTCTACAATCTGTTTCTCATTTCCTATCCGAAATAAATCGTCCGCATACAACAATAATATGACAGGTTCCTCATCCATAACCTTAAAGTAAAGGTTAGGGTCAACTTTACTTTTGGTAAATCCCAAGCCTGTCAAAAAAACTTTCTATCATTCCGTACCAAGCTCTAGGATCTTGCTTCAATCCATATAGAGCCTTCTTCAACTTGCATACGTGAGTCCGTCTGTCTTCAACTTCAAATCCCTGTGGTTGTTCTATGTACACTTCTTCCTCAATCACACCATTTAGGAAAGCTGTCTTCACATCCATCTGGTGTAAACTCCACTTCATCATGGATGCAAGTGCCATGATGGTTCTAACGGAAGTGTACCTTGCTACTGGCGCAAATGTCTCTTCATAATCAATTCCCTCTTTCTGAGAGAATCCTCTAGCCACAAACTTTGCCTTGTATTTCTCAATACTTCCATCATCTGCATGCTTTATCTTGTAGATCCACTTGGAAGATACCACACTTTTTCCTTATGGTTTTGGAACTATATCCCAAACATCATTCTTCATTATTGATTGGTATTCTTCCGTCATCGCTTCTACCCATTCTTTCTTCTGTATAACTTCTTCATAATTGGTATGTTCTTGATCTACAAGATCACACAACAAAGCCACATAACTTGAAAATGGCTTTGGTTTCTTGCTTACTCTTGTGGAGCCTTCTGGAGCTCCATACTTCTGTACTTCTTGTATAATTTCTCCTTCCCAAGCAGGCTTTCTCTTTTGTGACATATTCATAGTGGGAGGTTCTTGAGGTTCTAGCATATCATGGTCTTCTGGTGTTTCATCTTCGGGGGAGGGTGCAACTTCTACATTTCTAGGAGGTACATCTTCTTCATATACTTCTTCATGCTAGCACTTTCTGGATCTCTTGAGAGCTGCTTCTTTGTCAAATGTTACATCTCTACTAATCTCCATGTGATGGGATCCTATATATTCTGAAGGCTTTGGAGACTTCAGAGTACCCAACAAATATTCCCTTCTTTTCGGAAGGGTCCAACTTGGATCTCTTTTTCTCTTTTGGAATATGAACAAACAATGGAAAACCAAATATCTCGAACTCTGTTGCAAGTTTTCTCTTGCACCCATCTATGAGTTTCTCATATTCAACCTCATAACAAAGGTTGATGTCTCATCACTCTAGGCGATCCTTGATCTCATCATTCTATTCATAGGTGTTTTCTGAGCCCGTGCAAAGTCTTCTTCAATCTGTACACATGTGGTTCTTGGAGGTTGCTCGGTATCTTCTTCTACTTCAAGAGCAACATCTCGTCATAGTCAACTTCCTCTATAAGTCTTTTTTATAGTTGAACCATCGTCACTTGTTCTATGGAACAAGTCTCATCATTCTTCATTTGTAGGTGATCATGTATGATACTTCCTACAAGTCAAATTTAATAGCATGGTTAGAAACATTTCATAGTTTCCAAATATATGCATAAAAACATAAGTCATATTATCTTGGCCAATGCTACAACATTCATTCATATCCCATATTCACATGGTAAATTTCTAGATGCCTTCCATCTCTACCAGGACATTATTAAGAGTGTGCACTACTCCCAATACGTCAGCAAAGAGGTTTCACTATAGATAAGTAGCAATGGAATGTTGTGTAGCACCATAAGCTACTTACCCATCACATGCATATCAATGCATAACACACACCCTAAATAAATGTGTACACAATTGGACACTATTAAACAATTTGATAGAAATGACAATTCAAATACTTATCTTTGTTTGTTTGGTAGGATCTCCTTTGATCCTAGTCTCCTTGTAGGGATTACTGGAATGTATGATGGCGAGTTCTACTTCATCATTGGAATTAGTGAAACTTTCTTAGGGGAGTCCTTTTCTTTTAAATTGGAGATAGTCTTCTTGTGTCCTGTCATGTGCTTTGAAGCACCACTATCACAGGACATATTCTTTGATTTTTTCCTTTGCTTGCTTCCTGGGAGGTTCTTCATCCTCTTCTTATTCATATTCAGCTAGCTTTGCATGATGTCTTTTGTTGTTGTTCCTCTTCTTGTATCCTTCTTTCTTCAATGGACAATTTCTGGCAATGTGTCCTAGGTTGTCACAATGGAAACATTGAAAGTTGGAGTAGTTTCTTCTTGAATTGTTTCCTCTTGTCCTTTGGAACTTCTTGGGAGGTTGAGACTCCTTGTGGATTTCCTTCTTGAAGTTATATTGACTTCTTCCTCTCTTGGTATGGGTGGCTAGGGCTTGATCATCTTCTTTAAGTAGAGCTTCTCTATTGGCTACTCTAGCCTCCTCTTGGATGCAATCTTCCCATACAATGTCGAACTTCATGCTTTCCTTTCTGGCACACATAGTCTAGATGAATGAATCCCAAGGTCTAGTGAGACCATTCAGAGCAGTCATAACTAGCTCATCTTCATCAAGGGAGTCTCCAATGGATTCTAGTTGTTCCTTGAACTGGGAGACCCTTGTGAAGTAGTCTTGGATGGATTCTCCTTGGCTCATCTTGGTACTCTTTAATTGAGTTCTCAAATTCATCTTCCTATTGATGTTCCTTCCTTCATACATTTTGGCTAGGGCATCATACATCTCCTTTGGGGTCTTCTTGGATGACACTTGAGGAATCAAGTGGTCTTTGATAGAATCAACAATGATCCTCTTTTCCCTAATCAGGTCCTTCTTGTGCTTCTCCTTAGCTTCATACTCTTCAGGTTCTGCAACTTCATCCTTGATGTATTTGGAAAGATCATTCTATTCAAGAATGAGGCCAATCCTATATTTCCATGCTCGAAAATTCTCTATCCCTTCTAGCTTATCCTCAAGCTTAGTGCTTCGGGCCATCTTATCCAGAAGGTCACCAAAAAATGAAATTTCTGAAAATGCAAAACTAACCTTACCAGGAGATGCGCTTGACTGAGTCACATTGACTAGTACACTTGGTTTCTGGAGATTACAAATTTTCACCTCTCAAAATTGACTTGCGAAATTCTGATCTGCAAATTCTGCAGTTTTCTGGTTTTTCTAGTCCAGGGTCAAACTAGGGATTGACTTTCCGGGAGTTTTACCCACTCAAAAACTTCGATCTTGGTATCAAAATTTTGTTCTTGGAGTGGCGCATCTTTCTATGCAATGAAATTTCCAAAATTCCAATTTTGAAAAAAACCCTAATTTCTTGCCGGAGGGAGAAGAGAGAGAGTTTCACCTTGTGAAAGCTATCCTATTCAGGCTAGCTTTGATACCATGTTAAGATTCAATATGCAAAGATAGATAAATTCAGTATTCAATTCAATTTCACAGCAATAGCATATACAGGACCATTGAAAGAAACACAATCACAAGATAGACACATATTTATCCTGGGAAACCCTCTAGGGGAAGAAAACCCAGCAAAAATTCCTCAATATAGATGATCAAAAGTACAAAGACAAAATCCCAAACAAATGCTCCTTCTCCTTGTAGATATCTCCCTCTCCCTCTCCTATGCGAATTACACAAGTGAGTGTGTGTCCAAATGAGGAGCACGTCACTCCTATTTATACTTTATCTTGCACTTGAATTTTTCACTAATTAGGTCGGCCCCAACAAACTTAACTCGGCCAACTTACCTAGGAAGACTCAAAACAATATAATATTACTTTATAGAGGGTTCTATCGACCCGACTTACAAAGGAGGTTTTACCTCATGACTCTATGATGACCAAATACAATAATAACATCTCGACGGAGGAATAAAACATCTCCGAATAAATTACAATAATAAAATACAACAGAATATTCTTCGAAGTTACAATATTTCAATAGTGGCCCCCTCGAGAGATTAGTCCACATGTACTTGAAAAACAAAAAAACCAATCCTAGGTTTTTATATAGCTTTTCATATTGTATTATTAGTATTTTTTGAAATGAAAACATCATTTATTTTAGTTTGTATTGGTTGTTAGCGGTTGAACCATTTAATTAAAAAAAAATGAAGTCTTCCCAGATAATTTCCACCTGAAAGGTGTTGAGATTATCTCATTGTCAACTTTGTAGTGAGAATTTTCTCAAAAGTGTGTTGGAGAAAACTCACTATGGCTTGGGGTATACCACAACAGACATATGAATACCAGAAATCAACTCAATTCTCATAGCTATGCTATATAAATGACAATGCTAAGATAATGAAGAAAATAACCAACCTCGATCCAAACGTTTGATGTAGGTCCCCGTTGGAGCTTTTTCGATCCGTGCACTTGAATCTGCAAATTAGTCTTGACAGCCAATATACAACAAGTACATATAATATATAAACAGTATTAACATCATCTATAGCAATGGCCCATGATATAACAAGTAAATGCAACCCAATGTAAGATAAATAACTTTTACAACATTAATGGACGAGAATATGAGTATTTTTATTAATAAACAAGAAGAAGTACAAAGTGATACGACCTCTTGCCGGCAACCAATCTGAACCAAGATCTGGATCAATCCACTTGTGCCTCCACCACTTCAATCCTCCGTGAATGGCAAACTCAAACTAGATAGGAGTTTGGAAGGTGAACATAAAGGGTTCACAACTACAAGGATCAATGAGTGTAGGCTCAAGATAGGGCAAAAATCCACTAGAGTTCTCTTGCTCTTCTTTCTCCTCCCGTCCATAAGCCATATGTGCTCAATATATAGTCCTCTCAAAGGTAAGTGAAAGGACACATTGAGACGTTACTTGGGAAGATGGAGAGCCAAAGGTCACCCAATGACCGCTTTTTGGGAGTAAAAAGTAATAAACTAGTGATTTTTACCATTTTACTTGATACCTGCGGGCTATAGTGATCCAACTCGCGGGTACGCCTGCTATAGTGATGCAACAAGCGGGTCAGAGGAAAAATGGGGAAATAGTATTTCTGAAGGATATAAAGTGAATCTGAGTCAGTGAAATGGATCCTACAGGCCAAAGAATGTTGATTCTCACAGGGTGGAAGATTACGTTGTAACAGATGCCCCCTAATGTGTGAGGTCAGAGACCGATGCTACGATGGCCGAAATACATTATAAAACTCAGAAGTGGAGTGATGGAGACACAAGTGGAAAGAGCAGCTCACTCGTCATAATACAATAGTATCCCTGAATACATGTCATTAGTACAACAATCTGATACAATGGCCATGAATAGGAAGTACATAGTGAATACATGTCATAAGTGATCATAGCCATGATCCCTCTATAGTAAGATATGGTCTCCTGCTGAAAAGGAAACAACTGGTGCAAACTGGAGGTACGAACTGCTGATATCTGAGAGGTGATATCTCAGATGTAAAGTCAAAATCATAAGTAGCATACTGAATGCCACTATCGCTTGGGGTCTTCTACACAAGTCTTCGACGGTGCAAGTCCCATCAAGTGAATAAAGGAGTTGGGGTCGAACCTTATGTGACATCGTCTGATTACCGGTCAATGATGTATACCGTTAACAGACGCGAGATAACCCACCAATAATGAAAATGGGCATAAAGGCACAGAGCACAATCATCGAAGTGTGAATAACTGAGTTGAAGTTGAACACTAGGATGAATCCATCGATCAGGGGACATTGATGTATTCCCAAAATTGTCGATGGTGAAAGAACCTGCCACTAATGACTGCAAGCCTCAAGGTACTTGTTATACCTCCATATTTCATAGTGTTGCATCTTCACCACAAAAAGAGTTGACGACACTTTCCCTGCTGCTTAAAACACCCAAAAGAGAAAAATGATGAGTGATCCTTGAAGACAAACCCATTCTGTCAAGAGTCAACCCACCTGAGACTTCATATACCTACACTACCGCGCCTTGCTCCAGCTTAGGTGCGCGGTAGTCCACACTACCGCGCTATGCTCTTTCTCTGCCACGCGGTATTACCGCGTTATGCTCCGTTTTAGAGGTGCGGTACTCCTTTTTTAGCATTTTTTCCATGGCTTGTGGGCACCTTGTGGGATCTTGATCTTCGAGATATTTTTGAGGATTGGTGTCCCTGATTCGATCCTAACTCACTTTCTGTGATTAGTAGGCCTGATCCACTAAACTCTCCCAAGATCCACCCTTCTCTCTTGTTGGTTAACCCTACTACACACTATAAGAGAGAGACATTCCATGAGCAAAGGGGGAGGACTCTTGGAGACATCAAACTTATGATCTTGAATCTTTGTGGAGATAGCTAGAGGAGGAAGCACTTGGAGCTAGAAGTTGGCTTGGATATCAAGCAACCATTGTAAGTGACTTCAAGTTGGTAATAGAACATAACTTGTCTTGTTTCCCAAATCACATGTGTTGATTTTGTTTCAATGATATGATTTGTATCTATTGTAGATTTAGATCCTAACTCATATTTCAAGTTGCTAGAGAATCGTATATGCTTGTATCTTGGTTTCATTTTGACAGGTTCATTCGTGAGGACTTGGAAATCGAAGCAACCATTAAGACAAGCAATTGGATTGAAGGTCAGTTAGATCTCTTCTGTTTCTTCCAGCAGTTTAATCTTGAAATGTATGTTTAGATCTAGGAATTCAAGGTAGCATTTGTTAAGTTTTGTCTTAGTTTAGAGTCAGTTAAAGTCTACTTTAATCTAAGAGAATTTCTACCTATCCGTAGGGAGAAAATTCTACATACAAGAATGGTGAATCCGCTAGTTTGAACCCCATTTGATTGATTAATCTCACTTTCAGTTATTTTTTATTGTGATTCTTCTTTCTCTTCAAACCAGTATTGAATTTTGGTCTCCTCGACCTTTATTCTTCCCTCCCCTCTACCTTTCTCCTACCTCTGTGATCAGTGAGTCCTCTGGGTCTGCAGCAACCCTGAAAAATTCAATTTTCTTTTCAAAAGTTGCGTTTTCCATACTTTGCAATAGTACCGTGCCCCCAACACTCTCTACAGCGCGGTAGTACCGCGTACCTAGCACTTTTACCAGAGCGGTAGTGTACCAGTACCGCGCTATAGTCTATTCCTGCCACGCGGTAGTGTCTGCATATTTTCAATTTTTTCTTCCCTGCTTGGTTTCCTGAGTCATTTTTTATTTTCTCTGCTTTAGTTGGTGTTTTCTGTTATCTATTACTATCCTGTTCATTACACAGTCTTTGTGGTGTGTTTATTTCTCTTGTGAGCTTGATTATTTTATGAGTTAGTGGCATTATTTGCACATTGGGTCACCCCTTCAGTCTGATTGCATTGGCTTGATCTTCTCACCACAACCAAACCATTACTGTTGTTCTCTTTTACTGGATCGTGTATCTTTCATAATCACATTGTTTCCATTATTATCATTAAAATCTACATTGAAAATTATCATTGGATAACATTTGTGTTGTTTGGGTTGAATTGGTCTAGCAAGATTATTATGCATTAGGAAGTGAACCACTTAAATTTGCCACATAAATTCTCATTTTTTGAAGCATCCTAGTTGCAAGATCGTTGAATTGGAAAGAAGTGTTTATTTCAGTTTGGCTCTACTTATAAAAAGAAAACAATTTTTTGTTTTGTTTTGAAGTGGTTTTTAATTGCTTATGAAAGTTTCATGCATTTATGATCGAAGAACTCTCTCTCTTCCATAGCTAGTTTTCATCGAATACAAGGCTTATTTCGATTCATTCTCACTTGCATGGTTTGGTTCGTCACAACACCACCAAGTTTCACATCCATTTACCCGATTGATTAATACAACCACTAAAATTAATCTCCCTAACTAAACCAACATTAACCTCACTTGAGGAAATCAAAAGAATTTGGTAGTTAGGTAGGACACCGGGGATAGGCATCAAAATAATTCCCCCTTTTCATTTTCATCTGAGACATAGTGGTTGTCCTCTAGGGAACTAAAATCCTATAGTATTTATTGACATGGTCACAGCCAGTTTATGGAGGGGCCTCCTGACTGTTTTTAACTTTCAGGGGTTAAATCGTCGTGAGATTGAGAACCGGACGGACTCTGTGGAATGCCGCACTCCACTTAGCCCTAAGGCAACATCGATCATTGTCTTCCTTGTAATTCATAGTAATGCAAGGGTGATAAGCAGAAGCACCGAAAACCTTTTCCAACGTGTCATGAACGAGGTAGCTTAGTGACTTTTCTACTAGGGCTCTTTTACCCAGGATCCCTTTCGGTAGAGGGATATCCTTCTCATATTAGTCTGTCATGTTGTATTGCTCGACTTGGATTTCATCACCTTGCGAAGGATACAGCTTGTTGAGGTCTCCAGCTCTTAGTTAGGAGTTTGCTTGTTATCTCATCTTTATAGAGGGTCATTTTTCTTTTTAGTGACTGCTTGTTGGCATTCTGGCCATTATTTTTATCATCTTGCTTACTGAGACACCGGTCTCAGTATAGATTTTAGAGCTTGCTTTTTTGGCCTGCGAGCCCTACTTTTTCTAGCTCCTCTTTTGCACACTCGGCTGCATTAGAGTTTTTGAGTTCTTTGTTACGAGACTGCCCCCGGATTTCATATTCCTGCCATCATGTCAGAACCACCACGGAGATCACGACGAGTACAGGGAAAAATCCCTCCACCACCACCACCGCCACGGACCTCCGGTCCACCTTCATCACGTATTCCCGCTCCTCCTGGCTGCGGTGCTGGTCGAGAGAACATTCCACCGCCGATACATACTACACCTCCAGTTCCGTCTGTAACAGTTACTCACAGCACAGTCTCAGAATCTCTTGCAGTTTCTACAACCATTAGTATATCTGAGATTCCCACTGTCACGTCACCTACTGTTATTCCAGATATATCTGCCACAATGGACAACATTACAGCGGTTGAATCTAGTACAGCCCAAAATACTAGACCAGAGGCCATCCTCCAACCTGATGTCAACACCTCCCTTCCACCAGAAACTTTCCACAATGACACAGACGGATTTGTTGGCACCATCGAAGGATCCGACTAGGATATATCTGGCTTGATTTCAGTCCCAGGTGGGTACGTCAAAATTATTGAAGACACTCAACTTCCCGATACACCTTTTGAACTTGACTATGGCTTTATCACTTCCTAGGCGGAGCTTCCACCTGTTATCACCGCACCATCTAGTGTTCATCCACAGGAAACTAGTTCTTCCAGCAGCGTACCTCGTACCATATCTCTCCCCAACCTCCCTCCAGGGCATGAGATCATGTTCTCCATTCAGTCTAGTATGGTTAGTCTAGCAAATTCCCCGTTAGCATTGGCACAGTTTAAACACGACACAGAGCAAATGCTCTTGACAGCTTCCAGATATCCCCCTGTTACCCGTCCTCCTGTCTATTGGGATCCCAACATCCCGTCTAGCACAGAGTTTCATCACTCTTATGCAGACGACTCTGGACCTTCAGACGTTACTATACCTAGGTTCCCGCCGGACCCTGAAAACCCTTTTCAGGGCATGAACCCGGACCCAGTCTTCGATGGTCCTCCTATCATTGAACACGCTATGGACGATACCCCCGATACCCCTCGGTTAAATTCCCCACATTTGCTACCATCACCCATGTTTGGCACACATTCTATGAGGGATAACCCAGTTTTTTATCCGTCCTTGCCTGTCAGATACGGAAGACCCCCTCCACAAATCAACACTTTTGGCGCCGTTGGCCAATCGACACTATTGTACTTGGCTAGTGTCGGAAGAACACCAAGTCATACTGCTGGATCTTCCATTTTGACCGGAGTTTCACCTTCGGCCACTATCTACACTATCTCAGGAGGTGGACAACCGACTGCCATGATCCCCAACTCCAACAACCAAACTCCTCCTGGTGGGCCATCAACCCAACCAGCTGGAGGACAATCCTTTGTTGGGAACCCCGTTCTGAGTCAACAACCTCCTCCTATAGGGCCATCCAACCCATATGCTGGAGGGCAACCCATCGGCTCTATCCAACAACCCTCCCAACCAGCAACACCTGCTCAGTATGGTATGTACAACACCTGGCAGCAGACAACCTTATACCGGTTTACCAACCAGGCATCATCTTCAACATCCCTCGCCAGGTACGCTTCCTTCTTGGGAACCTCAAGTCCCACAGAGTGGGGGGTACTCATTATTTGGAAATTGGAACCCAGCTGGGGGGAAATCTCAGATTCCCCCCAACTTGAACTCTGGATTCCCTTATCCTTTGACTGCTACAACTCCATGGAACCCATCCCTTCAATTTCCACACGTTCCTCAAGGAGGAACGAACCTTCCATGGACACCACTGTCGCAGCCACCCCCCAACCCTGCTATGGGAAACCCTCCACTTACTCAATATAGTGGTAACATTCCTGGAACACAACAACTCCAGGGAACTTTTCCCCAACCAGGAGCAGCAACCATTCCTGGGTTACAACAACCCCAGGGTACCATACCTACCATCCCCACTCAGCAGAACATCCACCAACCGGTTACCAACACTCAATCGGTTGACCAGATGGCCTACTACCCACAGAACTTCTAGCAGTACCCTGCGGGAAACACATATGGGTATAACACGCAACAGTATGATATGCAGGCCCCCCCAGGTTTCTCTGCACCATACGGTTATTACTCATACCCGCAGACTAATCGTCAACTTCCCTTTTTGGCCATGCTAGACTTACCTGATCTGTCGAGGCTCATTAACGATCCCATATGGCATGAACCTCATTGGCCACCCATTCCAGCCAAACTTCCTTCAGACATTCTTAAGTTCGATGCTAAGCCTGGGGAAGACCCCAAGAACTACGTAATGACCTTCCATCTTTGGTGTTCATCCAACTCCTTGATGGATGATTCCATTCGACTACGGCTCTTCCAGCGTACGCTTACCGGCACGGCAACAAAATGGTACATCGAGATACCACAACACTCTTTCCACGATTTCAACACCTTAGCTATGCAGTTTCTGACCCATTTCCAGCTCCCCATCCGGTATGAGACTGGAACAGAACTGTTAACATCACTGCGTCAAACCACTTCTACGCACATTTCAGATCACATCCATGAGTGGCGTCGACGCTGTAGGCTAATCAAGGCACCCATTCCGGATCAGCTACTTGTTGATTGGTTCACAAAGTCATTCTTGCCTCCCATAGCTAAGGATATTGCTATGCACGGGCCGGTCACAGAAGAACAAGCCATCTCGACAGCTTAGTACATGGATTTGGTATACACCCAATCCGGCACTTTACACGAACTTCTTCCCCATGCCACCCGCGTTACCACTGATCCAACGAAACCTGCCACTGAACCCCCCATTGATGGTATTGTCGGTTCATTCAAGGCCCATCGTACAACCAACTCGACAGGGCAACAAGCTTCTGCTTCCCCCGCTCTACCTCAGGCTGTTTCAAAAGCTACTACTTCTCCTGCTATCTGCTCCGAAGTGAACGCAGTTCAATCTATGTCACAACCATCCGGAGGAAAGAAGAAGAACAATCGTGGTAAATCCAAGAAGAACCAGCAGGAGAATCCCAATCCACAAACCACCCACAACGACCCGAAACCACGTCGAAAGGCTAAGTTTCCCTGACTAATTTTTCAAAATGATCACTACACGTGTGACTGTCCCTACAAGGGCGAAGTCAACAAGTTCGTTAAAGGATCCTCTCGCCCGGCAGTGTTAACTGACCCTTTCCCTCAGCAGCAATAGCAAATGGTTGCCCAAGAAACCCCACAGGGGGCAACTCGAGCAACCGAACTCGCGGAGAGACGTCCACAAATCGTGAAATCCTGATGACGAGTAATGAGGAGATTCATATAACCACTCGTTCAAAGACATATGAGAACCCTCCAAGTTCAAACAAACAGTCGGAGATAGCCAAAGGCAAATCCCCTGTTGAAGATCCAACTCCTACCCTCCCCTTACCGGCCATCTCCATATCGAGAGATCGCTTACGGACACAGTGCTACGCCCACCCAAGGGCACCATACGAAAGGCGACATTTATTCCCAATGCGCGAGCTACCCAAAATTACAACATTGTTGAGGATTTAGCTCAAGCACCTTGCGCCATGTCGACTCTCGAGGTTCTTCAACATTGCCCCATGCAGCGTAGAACCTTACTTTCAGCACTGGGGGCAATGGACCCAGATACTTCAAACACTATTATGTTTAACTTGGAGCATGCCAAACCTCGGCTTTCTCACCAGTTAGCCTTCCAGGTTCATACAAAAATCCGTGGAAATAGCATCCATCGCACTGTTTTAGATGAAGGTGCCTCCACGTCGATCATGTCTTTGAATTGTTGGAGAGCCTTAGGCTCACCCGAAGTCACAACGTCTCCCACTACTCTCAAGGCATTTGATGGACACGGTTTTCAACCTTATGGACTCATTCCCTCAATTGGTGTTGAACTGGGGGGAAAAACAGTATCCGTACACATTGAAGTCGTGGATGCACCATTAGATTACAATCTTCTACTTGGTCGGAACTGGTTTTACGCCATGACCGCCATAGCATCTACTGTCTTCCGGATTATGCAATTTCCTCATGAAGGGAAAATTGTCACCATTGATCATCTTGATAACTGTATCCCAGACTCTCATCCGAACTCCGCCAACACCATCCCATTATTAGATCAGCCTCGGTACCGGTTCCAAGACATTGGCGTTGGTCTTATGAAGGATTCTTCCCTTATTGGAGTTTTTCCAGAGCTGGGGCCCCATGTTCAACCAATCAACATGATTTCATCAAATGTCACCCCTTCCAATGATTCATGGGTGATTCCGAGTCCCGCTGTGATTCAAAACTATGACAATTCCATGCCTTTGAATAGAAACCTCACAGCGTACGAAGCGATCCAATCAGCCACCGATTGGGTCGACTGTCCTACCCATCACACTGTGGCATAGCTCTCATCTGAAACTCATTCATCCCCACCACTTATCGATCCTCTCAATTTGATTTTTCCCACTGATGAATCCATTATGGAGGTTATGTGCGGTGATGAGGCACCATGGGGAGATTTTCATCATCGATATTCATTCCCCACCATTCAGACGCTTGAGCCCGATACAAAACCTAGTACTTCACTTGAAATGGTTCAAACCAAATTTCCCACTTCCCTCGACGAAGTATTTTCTGAAGGAAACTTGGCTAACCTTATGGCAACCACTCCCATAGATATTTCAGTGAAGCCTGGTATCGTGGAAAACATACATATTGGCAAAACATGTACTCCCCTAGAAATGGAGTTCTACACTGCCTACTTCAAAACCTTCCGCGATGTTTTTGCTTGGAGTTATGAAGAAATGCCAGGAATAGATCCCTCAATTGTGGTCCATGAAATTCCAACCTTCCCTGGTACCCGACTTGTTCGGAAGAAACTTCGACCCGTCCATCCTCGTAAGGCAGCCACTATTAAAGCAGAAGTTGAAAAACTTTTGTGTGCTGGTTTTATCTATCCTGTCCCATTGACAGAATGAGTATCTAACATCGTTCCCGTAGCCAAGAAACAGGGAACGATTAGAGTCTGTGTCGATTACCGCGACTTGAACAAAGCTTGTCCAATGGACAACTACCCAAATCCATTCATCGACCAGATCATCGATAACTGTGCCGGGAGTGTCATCTTTTCATTTATGGATGGCTTTTTTTGGCTATAATCAGTTCGATATCCTCCCAGCCGACTAGCATAAAACAACCTTTATCTGCCCTTGGGGGATTTTCGCATATTGAAAGTTACCTTTTGGCCTTAAAAATGCCGGGGCAACTTTCCAACGGACGATGTCATACGCATTTCACGATATCAAACATATTGTAGAACCATATCTTGATGATCTGCCCGCTCATTCTCAGACCCGGGATGACCATCCTGATCACTTAGGTGCCATTTTCGAAAGGTGCCGTCGCTACAATATCCGTTTGAATCCACATAAGTGCGTCTTTTGCGTGGAAGCCAAAAAACTTTTGGGATTCATAATCTCTAAAAGCGAGATACGCTTAGATCCTGCAAAGGTAGAAGCTATCTTAGCCCTGCCTTCCCCTACGAATATGCTAGAACTTCAAAGTTTGCAAGGGCATGCAAACTTTCTACGCCATTTCATCTGTAATCTTTTAGAGATAACAAAAGGCTATATGAGGCTTCTCAAGAAGAATACTCCCTTTATCTGGGACGACGAAGCCCAATGTTCCTTTGACAATCTAAAGGTAGCCTTAACTGAAGATCCTGTGATCCAACCCCTCAATTACACACGGGATTGCATTCTTTATCTCCCAGCTTCGACTTCCACCATCGGTATGGTGCTAGTCCAGGAAGACCACAACGGCATAGAACACATGGTATACTATCTTAGTAAGAGTCTTCTCGACTTCGAAACTCGTTATTCACATGTTGAAAACTGGCTTTGGCAACAGTTTTCGCTGTCCAGAGGTTCCGTCATTACATTCTACTCCACCAGACCACTATTATAGCCGATTTCAATCCAATGTATTACATCCTCACGCGTCAAGTGCTTGGGGGCAAATATTCTCGTTGGATCGTCATCCTACAAGAGTTTGACTTGGAATTTGTCAAAGCCAAGTCCAAGAAGTCTTTGGTCTTTGCTGAGTTGATTTGTAACTTGCCCCGTGCTACCGAGCAATCCGAGCCCATCGATTCTCTTCCTGATGAATCGTTGTTCCTCATTAACACATCTGATCCATGGTACGGGGATATTTTATTATATCTCCAAACCCAACGTTTCCACCCCGACCTCACTCGCGATGAACGTCGACGTATCCGACATCACGCCAAGTACTACCTCATAGTCAACGATACTCTTTATCGACGTGGTGTCGACACTGTTCTTCGACGCTGTTTGACCCTAGATGAAGTGGAACGCGTTCTTAATGA
Organism: Larix kaempferi; assembly: GCA_027924585.1. Taxonomy (NCBI): domain Eukaryota; kingdom Viridiplantae; phylum Streptophyta; class Pinopsida; order Pinales; family Pinaceae; genus Larix; species Larix kaempferi. The sequence goes on along the minus strand of BSBM01000926.1, from coordinate 144,661 downwards.
CTGCCATGCTGGAGCATGTGGTGGTCATCTCTCTGGGATGGCTACGGCCCAGAAAATATTACGAGCAGGATATTTATGGCCCTTGATTTTCAAAGACTGCATTGAAACGCTCAAGAAATGTCCACCATGTCAATTCTTTCATAGTAAAACACGCTCGCACCTTGCTCCACTCCATCCTGTTATTGTCGTCGGCCCCTTATCCAAATGGGGCATAGATTTCATGCACTGTAAGCCCACTTTAGCCGGGGGGCATAGCTATGTCATAGTAGCTGTTGACTATTTCACAAAATGGGCTGAAGCGATGCCTACTTATGCAGAGAACGACAAAACAACAGCACAATTCATATTCAATCACATTATAGCTAGATTTGGTGTCCCACAATCCATTGTGACCGATCATGGCTCCCACTTCAGGAACCATATGATTGAGGAACTAAGTGCCAAGTTGGGTTTTCGCCATGAAAACTCAACCCCATACTACACACAAGCCAATGGCCAAGTTGAAGCCATTAACAAAGTTCTGAAACGAATGATTCAACGTATTGTGGGTACTCATAAATCCAACTGGCACTCAGCTTTATTTTCAGCACTATGGGCATACCGAACCTCAATAAAAAGTGCTACTGGGTTTACACCATTCCAACTGGTGTATGGCCTGGAAGCCATTTTACCGATTGAATGTGAAATTTCATCACTTAAGATAGCCATAGAGCTACTTCCCCACACCACTTCCGAAGAGGAACGGTTTCTATACGTAGCCAAGCTAGATGAAATCCGCCGCGACGCTGCCTTAGCCAACGAAGCTCATAAAAAATGCGTCAAAGCACAGTATGATAAATCCTTTCAACCTCGGGTTTTCAATAAAGGTGACCTCGTACTCACATATGATCAAATGCACAATAAACTCAGAAAAGGAAAACTAGAATCTATGTGGTACGGCCCCTTTGTTGTAAAACGTGTCTTGGAGAAAGGAGCCTATGAACTCGTTGATTGTGATGGCAGACCATTGGCACGGCCCCGCAATGGGCTATACCTCAAACACTTCTACGCGTAAGGTTACCCTACGTGGGATACTTTTTGTACATAATGTACTTAGCTTGTTTTCACTCATCTTTTTGGTGTGCGCACGGACCTCATGTATCCATTCTTACTTTGACTTGTGATTTTGTACCCAGATGTCTGCCTACTTCGGATTCGCCGAAGGTGCAAGCCGGCATACCCGGAACCTCGCTTCCACAGCATGGGTAATCTATTCTCCCATTGATGAGTTGATATCTTCAAGAGCCAATTGTTTGGGTCCTGCAACCAAAAATATCGCAGAGTACCATGCAGTCATCGGACTCTTGACGGAGGTTGCTTCACTTGGAATTGACTCCCTATCAGTCTTTTTAGATTCCCAACTTGTGGTTTCTCACCTGAATCGTGTTTACACAGTTCGCGATCCTATCGTACTTCATTTATTTCGGAGGGTACGCCTCTTGGAACGATCTTTTAATTTCATTTCATATCAACACGTACCAAGGGAATTCAATTGTATAGCTGATTCATTAGCTAATTACATTTTGGATTGGCATCTTGCCCATACATAAAAACACATCACAAAATAAACACACAAGTCATTGTAAATAAATAGATCATAAAAATAGGTCCATCACTGTATATAAAAGTGTTTTTCCAAATACATAAAGTTTGTGTTTTAAAGACAAAATTTGGGACCTAATCCCATACAAAAATTTGGCTCTCAAAACCTACATATCGTATACATGCCGCAAAAAGATGAAAGCTACCATCTAAGGAGATCTGGGGGATCTATCATGTTCCTCATTAGATTCCTCACGCTGCTGGTGATAACACACTATAGCCCGAACCACCCTACGAAGGAGTCGGCCAATGCGCCTAGGCACACCTATGGTATGCCGCTGGAGATGCAAAGGGATGTCATCCACCCTCGTAGCGGGGATGCCGTGGGTTAAACCCTGTAGGTTCCTCTCTATCTCTTGGACCCCTCCCGCCTCATCCTTGTCTTCTTCCTCGATCAGAGCAACTTGGTGATCAACACCACCTCGGCGTAATGGTGAGTACCCTGTCGGTCTCTGTGGTCCACGATCTGCAACATGCACACGTACACATATCAAAGTCTTTTACACATTCTAAAAAAACAATAAAAATTATATATTCAAAAAAAAAAGAAAAAGAAAAAGAAAAAAAAATAAAAATAAAAATAAAAATATATATATATATATATATATATATATATATATATATATATCCATGAAGGTCATACCTGAGTTGTCCCAATCCTCATCTTTCGGTAGTGCCAAGTCTATGTCCTCGCGGAAATCCACCCCTGCATAGGGGTAGTCATCGATCATCACAATCTGTTCCTCGAGCCACTTGAAGAAATCCTCACCAAAAGCCAAACGCTGTGGCCCTCCAAGTCGTCCTGCGTATTCACTCCATCAAGCCATCCATGGCTCGATGGGTGGACGAGGGGGCATGGCTATCTGTGGGCGCAACAACGACACCCTCGCCAAGAAGAAGGTGACTAAGATGCTCCCATACCAAAATTGAGAATTCTCTCCAAGCCTGCACTTGTTCACTTGCTCTTTGAGGTTGGTTAATACTGCCTCACACCAGTTGAATACCATTCCTGCCATACAATCCACTGCAAGATTCATCTGTGTACGGGACGCTTGATGGGGACCTGTGCTCCCTGCTGCACGTGTGATGGTGAACAACATGATTTTTAAAGGAAGTTCTACAATTTCTTTGATGACCACCTTGCCGCTTTTCTTCCCCGAACCTTGACGGCAATAATGAGCAATTAAAGCATCCATGCTCGCCTCCGAGGCTGTGAACCCAGTAAAACTCACCCGGGCTCCTCTTTTTGAGAGGCCCATGAGGAAATAAATATCCTCGAGTTCAATCTTGAGGGTGTGTTCTCCCACTCGGAAAGCTTGAATGTCGGGGTCCCACATTTGAATAATGTGGGTGAGAAGTTTTGCCTGCTTACGAATACCTTTGGTCTCTAAGAATTTCAACAAACCACATTCCCGCAGTGCGGTCAGAGTCCTTTGGTCATTTTCGACCAACAAATCATCTGCTTCATGCTCTCTTTCTTTCCAATGGACCATTTTGCTCCAAACAAGTTAGAAACACCTGCAAAAGGTCATAGGAAACATTCAGTAATCATTTAACAACTTGATCTGAGCTAAAAATTTGAGAAAAAATGATTTCTTCATCTTGAAATTCGCCACTATCGCACCTGGGGGAAATTTTACTGTGCGATACTGCACAGTACCGTGCCCAGGTTTAATCTTACAGTCGGGTACTATTGCACAGTACCGCGCTTCCGGATATAGCGCCTGCGCGGTATTGTGAGAGGCGAAAATTGCCCAATAGGGCTTGCCAAAAAAAATGTTTTTTCCTACTGAAACCAAGTTATTCATACATGAAATGAAAGAGGGGCTTGCAAGCTCTTACCTGGCACAGACGGCTATTGAAACGGTGCTCCGGATCTCCAGATATGAGCTCTTGAAGTTTTTGCTCATGAATGGGTAAAATCTCCTCTTTTGGCAAATGCACAAGTGAAATGGTAACTTTCCACATTTACCCATCCTTTATATAGCTTTTTCACTTATTTTTTACTCATTATCTTATCTAGTTAAATTAAAACCCATTTCACATTACTAATATCTGGGTTCATGAGAATTTGTTGACAGGGTCTCCTTTAAAAAATATTCACATTGGCGTTCATTTATTGTTTGACCTTCATTTTAAGCCTACTTTATCTTTTTCGTGCTCTGGATTAAAACTTGAAAAAGATTCCAAGCGCTTTTACACCCGTGTCGTGCTTGTCAAACTCAAGTAAATGGTGTCGAGCTTGGTCAGCTTTACTCATGCCCGTTAAACGATGAGGAAAGTATTATCCTGGTTGTATTTTATTCTCTTTTCGGACCAGAATAATTAAAAATTACGAAAAAGACCATTGGAGTCCATAGTTAGGCTCTTTTCAAACTCCCTAAAATTGAAAAGATTGCCAAGTGATCTTGACTCTTTCACACTTGTAAAAGTATTTGAAAGCTCGTCTATTCGGTGATAGGTTACCCCTTTACGGCCCGTTTAGACTATTTACGAGAAAGGTATATCTCGGTCAATTTTTGGCTGGGAGAGTTCTCTCGAGAATTGTTTTACACTTTTTTGGGATCGAGGGACTAAAATTACGAAAAAGTACACTTTGGAGCCTCCTTTAGGTTTTTTCAGGCTCTCTAAATGTGAAAAACTACCGAGTTTTCCTTCCTTGGACTCGTTAAAATTTAACATCGAAGGACCCACTTTGGGACGAACCCCTCCTTTCTCAGGTTCGTAAAACATGTGATATTGGACTCATCTATGAGATGAGCTATACCGAGCATCTGTTATCCTCTTCAAGCTCGAAAAACAACAAAGAGGTACTCGTCTATCATGTCGGGGGAATATGGGAAACAAGTCGAGTTTGTTTTGGCAGCTTTTCAGTCGTTACCTTTGAACATGGCATGCGTCTGTCCTTTGTCTATTTTGGGTATCTATTTTTTGCTAAGTTATGGTCATCATCCTGAGTCGTCTCTCTGGCCACGAGCCTAGTCGTTCGGTGTCTATCCTCTGCTATCAATAATACCCGCTGCCAAGTCCTGTTACCTGCCATTATATGTTCAAAGGGTTGCATTGTTCAGACTCATTCATTGTGTCAGACCTCCGCTGTGTCAGTACATACTCCATTGTTTCATCATCCTATACTATCTTTCGTTCCGATTTCGTGTCGATGATGTGGGAATCATTATGGCCCACCTTCGACGAGTCTATTCCCGTTGACGCCAAATCACTATTTGGGAATTAGACTTAGGGATCAACCATTAGTACCTTGGTACCTGCATGCCTCAATGGAAGGTTTCCTCGTGTTTGACAGTAGGTTTACATCATTGACCTCTGATCGAACGATCTCTCGAATGCTCGACATCAACTCATTCATTCGCATTTCGTTGAGATGTACTACAGATACCTTGGGGATCATCATCATCATTGGTGATTTCCCTCGCATTTGTTAACGGTTCACATCATTGACCGATAATCAAATGGTTTCTACCATGTTACCTCCATATTTCACAGTGTCGCATCTTCACCACAAAAAGAGGATAGACACTTCTCCTACTGCTTAAAACACCCAGAAGAGAAAAATGATGAGTGATCCTTGAAGACAAACCCATTCTGTCAAGAGTCAACCTAGCTGAGACTTCATATACCTACACTACCATGCCTTGCTCCAGATTAGGTGTGCGGTAGTCCACACTACCGCGCTATGCTCTTTCTCTGCCACGTGGTACTACCGCGTTATGCTCTATTTTAGAGGCGCGGTACTCCTTTTTTAGCATTTTTGCCATGGCTTGTGGGATCTTGATCTTCGAGAGATTTTTGAGGATTGGTGTCCCTGATTCGATCTTAACTCACTTTCTGTGATTAGTAGGCCCGATCCACTAAACTATCCCAAGATCCACCCTTCTCTCTTGTTGGTTAACCCTACTACACACTATAAGAGAGAGACATTCCATGAGCAAAGGGGGAGGACTCTTGGAGACATCAAACTTATGATCTTGAATCTTTGTGGATATAGCTAGAGGAGGAAGCACTTGGAGTTAGAAGTTGGCTTGGATATCAAGCAACCATTGTAAGTGACTTCAAGTTGGTAACAGAACATAACTTGTCTTGTTTCCCAAATCACATGTGTTGATTTTGTTTCAATGATATGATTTGTATCTATTGTAGATTTAGATCCTAACTCATATTTCAAGTTGCTAGAGAATCGTATATGCTTGTATCTTGGTTTCATTTTGACAGGTTCATTCGCAAGGACTTGGAAATCGGAGCAACCATTAAGACAAGCAATTAGATTGAAGGTCAGTTAGATCTCTTCTGTTTCTTCCAGCAGTTTAATCTTGAAATGTCTGTTTAGATCTAGGAATTCAAGGTAGCATTTTTTAAGTTTTGTCTTAGTTTAGAGTCAGTTAAAGTCTACTTTAATCTAAGAGAATTTCTACCTATCCGTAGGGAGAAAATTCTACATACAGTACTCAACCGAACTCTAAGCCTCAAGTCCCGGAATAAATGGGTTGAAGTCGACGAAACAAGACTCGCTGGAAGGAGGGCATTAAGGCATCCCCCATCAACCAGCACGAGGTACCAGCTACGCTGAAAGATTTGGAAGAACTCAGGCGAAACGGACTGACTCAATAAGGATGGCCGACATGCAATAGTCAAGAGATCTGAGGAGTGGCCGACACTGGTTCAAAACTTCCTTTAAATAAGAGCATGAGCAGATGGAGACTCAGGAAACATAGACTTGACATAAACTGTGCAATGTAGGAGGCATTACAAAGGGCTCCATAATGACTGGAAGCTTAACCAATCGGTGGAGAAAACTGAGAAACAAGTACAACTCCTAAGGTCCAACTATAGTCCCGAATCATAATGTATGGAGTGGAATGAATGCTCTGTTCAAAGGCGACACAACAACTGCCAACAAGAAGTAGTAACCATAATCCCGTCTGGATTTTTGGAATATTTGATTTTTTTGGTCTTTTCCATATTTGGGAAAAGCTTGAAAAAGAATAAAATTGCTTATAGTACAACAAGCGAGGGAATGAGTGTCAAATAGCGAGCAGATTAGTTCCAAGCAGTGGAACATAACTATGATCAATGCAAGGAAGTGCATGCAGGATGTGGACACTCGGGGGGGTGTCCCCTCAGGGTCAAAAGGTCATCAAATTGTGAAGGGAAAATATAAGCTCTGCAGTGCTCGACAGGGAAAAGTGCTCAGGCACCAGGCTAACAATTGAGTAAGTGGGAGTCGACACAAGGCTCAAGCGGCAAGCAGGATGATGCAATGCAATCACAACATGATATAACTGAGGGGAGTCCTTAAGGGAGATGGCCAGCATAAGACAAAGTAGAGTATGAGTCTTTATCGCAATGTCATGGCGTAACTATAAAGGACTCCCAATCCTAAGGACAAACAACGGCATGGGCACCATAATGCACAAAGGGGTTCTAACTAGGGTACCCATGTTCGGAAAATCCCTACGGCCGCATAACGACACTTCTATAGCAGTGTGAAGGTTCCGTGTTAGTTACGAAACGGGGTCGCACCTAGGGTTTATGAAAGTGGTCAACAGGTCAAATGTATAATGCACATGGAAATGGCATCTAACCTATATGCCGGGTGTGAAATGGTCCAGAACAACTTTCGCCGAAGAAATATGATTAAAAAATACTACTCCAAGACATTATATTAGTCCATAACGGCACAAAACGATAAAAACTATAGACAAGTGGGTCCTGAAAATTAGAAATAGTAATAAAAAATTACAATTTACAATTCACCCATTTGGAGCTTTGTGGTTAGTTTTCACCTGAAAGTTCAGTTGCCGATTCTGGGAGCTACAAGCCACCGTTCATCGAACCGTATGGAGCAGGTTGGTAGTCTCATCCATACCTTTCATTTCAATGCTTTCATTTTAATTTTCAGTGGTGGATTTTTTGTTTGGCCAAGCCCTAAATGGCTTTGGTGCTACCCGCGGGCTGTAGCTATGCGGGTCATGGGTAGGGCAAGATACTCGCAGTCAATGCAAAGATTGACCGCGGGTACTTGCACCTGTATACAAGTTAGCCCACGGGTACGATCATGTAGTTGGTTTTTTAAAAGAATTTGACTAAAATGCTTGTTTTTCTTCACTCCAGGATGGTTCTAGAGTGGAGGGAGAGGGAGCATGACCAAGTTAATGAGGCCGTGCGCAATGATGTGCAAGCACAACATGCATTACAAGCATGTGGGTTGTATAAATTCTGGAGTATAGGGGGTTTGAGGGCCCAAAACCTATTACTCCGCCGCTTGATCAACTATTGGGATTTTGATGCACAAAACTTCAACCTCAATGGGAAAATTCTCACATTGGAAGTGGACGATATCTACTTCATTACCGGTTTGTCCCGTCAGGGTGAGGAGGCTAGGCTTTGGTCTCGTACTGTGGGTGGTGGGATCACCGTCCTTGACTACATAGCGCAGTATTGCCCCGCAAACACACACACGGTGGGAATTCAGGTGCCCATCAATGCCATAGTGAATCTGAGCATGAAGATCATTGTGGCTACCTTAGTGCGAGTCACAAGATCCAAAGCTCTGCACCAGGCGTCCAGGCCAGTGATGTTCTATGCATCATAATGCATGTAGCCTATAGTGTTTGACTGGTGTACCACACTGCTGGGGTCTATGACGACCCAACCGACAGAATTCAAAGAAGGGAAGGCCAAAAACTTCAGGTATGGGAGTATCCTATGCAACTTCTTCTTTGAGAGGGTTCCAGGGCTTAGTCCAAGGGTGGATGTCCCTCCTCATAGTCTCCAGGATCTAGCCCTAACCTAGTGGTCTGAGATCTTGACACGACAGGGTGGTGGCCGTCTGGAATCACCATATACCGAGGAGTTCTTTCGTTGGTGGGACCGGTAGGTCATTGCCATAGAGGACTACCCCTATGCATGGATAGAATTCTGCCAGGATAGGGACATGCCACTCCCACCAGACGCAGTGTTCGGAGACATTGGTGAGTACTCTTTTTAGTTTTTATTATATTAAATTTTTATGGATTTTTGATTATATATGTAAATGCAAAAATATTTTTGGTGGTAGTATCATATGCTAATGGTTGACTGGTTGCTCGCAAAAAAAGGTCCAGTGAGACCTGATGGCTTCCCAAGACATGGTCGTCGGGGTAGGGGTGAGGAGGCAGGCGATGCTGCAGCAGGACGCACTCTACAAACCTTGCAGCACAACCTCACATAGATGGTTGCTAGGGTTCCACAGATAGAGGTGGAGATACTACTTGAGGCCATGCAACGCTAAGTAGTGGGGGTTCCGGGTGATTGGGTGCGGCTACTGCAGCGGGTAGCCAATGAAATTCAGTATTTCTACAAGACACATCCTGTCGGGGTGGCAGCTAGGCCTCCTCGTAGGGAGTAGATATCTCAGGATCTCATTTTTTTTATCGATATGTATATTTTTGAGGTCTACAGGATCCAGTTTTGTATGACACTTCCATTTTGGACATATTTATATATATAAAACTTTGGTTCTCTACTTCTACTATATGTGTGTATGTACAAATGTATGAATGTATTCTTATATTTGTGTGCTTCATGATGAATGTGACAAATGCCAATCTAATACGTAGTTAGCGTATGCATAAGATATATGATTAACACTTCTCGGAACATGTATGTATGTAATTGAAACAAAATGTCATTCCAAGAGTCTTACCCTTAGGAATTTTCATAGTAGTGTAGGATCTCGCACACGGTACTGCCCATTCAGCTGAGACACAACTAGTTGTGAATCCAGGCGGACTTCTAAAGACTGGACGCCATGGGAAATGGCATCCCGAAGTAGCTCAATGATGGCACTATACTCAACCACATTATTATATGTAGGACCAAGACAAGCACCTCCTGAGGACACAACTAGGTGGTCAGGTGAGAAAATAACCTAGGCAGTAGAAGCAAGTTACTGCGTATGACGGCTAGCACCATCCGCGAACCCTAGGAACATAGGAAACTCTGCTGACATCTGTCAATCAAACGGAAGCTAATCAGCAAACCCGAAAAACCAAAAGAAATCTAAACTATGTACAGAAGCAACTATACAATAGTATACGAAAGTATCAGCCTGAACTAGAGGTTCAGGCGTAATACCGCTTGAGGTAGAGCCCATTTCTAGGCTCCTTCAAGATAGTCCCCTCATAGTTTTCTAATTCATAGGCTCCTTTTTCCAGGACACGCCTCACGATGTAAGGATCGTGCCACATGGGGTTGAACTTGCCTGCCCCCAGGGGTTCTTTAGCTTGGTCATATAAGAGGACCAAGTCACCTTCAGCATATTGCCGGGGACGGACAGACCTATCATACTGAACCTTAATACAACGTTTGTTGGCATCTATAGCCACGGCGGCATCTCGACATTGCTCGTCAAGTTTCTCAAGGTGGATTAAACGTTGCTCAAGACCCGTCGTATCAGGGATGAGCTCTATGGCCAGTTTAAGCGAAGGGATCTTGCATTCAATCGGTAAAAGTGACTCCACACCGTGAACTAGCTGAAACGGTGAGAACCTGGTGGCAGTCTTGATTGCGGTTCGATACGCCCACAAAGCAGGATATAACATGATGTGCCAATTGGTCTTGCTTTGTTGGATGGTACGTTGGAGAATGGTCTTCAAAGACTTATTGATTGCTTCCACTTGACCATTCGCTTGGGGATAATAAGAAGATGAGTGTTCTTGACGAAACCCAAGCTTGAGAGACAAATCCTCCATCATCTTGTTTTGAAAGTGACTGCCATGTTCAGTGACAATCTCTTTTGGAATACCGAACCGAGTTATAATTTGATTAAATACGAAGTGGGCTGCTGTAGCACCATCGGATTTAACGGTAGGCATGGCCTCAGCCCATTTGGAAAATTAGTCCATGGCCACTATGATATGGTGATTCCCCCCAATCGAAGTTGGTTTGCAATCCATGAAATCCACCCCCCACTTGGTGAAGGGACCGATGGTGACAACCGGATGAAGGGGCGCTGGATGAGAGTGTATGTTCCAAGAAAACACCTGGCAAGGGTGACATCTCTTCACAGCATTAACACAATCCTTAAAGATGGAAGGCCAAGAATAACCAGCTCGCATAATATGTTGGGCTGTAGCAAGCCCGGATAAGTGACCGCCACACGCCCCAGCATGGCAATCATTAAGCAGCTGCTCCGCTTCTTCGTGAGTTAAGCAACGACGGACGATAGAATCCTTTCCTTGGCGATACAAAGTGTCACCGATGATAGTATAATCTTTAGCGTGATGTTTTACACACTCTTGCTCATCTCGTGAATAGTGTGGAGGAAACTTCAAAGTTTGGAGATATACAATGACATCCCCATACCAAGGGTCCTCAGACGAGATAATAAATAAGTGCTCATCCACAAAGGAATCTTCATGAATGACATCCTCACCAAGTCTCGGAAGGTCTGATATAAGCTCAGCAAACACCAATGATTTCACCGACTTCACCGAAGCAAAATCGAGATCAAATTCCTGAAGGATAACAATCCATTTATTATACTTCCCCCCGATAAGGCGTTGTGATATCACGAACTGAAATGGATTGATATGTGTGACAACTGTGATTGTTCTAAGCAGAATGTAATGTCGTAACCACTAGACTGAATGAACAGTCGCAAGCGCCAGCTTTTCCACATGAGTATACCTTAGCTCAGCATCTACTATATTTCGACTAAGATAATAGATGACATGCTCAACAAGTGCATCATTAACCTAAACCAAGACCATGCCAATCATCTCTTGAGACGCGGCCACATAAAGGATAAAAGCTCGTGCGAAGTTTGGTGGACTAAGCACAGGGGCCGATACCAAAGCTTTCTTAAGGGCATCGAAAGACTACTGGGATCGCTCATCCCATATAAAAGGTGTGTCCTTCTTCAATAAGTGCACGAAACCTTTGGTAAGATTAGCATAATTGACTACGAAACAACGTAGAAAAGTGGCTCTCCCTTGGAGGCTCTGAAGTTGTAACAAATTGTGCGGAGGAGGCAACTGAAGTATTGCCTCAACTTTTAGAGGATCGACCCTAATACCCTCTTTCAAAACTATGAAGCCCAGAAGGCGACCCGTCCTTACAACAAAGATGCATTTGTTAGGATTCAATCGAATCTTGTATCGTATACATCATTCGAGAATCATGCGGAGGTGCTTGGGGTTGTCCACTCTCTTGCGAGAATGGCCGACAAGATCATCCAAGAAAACCTTCATAATCATCTTAAGATCGTGAAAGGCGTAGGTCATGGCACGCTGAAATGTAGCTCCGACGTTTTTAAGGCCGAAGAGCATTTTCCGATATGCAAACGTTCCCCAAGGACAAATAAAAGCTGTCTTATGTTGATCCTCGGGTTTGATTTGAATTTGGTTATATCCAGAAAATCCGTCCATGAAGGAAAAAATCTCACTTCCGGCGCAAGCATCCAAGATTTGATCTTTGAATGGTGTGGGGAAGTTGTCTTTCGGACATGCACGGTTCAAATCTCTAAAATCGGTGCATACACGGATCGTTCCCTGCTTCTTATCCATAGGAACGGGGTTTGACACCCATTCGGTAATGGGAATGGGGTAGATGAAACCAGCTTTGAGCAGTTTCTCCACCTCTGCCTTGATAACAGCTGCTTTTCTAGGGTTCACAGTACGTAAGCGTTGTTGAACCGGTTTAGCATTGGGATACGTTCTAATCTCATGTTCAACAATGGGGGGGTCTATTCCTGGCATCTCCTCATATGACCAGGCGAAAGCTTCCCAGAGTTCTGTAAATAATTCAGTGTAAATAGCAATCTCCTCAGGAGTGCAATCGTCACTGATGTAGACATTCTCAAATATTCCGGGAGTATGAGAGATATTGATTGATGTAGTTGGGGAAATTTTAGCCATATTCCCTTCCGCAAAAACATCATGCGACTCCAAAAGAGCCACAGGGTGACCAACCATCTCTGCTAGAGTCGTCCTAAACTCTTCTCGTTCGGCGAGCTCGAGGTTGGGAAGGAAATAAGAGCGATGGTGCATATCTTCCCAAGGTCTCTCACTACCACACATGGCCTCCATAATAGCTTCATCAGAAGGCAAAGTATCATCAAGGAAATCGTGGGAACAAGATGAGTTGGCTGCCCAAACCGGCAGCGTAACGGGATCTTCCTCGACTGTTTGGGAAGAAGAGAGATTTGGTTCTGTAGTGGCTTGTTGAATATGCTGGTAAGCAAGCTCAACTACAGACCATAGACATCTCGACATGCGAAATGTTTCTAGATGTGGAACTCGTGGATGGTAAATTCCACAGATCATTAAAATAGGAAGTCCGGAATGACATATTATGCAAAGGAGGAGACGCATTGTCGGTAATGGTTCCAATAAAATTCACAGGTGCAGCAAAATCATAAGTTCCCATCAATGAAGGGTACATGCCAACACCCATGTTCCCAGTTGCCGGCTAAGAATGAGTAACCTGCGGGACTATGGATCCCGTGGATGCTGTGGAAGAGGAGTTAACGTAATCCAACTGATCGATGGTCACAATCTTGCCTTCGTGAGGAAAGCAGATAACTCTGAATATAGTGGACGCGATAGCTTTCATGGCATACATCCAATTCCGACCCAGTAAAAGGTTGTAGTTGATGGGCGCATCAACCACCCCGACTTCAATAGGCACAGACTCACCTCCCAAGGAGACAACAAGGGAAGGGATAATTCCATGCGGCTTAAATGAAAGACCGTCGAATGCAGTGAGCAGGGTTCTAGATGCGAGTAGGGGAGGAGAGCCAAGATATTTCCAACAAGCTAACGACATTATTAACGCAGAGGCACCTTCGTCAACCATAGTACGTTTGACAAAAATCTGAAGGCACACCACCTGGATTTGAAAAGCCACATGGTAGGGTAAGCGAGGTTGGACATCAATAGTATTGAACTTGATAACAGTGGGACTTCCCCCATTCTAAACTCCTAACTCACTCAAAAGACCATGCTTCTGAGAAGGACAGGCTTGCAAAACTTCAAGAACCGACATGGCACACGGAGTTTGGCCCAAATCTTCTACGATGGAGTAGTTGTGGGCGGCTCGAGCATTAGGATTATATGTAGAGCGCTTAAGGACACCTTTCGGTATCCATGACATAATAGAGGGCTTCTCGATATGCAAGGAATTGTCAGGAGGAGGGGGAGGCTCACTCCCCAAATTGGGTTGTGGTGCATCGTAATCGTGCTGACAAGTGGCAACACTAACCTCTGACTGAACCATGTTCACACATCTATAACCACTAGTATTGGAAGCAGACGTTGTCATCTCAATAGGTCCATAACCAGTGGTGGGAGCATGTGAAGCCATGTTTTGGTGATGAGGTAGGGGATCCTTCAACACAGCTGGGCTTTGTGCCAAGTGCTTCGATGCTTCTTCAATACGAGGACATAGGTGAGTAAGATGGTCTTCCCCATAGAGCTTGCAAGGAAACTTCACCTTACGCCTAGGATTACGGTCCTCACCAGCATTTTCGCCTTCCCGAGGAGGGTTGGCATTATCCTTACGGGGGGTATTGAGATTGCTATTGTTATTCCCATTGTTTCCACCCTTACGATTATTTCTCCCCTTTTCTTAACACCAGGTTGCTGGTTACCTGACTGGTTTGTCGTTTGCACACTGTGTACATCGGACGATGGGGCAGAAGTGGACAAGGTGTGAACCTGTCTGGAAGTAGACTGGTTTAGCGACAAATTCTGCATTTGATTAGCTACCAAATCTACGGTGCGAGTGCTTGCAGATCCTACGATGCCATCAGCATGCGGTCCAGGAACTGACGTGGGCTCATGACGTGTGTGCGATGCATCATGAATGATGTCATACAAAATGCCAAACTGAGAGTATAATAAGTCTAACTACTGGATGTTTAAGATAGCTTGTTCCTCAATCATAATGCCGGACATCGAAACATCCTTAGCAATGTATGGGAGTAGAGACTTGAGGAACCATTCCAATAGGAACTCTGGAGGAATGTTGGCTTTCACTAACCTTTTTCGCCGACACCACTCTTGAACATGGTCAGAAATATGCGTGGCCTTGTTCTGACGGAAGGTAGATAAAAGTTCAGTGCCAGTATCATAGCAAACCCACAACTGGAAATGATCTAAGAAAACCAAAGCGATCTCATTAAAACCCCTATAAGTGTTTCCAAGCAACTCGACGTACCACTTCGCGGCTGCCCCCGTGAGGGTGCGTTGAAATAGTCGCAATCTAACAGAATTGTGATTCAATGAGTTGGAGGAGCACCAAAGGTGAAATGTCGTGACATGATCTCTTGGGTCCTCACTACCCTTCCCTTCAAACTTAGGAATGTCCGAAGGGAGCTTGGTAGGGACTGGGGGCCAAGTAGGGTCGTGACACATCGGATCATTCGTGAGCTTCGAAAGATTCAGAAGATTCAAGCGTGCAAGGAATGGGAGTTGAGGCTGGAAAGCTTGATTATAAGCCCCCATAAAAGGTTGGTTAAACAGAACCGTGTTATAAGTTGGACCAAAAGCTTGACCATGAGGATTAAATTGCTGATAATAAGACCCTGATGGACCATAAGATTTCCCATGGCCATAGGATTGATAACCTCCTCTTGCCTGACCCATTTGAGAGTAAGCAGGTATGTGTGTGTTTTGGGCACCATATTGGGGTGGTGGGTTGTACTGGTGGCCAGCATCAACTGTGTTGTAGTAAGGGTTGCCACCATGAGTATGGGGCATATATGTACTATTCATAGCGGGAACCGTGTTGTAATGACCATAATGGTATGGTATGTTCCCACCCCTAGCATTAGGATTAGCTTGACCAGTCGTGTGGTGACCAGAAGCATGAGATATGTTCCCAGCCCCAATATTGGTGTGACTAGTAGCAGGGATGGTGGTTTTATGTCCATGTGGATATGAGATATTCCCACCCCCTACATTAGCATTACTAGTGGCGGCAGTGGACGCAAAAGTATGCGGTATATGTCCACCCTCGTGGTTGGGAGGAGCATTAACATCTGTAAAAGTAGTCCTGGGTTGATTGGTAGGGGCATGTGTATTAGGTGGTGGATGGCAAGTCATGTTTCGAACAACGTTCCTATTAGGTTGGGAAATCCTAGGAGGTGGTCTTCTTCCAACATTAGCATCGTTAGGAGGAACATGACCAGTCCCCATACTATGTGTGTGAGTGGACAACGTAGTGCCCCCAGCGAGGGTAGTGCCCCTAGTGGGTATAGTATGGCTAACACCATGATTAGTGCGAGCGTGACTGCCAAACGTAGTGGAAGGTTCAACTGTACTATGACTAGGCATAACAAAAGAGAGTGCGGTTGGGTTGATCGTAGGACCAGTGTCGTCATGTAACTCTGGCATCTCGTATCTATAATTGCGTGGAAATGAAGGAACGAACGGATCGTCCTGTTCTTCATCCTCGAGTAAGGTTGGCATTCCGTGAAGATAATTATCCAGATTCGAAGGATCAAACGGATCTCGTTCAAGTGGATTAGGCCAAATAGAACCAGGTTGAGTCTCAGGTGGATCACCTCCCCACGCCTCACGAGGAGTATGGGGATCAGAAGTGTGGTAAACTCTACTCGATGGAGTCGAAGGTTTTTCCTTAGTATCAGAATGTGTAGCAGTCATGACGTCTTGGACGTATGCCTCGTAAGAATCCGAAGACTCAGAGGGAGCCCTCCGACGTCCTCTAGCAACATGACATGAAAACTTGGCCGACTTTAAACTAGCCAACCGATGGGATCGACGGAGAGTAGGGCTCCGTGCCACGATATCTCCTGAGAGAATATATAATCAAAATGTCCCCTAAAGTCCAACTATCGATCAAAAACAGTAAATCAAAAGCACACACCTAGAGAAACTACAGCCAAGAGCAGACAAACATAGTGGCTAAATGAGCTCCCGACACTAGAGCTGGTATGTCTCGCTTAGGAGAGGCTTGAGACTCCCAAACTATACCCGGAGGTAACATAATCAGTTATAGAGACACCCAGGCTTCACTGCGTGTACAGGGTCAAGTCCACTGCACAAACACAACTGTGCTGTCCAATCCCTATTTGACTTAGGACACAAACAAACCACTGCATGTACCCTGTGCGATACCTAGGTAAGGCAACTATGGTCACCGCAATATAACCAATGCTCAGGGGGATAGTCGCAGGTGGGATCCATCGTATGGGCAGGGTAGCTAAGCCCGAAACTCAATGAGGGTCAAATCCCCCAAGAGTCCCCAGATACGAACAAATCCTGGAAATATCTCCCACGTTCAGCCGGTATCAGAGGGATATCCCTTCAACCAACCTCCCGTGACCTTGTGCTTAACTCTGGCTTGAGTAGAGCTTCCTGAGAACACTGATCTATACCATGGATTCCTCCACTCCTTGGTCAGACACCTAATGTTTTGTCTAGTAGTATTGGATTTTTAACTCACAATGATCTATTCCAAGACTCTAAACCTATGCTAGTTGGTGTACCCTATAAATAAAATCGGTCTAAT
This sequence comes from Larix kaempferi, assembly GCA_027924585.1. Taxonomy (NCBI): domain Eukaryota; kingdom Viridiplantae; phylum Streptophyta; class Pinopsida; order Pinales; family Pinaceae; genus Larix; species Larix kaempferi. The sequence continues at coordinate 127,486 of BSBM01000926.1, read as the reverse complement.
CAACTTTAAGGTTAAGCGTTAATTTTAATGGCTGTGATTACTTAAGGGATATGATCGTGAAACTAGTGATGTGTAAGACTCAATAGTATGCAAAATCATCAAATCCTAGACTCATCTATCCAATGAAAACAATGCCCCTAATATGCATAGTCAAACCAACGATTTTGAAATAAATATGGAGTCCTTTTATATTTTTCGATGCACAATCAGAATCTAAATGAAGGCAGAAAGCACTCAATGCAAGATGCAATACATAAAAGCAATTTTTTTTTGTATTTTCTCTTATAAACGAAAGGAAAATGCAAAAACTATATGTATTTTTTGTATTTTTCAATATATGGAAATGAAAAATGCAAGCAAAATCCTAATATTTAGTCACTGATATGCCAAGGATATGACTAAGACAACCAGGCAGATACCAAATAGTAAGACTCAACCAAAGGAATGAGCTCAAAAGGAAAAAACCAACAAGGCTAAATCCAAAGATGGGTAAAAAACCAACAAGGCTCAACCAAGAGAAACGAAGAGTTCTGGTCACAACCAAGGCATGGAACAATCAAGAAACAGGCCAACAAAGACTCAGGATCAACCAAAATGAACCCATCAACAACCAAAGGTTATAAACCAACAAAAGCCAGAGTTGTACGCTACTGTCGAAGGAATACCTGCGGGTACCTGTGAGCAGTAGAGTAAACAGAGGCGGGTGTACGCGGGCAGAGCTAAACTAGCCCGCGGGTGAGGAAAGGTAAATTGGAAAACAAAGATTCCAATGGCTCAAAAAAACCAGTTTTCTATAGTGTATCTCAACGACAGATAAGTGACACAGAGCTTCGACAAACAACAACTCTAATTATGGACTAATGCTAAAAAAGTCTCCAAGATGGATGTTTTCCCTAGCGAAGTCGCCATTTCTGTGTTGGAGAAAACTCACTATGGATTGGGGTATACCAAACAGACAGATGACTACCAGAAATCAACTCAATTCTCAGAACTATGCTATATAAATGACAATGCTAAGATAATGAAGAAAATAACCAACCTCGATCCAAACGTTTGATGTAGGTCCCCGTTGGAGCTTTTCCGATCCGTGCACTTGAATCTGCAAATTAGTCTTGACAACCAATATACAACAAGTACATATAATATATAAACGACATTAACATCATCAATAACAATGTCCCATGATATATTAAGTAAATGCAACCCAATGTAAGATAAACAACATTTAGAACATTAATGGACGAGAATATGAGTATTTCTATTAATAAACAAGAAGAAGTACAAAGTGATACGACCTCTTGCCGACAAACAATCTGAACCAAAATATGGATCAATCCACTTGTGCCTCCACCACTTCAATCCTCCATGAATGGCAAACTCAAACTAGATAGGAGTTTGGAAGGTGAACATAAAGGGTTCACAACTACAAGGATCAATGAGTGTAGACTCAAGATAGGGCAAAAATCCACTAGAGTTCTCTTGCTCTTCTTTCTCCTCCCGTCCATAAGCCATATGTGCTCAATATATAGTCCTCTAAAAGGTAAGTGAAAGGACACATCGAGATGTTACTTGGGTAGATGGAGAGCCAAAGGTCACCCAATGACTGCTTTTTGGGAGTAAAAAGTAATAAACTAGTGATTTTTACCATTTTACTTGATACCCGTAGGCTATAGTGATGCAACTCGCAGGTACGCCTGCTATAGTGATGCAACAAGCGGGTCAGAGGAAAAATGAGGAAATAGTATGTCTGAAGGATATAAAGTGAATATGAGTCAGTGAAATGGATCCTACAGGCCAAAGAATGCTGATGCTCACAGGGTGGAAGATTACGTTGTAACAAAAAGTTGTATGATTTTGCACACAAAGCAATCTAAATATGTGCTTATATGGTCAACACTACACGATCATGCAATCCAAATTATGGTATTTTTTTCCAAAAATATAATTTTGGCTCGATCTCTACACTCATAGTTTATATGTTTTTTTCATTCAGTGAAAAGAAAAAAATGGTAAAATGAATATATGTGTGTGTGTGTGTGCATTTAACATTCCAAGGCCATCCCTTATATTGGTCTTCAAGCATAGACACAAAATATACCATAACTAATCTCTTATCTAGACTATGACTACTTGTTAGAGTTCATAGAAATTCATAAATAAACCATCTCAACAAACTAAAATGATATAAAAAAAATTACATATATTGTTAATAAATTGTTTAACAAGTCTTTTAGAATTTTGTTCAACAATAAGACCAAAACCTAAACCAAACTACTGAAGACTATCTCATATCAAGACCTTGAGAAAGGTTTGATAAAGTCAAGAATAAGCCATGAATGAGATAGATTAGAACTTTTAAATCAAGTGAAAGGAGAGTTGATTGATTCGAGAATGAGGGAGAATATTCATGCACTTTCTCATCCTTGGTTTTCAACATTGTGCACACTCCATTATCAACCTAAAATCCTTCTTTGGAGATATCATTAGCTTCATCGTTGAGACCTTTGCAAACATGGGAAAAATAAATGGAGCTAAAACTTGGTTGTATTCTCTTTACCACCTGGAAATTAGGCTTAAAATCAAATTTTCATTCCACATATCCCCTTCATCCAATTTATAACCACCATAAAATGACCAAAGATTTGAAGATTTGAGATCGCTTTCACAATAAATAATTTAACAACAATTTCAAAGCAAGAATCTCAACATAATTATTGGTTCCCCTTCCTAATCCTACCTCCAACTTGTAGAAATTAGCATCATTTAGAAATTGGATTGCCTCTTCCCCATGAGGAGGGGGATTACCTTGGCAAGCCCCATCATAATAACCCCAAATCCTATATATATATATATATATATATATATAACACGGTGAAATGAAGTAATGTGAAGGTCTCCAAACATGCCTATATTCCTAGCAAGTTTATGCCCTAAACTACTATTATAGGAAGAGCCGTGAACTCCTTTAATTTTGGCTTTTCTTGCTATGATTTGAAGTACTCTACTATTTAATATGCTTTCCATCCTTTTCTTTCCATGATCAAACTAGTCATTTCATAGCAGAATTATCTTGTGTATGTGCAAGAGATTAGTAAATGCCTAATTGTTTCCTCCCTCTCCTTGCATAAAGGGCATCTACTAGGCCTTTGCCTACATCTATTCTACAGAATGTCCCAAGTAAGGGACTTGTTCATTATGGCCACATAAAAATTCTAGCTTTGAGAGGAGATCTAATCTACCACGGTGGCTCACCACCATTGAATATCGTCAAGCCTCCCACTAGTAGACATAACTTTATATCCTAATATAGGGGTGTATATTCCTAGGGTTGGATTCTTGGACCATACCAACTCATCCTCGAACTCCTTGATTTTGATGTGACTCACAATCAATTTTTCTATATAAGCCTCCCATAATTTACCTTCAAGGCCATTCAACCCTAGAAGATTTGCTTCATGTTTTCATCCTTGACAATAAATAATGGAGAGCTCTTTATAGGATACTTAAGATAAATTATAAATACCCTTCTCTTGAAGGCATACAATTGGTTCTCATGGAAGTTTGTAGTCATTACCACATCCCACCCAAGGATTAGATCATATCCTTACTTTTTAGTAATTTCCAACCTTCCATACCAGTTAATTCCCAATCAAGTAAAAGGTTAATACAATAGTATTCCATGCTACTGACACATTATGAAGACTTACAAAGGGTCTTTTGATCCACTCTTTAATTGGTGTAGGTGCAATGTATTTTTGGGTTAAAAACCGGACTCCATGACCCTTTATTAGATATCAACTTCTATAAACACTTAACTATCAGGGCCTTCCCCAAAGAATGAATAATCTTAAGCTCCTAGACACATGTGTCTTTTGGCTTTATATTAGTCTACCATTTAACTAGAGAGATAGCTTCACTCTCCTTTTCCCTTAACCACATGAATCTAAAACTGATCTCCCTAATTTTTTCCTATACCTCTTTAGGAATAAAAGCCAAGGCATACTAGTTAACTGGAATTTCCTTTAGTATTGTTTTGACCAGGATGAGTCTCCCTCCCTTCAATAACCACTTATTGCACCATAAATTAATTGTCCATTTTACTTTGGCTATTAATAATTTCCAAGCAACAGGCTTAATGTGGAAACCCAAATACCTAAACCATGCTTGCAAGACAATTTGTTGAAAAGGAAATCAATAAAGCATAACCCTAGCATGGTCATCATCCATCCCATTAAATGAAATAAAATAGTTATGCACATTGATATTCATCCCAGTGGATATACAGTATACATCTAACATTTGTTTTAATTGACTTTCATCTCATTTTGATCCATTACAAAATAAAAAAACACTCTATCAACAAAAAGAAAACGTGTAAAATATAAATATCTACCTAGATTTATACATTTGAGAGATCCAAATATTCTTACCTCTACCAGAGCCCTACTGAGGCCTTTAGTCACTATCAAAAAGTGAAGAGGTGATGGGGGGAATTGTGGCTTAAGACCTTTTGAGGGTTTGAAAAAAACTAAAGCTGAGCTATTGATTAAAATTGCAAAGCACACTAAGGTCAAACAACTCATTATCCAATTTAAACATTGAACAAAAAACCCAAGGTGAGTCAACACGACCCTCCATTATATCTAACTTACGCGATCGTATACTTTATAAAGATCAAATTTCCACACCATGGTTGTTAACTTCTTTTTTTATTACATGCATACCTTCTTCTGCCACTCCAACTACATCATGGATTTCCTTACACCACATAACCCAAATTGATCATTGGACATTGACTCAGAAAGAAGATCTTAACCCTCAAGGCAATGATCCTTGCAATTATATTATCTATACAATTGATCCTTGCAATTATATTATATGTACAAGTGGATCCTTGCAATTATATTTTGTGTACAATTGAGTAGGGAAAGAGGCCTAAAGTAATCAAAAGAAACATGGTTACTCCTTCCTTGGGATTAATGTAATAAAATTTATGTTGAAGGCAATCAAAGCCTTCTCAGTAATTCTTGAATCCTCCAATACCCATCGTATATCACCCTCTATCAATTCACAATAGCCTAGAAAAAACTCAATGGTCTAACAATTGAGGCTCAAACTCTTATCTTTTTGGAAGCTATGCAAAACCACTAGTATATCTTCCTTGGAAATTACCTCCATTACTTTTCCATTATCATCCTCACTGATAAAACCGAGAAATTAGGTAGTCATTTTAACCACTTCAACAATAGTTTCCCTCTCTTCCTCTTTATAAATCTCCCCAAAGTGATTCACTCCTAATGTAGTAATATCCTTAGAACTCCATGGTATCGATCCATCTTCTCTCTACACACCCCAAATTGTATTTTTGTTTTTTCTTATAATTTGAAAAGTTATGGAAGTATTTCATGTTCTGATTGCCTTTTGAGACAACCATGAAGCCCCACCCTCGAGTCTCTACAGAGTCTATTTCTTCTTTTTTTGTTCTAGTTCCTTTAGTGATGATCTGGAAGCTCCATGAATTAAACCATCTACCTCTTGAGAGTATAAATATTCAACTGAAACTAAATCTTGATCTTCTTTCACTTGCTTTGCATGAAGCCAAGCAAAAACCACCGTTTTAACCATCTTAAGATTATAAGGAAACTAAACGTTGGTTGATTCCCGTAAGGAATCATCATATGGTTTCCATTCAAATTTTACCAATCTAACAAAGTCCTAGTTTCCTATCTAGGAAAGATTGAACTTGAAAGGACTTGCAGGCTTGTTTTCCTTTCCTGAAAATTGAATGAATACTAGCATATGAATTGTTTCCCCGCCATATCAAACTCAAGTTCTTTTATGTGCTTGGTCAATCATTAGTGATTATGAAATAATAAATCAATCAAGTCATTTGGCCACCCTATCTTTCCCTAACAACATATTCCTCTAGGTTGGCACAATTTTATTAGGTTAAAAAATCAACCACTTTTATTTTCTTAATAAAAAAACTTACTTGGTGGGTATGTTTGAGCAGTTCCTTGTATCTCTACTTGGCTCAACATAAAATTCAAATCCCCACCTAGGATTACATTCTCTCCCCTAAGAAATTCTTGAGCAAACAAAACTTCTCAAAAGGTCACTCTCTCTTCACGAGGCCCATAAATATTAACAAATGTAAATGTTTCCCCCAACTCTAGAGAGGTGATTTCAACTCTAATACATGTTTCAAGAATGAAAAAACTAGTCAACATCGTAGAGTTCTTCCTCTATCCAATTATCAACCCCCCTGACCTTCCTACATAATAAATAAACAAAAAAATCCCAATCCCTAAAAAATATAGACATATCTCTCGATATCTTATTCCCTTCTCCCATAGTTTCTTAGATCATGATCACTTTAGGCTTACGAAGTTCCATGAATCTCCTTAGGTCATCTATTTTCCCCGTGGGTCATGTGTGAGGATATCACTTATCACTTATGCACATCGGTGCATTACTTATGCATGATTGCATCTCCTTTTTGTGCGAGACCAACGCTTGTGTGTTTGTGTGTGTGTGTGTATTGCCTCACTTGTGTGTGTGTGTGTGTGTTGCTTATGTGGGTGTGTGTGTCACTCACATACACATTAGTGACACGATTTTTCACATAAGAGACACACTCACACACCCATTAGCGATGTGCACATAAGAGACACACTCGCACACCCATTAGCGATGTGCACATAATGCACATATTCATGTACACATAAGTGACACATTCACCCACACATGGGTGAGTGCATGCATGTGTCACTTGTGTTATGTGCATGCATGTGTTTCTTTGTGCATCGGTGTGCCACTTATGTGAGTGTGTTGCTTAATTGTGTGAGCGCATACCTTATTTGCATGAGTGTGCCACTTGTGTTTGGTGTGTTTCTTATGATAAGTGTGCATTTTATCCACATTAGTGCATCACTTATGTGCATGAGTACTACACCACTTATGTTATGTATAGGAGTGTATCCCTTATGTGCATGAACATGTCACTTTTGTTAGGTGTGTCTGTTATGGGCGTGAGCATGTTGCTCATGTGCACAAGTACAATGCTTATGTTAGGTGCATCACTTACCTCCATGTTTGTGGTGCTTATGTTTGATGCAACACTTATGTGTGTGAGTGTGTTTCTTATGTGGTTTACGCATCACTTATGTGTGTTGGTCCATTTCTTATGCACATTGATATAACACTTATGTGTATCGGTGCATCACATATGGTAGGTGCATTTCTCATGTGTGAGAGTGCATTACTTATAACCATGAGTGTCTCACTTATGTTAGTTGTGTCGCTTATGTGTGTGAGTGTGATATTTATGTGCATGATCTTAAATTGGATAGAAATATAGATAACTAGAGGCAAAATTAACTATTGAATTTCAATTAAGCCAAGTCGACCGAATAGAGAAGATCAAGGTATAACAGGGATTGACTTTTTTTTATTCCACTAGAGCACATATGTTCACAATATGATATATGCAAATTGGTTAATTAAATTAGCATGCATTGGTCATAGGTCTAGAGGCCTTGTTAGTGACAAGTGTAAGTCAAGGATATCTGTTGGCAAGAGGTTTTGTTGTCTTATTAATGGATTAGGAGCTTATCAATTAGATAGTTGCATTGGTTACCATGTGAAGTTGAATGGTTGTGTAACTAAAAATACGCAGGAAGGCAAATGATTAATATCTAATTGTTAGATATGGCATATAAGAAGGAAGACAAATAGAGGAAGTCAAAGGTTAGCCAGTTAGAAGATTGAATAATTAACTGTTCTTTAGGAAATTTGATCAAGAGATTGGAATCAAGGGAGTAGTTGGGAGATAGAGAAGAAGGAATTTTTCCTAGAGGATAGGAATGCCTTGATTCTAAATACAAGAAGTGCCTTGCATTTTAAATGCAACCCTATGGATGAAACGTGAAAGAGGTCATGCGAATTGCACATGTAATCATTCATTGGTCTACACCATCTATTTCTAAATTCATCATGGAGTTTTTACATGAGAGAGAGGGGTTTTCTATAATATAAAAATATTGCTGTATTGTGTGTGATTCTCTTGTTCTTTATTTTTTTGTTGCTTATAAGGAAAGAAATACAAGTTACAATATCCATAAGACATAGTTGATTGGTTTATAATAGAATTTGTGGTGTTTATATAATAGTGATTTTGACTTTCCCACTAGAAAATGGACTAGTTTGTATCATAGTGTAGATCTTGTTCCCTTAGGAGTGTATGGTGAAAAAAACATGGATATTTGTTGGGTGAATATCCAGTGTTTCCTATAATAGCTAATAGTTAGGCTTCAAATTGAACTAGGATGGAAAACGACAATGGGATCTATGAAGGCACACCTATATTCAATTGTTTTTGACAAGGGTTGTTGGGTATGTGTTATATTCTTTGCATGTGGGTTGCATCACCTACAATCCACCTCCATGTACTACTACCTTTTTTTAATTTCTAGTGCACCATAATAAAAATACTATTATTAAAATTTTATTATAGTGCACTTTGTTGATTATCATTACACCACTAACAATGCATCTTGTTATTAGAAATGCATAATTTGTATGTTAGTTTTTAAGCTAACGTTGGTTCATCGATGCTTTAGAAAATGCATTGGGGGCACCGTATGTGTCTGTCTCACTGTCCCACTAGCACCGACCAACGTTTTAATCATCAATTGTCCTACCATAGACAATGCATTTGTTAATAGTGCACTTTGTTGATTATCATTACACCACTAACAATGCATCTTGTTATTAGAAATGCATAATTTGTATGTTAGTTTTTAAGCTAACGTTGGTTCATCGATGCTTTAGAAAATGCACTGGGGGCACCGTATGTGTCTGTCTCACTGTACCACTAGCACCGACCAACGTTTTAATCATCAATTGTCCTACCATAGACAATGCATTTGTTAATAGTGCACTTTGTTGATTATCATTACACCACTAACAATGCATCTTGTTATTAGAAATGCATAATTTGTATGTTAGTTTTTAAGCTAACGTTGGTTCATCGATGCTTTAGAAAATGCATTGGGGCACCGTATGTGTCTATCTCACTGTCCCACTAGCACCGACCAACGTTTTAATCATCAATTGTCCCACCATAAACAGTGCATTTGTTAATAGTCAAATTTTGACTAGTTGTCACGCATCTATAGCAAACATCATCAACAACATTTTTAATAAACAAATTTGCCACACAAATATTGTGATGGTAAAAATGCGATAGCACCATTGATGACGTGCTTAGGTTACTCAAGCACGTCGTAGTAAATAAATTTATATTCTATGAGTTTTTTAGTGTGCAATGCAAGGAAGTGCCATGGCTTATTGGTGTGTTTAGAAAATGTTTGACACTCCTTTATCAACATGCCATTACTCCTATGTGTGTTGTTCATGATGCTCAATGTTTTACAATAAGTGCTGGTGATGGTGAAATTATGTTTTCTTTAAGCCCAACACTGTGCTTAACATAATATTTTTTCCTCAACGTGCCAAGTTTAGCAGGTATTCCATTACCATTTTTTTACAAGGGTTTTGGGACATTATCCGAAATTAAAAAATTCGTAGCAGGTGTTCCATTACCATCATGAATTTACAGGGGTTTTGGGACGTCATCAAAAACTACAAAATGGAGTGCCCAAATTGTATAAAAAATGTGTATGAAATAATGGATTTGAGGAAGATCACGAGGATGCACAAAGATCAATTAAAGTATAACAACACAATTATTCAGTCTCTCTCGTCTCAGATCCAAAACATGTGAATGCAAAATGCAACAACAACAGACGACACGAGAATGCAAAATGAAACAACAATAGAAGTAATGTATGCTTGTCATCAACACTTAATAGTGCCGGAAGAAGAAGTGGATATCCTCCTCAAATCTGTTAACAATGGGACCCACAATTCCACCTTTCCGGCTCGGATCAACGAAACAATGGGACCCACAATTCCACCTTTCTGGACTTGGATCAATGAAGCACGGTGGAAGGAGTCCATGATCTTCCCAGGGAGGAAGAAACTGTACAACAATCACAAGAAAATGTGGAAATAATCAGAATCTCTCAGTACTCGGAAGGAAACCAACACTCAAATTAATAAGTATCTTTTATGTTTTGTAAGGTTTTTTTGGTCCCAGGAGTCTTTTGTTGATTATAAATTAGTAGCATTTTTTGTTTTAGCAACACTGTAGAGGATTGTAATATCCTTGTGTATGCTCTTCAATTTTTTTGGATAAATCGACTTACGACATCGGCATGCAAAATCTTCTAGACTCTGCTTAACATATGATTTTGTTAAATACAATAAAACCATTTATGTGAAAAAAAACACAAAACTTTTGCAAAAAGGTTTAATTTTATAAATATAAAATGATAATGTGTGTGTGCGCACATGCACACATGTGCCTAATGGAAATTATTTGTTAATCATAGAAAATGATGACGATGATGGTAACAAAAGGAGTAGGAGTAGGTCAACCCATACAACTTTGTACATGATTGGGAGGCACATGAGAGGGAGAGGAATTTGTATCATCACCCTATTACATGACATACTCATTCACTTTTGAGGAATGTTGTCCTTCTCAAGTTTGATTAGGAGGCCACATCCCTCATGGGGAACAAAGCTTATTAATGTAGTTGATCTGTCACTAGGATCATGACAAACATGCATTCAAGGTTGATCTTGATTTGTTTTACCAACCCGCAAAAAATGGTACTTATTTTATTATTGGGTTGTCTATGAGGGCGGTTATTTTCCCCAATTTCCTTATCTACCGCTTGATGTTGCCAGAGAGAGTCAGTTGGAATATGTTTAGAGATATCTTAATGTAGATATAATCACCCCTATTAACTTTCTTGTTATTAGTGGTGAGGTTTGTTTGCATGCAAAGGATATTAGGTTAGGGCAGCGCATTAGTTTCCCTTTGATGTGCTATGTACATAGTTTATTTTAGAGGTTAAGATTAGTTAGGTGGCCAACCATTCTTTGAAAACAATTTTGTTTTTCTTTGGGTCATTGTCTTGTTGTGTCTTATGGGAGGTCATTCTTCCCATATGCATTAGATCTATTTACTTTATCTTTTAAGAGGTTTCTAGTCACTCGACTGACATTCCCTTGCCTCCCTTTGAGGTCTATCATTGATGTGCATATGCACATGCAGGGATTGATGTTTCCCAAGTGGGGACAGCCACACTGGTCATGTAGGCATGTTTCTTTAGAGGTTTTGATTTGTTAGCTGATGAGGAAGATCCCATTCTCAATATTGTAGAGTACCTGTACAAAGGGATGGACTAGAGAGGATGTGCAAGCATCCTATTTACTCAGGCTAGGCCACCATATGATAGTGGTAAAAACATCATTATATTTTTATTAATCTAGTTGCATTTTTTTGTCATATTTAATGCACATGTAATTTATTGTAACATTTTGCTTATTTGTCTAATCATTGTTGTCTGCTATATTGTAGATATTGGCACATATATAGGGGATGTGAATCCCCTAGAGGATGAGGAGATGACACAGATTGAGAAGGATTAGAAACCTTAGGTATAGAGACCTGACATTCCCTAGAGGCTAGATCAAATATATTGTGTAGAGGTGATGGATCTCATCTATTCCTTCATAGTTAGGTGTGGATTTGTACTCGTACATGTTTGAGAGATCATAGAGGTACATGAGCTATCAGAGATACTATCCTATCTTCCTCATGACATGACGTTATTTATGCTTCATGTTGTTAGTGCCCTCAACCTAATTGAGAGGTTGAGGGATTGTGCTCAACCCTCTTCATCTAGTTCATATTCCGAGGACAATGATCCTCATCCACCAACACCCCATCATCCTTCGGTAGAGGGACCAAAACCTCCTCATCCTCCACTAAAGGGACCAACACCCCTTCATCCTATAGTCAAGGGATACCCATCCTCTCATCCTCCACCAAACAGATCTCCACCCCCTCATTCTCCACTATATGAGTCACCATCTCCTCATACTCCATTATATAGGTCACCATCCCCTCATCCTTCAACAAACAAACCATCATCCCCTTGTTCTTCACCTGATTGAGCACTAGATGACCACCATATTCTCTTATGATACTAGATCGACGACATGCATTCCCTCTTTGGCATCCACGAGACAAACCACCCTCTCTTACAGAGCACCAAGGCGATATAGAATCTAGATGTCGAGGAAAATATATATGAGATATTACTTTCTACAGTCTTACCCGGTGGATGTACTGATGCCTTTATATCTAGTGGCAAAGGTGCTAATGCCTCTATCTCCAGTGGCATATGTGTTGATGCTTATAGCTCTGTTGGTAGACCAACTAGTTCATGATATGTATATTGATTGTTGTGATGGTTATTTGATTTGATAAGTATATATATTTGACATACTTGCATGATTTTGTAGTCATTGACCATGTGTATATTTTATGTGTTTTCATATCATGTTGACGATGATATTTTTTATATTTATAAAATATATTATGTGCATGTTAATGATTTATACTTTTAATGATTATTACGTCTTTAAATAAATTGATCACGATTTTTGATAAAATTATAATTATAATAGTTAAATAATTTTTTTTTAGTGAAATCACGATAATAACACTTTACCTTGAATGAAAATTGTAATATATAACAATTGTGCAAATAAGCTCATTGGATTGGGTTAAATGAACCTTTTAATTATTGCTTAACATATGCAATTTCTAAATTAGTGTTGTATAAAGTTTTGATCAATTGGTAATAATTGCATAATTAAATGGTCTCATATTTGACCTAATGGCATGGTGATGAACTTTTATTTGGGTTCAAAACAACAAGTAACAAAATAATTTTAACTTTCCAAAAGAGAATCCATCCAATATAATCCACAATGTGAATCTTATAATTTAATTAATTACATAACTTACAGATTTCAAGTATGTTCTAGTTCCTTTAATAATTCTCAAAGAGCATTGAATATTGATCACTTATGATTTAGATAATCTTGTGGGCTAAGTGATGTTTTGAAAATAATGTTTTCAATGTCATGAAACCACAATGTTTTGAAAATAATGTTTTTCCATGTTTTTTTTCCACAAAAAGATTCGCCAATTTGCATTTTTTGAAGCCCTATTTCGCCCAATTTTGATGGGGTAAACTTTTTTCACTCTAAAAATCGCCAAATTATTATATAAACTATAGAAAATCTATATAAATTGAAATAATTTTCGAAAAATATCACCAAATATTTTATAGTTGACATTTTAAGAATTGGTAAGATTCGCCAAGGTTTATACACTTTTAAATAAGTACGGGTTCTTAAAATTATCCCTGCCTCTAAGGCTTTAAATTTTTTTAGGGCGATGCCAACCCTTTATTGCTACAATCTTCTTTAGATCCACTCATACACCCTCTTGATTAACAATATGGCCCAAATATTCTAGTTTAGCGACACCAAAGGCACATTTGGACTTTTTAAGAACTAGTTGATGATCTTGAAGGAGTTGCAAGAATCGATCCACATGGGCTAGATGGCATGTACAAGTTTTACTGTAAATCAAGATGTCATAGAAAAAGATGAGGACAAACTTACATATAAATGGTTTAAATATTGTGTTCATGAGACTTTGAAAGGTGACAAGTGCATTGCAAAGGCCGGATGGCATCATGAAGAACTTGCTATGACCTTCAATAGTGTGAAAAGAAGTTTTGGGAATAGTTGCCTCCTCCATGTAAATTTAATGATATTATGAGTGTAGGTCAAGTTTGGTGAAGAAGTGAGCAGCCTTTAGCTCATCTAAAAGGTCATCAATGATAGGAATGATAAACTTAACCTCGAAGTTAGGACACATGCATCGAGTTCCTTTTTCTTGAGGACCATAACAACTAGGGAAGAATAGGCATTGGTATTGGGGTGGATGATACCAACAACTAGAAACTCTTAAACGATCTTTTTAATTGCATTTTTTTGGATAAATGAATGTTAGTATGGGCATACATTAGGTGGGAGGCTCCCAGGTATCAGTGGAATGGAATGATCACACTCACCATGGGAAATGGGAAGTTCCTTGGGACTGTCAAAGACAGATTGGTTATTTTCTAAGACTAATTGCATGTAAGAAGGAATGGGTTGAGAAGGGGTCTCAAAAGATTGAATGGCAAGAAATTGTGCCACAATGCCTGGATGTCCCTTTTAATTTTTTTTCTCCATATGGTGTGAATTGATAATCTCTGGAGATCTTATTGTAATTCCTTTGAGAGTGTAGTTATGCCCTACCTGTTGGAAACTCATTTATAAGGCATTAGAATCCATGGTTATAGGGCCTAATGTTCGTAACCATTCAACACTAAAGACAATATCACAACCACCCATGTCAATTGGGTTTTGGGGGAATAATCACCCATTTAAAGCCGCACATTTCCACAACGACCTCCACATTTCATATCTCCTCCATTTACAACCATGATATGGAAGTTGTTCACAACATGGATATAGTAGTGTGTTTCTTCGGTGACCTTTACAATCAATAAAGTGATGTGTGCTACCAATGTCAATTAAGAAGATTACCTTGCAATGCTTGAGGTAGCCAATTGAATTAAGGGTTTGGGGCGTAGAAAATCTAGTCAAGGAAAGCAAAGAGAGCCATGAATTCATGTATGAGTGACTTCATGGGGGTTAGAATCAATGTATTCATAAAAAATGTCCTCTGAAATGGCCATAGAGAGTTTTTCCTCCTTACATTTATGTCCAGGGGAATATTTTATCATCGTTGTTGTAGCAAAGACCTTTGATTTAATACTTTTCCATTTCATCCTACGTTAACTTTTGGATCTTGAAATGTGGAGAGGATGAGGAAGGATTAGTGGAAGGGAAGGTAGGTATACCGAGACAGGGAATAAATGGCACTTTTTTATTTGAGCGTTTATCATCTTTTGGGATTCCTTGTCTCTTTGAGTGGAATCCAACCAAATATTAGGACAAGCCCTTAAGAATTGTGCATGGATCTCTTCTTTCAAACCAATGATGAAACATTCCTTGTAAAATGTATTGGGCATGCCTTCAATGGGAATGGCTAACTATTAAATTTATAGCATCATGAGTCATTCTCCAGGTCAATATTGTGTGTCAAGATTAAGCCTCGTGTGTCAAGGTAGTGCCTTATAGGAACCTGAGTTGGACTTAGGAAACTTGGAGAAGAATATTAAGTTGGATTCAAGAATGGTTAAGATTCATGTGCTGATGCAAGTGCTTTGTTTGTCAAAGTGATGATGTTTTACAGTCTTGCTAGTCAAGGCTAAGGTCTTGTGTGTCAAGACAGATCCTCATTTGTTGAGGTGGTGCCTTATGTGTTGAGATGATGGTTTATGTGTTGAGGTGATGCTTTGCATGTCAAAGCATGTATGGTGTGAGATGTACTACTAACCATGGTTGAGCTATTATTCCTCTAAATACTGGCCACCTCTAGAGTGAATTACTTTAGCATATAACCACTTGGAACGATAGTAGGACAATATGATCACATCATTGGGAAAATATCCTTAGTATATTTGATATGATAATTAAGCTGGCACATGTGGACCATGCAGATAAGACAAGAGATAAATATAAGATGTGATAAGATATGAGAGAATTCGAATTGCACATAAAAGAATTAATTAAGAGAGAATTCAAATTGTTAAACTTCAGTGAAGACTTCAATAAATCAAAGGAGAACTCAAATTGATCACTACAGTGATGTTAATAAGAAAGAATCAGTTAAGAGAGTTAACTAAGTGATAACAAAGAAGATCTAGTTAACTAAATGTTATTGCATGATGACACTTATGTTAAACTAAAAGACCAACCTTATGTTAAACTAAAAGACAACAACTGAGTTGTGACACTTGCATGATGACACTTAATTTAGCTACCTAACTAAGTGGAAAATATTTCAGTTAAGGGGCAAGTTCATCCTAAGACTCATTTCAGTGAGTAAATGCACTGCATGAGATGTGGGGTGCTCTTCTTCATGCAAGATTGATACATCCAGATGGAGGGCGAGTTCATCATGAAGTCAAAAGATAAAAATAGAAGCCGATGCATGTGAAGAATATATAAATATGTTATACATGATTGATGAATTCAATGTGAAGCGAATTCTCTTCTCCCTTGAAGGCAAGGCGCTTCTATTTGTGCAGGATATTATTATGAGTCTCTCTTCTTTGTCTTTCTCTTGCTTTGTAATGTTAAATTTTCAGAATTTACTTCAATTTGATCTAGGATCTTAACTGAGAGAACAACATGTACAACAAATCTACAACATATCAATAATGGACACAATAATGCAAGCACACAAGAGACATAGAGTTTACTTGGGGAAAACCATAAAGGTGAAAAACCCCAATAACTTCCTCAGAGATAGATAGAGCAATGATACAACCAGAATACAAGAGATAGTCTTCTCCTAGCAGCAGAGCATCCTCCTCCACAAGTGCACCACTCTCCCAAGTGTGAGTGAGAGAATAGAATGTGTAAAATGAGAGACACACACACTCTATTTATACACTAACTTGACTTGACTTTTACTCAACTAGGTCAGCCTCAACTTAACCACTTAACATAATGCTGACTGGGCCGACCCCCACTAGGGTGGTCTAATAACCCTTTGACCCACATGGCCGACCCCCAATAGGGTGGTCTAATAACCCTTTGACCCACATGACTTATACAGGGTCGACCCCAACAAGGTGGTCTAATAACCCATCAAGTATAAGTTACAACACTTACAATATAAATGATGACACTTCCGTATAGAGGAATAATAACATCTCTATAGGAATACAACCACTTCCGTATAGAGGAATAATAACATCTCTATAGGAATACAATATACATATATGTGAAATACATTCCGAAGTTACATATACATCAACACTCCCTCTTAACTAGGAAGGTATTTCTCGACACAGGTCTTCTAGCACAAGTCATCTTCTCTGGATCATCATCAGCGAATCATCATCCTCGAATCATCGTCATCATCACTGCTGCTGCTATCTCAATCAATCTCTGAATCTACTCATCATAGGAAGTTCTACAGAGCCAGTCCTTTTTCATACTGGATGTAGGCCCACCACCTGCAGTTCTTCATCATCTATGCGAACGGTCTGATAGAGGTGGCCTCTCAGGACTAATTTTATGTGCGGATGCAATACTGGAAAGAGTATCCCAGGAACATTTATGTGCCTAAGCACAACCGACAAGATCCCCCAGGACTGATTATATGCATCTCGTCCACAATACCTTTAAAGAGCGTCCCAGGAACATTTATGTGCCGCAGCACGACCAACAAGATCTCTAAAGAGCATCCCAGGACTTATTACGAGCACACAGTTCAACCTCTCGGATCTCCAGGACTGATTACATGTGGATAGACAAAACCTTTAAAGAGCATCCCAGGAACATTTATGTGGCGCAGCACGATCGGCAAGATCTCTAAAGAGCATCCCAGGACTAATTACGAGCACACAGCTCAACCTCTCGGATCTCCAGGACTGATTACATGTCTCCGTAGTAATACCTCATCCCAAGACTGATTACGAGCACACAGCTCAACCTATTGGATATCTGAGGACTGATTACATACTACATAGCAATATCGGAAAGAGTATCCCAGGAACATTTATGTGCCGCAGCACGACCGACAAGATCTCCCAGGAATGATTACATGCTATTTGCACAACCTGCCACATATCATCTCTGACCTCCAAGTATCAACCTGATACTCATGATCCAACAGATCATCATCGCACAAAGCATCATCCTGATGCTCATGATCACACTGATCATCATCACTGTACCATCCTGATACATATCATCTGGAGCAACACCCTAAAGCTTGTCATCATGATCATCCTGATCATACAATGCATCCACCTGATGCATACCAAGTATCTACCTGATACATATCATCATACATGATCCACCTGATCATACAGTGTATCACCCTGATACAAATACAAATACATGATACATATCAACATACATGATCTACCTGATCATACAATGTATCCACCTAATACATATACAAATACATGGTCCAAGCATCCAACATGACGCTTATACAAATACATACAAATGATCCAACCGATCATATCCAGCATTTAGCATGATGCATACATACATATAAATGATCCAACTGATCATATCTAGCATCAACACGATGCGTACATACACACAAATATAAATGATCCAACTGATCATATCCAGCATCAACATGATGCATACATAGAGCAGTAACTGGAGAATCGTCTTGATGCTCATCATCCATGATCCTCCTGATCATCATAGCATCGTCTTCTTCAGATCATCTCATCGTCCATGAAGCACAGCCAAGATGCACATCGTCCAACACTTACACCACCGACATGGGAGAACAATCTACCACCATTTGGGGAAGGCTCCAGCGCTTACTTTTTCACCATGGGAGAACACATCTACCACCATGTGAAAAATGGCTTCATCCCTTACATCTACACCATGGGAGAACACATCTACCACCATGTGAGAATGGCTCAACAATTATATCACGACCATGGGAGAACACATCAACCATGTCAGAAAAGCTCATGTGCATCTACATCTTCCAGACTCATCACTTCCCTTTGGATGGAACCTCGATCTGAAGTGCACCAAGCCTCTCTCTGAAGTACTCAAACTGCACTCTGGCCAACGGCTTGGTCAATACATCTGCAACCTGCTCATTTGTCGCAACATACTCTGCTTCGGCTGTACTTAGTGCTACGCAAGACTGCTTTCTACTAAACCAAGAGATCACACCTGATCCCATACTGAAGCAACACCCATAAGTGCTCTTCCTATCTGCAACACTGCTTGCCCAATCTCAGAATATGCTTTACAACAACCAGGTGAACATCTCTCAGATCCGTCAGGAACTGGCTCAATGTGTTCACCACAAAGTAAATATCTGGTCTCGTGTTCGTCAAGTACATCAAGGACCCAATCATTTGACGATACACAGTGACATCAACTAGATCAGATGAAGCATCACACAGAAGCTTCAGGTTCGATGCCATAGGTGTGGCCATAGCCTTGCAGTCCATCATCCCGAACCTCTTCAGGATCTCTACTGCATACTTCCCTTTTCCAAGGAAGATTCCATATGCACTCTGCCACACCTCCATGCCAAAAAAAAAATAGTGCATCATCCCCAAGTTCTTCAACTCGAACTCGGTAGCAAGCTTCCACTGCATGTCGGCAATCAATCTATCCTCACCTGTTACAAACAGGTCATCCATATACAAAAGTAGTATCACTGGATTGCCTTCCTCAACTTTGTAGTAAAGGTTGGAACCGCTTTACTCTTGGTAAAGCCCAAACTGGATAGAAAGCTGTCTATCCTACCATACCAAGTTATTCACATATATGAGTCCCTGTCATGTGTCTCATAACCAAGTAGCTACACCACATACACTTCTTCTTCAACTACACCATTCAAGAAAGTGTATCTTCCTCTTCATCACTGCAGCCAGAGCAAGTACTGATTTAATGGAAGTGTATCTAGCTACAGGAGCAAAAGTCTCTATGCTACCACCTGCAGCATGCTTGATCTTGTAGATCCTCTTGGAAGTCACTACAGGCTCCCCTTCAGGTCTTGGGACTGCATCCCAAACATCTTTATGATCGACTGGTACTCCTCGATCATGGCATTCTTCCCGTATCCTAGGAATTTCAATATCTTCAATAGATAATTTTGTTGCTTGAACAAATGTTGTAGTCCTTCTTTTGTAGGTGATGGTATACGATCTTTCCTACACAACAAGTTAAACTGCATGATTAGAAAACATCTCATAGTTTTCAGAACAAATTCTTACACATAAGGAAATATGTCAGACAGTCATGTAATTATCTTAGCCAATGCTTCAATACAACATTTATCCATATTCCGTAACTTTCTAGATGCCTTCCAATCTCTACTAGAACATTGTTAAGAGTGTGCACAATTCCTAACATGTTAGCAAAGAGGTTTCATTCTAGATAAGTAGCAATGGAATGTTGTACAGTGCCATAGGCCACTTACCCATGTATATTAGTAGTATATTGTTCATCAATGCAACTATTCTAATATGCATAATACACAACCTAATTCTAGGAACATAAGCATATACATCATTGAATAACATTATGTAAGAAATGACAATTCAAATACTTATCTTTGTTTGGTTGCTGGGTGGACTCCCTCTGAGTCTTTGCTTCCTTGCAGGAGCTGCTGAAGTAGCTTCTTCTACACCTTTCTGTTGTGGAATGTAGAAAGATGGTCAACTCCCTCTGAATATCTGCATCCTTGTAGAAACTGCTGAAGTGTGCTCCTTTGCTTTCTTGCAGGAACAACTGGAGTGTGCTCCCTCTTGATCTTTGCTTCCTGGATTACCTGTCCTTGAACTTACATCCATCCTTAATCACTATGCATGCTTATTAGTATCATCATTGTGTTATCCTTGAGGTCTCATACATAATCACACATTTATTAGTATAATCTTAATACTATCAAAACACAATAATCTTAAACATGTATAGTCATGATCATTCACATATAATAAACATTAGTATTCAATATTTCAGGGAAGTCTTCTTTTACTCATGCATATTCTTATTTGATCATAGGACTCTTCTGATTAGTTAAATCATCAATGCATAAACCCGTGATTACTCAAACCTATACCTTCATGATTCTTCTGGTTAGTCATATCATCAATTATGGTAAGAAACATAATATGCATACAACCATGACTATTCAAACCTATGACTTCATGAATAATCATTATCAACAACACAACAATATAAGATCCTAACACAAGGTAAGATTCTAGCTTGATATAGGAAAAACATACCTGGATTATCATGCTACCTATTTATGTATAACATGCCCGCATAATGTCTTCTGGTTCTCTTCAGTGACTTGTGCTAGTAACCTGCATGTCTCATAAGTTAACCATTGTAGAACCAAGTTATACATACCTCGTAAGTAGATCTTCTATGTGATCCATGACAATGGATGAATCTTTGTCTTCCTGTCACCATGATCATATATTCTTGAAGTAGAACATGATTTGTTTTTCTTGGTGTACATTTTATGTTAGCGAACAACATAAACCTCATACAACATCACAATGCATTAGTACAATCATAAGTGTCAAAACCTTAATCAATGAATATCTTCTATTAAGGTAATACGACAAGTCTAATAATTAATCAACATTGTAATGTAATGATATGAAGACAAACATATCATAAAATTAACCATGAACAGAATTCGAAACATACCTGTAAGCCATACCTGTCAAGATTGCTTGTAATCTTCTTATGGAAGGCCTTAGCCTCATCTCCCTCTGAAACAGGAAATTCTTCACTTATGCAGGTGACCAATCCATCCTCTTCTAGGATTAAACCAATCCACTTGATTTCCAGGAACTGGATTTGGAGTTGTATTAGGGTTTGTCAGAGAAACCCCAAAAATTCAAACTTTGAATTTCAAACTTCCGAAAGGATAGAAATATGCGCTTTCCTGAGCTGATCAAGCTGGTATATTCAGAATTTGAAAACTGCAAAGTTTCACTCCTCAATTTTGCCTTTGAAACTTTCGGATTCACTAGACGTGACCTTGAACTGGGGTTTGATGAAGACCACTCTTATTCCCAATCAAAAGGTTTGATCCAAGGCTCTAAGCTTCTATTTTTCTGAGGAGCTTCCAGCCGTGGTCACAGATTTCAAAAATTCCCATTTTTGCAGAAGCCCTAATTTTCCACTTTTCTGATCAAAGTCCCAAAGTAGGGTCTGATCAAGCCCGGCTTTCTGCCCAACCAAAAAATCTGATCTTGGTCTCTAAATTTCGATTTTGATGAGTAGCATCTAGCCATGGTCTCTGATTACAAAAATTCCAACTTTCTTCGAAGCCCTAACTTCCGGAAGCCATGAATGAAGGTGCTAAAAAATAATTATGTTTTGACAGAAATATGTACCTGATTGTTTCTTGTGTAACTCCAAACTTTTCGATCCACATGGTCTGAAATGTTTTCTTGAGATAGCTCGATCTGTTATCTTTCCATACCGACAGGTCTGATCTCAATTGGATTTTCTGAGAGAGAGTTATGCCAAGTGTCGCAACGTGACCTGTTTATGGGATAATACAAGAGAGCAAAATTTTATGGCGTTCCACGTGTCACTGGTTCAAATTCAGCCTTTGAAAAAGTTTCTTGAGATATTATAGTCTGTGTACTACCTGTCACTTTTTACGAAATTTCATTTGGAGCTTCCTAGCCCAAGTTATGACCTTTTTCCAAAGGTCACCTGATTTTGACTTAGATCTGGAAGAGGCAGAAACCCTATATTGTACAGATCATAAATCACAACGTACAACGAATTAGAGGTTTTCCTTTGGAGACAAGGTACATGGGGATCTGGTATTCGACCTGTAAAAGTTTTAGATCCGAAAACTTCGCCAAAACAAATTTATAGTGAAAGTGCTACGATGACTGGTTTTTGCTATATCAAGCCCTAGCATCGTAAGTGCAACAAGTGTCATACATGCCATATCATGCCTTCTTTCAGGCTAGCTCTGATACCATGTTAAATTTTCAGAATTTACTTCAATGTGATCTAGGATCTTAACTGAGAGAACAACATGTACAACAAATCTACAGCATATCAATCATGGACACAATAATGCAAGCAGACAAGAGACATAGAGTTTACTTGGGGAAAACCATAAAGGTGAAAATCCCCAATAACTTCCTCAGAGATAGATAGAGCAATGATACAACCAGAATACAAGAGATAGTCTTCTCCTAGCAGCAGAGCCTCCTCTTCCACAAGTGCGCCACTCTCCCAAGTGTGAGTGAGAGAATAGAATGTGTAAAATGAGAGAGACACACTCTCTATTTATACACTAACTTGACTTGACTTCTACTCAACTAGGTCGGCCTCAGCTTAACCACTTAACATAATGCTGACTGGGCTGACCCCCACTAGGGTGGTCTAATAACCCTTTGATCCACATGGCTGACCCCCAATAGGGTGGTCTAATAACCCTTTGACCCACATGACTTATACAGGGCCGACCCCAACAAGGTGGTCTAATAACCCATCAAGTACAAGTTACGACACTTACAATATAAATGATGACACTTCCGTATAGAGGAATAATAACATCTCTATAGGAATACAACCACTTCCGTATAGAGGAATAATAACATCTCTATAGGAATACAATATACATATATGTGAAATACATTCCGAAGTTACATATACATCAACATGTAATTGCACCAGGGATGCTTGATGTAAAAGACATTCTTTGCTATCTATCAATATACTAAGGATTGTTTTACTGGGGTTTTATCCCTTAAGTCATGGAGGGTTTCCCTAGGGTAAATTCATGCGTCGAATGTGATTGCTTATGTGTATGATTTTTATTTTATTTCAAGTACTATTGCATTTCCAAATTAAAGATATAGAATTAACATTAATTGTTCAAACAATGAGATGGAATATTCGACTATGGAAAATTGTTTGAGCTTGGTTAGTTGCCCCAAATAATGGGTGTTTGTTTCAAAACATTCATAGAGATTTTAAACAAATTGTGCCTAAGAAATATAACCCTTCTAGGATTTCTTGTGCCATTGCCACCATTGCTAGCATTAGGGATCTAGATATAAGACACCCACTCTAATTTTCATCATATCACCTGCGATGCCATGCAAATAAAAAATATGTTCCACATTAGTGACCCATACTCTGGGGTTTGATCCACCGAATTTAGTGAGATCAGATTTAGAAAGTCTGTGCCACATATCAGTCATCGGAATACGAACAAGTGGAGTGGATTTAGGCACATAGGTATTGGATGAAGAATATCCTTCCTTGTGGGAAGGTTGCTATTTCTCTAGGTATCCTAAAGAGGATGAAGGAAGAGTGTCATTAACTGGGTAAGTTGGTAAAAAAGTGACTCCAATTTGGTAAGCTTTCCATGGATGTCATCGAGATTTTGCTGAGTTGAGGAATTGTTTTTGTTTAACTTGTGTTGCAACTCATCATATAGTGTTTCTAGGTGGGAAAAGTTTTGGGAGATCTCACCTCCTCGAGTGCTAGCCATTGGACTAAATGAGTCCACAAAAAGCGATATGGAAGAGTGGCACTGAGGTGATCATCGTAGTGCAAGGATTGTGTTGAAATAAGGGTGTAGGTAGAATCTAGACTCCCTTCTCTCTCTCTCTCTGATCCGGATCTTGAGGGATGAGATCCGAAAGGCTTGAATGTCGAGAGAGGAGGAGAGAAAACATATAGATCTGCTATGAAATTCATATAAGGAACATTGACATAAACACATAAATGAAATACACAATGAAAATACAAGGGAGAGTTGGAGAATAAGGATTCCATCAAGACGAACCATTACATGCAATGAGGCCAATTTTGGGACCTCTCCTTCCAGATTCTAACTCTCTCCTTACTACCTTTTTTACAAGGTGTCTTGTTGACAATGTCAACTTTGAATAACTAACTCCATTAATTACATTTCCATCATGCTCCCTTTTTACATTTAATAAAAATATGGCTTTTCGAATTTCACATTCAATATTAGACTATAAGCCCCCTTAATATTCAAATCATTCCTACCCCCTTACATAATGATGGTCTCTCTCTCTCTCTCTCTCTCTCTCTCTCCTGGGATTCTAGGGTCCTAAGGGTAAGGGAGTTTCAAGTTCTATAGCTCTTTGATAAAATTGTAGGTCCCAAAAATAGTACTTGTCCACTCTCTTAGGACACTAACTAAGGAGGGTCGATCACTCCCTTAGTCATACTACCTGAATACCTAGGTAGTAGAGAGTAATCTTCCCGAGTGTTGTCTCTCTCTCTCTCTCTCTCTCTCTCCTGGGATTGTAGGGTTGTAAGGGTAAATGATTTTTAGGTGCTATAACTCTTTGATAAACTTGTAGGGCCCAACGGTAGTACGTGGCCCACTCTCTTAGGACACTAAATAAGGAGGATCGATCATTCCCTTAGTCATACTACCCCAATACCCAAGTAATAGAGAGTAATCTTCCTGATTGTTGTGTTCGGTGCCACTACAAAAGCAAGAAGGTGATCAAATTATATAAAGTTCGTTTTAGGTTTGTTGGCTTGGTTTTGCAACCAAGCTTAGTGCTATGGGCACCTGCTAACTAGTAGCAACAGTCTCAAATATTAAAGCAAAAACAAATGTACTAAATCTAAACTAAACTAGCATGTTCATTTTTGAATTAAAAAACAAGAACAAGAAATATAAAAAATAATTTTGTATTGAAAATGGGGGAAAGCAAGTGCTTGCAATAATAATACCTCCAAGTGATGAAGATAGTTGAGAAGCTCCAAACTCCAAAGGGTCCTTTCTCCAAGGTTGCTACAATGGCCAAAAGCTCAAGGGAGATTTTGGCAACATGAGGATAGGAATATGGATGGATGTGAAATGAGGAGCCCCTACCAACTTTTTATAGGTTTTGGTGGTGGGGAATACCATTGTGGTTTTATGGAAACCAATGGTATTGACCAACATGGTTTAGGTACTTTTCCCTCCTTTTTTCTTTTTTGAATAAAATTAATATTTTTATTCCCTTTTTAATATTTTTGGAAATTTTGGACCCTTTTTGAGGGTTTTTTATGCTTTTTTAGGAAAAATAATCTTTCTGAGTGGGAAAAGGGGTGTATTAAGGTCTTTTGGTGACCTTTTGTTGGCTTTAGAGGCTCAGATGGTGGAAAAAGTGGACAAATGGGTCATGTGAATAAGGAAATGAGCTAGTGAGCACTTTTTAGGTGTTAACAAGGTTTCCTAGGAGACGTTCAATATACCTAAGGGTATGGGGAAGTGAAATTTGGTATATAAGTGTTGTATGATGCTATACTACTCAAAGGGGTACCATTATAGCTTACAATAGTGTCCAACAAATGTGACTAATTACCAATTGTATTCTTTGCATATATGCTTCCCTAAACATAGGTTTACACACTGAATGAGAGATCATTGTGCTACGTATAGACGTTGGAACACTTCTCTCACCTTAAAAAAATTCTAAAATTTTTAGCTTAGGAAAGTGCTCTGATACTTGATGTTATGTACCTTAATAACATAATTGAAAATTTAGAGCATAAATAACAAAATAAAGCATGATTTCAGTATTAAAGGACATAATTACCACAACAATAGACATTTGTAGATAACAAAATATCACAATAACAATACCTTTATTGATGAAATCAATGTTGACTTGCCTCTTTTAGGGGACAACCTCCAAATGAATCCAAGATCCAATTACAAAATACTTCACAAGGCATCTTGTTTGATTGCTTCAAATCCTATAAACAATTTCTAGTGAAAGAACTTTCTAGTAGGTAGAACCTTCTAGTAAGCCTTTTTAGTGAAGGAACTTTCTAGTAGGTGGAACCTTCTAGTAAGCCTTCTTACAAATATTGCTTTCACACTATATAGAATTTCTAGTAGGTGGAACCTTCCAGTAAGTCTATTTACAAATATTTCTTTCACATTATATCTACTTTATTAGCCTTATTTAATTTAGATGGCCTCAATACATAACAACCCATCTACTAATGGGGTTAGGGTAAGACCCTAACACTCTTACCATAATTCTTTTTGTAAATAAGAGAAGGACCTTTATATTAAACCATCGAAAACAAAAGTACAATGTTTATCCCGATTACAACCTTCAACCTTCCTCGAGGAGGGACTGAACTATAAAATAGAGCTTACATGCTGAGAGTGTCCACAAATTTTTTGATATTGCGGCTAAGGACTGATCTGCTGTCTATTTAAATCACTCTTCCCTTCCGAGCCTAAAAATCATGAGTCTAGATAATAGTTTAAGATTATTGCAAAACAACCCTCATGGGAAAGGTGACCAAAAAATATGAGGCTTATGAGGAGGAGGACCTTTTCATGTTGTTGGTTGTTCTGGGTCGTCATCAATGATTATAGGGGTGTCGTTGGTGTCACTAGTCTCTATTGAAACCCGCACCTTCTTTGTGTTGAGGTGGTATACCATGATGATCATTTTCCTTGCCATAACCTTATTCAATCTTCGTTGATCCTTCATCATTGCACTCTTTTGCTTGAGGCTCACCAAAATTGGGTTTTCCTCTATCAAAAACCTCATTGTTAGTGTTTTGATAACCAAGTGGAGAACCACCAAATTCTCATAGAGTATTACACTTTTCCTTGTACCACCTAGGTTCTGAATCCATTCGGCCAATGGATTAGAGGTGGCTGCATCTTGCAGAGCGAGGGTGATTTGGACCAAATCCTAGGCTTCTCTGTCACCGTTTGATCCATATTCTGTGTCTTCAGGATTGGCCGGAGGAGATGGCGAGCGGGGAATGAAATGTATACCTAGGAAATGACTGAGCTTTGTTAGGTTAACATTGATAATTTTGGTGTCACCTTGGAATTCATCTAGAATCCTCATATTTTCCTTTTGTGCGTCCAAATATTTTCCTTGATCATCCACGATAAGGCAGAGAATAATATTCCCTATCCAGAAGGAGTTGATATCTCGTTCATAAAGGGACTGTCGAGCACGATATTTATTTGGTTCAGTGACCCAGCTTGCTATCGCCTGAAATTCCTCCACATGCTAGAAGATGATGATTTCTTGCCATAATTCAACCTCCCTTCTTTCTATTTTGATCCCGAGGGTCTTTGAGATAAAATTGCTATAAAATTTGGCAAACTCTACTACTCTCAGCTGGTTCGTGGTATATATTTTCCTCTACCACGTTGCATTTGGACGCTCCCACTAAGGCCAAAGTCCCTAGAACATAAGGATAATGTGGAAGGTTGTGGAAAAGAACCTCAACACCCCAAGGTTGAGCCAAATTCACACCAATTCTGAAGCCACTACCATTGAGAGTCTTGATACCCCAACAAATACATAAAAAATATAATATTGTAGAATGAGACCAACTTAACACCCTATGCAACAATAAAACTCAGTCCCCTGAGTCATAAATCCTATATTCAACCTACTAATGATACCCCATGGCTTCAATACCTTGAAGCTGGTAGAGCGATGAAATGTGCAATGCCTAGGAAAGGGTTAATGCAACGTTCCTTCACCAGATGAGAAAATAAATGCTAGTGATATGTGTCATTGCCATCAAAAAAATATATGAGTGGTTAAAAACTTAGGGGGTTGGGTTGAATACATAATTACCATTTTTTAACATATAACCTTCTTCGAACCTAGAGGGTCGATCGGCTAATCGACAAGCTTCTAGGTTCAAGGCTCTTAGAATGTGAAAGAACTATACCTCTTTTATTTCATTCTCTAATATTATGATGATATGTTCATACGAGTATTATCTAATGGAAAGAAGTTGTCCTTTAGATGTTGAATAATGATCAAGGAGTCTTCGAAAACAAGCATGGTCTATATTTTTGAAGCATCTATCATCTTTACTCCATGAAGAATAACATAGGCCTCCACCTAATTGTTTGTTACCATTCCTATTCCTCAAGTAAAGTTGACTTATTGAGCTCGTTTAAGGTCAAATATGACCCCCCTACACCTATCACCCCAAAATTTTTAAGGACATGAGGATGGGATTTTATCCACTTATGTGTTCATGGGCCACAAGAAAATTTAATACAATCTCTCTGGGTGAAATCACACATTTGATCACTAACTCAAGGTCACACCATGTCTCTAGGAAAACCCCTCACGGGAATTGAGGCTCACCCACCAGTGAAAAGAATTTTCCTAGATATTGAAAGTCAACTTTAAAATTAAGTTTTCAAGTTGAAATTTAGTTATATTTTGTGTCTATTATCTTAGAAAGGTTTGAACTAAAAACAATTGCTATTACAAACTCTTGTAATCTAGGGAATTCCATCAATTACCAGTAGTACAATATATTAACATGAAGAAAGAGTCACATACATACACACATTATATAATCATACATAAGAGAGTAAGTGGGACAACAACAACAAGCTCTTATATTAACAGGACCAAAACATAGTGCAATATCGGTGAAGACATGTTATTATGTTATCGACTCTCCAACCTATTTATATTGATTGCAAATAGTTATTCAGTTACTACTGCCTGGTCGGTCGACTAACCGACTGACATCTCTGGGCCAACATATTCCCCACCAACAAAACGATTCTTCGTCCTGAAGAGATCAAGAACATAACTGAAAAATTGGAAGAAAATTGGTAGTCACTACTACTTATGGATGGAACTAGTGGATGTAGTTGATGGATCTGGACTGATGCAAGCATCCACAATACTTGGGCTGATGAAGTGAGTCATCGTTTGAAATCTTCCTAGGTGTGAGAATCCCTCTACATGTCTACACTTAGAGTAGTAAGATCAGAGAGCCGACTGATCTTGTTGGGAATAGACATATGTTTAATGTTGAAAAGATTAGGTCCCAGGAGGAAGTGTTGTTGGTTGGCGGCCAGGAGGATGCGTTCAATCTGAGAATCAATTGGTTCGACTTCTATCTTAACAAGTTGTGCTTGAGTATCCCACTCTGCTTGTTTCTTGTGGAGTTTGGCTAGTCGATTTTGTTCCATTTAAGTTTGTTGTTCCTTTTGATTTGAATAACTATTGCTTATTGAACAGGATTTCTGCTACAATATTGAGTTGTTCTTTAGTCACGTCGGCCTCAGGTTCCTACTCGTTGAGTATATCATCGTCGATATTTTCTCCCGACAGTTCATCGATTTCCATTTTCCCCACCTATTTTGATTTCTTGCTTTGCTTGGGTAAGGGAATGATAGCCAGAGGATTTTCTTCTCCCTTTGGAGGACAAAACATTTGGAGATACAGCCCAGCCTCATAAAATTATTCTTTTTCTCCATCAGTTAGTGGTTCTTGTAGCTCATCTGGTACCTTCCATGACGACTCAGGAATTGAGTGCACAGTATTCGACTAAGCACTAATGTATGAGAAAATATTTTGAACAGATGGATAGTAGTCTAATTCAATTTCATTATCGTCGGTGCCTTGGATGTACTAGAATTTAGTGCAGTCGAGTTCCAGCTGAATGTGGACAGTCGGTGGTAGGCTTCGACAAACTTGCTGCGGGACTCGCCACCTAGAATATTATGTTTTAAGGACTTGAAACCAGTTTTCAAGCCACATTTTGACCATTGCAGGACCCTTGCTGCATCCACGAGGCTGGAAGACCCGGAACTTATGCATAGCTGTTGGGTAGTTGGAAATAAAGGAAGTGTTGCCAATGGGTGTTATTTGGTACATCACCAACCACATTAATAAAGAAGGGTATCGAATCGTCGACCCTGTTTCTTGACAATTTTCGTAAGTCAAACGGACTATCCCTGCTAAATAATCTGTCGAGTTAAATATTTTTGCTTTTTTTGCGACTACTTTTACAGCTTCCAACATATCCAGTCAAATGTCATATGAACGACTTGTGTTGGTTAGACATATTGAAATGATGATATAGACAAACTTATAGTTATTATATTGAATTTTATTGATAACTAGTCCTTTGGAGTTCTTCCCCTGTGTCGTCTTTGTGAACACTTCAACAAATTTTGGATTGACCCGGACTGACACATCAGGTCCTATGGTTGAAATCCCCATGAACCTTCCAATAAGCTCAGCATTGATCTTGACAAGTTGGTCCAGCCATAGCTTCCCATTGTGGTACGACTGACTATAAATTGCACAATTAAGTCTTTCAATTTATTGAAATGGTCCAACAACGGAGCTTGCAAATAGTGTCATATTTTTGCGATATCCAATCTATCATAGGATTAAGTCCATTTATAATTTTGTATGGCAAAATTACGCAGTTCTTTCCAATAGCAGCTCCATTGATGTTCTTTTGTTCTTTCATTGTGAATTTTGAGCAGGCGACCTTTCAGGGGCGAGGTCGAACTATCCTCTACTTCAGGTAAATCCTTCTCGGCGAGTTTCATTGATCTTGTTGTAGCAGTGTTTCTCTTTGGGCCCATTGTATGCGTTGTTTCAGGTAGAGGGGTCAGATTGCTAAGTATGGCCGGAATTGGTGCTAAATGAACCTGCTAGATTTCTTTGCAAAAGTGTTCCCAGTCCTGTTCAAGGTCCGTATTTATAGATTGAGCGTCCATTGTGCATTCAATTATGTTAGGTGAATGCATTAATTACAGATTTTGTGCTAGACAACTTCTTGGCATGTGCGATGAACCTTCCTAGCCACGCTTTGGTCGAATTTCTTCATGCGACCTCCTTCAGGGTCGGTCATGTCAATGCCTATTAGGAGCTGGCTGACTCGTTCTTGAATATTCTTTCGATCGATACTGGGCGCCTTCCATTCGTCGGTCAGTTGTAAGTGTATGTTTCTGGTCCACTCTCCAACTGTGACTTTTCTCATGCTCCTTATTCCAATCTACCGTCATTGTGATGCACTTAATTTCGTCCAACCCTCCATGCTTTAGTGCCTTTTTATACAATTTTTTTCTTTGGGTGCAAGTTAGTTTTTTAATAACTACCTTCTTCTTGACTAATGTAATTAAGCTTAAAATAGCTGATATTATGTCGTCCCGGTCATTGTTCTCAATAATACAAAGATTTGTTAGTCCTTTAGTTATTTCCTTGAGTAGTATTGATATCTTCTTGTTGCACATATGTGTCCCTCTGTCGCTAATAAGAGTGGGGGGGAATCTGAACCTTGTGACGATATTCTCATATATGAATTTTACAGCTACTTCACTAGAACATGCTTCTACAGCTTCAACTTCCGCCCATTTAGTAACATATTCAACTGTTGTGATAATGTATCTAGCTCCCGTTCGTTGGCGAGGTACTGGAAATGGCCCAATAGAGTCGATAGTCCATATTTCAAATGTTAAACTGGGATTAATAGGCATTAATGACATTTCATTCTTTGGTAGTAGTTGGCCTAGCCGTTGACACTTGTCACATTTATTTACCTGATTTATGTAGTCTTTATGCAATGTCAACCACCATAGACCAAACTGTAAAATTTTCCCCACAGCCATATTGACATGGTAGTGCCCTCCAGCAGTCCATTATGAGATTCGTCGATGATATATTGACGTTCATGTTCTAATACGCACTGTCTCAGTACTTCGTTAGGTCCAATATTATACAAAAATCCATTCATTAAAGTATATGGGGCAGCCTTTATTGCAAGTATCTTCTTTTTCCTTTTTGGCATTCCTTCAAGAGATAGACCTTGCTCAAGAAAATATGCTATATCCTGCAGTTTTGTCGGTACGACTTCAAATTTAAATAAATGGGTGTCAGGAAACTTGTTATCAATTCCGTCGGGTTCCTACCCTATTTCAACTCGTGCCAGATGATCGGTTAACGTCCCTTTATTCAGTCCTTTGAAGTCAACACATATTCATAATTTTGTTGGATCATGTTTCTTGATATGGCAGACTGGGTCTTGACGTTGCATAAATTTAGGTATCATAACTTGCGCTATCATATTATTTCCTCCAAATCATTCAATAAAGTTTGTAGAAGCAGTAGTCCAAGTCTGAAGGCAATATTTATGCATGACCCACCATCTTGCTTCTTGTGCAATATGTGTTTCGACTAGAGTCTACAGTCAACCTTTATCACCGAAAGTTAGAGATACTTCCTCGATGTAATCAGTCAGGGATTCTCATTCTTTATATAGAAGAGGTGGAATGCTTGGCGGTTCCTTCTTTGCTGGAATGATAGCCATATATTTTCTTATTTTCCTCTCAAAGGTTTGTGGGGTGACTGATATAGGGAAGCATTGATGTGTTCTTTTTTTGGGAATGACCTCAACAAACCAACAGTCACGAGCTTGTGCTTCATAATTTTCAATTTTCCAATCATACAGTTCTGAGTCAGAATTGTACTCGACAGACAAAGGATTCCCCAGTTGTAGTTCTCCACGATTATTGGGTTTGATGAAGTCTTCATTGTTATGGACTATCTGATATAGATGTCGGATATCTTCATCATGATTGTCAGGTTCAACCCAGGGATTTCCTTGGGATGGATTGATACGTACAATTAATTTCTTTCCATCTCCTTCGAGTTTAATCCTTTCTTTTACCAATGAGATGGATGCTTTAATTTTTTGTCCCCAAGGTCGTTCGACTAGTGTTGGAAAATATTTGGCCCCTTCGTGTGGGTCAATAATTTCAAAGTCGATATGTGTTCTAATACCCATAATTGATGTTTTTACATTTATCCATACGACAATAGGTTCAATTAGTCCTTGGTCGGCTAATTTGAGATATATCTCTGATTCTTCAAGTCATGGCTGACCAATACTTTCCCATGTCGATCTGGTCATTATATTTGCCTGCGGTCCAAAGTCGAGGAAGACTTGTGTAATGCAGAATCCAATGAATTCCAGATCAACAAGGGGGTCCATATAAGTTTTTTCTTTATGGTTCATACTGCATAACATTTAGTGATATTTTCATTTTGAGCATTATTTTTGATGAGATGCATTAAGTCAATCAAACGTGCCACAAATTCTTCTTTTGTTAGGAGGTGGAGTAAGTCATTAAGCATTTTAGTCTTATGTTCTTCCTTACTTTCTGCATATGCAATTTGTGAAAATATTTTGATGCATTTTTAAATATTTCTTTTTGCTTCAACGAATTAGGATATTCTTCTTGCTTATTTTGCATTCATGTGACCTGAGGGTTATCCCTTCTAGTTTTTGTGCCTTGTCTAGTGATTATATGCGAATATTTAGTATTGCAAGCTTCATTCTTGGAGACACAAGATAAAATTTTAACATTTTTTATTTTATTAAGAGCATCTAACATTATGGGGCACTCTTCGAGATTGTGCTCCCCAACTCCACACTTCGTACAAAATTTAAGTCTGTCGTGTCCTTCCATGGACAATCAAGACTTAAATGATCTTCATTGAAACATACATAGAAGTGCGGTCGACTTCGACCCGGTGGTCGGTATACTTGATTATTGTTGTTTCTTCCTCGACCATTGTATCCTCCTCATCGGTTGTTACCATTGCTACGGTGGTCGTTATTACGATTGTTCCAACCTCTTTGATCAATTGTCTACGTTTGGTAGACTGTGTGGTGATTTTCTTTGGTCTTTAAATAATATATACATTCCGTTGTCATATGTTGCGTCGTTCAAAAAATTCCACACCACTTTGTCTTGAAATTGTCAGTATTATATGGACAATCTGTAGTCGAATGTGGCTCAAATATTTCACATATGTCGCAGAAGTAAGTCATTTGTACCGTCTGGAAATTCTCTGGATTTCTTTCTATTGGGAATATATTCAATCTTTCTTCAGGTATTCTCATGTCACTTTGATGAACATTGTAATTATTGTGGTAAATTCTCCTATCATCATATGGGTAGACGTATTTAGTGTGTTCTTCATTAGAGAATTTGGTGCACCATAGGTCATTATTTCACAGATTCAAGTGTTGCATTGATTTTTCCATTCTATCGAGTCTATCTTCCAGTTGTGTATTGATGGTGGAAATCAAATAATTTGAGTTCGATTCAATTCTTAGGGATTTCTTTAGGACATCTTCGTAAGACGAATAATCGTGCATTAGCAGTGGAGTTCTAATTTTTTCAAGCATTCCTTTGACAAAAAATTGAATTACTACAACAAGGTCCATCTTGGCTGGAACTTGACTTAGAATATATTTAAAAATTCTATCATATTCATGGAAATATTCTCCTAGCCTTTGTTTAATTTTCTTCAGATTGTGTCTCGCCAAATGCTTCGTGTCGTCAACTTTGAAGTGGTCTAAGAAAGCATCTCTTATTTGCTACTTTGTTTTTGGATCTTCTTTCAAAAATTTCATATACCATGTAAGCGTCTGTTTCCGAGGCCTCTTGCAAATTGTGTAATTTGTTGATTCTCATCATCAATAAGGTTAGCTTACCATGAGGATTCACACAAAAACCAATGCTTCTTAGGATCACCACCCCCTTAAAAAATAAGAGTATTTACTGGAAGACGCACAACCATATTGCTACTTTTATGAGTTTTAGGACTTACTGACTGATTGTTAAAATGACTTACTATTGGATGACTACTGGTGACTTCTGGTGGATGTGACTGCTGCCATGACAAACATATTTCTTCTACAGATGCCTCTATGTTAGGTCAAAGCTGTGACAAGTTGGCTGGTTCTATTAATAATGTTGCTGGAAGGGGGTGTACTTTGATGTGTTCTGAATAAAATAAATTAAAAGAGTGTCTTCCGAACTCAGGTGTGAATGTAATGCAGTTACCCCATTCTGGCCATTAGATCATAAATCTATCTACAATTCTTCCACATTGGTCTAGTCGATTCCATATACTAGTATCGCTGGGTTGTAATCCCATGCCACACTCGACTATTTATTTAAGTTCAACCCAATCATCATTATAATAGGTACAAAAATGACGGGGGTTGAAGCATCCAGGATTGTGATAGACAAAGTCTGGGGGGTCAACACCATTGATTTTGACCACTCTTCCACTATCGATGCCTCACCTTCTTCTTCAACTGGTCGAATTTCCCTCGAATCAGGTAGGACATTTGGACGCTCGACCATTTATTTTGACTTCTTCATACTTCTCTTATTGTGTAACGGATTGGAAATCTCCCTCAACTGCTCTTGTTTTCTGTATCTTTTTTCTCTTTCTATTCTCTGTATATATGTTGTTTGCTTGTGGATGACTATACATTTGTTTCATCGCAACATACTTGACTTTTTACAAGCCTTCATTCTTTCGTCGACTAACCTTAGGATTGTTTATTCAGAACACATCTTCAGTGACCCCCCCATTTTTCGAGCCGACTCTTATTGGTCGATGAATGTGATGTCGACAATGGTCGTCATTTGTTTAGGAAATACTCCCACTATCGTTTGTTGATGAACCACACCCACTCTTTTTATTTCTTTTCCCAATGCATCTCCGCGTGCTCTTCTAATGGAGGTCGAGGTTCAACTATGTGTCGGACGCCGTTATCAATAAAATTTTTGTATAACAAGCTTGGCACTGAGCATAAAATTCCTTCGTGGACATCAGTGTAAAACTTACGTTGGAATTTATCAGTAGATACTCTTTCCTCAATGGTTTGTTCTTCACAAAAGTCTTCGCATATTTTTTTGAACCATTCATTAAAGTTTTTCCTTCCTTCGTTATAGATTTTTCACATTAATATATTTTCATTATGGACGTCCAATTTGGTCATGAACATCGATAAAAAACTTCTTTATCTCACATGGAATAGTCTCTATGAATTTTTCACGGGCTTCAATGAAGAATTTCTCCCTTGCCTGCGCTAATTTTAGCTTGTTCCGTCTTGCATAATTTTGAACATAGTTTGATACTTTCTTGTCCCACCACTCTTGAATCTCTCTTTCAGTTATCATTTATGCATCTTCCTCATTTCTTCACAATTGTGTACTACCGACAATAGAACCAATGTTGTAATCTAGAGAATTGCATCAATCACGAGTAGTACAATATATTAACATGAAGAAAGAGTCACATACATACACACATTATATAATCATACATAAGAGAGTAAGTGGGACAGCAACAACAAGCTCTTGTATTAACATGACCAAAATAGAGTACAATATCGGTGCATAGATGCTATTATGTTATAAGTTCTCCAACTTATTTATATTGATTACAAACAATTATTCAGTTACAACTTCCTGGTCGGTCGGCTAACCAACCGACGGCTTTGGGCCGACCATAGTTAGAGGAGGAACTAGTCGGTCGGTCGGCTAGGCTTCTTCAACACAACATTCAAGCAGAGGGACTACATTGGAAACATACACATAACCAACTACACCAAATATTGGAAAGGGATGTTCGATTCATGCTATTCATGTAGTTAATAAGTATTTATACAAAGGAGAGATGGTTGGAGTAGTTACATACGCTCCAACTGCTCTTTGTTAGAATACATTAACATAACTAATGATGATAACTAGAGGCCCGAAGGATCCTCTTCAACATCTCCCCCATGAACAAAAATCTTCTTCGTCTCGAAGAGAACAAAGCCGTGCAACAACATCCTGGGCCCCTGCTCCTGCCGAATTAGTCCTCATTGTGCATCAACCATGCATACCGTACTGCATAGGTAACTCAGTCGCAACAACTGCCAACTTGATAGGAAGATGTATTTATAAAAATATCCACCGTGACTCGTTACTCTTTAGCCTTTGGTCTTCAATCTAGGAGCAGTCAGTCGAAGTCTCACCCTCTCACTAAGGTGGTCGACTACCTTCATCGCAAGTAGGTATTTTAGTTTAAATCCTCACCTGTTCTTCATCTGGATGACCTTTTATTGACTAAGGCTTGGGCCTTTTGGCTCTTTGACTTTCTATACCATCTCTCTGCCTTTTAGCTTCCGAGGTCACAACCCAGGAATTGTTCTGCAATTCGACAACAGGGGGGTTGATAAGTTCATGTGTTGTATGCATCATCATATTTATCTTTAATCTCTCTTTATGTGTGGTGTAAAATATCTTCTGCTTGAATGTGATCTTCATTGACTTTTTTTATCATGAGAGTGCCTGTAAAAATGTGTATGCTCGGTACATGTTTTATTGATCATGGTCGAGACCAACTACTTGTGGTTTGAATGACTTGACTCGAGTTGAATATACTGATAGATAAAGGTCAGCTGGAGACCGACTTCATTTACAAAAGTGGAAGGGATCACCTGCCTCAAAGGAGACTCACTTTTCATCCCCTCCTCGACTGCAAAATTTTAAATAGCATCACTTTAGGAGCCAATGACTCAATCGATGCAAATACAATTAAATTTCAACTATGACAACTATCAAAATGACTTCACTCACAAATTACATCAACTATATTTGTATTGACATATCAACCAAATAAAACACCGACCATATGTTAGCATCGACCATTAAAAAAAAACAAATCCGACCACATTATAGTTTCTTTCTCAACTTACAAATGTTATCGACCATTTAAAGATTCGACCAATTTACATTATCGACTATGTCGACTGGATAAATTCCAATAATTTTAATATCGAATGTCGTTGATCATACTATGGCTCAACCATATTTTATCTCGACTTAGAGTTCCAACCTACTAATTTTAAGTGCCCAACCGAAATAAGAGCCAACTTCAAAAATTGACTCATGGACCAAAATTATACAAATATACATATCAACCAACTTAAGAGTAGACCAACATAGCAAATAAACTTCTACCACCCACTTGTTGCAATCGGACATGCTCTCCTCGATGGTGGTCAATGCATGTCATGGCTAAGGGTTCAACGTCCATGATAGTTGACATAAGTGAATGGTTCACGGAGTCGGCTGCCCTACAGTCGACTGTTGGGCGAGCTTACATGCTGTTGGATGCTGATCGATGCATTAGTTGGAATACATGTAAACCTTGATCGATGAACCGACTGAGTTCCCAACAGACGAGTAGTATGGATATACCATATCTTGGTCTGTGACCAATGTGGAAATTGATGGATACCTTCGCATTGTAAAGAATGAATTTATTGATGGCAATATTTTCTAAACTTGCTGATGTATACAAGAAATTGAAACAAAGAGTATAAGTTGAAATAGATATTAGCAAGTTTATTGCCTACAATTACTTTATATAAATTTGAAAAAGATAAGCGACTTACTCTTTATCATGCACCTTTTTTTCTATTTATTTGGAGTAGCTCCCC
Organism: Larix kaempferi; assembly: GCA_027924585.1. Lineage (NCBI taxonomy): Eukaryota > Viridiplantae > Streptophyta > Pinopsida > Pinales > Pinaceae > Larix > Larix kaempferi. The sequence goes on along the minus strand of BSBM01000926.1, from coordinate 88,711 downwards.
TTCCCTTTTGTCCTCATCCCATTAGTTGGTGCAAACCATTGGGCCTAGTGTGTCATTGAGTTGCGTGATGTACTTATTAGCACAATAGAATGACTTTTATACTATGTACCCCTCTGCCATAGATCCCTAAATTTTTTCCCTTTATTAAACAAATCCCTTCAATTTTCTCATGTACCTCTCTAAGAAGAACATCCAATGATATGAAATCACCTCAACTAATTCAACCTTGTCAAGTAGGTGAATTAGAAGATGAACCTACAAGTCCATGAAAATTGTGGATAGTTCCTTCTCAAACATACAAACAATCTCAACAATCTTTCGAGACCACCATGGAATGTTCAACTGGATATAAATATCCTTTGATGTGATCCAACATACAAATGCAATTAATTTTGGATATGGAAAGATGTATGTCTTGGGGGAAGTCATGGTTCACATACCCATAGGAGCAAAGCATAACAACACTAGAAAATAAACACATACAAAATTAATTGCCATAAAATTGTGAGTGCATAGTATATTATAATGTACATCGTAAAAAAAGAAGCATGTATTTGGCATACATACCCTTAGAAGGTTCAAATGGTCATGTTATTTAAACTCTAACAAATGTTCTTCTACAGTGAAGTAGCATAATAGATTCAACCCATATAAAAAATGCATGTTCACGCCCAATATAACATCCTTCGCTAAAGAAAGATCATCTTTATTCAAATTCCATGGGACATCACCTTCTTTAAAAGACCAAGAGGTACCAACCTCTCCTCTACTTTCATTTCTTGGCCAATGTTTCTTTTTATTATTTGAATAAATAAGATCTCTCCTAACACCTAATGTGTTGATTTTTTTTAATGATATGTGCCTCCATAAAGAAGATTGAAATATTTTTAAATATATGCATGGGATCTAGTAAGTGGGCAATCTTAAGATTCTTTGAATATCGAATATCATAAAATACTATTTTTCTTTTCATCCCCATGGAAATTTTCTCAACATAGGTGTCAAAATATTTAGGATCATCAAACATAGTTTCTCCATTTGAATCAAATAATTCTACATTCCCCCTCCTTATGTTTTTCATATTCCCTAAGCCAGTCAACCAATGCCATTATTTCAGTTCTCTAGGTTCTCTTTAGTTTACCATTGAAATCGAATTCCAACCTTTAATAAAGGTGGAATTCTAGGAGGAATACCCTTGAGAAATCATGCACTAGATTTCATAGGTGGTTGGACCACTTAGGTTTTATAGAACGTCCACAACATTTACATCCTATCATGTCCCCATATTTTTCATGGTTTAAGAATTTCCTAAGGATAAATTTGAAGGTAAAATGATGGGAAAAATGACCACAAGATGACCCCAATTCAAATTAATGAAGCAGGGAGAAAAAATAATTAATTGGAGAAAATAGCCAGTAAATATTCAAATCCCAAAATAAGTATGTGAAGAACCTGCAACAATTAATTAATGAAAATACATGAGATAGCAGAAATAATAGAACTCTCCAAGGAAAAAGAAATAATAGAACTCATAATCACTTTTATTGATCGCATGCCACTTCGAGGGGGCAACCCCCTTTGAGCAAGCTCAATACAAATAACTTCATGGTACCTTCATTGGTCTCAACACAAACTTATATACTAAGTATAGGCACCAATACATGGGTCAATACCATGTGTCAATACAAACCATGGGCCAATACAAACTATTGATCAACAATTACTACAGGACGACTTACAAAGCATATGCGTCCAACAACAATAATACAAACTATGGATCAACAAATAATATGGGACGACTTACAAAGCATATGTGTCCAACAACAATATACTAACAAAGTAAATAGAAGGGTTGACATGGGTTCCTAACATCCCCTCTCCCTTAGAAAAAGCTTTGTCCTCAAAGCTTTAGATGTGGAAATGGATGCAGAATTTGAAGGAGTGGTTTCCCTGTAGCATCCTCGGGTTGCATTTTGGGCCACTGGTGCCTTTTGAGTTTCAGGAGGATTGCTTGGAAGGCTGTAGACAAAGAAGAACCATATCAACTGCGTGAAAAGTGCATTCTGAACAATGCTGATCGGCTTGTTGTTTCAGTCGAATTCTTTCCATGTGAAGATTGTCCTACAGAATGAGAAGAATCTGATCGCGGTTTCGAAGAACCGAGTCAATTTCCTGAACTGGGGAGCTGCTGAGGGTGTATGGAAGAAGAACTGGCGGTGCCTGTCCATATACTGCTTCATATGGTGTCCTTTTAGATGTGGTATTGTACCATTGGAGCACTTCTAGGAAATCCATAGAAATAGTTGTCCAAATCTGTGTAGGGATGGGCAAGGGTTCGAGCAGTCCCGAAAGGAGTGTCGTTTCACCCTTGTTGACCTGGCAAGTATCACACTCAACCACCATTTGTTGAATTGTCATTTTCAGTCCCTTCCAAAAGAAGTTACATTGTTCCCGGTCATACGTTTTGAGGAACCCAGAGAGCCTTGTCGATGAAGAAGCATGGAGTTCATAGAAGAGATAGCCATGTTGAACAGATTGTAACCAATTTGGAACAAGCAGAGAAATAGCTGTAAGAGAAATTGGGTCATCAAATGTGCGAGAAGGAGCATATGCCAACATATTGTTCTTACCCTTCTTGTAAGTGATCACATAGTCATAACCCATGAGTTGGAGAACCCATTTTAGGTGTGTTGGGGAGGAGACCCGTTGTTCCAGGAAATTTTCCAGACTCTGGAGATCAGTCTTGATGCAGAAATAATTCCCAATAGGGATGGCTGCCACTTCGGTACTGCATGCAAAATAGCCATCATTTCCTACTGAGATGTAGATGCGGCTAAATGCTTACCGAAAAGGTCTCTTGAAGGCGGTAAGCCCACTGGTGCAACAAAGACACCTGCATATCTATCCAAGGAAGTAGTGGAGACTGTTGATGGGTGCATCCGAATGGAATGGAGCCGAGCGATGACACCATGCGAATTCTTCTTAAGGATATTTTCTAGGCGATGTGAACTGATGATGCGGAGAGACCCTGGTTGTAAGCCCGTAAATTTGTGTTGTGTCCCATTGATTGAAAACTGCATCCAAAGTTCAACAAAATCCCATAAGATGGGGCCAAGTGTGTGTAACCATTGAATGCCCAAAACCACATCACATCCACCTAAGGACAAGGAAAACATGTCAGAGCACAGGTTATAATCTTCCAGAGAGATACGCACATTGTGACACTTTCCCTTGCAAGGTAAGGTGCCCCCATTGACAACCATGACTTCAAAGTTGGAGCAAGGATGGACAAAACAATCAGTCTGTTTGGCGATCAAGGGGTCAATGAAGTTATGAGTGCTACCAGAATCAATGAGTATTGTAAGAGGAAGCTTCTTGAAGTAACCCTTGAACCGCATTGTTTGTGGGGTGGTGATTCCAGCTAAAGCATGAAGAGATATCTATGGGTGGTTGTCCTGAGATGGAGGGTCAATAGGAGGCGCCTGAATGTCAACCAGATCATCCAGTGTATTTGGAGCTTCTTCACCAACTTCAGAGGCAGGCGGAGAATCCACATCCAAGAGATAGAGCTTTGGCTAAACACATCTATGTCCCCGAGTGAATTTCTCATCACAATTATAACAAAGCCCTTTTTCTCTGCATGCCTGCATCTTTGTTTCAAACAAATGCTTGATAGGAGTTGGTCGAGGAGTTGGCGGGATGGGAGGTTGTTGAGAACCCATATTTCGAAAGGGGACAAAAGTGGGTTTGGAGCACTGTTGGGCTGCAATCTTGTCTTCTGCCAACTTAGCCAACCCTAGGGCTTCCATCATTGTGTTGGGATAGAACATTTTAACCTACGAGCAGATTTCATCCTTAAGACCACTGATAAAACAACTCCTGTAGAATTCATCAGACAATCCTTCTGTGTGATTGGCTAGTTTCTCAAATTCTGTCTGATACTCTCTCACAGTGCCAATTTGGTGAAGTTTAGTGAGGACTCCTGTGAAGTCATCAAAAGCACTAGGACCAAATCGTTGCAAAAGGAGTTGGCAAAAATCTGGCCATTTTGGCTCTTCATGAGGCTTGATGTACCAACGGTACCATTGAAGAGCTCCCTGTTCCAAATGAAATGATGCAAGTGGAACTTTGGTGACATCAAAAGTATTATGAAGACTGAAATACTGTTATGCATGATAGATCCATCTAGTCGGATCAGTACCATTGAAGCGAGGAAAATCAAGCTTCGGACCACGGAAATTGATGGAAGAAGAGAACCCATTGTTTAATGAAGACTCAGACTGTCGTTTGTTGTTCATGGCTGAATGCTCAAGATGGAGGTCGAGAAATTTTTCATCCATATCCTGGAGTTTGGTTTGGATGGCTGCAAGTGCTTCCTCCATGGTTTTGCTCCTGCGCGGGTGACAACCATAACCAGGAGTTTTTTTTTTTGGAATGGGTAGAAAAACACAAACATAACCTTATTTAGTAAAGGGAAATTTGGATTTGGGAAAAAATTTGATGGGTAATTGGGGTTTGACGAGGTTTTGGACACTTTCAAATGGATAGGGAAGCATAAAATGAGGATTTCAGAAGCGGGGTGAAAGAATGGGAAAATTTGTCAGAGAGGGACAAAGAAGCAGAAATAGGGAATGAACACGGTGGCAAAAGTTGAAGGCGATTGGGTGAAAATTAAAGAAGTTATGGCAAACCCTAAAAATAGACAAATGTAGGATTTTTGGCTTTGGGAAGTGGAATTTGGGATAGGGTCCTCATGAATGAAAGATGTAGAATGGGATTACAGGGGTGTCAGGGAAGTTTCAAGGGAAACAGAGTGAAAACAAAGGAGCTATGGCGCAGAAGGGATCAGAAACATATGGATCAACAACGACGCGGAAGTGATCGACAATAGATGGATCTGAAATGACACCAAATGGATCGAAAATGGCTGGATATGAAACGACTTTCAGAATAGATCTGAAATGGCTGGATCTGGAATGACTTTCAGAATAAATATGAAACGACTGGATCTGAAATGGCTCAGAATGGATCTGAAACGACGCGGAAGTGATTGGCAACAGTTCAATTGAAAATAGATATGGACCCCAGGTATGTTCAGCTTCTTAACAGTTCAGGGGTTTCACACGGCCACCAATGTTGTCTGATGGATTGCGTATTGGGGCAGTACCCCTCACTCCATAGCTCAGGTAAAATTGATAACTGCTTTGCCACAAACGACAGCTCTTGGTTTACCTCACGGGTGGGAACTAGTCAATCAGGTAGGGGTCGTTGCCCTTTTCGCTGGCAGGTCCTCTCAATGGGCCAGCTACTTTGGGGTTCCTGTGGTACTCCTCACAATGAGTTTTAGGGCTTATGCCCAAGTACTTCCCACAGTTAAGCGGATAGGGATTATTCCCAGATCCAAACTTGCAATAGATGCGAAAATTGTTTTTTGGCAAAAATTCCACCCAACGAGCCCAAGAAAGTGCTCTGATACCAGATGTGAAGAACCTGCAACAATTAATTAATGAAAATACATGAGATAGCAGAAATAACAGAACTCAAAATCACTTTTATTGATTGCAGGCCACTTTGAGGGGGCAACCTCCTTTGAGCAAGTTCAATACAAATAACTTCATGGTACCTTCATTGGTCTCGACACAAACTTATATACTAAGTCTAGGCGCCAATACCATGGGTCAATACCATGTGTCAATACAAACCATGGGCCAATACAAACCATGGATCAACAATTACTACGGGATGAATTACAAAGCATATGCGTCCAACAACAATAATACAAACTATGGATCAACAAATACTACGGGATGATTTACAAAGCATATGCGTCCAACAACAATATACTAACAAAGTAAATAGAAGGGTTGACATGGGTTCCTAACAAATTATTAACTAATTAATTCATTAAATGGAGAAATAATGGGTCAAAGGAGCCCCGAGGAGGTTGTTAATGAAGATAACGTTGTTACAAATGTGGACAAACTGAAAAATTTCAAAAAGGTGAGCACACTTGATGAATTTATTGAAGAAATGGTTAAATGATCATTTTGCAACTAGTGGGGTTCCATAAAACTGGGGATTTCTCCCTAAGGATCCCTAGAGAATTAATTGAGAAATTATGACCACCACTTGATGGATCTATACCAAATATAAGTGTCCACAAAAGGAATTTCGAATTGGATTCTCACAGTCAAAGATATTTAATAAAAAGTTGGTTAAGGAAGTTAGTGGTGGAAATGAATAAGCAGGAAGTGGTCCAAGGAAGTTAGAAGGTGCATTCATGTGGTCAAACTTAGTTAGATTTGGTGGAGGAAGTTATAAGGGTTCATTTATGAAGGCCGATTTGGTTGGAGGGAAAACTCATGAAGGTGGTGGAGCTATTATGGGCCACTAATTAACCAGTCCATAGTTTTGGGACGTCCATGGTATTGTTCCATGGTATTGGAGACCTCTCAAGCTTAAAAGGAGAAGAAAGGAGCACTAGCAAGGGTTTTTGATGAAATTTTATTGTATTGGAGTTGCTTAGGCTTCTCTTTGCTTGGGTGATGCTCCCCTTGCATACCAATAGGGTGATGGGCCCCTCATTTCTAGTTGGGTGATGTTCCCCTTCTAACACTGTATTGCCAATTGAGTGGATATTTCCCATTCAAATGGCCATAGAGGAGTTGGGAACCCTGTCCTTCTCATAGATGTTAACTGCTGTTCACATTATCATCTATGCACTCTCACAATTTTGCTTCATAATAAAGGATTTAATGATCTCTTGCTCCCATTGGTTATTGTTTTGATGCAATGGTTAGATGTGTATATCATGAGATGAATATATGTCACTAATGTGTTGTGGAAGTTGTACTGGATGGTTTTGGATATTTTTGCAGACATTATACATGCATATTTTACATATTATAAGTCCAATATTCATATTCTATCTTCCCTCCTTATACACCAATTCTCCCTTGCTCTTTCACTAGTTAATTTGACTAGTCTTCACTGTTTTGGTTGTATCTTGAGTTATTTATATCCAAATAGAAATATGAAAACTATTGAATGTATCTAATACCCAGGGTGACCCGTCCCAAGTGGAAAATATAACATTCGTTTTCCCTAGGTACTTTTAAGTCGGGTTGAAAATTGCCTTCACGAGCTGTCCACAAAATCTACCTAGTCTCCACTATTTTGATCATATCTTGAGCTCCCGAACTCCAAATGAATATATGTATGTTTCTACAGGTAGGGAATATAATATAGTATCCATTACAAGCCTTAATTTCATAAATTTGGCATACCTAGTGTGACTTGAAACTGTTTGTAAATATCCTAACTGCATAGTCCCGAATCGAGAAATATCACTTCCAGAGATCACCCCAGAGAGATTCATAACACTCTTGACCTGGATCAAAGAGCATCTACTGATGTATGCTCAAGCTTTCATGAGGCACCTATTGATGGGTGTCTAAGTCAATGTGTCGTACTTACTGTTGAGTGCCCAATATTTGGAGGAGCATATACTGATGGATGTTGTGATGAGATACCTACTAATGGGTATCAAGGTGAGGTACATGCTGATGGGTGCCTAAGAGTTGAGGTGGTTCCTATTGAAGGGTACCAAGATTGCATGGAAACATATACTAATGGATGTCCATCCCTCTATATTGGTGACATAGAAATCAGCCTTGATGAGGTTTCTGCAAGTCCCAACTCCATTGAGCACGAAGAAGAATATCTTCTAGAAGCAAAATATGAACCAAGATAATCTTCCTAGTCACCACTTGAGCTTCCATGTGAAGTTGATCCCAAGAAAAAAGAAGAAGAAGAGGTTCACTCTCATGAACCATCCTTCATTGAAGGGTCTTTGAATATGAGTGAAAGGAATATCTATAAGGCCCTTATCATACTCCATGACACTCAAGCATTGGTGCTAAATTCTTGTTGGAGAGTTTCTTCATTGGAGGAGCCATCCTTCCTTGAAGACATGTAGAAGATTCAAAGAGAAATGTGCAACATCAAACGTAATTTCATGTCTTTAATTTTTGATAGAAACAATGTGGCTGAGCTTAATGAATGGTTACATGAGGCATACTTGAAGAATAATGAGGATATTCATAAGCTCAAAATTCAAAATGAACAACTTCTTGATAGGTTGCAATATACTTTTTCTTCCTCCTGTGTTTTAGATTGTCATATGGTAGATTGCTTGGAGGATTATCATGAATGTTGGATCATGAGAAACATGGTGATTTGCATGTGCTTTATGTGTTTGAATATCAGCTTGATGAGAGCCAAACACTTTTTTTGGTGGAAGAGGAACTTGAGTTTCCTCTTGATGATGGCTATGCACTTTTTGAAGAAGTGCATGATTCCACTACCTTGGAACCAACCTATGAGGAAAGTTTCACACTCTTGATGGAGGTGCATGATCCTACCCATATGGAGCTTCCACATGATGAAAATTTGAAACTTTCTGATAATTTGGGCGAGTTGGTTCATTCTCCTACATCCTACACTTCCACATTTTGCAGCATTCATCCTAATGAAGTATGGGTGAAAGGTTTATTTTTGATGGTGCCACATGAGGAGTATGAAAATCCTATCTCTCCTTTTGATGATGACATGACCAAATCACCTTTTTCTTTACATTTGCAGCAGCATCCTTTGTTGCCTTATGATGATACACATATTCATGGATGCACATACGGTACTCCTTTGAGCCCCTTGAAGGCTCATTGTTCTCTTTGCTCCTTACTTGGTTCATATTTTGGTGGAGGTTCTTCATTCACTTCTTGAATGAAATAACACATGGCCGATTATTTTGAAGCATCTTACATTCTTTTGGAGCAACATTATAGGGCATGGTATCCTCATCTATGTCATTGGAGCATATTTGATATGATACTTGATGCTTGTGTGTATGGAGCACATGATGGTCTACTTGCTTGGACAAACAAGCACTTGAAGAGCCACCATGATATTCATGCTTATTTTTGTGATGGCATATTGTTGTATCTCCCTATGTTTCATGATGATCTTGTTATATTCTATGATGACATATCTTTCTATGTACTTATGATGTATGGGAGAATGCATATTCAAACTTGGGATCTTGGCATATCTCCCCAATGATGTATATTGTTGTATCTCCCTATGTTTCATGATGATCTTGTTATATTCTATGATGACATATCTTTCTATGTACTTATGATGTATGGGAGAATGCATATTCAAACTTGGGATCTTGGCATATCTCCCCAATGATATTCATGCTTATTTTTGTGATGGCATATTGTTGTATCTCCCTATGTTTCATGATGATCTTGTTATATTCTATGATGACATATCTTTCTATGTACTTATGATGTATGGGAGAATGCATATTCAAACTTGGGATCTTGGCATATCTCCCCAATGATGTATTATTTTGTATCACTCTATGTATTGATGGAATGTGCTAGCTTTGGGATCCTGGCATTCCACACCTTGATAAATTGCATTGGAGGATCTTGTGCATCCCACACTTGGTATATTTTCTTGCATTAGCACTACTAATTGACAGAGTGCGCAATCATTGTGATCCTGGCACCCATACTTGATTGATTTGATTATGATGACATTGTGCACTAGAAGAGTGCGCCGGCAGTGGGTGGGACCTTGGTATATTCATGCATTATATTCATCTCACTTGGATTATTGTTGGGGTCATTATCTTGATGAAGCAAGCCTCTTTTCATGAGTTCATATTTGCAACATATGGTGGTGTTTTCCTACATGGAAAAAAATTTCATGTATGGAATTATGACATTTTTGCAAGGTGTTCATAGTGCTTCCATGAGATTCCTAATGCAAGTTTTCCATATTTCATATGAGGATATATTCTACACCTTGTATTTCTGAGGATCATTTGGGATCCTGGTATTTGTACTTAGTCTCCATCCTAAGTGCATGCTCATATGGTGGTGCATATGGAGCTATGCTTTGAGAGGATGACTCTCAAGGTGTAGTGGGGATATTTCAGAGATGCAACATTGGCACATTTCCCATGTTCACAATTTTCCTTTTTTGTTGATTATGGGTGAGTTATTTCCCTTATTGATGTTTGATGGAGAGTCTCCATATTAGTGGTTTGCAGGTGCATGCCTTTGTACATGTAAGTTATCACTTCCCGTTGATGTATGGCCCATGGTGTAGTTGGAAGTGGTGGTGGAAGGCATTGATGATGTGATGGTATTTCCCTACAGTTTCTTCATTGCTTGAGGACAAGCAAATTTGGGAGGGGAGGACTGTCATATCCCCATATTTTTCATGGTTTAAAAATTTCCTAAGGATAAATTTGAAGGTAAAATTATGGGCAAAATGACCACAAGATGATCCCAATTCAAATTAATGAAGTGTGGAGAAAAAATAATTAATTGGGTTTAATTGGAGAAAATAGCCAGTAAATATTCAAAGTCCAAATTAATAATTATTGGCTAATTAATTCATTAAATGGAGAGATAATGGGTCAAAGGAGCCCCCAGGAGGTTGTTAATGAAGATAAGGTTGTTACAAATGTGGACAAACCCAAAAAGTTCAAAAAGGTGAATGGATTTATTGATGAAATGGTAAAATGATCATTTTTGAAACTAGTGGGGTTCCATAAAACTGAAGATTGCTCCCTAAGGTGTCGTACAGCATTAATTGAGCAATTATGACCACCACATGATGGATCTAGATCAAATATACGTGTCCACAAAAGGAATTTCGAATTGGATTCTCATATTCAAAGATATTTAATAAAAATTTGGTTAAGGAAGTTAGTGGTGGCATTGAATAAGGAGGAAGTGGTCCGAGGAAGTTAGAAGGTGCATTCATGTGGTCAAAGTTGGTTAGAGTTGGTGGAGGAAGTTAGAAGGGCGCATTTATGAAGGCCAATTTGGTTGAAGGGTGCACTCATGAAGGTGGTGGAGCTATTATGGGCCAATTTGGTTGGAGGGCGCACATGTTTCTTCTCAAAGAGCTAAAATATTCAACGGAAAAAAGAGTGGGAATTTCATTTTCTAAAATTGAGTTTATAATATAAAACCTTAATCACTATTCCATTCTTTTGAAAAAAGTTAGAGTGACACTTGTGTAAGAGAGATTTACTAGGAAAGACTTTGGAATGACAAGATTTTTTTGAACAGTAAAATTCGTAAGAGATCACTATAGGTCGCATACAACTCTGTAGAGGTGAAATTTTAGGTATTTAGCTTCTCACTATTCATCTCAATTTTTTCCTTAATTGTTTCGAAAAAATCATATTTTTTGTTCCTATTAATATTTAAAATGCATTATCAAGGAAATATAGGTATTTCATAGTTACCTTTAATGAAGTAAACCTTAGCTTTTTTGTTGCTTCCCTTCTATTTTAGGTTGCTACAAACTTTAACATTGATATTTTACCTTCTCAATTAACTCACGGTGAGATTGTTTCTTCTAGGTAATGGATATTTAAGGGATTTTAGCATATGCATATGAGACATTAGGTATCTATAGCAATGAGACCACTTATTGCATTGGATCCCAAAACCTATCGCTATCAGTTTTGAAAAAATGGTTTTATGTTAACTGATTTGTATTATACAATAAAATGCATTGGCACCCTTTTGTTAGAAAGGCACATTATTATAGTTTGTATTTTAAATAATTTACAATTTTGGCGGTACAAAGTAAACAAACAGTATGCACTGGTGCGCATATTATTGCATAGTGCATCACATGAGTTTATTTTATTATTTTAAAATATTATGAAGGGTTGGACAAATATATACTAGTGTGTATGCTTGTGTATAAAATGACACACATATGCTTGTTACTATGTCATGTGACCTATTAACTCAAAAACATTTATAGCTTTAAATTTTTAACTTTATTCCTAAAACATATTTCATAGTTTTTATATTTCATGATGCATGAATTTTATTAATATAAGATGCCTCATAGAAGTTCAAGAAAATAAACTTATTGCAACATGCATGATGGGAGCATATCCCAAAAGAGAACAAGGCAAGTTCTTTGACATTTTATTATAAAATTAATATGTTTAAATTAATTGTAGGCTTAAATTATGTGTATTGTGTTTTGTAAGTAAGTACCCAAGGGATTTGAACTTGTGATTTTCCATTTACAACTTCTCATCTCAATTACTCATTACCAATTGCTCTACCCCCGTGGGCAAATTATGTGTATTGGTTAATGTGTGTCATGCAGAGTAAAATCTTGAAAAAATGTGATAAGATTGTTTGCAATTTGAGTGCAAAAGAGCATAAAACCTTTATGGAAATGTTGTAAATATGAGAATTATGTGAATTAAAAGCTAATCAAGGTGAAGTTTCTCTTTGAAATTTTTAGTAATAATGTACTACTTAAGAATAGTTGCTGACATGATTCAAGCCCTCTATTTTACATTTGTTGAATATTGCGCGAGGACCTACAAAGAGGGAAGGGAATGCCATCCTATAAATATAAAATTATGAAGGTTGTAAATGATGATGAATTGGTCCTTAATTTATTTGAAGTGGTGTTGGAAATTAATAAAAGGGATATTTTTTAAAAATAAAACTATAAGGGATATACTCGAAAGAACATATAAACATAGTTTCCACTTATAGTTCAAAAATCAATCCAATGACTCCAAGAATAATGTTATATATAAACTACAAAAAAAATTTCCAGAGTAATGGTCAATGAGACCCATTAGATGTACAGTAGCAAAAAACAAAAAAAAACATACAATAACAAAAAAGAACCATTTAAAACGTATTATTTCTAAACATGTTTGTCTATAATATTTATAAACTACTCCAAAAGATCGCGGAATTAATATTTTGGCTCTATTTACTTTGATATAAATATTAAAAGTTTTGTTTATGTGATTTTCATTTTTAAGGAAGATTGTGAAAAATTCCAAAGGACAAATGAGATTATATTTGAAACATGTTGGTAGGGATGTCCAAAAAAGTGTACAAGGAGATGGTCAAATGAATGTAATTTCATCAAAAGAGGAGCCACCCCAACAACAATCTGCTTCAAATGTATGTAATAATTGTTTTTTCCCCTTTTGCGTAGAGAGTTTAATATTAAATGAAATACTAACATCAATTGTTTTGTTGTAAAAGAGAAAAGAAAATGGTACCCATTCAACACATCATATAGGACAATAAGGAAGAAAATGGTTGATCACAAAGTTTGTGAGTAGATGTTTTTTTTTTACAATTTTGTTTTGATATTTATATTTTAATTAATTTACACTCATCCATGGATGTATTCTCATAGGTGATAACATATAAATAATACCCATATGAAGAATTGATTGAAACTGGGTTAAGTATGGGTTAAGTATATGCTGAAGTATCAAAGGTTAACTATGCAATTTGTAAGCAACTATGTTGTTTAAGTTCCCTCATTTTATAATTGATGGAACAAAAAGAAACCTTTATATTAATTATATCAATGCTTTTTCATCATGTATAAAACTTGTAGGAAACAAAGTATGGGGTGTATCCAACAAAAGAGATGCCGAGAGATGACACAAGGAGTGGTTTTAAAGAATGCGTATTATTGTGAATAACTTCTTTCTATGTCACATTTTTCAATTTATAGAATCGTGAATGTTATATTCTAGATTTAGATATACTCATTACACTTTATTTGTATGCCTTTAGTTTGAAAATAAATAGGATGAACACAATCAATCCAATCAACAAAACATTTGGTTAAATAACCCAAGTACAATATCCATTACAAGTGATGAGTAGTTTGAGCAATGACAACAATTCGAATGAAGAACAACAATCAATATAATTGATCATTACTACAAATTGTATGTTTGTTTGTAAAAATCATATATTTTGTTTAGTGTACTAGACATATAGTCCCAATTGGATTAAGACAAGTTACCGATAAGTATAACGAATACATGTTGACATTTTGATTATAATAGACCTTTTATACTGTCCCATTTTGTATGACAAAGGGTCTCTTACTCATATATAATAAAATGGGGTTCTTATTCTGTTGCATTGTCCAATGTTATAAAATGTTACAACGTTGATTAAATATATGTATGATTTACATTGTTATAATGAAAGAGTTGTGTAATTCGATGGTATAACACATCAGTGCTATTATTTATGTAAATGCAATAATTAAAATTCAAAAATCAATATTATAATTTGTTTATTATGAATAATTGGAAAAAACCACAATTAATTAAAATATGGACATATAACAAGAACATTGTTCTTGTCAACAACATTGTTAATGCTACATAACAATTAAGTGTGTAATGTAATATAGGCGTGTTATTCATTTTTCACAAGCAGATATTTGCAAAGAGAGTGGAAACCTGTGTTTTATTTATTTTGTCCAAGGTCTTAGGCCTTTAATGCAAGGCCCATCATTAGGGCGCAACCAACAATCGGATTTGTTTGAGGAGGCCGAGGATGACATTACGAACTATAAAATATAAATATCAATCCAAGTTTGTATTCGATGGTTTCATTTTTATTTTCTTATTAAACCCAACCTTAGACAGTGGTCAATCTTGAAGGAAACAAAACTGGAAAAGGATAAGGGTTAAGAAAACAAATCCAAACCCCATACTACTTATGGTTTGATTCTTGTGATGACAATTTTCCAAGTACTATTCAGTTTCCATACGTCATCCCTATTTAGGATGTTGCTCAGTTTTTCGATTTCAATAACTTTACTAATGCGACACTTGATAAGGCGATCAAATTTGGCTAATACCTTTGTATTTTCAATCTGAATATGGTGCATAGTGTTTGATGAGTGTTATGCGAGAGTTGACCTTTGGACATGGTTATGATTGATATTTACACATTGTTCTTTTAACCTAGCTTGAAACTAGCATCTTGTTTCCCAAATGTAGGTCTTTCCACATGAACAAGGGATTGAATAAACCCCCTTTTTCTTTATAGGATCAATTGAGTCTTTGGCGTTATCTAATATTACTCTTAGAGTATTAGGAGGGGAAAAGGAAACCTTTATATTATTTTTTCTTAGAATCTTTGCGAGGTTTTTGGTGAGCCCTTTGATATATGGAAAAATAACTCTAGGGCCCATTGTATCCTCTTAATTTTGATTATTCTATATCCTTCCATGTCGTGCCTTATGGAGGGTTTTTCTTATTTGGTTCTCCTAGTAGCCATTGTTTTTTAACACATCAAGGATATGTTTCATTTCTTTGTCCAAGTGCTCCTCATCGGAAACCTTGATGGCTCGAGTCGCAAGAGTACTAACAACACCAATATTCTATGCAGGATAATGGTGGGAATTGGTGTGCATATATCTATCAGTATGTGTCTTTTTTTGGTAGACTTGATGAGATACATAGACATCACCTTTCTTAGAAACCAAGACATCTAGAAATGGAAACTGACAATTTTGTTCTATTTCCATAGTAAATTTGATATTTTCGGATTGGCCTTTGATATAGTTCAGGAAATGATTCAACTCTTCTCTCCCATGTGGCCAAATTACATAATTGTCATCAGCATATCTCTTCTAAAATTTTGGTTTCAGGGGGGAATTGTTGATAGTGATTCTTTCAAAATTTTCCATGTATAAGTTGGAAACAACATGGGATAAGGGTGATCCCATGGGAACACCTTCAACTTGCTCATAGATTTCACCACAGAAACTGAAGTATGCAAATTTTAAACATATTTGAACCATATATGCTCTCTGGATTGGTAATATTATTTATTACGTCAATGGCTTCATCTACCAAGATCTTAGTAAACAGAGACACTACATCAAAACTCACCATAATATCATGTTCTTCCATCTTCATATTTTCAAGTTTATAAAAAATGTACACTAAGTCTTTTATAAATGAAGAAGTTTGGCCAACCAGAGGAGAAACGTTTTTTGCAAGATATTTTGCTAGATTGTAGGTAGGTGATCCAATAGTATTCACGATGGGTCTTAGAGGGGCTCCTTCTTTATGATTTTTTTTCAGACCATAAATGTGAGGCGTGGTGACTCCACTAGGGATTAGCTCCTTTTTCTAGTAATCATCAAGGGATGAGGAGTTAATATCATTTTGACCTCCTTCATAATTCTATTATTGGGATTTCTTTTGACAAATTGTAAGCACTTGTGCATTTTGAAAATTAAACACATCCGTGTCGATTCATTTTAAAAATTAAACACAATAGTGCTTTACATTTAAGAAAAAAATCGTTGTCATAAACAATAATTTCAATGCTACATAACAATTTGGTGTGTATCGTAATATAGGCACCAATGTTTTGAAAAATTGTAAACAATGGTAAATTTTGAAAACTAAGTGCGTTGATACTGATACATATATCCATAGAATTTCAACATCATCAACGGTATAGAATAATTAAGTGCATACAATATTATATGTATAGGTGCTTTTGAAAAATATTTGTAAGCAATGGTGCCATGTTGATCCATATAGCAATAAAATTGTTGTCATCATGAACAACATCAATGGTATAGAATAGTTTAGTGCATAAGAGAAACCATCAACTTGCATAAAATTCATGAATAACCTATTAAATGCATGCAAAATCCTAGAAAAAAGAATGTATATGATGTATTATTATGTTTCTAACCGTATTCAATGTTGATATTTCACTCTATTGACCGAAAAGTGTATGGTGTAACCAAATATAAACACCCTATGTTTAAAGGCAAAAAATGCATGTGTTAGTTAAATGCCTTGGTAAAATTGAAGCCAATTTTTACCACATGTATAATGAACACCAAGGATTTCAAAAAATGAATGCCATGGCTCCATTCTAATGAGAAAATGCACAACACGTGCCTTACAATCCTGCAAAATCAACATTCTTGAATTAAATTTACTTCGTACAAAATGCACCCTTGAGGTGGTATGGAGAAAACTGATTATGAAATATTTCATGAAAAACTTCATACTGGTCCAAATACATTCCATAGTGTAAAAATGCATGCTTTTAATCTCCAACTTTGTTAACACATGTAGAATTTCTCTCAAAATTTATCTGCTAGAAGCCTTAAAAATGCACTTGAACACTATTAAATACACTCTTAATGATGGGATATGAAAGAATGACGTAGTATATCATATGTATTGGCCCCATAAATGTTTAAGGTGCATTCCACAACCCTCAAATGCATATTTTTGGCCTCCAAAACTGCCAAGTTGCTTGCAATTCTTAGATTAAGTTTGTGAATTTTTGCACCAACGCTTCGTCCAATACCCCAACCCATGCCCAACCTAATAAATGCAAACAAAAGCCTAGATAAAAACAAGTATATGACATATTTTTATATTTATATCCCTATTCCATGCTCATATTCAATCCTATTGACTAAAAGAGGTATTGTGTAACCAAATATGAACACTCTTTGTTTAAAAGCAGAAAATGGATGCCCTAGGAGGTTGTCATAGTGAAATTCAAGCCAATTTTTGTCACAAAAATAGTTAACACGATGGATTACAAAGATAATACCATGGCTCTTTTCATATGACAAAACACATAGTATATGCCTTAGAATACATGTAAAGTCAACCTTCTTTAATGAAATGCATCCTTGCAATGAGAAAAGCATGCCTAAGTTAGTCATTCCTTAGTTAAAGACAAGGCAATGAAGGTATAGGGGTTAGCAAGCCAATTCTAAGCCAATCATGAGTGGTTTCTCAAGTTGTAGAGTTGATGTGATTGCCTAGAACAACCAATGAAGAAATTGATAGTTTTTAGGGAAACCACCGATTGTTAAGTAAAACATATACAAAAAATTAGAGTCTGATAAGATTACATTAACATTATTAAGATCCGAGCTTCAATCCTATTACTAATTTTCCACTACCGACTTGTGATAGTATATCCCATTATGGATATATCTTCCCTTTATATATTTAATTATGCTAGTTCAGGAGAAGATTCATGTCACACTTCCCATAATTTCTTTTCTTGGAGCAACTAGAACCTCGTAGACTATTGGACAAGAATGATATAAGTAATTGATTCAAAACAGGAATGACTAAAGAGCCAAGCATATAGGGATAGGGTAATTGATGAATCCTGCTAATGATTATATCCTAACCTACAACAAGGTGATTTAATGAGTTAACATTCGATAGTCCAACGAATCATGACCAACAAACTCACAATAGACATGAATTTAAAAAATGTACACCTACTTCAATCTCACTTAGAGATATTTATCCCCTACGTGTAGTCAGTGCTAGTCATGAACCCCTAAATATAACTCCTCTTTATTAATCACCCTATATGTGTGCAAGCCACCGGTTAATGAACCACTTGATGGACATAGCCTCAACAACCTTCATTTTCAACAAAAGTGGTTAATTTTGTATTAAAAAAGTATTACGACCATACTTTTTGGCATGGTAATACAAAATGTAGGGTTTGTCTAACAGGGAGGATTATCACTATTGGATTTAAGCATTTCATTCCATGCTTGTTCGATGGTTTTTAGCGTTTGATGGATGTGGTTTCAAACATCGGATAAACATCTATAACAAAATGTCTCTTACGCGATGTACCAATGCATCGATTATGTAACGAATAAGACTTACCTATTTTCAAGTTTCATAATATTTAAAAATGTGGAATAAATGTCTATTATACATCCAAAAAGCGACGTTGGATAACGTTGGTGGCATGTCCAAAAAGAGATACCCATTAACGTGGAAGTAACATCCAGTAAACGTATGAAAATGATTGTCTGCAAAGTAGAATTAACGTAGTGTAATGCCCGAAAAGAGAATTTGGCAATGTAGACCTAACACCTGGAAGGAGAATTTGGCAACATAGGCCTAACGTTGGTGTAACATCTGATAAGAGATGTTGACAACATTGACCTAACATCGATGTAATGTACAAAAAGAGACTTTGGAAACGTAGGCTTAACATCGGTGTAATGCCCGAAAAGAGACATTTCCAACATGGACCTAATGTGGAACTAACATCTGAAAAACGACGTTTCTAATGTGGACTTAATGTTCGATAAGCCATGTCTACAATTTGGTTAAGAAAAAAAAACATGGATGATCCATCGAATTAACATCGAGTATTCTCTAGATAAAAAATGTTAGAGTTATGCTACCGACGTTCAACCTATGTCCCTAGTATGTTAGATGCATATCTGTTAAATGTCCACAAAAAAATGTGGAGGGATTGTTTTGATTATTGTCCATGGGTGTAGCTTAAAACAAAATATCAACAAATGTCTTAAGCAACTGTTGATAAACAAGATATTTCCAAAATATTTGATTGATGCATTTTTAGAGGCTCTTTAAGGCCAACTAATGTCACCTTCTCTTGTTACTAGAAAGGCTAGGATCACCTATACAAACCTGTAAGTATAAAACAAAAGGAAGTGCAATTCCAATGAAAAGAAATGAAACCTAGAACACTCAAAATCTAGAACAAAGCCAAAGAAAGCATGGATTATTGATCCAGATGGTGTAATCCGCTTCAAAATTGTTAAAGAATGGAATAAAATAAACTTGAAAGTTAATTAAAGAAAATTGATCTAAGATAAGTGAAGACAACTCGTTGAGGCTCAACATTGACATGATTAATGTTGGAACATGACGCTAGAAACGAACCAATTAATTTTTTTCGCAAGATCATTTTGTCTGTACTATCATGTACAATTCAATCTAATCCTCATGTCCACACCTTGTCTCTCCCATTTCGTTGTCATATGATACCTTCGGTAGATTCTCCAATTCACATCTTTAGTGTCACCATGTCATGGTTGAATAGAGGTTTGGGATTAGTAATCTTTTAATTTGAGCATTGTCATGTCAGGTAGTCGATGTCATTGTATTCAAATCATCACGTTGGTCGTGTCAATATTTCGTTTGTCCCAAACCATCATTGTTTGACCCTTTCGACAAGTGGTTGAAGTTTCAACAAGTATGTTTTTTTATACGTCTTGCAAATGAAATCCACCATTTTCTCTTCCTTCGATTAATTCACCACCGTCAATGTCACTATTTCTGTGTCTAAGTCCAAAAAGTGAAAATGCATACCTTGGGTCCCTCTTGGAAAAAATCCGCTTATGTCCGTGGTCTTAAAAGAAAAAAATACCCCTTTTTACAAAGTGTCTCATTACCTATTTTCCCAATATAAAAAATCCCCATTTCCCATTGAACTCAAAAAAAAAAATCTTCATAAAAATCAAGGGCATCTTTATTTCATTATCCTAAGCGCTTGTATTTCCCATGCCTTTATTTTAATGAAGTAAAAAACCATGGCCCCTTACCATCACTTTGCTAATTTTCCTATGAGAGTATAAAAGTAAATAAAATATTTAAAAGGTCCTATATTTTTGTCCCTAATTAAATCCACACCCCTTCTTATCTATTCTCCTCTTATCTTTGCCCCATTTTAAATAGAATAATTTTTATATTACCCCATTCCCTATTATCCCTCTACCCCCCTCCTATACCTCTTTTTCAAAATCCTAATGTTAAAATATATGCACAAAGAAGGGGAATTATTCTATATACCAAAATCTCATCCCTTTCTCACCCCCCCCCCCCCCAAAAAAAAAAAAAAAAACTATGATGCAAGAGGGGTTTGCACAAAACTATGATGCAATATCTTGTAATCCAAACTTGCACAAATGCTTACAAAATTCAATAAATTTGATTAGATCAGATTATATAGTCTCTACTATGGATGAACAAAAATACAAATCGGTTACAATGATAAGTAATAATAGAAACAAGTCCTTCCCTTTCAAGTGCAAGCTTCAATATGCAATCTACGACTTGTAACCTTCAATATGCAAACTATTCCAGTCTTCAACAATGGATTCTTTCCTTCATATGCTGTGAAAATACCTTCAGACCTACAACAACAATGGCTTCCATATTTTCCTTGAAGAAAATTCCACGCCTCTTCACAACCAACTCAAAAACAAAATTCTGTATTTTTTTTCACCACCTCAAAAATTGTCAATACCATTTTTTTTGCACTCTTTTCAAAAATCTGATTTTTTTTACTCCTTTGAAAAGGTTTCTCCAACAATTAGAAAAAGAATTAAATCGTTCTAAAAATATGATGTTTTCCTCCTTTGAAAAGGATACACCATGTAACTAAAATGGTTGCTCCAACGATTAGAAAAAGCATTAAATCCTTCCAAAAAATGATTTTTGCCTCCTTTAAAAACGCTATGCTATGTATTTGAAAAAGTTGTTCCACAATTTAAAAAAACATTAAATTCTCCATGATTCATTTCAATAACTCCAAAAAAATATCCATGCCATGTTTGCCTTTTGCTTTTCAGACTTTAAAAATGCACTCCTACACAACCTCCTACTACGTCATTTGTAACAAAAATTAGACCAATTATTTAAATTCTGATTTTTGGCCTAATATTTTCAACTTATTTCTCAAAACATTATTCAAACCAAACCAACATCAAAATATAATATTTTTGGTTGATACAAGATTACCAACAACAATGGATGCTCTTGTATCAGACACCCATGGTAGAAATACAAGTGACCCTATCACTTGTCAAGAGGAAAACCAAGACGATTAACCTTAGATTCTGACAACCAAAATGAGTCTTGAATAGGTCTTCCAAATCATTTCACCAGGTATTCAAAGTATTTCTTATGTCTTGTGCTCCTACTTACTTCGATGTCAAAGATTGCTTCTATCTCCTCCTTCTCTGAACCAGGTGCTGGTATATGTAACTGTTCACCTATTGTACCTTTATCTTTTCCAGCTTCATGAAACTATGTTAGATCCGAAACATTAAATAGAGGTGAAATATTGAGCTCACTAGGAAACTCTACTTCATATGCATTACCTGAATCATGCTTGCTTACTTACAATTTTTCAAGGCCCAAATTTATTCATTTCCATCTTGTTGTAGGTATGGACCAGAAATATTTATTTTCTTAGGTGTACCATTACTTCATCAACAATATGAAATTCCTTATGTCTCCTCTTCAAATCATATTTAGAATTGTATTGAAAAATCATTTTAATGATGTGTTTTTTTACCTCTTCATGTGATCAACAAAGTCCTCTGCTTCTGCACTTTTCTTCTCACTTCTGTCTATATTTTTTAGATCTGAAACATCCCTTGGGATGCTGCCATAGACAATATGAAATGGTGTTCTTTATTCTTCCCATGAATCTATTTATTGAATTGTTGTATGCAAACTCTACTTGAGGTAGAACCAAATCCCACCCCTTTGGCTTCTCTCCAACTAGACTCCTAAATGGATTTCCCAAGCTTCTATTTATAACTTCTCTTTGTCCATTTGTTTGTGGATGGTAGGTTGAGCAAAACTTCAAATTAGTTTTCAGCTTTTTACATAATGTCCTCCAAAAGTATCCAACAAAATTTGTGTATTTGTATGAAACTATGCTCTTTGGTAGGCCATGTAGGCGCACTACTTCCCTGAAAAACAATTCTACAACATGCACAACATCATTATACTTTTTACATGGAATGAAATGTACCATCTTAGAAAATATGTCTACCACCACAAATATTGAGTCATATCCCTTTTGTGTCCTTGGTGAACCAAGAATTGGTGAACCAAGAACAAAGTCCATACTAATATCTTCCTATGGCCTCTCGGATACCGTTAAAGGATGATATAAACTAGTGTTCTGACTAGTTCCTTTTTCCACTTGACAAATTCTACAACTTCACACACTATTGTTTGATATCTCACTGCAATCGAGGCCAAAATATTGTTCTCCAACAAGTGATACGGTCTTATCAAAACCAAATTGCCTTGCAAGTCCTCCACTATTTTTTTCCTTAGTCAAATTCATTCTCATTGAACTTATAGGAATGCACAACTTATTACCTTTGAACAACATACCATATTGGATTAAATAATCCAACCACTCTATCCTATCTTCTGCAATAGGTTCTTTGCAAGATATCCAAGCCTCTCCAAAATTTGGATCTCCCTCATACAATTCCTTCAACTCATTGAATCCAACAACCTCAACTTGCATTTCAGATAGCGAACTCTGTCTTCTACTCGATGCATCTGCAACTCTATTAGACTTCCCACTTCTATGCTTCAAAACAAATGTACAGCTTTGCAAAAATTCTACCCATTTCATGTGTCTCTCATTTAACTTCCCTTGACTATTCAAATATTGAACTGCTTGATGATCAGTAAACAAACCAAACTCCTTAGGAAAAAGATAATGTCTACACTTTTTCAATGCTTGAACAATATCATAAAATTCATGATCATAAACTGAATATTTCTTCTCTGCATCATTTAACTTCTCACTAAAATAAGCAATGGGTTTACCTTCTTCACTTAGAACAACTACAGTGGAATTACCGCTTGCATCACAATATACTTGAAATACCTTGTTGAAATATGGAAGTGCTAAAACGGGTTGCTTCATCACCTTAGTATTCAATAGGTCAAAAATCCTTGCTTCCTCTGTAGTTCATTTGAACTCTTTATTCTCCCATTGCATGGTCTCAATTAGTGGTGCACAAATACTAATGAAACCTCTAATAAAATTTCTATAAAAACTTTCCAAACAATGAAATGATGTCACCTCTGTAGCACTCCTAGGTGTAGTCCATTCTAGGATAGCTTTCACCTTTTCTGGATCCTTATTGATTCCCTCTCCTGAAACAATGAATCCCAAGTATACCAACTCCATCTTCATAAAGCTGCACTTCTTCAAGTTAATGAGCAACTTCTCTTCTTTGAAATTTTAAAACTCAAATATGACATGCATCAAATGTTCTTCTAATGTCTTACTGAATATCAATTCTTCTAATGTCTTACTGAATATCAAAATGCCATCAAGATAAACAATAACAAATCTGCCCCAAAATTCTTTTGATAACTCATTCATCAATATCATAAATGTGCTAGGTGCATTGGTTAGTCCAAAAGGCATGACCAAAAACTCATACAAACCTTCTTTAGTCTTGAAAGTGGGCTCACATCCATCCCATTCTCTAATTCGAATACGACGATAACCACTTTCAAATCAATTTTGATGAAGTACTCAGCTCCACTTAAGCAATCCATAAGATCATCCATTCTAGGCAATGGAAATCTATATTTGATGGTGATCTTGTTAATGGCCCTTGAATCTATGAAAATTCTCCTTTCTCCACCTTTCTTTGGTGCCAAAAGTACAAGCACCGGACATGGACTTATGGTTTCTCTAATCAAATCTTTCTACAACAATTCTTGTACTTGTCTATTCAATTCTTCACTTTTTGTAAAAGACATTATGTGGGCTTCCTTGTTAGGAAAACTTTCTTTCGGTATCAAATCAATATGACGACTTACCCTTCTCATAGGTGGTAATCCTTCTGGTGCATTATCAGAAACAATTTCATGAAATTCATGCAACAAATCTGTAACTTCCACATTTTCTTGGTTAGTTTTTGGAATCAAAGCAAAATAAACATTTTCTTGCTTTAGGCCATCTAAAAACTTCCTGGCATCAACTAATCAAATTATTGCATTGCTACAAACCTTACCCATTTTCTCTCTTAATGAATTAAATTTGTGTTTTCATCCTTTGTCAATGAGTATGTGTTGGCATACCCATTGTGCATTGGTTTCCTGTCAAATTTCAAAGGATTTCCCAATAAAACATGAAAAACATCCATAGGTATAATATCACACATAATTTCATCACTATAACCTCCTATTTTAATTTTTATCAAACTTTGTTCACTGACCAAAAGTTTTTTATCATTCTGAATCCAAGCAATCCTATACAAATGCAGGTGTGTTCTTCTTTCTAGCTTCAATTTGTTCACCATTTCTTTAGATACGAGGTTATCAGTGCTTTCACTATCTATGATAACACTACATACCTTTCCTTCACATTTTCATCTTGTTTAAACAAATTCTTTCTTTGAATATATTCATTATGCTCTTCTAGTAATTAAGACTTCTCCTTTCTCCGCTTCTTCGAAATGTGATGACTCTGCATCTTCCTCATTCACATTCTCTACCCTTGCATTGTTTTCAGTCATTCTATTGGTTCTTTCTTGATTATTATGGTATTCATAAGCTCCATGTACCTCTTCTCCACACTGGAAACGGGTTCCATGAAAACCTCCTCTTCCGAATCCTCTACCTGATCTTCCTCTCCTTATGAAATTTTGCTCTCGAGAGTCATAATAATTATCCAGTTTCTTATTTTTGTTGCTGCCATGGTCTTCATTTATTTTTATTATTGTCTTTCCCTCCATAAGAATTTCCTCTAGTTCTTCCACCACAACCTCTTCTTCTTTTCTTATTTTTAAATTTTATAGTTAATATTTCTTCCACCTTTAGTGCAAATTGATATGCATCTTCTATGGTGCATATTCTCACTAGTGCTAATTCTTCTTGTATGCTAGGATTAAATACATTTATGTAATGGGATACTTTCTCTTTATTTGCTTCAACATGCCTATTTCTAATCAAGACTTTATGGAATTCTTCAGTATATTCTTTTACTGTTCTTGTTCCCTGTCTCAAACTTTGCATCTTCTTGAGCAACTCTAGTTCACAATCCACAGGAATAAATTGCCTCTTCATATTTTCTACCATTCTTATATCCCATTTAACAATTTTATCTTTTCCTCTCCTTCCTCTTTTAAGTTGGATTTCTTTCCACCAAAAGCTAGCATGTCCCTTTAGTTTTGTCTTTGCAAATTTCACTATATCAGGGTCTTTAATCTCCTTGAATTCAAAGAATTATTCCATGTCATTATCCAATATACGAGCTCTTTTGGATTTGAGATTCCATTTTTGGTATTTTTCCAATCTTGGAAATGGCTCTAAGCAATCTGATTTCTCCAGGATCTATTTCATTATGTGATTCTTCTTCAAATGGTTCCTTACTTTCATCTTCATCTTTGCTTTCATCTCTTCTTCTAACATCAACTCCTCGACACAACTCTTCTTGCAATCCCTAAACTTACTTATGAAGGGCTCTAAAATATTCCATACTAGGAGTGTTTCTACCTCTACCTCTGCCCCTACCTCATGGGGCTAATATGGGAGACATTTTTCTCACAATTCACATCTCACAGGTCCAGCTGCAAACTGCTTCACTTTGGCACTCTTCCTATAGACTTAGGAATAACCCACTCTGAAACCTCTAATGCAAGAGGGTTCTACACAAAACCCTCTCTCAAAAAATATCAACACAAAGAACAAGGATTTGAATGCAAAAATTTGCAACTTTGATGCAATAAATTATATTCCAAAATTGAACAAAGGCTTAAAAACTTCAATAAATATGATTAGATCAGATTATACTGTCATGTTCCCAAATTTTTCTATGGTCTAAGAAATAATTTTGGCCTAAGTTACCTACGATTAAAATTATTAAATTGGTGGCTAAGGGTGGAAATTTACCTAAGTAAGATTCCCAAGAGAGTAATTGAAGAATAATTGGACTAAGGTGGGCCACATGAAGTATAAGATTCCCAATTTGAGTTTC
Organism: Larix kaempferi; assembly: GCA_027924585.1. Classification (NCBI taxonomy): domain Eukaryota; kingdom Viridiplantae; phylum Streptophyta; class Pinopsida; order Pinales; family Pinaceae; genus Larix; species Larix kaempferi. The sequence goes on along the minus strand of BSBM01000926.1, from coordinate 62,210 downwards.
CTAAGATAAATATTAATAATTTGGGAATAATTGTCCAATAATATTTTACACAATTTAATTTTATTAATACTGGATAAAAATATAAAAAAATATATTTATTTATGATTAATTAGGCTCATGATGGCACACAAGAGGATAAGGGTGGCTTTGTGAGTTGTCATCCACAATGGAAACGAGAAGAAAATAAGAGAAAAATCATAATGCTACTTAAAATATGGAAGGCATCACAAAAGCAGGAAACTCCGAAAAGCAGAAAGTATGAAGAAAGGCAGGGAAAGTTTATAAGATCAAGAAGAAGTTTAAAACTAGGAAAAATCCTAGGAAAAGCATAAGAAAGCAAGAAAATCCAGTGAAAAGCAGAGAAAGCAGAGGAAAAGCAGAAAGTAAGAAAAATTATGCTAAAATCAAGAAAGATCTCCTAAGGCAAGCAACTTCCAATTCAGCCAAGGAGGGAACATTCATGGCACATTATCCAATGATTACTTGTCCAAGAATCCAAGCACTCTATAGATTAAGGAGGGCACACCTCACTCATATCTTTTGGTGACTGAGATAATTGTTTGATATCTCTGCTTCTTAGTGGTTGAGTGATGCACCTCATGGCACATTCATGGCATATTATCCAATGATTACTTGTCCAAGAATCCAAGCACTCTATAGAATAAGGAGGGCGCACCTCACTCATATCTTTTGGTTACTCAGATAATTGTTTGAGATCTCTGCTTCTTAGTGGTTGAGTGATGCACCTCAACTAGCTTTGGGAGATGAACCCCATTGCAAACCTTGTTCTAGTTTCTTTGTCTTAGTTTGAATGCAGCCTGTGTAGCCATTATAATTGAAAGTGAAGATATGATTTTCCATCCAGTACATCTGAATGAGTTCAATCAAGTGAAGGAAAAAATAGCTAGTTGATCATTGCTCCAGCACAAGAGTTTCATCCAGTTAGAAGCTTACTTCATGAGGGTGCAGTGTATGAGTTATTGTAGATGTGGTGTGTTAAATATGGATCAATAATTTCATTATTCATCCCAGTTCGAATATGGTGGTGAAGGATTTCTTTCTTCTCATACAATCCATCAATTTATATCTATATTGTAAAATCCTCAACCTTTGGGGATTTTGCCAATTTTAATGGTAATAAATAATGAATTCACCTCCAAATTCATGATTAAAGATTGATGTTTTCATATCATATATTATCATACCTGTTACTATACGTTATTACATGTTTATTAAATTAATTGAGTCATTAGAATGGTCTGATCGCTAAGCTAGCTCTTTATGCATGGATTTTTGACTAGTCTTGTAGTTTCTTTTACAAAAGGATTTCTACGAGTCCAATTTTTATTCCATAAAGTTTTTCAAGTAAATAAAACCCTCCTAAATCCATCCCAATCCTTAAACTTATAATTCATGGTCCTCTGAGTCAGTCTGAGTCCGCCAGAACTATAACTAGTCGAGATGCCACTATATCAACAATTTCTCCCAAGTCACCCAAACTCAGTCTAGATGCCCCGAAACCACTGTGTCTTTGGTTTATTAGTAGATTAGAGGGTAGAAAGGGGTCAGACACCTTCCATTTTTTCTCTAATATTGTGGAAAGGATCTAGTTTGCATATGATGGTGTACTGAGGAATCCTTGGAGTAGACTTCAATGACACTTGATTTCAAAACATAAAAGGTACCAGTACGTTGTACAAAGGATTATTAAGCTAGCTGAAACCATGTTGTTTATGATACTGCACCTTTTTTATCAGACCTTCCATATCCAAAGAGTCCATTTTTCAAGCTTTGGGGTGGGTTTAGTTGTGACTAGGGCTAGTTTCTTCAATACTAGTTTTAATAACTAGTTCCAGTTTTGCAAAATTTCTGATGTAAAATTTTGTGATTAGTTAATAATCTCAGAATCTAATATGAGGATATTACAATGGTATCAGATTACTTTACTCTACTCCCATGGAAATAAATCTCTTAGTTGAAGAATATTGCATACCACATCCTCTGGCAAGAAAGAAATTGCAACTATGAGATTGGTTTCCAATGATGATGATTGGGAATTGGATGCAAGGGAAGAGTACTTCCCCGATGAATGTGAAATTTACATTGATGGAGGATCTAGACCACAAGTGGATTTTTACATGTTTCACATGAGAAGTATGACTCTTTATGTGACTACTCCTACAACAATGATAGGTTCCATAGTCCACCTGTGGATAGACTAGTAGAAAGAAAAGAGCTCACTTTGAAGGAGTCTTTCAAGAAACATGATATGACAATCCAAGGTATTGGGAGGAGTGTGCAGAAGATTAAGGATACCTTAAAATCACCATCGGGATTGAGAAGTATCAAGAGATTCTTCTTTGGTTTGTCTCAAAAGAAAGACTCCAATTTTTTTTGTGAAGAAGGTGGTACAAGCAACAATGAATCTACAATGGAGGATCAACCTTTAGAGGAGCATGAAGAGTGCATAAATCAACATAATTGTGGCAGCCATGATGATGAATAAGCCACAAGACACTTGGAGGAGGATTACAAATAAGCAAACACACCCACATACCAAGCAAAATGTGTTGAAGTTATGAACAATGTGGAAAGAGATTCCACTTCGGGACATTCAATTTTTTTTGTTGGTGAGCATGAGATCACTACGAGAGAGAGGGGAAATAGGATGGGTGGAAAGGAAACTAATTTTGGAGCATATTTGGAAGAAGAAAAAAGTGAAACCCTCCAAGCACTCTTAGAAATTCATCATGAAGGAGGCAGGCCCACATTAGTGGAGGATGAATTTGGAAGTTTGGTGGAGGAACATGCCTTCACAACTCCATCACTTGAAGAAACAAGGGTGTCACAAAGGTATTGTTACTATTCTGATTTTTGCATTCCCTTGGGTGATTCTAAGATGGCAACGATTTTTGGTGAAAATATTGGCATGGCATGGTCTTCTAGTGTCGAGATTTTGTTTTTGAGAAGGATGAATTTTTAGAGGAGAGTTTGCATGACTCTCAGGAGTTGCATGAGCACACTTTTGGAAGCCCACATAGTGAAATTAAGGAGCCATTGAGTGACTTAGAGAGCCAACTCTTAGTCGCAGAAGAAAATCTACTTCAAGCCTTGTTCCAAAATGATGGTGCACAAAAACTCATTGACAATATTATCAATGAGGGACAAGAAGTAATGGTAGATGGAGTATCTACTTCCGAAGTAAGCATCATTAAAAGAGAGTTAGATGATGAAAGAAGAATACTTGCAACTGTTTATGGATAGAGATCTTGTGCTCAAAGTTGCAGAAGACAATATAATAGAAGTAGAGCAACTCTATATGGAATTGGGAGAGTCACAATCCTTTCCCAAAATTACATGTGATCACATGTGTTTGGATGATTGCACACATGGCTTATTGGAGCAGCCTCATGTGCAAGGTGATCATGAGGATTTTTCTGGTTTACAAGTGCTTGAAGGAAGCATTGACTTACAAGATGTGCTTGAAGGAAGCATTGACTTCAAAGATGAGGGAAAATCAATTGTTTAACACCAAAGGGATTATGGAATTTCTCTATGTGAGGGAGGTTCATTGGTGGAGGATATTCTTGGTGACTTACATCATTTGAGTGGAACATTGAAGGAGGACCAAGAGAAGCTTATAGCATCCAAGGATTGTTTTGTTGATGTCAATACCTTGGTTTCAAGATGTTGTTGGGGAGCTTGACGAGAAGGATTGGAAGGAGAAGATTTCTTGGGGGATTTTGAAACTCTCAAAGAAGCAATGGCCAAGATGAAGGAAAGTTATATGAACGTGCTCTTAGATAGGAATCATCTTCTTAAGGTGACTACAATTTGTCATCATGCACTCAGAAGAGAGGAAGATGAAGCATAAAATCTTGGTAGAAAATTGGAGGCTGCATATGTTTCTTTGGAGAGCACCCAAAGGCATTTTCAGGAGTCAAAGTTGCAGATCTATCAACTTCAAAAGGAGTTGAATGTACCACACCTTTCATATTTCATGGAAGGAAATGCAATGGGTATGATGGAGGAATCTCATGTGGAGGATGAACATGAGAACAATTTCGATTTGCAAGTGTTGGTGAAGGAAGATGCCATATAATAACTTGGTCAAACACTTGTCTTGTTGTAGAAGTACATTCAAGACAACATACAATTCAGATCTGCAAGCAAAGTTACTTATTTGTCGATGGATTGGATAGGTGAGTACTTGGTGGATATGGAGACTCAAGGATGCACCTATCTCACTTTCCTTGGTAGGATATTAATGGACACATCCTTCATCATGCAATCTTATAAAGAGTAGAAACGACTTCTATGGCTGCCATATGATCCTTCCAGTATACATAGAAGTGCATGGGAATAATGCTTGACTCATTGGGATGGCTTAAATTACATGGAGGGTTCCAAACACCCCTTTTTCTCCAAAAATATCATAATATACCCATATGGGTGGATAGAGAAAATATGGGTAAGCAAGGAGGTAAAGGTACTTTTGGTTTCTATCATGAATTTGTTAATATTACTGATATAATCTTGGCATGTGAGCAGTGGAAAAGATATTCATGCCATCCCTTTGATGCCTCCATTACACATGTATCCATGGGTTGTATGGGCAAGCATATGCCACAAGAAAAGACCCTAACATTATGGGACGCTGAAATTCACTGGAATGGAAGATCACTTCAAATAGTAGAAATATTGAGAAGGCTGAAACATAATCAGTGGGATCCATGAGGGTGAGCCAACCTACATTCCTTGAAGTCCATCTATGTTGAGTAGTGGTCTAGTTCCCAGCATTGGAAACCGTATTATGGATCTAACTCTTGGGAATGACATGAGCAACTTATGATCAGAGTTGAGCAACAACAACATGATGGACCCTCTCAGAGTTAATTGGGGAGTGTTAACGCCTAAGAGTTGTTAATTTTTCGATAATTTCATTCCATTATCATTAGGATCTCTAAGAGAATAACATGTACAACATATCTCTACAGCATATCAATCATAGACACAAAATCAATCACACAAGAGACATAGAGTTTCACTGGGGAAAACCAAGAAGGTGAAAAACTCCGCAACTTCCTCAGAGATAAGATAAGCCACAATACAAGATCACAAGGATCAAACCCAAAGAGATGTTTCTAGGAGCAGATGTCTCTAGCAGATTCTCCTCCTCCACAAGTGCGCCACTTTCTCTCTTAGCTATGCGAGCTTGAGAAGTGAGTGAATGATCTAAATGAGAGACACAACCTCTCTATTTATATACTGACTTGACCTGCCAATAATCCACTGGGGCCGACTTGCTAATCAAGCCTAATAACCCAACGACATATGCTAACCAGGGCCGACCCCACACTGGTGGTCTAATAACCCATCAATACAAATAATGACACTTGTCGATGCACATGACGACACTTACAAATACAAATGACGACAGTTCCAATCAGAGGAATAATACATCTCTGCGGGATATACAATAAAGTACAAATGTAATACATAGAAGAATATCTTCCGAAGTTACAAATACATCAACACTCCCTCTTCACTAGGAAGGTATTCTTTCATCACAGGTCATCAATACATATTGGCGCAAGTCTTCAATTCTGGAGCTGGATCATCATCACTGGATGCCGGAGCATCATCATCATCACTGCTGTTGTATTCGACATCTCGATCACTGGGATATATCTGAATTCTGCTCGTCATAGGAAGTTCTATAGAGCCAGCCCTTTTTCATGCTGGATGTAGGCCCACCACCTGTAGGTCTTCATCAACACTGGCCATACTGTGGATCCCAGGACTAATTACGTGCATCAACAAAATCTCGAAAGAGCATCCTAGGAATGATTATGAGCTTATTGCTCAAGCTATCGGATCTCCCACGATCTTTTACATGTTGACTATCACAAAACCTTTAAAGAGTGTCTTGCATCCTGCAAGTACTCTAAAGAGCATCCCAGGACTGATTATGAGATTACTGCTCAACCTCTCGGATCTATAGGGCTGATTACATGTGACCTCACACACCCAAAATCTTTAAAGAGCGTCTTGCATCTTGCAAGTCCTCTAAAGAGCATCCCAAGACTGATTACGAGCTTACTGCTCAACCTCTCGGATCTCTAGGGATAGTTACATGTGGTTAGGAAAAACCTTTAAAGAGTGTCTTGCTTCCTGCAAGTACTCTAAAGAGAATCCTAGGACTGATTACGAGCTTACTGCTCAACCTATCAGATCTCCAGGGCGAATTATATGCCTCTAGTAGCAAAACCTCGAAAGAGCATCCCTGGGCTTATTTACGAGCTTATTGCTCAACCTATCTGGATCTCTATATCCCAGGCTGTTACGAGCACACCGCTCTACCTGTATGTATCTTGAGGATCTTTTCTATGCTACTTGCACAACCTGTCCACGACCACGAAGTATCAACCTGATACTCATCATACATCATCCTGATGTACATGATCATCCTGATCATCATCATAGCATTGTCCTGATGCATATCATCTAGAGCATCATCCTGATACTCATCACACATAATCATCCTGATCATCGTCACTGCATCATCCTGATGCATATCATCTGGAGAAACATCCTGAAGCTCATCATCCATGATCATCCTGATCATACAATGCATCCACCTGATGCATACCAAGTATCTACCTAATACATATCATCATACATGATCTATTTGATCATACAATGTATCCTCCTGATACATACATAAATACATGATCCACCTGATACATATACAAATACATGATCTACCTGATCATACAATGTATCCACCTGATACATATACAAATACATGATCCACCTGATCATATCAAGCATCCAACATGATACATACACAAATACATGATCAAACTGATCAAAGCATCCAACCAATGCATATACAAAGCAGTAACTGGAGCATCATCCTGATGCTCATCACACAACGCTTACATCCACAGCCATGGGGACGATCCTCCTCTCACCATGCTTGGAATGGCTCCTGCAAATGTGTCCATCACTTCTTCCTCAAAGTGTCATCAATCTGAATAACACCAAGCCTCTCTCTGTAGTATTCAAACTTCACTCTGTCTAGTGGTTTCATCAACACATCTGCAAACTGCTCATCCATCGCAACATACAGGAGCTTCATTGCTCCTCTCTGCACCATATCCCTGATATAGTGATATTTGATCTCAATGTGTTTCGACCTGTCATGGAACACCGGGTTCTCAGACAGCTTCACACAACTGTGGTTGTCACAAAAGATACCAGTAGCATCCAACATAAGATCAAATAACTTAGACAGTAGCTTCCTCATCCATACTACCTCACAACTAGCTGAATAAGATGCAACATACTCTGCTTCGGCTGTACTCAATGCTACACAGGACTACTTCCTGCTAAACCAAGAGATCACACCTGATCCCATACTGAAGTAGAACTCAGAAGTGCTCTTCCTATCTGCAGCACTGCTTGCCCAATTTGAATCAACATAACTCTCCAGGTTAAAATTTTGATTCACATCATACTTGAGCCCATAATCAACTGTACCCTTCAGGTACCTCAGAATATGCTTTACAGTAACTAGGTGAACACCTCTCGGATCCGTCAGGAACTGGCTCAATGTGTTCACTGCAAAGAAAATATCTGGTCTCGTATTCGTCAGGTACATCAAGGACCCAATAATCGGACGATACATAGTGACATCAACCGGATCAGATGAAGCATCACACAAAAGCTTCAGGTTAGATGCCATAGGTGTGGTCATGGATTTGTAGTCCATCATCCCGATCCTCTTCAGGATCTCTACTGCATACTTCCCTTGTCCAAGGAAGATCCCATCTGCACTCTGCCACACCTCCATGCCTAGAAAATAGTGCATCATCCCCAAGTCCTTCATCTCGAACTCGGCTGCAAGATTCCTCTTGGTGTCGGCAATCAACCCATCCTCTCCTGTAACAAATAGGTCATCCACATATAGGAGTAGTATCACAGGATTTCCTTCCTCAACGTTGTAGTAAAGGTTGGAATCTGCTTTACTCTTGGTAAAGCCCAAACTGGATAGAAAGCTGTCCATCCTACCATACCAAGTCCTAGGAGCTTGCTTCAAGCCATACAAGGCTTTCTTCAACCTGCACACATATGAATCCATGTCATGTGTCTCAAATCCAAGTGGCTGCTCCACATACACTTCCTCTTCGACTACACCATTCAAGAAAGTTGTCTTGACATCCATTTGGTGTATCTTCCATTTCACTGCAGCCAGATCAAGTACTGTTTTGATGGAAGTGTATCTGGCTACAGGAGCAAAAGTTTCTTCATAATCTATTCCCTCTTTCTTAGAGAAGCCACGAGCTACAAATCTTGCTTTGTATTTCTCTATGCTACCATCTGCAGCATGCTTGATTTTATAGATCCACTTGGAAGTCACAATAGACTTCCCTTCTGGTCTTGGGACCACATCCCAAACATCATTCTTCATGATCGATTGGTATTCCTCGACCATGGCATCCTTCCATTCTTTCTTTTTCACCGCCTCTTCATAACTGGAAGGTTCTTTGTTCATAATGTCACAGAGCAAGGCAACATAGCTAGTGTGTGACCTTGTCCTTTTCCTTTCTCTGTGTTCCTCTTCTGGAATATCATATCTTTCTGCATCTTGGATGAGCTCTCTAGTCCATGCAGGTTTCTTCTTGTGAGAGTTCTTCTCACGGGGTGGATCTATAGGTTCTTGTGGATCTTCAATTTCACGGGTTGCTTCTGGAATTGCTTCATTCATAATGGTATCTTGAAATCTGGATTCCTTTGGTTCTTCATGATCTTCAATAGGTGTCTTCCTTGATTTGATGTAGGCTGAGTCCTCATCAAATGTTACATCCCTGTTGATGTCAATCTTCTTGAATCCTGGAAAGTATATTCTGTAAGCCTTCGAGTTTTCACTATAACTCACAAAGATGCCCTTCTTTCCTGAAGGATCTAGCTTTGTCCTCTTTTCTTTTGGAATGTGTGTGTATACTGGACAGCCAAATATTCTGAGATGGCTTACTTCTGGTTTCTTTCTAGAGAATACTTCTTCTGGTGTCTTATTGTCAAGTATCTTGCGAGGTGTTCTATTATGTACATACAAAACTATCCTAACTGCTTCTTCCCATAGATGCATAAACAGATCTTGGTCATGAAGCATTTCCCATGCTGCTTCCATGATAGTTCTATTCTTTCTTTCTGCGACTCCATTTTGTTGTGGATTGTAGGGAGCAGTCAAATCCCTCTTAATCCTTGAATCACTGCATAAATTCTTGAAATTACCTGAAGTGAATTCTCCACCATTGTTGGATTTGAAAGTCTTAATCTTCATATTTGTTTGATTTTCTATTAAGGCTTTGAATTCCTTGAACTTATCAAACACTGCATCTTTATTCTTCAAGAAATAAACGCAAGTCTTCCTAGAGAAATCATCAATGAAAGAAACATAGTATACATACCCACTCAGAGAACTGGAAGACATTGGTCCGCATACATCGGAGTGGATATTCTCCAAAATTCCTTTTGCTTTGCTTTCACTGCTTGGAAATGCTTTCTTTGTGTTCTTTCCCTTTACACATCCTTTGCAAACACCTTCATGCTTTGATTGGATTTCAGGAAGGCCTTCTACTCCTTTGCTTGCAATTGGTAGTGCTCTGTAGTGCATGTGTGCAAGCCTTCTATGCCAAAGTTCACTTGGCTCCATGGACTCATGTACCATGGCATGTTCAGGTTGCCCCTTCAATTTGTACAATCCTCCCTCTTGCTCTCCAATCACCACTGCATCATCTATTGTCTTACCTTTAGGCCACATAAGTACTTGGCCATTTACAAATGCAACTCTCATCCCATTTTCATCCAAAGATGATATGGATAGGAGATTCTTCTTCAGCCCAGGTACATATAGAACATCTTTGATTTTTAGAGGCTTCCCAGAGTCTAGAATGTAGGAGGCTTCACCACTTCCTTTTATGGGATATTGATAGTCATCCCCAAGTTTCACTTTATGGGGTGACTCATGTTTAGAAAGGTTTATAAAAGATTCTTTAAACCCAGTCATGTGTTTAGAAGCCCCACTATCAATAAGCCAATCATTACATCCATGAGAGATAGTACCTGTGAGAGCAGAGATTAGAACATATTCATCTTCACTTGATGAGTCTTCACTTTCTGCTCTAGCCTTCTTCTTGGGTGGTTCATCATCTTCAGCAGCATGAGCATGATATCTCTTTTTGCTTCCCTTCTTGTTGTTGTTGTAGTGATTCTTCCTTTTGTTCTTGGGACAATTTGAGGCAAAGTGTCCCAACTCATCACAAGTAAAGCATCAAACTTGAGAGAGATCTTTTTTCTTATGAAAGTGAGAATGCTTCTTGTTGTGAGATTTCTCCCTCTTAAAATTGCCTCCTTTAGTGTGTGCTGTGAGGGATTGATCTTCACTTCCCATCTTTTAATCTCGAGCCACAAGCCTAGCCTATTCTTGTGAACACTCCTCCCATAGTCTATTGAAGGAGACCAATTTTCTTCTTGCAAAGATTCCTTGGATGAAGGAGTCCCATGACCTAGGTAGGCCATTCAATGTGGTCATTACAATTTCACCATTCTCTACTAATTCATCCACAGCTTCAAGTTGTTCCTTGATTTGAGAGACCTTGGAAAAGTAGGATTGAATGGTCTCTCCATTCTGAAGCTTTACCCCTTTCAATTCGTTCTGCAGAGTCATCTTCTGATTTATGTTCTTTCCTTCAAACAACTTGGTCAAGGAGTCAAACATCTCCTTGGGTGTCTTTAGGGAAGACACATGGGGTATGAGATGGTCCTTTATAGAATCAATAATGATTCTCTTAGCCTTGACCAGGTTCTTCTTGTGTAAGGTCTTAGTCTCTTCTTCTTCTGGAACTGGAACCTCTTCCTTTATGTAATTGTCCAACTCATTCTCTTCTAGGATTAACCCAATCCTATACTTCCATGCTCGGAAGTTATCAACCCCTTCAAGATTATCCTCAAGCTTGGTGTGGTGAGACAACTTAAAGAGTACTTCAATGGAAATAGAAAAATATTAAGGTCTTACCACTTGATTTGCTGAAAACTAGATCTGGAGTTGGATTAGGGTTTGTCAGAGAAACCTTAAAAATTCAAAATGTGAATTTCAAAATTCTGAAAGGATAGAAAGATGCGCCTTGATGAGCTGATCAGCCTGGTATACTCAAAATTTGAAAATTGCAAAGTTTCACCCCTCAGAAATGCTTTTCAATTTCTCGGATTCACTAGGGAGGACCTTGGATTAGGGTTTGAGTTTCCCCGAGCTTCACCCAACCAAAAATTTCGATCCAAAGCTCTAAAATTCAATTTTTCCAAGTAGCTTCCAGCTATGTCCTTATATTTTAGAAATTCCTATTTTTGTGGAAACCCTAGTTTTTAGGGCCAAAACTGAAAAAGCTCATAATTGAATTCTGTCTCGACAGAAAGATGCGCCCTTCCAAGGAGAGTTAATCTAGCCTTCTGCCTTTGATGATCTGTGGAGAGAAACCCAAAAATTAAGAAGCCCTAGCTTCTGTAGCTGTATAGTGCCTTCTTCTTAGGTCAGCTTTGATACCATGTTAATTTTTTGATAATTTCATTCCATTATCATTAGGATCTCTAAGAGAATAACATGTACAACATATCTCTACAACATATCAATCATAGACACAAAAGCAATCACACAAGAGACACAGAGTTTCACCGGGGAAAACCAAGAAGGTGAAAAACCCCGCAACTTCCTCAGAGATAAGATAAGCCACAATAGAAGATCACAAGGATCAAACCCAAAGAGATGTCTCTAGTAGATGCTCCTCCTCCTCCACAAGTGCACCACTTTCTCTCTTAGCTATGCGAGCTTGGGAAGTGAGTGAATGATCTAAATGAGAGACACAACCTCTCTATTTATACACTGACTTGACCTGCCAATAATCCACTGGGGCCGACTTGCTAATCAAGCCTAATAACCCAACGACATATGCTAACCAGGGCCGACCCCACACTGGTGGTCTAATAACCCATCAATACAAATGACGACACTTGTTGATGCACATGACGACACTTACAAATACAAATGACGACACTTCCAATCAGAGGAATAATACATCTCTGTGGGATATACAATAAAGTACAAATGTAATACATAGAAGAATATCTTCCAAAGTTACAAATACATCAACAAAAGTCGCACACATGTGACATTTCGATGATTCTTCCAGTAATTCATCATCAACATAAATAATGCATCTCACCACAGGCATCCTCAACAAATCCAAAATATAGCATGAGTACATAAGTGCCCAAAAGTAATCAAAAGAAAGAGCAGCATGAGCAATACATTATTAACCTGTGCTATAGCGCAGGTTACTTGAACAATGCCCGCACTACATCCACACGGATTTTCCTTCGATCGTCACGCTATTGTCAAAACGACATGACCACTAACTCCCAACGGCACATGGAAAGCCCAATCCTCTCCAAGGATATGAATTCGACTCCTCACACACTTGGTGACATTAATTAACCCCGCTTGTGTACCTTGGAACTAGTTCATGGAGAAGATGAGTTCACATTTGGATCTAGTTGTTTGTTGTCCACCTATTTGCCTATAAAAGGAATCCATTAGCATGCATTTGGTAGAGATAAATCAAGAGCAAGGTTATGCTACTGGATTTGAGTTGGTATTACTTACCCAATTGTTAGCCAAGCGACGATGGTTCCTACACTACCAATGGCTCAAGCCATTCCTACATCCACCTCTTATGGAACACAAACCACATTTATCCCATCCTTAAGGTATAACCCATATTATCCTTTCCCATTCCCAATTGGTTAGGAACCTGCTCCCCACATGGGGGTTAACCTAGTTCAACCTTCTTACGTTCAATAAGCTCAACAATTTGAGCAATTGAACACAACAAACACCCAAAATCCATAGACTCAAGGGAAGAAGAAAGGTAAGAACAAGAAGAATCAGTATCCAGGGCAAGGGGGAAACCTGCCTGCCCAAAAAAACCATAATACATGTAACCAAAATACAAGTACTAACAATCTCTCAAACAAGGGAAGAATCCCACCATGAGGACTAGTTACTGCTGCTCCATTTGCGACGATTATGGGCACTACACACATCATTGTCCTCTTATCCTTGATTGCCAACAGTTAGTCGAAGCCAAAAAGAAAACGATGATGAACCCTCCTCAGGAAGCATATCCTCCCCAACCACAAACCTCCGTGTTACAACAACCTTTTGCGAATCAAGGGGTAGTTACATAGAAACAAGACCCTCACCCACCCAACAATGGTTCTTTCCAAAATATCTATACATTGGATGTTAACCTTCAGACATGAGCTAGAGGTTATGATGGGCCTTCCACCCCCCAAGTGGAAGACGTTCCTATACCCTCGGGGGGCCCTCTACATATACCATTCCCAAATACCGAACAAATCCCGTGGATTCTGAAAGTTCCACTTCAACGTACCCCTAATAACCCTCACATGAAAGTGTTTACGGACAATCTGTAAACGCGGACATAAATGGATCTCCCTAGTCTGAATGGTTCGGATCTAGAACAAAACAGGTATGCAATACACATTAGAGAGATTTAGAGGTCAAAAAAGGGCCTCCTAAGAGATGTACTACAAAAATATGAGATATATTAAAATATTATGAATTGGGGGTTTTATGGGGTAGGTATATATGACAAGTCACCTCCCACACTATTTTCTATGCACAATATAAATAACCATGGTTGAGTTACTTTTCAAAATTCACTAGAAATAAAATTAATAAAATAAGTCTACATTGATGTGATTAAGATTCATTGTAAATTCCCAAAAATGTATTGTCCTTTAACATTTATTTGTCTTGAACTTGCAAATGAAATTAAATAATAAAAAACATTTTTAAGAGTTTTTTTTAAAATTTTATGTTGACTTTTTATATTTAGTACTTTTCTCATGAATTTAATAATGTAATTTAATTGAGAATTTATTTACATGTAAAATGTCAATAATATTATTATAATCCACATTGCATTATTATTATTATTATTATTATTTATTAAATCTATTATTATTCTTTATTAGTTTGACATTATGTTATTAAATAGAATGGAGTGAATATATAATTTAAAATTAAAAAACATAAAAATGATAATATATTATTTTATAAAAAAATGTGAAAGGACTTTCTTTATGAATTAAGAGTACTTCACTTGAAAATGACAATAATATTATTTTATGTGAAAGTGTGAAAAGACATTCATTATGAGTACTTTACTTGAAAATGACAATAATATTATTTTATGAAAAGACTATCATTATGAGTACTTTACTTTATGACTTAAAAGTACTTACACCACTACCTTGGTTAACTATGTGTTTTTATCCACCATAGAAAATTTGACAAATAAACATTCTTAACTCATGCAATGCCACCTCACCAAGGGGGATGATGTCATCTACTAGAATGTGATTGGTTGTATTTTATAGTACATTTTCTTTGTTTTGAGGCCCTTTTTTGACCTCAAAATTTCTCTAATGTATAACGTTCCTAGATTGATCAAATTACAAAGTAAGTTAAGAGATAACTCACCTTATGAGCTCAATTCCTTTCTCCTTACTTGATTCAACCCCTTGATCTCCAGATATTCACCTGTAAAACATGGAACAAGTGGAAACAAACAAGTAGTGATAGCATGTAATGATAAATCAATCTAGATTAGTGGTCAAAGAAGACAATCCTAAACTCTATAATGACAAGATGTTTATGGAAAGTATTTTCATTAAAGTAATAATAGAAAGTACAAAGAGAATAGTTACAACTGAGCTTTGACGTCATAACACCATCTGAATGATATTAGCCTCAAAGATCAAAGCTTTGCTTCCTATGGATGAAAGGGATCTCCTTGCAGAATTTCACCAACATGTAGGTACTCTATCCTTCCTCTCTTAACCATGGAGAAGGGGTTCATATTTATAGGCCTAAGAGGATAGGAGAGGTTGAGGATTTGAGGGGTTGAGTGCCACCTTTCCTAACATGTAGGGATAAGCCTCCACACAACCAAAGGTTCTAGAAGTTGCTCAAAGCTTCTCTTTTTCCATTTTAACCAACAACGAAGCACCTTGCATACTAGAAAATCACGTCATTGAAGGGCGATGCATTTTTTGAAAGGGAAACTCACGTCGCCGATGCACTTTGTCAATGTGCAGAGCGCGCCACCTAAGGTTTGAATCACCTTGCTAACGAGCAGGGCGCATCAGGGTGAGAACAAGAGGTTACAAGTTTAACATCAACTCTCCATTTAATAATTTATCCCAAGTGCTTTAGGAATTAGGGCACATAGAGGACACATAACTCATGATGACGAGATTTTGGTGTAACAAAAATATTCCCACAATAACAACATTGTAGATGACTTGGCTCAATCCCCTGCAACAATGTCCATGTTACAAGTGTTACAGTCTTTCCCAACACAGAGAAAGGAATTACTCAATGCACTTGGCGTCGTCGATCCTTGCGACTCGCACCTCATGACCTTTATCTCGACAAAGGTGATCCATGACTACCGTCGTTAGTCACATTCCAAGTTCCAGTAACTGTGAATAACATCATGGTCCATTGTTGTATCATCGATGAAGGTGCATCGACTTGCGTTATGTTTGAAAAAGTCTGGAAACGATTAGGATCCCCTGAGTTGGTCCCCTTGTCTATTTCTATTCGCACATATGGATGGAGACCATCCCAACCAAGAGGATTGTACCAAAATATCCCCATAGAGATGGGGGGAAAGATGGTTATGATCGATATCAAAGTCGTCGACGCTGAACTTGACTACAACATCCTGTTGGGGCATAGTTATATGTATGCCATGAAGGAGGTGGCCCCCTTGGTCTTCCATATCATGATATTTCCATTAAATGGGAAGGTAGTTACCCTCAACCAACTTAACTAGTATGACCCCCACACCACAAGCAATCCCAACAATGTCCTACCAACTGTACCGGGCGATGAACAACCTTATGTTGAAATTCCCCCGGCATGTACAAGGATTCCAATTTGTTAGGAGTGTATTCGGTACCACAACTGAAAATCCCTACATTGACTAATGGCCTAATGTACACAATTTTTACCGCCGAAAATGGAGTCCCCTCCACCTCAATGTTAATTTTCAATCTGATATAAGATCTTAACTAAAAGAATAACATGTACAACATATCTACAACATATCAATCATGGACACAATAATGCAATCACACAAGAGACACAGAGTTTCACCGAGGAAAACCAAGAAGGTGAAAAACCCCGCAACTTCCTCAGAGATAGATAGAGCAATGATACAACCCAAGCATAAGAGATAGTCCTCTCCTAGCAACAACTTCTCCTCCTCCACTAGTGCGCCACTCTCCAATGAGTGTGTGAGTGAGAAAGTGAATGATCAAATAGAGTGCCTCTTGCACTCTATTTATACTTGACTTGACTTGCCTAATAACCTTTACTAGGTCGGCCTTAACTTAACCACATAACATAATGTTGATAGGGCCGACCCCCAATAGGGTGGTCTAATAACCCTTTAACCCACATGACTTATACAGGGACGACCCCAACAAGGTGGTCTAATAACCCATAAAGTATAAGTTACAACACTTACAATATAAATGACGACACTTCCACATAGAGGAATAATAACATCTCTATAGGAATACAAACACTTACGTATAGAGGAATAATAACATCTCTATAGGAATACAATATACATATATGAAATACATTCCGAAGTTACAAATACATCAACACTCCCTCTTAACTAGGAAGGTATTTCTCGACACAGGTCTTCTAGCACAGGTCTTCTTTTCTGGATCATCGTCATAGGATCATCGACATTGAATCATCGTCATCGTCATTGCTGCTGCTATCTCACTCAATCTATGATCTACTCATCATAGGAAGTTCTACAGAGCCAGTCTTTTTTCATACTAGATGTAGGCCCACCACCTTTAGGTCTTCATCACTGGCCATACTGTGGAATCATCAGGACTTATTACGTGCATCACAATGCCTTGAAAGAGTATCCCAGGACCATCTATGTGCCAAATCACGACCGACAAGATCTCCCAGGTCCACTTACATGTGACCGTCACAAAACCTTAAAAGAGTGTCAAGCATAGCAAGAACTCTAAAGAGCATCCGAGGCCTTTTACGTGACTAGCACAACCTGTCCGGATCTCCAAGACGTATTACATGTGGCCTCCACCACAATGCCTCGAAAGAGCATCCCATGCTATTACGAGCACACAGCTCTACCTGTCGGATCTCCCAGGTCTACTTACATGTGGTCATGGCAATGCCTCGAAAGAGAATCCCAGGACTTATTATAGGCACACAACCCAACCTATTAGATCTCCCAGGTCTACTTATATGCCATAGGACAATGCCTCGAAAGAGCATCCTGGGATTCTATGAGCACATAACTCTACCTATCAGATCTCCCAGGTCTACTTATATGTCCTCCCAGAGCAATGCCTCGAAAGAGAATCCCAGGGCTTATTACGGGCAGACAGCCCAACCTATCGAATCTCCTAGGTCTACTTATATGCTCATCTGCACAACCTGTCCATGGCCACAGAGTATCAACCTAATACTCACCATACATCATCCTAATGTACATCATCACATGATCATCCTGATCATCATCACAACATCATCCTGATACATATCATCTGGAGCAACATCCTGAAGCTCATCATCCATGATAATCCTGATCATATAGTGCATCCACTTGATGCATACCAAGTATCTACCTAATGCATATCATCATACATGATCTACCTGATCATACAATGCATACACATGATACATATATAAATACATGATCTACTTGATCATACAATGTATCCACCTAATACATATACAAATACATGATCCACCTGATCATACAATGTATCCACCTGATACATATACAAATACATGATCCACCTAATCATAACAAGCATACAACATGATGCATATACATATGCATGATCCAACTGATCATAACAAGCATCCAACATGATGCATATATACATGATCCAACTGATCATACCAAGCATACAACATGATGCATATACATATACATGATCCAATTGATCATAGCAAGCATCCAACATGATGCATATACATATACATGATCCAATTGATCATAGCAAGCATCCAACATGATGCATATACAGAGCATTAACTGGAGCATCATCCTGATGCTCATCATCCGACGCTTACATCCACAGCCATGTGAAGGATCCTCCTCTCACCATGCTTGGAATGGCTCTTGCAAATGTGTCCATAAATTCTTCCTCGAAGTGTCGTCAATATGAAGAACACCAAGCCTCTCTCCGAAGTACTCGAAGTTCACTCTGGCTAGTGGTTTCGCCAACACATCTGCAACCTGCTCATCCGTTGCAACATACAGGAGCTTCACTGCTCCTCTCTGCACCATATCCCTGATATAGTGATATTTGATCTCAATGTGTTTTGACCTGTCGTGGAACACTGGGTTCTCAGATAACTTCACACAACTCTGGTTATCACAGAAGATACCAGTAGCATCCAGTGGGAGATCAAATAACTTAGACAATAGATTCCTCATCCATACTGCCTCACAACTAGCCGAACAAGCTACAACATACTTTGCCTCGGCTGTACCCAGTGCTACGCAGGACTGCTTCCTGCTAAACCAAGAGATCACACCTGATCCCATACTGAAGCAAAACCCAGATGTGCTCTTGCTATCTGCAGCATTGCCTGCCCAATCTAAATCAACATAACCCTGCAGGTTAAACTTTTGATTCGCATCATACTTAAGCCCATAATCAATTGTACCCTTCAGGTACCTCAGAATATGCTTTACAGCAACCAGGTGAACACCTCTGGGATTCGTCAGGAACTGGCTCAATGTGTTCACCGCAAAGCAAATATCTGGTCTTGTGTTCGTCAAGTACATCAAGGACCCAATCATCTAACGATACATAGTGACATCAATCGGATTAGATGAAGCATCACATAGAAGCTTCGAGTTCGATGCCATAAATGTGGCCATGTCCTTGCAGGCCATCATCCCGAACCTCTTCAGGATCTCTACTGCATACTTCCCTTGTCCAAGTAAGATTCCATCTGCACTCTGCCACACCTCGATGCCTATAAAGTAGTGCATCATCTCCAAGTTCTTCATCTCGAACTCGACATCAACCTTCCACTGCATGTCGGCAATCAATCTATCCTCACCTGTAACAAATAGGTCATCCACATACAAAAGTAGTATCACTGGATTGCCTTCCTCAACCTTGTAGTAAAGGTTGGAATCTGCTTTACTCTTGGTAAAGCCCAAACTAGATAGAAAGCCATCTATCCTGCCATACTAGGTCCTGGCTGCCTATTTCAAACCATACAGGGCTTTCCTCAATTTGCACACATGTGACTCTCGGTCATGTGTCTCAAACCCAAGTGGTTGCTCCACATACACTTCCTCTTCGACTACACCATTCAAGAAAGCTGTCTTGACATCCTTTTGGTGTATCTTCCATTTCATCACTGTAGCCAGAGCAAGTACTGATCTGATGGAAGTGTGCCTGGCTATAGGTGTAGAATTCTCTTCATACTCAATCCCTCTTTCTGGGAGAAGCCACAAGCTACAAACCTTGCTTTGTATTTCTGCATGCTACCATTTGCAGCATGCTTGATCTTATAAATCCATTTGGAAGTCACAACAGAATTCCCTTCAGGTCTTGGGACTGCATCCCAAACATCATTCTTCATGATCGACTGGCACTCCTCGATCATGGCATTCTTCCCGAATCCTGGAAACTTGAATATATTCAGTATCTTTAATAGATAACTTTTGTTGCTGAAACAAATGTTGTAGATCTTCTTTTGTAGGTGCTCGTATACGATCTTTCCTACAAAACAAGTTAAATTGCATGATTAGAAACTTCTCATATTTTTCAGAACAAATTCTCACACATAAAGAAATATGTCATACAGTCATGCAATTATTTTAGCCAATGCTTCAATACAACATTCATCCATATCCTGTAACTTTCTAGATGCCTTCCAATCTTTACCAGGACATTGTTAAGAGTTTTGCACTACTCTCAACAAGTCAGCAAAGAGGTTTCATTCTAGATAAGTAGCAATGGAATGTTGTACAGTGCCATAGGCCACTTACCCATTACATGCATATTAGTAGTATGTTGTTCATTAATGCAATTATTCTAATATGCCAAAATACACAACCTAATTCTAGGAACATCAGTATATACATCATTGAACAGTATTATTTAAACAATCAAATATGCAAGAAATGATAATTCAAATACTTATCTTTGTTTGTTTGTTGGGTTGACTCCCTCTCAGTCTTTGCTTCCTTTCTACAACTCCATTCTGATGTGGATTGTGAGAAGTGGTTGACTCCCTCTGAATATCTGCATCCTTGCAGAGACTACTGGAGTGTGCTCCCTCTTGATCTTTGCTTCCTGGATTACCTGTCCTTGAACTTATATCCATCCTCGATCACTATGCATGCTTACAAGTACCATTATGGTGATATCCTCGAGATATCATGCAATTATTTTAGCCAATGCTTCAATACAACATTCATCCATATCCTGTAACTTTCTAGATGCCTTCCAATCTCTACCAGAACATTGTTAAGAGTTTTGCACTACTCTCAATAAGTCAACAAAGAGGTTTCATTCTAGATAAGTAGCAATGGAATGTTGTACAGTGCCATAGGCCACTTACCCATTACATGCATATTAGTAGTATGTTGTTCATTAATGCAATTATTCTAATATGCCAAAATACACAGCCTAATTCTAGGAACATCAGTATATACATAATTGAACAGTATTATTTAAACAATCAAATATGCAAGAAATGATAATTCAAATACTTATCTTTGTTTATTTGTTGGGTTGACTCCCTCTTAGTCTTTGCTTCCTTTCTACAAGTACATTCTGATGTGGATTGTGAGAAGTGGTCAACTCCCTCTGAATATCTGCATCCTTGCAGAGACTACTGGAGTGTGCTCCCTCTTGATCTTTGCTTCCTGGATTACCTGTGCTTGAACTTATTGTTAGAAAAACAGGATCGCAGAGCAATAACAATAAACAGAAATGCAAATATAATCACACATACACATTACAAGAGAGACACATATATATCATGGTTCACCCAACTTGGGCTACGTCCACACTGAATTTGCCAGTCCTTATTATTATTACCGTCCAACAAGTCGAAGGGATACAACCTGCAGCACAACCGCTGCACTTCCTCTTCTCTGTTTCACAGTCTCTCTCCTGATCTCAAAGATCTTTACAATGTATAAAACCTAATACATCAACAACCCTAGCCGTATTACAATGTCTTTCTTTTATAAGGGAAATACAATGGGAAAATACCACGGGATACCCAAAACCATGGGCCCGCAAAACAGCTGGCGAAAATAACCCCAAAATTTTTCTTTGGGGGCATTGCCCCCAAACCCCCATTTCTCAGGGGAGCTGCCCCCGAACCCCCGCCAGGGGACCGCTAGCCCCTGGACCCCCCCAGCCAGGGGGGATGGTCCCCCCTGGAACCCCGTGGGGGGGCGATGCCCCCCCACACCCCCCCCGCTGGGGTGAGTGTACAATCCACCTATATATCATATAGAACTGGGGTACAAACACGGCTGATACAAAATCATCTATGAGACTAGAAGATTTGGCTCCACAACCAACACTTATATCCATCCTCAATCACTATGCATGCTTACAAGTACCATTATTGTGATATCCTCGAGATCTCATACATAATCATACATTTATTAGTATAATCTGAATACTACCAGAAACACAATAATCTTAAACATGTATAGTAATGATCATTTTAAACACAGATAATAAACATTAGTATTCAAGGTTTATATAGGACTCTTCTGGTTAGTCATATCATCAATTAAAGTAAGAAACATAATATGCCTAAACCCATGATTACTCAAACCTATAACTTCATGAATAATCATAATCAATCATGCCAAGTATACTTATATAAGATATCCTAACACAAGGTAGGATTTTAACTTGATATAGGAAAAACATACCTGGATTAGCATGTTAGCTAGCTATGTCTAACATACCCACATGATGTCTTCTTGTTATTCAATGACTTGTGCTAGTAACCTGCATATCTCATAAGTTAACCATTATAGAACCAAGTTATACATACCTCGTAAGTAGATCTTCTATGTGATCCATGATAATGGATGAATCTTTGTCTTCATGTCTCCATGGTCATATGATTTGTCTTTCTTGATGTACCTTTCATGTTAGCAGACAACATCAACCTCATACAACACCACAATGCATTAGTACAATCATAAGTGTCAAAACCCTAATCAATGAATATCTTCTATCATGCATTCATAATTTTATTAAGGTGATACGACAAGTCTAAAGTTAATCAAGATTGTACTAACCTTAATGAAGACAAACATACCATAAACTTAATCATGAACAGATCTCGAAACATACCTGGATAAGTCATACCTGTCGAGATTGCTTGTAATCTTCTTATGTAAGGTCTTAGCCTCATATCCCTCTGAAACAGGAACTTCTTCACTTATGCAGGTGACCAAACCATTCCCTTCTAGGATTAACCCAATCAACTTGATTTGCAGAAACTGGATTTAGAGTTGGATAAGGGTTTGTCAGAGAAACCCTAAAAATTCAAACTTTGAATTTCAAACTTCTAAAAGGATAGAAAGATGCGCCTTGATGAGCTAATCAAGCTGGTATACTAAGAATTTGAAAACTGCAAAGTTTCACCCCTCAAAATTGCCTTTGAAACTTCCAGATCTTCTAGACAGGATCCCGAACTAGGGTTTGATGAATCCCACCCTTCTGCCCAACCAAAAGGTTTGATCCAAAGCTCTAAACTTCGATTTTCCCGAGGAGCTTCTAGCCGTGGTCACAGACTTCAGAAATTCCAACTTTTGCAGAAGCCCTAATTTTCCACTTTTTCGATCAAAGTCCCGAACTAGGGTTTGATCAAGCCTGGCCTTCTGCCCAACCAAAAAAATTGATCTTGGTCTCTAAATTTTTATTTTGATGAGTATCATTCATCTGTGGTCTCCGATTACAAAAATTTCAACTTTCTCCGAAACCCTAATTCCCGGAGCCATGAATGAAGGTGCTCAAAATCCAATTCTGTTTTTACAGAAATATGCACCTAATTGTTTCTGGTGTAACTCTGAAATTATGAATCCACAGGGTCTGAAAATTCTACCTATGTTATACCAACCTGTCATCTTTCCAACCCCATAGGTCTGACCTCAATTGGATTCTCTGAGAGAGAGTTATGCCAAGTGTCGCAACATGAACTGTTTATGGGATAAAATACGAGAGCGAACTTGTACGACGTGCCACGTGTCCCTGGTTCACTTTCAGCCTCTGAACTTTCGGCCTATGAAAGTACAGTCCATGCCCTACCTGTCAAGTTTTACAAAATTTCATTTGGAGCTTCCTATCCCAAGTTATGACCTTTTTTCCTAGGTCACCTGTTTATGATTGAGATATGGAAGAGGCAGAAACCCTATATTGTATAGATCATAAAACACAAAGTACAATGAATTAGAAGTTGTGCTTTGGACACAAGGTACATGGAGATATTATCTTCGACCTGTAAGAGTTTCAGATCCTGAAACCTTTCCAAAATGGATTTATAGTGAAATTTCTACGATGAATGGTTTTTGCTATATCAAGCCCTAGCTTCGCAAGTGCAACACGTGTCATAAATGCCATACCATGCCTTCTTTTAGGCTAGCTCTGATACCATGTTAATTTTTCAGAATTTTCAATCTGATCTAAGATTTTAAATGAGAGAATAACATGTACATCATATCTACAACATATCAATCATGGACACAATAATGCAAGCACACAAGAGACACAGAGTTTCACCGAGGAAAACCAAGAAGGTGAAAAACCCCGCAACTTCCTCAGAGATAGATAGAGCAATGATACAACCCAAGCATAAGAGATATTCCTCTCCTAGCAGCAGCTTCTCCTCCTCCACTAGTGCGCCACTCTCCAATGAGTGTGTGAGTGAGAAAGTGAATGATAAAATAGAGTGCCTCCTGCACTCTATTTATACTTGACTTGAATTGCCTAATAACCTTTACTAGGTCAGCCTTAACTTAACCAGATAACATAATGATGACAGGGCCGACCCCCAATAGGGTGGTCTAATAACCCTTTAACCCACATGACTTATACAGGGCCGACCCCAACAAGGTGGTCTAATAACCCATCAAGTATAAGTTACGACACTTACAATATAAATGACGACACTTCCGTATAGAGGAAGAATAACATGTCTATAGGATTACAAACACTTCCGTATAGAGGAATAATAGCATCTCTATAGGAATACAATATACATATATGAAATACATTCCGAATTTACAAATACATCAACACTCAACACCATCATCAACATTGCTGCTGATTCATGGCATTTAACAAATGTTGAGTCCATCAGTCCCACCAATATTCCAAATCCCATTCTTGTATCCTCCCACAGGGGTACAAGAGACACCGATTATGGATCAATTAACTCTACCTGGGATCATTTTGGGTATCCTGGTATGGTACCTTACACCACCCTACCGAGAGATGGCTTCCAAACCAGTCGCCCATTACGATTTTTTCCCTTTTTCAACTGCTACACCCACAAGGCTCGTTACGAAAAACCAACCTATGGCATCCGTAACTAAACCACAATCGATCGTTTCTAAGACCACCAATGGGGGAACCAAACAACCAAAGTTAAAAGGACCTCTATTACCCAACCCAACGTCTAGTCCAATGGACATCGCTAAGCCTAAAGAAGGGGGCATCAACCAACACTATTTAAAATCCCCAGTTATGATCAATACTCCAACTCAAAGGGTCACACCGCCATGTTCCTTTTGTGGGAATCAAGGCCACACAACTAACCTATGTCCCCTGTGAGTATAACACATGATCCACCAACGGTAAAAGGGGGCACATATCCCTTTCCCACATCAAAGTCCAAAACATTGCGTACAAATCATGCATGTTCCATTTGCGCTCAATATGGGCACTACACACATCATTTCCCCGAACTCCTTCGATACCGGGAGGCGTTGGAAACTGTTCGTATCACCCAAGTGATGATCACAGAATTTCCCTCTCGAGCCCATGTATCAACATCTATTAATTTAGTCACCAAATTAGAGGCACCTTTAGTCTCCCCTCCCTTAGAAGTTGCACCAGCTGCAGAAACCGTGGTAGATCCTACAACGTCGCAAGAGCCACCCAAAATTACGACAACGCCGCCACATGATGAATGCTTTTCCTATGGGAAAACCACCAACATGCTTCCTCTTATCACCATAGATTGCATAATGGAGAAATCCAACACCCAATAAGTACAAGAACGTTTCCGTCCACAGGTACCATGACCTTGACGATCTTGTGGAGAGACCACCCACTTCTCCTTTCAGTGCCCCAATTGCATGTCGAATAAGAATCTTTTCTCGAATTATTGATATTACAAGGCCAATTACAACCCCTCCATATAACCCCACAAAGGTCACAAACCGATGAAGTAATAAATACCTTACAGATACCATCGATGCTGAATCTCCTTTAGCCAGTGTCCTCACTTGCAGTGATCCCTCGTCTTTCGACTAAGATGGAGACCACCTGCAATCACTTCCAAATAATAAAAAATCAAAAGGGGGTTCACCCCCACAACAAAAACAAGACATCCAACACCAACCATTGATATTCTTTTTTGTGTCAAAAATTTACTTTCTTTTCAAAATATCTTGAATTCGAAAGTAAAATCCATCTATTTTTAAATATTGTCGGCCTCCTAGTTGTACATCTACATAGTATATGTAGATGGTGCCAGTCGATGGTCCAAACATCTAGCGTCTACTGCCTAGGCTATATATTCCCCCTCCCATATATTCCACCGCACCTGCAGAGTATGATTGTGGGAACTTACAAACAACTAAGCAGAATACGATGCCATAATATGTCTATTAAGTGATGCCCTACACCTGGGAATTCACCATATACAAGTGCATCTCAGCTCACAAATTGTCGTATCGTAGTTGAATAATGTATTTTGTGTCCAGAATTTGCCCCTCTTTCGAAATTTTCTACACGCACACCTTTTCATTATACAGTTTGAAACCATTACTTTCACACATATACCGAGAAAGCCAATGCATTCACTGACTTTGTACATAACTAAATACATAGCCCTGCATATTAAACATACATAAACATGTCTATGTGTTACACATACGACTACACATACATGTATATCATCATCATAAGTCCTAAGTCAATAAACCATGCCGAAACAAATGTGCTAGTATAAAATACTACATATGCATCACATCAACATTTAGGAAATATAAAACAAAGTATACATATAAAATAAAATAAAAATATAAAATAATATTTATTTATGATTAATTAGGCTGATGAGGGTGCACAGGAGGATAAGGGTGGCTTTGTGAGTTGTTATCCACAATGGAAACTAGAATAAAATCAGAGAAAAATTATAAATCTACTTAAAAGATGGAAGGCAACACATAAGAAGGAAAATCTGAAAAGCAGAGAGCATGAAGAAAAACAGGGAAAGTTTATAAAAGCAGGAATAAGCAGAAAAGCAGGAAAAAGCACACGAAAAGCAAAGGAAAGCAGAAAAATCTAGTGAAAAGTAGAGAAATCAGAGGAAAATAAAAAGGATGAAAAATCAGGCTAAAAGCAAGAAAGATCTCCTAAGGAAAGCAACTTCCAATTCATCCAAGGAGGGTGCATTCATGGAATCTTATCCAATGATTACTTGTTCAAGAATCCAATCACACTATAAAATAAGGAGGGTGCACCTCACTCACATCTTTTGGTGATTCTGATAATTGTTTGAGAGCTCTGCTTCTCAGTGGTTGAGTGATGCACCTCAACTAGCTTTGGGAGATTAACCCCATTGAAAACCTTGTTCCAATTTCTTTGTCTTAGTTTGAATGCAATCTGTGCATCCATTAGAATTGAAAGTGAAGATATGATTTTCCATCCATTACATCTGAATGAGTTCAAGTGAAGGAAAATAGATCCAGTTGATCATTGCTCCAGCAAAAGAGTTTCATCTAGTTAGAAACTTATTTCATGAGGGCACAGTCTATGAGTTATTGCAGTTGTGGTGTGTTCAATATGGATCAATAATGTAATTCTTCAGCCCATGGTTCGAATCTGGTGGTGAAGGATTTATTTCTTCGCATACAATCCATCAATTTCTATCTATATTGTAAAATCCTCAACCTTTGGGGATTTTGGCAATTTTAATGGTAATAAATAATGATTTCACCTCCAAATTCATGATTCAAGATTGTTGTTGTCATATAATATGTTATTAGACCTGTTACTGTACGTTATTACATATTTTTTAAATTAATTGAGTCATTAGAATGGCCAGATAGATAGACTAGCTATTTATGCATAGGAAGTTGCGCATGCACATGAGAAAGCATGTAGTGCTAGCTAACACAAGGAGGACAAGGATCAAAGATCACCCCAGAGAGATTTATGACACTCCGGACTTGGATAAAAGAGAATCTACTGATGGATGCTCAATCTTTCATGAGGCGCCTATTGATGGGTGTCCAAGTCATTGTGTGGTACTTACTGATGAGAGCCCAATATTTGGAGGAGCATATACTGATGGATGTTGTGATGAGATACCTACTGATGGGTATCAAGGTGAGGTGCCTACTGATGGGTGCCTAAGGGTTGAGGTGGTGCCTACTGAAGGGTACCAATATTGCATGGACACACATATATATATATATACTAATGGATGTCCATCCCTCTATATTTGTCACATGGAGATCATCCTTGATGAGGTTTCTGCAAGTCCCAACTCCATTGAGCACAAAGAGGAAGACCTTCTAGTAGCAAAATATGAATCAAGATCAACTTCCTAGTCACCACTTGAGATTCCATGTGAATTTGATCCCAAGAAAAAAGAAGAAGAATAAGTTCACTCTCATGAACCATCCTTCATTGAAGGGTATTTGAAGATGAGTGAAAGGAATATCTATAAGGACCTTAGCATACCCATGACACTCATGCATTGGTGTTAAATTCTTCTTGGATATTTTATTCATTGGAGGATCCATCCTTCCTTGACGACATGGAGAATATTCAAAGAGCAATGTGCAACATTAAAGGTAATTTCATGTCTTTAATTTTTGATAGAAACAATGTGGTTGAGCTTAATGAATGGTTACATGAGGCATACTTGAAGAATAATGAGGATATTCATAAGCTCAAAATTCAAAATGAGAAACTTCTTGACAGATTGCAAGACACTTTTTCTTCCTCCTATGTTTCAGATTATCATATGGTAGATTGCTTGGAGGGTTATCATGACATGATGGATCATGAGAAACATGGTGATTTTCATGTGCTTGATGTGTTTGAATATGAGCTTGATGATAACCAAGAACTGTTTTTGGTGGAAGAGGAACTTGAGTTTCCTCTTGATGATGGTTACGCACTTTTTGAAGAAGTGCATGATTCCACTACCTTGGAACCAACCTATGAGGAAAGTTTCACACTCTTGATGGAGGTTCATGATCCTAACCAACCTATGAGGAAAGTTTCACACTCTTGATGGAGGTTCATGATCCTACCCCTATGGAGCCTCCACATGATGAAAGTTTCACACTTTCTGATAAATTGGGTGAGTTGGTTCATTCTCCTACATCCTACACTTCTACATTTTGCAGCATTCATCCTAATGAAGTATGGGTGAAAGGCTTATTTTTGATGGTGCCACATGAGGAATATGAAACTCCTATCTCTCCTTTTGATGATGACATGAATAGAGCACCTTATTCTTTACATTTGCAGCAGCATCCTTTGTTACCTTATGATGATACACATCTTCATGGATGCACATACTATACTCCTTTGAGCCCCTTGAAGGGTCATTGTTCTCTTTGCTCCTTAATTGGTTCATATTTTGGTGGAGGTTCTTCATTCACTTCTTGAATGAAAGAACACATGGCTGATTATTTTGAAGCATCTTAAATTCTTTTGGAGCAACATTATAGGACATGGGATCCTCATCTATGTCATTGGAGCAGATTTGATATGATACTCGATGCTTCTGTGTATGGGGCACATGATGGTCTACTTGCTTGGATGGACAAGCACTTGAAGAGACACATTGATATTCATGCTTATTTTTTTGATGGCATATTGTTGTATCTCCCTATGTTTCATGATGATATTGTTATATTCTATGATGACATGTATTTCTATGTACTTATGATGTATGGGAGAATGCATAGTCAAACTTGGGATCCGTGCATCTCTCCCCATGATGTATTATTTTGTATCACTCTATGTATTGATGGAATGTGCTAGCTTTGGGATCCTGGCATTCCACACCTTGATAAATTGCATTGGAGGATCTTGTGCATCCCACACTTGGTATATTTGCTTGTATTAGCACTACTCATTGATGGAGTGTGTAATCATTGTGATCCTGGCATCCCATACTTGATTGATTTGATTCTGATGACATTGTGCACTAGGAGAGTGCACCAGTAGTGGGACCCTGGTATCTTCATGCATTATATTTAGCTCACTTGGAGCATTGTTGGGGTCATTGGCTGAAGCAAGCCTCTTTTCATGAGTTCATATTTGTAGCATATGGTGGTGTTTTCCTACAGGGAAAACAATTTCATGTATGGAATTATGACATTTTTTCAAGGTGTTCATAATGCTTCCATGTGAATCCTTATGCGAGTCTTCCATATTGCACATGAGGATATATTCTACACCTTGTATTTCTGAGGATCATTTAGGATCCTGGTATTTGTACTTTGTCTCCATACTAAGTGCATGCTTAGATGGTGGTGCATATGGAGCTATGCTTTGAGAGGATGATTCTCAAGGTGTAGTGGGGATATTTCAGAGATGCAACATTGACACATTTCCCATGTTCATGATTTTCCTTGTTTGAGGATTATGGGTGAGTTATTTCCCTTGTTGATGTATGATGGAGAGTCTCCATATCAATGGTTTGCAGGTGCATGCCTTTGTGCATGTAAGTTATCACTTCCTGTTGATGTATGACCCATGGTGTAGTTGGAAGTGGTGGTGGAAGGCATTGATGATGTGATGGTATTTCCATACGGTTTCTTCATTGCTCAAGGAAAAGAAAATTTGGGAGGGGAGGACTATCATGTCCCCATATTTTTCATGGTTTAAAAATTTCCTATGGATAAATTTGAAGGTAAAATTATGGGAAAAATGACCACAAGATGATCCCAATTCAAATTAATGAAGTGTGGAGAAAACAAAATTAATTTTGATTAATTGGAGAAAATAGCCAGTAAATATTCAAAGTCCAAATTGATAATTATTGGCTAATTAATTCATTAAATGGATAAATAATGGGTCAAAGGAGCCCCCAGGAGGTTGTTAATGAATACAAGGCTATTACAAATGTGGAAAAACCCAAAAAGTTCAAAAAGGTGAATGAATTTATTGACGAAATGGTAAAATGATCATTTTGCAACTAGTGGGGTTCCATAAAACTGAAGATTGCCCCCTAAGGCGCCCTAGAGCATTAATTGAGAAATTATGACCACCACTTGGAGCTATACCAAATATAAGTGTCCACAAAAGGAATTTCGAATTGGACTCTCATAGTCAAAGATATTTAATAAAAAGTTGGTTAAGGAAGTTAGTGCTGGCATTGAATAAGGAGGAAGTGTTTTGAGGAAGTTAGAAGGTGCATTCATGTGGTCAAAGTTGGTTAGAGTTGGTGGAGGAAGTTAGAAAGACACATTTATGAAGGCCAACTTGGTTGGAGGGTGCACTCATGAAGGTGGTGTAGCTATTATGGGCCAATTTGGTTGGAGGGCGCGCATGTTTCTTATCAAAGAGCTAAAATATTCAATGGAAAAAAGAGTGGGAATTTGATTTTCTTATAGTGAGTTTATGATATAAAACCCTAATCACTATTCCATTCTTTTGACAAAAGTTAGATTGACACTTTTGCAAGAGAGATTTACTATGAAAGACTTTGGAATGGCAAGATTTTTCTAAAGAGTAGAATTCGTAAGAGATCACTATAGGTCACATACAACTCTGTAGAGGAGAAATTTTAGGTATTTAGCTTCTCACTATTCAACCCAATTTTTCCTTAATTGTTTCAAAAAAATCATTTTTTTTGTTCCTATTAATATTTAAAATGCATTATCAAGAAAATATGGGGTTTTCATAGTTACCTTCAGTGAAGTAAACCTTAGCTTTTTTGTTGCTTCCCTTCTATTTTTGGTTGCTACAAACTTTAACATTGATATTTTACCTTCTCAATTAACTCACGCTGAGATTTTTTCTTCTAAGTAATGGATATTTAAGGGATTTTAGCATATGCATATGAGACATTAGGTATCTATAGCATTGAGACCACTTATTGCATTGGATCCCAAAACCTATCACTATTAGTTTTGAAAAAATGGTTTTATGTTAACTGGTGTGTATTATACAATAAAATGCATTGGCACCCTTTTGTTAGAAAGGCACATTATTATAGTTTGTATTTTAAATAATTTACAGTTTTGGTGGTACAAAGTAAACAAAAAGTATGCACTAGTGCACATATTACTGCATAGTGCATCACATGAGTTTATTTTATTATTTTAAAAGATTATGAAGGGTGGCCAAATAGATACTAGTGTGTATGCTTGTGTATAATATGACACACAGATGCTTGTTACTATGTCATGTGAACTATTGACTCAAAAACATTTATAGCTTTAAATTTTTAACTTTATTCCTAAAACATATTTCATATTTTTTATATTTCATGATGCATGGATTTTATTAATATAAGATGCCTCATAGAAGTTCAAGAAAAGAAACTTATTGCAACAAGAATGATGGGAGCATATTCCAAAAGAGAACAAGGCAAGTTCTTTGACATTTTATTATAAAATTAATATGTTTGAATTACTTCTAGGTTTAAATTATGTGTATTGTTTTTTTTGTAAGTAAGTACCCAAGGGATTTGAACTTGTGATTTTCCATTTACAATTTCTCATCTCAATTACTCATTACCAATTGCTCTACCCCCGTGGGAAATTTATGTGTATTGGTTAATGTGTGTCATGCAGAGTAAAATCTTGAAAAAATGTGATAAGATTGTTTGCAATTTGATTGCAAAAGAGCATAAAGCATTTATGGAAATCTTATAAAGATGGGAATTAGGTGAATTAAAAGGTAATGAAGGTGAAGTTTATCTTTGAAATTTTTAGTAATAATGTACTTCTTAAGAAAAGTTGCTGACATGTTTCAAGCACTCTATTTTACATTTGTTGAATATTGTGCGGGGACCTACAAAGAGGGAAGGGAATGTCATCCTATGAATATAAAATTATGAAGGTTGTAAATGATGATGAATTGGTCCTCAATTTATTTGAAGTGGTGTTGGAAATTAATGAAAGGGATATTTTTAAAAAATAAAACTATAAGGGATATGCTGGAAAGAACATATAAACATAGTTTCCACTTATAGTACACAAATCAATCCAATGACTCCAAGAATAATGTTATATATAAACTACAACAAGAATTTCCAAAGTAATGGTCAATGAGACCCATTAGATGTACAGTAGCAAAAACACAAAAAACTTACAATAAAAAAAAGAACCATTTAAAATGTATTATTTCTAAACATGTTTTTCTATAATATTTATATACTACTCCGAAAGATTGGGGAATTAATATTTTGGCTCTATTTACTTTGATATAAATATGAAAAGTTTTGTTTATGTGCTTTTCATTTTTAAGGAAGTTTATGAAAAATTCCAAAGGACAAATGAAATTATATCTGAAACATGTTGGTAGGGGTGTCCAAAAAATTGTACAAGGAGATGGTCAAATGAATGTAATTTCATTAAAAGAGGAGCCACGCCAACAACAATCTCCATCAAATGTATGTAATAATTGTTTTTTTCTTTTTCTTTTGTGTAGAGAGTTTAATATTAAATGAAATACTAACATCAATGGTTTTGTTGTAAAAGAGAAAAGAAAATGGTACCCATTCAATGCATAATATAGGACAATAATGAAGAAAATGGTTGATCACAACGTTTGTGAGTAGATGTGTTTTTTTTAAAGATTTCATATTTGTTTTGATCTTTATATTTTAATTAATTTACACTCATCCATGGATGTCTTCTCATAGGTGATAACATATAAATGAGACCCGTCTGAAGAATTGATTGAAGCTGGGTTAAGTATGGGTTGAGTATATGCTGAAGTATCAAAGGTTAACTATGCAATTTGTAAGCAACTATGATGTTTAAGTTCCCTCATTTTATAATTGATGGAACAACAGGAAACCTTTATATTAATTATATCAATGCTTTTTCATCATGTATAAAACTTGTAGGAAACAAAGTATGGAGTGTATCCAACAAAAGAGTTGCTGAGAGATAACACAAGGAGTGGCTTTAAAGAATGTGTATTATTTGTGAATAACTTCTTTCTATGTCACATTTTTCAATTTATAGAATCGTGCATGTTATATTAGAGATTTAGATATACTCATTACACTTTATTTATATGCCTTTAGATTGAAAATGAGGAGGAACACAATCAATCCAATCAACAAAACATTCGGTTAAATAACCCAAGTACAATATCCCCTACAAGTGATGAGTAGTTTGAGCAATGACAACAATTCAAATGAAGAACGACAATCAATATAATTGATCATTACTACAAGTTGTATGTTTTGAAATGTTTGTTTGTGAAAATCATATATTTTGTTTAGTGTACTGGACATATTGTCCCAATTGGATTAAGACAAGTTATCGATAAGTATAACGAATAAATGTTGACATTTTGATTATAATAGACCTTTATATTGTCCCATTTTGTATGACACAGAGTCTCTTACTCATATATAATAAAATGGGTTTCTTATTATATTCCATTGTCCAATGTTATAAAATGTTACAGCGTTGATTAAATATATGTATGATTTACATTGTTATAATGAAAGAGTTGCGTAATCCGATGGTATAACACATCAGTGCAATTATTTATGCAAATTCAATAATTAAAATTCAAAAACCAATATTATAATTTGTTTATTATGAATAATTGGAAAAAAACACAATTAATTAAAATATGGACATATAACAAGAACATTGTTCTCATCAACAACATTATTAATGCTACATAACAATTAAGTGTGTAATGTAATATAGGCGTGTTATTCATTTTTCACAAGAAGATATTTACAAAGAGAGTGGAAACCCGTGTTTTATTTATTTTGTCCAAGGTCTCTGGCCTTTAATGCAAGTCCCATCATTAGGGAGAAACCAACAAACATATTTTTTTGAGGAGGTCAAGGATGAAATTACGAACCATAAAATATAAATATCAATCCAAGTTTGTATTCGATGGTTTCATTTTTATTTTTTTATTAACCCCAACCTTAGACAATGGTCGATCTTGAAGGAAACACAACTGGAAAAGGTTAAGGGTTAAGAAAAAAAATCCAAACCCCATACAACTTATGGTTTGATTCTTCTGATGACAATTTTCCAAGTACTATTCAGTTTCCATACGTCATCCCTATTTAGGATGTTGCTTAGTTTTTCAATTTCAACAGCTTCCCTAATGCGACACTTGATAAGGCGATCAAATTTGGCTAACACCTTTGTGTTTTCAATCTGAATATGGTGCATAGTGTTTGATGAGTGTTATGTGAGAGTTGACCTTTGGACATGGTTATGATTGATATTTACACATTGTTCTTTTAACATAGCTTGAAACTTGCATCCTGTTTCCCCAATGTAGGTGTAGTGCCCCTAGACTATTGTAGACATTGAGGGCACTTGCTTAGTGACCCGACTGTTTGAAACATTAATAAAATAATCCTTTGATTTTATTTTGAGTATATTTATGATTACGATTGATTGTAAATCAATAAAATAATGATTTATGTTGGTGAGAAATGTGTGTAGCGACAGGTGAAACGGTTCACCGAAGGACACACAAAGGAATATGAAGGGTCGTAGAGTACGGGTGAATCACACACAGGGGGAGCGACGACGATGTCGACTTCCGACAAGAATACCACGCATGAGCAGATAAGCACTGATCCGCTTGCTCAAGAGGAATGCGTGAGGGCGTATGAGGTATGCCACGACGGAGTTGGTCACGTATGAGTTGAGGGGCGCGCAGTGAGAACGGACTCACTCCTCAGCGCCATTAGTCCCTAGATAGCATGTAGACGGAGGATGGATGGTAACGATTCCTAAAATCCCTACAAGAGTTCCCGCAAGTCAAAATGGAAAGATGGTGGTAGAAGGGCCCGACGATGCGGTACCCTGTCGAGAAATGAAAGAAGGAACGCAAGGACCCAACGATGCGGTACCATGCCAAGGAATTGAAACCATGGATGACTGGACCCGACGGAGTGGTGCCATGTCAGAGAATTAAAGTTAAGGAACCAGGAGCCCAACGGCGCGGCACCGTGATCCTAGTGAGTTTGATTGTTAAATTAAACTGCATAAAAACTTAGGAGAATAACTCTAGATTATTACTTAGCAAATGCATAAAAAAAATAGTTTAGACATTTGCACATGAATAGTTGTTTTTGTTGAGCATTTAAAATAATAGAAATCATTATTTAGGAGCAAAATAGAATCCTAAGATTAGACACCTAGTCAACTAAAAGCTAGGAGTTGATTAAAATATCTGGGGGACAAACTAGAGCAAACTTAGGGATGTAGGTGCACTTCCCAGAGAAACTGACATTTGGATGGGTGAGTGTTTTAATTAAATAATTAATTAAAAATATTTAATTATGCATAAAGCGACATGTGTCGCAGGATATTTTCCTTTATAAGGAAGGCTTAGGGAATGGGTAAGGGGCCCATAATTTGGACGATTGTCATAATTTTCGAATGCCTCAAAGACTTGTTGCTATCTAAGGGTTTGGCTAAGAAATCCTGGTGGGAAGGGAAACCCAAGCTGGATTTCTGAAAAACGTGTGTGAGCTCTACGACCCAAAGCTCGGGGGAGGCCATGCGACTGAAAGCATGAGCCTATGGTTGGGTGGTGAAGCTAACGGTTGCTTCGCCTATGGTTAAACGAGCTTTGCTGGTTATGGTTATGGTTTGTTTTAATTTGCTAGTTTATTCATTTATTTAGTTTATTTATCCAGTCGTTATGCTTTCTAATCTCTTTTGTATCAAGTGGTTGAGTTTCAGGTTAAACAGGAAAGACCCTAGAGGAGGGGTCCAACATTTGGTATCAGAGCTGGTCGAGCCTTGAGGGCACCGGACTCATATTATATAGGGGTTATCGATATCTTCATCGAGGTGGATCGATCTGGACGGCGAACCAGTTGCTACTACAGCGAACTTCTCAACTTCAAGCTTCCCCGCCGAATCAGGTTCAATATCTTTCAATATTGTGTTAAGTAATACATAATTCTCCTTTTGTGTATGTTATTTGGAATGATTCATAGGTTGTGGTAAATTTCGAATACTTCATAGGATACAGGCTTGAAGGCTTGGATAATTTCATGTATATGCTATAATATAAAATACACAGGCTGCGAATTCATTTTTAGATGCTTGGATGATTGTATATATTGTTGACTGAGTTTTTATTTGAAACATGACCGCTGTGTATGATCCGTGATAAAAGATTTGTTGATAAAACGCCAGTTCCAGTCCTTTCTTTTATTGTATTGAGATCGTGATTCAGGAAAGACTCTGCCTTCATATAATTTGATGAAATCATGCTAGGATTTAGATCGAGATGGTGATCTCTGCCATTTCCTTTTGTTGATGAAAAACGCTATTGATTTCAGCGTAGGATCCGTAGAAGGCTCTGTTTTCGATTGAGATATGCCTTTCTTGATAGCATTTTACTTTTTTTTTTTTTTAACTTCCTTGCTCTGTTTTCAATTTGGAAAGACATTCCCAAGATCCACAATTGATGGCATTTGTTAATGTTTCCAGAATATCTGTGCATCTAGTTTCGATTGGCGTTTCCCAGACTCGTAATTCACCCTCTCTTTTCATTCTCTGTACACCCAAGCATGGCATCTCCAGTTTTACATTTGAAACCATTTGAATCCAATTAAGATCTCTGTTTTATAACATGGATTGGCGTCCCTGGATCTACGACGCACATTGTAATTCGAACCATTAAAATCTCTGATCGGCGTTTTCCAAGAATTGATTTGAATTGTAGTTGATCCATTTTACAATCCCTAGATCGACGTTGCTCTTCCATAATTCCAATTTTTTTTAATAGATCCTGTTTATTAAACTCTATGTTACATTTCAAATCGAATGGCGTGTTGATCCTGTCAATTTCTCTGTGTTTTTCTTGATTCAAGTGGGAAGGTGTATATAACATTTCTTATGAGATCTTGTTTATAAAACTCTGCGTTCACGTTGAAGGTCGAATTTGAACTGGATCGGTCTCACTGTTTCTCCAATTTTTATTATACTCTGCTATTTGGGTAGGTAAGAAAATCTCAGAGATTGAACCTGCCGTCGAATTGCTATTGTTGTGCCTTGAGATCGACTCCGATCTGTATCTTTGCCTTGAACATGCTTTTTTTTTTTTTTTTTTTTTAAATTGAGATCGATTCCGATCTGCAACCCTGGCTTGAATCATAGATTACTAAACTCAATTCTTGGATCATCGATTAAAACCCCGTCTTTGTGGTATTATGATTTTAATTGAAGTTTAATAAATCTCGGTACTCCATTTTTAATGGCGTTTCCAGTATATTTCATTGAATTACAACTGCTCTTTACTGTCTATGATTGAATCATTTTTATTGGTGTTTCCAGAATTCATAAATCAATTTGTATTTGCCATTAAAGCTGTGCGCATATCCATTCCTTGGCATTTTCAAATTTTATAAAACGGATCGTATCATCCTTGTGTGGATCCAATGTTGTGACATCCTGCAGAAATTGAAATAAATTGGTATTTTGAATTCTAGTGTTGTGGCGTCCTTCAAAAAATCGAAATAAATTGGTATTTTAATTTCCAGTGTTGTGGCGTCCTTCAGAAATTGAAACGAATTAGTATTTTAATTTCCAATGCCGAGGTGTCTTCCAGAATTTGAAGTGAATTTATAGTTTAATTTTTGAAAACTTCAAAATTCCTTGCGATCCATTTGAATGGCAACCCCAGGTATTATGATTCCTTTAATTTGAACTCCGATTTCCATTTCAACTGGCGATTATAATTATGTTAAATGAATTTTAGTGTTTCTGTGTGGATCCCATATTTAGCATTTCCAGAACTTTTAATTTGGTTATATATTTGCCATAACACGACATGGATCTATTTTGTGGGCTTTTCCAATTTGTGAAACCTTATTATACGATCATCTATTTAATTAGCCAAGCTTCGAGTGTTCTATTCGAGCATACTCTAATGAACCGTGAATCCCTTAATTCTGTAGTTTAAATTCTTGTGATCGATCTTACTGGAGATGTGCGATTCACCTATTGGATTCGGTCTAGCATTAATGGTGTGGCAGTAATTAATCCTGTGTCTTTGCCCGTGCTTAAATGTTTCCATACCTGGCAGCTCATATGTGTCTTACTCTGTGAGATCCGCCCATAGAAATTAAGTCGAGTGGTGGAAACCTGTAATGCCCCTAAAAAGACTGTGGAATTACTACCCTTACTGCAGCGATGGTGTTGTCCTCCCAACCACCGAACAACTCTACTGCCAGTTAATCTCACATCCAGTAATTGGTAGACGGTGACATGGCGAAGACTCTGGGTAGACGAGTGGTACCGTTTCTTATCCCTGTATTTTAGCAGTAATGCGTGGGTTTGATCTTCTGAGCAGCTCTCAACCGTCTTGTACACAACACGTGGAGGAACTCGTAGGTGATGTGAGTTAGATGCAAAAGTAGAAGTTGAATATATTGAATTCACTACGTATAGCTCATATATATATATATCGCTAAAAAAGAAAAGAAAGCTATTTCCTATATATATTTTTAAAAGTGAAACATATATCATGTGTGTTAGATAGTCAATATGTGATTATTTATATTCTCAAGATAAAGTACATACCATGTGTGCTAGTGTATCAATTTCAATTAGGAATATGACTAATTTTATGACTTTGTTTCGGTGGTTGACGATAATAGGTGAAAATGCACATATAAAAATATGACCTCGAGTGAACTGCATAATACATATAAAGATATCAAGTCATGAGGTAGTCAAGTAGTATGTGGTGTTTGAGTTTAAGTACACATATAAAATTATGACCTTAATGAATTGAGTGATACCTTGTAATTATCATGTAATAATGCTTTAGTTGAATCCATCTTATAAATGCTAGATAAATGGGCAATAATTGTCATATAGGAATCAATCAATTGTATTTGAAGATATAGTTTGAATGAAAAATTAATTGTTAGCTTACTTCATTTGTTCATCTTAATTATGATGATGATTGTAGAGATGGCAATACCTATACTAATAGTACAAGTGTGCCTTTGTCATAGTACCTTGATTAGAGTCCGTTAAATTGTGTAAACACCTCATGGGTTTGATTTTAAAACAAACCTAGGAATCTTTAAAAACAAACTAAAAAAAATAAATAAGGGGGACGACATTGACATTTTCTTGCGAAAGGAGCCCCTCGCATGTGGCTTATAACCTTACGAACATAGCCTAGTGAATTTAAAGAACTTTGACAATACATACTGAGTTATTTTGGCAGTGAAATAAATATTTGACCTACTTTATGGATCTATACCTGGACGAAAAGATGAACATTGAATGTTGGGTACTGTATTAGATACTTATCCTGAAATTCATTGTTGTGTTTGTATAAACTATTGGAGGATGCAAAATGCGTGTACTTGATGAAACTTTGATAGACTGTCGAGAAGTTGAAAATTATTTGGAATTTGAAAAACCAGATATCTACGTGACCAATTGGATGAGTTGAACACATGGACACTAAGTTTTCATCATGATAATGTCATTAAGGAAAGTGAAAAATTACAAACTTGACGTGACCATGGCAACGGTAAATGACGAATCATTAGTGGCGAAAGTTCCCCGAAAAGGCCAAATCAATACGACCTTTTGTAAAATGAAGTATCAAAACAATGAGCTGAACACAATAATGTTAATCTCACGACATGATGAAACATATATGAAAATATGACTAGTCCTTAAGACAAGACTCGACGAAACTTTATCGACACACATGATATGACTTGGAAGGTCTGCTGAAGGATTCCTATGACAACATAAAATGATGAAATGAGGTAAGGATGTGATAAGCTCATTGAATTGGACATGATGCTACTAATGAAAGGACTAAGAGTTAAATTCAAATATGTTCAACTAAGTCACTAAATTTCGACGACTCGAATCCTAACTTATTGAGAACCAACATTATTAATACATTTAGAGGTATTTGGAAGTAGTCTTATGGAATTTTGTTTTTGGACTATTTGAGGGTCTCTCCTGATTTGTTAAAACCATGATTATATCTTACTAAATATTTTATGATGTTTACCTTCTCGACTGGAAGGGAGGATAACCTAATAGATTTGAAACCTTGCTTGGATTAGTTATGTTGATAAATTATTGGGTGGCTATTGATGCAATGCAGCTTGTTGGAAATTTGAACTTCGTATACCCTCGTGAATGAATAAGAGATATAGGAAATCCTGTTGGGACTGACAATTATGGAATGTATTATCGGATTGATATGAGACGAAGTTACGATTAAGTTCCTGAGGGTGTATTGTAACCGTACTAGATGATATAGGAGCTAATGAATTTAACCACTTGTGCTTATAGCCTTGATTATTGGAGAAAACTAGAATTCAATGACGATAGGGATATGTGAATCTCTTTATTATATACATGTATCGTGTATCAATATAATGTATTTTTAAATCTTTTTGAGAATGACTCTTACACTATTGAATTAAATAGATTACGTTGAAATAGAATGTAAAACATGGTTATTGTGGATGTATTTAATGATAAATGACAAGTAATGACCATATATGAATTTAAAGAAAGAAGTGCTTAGATAATTTTGAAGGTGGGATGCTTATGATTTACTATCAAGAATGAATGAATATATAATGTTTAATCATGAGAGATTGTGACTTACGATGAGCAATGCATGGAGATCGACGCAGAAAAATCAGAGCTGTGATTTTTGCTTCTTCTCCTTCGGCAAGGATACTCCCAACTTCTCGAACAGGTTAGAATTCTTCTTCTCTAAAAATGCTAATATGAAATATTGAATGATATTTGGGGTTCATATACTTTGATGATGGGTTATACGTCAAGAATTTTATCGATTGGTTGTAAATGCTTATTTTCTGAAATCAAGGCGATGGATTTGCAGGTATGCACTACTAGTTTGTACTCGTGCTTTGAAATGTGAAAAGAGAGAAGTTAAACTTACTTGAATTGTAGAATCTTAACTGTGCTTAAGTTAGGAAGAGAAGAAAACCTTACATGACTTTGTTTATAAAAATATGAGATTATACTTTTAGCTATACTAAGTAAAAGGCACTCTAGTATTTAATTACACTTTGGATTATGAGAAGAGAGAGGTTGCATGTAAGATTAGTTCAGTAAAGGTTAAGGAATGTATTGAAGAACATAATAGGGAAGGAAAATTATTATTTTGAAATTCAGACATTGTTTTGAACATGTGATAGTTATACATAATTATAGAAAAGGGAGAAGTTGGAATTGAACATTTTATCCCTTATGTTGAAATATGTCAGTGTTTTCAGTATTTTCGTAAATGATATACTTATAGTTTTGTTGAATTGAAAGAATTTGTTGTAGACGATTTCAATCCCAGTTAAAATTAGTGAGTCAAGAGAGAACTGTTGTGGGGATTACTACACTACGAAAGGTACGATTTAGTTATATTACCAATTATACGGCTTATACTTATATGAGGGTAGAAAAGAAGAAATGAATTTTTTTTATCGATTGTGGATATATTGAAGAAATGAATGTGAAAAGAAAGTAAAAACTCACCGTGGAAGCACCTGAGACTTAACTTCGGGACGAAGTTTTAATAAGAGGGGGTGTATGTATTGCCCGCCTCGGTACCTTAACTGTTTAGAATAATGAGGTACTAGTTTTGAAATGAACCAGCTAAGTAAAACACAAACCATTTGAATTTACTTTGAAAATGCTTGAACGACAGTTATAGAAACTATTACTTTAATTAATAAATGAATGCTCAACTGATTGAGATAGAATGACTAAATGTTAGATATGCTCGACTGATTGAGATAGAATGACTGAATGTTTGATATGCTCGACTGATTGAGATAAAATGACTAAATGTTAGATATGCTCGACTGATTGAGATAGAATGACTGAATGTTGGATATGCTCGACTGATTGAGATAGAATGATGAATGATAGATATGATTTACTAATTGAGAGAAAATGATGAATGAAATATATGCTCGATTGACTGAGATATTATGATGGATGATGAAATATTTCATAGTACAGCGCTACTAATGTGCGCT
Organism: Larix kaempferi; assembly: GCA_027924585.1. Classification (NCBI taxonomy): domain Eukaryota; kingdom Viridiplantae; phylum Streptophyta; class Pinopsida; order Pinales; family Pinaceae; genus Larix; species Larix kaempferi. Next base: position 19,489 of record BSBM01000926.1, on the reverse strand, counting down.
TGAGTGTGTGTGTGTGCAGTAGCAGGTAAGATGATTTACCAACTGATCCACAATGGCATCATAGGGGTCGTAAGAACGGAAAGAACACATAGGGGTACGATGACTGACTATCGACCCTGGATTAGCAATCCACGCATGGGTGAAGCCATTTCAGCTCACTCGGGGAAGCGTATGTGTAATGCCCCTAAAATGACTATGGACTTTAAGAGCACCTGTCGAGTGACCCGGCGTAACAGACTTCAATAAAGTGGCCCTTCGAGTTAGGATGTGTCTTAATAAGGGAGAATCACCTGATGATGTGCATGACTATAGTTGATAAATAAATTAATGAATTGAATTATATGTGTGGACTGGGATAATTGATTAATCAGTTCTTGCTTAAATGCTTAGCCTTGATTGGTCAAGTCAAAGTATAGTAGGACAGCTACAACCCTAGCTTTGTGACTTAAGAGGACACAACTGAGATGCGTCATAGCTTTCCGCATTTATTCTGAACTTCGGGACGAAGTTCTAAATAAGTAGGGGTGAATGTAGTGCCCCTAGACTACTGTAGACATTGAGGGCACTTGCTTAGTGACCCGACTGTTTGAAACATTAATAAAATAATCCTTTGATTTTATTTTGAGTATATTTATGATTACGATTGATTGTAAATCAATAAAATAATGATTTATGTTTGTGAGAAATGTGTGTAGCGACAGGTGAAACGGTTCACCGAAGGACACACAAAGGAATATGAAGGGTCGTAGAGTACGGGTAAATCACACACAGGGGGAGCGACGACGATGTCGACTTCCGACAAGAATACCACGCATGAGCAGATAAGCACTGATCCGCTTGCTCAAGAGGAATGCGTGAGGGCGTACGAGGTAGGCCACGACGGAGTTGGTCACGTATGAGTTGAGGGGCGCGCAGTGAGAACGGACTCACTCCTCAGCGCCATTAGTACCTAGATAGCATGTAGACAGAGGATGGATGGTAACAATTCCTAAAATCCCTACAAGAGTTCCCGCAAGTCAAAACGGAAAGATGGTGGCAGAAGGGCCCGACGATGCGGTACCCTGTCGAGAAATGAAAGAAGGAACGCAAGGACCCAACGATGCGGTACCATGCCAAGGAATTGAAACCATGGATGACTGGACCCGACGGAGTGGTGCCATGTCAGAGAATTAAAGTTAAGGAACCAGGAGCCCAATGGCGCGGCACCGTGATCCTAGTGAGTTTGATTGTTAAATTAAACTGCATAAAAACTTAGGAGAATAACTCTAGATTATTACTTAGCAAATGCATAAAAAAAAATAGTTTAGACATTTGCACATGAATAGTTGTTTTTGTTGAGCATTTAAAATAATAAAAATCATTATTTAGGAGCAAAATAGAATCCTAAGATTAGACACCTAGTCAACTAAAAGCTAGGAGTTGATTAAAATATCTGGGGGACAAACTAGAGCAAACTTAGGGATGTAGGTGCACTTCCCAGAGAAACTGACACTTGGATGGGTGAGTGTTTTAATTAAATAATTAATTAAAAATATTTAATTATGCATGAAGCGACATGTGTCGCAGGAGATTTTCCTTTATAAGGAAGGCTTAGGGAATGGGTAAGGGGCCCATAATTTGGACGATTGTCATAATTTTCGAATGCCTCAAAGACTTGCTGCTATCTAAGGGTTTGGCTAAGAAATCCTGGTGGGAAGGGAAACCCAAGATGGATTTCTGAAAAACGTGTGTGAGCTCTACGACCCAAAGCTCGGGGGAGGCCATGCGACTGAAAGCATGAGCCTATGGTTGGGTGGCAAAGCTAACGGTTGCTTCGCCTATGGTTAAACGAGCTTTGCTAGTTATGGTTATGGTTTGTTTTAATTTGCTAGTTTATTCATTTATTTAGTTTATTTATCCAGTCGTTATGCTTTCTAATCTCTTTTGTATCAAGTGGTTGAGTTTCAGGTTAAACAGGAAAGACCCTAGAGGAGGGGTCCAACAGTAGGTCCTTCCACATGAACAAGGGATTGAATAAACCCCCTTTTTCTTTATAGGATCAATTGAGTCTTTGGCGTTATCTAATATTCCTCTTAGAGTATTAGGAGGGGAAAAGGAAACCTTTGTATTATTTTTTCTTAGAATATTTGCGAGGTTTTTGGTGAGCTCTTTGATATAAGGAAAAATAACTCTAGGGACCATTGTATCCTCTTAATTTTTATTATTCTATCTCCTTCCATGTCGTGCCCTATGGAGGGTTTTTCTTATTTGGTTCTCCTAGTAGCCATTGTTTTTTAACACACCAAGGATATGTTTCATTTCTTTGTCCAAGTGCTCCTCATCGAAAACCTTGATGGATCGAGTCGCAAGAGTACTAACAACACCAATATTCTATGCAGGATAATGGTGGGAATTGGTGTGCATATATCTATCAGTATGTGTCTTTTTTTGGTAGACTTGATGAGATACAGAGACATCATCTTTCTTAGAAACCAAGACATCTAGAAATGGAAACCGACAATTTTGTTCTATTTCCATTGTAAACTTGATATATTCGAATTGGCTGTTGAGATGGTTCAGGAAATGATTCAACTCTTCTCTCCTATGTGGCCAAATTACATTATTGTCATCAACATATCTCTTCTAAAATTTTGGTTTCAGGGGGGAATTGTTGATAATGATTTTTTCAAAGTTTCCCATGTATAAGTTGGAAACAACAGGGGATAAGGGTGATCCCATGGGCACACCTTCAACTTGATCATATATTTCACCACATAAACTAAAGTATGCAAATTTTAAACGTATTCAAGCCATATCCGCTCTCTGGATTGGTAATATTATTTATTACCTCAATGGCTTCGTCTACCAGGATCTTAGTAAATAAAGACACTACATCAAAACTCACCATAATATCATGCTCTTCCATATTCATATTTTTTCGATTTTATCAACAAAGTACACTAAGTCTTTTATAAATGAAGAAGTCTGGCCAACCATAGGAGCAACGTTTTTTGCAAGATATTTTGTTAGATTGTAGGTAGGTGATCCAATAGTATTCATGATGGGTCTTAGAGGGTCTCCTTCTTGATGAATTTTTTTTAGACCATAAATGTGAGGCATGGTGAATCCACTAGGTATTAGCTTCTTTTTCTAGTAATCATCAAGGGATGAGGACTTAATAGCATTTTGACCTCGTTCATAATTCTATTATTGGGATGCAATATTTGCACTGATTCTTTTGAAAAATTGTAAGCACTTGTGCATTTTGAAAATTAAACACATCGGTGTCGATTCATTTTAAAAATTAAACACAATGGTGCTGATACATTTAAGAAAAAAATCGTTGTTATCAACAATATTTCAATGCTACATAACAATTTGGTGTGTATGGTAATATAGGCACTAATGTTTTGACAAATTGTAAACAATGGTAAATTTTGAAAACTAAGTGCGTTGATACTGATACATATACCCATAAAATTTCAACATCATCAACGCTATAGAATAATTAAGTGCATATGATATTATATGTATAGGTGATTTTGAAAAATATTTGCTAGCAATGGTGCAATGTTGATCCATATAGCAATAACATTGTTGTCATCATGAACAACATCAATGGTATATAATAGTTTAGTGCATAAGAGCAACCATCAACTTGATAAAATGCATGAAAAATATATTAAATGCATGCAAAATCCTACAAAAAAGAATGTATATGATGTATTATTATGTTTCTAACCATATTCAATGTTGATATTTCACTCTATTGACCGAAAAGTGTATGGTGTAACCAAATATAAACACCCTATGCTTAAAGACAAAAAAATGCATGTGTTAGTTAAATGCCTTCGTAAAATTGAAGCCAATTTTTACCACATGTATAATGAACACCAAGGATTTCAAAAAATGAATGCCATGGCTCTATTCTAATGAGAAAATGCATACCACGTGCCTTACAATCCTGCAAAATCAACATTATCCAATTAAATGTACTACGTACAAAATGCACCCTTGAGGTGGTATGGAGAAAGCTGATAATGAAATATTTCATGAAAAACTTCGTACTGGTCCAAATACATTCGAGAGTGTAAAAAATGCAGGCTTTTAATCTCCAACATTGTTAACACATGTAGAATTTCTCTCAAAATTTATCTGCTATAAGCCTTAAAAATACACTTGAACACTATCAAATGCACTCTTAATGATGGAATATGAAAGAATGATGTAGTATATCATATGTATTGACCCCATAAATGTTTAAGGCGCATGCCACAATGCTCAAATGCATAGTTTTGGCATCCAAAACTGCCAAGTTGCTTGCAATTCTTAGATTAAGTTTGTGAATTTTTGCACCAATGCTTCATCCAACACCCCAACCCATGCCTAACCTAATAAATTCAAACCAACGCCTAGATAAAACAAGTATATGACATATTGTTATATTTATATCCCTATTCCATGCTCATATTCAATCCTATTGACTAAAAGAGGTGTTGTGTAACCAAATATGAACACTCTTTGTTTAAAAGCAGAAAATGGATGCCCTAGTAGGTTGTCATAGTGAAATTCAAGACAATTTTTGTCACAAGAATAGTTAACGCGATGGATTACAAAGCTAATACCATGGATGTTTCATATGACAAAACACATAATATATGCCTAGAATACATGTAAAGTCAACCTTCTTTAATGAAATGCATCCTTGCAATGAGAAAAGCATGCCTAAGTTAGTCATTCCTTAGTTAAAGACAAGGCAATGAAGCTATAGGGGTAGAAATCCAGTTCTAAGCCAATCATGAGTGGTTTCTAGAGTTGTAGCATTGATGTGATTGCCTAGAAAAATGAATGAAGAAATTGATAGTTTCTAGGGAAACCACTGATTGTTAAGTCAAACATATACAAAAATATAGAGTATGATAAGATTACATTAACATTATTAAGATCTAAGCTTCAATCCTATTACTAATTTTCCACTACCCACTTGTGATAGTATATCCCATTATGGATATATCTTCCCTTTATATATGTAATTATGCTAGTTTAGGAGAAGATTCATGTCAAGCTTCCCATAATTTCTTTTCTTGGAGCAACTAGAACCTCGTAGACTATTGGACAAGCATGATAGAAGTAATTGATTCAAAACGGGAATGGCTAAAGCACCAAGTATATAGGGATAGGGTAATTAATGAAGCATGCTAATGATTATATCCTAACCTATAGCAAGGTGAGTTAATGAGTTAACATTTGATAGTCTAACGAATCATGACCAACAAACTCACAATAGACATGACTTTAAAAAACCCACACCTACTTAAATCTCACTTAGAGATATTTATTAATGTTCCTTATTTATCCCCTACGTGTATTTTGTGCTAGTCATGAACCCCTAAATATAGATCCTCTTTATTAATGACCCTATATGTGTGCAAGCCACCAGTTAATGAACCACTTGATGTACATAGCCTCAACAACATTCCATTTTCAAAAAAAGTGGTTAATTTTGTATTTAAAAGGGATTATGACCATACTATTTGGCATAGTAATACAAAATGTAGGGTTTTTCTAATAGGGAGGATTATCACTATTGGATTTAAGCATTTCATTCCATGCTTTTTCGATGGTTTTTAGTGTATGATGGGTGTGGTTTCAAACGTCGGATTGACATCTATAACAAAATGTCTCTTATGTGATGTACCAATGCATCGATTACGTAACGAATAATACTTACCTATTTTCGAGTTTCATACTGTTTAAAAATGTGGAATAAATGTCTATTAGACATCCAAAAAGCGACATTGGATAGCATCGATGGCATGTCCAAAAAGAGACATCCATTAACATGGAAGTAACATCCAATAAACGTTTGAAAATGATTGTTTGCAAAGTAAATTAACGTTAGTTGAATGTCCGAAAAGAGAATTTGGCAATGTAGACCTAACATCAGTCTAACGCCTGAAAGGAGAATTTGGAAACATAGACCTAATGTTGGTGTAACATCAGATAAGAGATGTTGGAAACATTGACCTAACATTGATGTAACGTACAAAAAGAGACTTTGGCAATGTAGAATTAACATCGGTGTAATGCCCAGAAAGAGACATTTCCAACATGGACCTAATGTGGAACTAACATCTGAAAAATGACGTTTCTGATGTGGACTTAATGTTCGATAAACCACATCTACAATTTGGTTGAGAAAAAAAAACATGGATGATCCGTTGAACTAACATCGAGTATTCTTTGGATAATCAACATTAGAGTTATGCTACCGATGTTCAACCTATGCCGCTCGTATGTCAAATGCATGTCTGTTAAACACCCACAAAAAATGTGGAGGGCTTGTTTTGATTATTGTCCATGGGTGTAGCTTAAAACAGAAATATCAACAAATGTCTTAAGCAACTGTTGGTAAACGAGATATTTACAAAATATTTGATTGATACATTTTTAGAGGCTCTTTAAGGCCAACTAATGTCACCTTCTATTGTTACTAGAAAGGCTAGGATCACCTATACAAACCTGTAAATGTAAAACAAAAGGAAGTGCAATTCCAATGAAAAGAAATGAAACATAGAACACTCAAAATCTAGAACAAATCCAAAGAGGGCATGGCTTATTGATCGATATGGTGTAATCTGCTTCAAAATTGTTAAAGAATGGCATAAAATAAACTTGAGAGTTAATTAAAGAAAATTTATCTAAGATAAGTGAAGACAACTCGTTGAGGCTCAACATCGACATGATTAGTGTCAGAACATGACACTAGAAACGAACCGATTAATTTTTTTCACAAGATCATTCTTTTTGTACTATCATGTCCAGTTCAATCTAATCCTCACGTCCACACCTTGTCTCTCCCATTTCGTTGTCATATGATCCCTTCGGTAGATTCTCCAAGTCACATCTTTAGTGTCACCATGTCATGGTTGAATCAAGTTTTGGGATTAGTCATATTTTAATTTGAGCATTGTCATGTAGTCAATGTCATTGTATTCAACTCATCACGTTGGTCGTGTCGATATTTCGTTTGGCCCAAACCGTCATTTGACCCTTTCGACAGCTGTTTGAAGTTTCTCAAAGTATGTTTTTTTATATGTCTTGCCAATGAAACCCAACATTTTCTCGTCCTTTGATTAATTGTAGTGCCCCTAGACTACTATAGACATTGAGGGCACCTGCTGAGTCACCTGACTATTTGAAACATTAATAAAATAACCCTATGATTTTATTTTGAGTATATTTATGATTACGATTGATTGATATATGTGCATTTGGGTAGTTATTGTGAATGGACAATTTCATGTTGTTTAATGATTAACTTTGATATGAAAACTGTACATATGAATGATGCTTAACGACTAGCTGTGCAATTGATTATGTGATTAGACGAAAGAGTAATGATTAAGTAAATTATAGATGCTTAATGAAGCAACAGATTTATAAACCAAATTGTGATTATTGAGGACAGTGCTACTAATTTATGTTTGTGAGAAATGTGTGTAGCGACAGGTGAAACGGTTCACCAACGGACACACAAAGGAATATGAAGGGTCGTAGAGTACGAGTAAATCACACACAGGGGGAGTGACGACGATGTCAACTTCCGACAAGAATACCACGCATGAGCAGATAAGCACTGATCCGCTTGCTCAAGAGGAATGCGTGAGAGCGTACGAGGTGGGCCACGACGGAGCTGGTCACGTACGAGTTGAGGGGCGCGCAGTGAGAACGGACTCACTCCTCAGCGCCATTAGTCCCTAGATAGCATGTAGACGGAGGATGGATGGTAACGATTCCTAAAATCCCTACAAGAGTTCCCGCAAGTCAAAATGGAAAGATGGTGGTAGAAGGGACCGACGATGTGGTACCCTATCGAGAATGGAAAGAATGGACGCAAGGACCCAACGATGCGGTACCATGCCAAGGAATGGAAACCATGGATGACTGGACCCGATGGAGTGGTGCCATGTCAGGGAATGAAAATTAAGGAACTAGGAGCCCAACGACGTGGCACCGTGATCCTAGTGAGTTTGATTGTTAAATTTAACTGCATAAAAACTTATGAGAATAACTCTAGATTATTACTTAGCAAATGCATAAAAATAATTTAGGCATTTGCACATGAATAGTTATTTTTGTTGAGCATTTAAAATAATAGAAATCATTATTTAGGAGCAAAATAGAATCCTAAGATTAGACACCTAGTCAACTAAAAGCTAGGAGTTAATTAAAATATCTGGGGGACAAACTAGAGCAAACTTAGGGGTGTTGGTGCACTTCCCAGAGAAACTGACACTTGGATGGGTGAGTGTTTTAATTAAATAATTAATTAAAAATATGTAATTATGCATGAAGCGACATGTGTCGCATGATATTTTCCTTTATAAAGAAGGCTTGGGGAATGGGTAAAGGGGCCATAATTTGGATGATTGTCGTAATTTTCGAATGCCTCAAAGACTTGCTGCTATCTAAGGGTTTGGCTTAGAAATCCTGGTGGGAAGGGAAGCCCAAGCTGAATTTCTGAAATACTTGTGTGAGCTCTACGACCCAAAGCTCGGGGGAGGCCATGCGACTGAAAGCATGAGCCTATGGTTGGGTGGCGAAGCTAATGGTTGCTTCGCCTATGGTTAAACGAGCTTTGCTGGAGGGATCCTACGGAAGACGAAGGCGACAATGGACCAGCTGGATCGGGTTGACAGGTTAAGGTTTTGCTTATTTTTGTTAAGTTATTCACATTTTTTTATTTTATTTTTCCAATAACTATGATGGCTAATTTGTTTGTATGAAGTTGTTAAAGTTTCAGGTCCAGTTCAAGGGGACCCTAAAGGAGGGGTCCTACATTTGGTATCAGAGCCGGTCGAGCCTTGAGGGCACCCGACTCGTATATTTTCTTTTGAGTTCGTCGGTGATCGTGACTATCCAACAACAAGATTGCATCTGTGAGCTTCGTGGGGATACACATCCGGGAGCAGCCATTTTTAAAGGTGCATATCTACTAAATTGTTTCTTATTTTATTTCGTGTATCGAGCAATCAGTTTTTGAGATCTAGGAGTTTCTTTTATTCTACCACGATATTGAAGTAATGCAATATTCTATTTTATGCACCGAGTGCAACTTATGAAGTTTATATTACTTGACCTCTGTTTATGCACATAAAATATCAGTTTGAATATACCTCTGTATATTTTCGATGGCTTAGACATTTTTGGTTAAAGAATGTCGAATCTCTGTTTGTGCACATAAATTATCATCTTGAATCTCTGTTGATTATGAATCGATTCCAAATTTTAATATATATATATATTATGTGCTATAAATTGTCACCTCTGTTACTTTTACTCTCTGTCATCAAATCTAAACCATGATCTATCGCTGAAGGGATTCATTGTAGAAACGAACAGTCCCACCCCCACACCATTTTAAATCTGGAGATATGTTATTTGTAGTGATAGTTAATATTACTCTTGTTAAATGAGATGCACAGACTGCAGCTAAATTAATGCGCGTATAATTTCATATCTGCTATACAAACAAGTCGATCCCCATCGGCGTTATCTGCTAAAGAAATCTTACAGCTCATTAGTAAGAATGTATATATGTCTTCGAATTTCTGTTCCAAATTTAGTATTAATTTATGAAAAAGGTGCATAATTTAATATGCATTAGTAGGCATACGACTATGTCTCCAATTCACTGTGTAATGCATTTGAGGGCATTCAATATCAGTTACCAAGGAAATCGCTCAGTTTGTTGACCTCGTATGTGCGTATATATCTTTATAGTTACTGCGTGACAGCTTGATTACCTTAGTATGCATGTATGCATTCTTCATATCTCTGTGTGACAGCTAGTATTAATATTTTAATTAATAAAATATACAAATCGACCTGCATTAGTCAGTATACAAATATGTTTCAATTATACTATGTGAATGTGTAGATAGAAGTCACTATAATTTAATGGAGGGATCGCTCGCTCGATTCACCTTAATACACATATGTTTCATGATTTCTGTGTAACGAATCTAATGACAATATGGCGCTCATTTCTTCCTTCGATCTAATCCGGAGTATACTCCATATGGATTTTTGTCGATCTGAAGGAATGACAGTTGTATTTTAATAAATAATTTTTATTTTTTTTGGTATTGTGGATACATTCAATCGGTGGAGAGACTACACTCCGTGAAAAATAATGAGGGACAGAATCCTTGATTGTAGGATCTTGCTTCCCATTTGATCGCGGGGACAAATGAGAGGGAGGAAGCCCTCAATATCCAATGAATATATTATCCTTCCCGTGACAAATGTAAAGGGTGGTTACGCATTTAATGCTTTGGATCACACATTTTTGGGAGGACCCGTCCATTTCCCCTTTTTCTTTTACACGTTAAAGTAGAGGGAAGGGGGAGGGCCGACGAGGGCTAGTTGTTTTGGACTATGTTGAGGAGAGGCCTCTTCGAGAGCATCTCTCATCTTTCTCGGTTGCATGGAGGGCGCCCGATCCCCACCAACTAAAAATCCCCATGTGATACTCCGGATCTGCTTTTGTCATGCCCAGGTTTTTGCTATTTGTTGTTGAATGTTAAAATCTGAGTGTGAACAGTGCTGTGACATTTTGAATCTTTGTTTCATGCCCAGGATAGGGTTGCTGTTTGTTTGTTTGTTTCATGGTCATTACTGCGTGTTGATGGTTGGATCTGTTTGTTGGTTAGGCTGTCGCCAGATGCGTTTAAGGGTAGAATCCTTGGTATCGATCGGTTGGTGCGTGATATTATTATTTTCTGAGTATAATGTGTTTTCTAACCATTGGATTGATCTCTGATTTCTGGTTGATGCCAGAACAGAGTTAGTGCTATTTTTGTTTCATATCTTTGTTATATTTTTCATTGCTTATTCATGGATGAGAACACTGGTTCAGTGTTGGAAGACGGATAAGAGTCTTAGATTTTACTTGGGTATGTTACATGAATAAATTTGGTTTTTTTAAATTACTTCCTGAGATCGATTTGGTATTTCCTTATGCATGTGTTCTAGATCCTAAAGTTAGAAGCAATCTATGTTCATTGAAATAAATTTGATTTCGAAATACATTACTGAGATCGGCTCGGTTCGCTGAATAGATCTCAGATCGCATATGTATTTCTGACTACGAAATCCGTTACATATTCATATTTCAAACTATCCAAATCAGTAAATTTGATCAATCAAATACTAACGCATACATCGGGAGATTGACTGATTTACAGATCTCAGATCGCGTATGTATTTCTATCTCCGAACTCATCTTATGTATTTTGATTATGTTATGAACCTCAACTATTCGAATCTGGACTTTTGAACATTCATATTGTAACGCATCCAGTTGGGAAACCAATCGATAACAAATCCAAGATCTCAGATCCCACCCTAAACCTCAAGTCCTATTCCCAACTCCAGTTGCGAGTTCTGTGAGAAATCGTATCATAAGTTTTCTTGAAATTGTATAAATCTGGAAGTCCAACTAACCTAAGCAAAATTCCTTCTTTGGAATATACCGCTAACGAAATTTCAGATCAAATTATCTGTCTGCAAATTAATCCTTGAGCTTGTCTAAAATTCCAAAATCCTCCCGATCTGGAAATTTCCGTTGATCCAACCAATGTTTTCTTCCATTCTGACATCTCCCTTGAAGATCTAACCAAACTATCTGCGAATTTATTAAACCAAATCTGATTATCCCAACGCTTTATTTCATGAAATCATCGGAAGGACGCGGTCGGTTTAACTTTGTTATAATTCAAATGATAATTCTAATTGAGTTCGCAAATTAAATGGTTCGATATGTTAAACATAGTTGCTATTCGAATGAAAAATATATTTCAGTTCGTAAATTAAAAGAAATCCTATATGTTAAAAATTAGTTGTCATTTAAGTGAAAATCATTCAGTTCATGTTTCCAATTATTATTATTATATGTGAAGTTAGTTCAACGCTTGTTAGGCCCACCATAATGTGATATGAGTATAGCTTAGAATTTGTCTCCATGTGCAAACTTGGATAAGGTTATGATTAAGAAGTAGTTTGGACTAGATTCCCTTTTTAAAATATTCAATGCATTATAAAAGCATAATGTTTCTCATAAAAGATTCAATGGAAATGCATTAGGAAAATATAATATATCTTTATAAAATATTCGATGGAAATTTATTAGAAAACATAATGAATTATAGGTATAGTTTAAAATTTGTCTCTATGTGCAAATTTGGATTAAGTTATATATTTTACTTGACCGAATTATCTTTAGCCAAAGAAGGGTATTAAATGGACACTTGTGTCTCCACCATCGTGTTGTATTAGATCAGTAAGTAGGTGGTAGGATCATAATATTTTATTTTATTTAATTGAATAGGCGTTTGGCTTTAATTCATTGAATTGGATTATATGAATATATTTATAGGTTTTATTTAATGGTATGAATTGAAATATGTGACTAAGTTTATAGTATTACTTAATAAAGGTGAATTGAAATATATGAATAGATTTATATAATTTATTCAATGAGTATGAAATAGAATATATGAATAGATTTATATAATGTATTTAATGAGTATGAATTTAAATATATAAATAGAATTATATATTTAAATAATAATAATAATAAGAAGTGTGAATTGAGATAGATGAGTAGGTTTATATGTCTTATTCAATGAGTATGAAAAGGATTATGTGAATAGATCCATATTTTTTTATCTAAATGTGTATGTGAGTAAGTTCATATGTTTATTCAATAGTTGTGAATTGAAATATAGGTATATGTTTATATAATTGTTTAATGTGTGAATGAAAATATGTGAGCATATTTATATATTGTAGTTGTCTAAATCAAGTCACAATTGAATATCACTCTTTTTTTACATATATCCTTGCATTATGATCTTAGTTATACATAAAGAAGAAAGCCTAATATGAGTGATTTTATATGTTATAGATCACACCTAAAGTATTAATTAAGTGCATATTTAATTATCATAAAGTTTTGCTACATATTTATTTGCATAATGCTCTTAGCTATATATATAAAGGAGAAAGTATAATATGAGTAATTTTATATGTTACACCTCATATGTTAAATTAATGCAAAATTAATTATAGTATAGTTCTTCATTATAGTTACGGAGGTAACCTATACACACTCCATTTCATAATGATCTTGGTTATATAAAAGAGAAGATGTAATATGAGTAATTCTTTGTGTTGAAAATTACACATCTTGTAGGAATGGAAAGTATGTTTTAGAATTTATAGGAATTGATAATAGTGCTTGTGTCGTATAGAGAAAATATAAATATATTTTTATCAAATTTATAATTGTACTTTGAATTATAAAAATAGAAAGATTAGGATTAAGTTTGATTATAAAATTTTAATTTGTACTTCGAGCTATGGAAACGGAGAACACAAAATCTTATGGCAGTGTAAATGCATATACTTGCCTAGACTTCAACAGATGGTCGCGAGGAAGTGAAACGGACTTAAAATTAACAAACAAGATATCGATGCTACTAGCATAATGTAGTGCCCCTAGACTTGTGTAGACATTGAGGGCGCCTGCTGAGTGACCAGGCTGATTGAAACATTAATTAAATAACCTTTTGACCTTATTTTTGAGTATGTGTATTTGAACTGTTGAGGTAAATGAATAATTGCATATGTTAAACGATTAGCTATGACTATGGAAAATTATGTTGATGGATAATGCTTAACGACTAGCTGTATGGTGATTATGAAATTGGCGACTAAATGTATACTTAATAAGATGAATGAGCAGTTTCAATAAATCATAAATGTTTAACAATGCTAGAGTTAGAAACCAGATGATGATTGTTGAGAACAGTGCTACTAATAATTTGTTGTGAGAAGTGTGTGTAGAAACAAGTGAGACGGTTCACCAATGGACACACAAAGAAACATGGAGGGTCGTAGAGTACGGGTAAATCACACACAAGGGAAGCGACGACGATGTCGACTTCCAACAAGAATACCACGCATGAGCAGATAAGCATTGATCCGCTTGCTCAAGAGGAATGCGTGAGGGCGTACGAGGTGGGCCACGACGGAGCTGGTCACGTACGAGTTGAGGGGCGCGCAGTGAGAACGGACTCACTCCTCAGCGCCATTAGTCCCTAGATAGCATGTAGACGGAGGATGGATGGTAACGATTCCTAAAATCCCTACAAGAGTTCCCGCAAGTCAAAACGGAAAGATGGTGGCAGAAGGGCCCGACGATGCGGTACCCTGTCGAGAAATGAAAGAATGGACGCAAGGACCCAACGATGCGGTACCATGCCAAGGAATGGAAACCATGGATGACTGGACCCGACGGAGTGGTGCCATGTCAGAGAATTAAAGTTAAGGAACCAGGAGCCCAACGGCGCGGCACCGTGATCCTAGTGAGTTTGATTGTTAAATTAAACTGCATAAAAACTTAGGAGAATAACTCTAGATTATTACTTAGCAAATGCATAACAATAGCTTAGACATTTGCACATGAATAGTTATTTTGTTGAGCATTTAAAATAATAGAAATTATTATTTAGGAGCAAAATAGATTAGACACCTAGTCAACTAAAAGCTAGGAGTTGATTAAAATATCTGGGGGACAAACTAGAGCAAACTTAGGGGTGTAGGTGCACTTCCCAGAGAAACTGACACTTGGATGGGTGAGTGTTTTGATTAAATAGTTAATTAAAAATATTTAATTATGCATGAAGCGACACGTGTCGCACGAGATTTTACTTTATAAGGAAGGCTCAAGGAATGGGTAAAGGGCCCATAATTTGGACGATTGTCGTAATTTTCAAATGCCTCAAAGACTTGCTGCTATCTAAGGGTTTGGCTTAGAAATCCTGGTGGGAAGGGAAGCCCAAGCTGAATTTCTGAACTACTTGTGTGAGCTCTACGACCCAAAGCTCGGGGGAGGCCATGCGACTGAAAGCATGAGCCTATGGTTGGGTGGCGGAGCTAACGGTTGCTTCGCCTATGGTTAAACGAGCTTTGCTGGAGGGATCCTACGGAAGACGAAGGCGACAATGGACCAGCCGGATCGGGTTGACAGGTTAAGGTTTTGCTTATTTTGTTAAGTTATTCATACTTTTTTTTATTTTATTTTTCCAATAAATATGATGGCTAATTTGTTTGTATGAAGTTGTTAAAGTTTCAGGTTCATTTCGAGGTGACCCTAAAGGAGGGGGTCCTACATTTGGTATGTAATGCCCCTAAAATGACTATGGACTTTAAGAGCACCTGTCGAGTGACCCGGCGTAACAGACTTCAATAAAGTGGCCCTTCGAGTTAGGATGTGTCTTAATAAGGGAGAATCACCTGATGATGTGCATGACTATAGTTGATAAATAAATTAATGAATTGAATTATATGTGTGGACTGGGTTAATTGATTAATCAGTTCTTGCTTAAATGCTTAGCCTTGATTGATCAAGTCAAAGTGCAGTAGGACAGTTACAGTCCTAGCTATGCGACTTGGGAGGACGCAACTGAGATGCGTCGTAGCTTTCCATTTTATTCTGAACTTCGGGACGAAGTTCTAAATAAGTAGGGGTGTATGTAGTGCCCCTAGACTTGTGTAGACATTGAGGGCGCCTGCTGAGTGACCAGGCTGATTGAAACATTAATTAAATAACCTTTTGACCTTATTTTTGAGTATGTGTATTTGAACTGTTGAGGTAAATGAATAATTGCATATGTTAAACGATTAGCTATGGACTATGGAAAATTATGTTGATGGATAATGCTTAACGACTAGCTGTATGGTGATTATGAAATTGGCGACTAAATGTATACTTAATAAGATGAATGAGCCAGTTTCAATAAATCATAAATGTTTAACAATGCTAGAGTTAGAAACCAGATGATGATTGTTGAGAACAGTGCTACTAATAATTTGTTGTGAGAAGTGTGTGTAGAAACAAGTGAGACGGTTCACCAATGGACACACAAAGAAACATGGAGGGTCGTAGAGTACGGGTAAATCACACACAAGGGAAGCGACGACGATGTCGACTTCCAACAAGAATACCACGCATGAGCAGATAAGCATTGATCCGCTTGCTCAAGAGGAATGCGTGGAGGGCGTACGAGGTGGGCCACGACGGAGCTGGTCACGTACGAGTTGAGGGGGCGCGCAGTGAGAACGGACTCACTCCTCAGCGCCATTAGTCCCTAGATAGCATGTAGACGGAGGATGGATGGTAACGATTCCTAAAATCCCTACAAGAGTTCCCGCAAGTCAAAACGGAAAGATGGTGGCAGAAGGGCCCGACGATGCGGTACCCCTGTCGAGAAATGAAAGAATGGACGCAAGGACCCAACGATGCGGTACCATGCCAAGGAATGGAAACCATGGATGACTGGACCCGACAGAGTGGTGCCATGTCAGAGAATTAAAGTTAAGGAACCAGGAGCCCAACGGCGCGGCACCGTGATCCTAGTGAGTTTGATTGTTAAATTAAACTGCATAAAAACTTAGGAGAATAACTCTAGATTATTACTTAGCAAATGCATAACAATAGCTTAGACATTTGCACATGAATAGTTATTTTTGTTGAGCATTTAAAATAATAGAAATTATTATTTAGGAGCAAAATAGATTAGACACCTAGTCAACTAAAAGCTAGGAGTTGATTAAAATATCTGGGGGGACAAACTAGAGCAAACTTAGGGGTGTAGGTGCACTTCCCAGAGAAACTGACACTTGGATGGGTGAGTGTTTTGATTAAATAGTTAATTAAAAATATTTAATTATGCATGAAGCGACACGTGTCGCACGAGATTTTACTTTATAAGGAAGGCTCAAGGAATGGGTAAAGGGCCCATAATTTGGACGATTGTCGTAATTTTCAAATGCCTCAAAGACTTGCTGCTATCTAAGGGTTTGGCTTAGAAATCCTGGTGGGAAGGGAAGCCCAAGCTGAATTTCTGAACTACTTGTGTGAGCTCTACGACCCAAAGCTCGGGGGAGGCCATGCGACTGAAAGCATGAGCCTATGGTTGGGTGGCGGAGCTAACGGTTGCTTCTCCTATGGTTAAACGAGCTTTGCTGGAGGGATCCTACGGAAGACGAAGGCGACAATGGACCAGCCGGATCGGGTTGACAGGTTAAGGTTTTGCTTATTTTGTTAAGTTATTCATACTTTTTTTTATTTTATTTTTCCAATAAATATGATGGCTAATTTGTTTGTATGAAGTTGTTAAAGTTTCAGGTTCATTTCGAGGTGACCCTAAAGGAGGGGTCCTACACATAAGGAGTTGAGCCGAGTGAAACTGATTTTCTAGCATGAATATGTTGAATGAAAAAGTACAAACTCAACATGATCGGGACAACAGTAAAAGAATAATTCTCAATCAGGAAAGTCCACCGAAAATACCAAATGAAGACGATTTTAGTAAAACAATGTATGGAGACAATCAACTCAATAAAATGAACGCAATGAAGCTAAATTTAGGACATGGTCAAACCTTGATGAAAAGATGACTAGCCCTCGATATAGAACTCAATAAGGATAAGAAAAACACACATTATACGACTTGATGAGTTTGTCAAAGTAACCCTATGACAACAGAAGGGATGAAATGAAGTAAGGATGTGATAAACTCATTAACCTAGACATGATGATACCGATGAAGGGTATAAAAGATAAATTTTAATATCTTCGACTAAGTCGTTAAGTTCCGACCCTAGGAATCCTATCGAATTGAGAACCGACATTTAGGGATTTGGAAGCAGTTTTATGGAAATTGGATTTGGGGCAATTTGAGGGTCTCTCCCGATATGTTAAAACCGTGATTATATCTTACCGCATATTTTATAATGTTTACCTTCTCGTCTTGGAGGAAAAGATAACCAAATAGATTTGAAACCTTGCTTGGATTTGTTATGTTTTGATAAACTATTGGGTGGTTATTGACGCAATGCAACTTATTGAAAATTTGGACATCGTAGACCTTCAAGAATGAAGAGGAGATATAGGAAATCTAGTTGGGACTGACAATTATTGAATATATTATCGGATTGATATTATACGAAATTTCAATTGAGTTCCTGAGGATGTATTGAAACCATGTTGGATGAAAAAAGAAAACTTACGATTAGAACCACTAGTGCTTAGGGCCTTGATTGTTGGAGAAAAATATAAGAGAATAGAAAGAAGATGAGAATAGGAAATTAAAATTTAAGCCTAATGTCGTAAGTACGAGAACAAAATTTAAACTTCGGGACGAAGTTCTATACAAGAGGGGGTGTATGTAATGCCCCTAAAATGATTGTGGACTTTAAGGGCACCTGTCGAGTGACCCAGTGGAACAAACTTCAATAAAGTGGCCCTTCAAGTTAGGATGTGTCTTAATAAGGGAGAATCACCTGATGATGTTCATGACTATAGTTGACAAATGAATTAATGAAATATGTGTGGAGTGGTATAATTGATTGGTTAGTTCTTGCTTAATGATTAGCCTGGATTGATCAAGTCAAAGTGCAGTAGGACAGTTACAGTCCTAGCTCTGCAACTTGGGAGGACGCAACTGAGATGCGTCATAGCTTTCCATTTTTTTTATTCTGAACTTCGGGACGAAGTTCTAAATAAGTAGGGGTGTATGTAGTGCCCCTAGACTACTATAGACATTGAGGGCACCTGCTGAGTCACCTGACTATTTGAAACATTAATAAAATAACCCTATGATTTTATTTTGAGTATATTTATGATTACGATTGATTGATATATGTGCATTTGGGTAGTTATTGTGAATGGACAATTTCATGTTGTTTAATGATTAACTTTGATATGAAAACTGTACATATGAATGATGCTTAACGACTAGCTGTGCAATTGATTATGTGATTAGACGAAAGAATAATGATTAAGTAAATTATAGATGCTTAATGAAGCAACAGATTTATAAACCAAATTGTGATTATTGAGGACAGTGCTACTAATTTATGTTTGTGAGAAATGTGTGAATATGAAGGGTCGTAGAGTACGAGTAAATCACACACAGGGGGAGTGACGACGATGTCAACTTCCGACAAGAATACCACGCATGAGCAGATAAGCACTGATCCGCTTGCTCAAGAGGAATGCGTGAGAGCGTACGAGGTGGGCCACGACGGAGCTGGTCACGTACGAGTTGAGGGGCGCGCAGTGAGAACGGACTCACTCCTCAGCGCCATTAGTCCCTAGATAGCATGTAGACGGAGGATGGATGGTAACGATTCCTAAAATCCCTACAAGAGTTCCCGCAAGTCAAAACGGAAAGATGGTGGTAGAAGGGACCGACGATGTGGTACCCTATCGAGAATGGAAAGAATGGACGCAAGGACCCAACGATGCGGTACCATGCCAAGGAATGGAAACCATGGATGACTGGACCCGATGGAGTGGTGCCATGTCAGGGAATGAAAATTAAGGAACTAGGATCCCAACGACGTGGCACCGTGATCCTAGTGAGTTTGATTG